>CM022944.1:97409692-98874760 GCA_012931725.1 Litsea cubeba | reverse complement strand
CTCACATCTTTATTCATGGTATGTATACCACTGTCCTGGCTTCCACCCCGGCTGGGTGCTGCACAGGATGATGATCCTCTGATGATTCGACTGGCAAAGGGCAAAGCCGTGTCCGAATCACTTTTGTTTGCCCGCATGAGGATCCGACGGTTCAGGGACGTCGAGATGGGGCAGTCTCAGTGAAGCTTTCTCCGGAGTCGCGGAAGAAGGCTTTTGATTTTGGTGCCTCCCAAGACTCTACCAGGGCGGGGTCAGGAAGGCATTATCCTTGACGAATGCAGATAGAGAGTGGCTTTTCAGCATACGTGTCGGCACGATGGTGTACCGTAGACATCTTTTCGTCGACATCCAGCCGTATGTACCCTCTCGCTTTGCTTTGCAGTTGGCTTTCTCAAGGCGTTGTTGGAGCGCCTTCAAGGATGGTGAAGCGCTTTGGAGGCTTACAGGACGGGAGAAATGCATGGGCTTTCTATAGTGCTGAAGACACTACAGCCATGATTTCTTATCCTGTGTTGCTGACTTCCCGGACTGCCGGCTTGCGAAGTGGTTCGCGGAGAGCTTTTCGGCATATCGGGGGCTTTCCAAGAAGGAGCTTGATGTGAAGCTGGCATCTGGAAAGGGCCTTGGAAAGTCGGATGGCGTCCGGCGAGAGGAAGTTTGGGCCTTCCTTTCTGGAGAGAAGCACAAGATAGGCTTTCTCGGTGACCAGGGCGTCATTGGTTCTGAAGCTGTTCGAGAAATACCTGATGAGGCTTTAGAGCAGCTAGAACAGGAGGAAGCTGAACTTGGTGCTTGGATGCAAGCGGCACAGAGGCAAGCTTCCGTGGAGTCTACTGGCAAGAGTAGACCATCCAGTGAGGAGTCAAGTGGGAAACCTGACTCTGACGGCGGGGCAGGTTCCTCCAAGAAGCGAGCCCGCAGGAGTAAGAGGAGGAGGAGTCAACATCGCAGCAAGGGGCAGCATGAGGACTCTCCTGACTTGGAAGTTCCTCTTACTATCAATGAGGATGTGCCAGTGGATGCTGACGAGCCTCCAGAGAAGAGAAGCCGAGAAGAAGAGACCGTCGGTGAAGGTATGATTCTTCCTTTTTTCTCTTTCCATTTCTTTTCATGGGATTTTTTCCATGTTCTGATTTGCTTCTTGTTTCTGCTTTTCTCTTTTTTTAGCAGAGGAAGACTTGGCGATGCTGAGGTTCCAGTCGATGAGGTGGTGATGGATCTATCGAGGCACCTGAAAGAAGAACCGAGGGACTCTGGAGTGAATCCAGAATCTCCAATTGGTACAACTGTCTTTTTCTTTTTTATTTGTCTGTGACTTGGTCTGCTAACACATTTCTTGCCAGCTGACTTGCCACAGGATTCCGATGACTTTGAACCCTCGATGGACGCAAATGTTGATGATGCTTCCAATGAGTTCATGGAGGAGGAAAGTGTTCCGCCAGTCGTCGAAGAAGGTATTTTGTAGTTATAACCCTGATAATGATTTTCAAATAGGATCATATTCATACCTTTTTATGTTTTTTTTGGCAGGTTTTGAAGTGATAGAGGAGGCTCCATCACTTCCTTCAGAACCAGAGCAAGGGATGCCAGAGGTTGATCCAGAGGTAGAGACTCCTGGGACCAGTTCTGACAATGTTGAGGAGATACCTCGTGCTGAGATTCCTTCCCGAGCAGGAGCAGCTTCAACTGGAAAGAGTTCTTTTGTTACTCTTCCAACAGATGATGATATGAGCGGGCCGACCAACGGAGTTGGGCGAATCTTCAGCTGGACCATCTCTTCTTTTTGCGAAGAAGGTGGTGGTGCGAGTTCTGAGCTCTTGATTGAGACTCTGCTTTCTGGGCACTTAGATGCAGGATTTGGGATGATCCAGCATGTGCGTGAGATTCTCGGTGATGCTGAGAGGCTGGTCTAGATGTCACAAGTGCCAGGGCGATCGTTGATAGGAATCATTGAGCTGGGTGACAGGTGGTTTGAGACCATTGGTTTTCCTGATGATCAGTTCTTCAAGGAGATGTTCCTGGACCCTGCGAATATGGCTCAGTCTAACCTGAATGAGGCTACAGAAAGCAGGAAGCAGGTAGTCCGAGAGAAAAACTTAGAAGAGCTAAACATCATTGGGCTGACACATGACCTGAACATCCTTGATAGGGAGGTCGATGAGGCCAGGAGACGTCTTGAGCATCTGCAGGCACAAGTCGCTGCCAAGTGGAGTGCAATAACAGAGGCTCATGAAAGGGAGACTGCTCTGATTCACCGGGTTGCAGATGCTGATCGGGTTCTCAAAAGGAAGTCTGATGAGAACAAACAATGGCGAACTGCTCGAGATAAGCTTCCTGGTGCGAAAGAAGGGGTACAGGCCACTCTAGCATCTCATGGCAAATTCCTGAAGAAGCGTGCCTTGGAAACCTTGACGGCTGAGGCCAAAAGTTTGCTTAAGGAGCTGAACTCTTGGCTGGAGACCATTTTTGATTGAGCTCCTGATTTTGTAGCAGAAACTATCCTTCTCTCTCTTCTTTTTAGTACCACTTGTATTTTTTTTTTGGTACTTTCTTTTTTTTTGTAGTGCTTGTGAACACTTTCTTTTTTTTTGGTACCACATGTATTCTTTTTGGTACTCTCTTTTTTTTTGTTATCCCTACGCTCACTTGAATCTCTTTTTTTTTGTGATAAAAGTAATTGCTAAATGGGATGCTCTTCTTTTTTTTTGTTTTGTTATCCCTACGCTCACTTGAATCTTTTTGTGATAAAAGTAATTGCTAAATGGGATTTGATCAAAAGGTTGTCATTTTGTGAAAATCTTTTGTCAAATGATTGTTTTGGCATGGAAGCCAATTTTGGCATGAGAGCCAGCTTTTCTTGTGGCATTGATAGCCGAGTTTTTTTTTTTGTGGCATCTATAGCCAGTTTTGGTGGCATTGATAGCCGGTTTGTTTTGTGGCATCTATAGCCGGTTTTTGGTGGCATTGATAGCCTGTTTTGTTTTGGTGGCATTGATAGCCGGGTTTTTTTTAAATCCAAGTTTTTGTTTGTGGCATTGATAGCCGGTTTTGTTTTGGTGGCATTGATAGCCGGTTTGTGGCATTTATAGCCTGTTTTGTTTTGGTGGCATTGATAGCCGGTTTGTGGCATTTATAGCCTGTTTTGATGGCATTTATAGCCGGTTTGGTTTTCAAAAATGCAAGTATCGACTAAAAGTCGCCTCCCTGCTGAATGTTCTTGCAAGTATCGATGGAATGTCGCATCCTTGCTCATTCGGTTGCGAGTATCGATGAAATGTCGCATCCTCGCGGATTTGGGTGCAAGTATCGATGGAATGTCGCATCCTTGCTTTTCAAAAATTTGGTTTTGCGGGTACTGACTTGATGTCGTTTCCCCATGATTTTTGAAATTTTTGGTTTTCTCGAACCTTTGGGTTATGGATATCAACTGAAATGTTGCGTCTCCATGGTTTTGGATTTTGTAAGTATTGACGAAATGTCGCTTCCCTGCAATTTTGGAAGTGTCGAACATGATTCATATGCTTCCGATTTGTGCGAGTATCGACTAAGCGTCGCTTCCTCGTGGTTTTTTGAAAAACCATTTTTTTTTTTGTTTAAAGACACGAGGGTCATAAGCTTTGACCTAAAACCATTTTGGCGGTAAAAGGCAGGGTGGACTAGGGTAGAAATCCCTAAATCCGGATTTTGTTTCAAACCATGAATTTTGGGTTCAAGGGTTGAAAATTTTGGTCAAGTTAGGGAAAGGTTCCTAAACTTGGATATTTTTTTTTGAACAATGAAACGATGAAAGTAAGCATTGTTTTAAATTTCTAGAAATTTCAACATTTGATATGAAAATTCAAAAAAAAAGGGTGGGTTTAGCGAGCGTGTACCTGGAAACCGGTTTTGGCCATACAGGCATTGCTCTTACCCAGTTGGGTAAGTCTTCAAGGGTAGTATCGCTTTAAGAACTTGTCATTGATGGGCAGCATACATCTGTCGCCTTCCATGTTTAGGAGTGCATATGCGCCGTTGGAGAAAACCTTGTCGATGATGTAGGGTCCCTCCCATTTTGGCTCAAATTTGCCTTTGGACTTGTGAGCGAAGACCATTGGTCTTTTTACCGCAAGAACCAAGTCATCCTTTTTGTAGGCGCGTTGCCTGACCTTTTTATCAAAAGATCCTGCCATGCGTGCTTGGTAAAGTTCAATGCTTTGTTGAGCTTCAAGCCGTCTCTCATCGAGATTGTCCAGCTCATGGAGTCGCAATTTGACATTGCTTTCTTGAGTCATGTCATTTTGCAAGGATACCCTCAAGGAAGGAATTTGTACTTCCAAGGGCACGACAGCTTCGCATCCATAGACTAAGGAGAATGGTGTGCTATGGGTTGGTCCTCGAACGGTGGTTCGATAGGCCCACAAAGCTTCAGACATTTTGTCGCTCCAGTCTCTTTTATGACTAGAGACCATTTTTTTGAGGATTTTGCAGAGTGTCTTGTTGAAAGTTTCTGCTAACCCGTTTGCTGCTGGATTGTATAGAGTCGAAGGACAGCTTTGGATTTTGTATTTGTCGCAGAACCTGTAGAATTGATGATCCCGGAACTGTGGTCCGTTATCATGGACGAATCTTTTGGGTATGCCGAAACGACAAATGATGTTGGTACGCAGGAACTGAAGGACTGATGAGGTCTTCATTTCGTTAAACGCAAATGCTTCTGACCACTTGGAGAAATAATCCGTAGCGGCGAAGATGAAGCGATGACCTTTGCTCGAAGGGGGAGAAATAGGACCTATGATGTCCATACCCCAGGCTTCGAAAGGCCATGAGATCGCTGTAGGATGCAGCCATTCTGGAGGCATGTGAATGTAATCTCCATGAACTTGGCATTGTTGGCAGCGCTTAGCAAATTGCATTGCGTCAGCTACCATGGTAGGCCAGTAATATCCTAACCTTTTTATCTGATCATAGAGCTTAGGTCCAGCCTGATGAGCTCCGCAAAGACCAGCATGCTTCTTTGAGTGTTTCTTCAGCCTCTTGTTGTGACAAGCAGCGTAAAAGTACTCCGTTGAAGGATTTCCTGTAAAGGATTTTTGAAGGAATATCCAAATGAAAGCTTGGGGTTCGCCTTTGGGTGCTTACCCATTCTTTTGGATCTTCAGGTAGGATTCCGAACATAATGTGATCAATGAAAGGATCCCTCCAGTCGCCGATTGAAGTTTGAAGGATTGAAATCCGACTTCCGACCACTTGGTGCATTCAGCCACTGCTTGGTGTGTGTTAAGAGGAGGAAGGATTCTTCTTTCGCACACTGTGATTTGCATGTTTTCCCCTTCCTGGATTGCCATGGATGCGGCAAGTCCGGCTAGGGCATCTGCACGTATGTTTTCACCTCTACGAATGTGGGTGATGTGACAGATGTCAAACTTTTGCAGAAGTGATTGTGCCTTGTTGTAGTAAGGCAGCAAATCTGGCTTCCTGACTTCAAATTTCTGATTCATCTGGTTGACGATCAGTTGAGAGTCTTCAAAGACTTCCAGCATGGTGATACCGGATTCGATGGTGAGTTCCAATCCTAAGATCAGAGCTTGATATTCAGCTGCATTGTTTGTGCATGGTTCTAGTAGCGAGAAAGCGTGTGGAATCATGTATTTGTCGGGGCTAACAAAGAGGATGCCAACTCCCGAGATCAGCTGTCGTTTTTCATTTGTCCTGGTTGCACCGTCAAAGTACATGTCCCAGGAGGCACTTTGTGAGAAAGTCTCCACATTGTAGACTGGTTCGTCTGGGAGATCATCTCTGAGCGGAGAATCTTTAGGCAATGGATGCTCTGCGAGGAAGTCCGCTAGAGCTTGCCCTTTGATTGCTTTTTGTGGTACATACCTAATATCAAATTGTGACAGAAGGATGGACCATTTTGCCAGTCGAGCATTGAGAGAACCTGCCTTTGTGACAAGGACCTTCAAGAGGTTGACCCTCGCGACCAGGTATACTATGTTGGAAAGCAAGTATTGACGCAGCTTTTGTATGGCGAACATCACTGCAAGACATTCTTTTTCGACTGGAGAGTAGCGATGCTCTGCACCTACTAGCATGCGGCTGAGGTAATATAGAGCAACTTCTTTTCTTTGATCATTTTCTTGCACAAGCAGAGCTCCCAAAGAGTGATCAAGGGCTCTTGTGTACAAGATGAATGGTTTTCCAGTGGTAGGAGCAGCTAACACTGAAGGTTTTGTCGGGTATGACTTGATGTCTTGGAAAGCAGCTTCACAGTCAGCATCCCAAACAAAGTTTACACCTTTTTTCATCAACCGGGAGAATGGACGGCATTTCCCCGAAAGATTGGAGATGAACCGTCTGATGTAGGCCAATCTCCCTTGAAGCCCTTTGAGTTCTCTCAAGGTTCTTGGAGAGGGCATTTCTAGAATGGCTTTGACTTTTATGGGGTCAAGCTCTATTCAAGCTTTCCGAACTAAGAATCCGAGGAACTTACCCGACGAGACGCCGAAGAAGCATTTCAAAGGATTCATTCGTAGTTTGTGTTTGCGAAGCCGGAGGAAGACTTCTCGAAGGTTTTCGAGATGATCTTCTTTTCTTTTGCATTTGACAGCGAGGTCATCAACGTAACATTCAACCGTCTTGTGTTGCATATCTTGGAATATTTTCATCATAGCCCTCTGATATGTGGCACCAGCATTTTTCAGACCAAATGGCATGACAGTGTAGCAATACGCGCCAAATGGGGTCCGAAAAGATGTATGTTTCTCATCTTCAGGATGCATCTTTATCTGATTATAGCCAGAGAAACCATCCATGAATGTCATTCGCTCGAATCCACATGTATTATCGATCATTACCTCTGGTATGGGGAGCGGAAATTCATCTTTAGGGCATGCGCCATTCAGGTCTCTATAGTCAATACAGACCCTAATCTGCCCGTTCTTCTTTGTCACGGGGACAATGTTGGCCAACCATTTAGGATGTTGTTCCTCACGGATGAAGCCGACGCTTTTGAGTTTTTGAACTTCTTGTTCAATTTTATCCATCACATCTGGACGGAATCTTCTTTGGCCTTGCTTGACAGGCTTGATGTCTTCTTGAAGATTGAGTTTGTGAACCGCTATTTTGGGGTCTAAGCCTGGCATTTCAGCGTAAGACCATGCAAAGCAATCAACGAACTCACGAAGAAAGGCGATATACTCGGGTAACTCATCATCCTTTATATTCTTGCTTATGAATACAGGACGTGGGTTATCTGGTGTTCCCAAGTCTATCTTTTGAACAGGATCTTCTGTTGGAAGGTTCGAAGGTGGTTCCTCCACAATATTTTTGGAGGCTTCCAGCTCAACGAAACCTTCTGGGTTTTCAAAGGCATTTCCAGATCAAGGTTTTGTTCCTTTCCACGGGTCTTCTTGATCGGTAATTTTCCCAAGGCTTGCTATGAGATGATCCCAATCGCCTGTTGAAACTGGGTCGAAGTAGGCTACTTCTTTTGGAGATGAGGGTTCTTCTGGGTCAGAAGACCACATGTCTGTTCCATCGGACAACTCCTCTTCATTTTCGGAGAAATCGTGCCAATTGGATGAGCTTCCTGGATCTTTGTCAGGTGACTCATTAAAGAGATATCCAGGGAGATCGATGTCTTCATGGACTTGAGAAGTTGAGGCTTGGTCAGTATATTGACTTTTAAGCCTTTGTGTCAACTATCTCAAGGGAGTGTCGGGATCATACCCTAACCCGTGTGAAGACTTTTCTACATAGCCGTAGAGTCTCCAATCTTCCAGCTGGCTTTTGGTCAAGACGAGCCCAATGGCGTGAGAATACCGCGTCCTTCTCCCAAACCGACTGGGTTTTGAGCGTCATAGCCCATTTTCTTCATAATAGCTTATGCCACAGAACTATATAAGGATAGTTGAGGCATACCTTCATTTTGGAAAGGTTCAAGCATGGAGTTTGATGAAGAAGCATCCGATCTATGGAAGATGATCGGCTTTTCCTTCGCTGAAGTTGCTGGAACAACGAAGGAAGCTGACGTAGGATCTTCTATGTCAGAAGTTATCTCCATTGGAGTGAGTGCAGGCTGAACTTACTGAGTGTCAGCTTGGCTTAACGATGTGTCGTCTTCCGGCTGTGAATCCGAGTCCGTGTCTTGCATGATAGACACGAAAGAGACAACAAATTTGCCCCCAGGCTTTTGCTTTGCCTTCTTCACTTTAGTTGTGATGACCAAAGGCTTTGAAGGTTTGAGGGAGATGATGAAGGGAGTTTGAATGCTCTCTTCAGATTTACCGGATGGTTTGTTTTCTTCCGGTGATTGTTGAGGAGCTTTGCCTTTATCTTTCTAGAGATTTTCGGCAAAGGATGCTGTGTGCTTCTCCTCTTCTTCTTTTTCACCTTCATACATCTGTGAGTCTGCGAAGTGGACTTCTTTACCTTTGAAGGGCTTTTTGTCCGCAAAGACTCGATGTATCATGCTGTCGTCGCCAACAAACTTGATGCATTGATGTAGAGTTGAAGGGATAACACCATTCTCGTGGATCCAAGGGCGTCAGAGAAGGATATTGTAGCATGAAGGGGTTTTTATTGCATACACTGTGACCTCAGAAATAAGATCACTGATCTGCAATTTGAACCTGATTTTGCCGATAGGCCTTTGAGTACTCCCATCGTATCCAAAGATAGATACAGATGTGTGGCTCAGCTTGCTGGGTGGGATGCCCAACTCTTCAAGAGCCGATGTGGAGATGAGGTTGAGTGCAGAACCTGGGTCAATCTGAACTCTGTGCATAGGCATTTCCTTGATATACCCTGTGAAGTACAGGGGTCGGTTATGCTTGGTTTCTCCAAGTAGGAGGTCATCCTTTGTGAAGGCGATGGTTGCACTGGCTGCTTTTCTAACCGAGAGGCATTCAATGTATGATCCCTCAGTTTTCTTCTTTTCTCCCTTTGAGGAGGCTTCTGAGTTTTTGACCCGGTAATCCATTTCAATTTGGAGGACTTGCGGGGCATATTTGTCGACATCCTCATTCAGCTTTTGTAATTCCGAGATGAGATTATCACGAGTGTGCGGAGACATTCGTAATAAATCTAGGATGTGCAGACGTGCAAGTATGTGCTTGAAGTGTTCAATCAAGTCATACTTGAAAGCCTCCTTAGGGCCTGCATGTTCATCATTGTTGCCACTAGGGGCGCTTACAACATCTTTTCCCGAAGGATTACATATGTAAAGGAAGATTGGCTGTGATTTTTGTGGTAGTCCCGGCCAGAGCGGGTGCCTCTACCAACTTCGAGTGCTTCTTGAGAAGGGTCTTCGTTTGGAAGATTGTCTTCAGGATCAAGAGGTTGTCGTTTTTCATTTGCTGAGGATGAATCAGCAGCAGAGTTGCCATCCTCAGTGATCGTGTTGCACGGAACATTTTCCGGGAACAAATCCTGAACAGCATCCAGCAACCTTTCTTCTTCATTGACTAATTCATCGTCCCAAGCATCAATCGCTCGGAATTCTTCAGTCAGGAAGGGTGTGAACTTTGAAGTCACAGTCTCAGGAGAAGAAACCTGAGAGGGTGTCATCTCAGTGAAAGTCACGTGAGACGAGGTGGCTTCAGAAGATACATTGCTAGGCGTCGCCGGAGTGTAAGTGCTTTCATCAGACGATGCTTCGGAAGAGCTATAATCCCGAATTATCACATTACAGGAAGCTCTGACGGGAGACGTTGCCTGATCGGAGTCAGACTCATCCTCGGATGTAAGAGGATCGTCTATCCAGCAATTTTCTCCATTTTCAGGAGTTAAGGGAGGATGTACCTGATGGTCTTCAGGGACTTCAGGCTCTGGATTGCGTGGAGGCTCGTTGACGCGTTCTTGCTCTTGTTCTAGAGCGAGTCGCTGCAAGATCCTTGCATATTCTTCAAGATCAGGCATGGGAGCCGGATCTTCTTCTTCATCAACTCTTTGTGGCTCAACATGGTTGATTTCCACTGGAGTAATGAGAGGTGCTGGGTCAGCAGCATTTTCTTGTACAGCTTCTTGGTCTTCTTCATCATCAGACCAGGATCCTTGTGGCTGTAGGGGGTTATACCAGATTACTGGCATAAGATGAGACTCAGGAACCCATTCTTCATCGGAGAGATATTCTCCTGTTTCAAGGGACTCCTCCCACTCATCTGTGTAGTTGGATTCGAATCCATCATCGGTGTCGCTGGATTCGTATCCATCAATGGAGAATCCAACTACCGAATTGCAAGAGTATGATGCCTCCTGCATGGCTTCTTTGAATTGAGGTGGCATGAAATCACTGAGAGTGAATTTCCTTACCCCTTTTGAAGTCTCTGGAAGGGATGTTTTTGTTGCCTCCAGTGAAGCGGTAGAGGAAGCCTCTGCCTTTTCTTTGACCTCTAGTTTTGGCTGGGTCTTCTCTTGCCGTTTGAGCTTGAGGAGATGTTTCCTAGCCTACCTTCGCTGTTGAGCTGTAGGCTTTATTTTCACGACCTCCCAATTTTCATCTTCCAGGAGATCGGAATGTACCCATATCGGTTGTCCGTCTGGTGTCGGGTAAGGAACCAGTTCCTCGGACGCTTGAATTGAGTTTATCACCTTGAAGGAAGTAATGATCTTCTTCTTCGGTGATTTTGATGTTTGTCCACATGTCACCATGTTGACGGAGGCAGACCCATAGTTTTTGTCAAAGGTGATGACTCCGTTTTTCCACATCTCATTTATTTTCTCTCTCACAACGAAGCATTGATTGAGAGGATGCGAGATCATCTGGTGGTATGGACAGTACCGAGGATCGTTGGTTTTGCCAACATCACCCGGTCTTTTTGGTTCAGGCAAGGTGAGCTTGCCGTTTGCCACAAGAGCCCCGAAGATTTCATCAACGTCTTCATCAAACGGGTATTTCTTCTCTACTCGTTCTTTGAAGGCATCTGAGAGTTCAGGTCTCTTACCAGCAACTTTATTTTCAGCTTTCTTTGGTGGCTGAGGAGCTGACTTGGTCTGCACATTGAGAACCTCTTTTTTCTTTGGTTTAGAGGTTGCAATGGCGGTTGGCTCTTTTCTTGATGATTTCTGACTGTTGAGGTCTTTAATCACCATTTCAGCTTCCATGGAAGCTTCTAGGAGTTCTCCCAGGTTTTTTGATTTGTTGCCGATGATCATGGAGCGGATTCTGGCTCTCATGTTGTTTCGGCAAATGTCGACTAGCGACGCTTGTGGCAATACATCAGAGCATTTGTATGCCATTGCTTTCCACTTGTGAACGAAGTCATATGTTGATTCATTCTCCCCCTGTTTTAGGCTGCACAGCTGAGCCATAGTAGCGGGATGATCTTCACCTTTGAAGTGAGTCAGGAAGCGTGTCTCTAGCATGGCCCAGTTTTGGATTGAGTCCTCCGGCAGAGTGGAGTACCAATCGAAGGCCGTACCTTTTAGGGTAATTGCAAAGAGGCGGATCTTGAGTGCATCTTGATCCGCGATAGCTCCCGTCAGGATCTTGAAGTGGATGACGTGCTGTCTGGCTGATCCATTCCCCGTATATGCTTGGAGAGTAGGATGCTTGAATTTGGTGGGGAACGGGACCGAGTCCATCCATAAGGGATATGGTGGCTTGATCCCATGCTCCTTGAGTATATCCTCTTCTTTTGCTTTGGCGAGGATACTGTCTACGTCCTTTTTGGTAAGGGCGCGTGACTCATTTTCTTCTCCATTTACCTCGTCGTTTTGATGATTTGGAGGAGGTTCATTGTTCGCCTGATTTTGGAAGGCGAGGAGAAGGTTTTCCATCAGAGTTTCAATCCTCTGCTGGCCCTGTTCCAACTGCTGGATACGGGTGATCGCATCTTCTGGAGGTGGATTGCGGGGTGGTGGCTCAGAATTTGTAGCCAAGACATTCAACCTTCGTGATTCGAACGAAGAAACTGTCCTGGTGACTGAGCTGGGGCTCATTCTTTTTGAAGAAGAGCTTGAGGAAGGATCACTCTGCTGTCCTTTGCTTGAAGGAGCAGGGGATTCTTCTGAATGTCTTCTTGTCCTTGAGACGCTGCGGGTCATCGGACGTCGGACATGGATTTTTGTTGCTGATTTTTGGCGCCTTCTGGTTTTTCCAACCATATGGACGGCAGCAACTTGGTTGGGTCTTTCTTTTTCGACCCATTTGGGAGAGACTTGAAGTGTAGGAGGCTGGGTCCTTTGCTTCTCTAGTCTCTTTTGCCGGTATGACGCGCGGCGGCGTATGCGACGAGCAATTTGAGCTTCGGTCAGCTCTGGCTGGGCTTTGACGATGAAGGATGTGCTCCTCAGGGCGCAGCAGCCGAGCCTATCTTCTTTGCAGCTGGGCAAGGACAGGATGCTAACCCTGTCCTTCGCCTGTTGCAGCGAAGCTTTGAATTTTTGGAGTTCGGCCCCTGTAGAGATGAAGGGTCGAACTGCAGGTTTGTAGGCCTTAGCAGGTGCTTGTAGAGGCCTTGTGATGCATGACTTGATTTTGGGCTTGTAGGAACAAGCCGGCTCATGCTGGTTTGACTTGGGAGTCAGGTTGGAGATGGGTCTCTCCTCTTTCATGTAAGTAAGAGGGTAGAACTGGTTCTCCTTGAGTGGGGCCAGGAATGCTGGCTTAGTGGATGTTTGGGACCTTCTTTGTTTTGGTGAAGGTCTTGGGGACCAAGTCTTGGGATAGACCTGGTCGTTTGCAGGTCGAGGCTTCGTGGGGCTGCCACGGGCTTCAGGCCTTCTGGTGCTCGCCTTTGGTGTCACGGTAGTGACACGTTGAGAGGCGAGTTTCTGCTTCTTGGAAGGAGCAGTTTGTTCCTCAGAAAGTGGGAATGGTCCCAGCGTCCCAAAGACGATAGTCCGGGGAGTCAAGGTCGACCCAGAGTTCAGAGAATTGCCGAGGGAGTTGATGCTTCGGCAGCTGATGGGGCGCTTGTAAGTGCGCGTGGTTTGCTTCTGTTGAAGCATGAGTTGGTGCTTGTTTTCATCGAAAGTAATGGTTAGTGAAGCTGCCATTGTTAGTTTTCGAAAATTTCTGAAACAAGACCACATCCATTAGTAATCACAAGAATATAATGATCATAAATGGGAAGTTCTATGGTTTCGTCTTTTCAAATTGCTAGAGGAAGATGACCCAAGCAACATGAAGAAGGCAGAACGCCATAGAGGATACAATTGTTCTGATCACAGGTATGGTAAGCCCAGAATGGGCATCCCAGTGACTGCTAGAAGCAATTGTGAACTTAAATTCGACTTATCGAGAAGCAGAGATTGCTCGAGGTAAGAAGAATATAAAGTTGGAGTTACAGATGTGCCGGTCGCAATACAGTAGACCTTGAAAGGGCGTACTAGTACCGCTAGACACAAATGTTTTGAGACCGCATCTATGAGATGAGATTCTCTGTTTTAAAAGGTCAAGATTGGATTCATCAAAGAGAGCAGATGGTATTCCAATCTGAACACGGGCTCAGCGATTTCCGCTAGCGCAAGTGCTCAGAAAGAAATGAACCATAATTTCTCGAATCTGAATCTAAAAATGACGAGTTTTTTTTTTTAAAGGCCAATATCGGGTTCATCAAAGAGAGCAAAAGGCACTCCAATCTGAACACGGGCTCAGCGATTTCCGCGAGCGCCAGTGCTCAGAAGGAGAAGACCAAGATTTCTCCAATCTAAACCCAAAATGACGGAAGTTTTTTTTTTTTTGAAGATTTTTTTTGGAAGATTTTTTTTTATCTTTTTTTTTAAAAAAAAATTTTTTTTATTTATTTTTTAAGATTTCTTTTTGAAAATTTTTTTATTTTTTTATTTTTTATTTTAAAATTTTATTTTATTTTTTTTTAAATTTATTTTTTTGAAAAAAATTTATTTAAAAGATGAGAGAGTACACATAGGCCTCCTAACCTGGTCTTATGAAATCTTGATTGATAGAATTGCCCCCACGTAAGGGTAGGATTACTTAATGAACCCGTTTGGAGGACCCTTGCCTAGAACAGTCAAGCTGTCTCCACACTCTGGACAAGGCTTTTCTTTGAATCAACCATGATCAAAGAACACAGTTGGTTTAACCTTAGTGGTCTATGTCTTTTTTTATTTATATATATATATTTTTTGTTTTTAATGAACTCATCAAAGAGAAACGATGGCCCAAAACCTTAGTCGAACAGGCTCAACATTTCTGCAAGCGCGATGAACGATAGGAACGGATCAAGGGTTCTCAATTTTGAATCCAAAATGAAAAATCTAAATTTTATATATATTTTTTTTTTATTTTTTAATGAACTCATCGAAGAGAAACGATGGCCCAAAACCTTAGTCGAACAGGCTCAACATTTCTGCAAGCGCGATGAATGATAGGAACGGATCAAGGTTTCTCAATTTTGAATCCAAAATGAGAAATCTAATTTTTTTATTTTTTTATTTATATATATTTTTTTTAGATCTTTAATGAACTCATCGAAAAGAAACGATGGCCCAAAACCTTAGTCGAACAGGCTCAACATTTCTGCAAGCGCGATGAACGATAGGAATGGATCAAGGTTTCTCAATTTTGAATTCAAAATGAAAAAATCTGATTTTTTGTTTTTTTGTTTTTTTTTTTTTGAAAAGAGAAAGAGTGGAAATAAATTCAAAGAATTAAAATTTTCCAAAAAATCTCATCTCATTTTTTTTAGATGCAGAATCCAACATAGGCCACCAATTATAAAGTAGCCAAGGAATCGAGAAAAGAAATATAAGCATAGAGCAAAATATATGATATGTAAATATTTCATTTCTAGCATCGTGTTCTCAAATAAACGAGTCCCACCGGGTGGAGCCAGCTTGATGGACCGCGCTCCTGCTCGGTTCTACCGAGGTCGGCGGATGTGGGAGTCCATCGGGTCCGACCCTTTCGTAACCGGGGGGCAAGGGCGTGCATCAACATTTCTTTTTTTGTGTGGGTGTGCCAGATTTTCTATTTTTACTTGGAATTACAAGTGGTGATCCGGAGATCAACCTTCGCAAGTAAAAAGGAAATCAACTTCTTTCAAGTTTTCCATTGCACATATATTTAAGAAAAGAGACATTTTCTTGGTTTGCCGTGAAAGGCGATTTTTTTGGCATTTATAGCCGATTTTGGCGTTTATAGCCGGTTTCTGGCGTTTATAGCCGATTTTGGCGTTTATAGCCGATTTACAATCCTTATCAATAATGAAAGACAAGAGTTGTGATTTTTGTCTCTTTTAAAAAAATACAAACTACAATGAAAAGCAAGAAAAGGAGGATCTAACTTCTCAGGAGATTGTGGGGGACCCGTTTAGATTGACGGTCGCAAGCCATATGTGGGCTTCGCCATCATCCATGCAGATGAGAACAGAGGATGCTATTGATTCGCTTGGCTTGGCTATAACCTCAGGTTTTTAGAGAACAAAGACCAAAAGAAGGTCCTATGTCCAATAAAAAGCCGAGTCGACGGGCTTGAAAAGCCATGTCTAAGCCATTGGCGGCAGAAGGAGAAGGCAAGGACCTTGGGGGGGGGGGGGGTACCCCCCAAGGGACTTTTGTCACCTTGTAGCGGTGGTCGGTGTAGGATTTCCGCAGAGTTTTTTCTCTTAGATTTCTGATGCCTCTTTCTGTCTGAGTTTCCGGATTTTCTGCAGTCTATTGTCTGTGTGTCTGCTGTTTTTTTCTTCTTGGAGAGCTCTCCTATTTATAGGCTTTTAGGTAGCCATTTAGGAGGGTTTATGAGCCTTGATTGTCATAAAGCTACATAAAGGGAGGAGTTACAAAATTGAATTCTTTATTTTATAACTCCTTTTTCTTGGCTTCTGATTGGCCGGAGGAGATTGAGGGCATTTAATCGCCTTTAATCGCCATGATGGGAGGAGTTTCATGGGTTAAATGCCATGAATCTCTTGACTTGTAACTCCCGGATGCTTGCTTCTGATTGGTCCGTCCAAAGAAATGGATTAATGACTGTAATAAAGCTAGTCAATTAATCGCATTAAGTGGTCGCCGAGCATCTGAAGAGTCGCGGGCCGTGCCGTGTCTTTTGGGATTCTTCTGGCGATGATCATCGATGGATCTTCATGTAGATCGACATCGGATGACCATGTAATTTCAGGTGTTTGTTGCCAATAGCAGGTTGGTGCCATCTGTCCTGTCGATTTCTCGATCGGTGGGGTAGAAAGCACACTTTTTTTTGGTTGACCGGGTGGCGATCAATATTGTTTTCGATACTCTTGATGATTGACCCGTATTTTGGACGGATGTCAGAGGATTTGGTGTCTCAAAAGTATGAATTTTGGAAAATACCAGAGGCTGGGCGCTTTGAATCGCGAAAAAATGGCGAAAACCGGGGTTTCCGGGGCCTTCCCGGCGACCCCGGGCTCCAGGGGCCTACGACCCTGGGCCAGGGTCGCAGGGGTCTGCGACCCTGGGGGGTTTTTCCCCCTTTTTATCCCGTTTTGTGCCCGTTTTTGCTGTTTTTCGATTCTTTTTTCTTCTGTATTTTTCCTTGACATTTTTGACCATTTATTGGCCTGATTTCCCTGTAGGAAACCTCATGAGAATCCTTGCAGTTTATTTTGCAAAGTTTCCAATTTCCTGAGAAAGCCGAAGACTTTGTCGCGCAGAACTGCCGATTTTCCGTCAGAAGCTGAAACTAGGTCAAACGATGTCGGAATGACCTGAAATTTGGTGTGAAGCCTCTTGAGCAATAAATAAGACCAAACATAGGCTTTTGTTTGAGTTTTGAAGCCGTTTTGGGATCCTATCACCAGTAGACTCGCTTTTGTCGCGATGAAGATGTCTGTTGACACCAAAAATGTCACTTTGCCTTTTCAAGATCCAAAGAGCTACATGAAGTCGCAACCTGCCATAAATAGGCAATGCTGCTTCCAAAAATAAAATCTTGTCAGAATCAAACAAAAACTGCAAGATTCTTCCCGACAGCCAAAAGAGGAGTACACAAGAAGTTTCAAGCCATTTCAAGATCATTTGGCCTAACTTCGCTTCTCCGACAGCCAAATCAAGCCTCTCGGCGGTAAAGCTCTCCGGAACCATGGTTTCCAAGACAGAACCTATGGATCATCTTAAAATGACTCCAATAGGTTCCCTGTCAAATTTTAAGTCAATCGGACATCGGTTGACCGCACATCAAACCGCGACATCTTCATCGCGACAAAAAGCAAGTCTACAGGTGATAGGACCCCAAACGGCTTCAAAACTCAAACAAAAGCCTATGGTTGGTCTTATTTATTGCTCAGCAGGCTTCACACCAAATTTCAGGTCATTCCGACATCGTTTGACCCAGTTTCAGCTTCTGACGGGAAATCGGCAACTCTGCGCGACAAAGTCTTCGGCTTTCTCAGGAAATTGGAAACTTTGCAAAATAAAATGCAAGGATTCTCATCAGGTTTCCTACAAAGAAATCAGGCCAATAAATGATCAAAATGTCAAAGAAAAGTACAGAAGAAAAAAGAATCAAAAAAGAGCAAAAACGGACGCAAAACGGGACCAAAAAGGGGGAAAACCCCCCCAGGGTCGCAGACCCCTGCGACCCTGGGCCAGGGTCGCCGGCGACCATGGACCCCGGGGTCGCCGGGAAAGCCCCGGAAACCCCGGTTTTCGCCATTTTTTTCGCGATTCGAGATGCCCAGCCTCTGGTACTTTCCAAAATTCATGCTTTTGAGACACCAAGTCCTCTGACATCCGTCCAAAACACGGGTAAATCATCAAGAGTATCGAAGACAGTATTGATCGCCACCCGGTCAACCGAAAAAAAGTGTGCTTTCCACCCGACCGATCGAGAAATCGACAGGACAGATGGCACCGACCCTGCTGTTGGCAACAAACACCTGAAATTACATGGTCATCTGATGTCGATCTACATGAAGATCCATCGATGATCATCGACAGAAGAATTCCAAAAGACGTGGCACGGCTCGCGACTCTTCAGCTGCTCGGCGACCACTTAATGCGATTAATTGACTAGCTTTATTACAGTCATTAATCCATTTCTTTGGACGGCCCAATCAGAAGCAAGCATTCGGGAGTTACAAGTCAAGAGATTCATGGCATTTAAACCATGAAACTCCTCCCATCATGGCGATTAAAGGCGATTAAATGCCCTCAATCTCCTCCGGCCAATCAGAAGCCAAGAAAAAGGAGTTACAAAATAAACAATTCAATTTTGTAACTCCTCCCATTATGTGGCTTAATGACATTAAAAGCCCATAAACCCACCTAAAAGGCTACCTAAAAGCCTATAAATAGGAGGGCTCTCCAAGAAGAAAGGACAATCAGAAAGATCAGAAAAAAACACACAACAAACATCAGACAGCAGTCAGAAATCCAGAGAAAAGAAAAAGAGAGAAAACTCTGCGGAAGTTCTACACCGGCCACCGCAACAAGGTGACAAAAGTCCCTTGGGGGGTACCCCCCCCAAGGTCCTTGCCTTCTCCTCCTGCCTCCAATGGCTTAGATGTGGCTTTTCAGCCCGTCTACTCGGTTTTTTATTGGACATAGGACCTTCCTTTGGTCTTTGTCTTCTAAAAACCCGAGGTTATAGCCAAGCCAAGTGAATCAAATAGCATCCTCTGTTCTCATCTGCATGGATGATGGCGAAGCCCACATATGGCTTGCGACCGTCAATCTAAACGAGTCCCCCACAATCTCCTGAGAAGTTAGATCCTCCTTTTCTTGCTTTTCATTATAGTTTGTATTTTTTTAAAAGAGACAAAAATCACAATTCTTGTCTTTCATTATTGATAAGGATTGTAAATCGGCTATAAACGCCAAAATCGGCTATAAACGCCAAAAATCGGCTATAAACGCCAAAAATCGGCTATAAACGCCAAAAATCGGCTATAAACGCCAAAATCGGCTATAATGCCAAAAAAAATCGCCTTTCACGGCAAACTAAGAAAATGTCTCTTTTCTTAAATATATGTGCAATGGAAAACTTGAAAGAAGTTGATTTCCTTTTTACTTGCGAAGGTTGATCTCCGGATCACCACTTGTATTCCAAGTAAAATAGAAAATCTGGCACACCCACAAAAAAAGAAATGTTGATGCACGCCCCTGCCCCCCGGTTACGAAAGGGTCGGACCCGACGGACTCCCACGTCCGCCGACCTCGGTAGGAACCCGAGCAGGAGCGCGGTCCATCAAGCTGGCATCACCCGGTGGGACTCGTTGTTTGAGAACACGATGCTAGAAATGAAATATTTGCATATCATATTTTTGCTCTATGCTTATATTTCTTTCTTGATTCCTTGGCTACTTTATATTGGTGGCCTATGTTGAATTCTGCAAAAAAAAAATGAGATGAGATTTTTTGTTTGGAAATTTCTAATTCTTTGAATTTATTTCCATTCTTTCTCTTTTCAAAAAAAAAAAAAAATTTTAAAAAAAAAAAAAAACAAAAAAATTAGATTTTTTCAATTTGGATTCAAATTGAGAAACCTTGATCCGTTCCTATCGTTCATCGCGCTTGCAGAAATGTTGAGCCTGTTCGACTAAGGTTTTGGGCCATGGTTTCTCTTCGATGAGTTCATTAAAAAATCAAAAAATATATATATATATATAAAAATTTGTAGATTTCTCAATTTGGATTCAAAATTGAGAAACCTTGATCGTTCCTATCGTTCATCGCGCTTGCAGAAATGTTGAGCCTGTTCGACTAAGGTTTTGGGCCATGGTTTCTTCGATGAGTTCATCAAAGATAAAAAAAAAAATATATATTATATATAAAAAAAAAAAATTTATTTCTCAATTTGAATTCAAATTGAGAGAAACCTTGATCCGTTCCTATCGTTCATCGCGCTTGCAGAAATGTTGAGCCTGTTCGACTAAGGTTTTGGGCCATGGTTTCTCTTCGATGAGTTCATCAAAGATAAAAAAAAATATATATATTATATATAAAAAAAAAAAAAAAAAATTTATTTTCTCAATTTGAATTCAAAATTGAGAAACCTTGATCCGTTCCTATCGTTCATCGCGCTTGCAGAGAAATGTTGAGCCTGTTCGACTAAGGTTTTGGGCCATGGTTTCTCTTCGATGAGTTCATCAAAAATCAAAAAAAAATATATATATATATATATAAAAAAAAAAAATAAAAAAAAAATTTATTTTCTCAATTTGGATTCAAAATTGAGAAACCTTGATCCGTTCCTATCGTTCATCGCGCTTGCAGAAATGTTGAGCCTGTTCGACTAAGGTTTTGGGCCATGGTTTCTCTTCGATGAGTTCATCAAAAATAAAAAAAAATATATATATATATATAAAAAAAAAAATTTTTAGATTTCTCAATTTGGATTCAAAATTGAGAAACCTTGATCCGTTCCTATCGTTCATTCGCGCTTGCAGAAATGTTGAGCCTGTTCGACTAAGGTTTTGGGCCATGGTTTCTCTTCGATGAGTTCATCAAAAATAAAAAAAAAAAAATATATATATATATATAAAAAAAAAAATTTTAGATTTTCTCAATTTGGATTCAAAATTGAGAAACCTTGATCCGTTCCTATCGTCATCGCGCTTGCAGAAATGTTGAGCCTGTTCGACTAAGGTTTTGGGCCATGGTTTCTCTTCGATGAGTTCATCAAAAATAAAAAAAAAAATATATATATATATATAAAAAAAAAATTTTAGATTTCTCAATTTGGATTCAAAATTGAGAAACCTTGATCTGTTCCTATCGTTCATCGCGCTTGCAGAAATGTTGAGCCTGTTCGACTAAGGTTTTGGGCCATGGTTTCTCTTCGATGAATTCATAAAAATAAAATAAAAAAATATATATATATAAAAAAAAAGACATAGACCACTAAGGTTAAACCAACTGTGTTCTTTGATCATGGTTGATTCAAAGAAAAGCCTTGTCCAGAGTGTGGAGACAGCTTGACTGTTCTAGGCAAGGGTCCTCCAAACGGGTTCATTAAGTAATCCTACCCTTACCTGGGGGCAATTCTATCAATCAAGATTTCATAAGACCGGGTTAGGAGGCCTATGTGTACTCTCTCGTCTTTTAAATAAATAAAAAATAAAAAAAAAAATATAAAAATTTTAAAATAAAAAATAAAAAAAAAAAAAATTTTCAAAAAAAAAATCTTAAAAAAAATAAAAAAAAAAAAAAATAAAAAAAGATTTTTTTTAAAAAAAAAAAAAAAAAATCTTCAAAAAAAAAAAAACTTCAAAAAAAAATTTCCGTCATTTTGGGTTTAGATTGGAGAAATCTTGGTCTTCTTCTTTCTGAGCACTGGCGCTCGCGGAAATCGCTGAGCCCGTGTTCAGATTGGAGTGCCTTTTGCTCTCTTTGATGAACCCGATATTGGCCTTTCAAAAAAAAAACTCGTCATTTTTAGATTCAGATCCGAGAAATTATGGTTCATTTCTTTCTGAGCACTGGCGCTCGCGGAAATCGCTGAGCCCGTGTTCAGATTGGAATACCATCTGCTCTCTTTGATGAATCCAATCTTGACCTTTCAAAACAGAGAATCTCATCTCATAGATGCGGTCTCAAAACATTTGTGTCTAGCGGTACTAGTACGCCCTTTCAGGGTCTACTGTATTGCGACCGGCACATCTGTAACTCCAACTTTATATTCTTCTTACCTCGAGCAAGCTCTGCTTCTCGATAAGTCGAATTTAAGTTCACAATTGCTTCTAGCAGTCACTGGGATGCCCATTCCGGGCTTACCACACCTGCGATCAGAACAATTGTACCCTCTATGGCATTTTGCCTTCCTCATATTGTTTGGGTCATCTACCTCGAGCAATTTGAAAAGACGAAACCATAGAACTTCCCATTTATGATCATTATATTCTTGTGATTACTAATGGATGTGGTCTTGTTTCAGAAATTTTCGAAAAAAACTAACAATGGCAGCTTCACTAACCATTACTTTCGACGAAAGCAAGCACCAACTCATGCTTCAACAGAAGCAAACCACGCGCACCTACAAGCGCCCCATCAGCTGCCGAAGCGTCAACTCCCTCGGCAACTCTGTGAACTCCGGGTCGACCTCGACTCCCCGGACTATTGTCTTCGGGCCGCTGGGACCATTCCCACTTCCTGAGGAACAAGCTGCTCCCTCCAAGAAGCAGAAACTCGCCTCTCAACGTGTCACTACCGTGACACCAAAGGCGAGTACAAGAAGGCCTGAAGCCCGTGGCAGCCCCACGAAGCCTCAACCTGCAAACAACCAGGTCTACCCCAAGACTTGGTCCCCAAGACCTTCACCAAAACAAAGAAGGTCCCAGGCATCCACTAAGCCAGCATTCCTGGCCCCACTCAAGGAGAACCAGTTCTATCCTCTTGCTTACATGAAAGAGGAGAGACCCATCTCCAACCTGACTTCCAAGTCATCCCAGCATGAGCCGGCTTGTTCCTACAAGCCCAAAATCAAGTCATGCATCACAAGGCCTCCACAAGCATCTGCTAAGGCCTACAAATCTGCAGTTCGACCCTTCATATCTACAGGGGCCGAACTTCACAAGTTCAAAGCTTCGCTGCAACTGGCGAAGGATAGGGTTCGCATCCTGTCCTTGCCCAGCTACAAAGAAGACAGACTCGGCTGCTGCGCCCGAGGGAGCACATCCTTCATCGTCAGAGCCCAGTCAGAGCTGACCGAAGCTCAAATTGCTCGTCGTATACGCCGCCGCGCGTCGTATAGACAAAAGAGACTACAGAAGCAAAGGACTCAGCCTCCCACACTTCAAGTCTCTCCTAAATGGGTCGAAAAAGAAAGACCCAACCAAGTTGCTGCCGTCCATATGGTTGGAAAAACCAGAAGGCGCCAAAAATCAGCAACAAAAATCCATGTCCGACGTCCAATGACCCGCAGCGTCTCAAGGACAAGAAGACATTCAGAAGAATCCCCTGCTCCTTCAAGCAAAGGACAGCAGAGTGATCCTTCCTCAAGCTCCTCTTCGAAAAGAATGAGCCCCAGCTCAGTCACCAGGACAGTTTCTTCGTTCGAATCACGAAGGATGAATGTCCTTGGCTACAAATTCTGAGCCACCACCCCACAATCCACCTCCAGAAGATGCGATCACCCGCATCCAGCAGTTGGAACAGGGCCAGCAGAGGATTGAAACTCTGATGGAAAACCTTCTCCTCGCCTTCCAAAATCAGGCGAACAATGAACCTCCTCCGAATCATCAAGATGACGAGGTAAATAGAGAAGAAAATGAGTCACGCGTCCTTACTAAAAAGGACGTAGACAGTATCCTCGCCAAAGCAAAAGAAGAGGATATACTCAAAGAGCATGGGATCAAGCCACCATATCCTTTATGGATGGACTCGGTCCCGTTCCCCACCAAATTCAAGCATCCTACTCTCCAAACATATACGGGGAAAGGATCAGCCAGACAGCACGTCATCCACTTCAAGATCCTGACGGGAGCTATTGCAGATCAAGATGCACTCAAGATCCGCCTCTTTGCAAGTACCCTAAAAGGTACGGCCTTCGATTGGTACTTCCACTCTGCCGGAGGACTCAATCCAAAATTGGGCCATGCTAGAGACACGCTTCCTGACTCACTTCAAAGGTGAGGATCATCCCGCTACTATGGCTCAGCTGTGCAGCCTAAAACAGGGGGAGAATGAATCAACATACGACTTCATTCACAAGTGGAAAGCAATGGCATACAAATGCTCTGATGTATTGCCACAAGCGTCGCTAGTCGACATCTGCCGAAACAACATGAGAGCCAGAATCCGCTCCATGATCATCGGCAACAAATCAAAAAACCTGGGAGAACTCCTAGAAGCTTCCATGGAAGCTGAAACGGTGATTAAAGACCTCAACAGTCAGAAATCATCAAAGAAAGAGCCAACCGCCATTGCAACCTCTAAACCAAAAAGAAAGAGGTCCTCAATGTGCAGACCAAGCCAGCTCCTCAGCCACCAAAGAAAGCTGAAAACAAAGCTGCTGGTAAGAGACCTGAACTCTCAGACGCCTTCAAAGAACGAGTAGAGAAGAAATACCCGTTTGATGAAGATGTTGATGAAATCTTCGGGGCTCTTGTGGCAAACGGCAAGCTCACCTTGCCTGAACCAAAAAGACCGGGTGATGTTGGCAAAACCAACGATCCTCGGTACTGTCCATACCACCAGATGATCTCGCATCCTCTCAATCAATGCTTCGTTGTGAGAGAGAAAATAAATGAGATGTGGAAAAACGGAGTCATCACCTTTGACAAAAATTATGGGTCTGCCTCCGTCAACATGGTGACATGTGGACAAACATCAAGATCACCGAAGAAGAAGATCACTACTTCCTTCAAGGTGATAAACTCAATCGAAGCGTCCGAGGAACTGGTTCCTTACCCGACACCAGACGGACAACCGATATGGGTACATCCCGATCTCCTGGAAGATGAAAATTGGGAGGTCGTGAAAATAAAGCCTACAGCTCGACAGCGAAGGCAGGCTAGGAAACATCTCCTCAAGCTCAAACGGCAAGAGAAGACCCAGCCAAAACTAGAGGTCAAAGAAAAGGCAGAGGCTTCCTCTACCGCTTCACTGGAGGTAACAAAAACATCCCTTCCAGAGACTTCAAAGGGGGTAAGGAAATTCACTCTCAGTGATTTCATGCCACCTCAATTCAGAGAAGCCATGCAGGAGACATCATACTCTTGCAATTCGTAGTTGGATTCTCCATTGATGGATACGAATCCAGCGACACCGATGATGGATTCGAATCCAACTACACAGATGAGTGGGAGGAGTCCCTTGAAACAGGAGAATATCTCTCCGATGAAGAATGGGTTCCTGAGTCTCATCTTATGCCAGTAATCTGGTATAACCCCCTACAGCCACAAGGATCCGGTCTGATGATGAAGAAGACCAAGAGGCTGTACAAGAAAATGCTGCTGACCCAGCACCTCTCATTACTCCAGTGGAAATCACAATGTTGAGCCACAAAGAGATGATGAAGAAGAGATCCGGCTCCCATGCCTGATCTTGAAATATGCAAGGATCTTGCAGCGACTCGCTCTAGAAACAAGAGCAAGAACGCGTCAACGAGCCTCCTCGCAATCCAGAGCCTGAAGTCCCTGAAGACCACCAGCCCCGACAAATACATGATTCCACACGCTTTCTCGCTACTGGAACCATGCACAAACAATGCAGCTGAATATCAAGCTCTGATCTTAGGATTGGAACTCGCCATCGAATCCGGTATCACCATGCTGGAAGTCTTTGGAGACTCTCAACTGATCGTCAACCAGATGAATCAGAAATTTGAAGTCAGGAAGCCAGATTTGCTGCCCTACTACAACAAGGCACAATCACTTCTGCAAAAGTTTGACATCTGTCACATCACCCACATTCGTAGAGGTGAAAATATACGTGCAGATGCCCTAGCCGGACTTGCCGCATCCATGGCATCCAGGAAGGGGAAAACATGCAAGTCACAGTGTGCGAAAGAAGAATCCTTCCTCCTCTTAACACACACCAAGCAGTTGCTGAATGCCACCAAGTGGTCGGAAGTCGGATTTCAATCCTTCAAACTTCAATTGGCGACTGGAGGGATCCGTTCATTGATTACATTATGTTCGGAATCCTACCTGAAGATCCAAAAGAACGGGTAAGCATCCAAAGGCGAACCCCAAGCTTCCATTTGGATATTCCTTCAAAAATCCTTTACAGGAAATCCTTCAACGGAGTACTTCTACGCTGCTTATCACAACAAGAGGCTGAAGAAACACTCAAAGAAGTTCATGCTGGTCTTTGTGGAGCTCATCAGGCTGGACCTAAGCTTTATGATCAGATAAAAAGGTTAGGATATTACTGGCCTACCATGGTAGCTGACGCAATGCAATTTGCTAAGCGCTGCCAACAATGCCAAGTTCATGGAGATTACATTCACATGCCTCCAGAATGGCTGCATCCTACAGCGATCTCATGGCCTTTCGAAGCCTGGGGTATGGACATCATAGGTCCTATTTCTCCCCCTTCAAGCAAAGGTCATCGCTTCATCTTCGCCGCTACGGATTATTTCTCCAAGTGGTCAGAAGCATTTGCGTTTAACGAAATGAAGACCTCATCAGTCCTTCAGTTCCTGCGCACCAACATCATTTGTCGTTTCGGCATACCCAAAAGATTCGTCCATGATAACGGACCACAGTTCCGGGATCATCGATTCTACAGGTTCTGCGACAAATACAAAATCCAAAGCTGTCCTTCGACTCCATACAATCCGGCAGCAAACGGTTTAGCAGAAGCTTTCAACAAGACACTCTGCAAAATCCTCAAAAAAATGGTCTCTAATCACAAAAGAGACTGGAGCGACAAAATGTCTGAAGCTTTATGGGCCTATCGAACCACCGTTCGAGGACCAACACATAGCACACCATTCTCCTTGGTCTATGGATGCGAAGCTGTCGTGCCCTTGGAAGTACAAATTCCTTCCTTGAGGGTATCCTTGCAAAATGACATGACTCAAGAAAGCAATGTCAAATTGCGGCTCCATGAGCTGGACAATCTCGATGAGAGACGGCTCGAAGCTCAACAAAGCATTGAACTTTACCAAGCACGTATGGCAGGATCTTTCGATAAAAAGGTCAGACAACGCGCCTACAAAAAGAATGACTTGGTTCTTGCGGTAAAAAGACCAATGGTCTTCGCTCACAAGTCCAAAGGCAAATTCGAGCCAAAATGGGAGGGACCCTACGTCATCGACAAAGTTTTCTCCAATGGCGCATACGCACTCCTAAACATGGAAGGTGACAGATGTATGCTGCCCATCAATGGCAAGTTCTTAAAGCGGTACTACCCTTGAAGACTTACCCAACTGGGTAAGAGCAATGCCTGTACGGCCAAAACCAGTTTCCAGGTACACGCTCGCTAACCCACCCTTTTTCAGAATTTTCATGTCAAAAATTGAAATTTCTAGAAATCTAAAACAATGTTTACTTTCATCGTTTCATTGTTCAAAAAAAAAATATCCAAGTTTAGGAACCTTTCCCTAACTTGACCAAAATTTCCAACCCTTGAACCCAAAATTCATGGTTTGAAACAAAATCCGGATTCAGGGATTTCCATCCTAGTCCACCCTGCCTTTTACCGCCAAAATGGTTTTAGGTCAAAACTTATGACCCTCGTGTCTTTAAACAAAAAAAAATATGGTTTTTCAAAACCCGCGAGGAAGCGACACTTAGTCGATACTCACACAAATCGGAAGCAAGCGAACCACATTCGACACTTCCAAAATCGCAGGGAATCGACATTTCGTCGATACTTGCAAAATCCAAAACTGTGGAGATGCAACATTTCAGTTGATATCCACAACCCAAATTTCAAAGGTTCGAAAAAACCTAAAAAAAAAAAAAAAAAAAAAAACTGTGGAGACGCAACATTTCAGTTGATATCCATGACCCAAAGGTTCGAGAAAACCACAAATTTCAAAATCGTGGGGAAACGACATCAAGTCAGTACCCGCAAAACCAAATTTTTTGAAAAGCAAGGATGCGACATTCCATCGATACTTGCACCCAAATCCACGAGGATGCGACATTCCATCGATACTCGCAATCGAATGAGCAAGGATGCGACATTCCATCGATACTTGCAAGAACATTCAGCAGGGAGGCGACTTTTAGTCGATACTTGCATTTTTTGAAAACCAAACCGGCTATAAATGCCATCAAAACAGGCTATAAATGCCACAAACCGGCTATCAATGCCACCAAAACAAAACCGGCTATCAATGCCACAAACAAAAAAAAAAACTTGGATTTCAAAAACGGCTATCAATGCCACCAAAACAAAACAGGCTATCAATGCCACCAAAAACCGGCTATAGATGCCACAAAACAAATTCGGCTATCAATGCCACCAAAATTGGCTATAAATGCCACAAACAAAAAAAAAACTCGGCTATCAATGCCACAAGAAAAGCTGGCTCTCATGCCAAAATTGGCTTCCATGCCACAAACAAAAAACCTGGCTTTCATGCCAAAACAATCATTTGACAAAAGATTTTCACAAAATGACAACCTTTTGATCAAATCCCATTTAGCAATTACTTTTATCACAAAAAGATTCAAGTGAGCGTAGGGATAACAAAAAAAGCATCCCATTTAGCAATTACTTTTATTACAAAAAGATTCAAGTGAGCGTAGGGATAACAAAAAAAAAAAAGAAAGTGTTCACAAGCACTGCAAAAGAATAAGTACCAAAAAAAAAATATATACAAGTGGTACCAAAAAAAAAAAAGAAAGAAGGATGGTTTCTGTATACAGGAGCTCAATCAAAGATGGTCTCCAGCCAAGAGTTCAGCTCCCCAAGCAGACTTTTAGCCTCAGCTGTCAAGGATTCCAAGGCACGCTTCTTCAGGAACTTGCCATGAGATGCTGGAGTGGGCTGTACCCTTCTCTCACACCAGGAAGCTTACCTCGAGCAGCTTGCCATTGTTTATCCTCATCAAACTTCCTTTTGAGAACCTGTTCGGCATCTGCAACATGGTGAATCAGGACAGTCTCCCTTTCACGAGCCTCTGTAATTTCAGCCCATTTGGCAGCGACTTGTGCCTGCAGAAGCTCAAGACGTTTCCTGGCCTCATCGACCTCCCTATCAAGGATGTTAAGGTCATGTGTCAGCCCGATGATGGTTAGCTCTTCTCTATTCCTCTTTCGGACTGCCACCTTCTTGCTTTCTGTAGCCTCATCTAGGTCAGACTTAGCCTTATCAGCAGGGTCCAGGAACATCTCCTTGAAGAACTGGTCATCAGCCAAACTTACGGTCTCAAACCACTTGTCACCCAGTGCAATGATCCTATCAACGATCGCCCTGGCACCTGTGACATCCAGACCAGCCTCTTCAGCATCACTGAGAATCTCCTGCACATGCTGGATCATGCCAAATCCGACTTCCAAGTGCCCAGAAAGGAGAGTCTCAATCCAAGAGCGCACAACTCGCATCACCACCTTCTTCGCAAAAAGAAGAGATGGCCCAGCTGAGGATTCGCCCAACTCCGTTGGTCGGCTACTCATGTCATCATCTGTTGAAAGAGTAACAAAAGAACTCTTTCCAGCTGAAGCTGCTCCTGCTCGGGAAGGAATCTCAGCGCGAGGAATCTCCTCAATATTGTCAGAGCTGGTCCCAGGAATCTCTACCTCTGGATCAAACCTCTGGCATCTCTTGCTCTGGAAGCAACGGATCCTCCTCTGCCACTTCAAAACCTGCAAAGGAAACACAAAAAGGTATGAATATGACCCTGTTTGAAAATCATTATCAGAGTTATAACTACAAAATACCTTCTTCTATGACTGGCGGAACACTCTCTTCCTCCATGAACTCATCGGAAGCATCATCAACATTTGCGTCCATCGATGGTTCAAAGTCATCAGAACCCTGCGGCAAGTCAGCTGGCAACAAAAAAATGTGATTAGCAAGCCAAGTCACAAACAAAAAAAAAAAAAAAAGAAGAGCAAAAGAAGTCGTACCAATTGGAGATTCTGGATTTACTCCAGAGTCCCTCGGTTCTTCTTCAGGTGCCTCAATAGGATCCATCACCACCTCATCGGTTGGGACCTCAGGCATCACCAAGTCTTCCTCTGCTAAAAAAAAAAAGAGAAGAAAAGCAGAAACAAGAAGCAAATCATAACATGGAAAAATCCCATGAAAAGAAATGGAAAGAGAAAAAGGAAGAGTCATTACCTTCACCGACGGTCTCTTCTTCTCGACTTCTTTCTCTGGAGGCTCGTCAGCATCCACTGGCACATCTCATTGATAGTAAGAGGAACTTCCAAGTTAGGAGAATCCTCATGCTGCCCCTGGCTGCGATGATGACTCCTCCTCCTCTTACTTCTGCGGGCTCGCTTCTTAGAAGAACCTACCCCGCTGTCAGAGTCAGGTTTCCCACTTGACTCATCACTGGATGGTCTGCTCTTGCCAGTAGACTCCACGGAAGCTTGCCTCTGCGCCGCCTGCATCCAAGCGCCAAGTTCGGCTTCCTCCTATTCTAGCTGCTCCAAAGCCTCGTCAGGTATTTCTCGAACAGCTTCAGAACCGATGACGCCCTGGTCACCGAGAAAGCCTATCTTGTGCTTCTCTCCAGAAAGGAAGGCCCAAACTTCCTCTCGCCGGATGCCATCCGACTTTCCAAGGCCCTTTCCAGATACCAGCTTCACATCAAGCTCCTTCCTGGAAAGTCCCCGATATGCCGAGAAGCTCTCCGCGAACCACTTCGCAAAGCCGGCAGTCCGGGAAGTCAGCAACACAGGATAAGAAATCATGGCTGTAGTGTCTTCAGCACTATAGAAAGCCCATGCATTTCTCCCGTCCTGTAAACCTCCAAAGCGCTTCACCATGCTTGAAGGCGCTCCAACAACGCCTTGAGAAAAGCCAAGCTGAAAAGCAAAGCGAGAAGGTACATACGGCTGGATGTCGACGAAAAGATGTCTGCGGTACACCATCGTGCCGACACGTATGCTGAAAAGCCACTCTCTCTCTGCATTTGTCAAGGAATAATGCCTTCCCGACCCCGCCCTGGTAGAGTCTCGGGAGGCACCAAAATCAAAAGCCTTCTTCCGCAACTCCGGAGAAAGCTTTACTGAAGATTGCCCCATCTCGACGTCCCTGAACCGTCGGATCCTCATGCGGGCAAACAAAAGTGATTCGGACACGGCTTTGCCCTTAGCCAGTCGAATCATCAGAGGATCATCATCCTGTGCAGCACCCAGCCGATGGAAGCCAGGACAGTGGTATACATACCACGAATAAAAGATATGGGCTGAAAATACCCTATTCATGGGAAGCCCAAGCCGAACTAGAAAAGCAGCAGCCTGCAGTTCGGTACACAGGTAGGAGTAAAGAGCAGGCACCAAAGCAAGCTGCTCTCCAAACGCCATCTGACAAGCCGGGAAAAATACAATGCGGCCTGATGTGCGTTCCATCTCCTCCAGCAAAAACAGCCTCACCAAGCCAATAAGTGAGGTAAACAGCGAGATCTCTCCGCAGCGCAATGTCAGGACATATGGCGTTTGTGCTTGCACAGAAATCTCTCAACTCTTCTTGCATGGCCAAGATCTTCTTTGAACTTGGATCCTGAGCTCCAGCTTCCTGGGTCATGCTATCAGAAGGCTCCCTACTATCAAAGAAGTTGGGGAATGAAGAGCAAAAACTCTTCCAACTGCTGGATCTAACTTTCGAACCCCCCTTCTCCTTCAAAAAATCATAGAAGGCGACGAGCTGAAAGTATAGAAGCCTGAACTCCTCAGACTGCCCCTCGAGGACGCTGTCAATCGGCATAAACTCCTCATAGAGCTTGCCGAGGATGGGCAATCCGGTAATGGCGCTCAACTCCTTCAAAGAAAAACCAATCTCACCATTCGTCACAACGAAGGTATTGGTTTGAGGGAGGAACGACTCCAGCATAGCCATGAAGGCCTCGTCGGAAAAGATCACGGTCTCCCCAAAAGCGCGGACCGCATCAAAAATCCCGGCTTCCTTCAAAACGGTGCCACCAATCAGCAGGACACGATCAGTCCACGACTTCCACTCTGAGTCAGCATTGAAACGACCTCGAAGTCGAAAAGGCTTGATCCAATTGCTGCCGTCACCGCTGAAAATACCAAGGCCCATCGGTCTCAAATCGACCGACGGATAATCAGAGCCCTGGTAGCCGCTGGATGGCATCAACAGGTCCATGTCAACAGGCGACCTCTCCGTATATCCAGGAGAACCGCCGACAAAAACCCCGGTCTTGATTACATTTGTCCTTCTCACCCAGCTTGGAGGATCTTCCCTCTTGGGGCACGTGGGGGCAAGGCTCAGAATCGAGATGGTGCGATCAAACATCGACCGGGTAGTAACAGTCTTCTTCTCACCATCTGCTGTGAAGGAAAACTGAAAAGATCTCCTCTGGTATGTAATGTCGTCAGGGACCGCATCACCAAAGAAGAAGGTAGGCTTAGGCAAAATGCTCTGATCTTCCATCAGCCATGGACGACTGCTTACCATGATCTTATAAAATTCCTCTCCCTTGAGAGTGATCAGTCGCTGCCTCATCTCATCTCTGTTGAGGGAGTCGCACTCTTCCAGGTTTCTTTCAACATACTGGACCTTCTCGAAAGCCTGCTGAACGGCCGGATTAGAGGATCTAGAAGACCGACGAGGTACGCTTGTAGCAGGCTCTTTACCCTTGTTCGCTCTGGAGGAACCACCTAAAAAGGATGGAAAAGAAAAAGATCAAACATCAAAATGACAGAATCTCGCTAAAAAAAATCTGGCGAAATTTTGACATGATGACGGGGCAATTCCGAAGAAAAGGAACTATCCCGAAAGAAATAGAAAAGCTTGAAGATGGGCTCAACATCGCTGCGAGCTCCGAAACTCCAAACTTTCGAAACCTAAAAGTCTCCGCAAAATCAGGAAGGGCTCAACATCACTGCGAGCTCCAAGTTCCCAAATTTGCAAACACTTTCAGGTATGCAATCACATCATGCTACAAATTTAATTTACAAATTAAGGCATGCATGAACATTTAGATTTGCGAAAAAAAATGCATTATCATGATGAAAAAAAAAAAAAAAAAAGAAACTTTCTCTAAAAAAAAAGAGGGGAAAGAAAACAAAAAAAAAAAGAAAGAAAAAAACTCTCTCAAAAAAAAAGGGAGGGAAAGAAAAAAAAAAAAAAAAAAAAAAGAAAAAAAGAGGACTGGCCCACAGGCCGTGGCCCACAGGCCGTGGCCCACAGGCCACGTGGCCGTACGGCCAGATCCGTACGGATCTGTCCGTACGGCCCACATAAAAAAAAAAAAAAAAAACAAACATGAAAAAAAAAAAGAAAGAAAAGAAAGCAAAAAAAAAAAACGTGTGAAAAAAAAGAAGAGAGGCAAACACGTGAACAAGAAAAAAAAAGAAAATAAAGAAACAAAAAAAAAAAGAGAAGAACTTTTTTTTCCTACAATGGAATTTTCTTGAAAAAGAAGAACTTACTTGAAGCCATTGATGGAGAAGAAGAAGAAAACTCTTGAAGATCTTGAAGAAGAAAAGCTCTTGGTCTTGAAGTCCTCTTGAGATTATTGCAAAAGAAAGTAGTAAGAGCAAGAGATCCAACCTTCTCCTTGCTTTTATAGAGGAGAGCAAACCAAAGAAGGAAAGAAGAAAGAGGTAAGTGTTACTAATTAGTAACCTTACCAAAAGAAAGAGATTAGCAAGATTCTTTCCCAAAAGAAAGATATCTTGAGAGATTCTCTCCTAAAAATCAATCTATGACGGATTCTTTCCCAAAAGAAAGATATCTTGAGATATCCTATCCCAAAATAAAGGGATATTGAGAGATTTTCTCCTAAAAATCAATCTATGACGGATTCTTTCCCAAAAGAAAGATATCTTGAGATATCCTATCCCAAAATAAAGGGATATTGAGAGATTTTCTCCTAAAATCAATCTATGACGGATTCTTTCCCAAAAGAAAGATATCTTGAGATATTCTATCCCAAAAATAAAGGGATCATGAGAGATTTCTCTCCAAGTAAAGATATTCTTAAATATTCTCTATCCAAATGAGATATTTTGGATATTCTTTACAAAAATGACACCATATGAGATCTAAGCCATTTCAAAAGCTTAAGGTCCCATGGGTTAGCCCATATGAGCCAGGTTTGACCACCTAGGCACACAAAAAAAAAAAAAAAAAAAAAAAAAAAAAAAAAAAGAGAAAAATTTTGGGCTTTTAGTCAAAGAGAAATCCCTCTTACCAAGAGCATACAAAAATGGTTCCATGCCTCTTTTGAGTTGATTGGACCATACAAAAGAAAATTCCAAGCCCCATGAGCTTCCAAAAATCAAACCATCCAGCCTCATCTACCAAATTGAGCCAAAATCTTGAAATTGACATTCCACAAAAATCAAACCAAATCCTGGTCCCCTAACTTGCCACATACAGCCTGTTAGGTCACAAGACCAAAACCAAAAACCAAAACCTGATCCCCTAACTTGCCACATACAGCCTGTTAGGTCACAAGATCAAGACCAAAATCGATCCCCCAACATTCCACATACAGCTTGTTGGGTCACACGATCAAAACCAAACCCGACCCCCTAACCTGCCATATATAGCCTGTTAGGGCACAAGGTCAAAACCCAAACCCACATCCCTGATGTCATCTTCAAAACTTTGCCTCGAGATGGTACGTGATCCCTTTCACTACCATAAAATTCCCCTGGAAGCTCAAAAGGCTACAAATACCAAAAAGAAAGATTGCTCAAAGACTCTTGGTCAAGTCACAGGCTCTCCTTCAAAAAATCTCTTCGAGGCACATCGACTACAAAAGTTAAGCAACTCGCCGCTGTACCTCGAGGGGGCATTTGTTGACACCAAAAATGTCACTTTGCCTTTTCAAGATCCAAAGAGCTACATGAAGTCGCAACCTGCCATAAATAGGCAATGCTGCTTCCAAAAATAAAATCTTGTCAGAATCAAACAAAAACTGCAAGATTCTTCCCGACAGCCAAAAGAGGAGTACACAAGAAGTTTCAAGCCATTTCAAGATCATTTGGCCTAACTTCGCTTCTCCGACAGCCAAATCAAGCCTCTCGGCGGTAAAGCTCTCCGGAACCATGGTTTCCAAGACAGAACCTATGGATCATCTTAAAATGACTCCAATAGGTTCCCTGTCAAATTTTAAGTCAATCGGACATCGGTTGACCGCACATCAAACCGCGACATCTTCATCGCGACAAAAAGCAAGTCTACAGGTGATAGGACCCCAAACGGCTTCAAAACTCAAACAAAAGCCTATGGTTGGTCTTATTTATTGCTCAGCAGGCTTCACACCAAATTTCAGGTCATTCCGACATCGTTTGACCCAGTTTCAGCTTCTGACGGGAAATCGGCAACTCTGCGCGACAAAGTCTTCGGCTTTCTCAGGAAATTGGAAACTTTGCAAAATAAAATGCAAGGATTCTCATCAGGTTTCCTACAAAGAAATCAGGCCAATAAATGATCAAAATGTCAAAGAAAAGTACAGAAGAAAAAAGAATCAAAAAAGAGCAAAAACGGACGCAAAACGGGACCAAAAAGGGGGAAAACCCCCCCAGGGTCGCAGACCCCTGCGACCCTGGGCCAGGGTCGCCGGCGACCATGGACCCCGGGGTCGCCGGGAAAGCCCCGGAAACCCCGGTTTTCGCCATTTTTTTCGCGATTCGAGATGCCCAGCCTCTGGTACTTTCCAAAATTCATGCTTTTGAGACACCAAGTCCTCTGACATCCGTCCAAAACACGGGTAAATCATCAAGAGTATCGAAGACAGTATTGATCGCCACCCGGTCAACCGAAAAAAGTGTGCTTTCCACCCGACCGATCGAGAAATCGACAGGACAGATGGCACCGACCTGCTGTTGGCAACAAACACCTGAAATTACATGGTCATCTGATGTCGATCTACATGAAGATCCATCGATGATCATCGACAGAAGAATTCCAAAAGACGTGGCACGGCTCGCGACTCTTCAGCTGCTCGGCGACCACTTAATGCGATTAATTGACTAGCTTTATTACAGTCATTAATCCATTTCTTTGGACGGCCCAATCAGAAGCAAGCATTCGGGAGTTACAAGTCAAGAGATTCATGGCATTTAAACCATGAAACTCCTCCCATCATGGCGATTAAAGGCGATTAAATGCCCTCAATCTCCTCCGGCCAATCAGAAGCCAAGAAAAAGGAGTTACAAAATAAACAATTCAATTTTGTAACTCCTCCCATTATGTGGCTTAATGACATTAAAAGCCCATAAACCCACCTAAAAGGCTACCTAAAAGCCTATAAATAGGAGGGCTCTCCAAGAAGAAAGGACAATCAGAAAGATCAGAAAAAAAACACACAACAAACATCAGACAGCAGTCAGAAATCCAGAGAAAAGAAAAGAGAGAAAACTCTGCGGAAGTTCTACACCGGCCACCGCAACAAGGTGACAAAAGTCCCTTGGGGGTACCCCCCCCCAAGGTCCTTGCCTTCTCCTCCTGCCTCCAATGGCTTAGATGTGGCTTTTCAGCCCGTCTACTCGGTTTTTTATTGGACATAGGACCTTCCTTTGGTCTTTGTCTTCTAAAAACCCGAGGTTATAGCCAAGCCAAGTGAATCAAATAGCATCCTCTGTTCTCATCTGCATGGATGATGGCGAAGCCCACATATGGCTTGCGACCGTCAATCTAAACGAGTCCCCCACAATCTCCTGAGAAGTTAGATCCTCCTTTTCTTGCTTTTCATTGTAGTTTGTATTTTTTTAAAAGAGACAAAAATCACAATTCTTGTCTTTCATTATTGATAAGGATTGTAAATCGGCTATAAACGCCAAAATCGGCTATAAACGCCAAAAATCGGCTATAAACGCCAAAAATCGGCTATAAACGCCAAAATCGGCTATAAATGCCAAAAAAATCGCCTTTCACGGCAAACTAAGAAAAATGTCTCTTTTCTTAAATATATGTGCAATGGAAAACTTGAAAGAAGTTGATTTCCTTTTTACTTGCGAAGGTTGATCTCCGGATCACCACTTGTAATTCCAAGTAAATAGAAAATCTGGCACACCCACAAAAAAGAAATGTTGATGCACGCCCCTGCCCCCCGGTTACGAAAGGGTCGGAACCCGACGGACTCCCACGTCCGCCGACCTCGGTAGGAACCCGAGCAGGAGCGCGGTCCATCAATGTCGCGGTTTGATGTGCGGTCAACCGATGTCCGATTGACTTGAAATTTGACAGGGAACCTATTCGAGTCATTTTAAGATGATCCATAGGCTCTGTCTTGGAAACCATGGTCTCGGAGAACTTTGCCGCCGAGAGGCCTGATTTGGCTTCCGAGCGTCAAACTATGGTCAAATGTTGTCGAAATGACCTCAAATTTGACGTGTAGCCCTTTATAAGCATTTTGAAGCCGTCCATGTGCTCTATCTGATGAGTAATGGCCTCGGTGGTTCTCGCCGCCGAGAGCTTGATTTAGCTGTTCGAGGGTTGATGTAGGGTCAAACGTTGTCGGTTTGACTCGGAACTTGACGTGGAGCCTTTTGGAAGTATTTTGAGACCATCCATCGGCTCTGATCGAAGATTTGGTGTCTCCGATGCTTTCACCGCCAAGAGCTCCTTTTTGGCTATCGGAGAAGCGAAGTTAGGCCAAATGATTTTGAAATGGCCCGAAACTTCTTGTGTACTCATCTTTTGGCTGTCTTGAAGGATCTTGCAGTTTTTGTTTGATTCTGACAAGATTTGATTTTTTGGAAGTAGCATTGCCTATTTATGGCAGGTTGCGACTTCATGTAGCTCTTTGGATCTTGAAGAGGCAAAGTGACATTTTTGGTGTCAACACCATGAGCTTCCAAAAATCAAACCATCCAGCCTCATATACCAATTGAGCCAAAATCTTGAAATTGACATTCCATAAAAATCCAAACCAAATCCTAGTCCCCTAACTTGCCACATACAGCTTGTTAGGTCACAAGACCAAAATCAAAAACCAAAACCTGATCCCCTAACTTGCCACATACAGCCTGTTAGGTCACAAGATCAAAACCAAAATCGACCCACCAACATTCCACATACAGCTTGTTGGGTCACACGGTCAAAACCAAACCCGACCCCCTAACCTGCCATATACAGCCTGTTAGGTCACAAGGTCAAAACCCAAATCCACATCCCTGATGTCATCTTCAAAACTTTGCCTCAAGATGGTACGTGATCCCTTTCACTACCATAAAATTCCCTTGGAAGCTCAAAAGGCTACAATACCAAAAGAAAGACTGCTCAAAGACTCTTGGTCAAGTCACAAGCTCTCCTTCAAAAAACTCTTCGAGGCACATCGACTACAAAAGTTAAGCAACTCGTCACTGCACCTCGAGAGGGCATTTGTTGACACCAAAAATGTCACTTTGCCTCTTCAAGATCCAAAAAGCTACATGAAGTCGCAACCTGCCATAAATAGGCAATGCTACTTCCAAAAAATCAAATCTTGTCAGAATCAAACAAAAACTGCAAGATCCTTCAGGATAGCCAAAAGAGGAGTACACAAGAAGTTTTGGGCCATTTCAAAATCATTTGGCCTAACTTCGCTTCTCCGGCAGCTGAAAAGGAGCTCCTAGCGGCGAAAGCATCGGAGACACCAAATCTTCGATCAGAGCCGATGGATGGTCTCAAAATACTTCCAAAAGGCTCCACGTCAAGTTTCGAGTGTTAGTTTTATGGACTCAATCCAGTAGATGATATAATAAATTGATTAAATTCTTTATTTATTCATATATTCATGTTTACTTTTTCATGAGATGAATGGTGATTTATTATATACTTGCACATAACCAATACGAATGACATGATGGTTCATGAGATGAACCGGGGTCCACAAGTATATTAGATGTAACACATGTGTATGGATGAGATCCACATACGGGAGACATGTGTGGCAAATCTTATACTTAAATATTATCACAACCAGTGATGAGACTGAACATCTCATATTGATAAGGTTGCAGTACTTTGATCACTATGAGATAGTGTGGTTTGTCTCGATCATCAGAATGGAAGATTCTGGATCATAGTGTTGGTACATTGGATGTATTGAAGGACCATGAGAAGCACCTTATAAACACTGTCTTTATTTTAAGGTCTGATCTCATAATTCCCTAGCAATAGGCTCTCAATCCTGAGACATTAATGAACTCAAGTTTCTATCTATTCATTTGCTTTGAGTCACCAATGAGTGAGGCCAACTGTAGGTCAACACCTCGGTGATTTGGGTACATGGTAGTAGAGCTGTGGGAACATTCAATAGTCAAGAAGGAATCTATCTCTAATATCCCCTTCAGCCAATTAATGGATTTATCATTGGTAAGTGCGCACCCATTCCGATTAAGAGTTAATTGGAAAGGTACCTATTGATTATTATAATTAATTGGGACTCAAGGATAATAAGATATGGATCTATTTTGGAAGATAGGTCCAATTGATCCATGGATATTGATAGAGGGGTCTACTTGTGATAATGTGGAAGTTTAGGGTCTTCTATGTAATATTCATAAGACTGGAGTTCAATTGCATTTATATAGTGGAGTTATTTGCAATTAACTGTGGGCCCGGATTACACATGAGATGTGGGGTCGCGAGTCCCAGTTGGAGCCAGCTTTCTAAGGAATCCCTAGTGGTCCCCACGCTAGCCCAATTATTAGAAAGTATCTAATTCTAGTTGAACTCTAAAAGGAAAGTTACTATTTCTATTTGAAGTGAGACTTCTAATAGTGGTAATAGTAGACTTACTAATTTTAGTAGAAGTGAGACTTCTATTTTAATTAGAAAGGAATTGGAAAGTTACTAATCATATTTGAAGTGAGACTTCTAAATGTGATATGGTAAGTTACTAATTAATAGAAGTGAGACTTCTATTGTAATTAGTAAAGAAGAGACAACTTGCAAAAGCTATAAATAGAGGAGAGGAGGCCTTGGACGTCCAAGCACTGTCCTTGCATTGGGATTCACGCCCAAGGCCCCCTAGTGCAAGTGTTGCACAAGTTATTCCTCTCTTCCCTCTTCTAGTTCTCTTTCTAGTTCCTCCCTAGAGTTCCTAGTAGTTTTCTCTTGGAGATCCCACCATCTTCTTGAGAAAAAGGAGAATCTAATATGGGTCATAGCGTGGAAGATCAAGAGGTCTTGGAGATCCCTATTTGATTAGTGAAAGCGTTTCATCATCAAAGAAAGACGCAACTCCTCCATTAGAGCACAACCGAGCTCCAAAGGTATAATCCACTTCCTTGCATGTTGTAGATTATTATGGATGCTTGTTAGTTGCTATTTCTATCTTCTAGATAGATTGTATTTACTGATCATGATGACTGAGATTGAGGACATGGATCTTGGATTGGGTTTTATAGCCTTGTGGATAGTTGATCCCTGCGTCAAGTGGGTCAAAAGTTTTTGAAACCTATCCTAGAGGCCCACCCTATTTCCAACACCGAGTCAAACCGACAACTTTGACCCTACATCAACCCTCGAATAGCTAAATCAAGCCTCTCAGCTGTGAGAACCACTGAGGCCATCACTCATCAGATAGAGCACATGGACGGCTTCAAAATGCATACAAAGGGCTACACGTCAAATTTCAAGTCATTTCGACAACATTTGACCACACTTTGACGCTCGGAAGCCAAATCAGGCCTCACGGTGGCGAAGCTCCCTGGGACTATGGTTTCCAAGACAGAGCCTATGGATCATCTTAAAATGACTCCAATAGGTTCCCTGTCAAATTTCAAGTCAATCGGACATCGGTTGGCCACACATCAAGCGGCGACATCTTCATCACGACAAAATTAAGTCTACTGGTGATAGGACCCTAGACGGCTTCAAAACTCAAACAAAAGCCTATGATTGGTCTTATTTATTGCTTAAGAGGCTTCACCCCAAATTTCAGGTCATTCCGACAGCGGTTGTCCCAGTTTCAGCTTCTGACGGAAAATCGGCAGCTCTGCTCGATAAAGTCTTCGGCTTTCCCGGAAAATTGGAAACTTTGAACTAAAAAATGCAAGGATTCTCATCAAGTTTTCTACAGGGAAATCAGGCCAATAAATGATCAAAAATGTCAATGAAAAATACAGAAAAAAAAAGAATCGAAAAACATCAAAGACGGACGCAAAACGGGACAAAAGGGAGGAAAAACCCCCCATGGTCGCAGAGCCCTGCGACCCTGGCCCATGGTCGCCGGCAACCATGGAGCCCGGGAGGGCCCCGGAAGCCCCGCTTTTACGTAGTTTTTCGTGATTCGAAGCATCCGACTCCTGAGATTTTCCAAAATTCATACTTTTGAGACACCAAATCCTTTGACATCCGTCAAAATCAAGGGTCAATCATCAAGAGTGTCAGTCATCAAGAGTGTCAATCATCAAAATCAACATTGATCGCCAATCGATCAACCGAAAGTGTGCTTTCTACCCGACCGATCGAGAAATCGATAGGACAGATGGTACCGACCCGCTATTGGCAACCAACACCTGAAGTTATATGGTCATCCGATGTCGATCTATATGAAGATCCATCGATGATCATCGCCAGAAGAATCCCAAAAGACGCGGCACGGCCCACGACTCTTCAACAGCTTGGCGACAACTTAATGCGATTAATTGACAAACTTTATTGCAGTCATTAATTCATTTCTTTGGACGGCCCAATCAGAAGCAAACAAATGGGAGTTACAAGTCAAGAGATTCATGACATTTAAACCATGAAACTCCTCCCATCATGGCGATTAAAGGCGATTAAATGCCCTCAATCTCCACCAGCCAATCAGAAGCCAAGAAAAAGGAGTTACAAAAGAAAGGAATTAAATCCTGTGACTCCTCCCATTATGCAGCTTAATGATAATAAAAGCCCATAAACTCTCCTAAATGGCTACCAAGAGCCTATAAATAGGAGAGCACTCCAAAGGAATCCAGATCGGAAAAACAAGGCAGATCCCAGATCAGAAAAAAGCACAGAAATCCAGAGAAAGAAAGAGAGAAAACTCTATGAAAGTTCTGCACCAGCCACCACTACAAGGTGACAAAAGTCCCTTGGGGGGTACCCCCAAGGTCCTTGCCTTCTCCTTCTGCCTCCAATGGCTTAGACGTGGCTTTTCAGCCTTTCTACTTAGTTTTTTTATTGGATATAGGACCTCCTTTTGGTCTTTGTCCTCTAAAAATCTGAGGTTATAGCCAAGCCAAGCGAATCAAGAGCATCCTCTGTTCTCGTCTGCATGGATGATGGCGAAGTCCACATATGGCTTGTGACCGTCAATCTGAACGAGTCCCCCATAATCTCCTGAGAAGTTAGATGCTCATTTTCTTGTTTTTCATTGTAGTTTGTATTTTTCCAAAAGAGACAAAAATCACAACTCTTGTCTTTCATTATTGATAAGAATTGTAAATTGGCTATAAACGCCAAAATCGGCTATAAATCCCAAAAAATCGCCTTTCACGATAAATCAAGAAAAATGTCTCTTTTCTTAAATATATGTGCAATGGAAAACTTCAAAGAAGTTGATTTCCGTTTTACTTGCAAAGGTTGATCTCCGGATCACCACTTGCAATTCCAAGTAAAATAGAAAATGTGGCACACCCACACAAAAAAATGTTGATGCACGCCTCTGCCCCCCGGTTATGTAAGGGTCGGACCCAAACGGACTCCCACGTCTGCCGACCTCGGTAGAATCGAGCATATGAAGCGCTGTCCATAAGGGACTTCAGGCTCTGGATTGCAAGGAGGCTCGTTGACACGGTCTTGCTCTTGTTCTAGAGCGAGATGCTTGAAGTGTAGGAGGCTGGGTCCTTTGCTTTTCTAGTCTCTTTTGTCGATATGACGCATGGCGGAGTATACGACGAGTAATTTGAGCTTCGGTCAGCTCTGGTTGGGCCTTGACAATGAAGGATGTGCTCCTTCAGGCGCAGCAGCCAAGCCTGTCTTCTTTATAGCTAGGCAAGGACAGGATGCGAACCCGGTCCTTCGCCTGTTGCAGCGAAGCTTTGAATTTTTCGAGTTCGGCCCCTGTAGATATGAAAGGTCGAACCGAAGGATTGTAGCCTTAGCAGGTGCTTGCAGAGGCCTTGTGATGCATGATCTGATTTTCGGCTTGTAAGAACAAGCCGACTCATGCTGGGTTGACTTGGAAGTCAGGTTGGAGATGGGTCTTTCCTCTTTCATGTAAATAGGAGGGTAGAACTGGTTCTCCTTGAGTGGGGCCAGGTATGCTGGCTTGGTTGATGTTTGGGACCTTCTTTGTTTTTGTGAAGGTCTTGGGGTCCAAGTCTTGGGATAGACCTGGTCGTTTGCGGGTCGAGGCTTCGTGGGGGTGCCACAGGTTTCGGGCCTTTTGATGCTCGCCTTTGGTGTCACGGTAGTGACACGTTGAGAGATGAGTCTCTGCTTCTTGGAAGGAGCAGTTCGTTCTTCGGGAAGTGGGAATGGTCCCAGCATCCCAAAGACGATAGTCTGGGGAGTCGAGGACTACCCGGAGTTCAGATAGTTACCGAGGGAGTTGATGCTTCGGCAGCTGATGGGGCGCTTGTAGGTGCGCATGGTTTACTTCTGTTGAAGCATGAGCTGGTGTTTGTTCTCATCGAAAGTAATGGTAAGCGAAGCTGCCATTGTTAGTTTTCGAAAAAAATTTGAAACAAGACCACATCCATTAGTAATCACAAGATATATAATGATCATAAATGGGAAGTTCTATGGCTTTGTCTTTTTAAATCGCTAGAGGGATATGACCCAAGCAATATAAAGAAGGCAAAAGGCTATAGAGGGCACAATTGTTCTGATCGCAGGTGTGGTGAGCCCAGAATGAGCATTCCAATGACTGCTAAAAGCAATTGTGAACCTAAATTTGACTTATCGAGAAGCAGAGCTTGCTCGATGTAAGAAGAATATAAGGTTGGAGTTACAAATATGACGGTCGCGAATATAATAGACCCTGAAAGGGCGTACTAGTACCGCTAGATACAAATGTTTGGAGACCGCATCCATGAGATGAGATTCTCTATTTTGAAAGGTCAACATTGGATTCATCAAAGAGAGCAGATGGTATTTCAATCCAAATACGGTCTCAGCAATTTCCGCGAGCGCTAGTACTCAGAAGGAAATGAACCATAATTTCTCGGATCTGAATCCAAAAATGACGAGTTTTTTTTTTAAAGGTCAAGATCGGGTTCATCAAAGAGAGCAAAATGCTTTCCAATCTGAACACGGGCTCAACGATTTCCGCGAGCGCCAGTGCTCAGAAAGGAGGAGACCAAAATTTCTTTGATCTGAACACAAAAATGATGGAAGTTTTTTTTTTGGAGATTTTTTTTTTGAAGATTTTTTTTTATTATTATTTATTTATTTTTTATTTTTTAAAAAAAATTTAATTTTTTTTATTTATTTAAAAGACGAAAGAGTACACATAAGCCTCCCAACCCGGTCTTATGAAATCTCGACTGATAGAATTGCCCCCAGGTAAGGGTAGGATTACTTAAAGTACCCGTTTGGAGGACCCTTGCTTAAAACAGTCAAGCTGTCTCCATACTCTGGACAATGCTTTTCTTTAATCAACCTTGATCAAAGAACACAATTGGTTTAAACTTAGTGGTCTATGTCTTTTTTTTTTAGATCTCAAATAGACTCATCGAAGAGAAATGATGGCCCAAATCCTTAGTCGAACAGGCTCAACATTTCTGCAAGCACGATGAACGATAGGAGAGGATCAAGGTTTCTCGATTTTGAATCCAAACTGAAAAATCTGATTTTTTGATTTTTTTTTTTTTAGATCTCCAATGAACTCATCGAAGAGAAACGATGGCTCAAATCCTTAGTCGAACAGGCTCAACATTTCTACAAGCACGATGAACGATAGGAGAGGATCAAGGTTTCTCAATTTTTAATCCAAATTGAAAAATCTGACTTTTTATTTTTTATTTTTTTTAGATCTCTAATGAACTCATCGAAGAGAAACGATGGTCCAAATCCTTAGTCAAACAGGCTCAACATTTCTGCAAGCACGATGAACGATAGGAGAGGATCAAGGTTTCTCAATTTTGAATCCAAAATGAAAAATCTGATATTTTTTTTTTAGATCTCTGATGAACTCATTGAAGAGAAACGATGGCCCAAATCCTTAGTCAAACAGGCTCAACATTTCTGCAAGCACGATGAACGATGGGAGAGGATCAAGGTTTCTCAATTTTGAATCCAAAATGAGAAATCTGATTTGTTGTTTTTTTTTTCAGATCTCTAATGAACTCATCGAAGAGAAACGATGGCCGAAATCCTTACTCGAACAGCTCAGCATTTCTACAAGCACGATGAACGATAGGAGAGGATCAAGGTGTCTCAATTTTGAATCCAAAATGAGAAATCTAATTTTTTTTTTAAGATCTCTAATGAACTCATCGAAGAGAAACGATGGCCCAAATCCTTAGTCGAACAAGCTCAACATTTCTGCAAGCACGATGAATGATAGGAAAGGATCAAGGTTTCTCAATTTTGAATCCAAATTGAAAAATCTAATTTTTTTATTTTTTTTTTATTTTTAGATCTCTAATGAACTCATCGAAGAGAAACGATGGCCCAAATCCTTAGTCGAACAGGCACAACATTTCTGCAAGCACGATGAACGATAAGAGAGGATCAAGGTTTCTCGATTTTGAATCTAAAATGAAAAATCTGATTTTTTTTTTAGATCTCTAATGATCTCATCGAAGAGAAACGATTGCCCAAAACCTTAGTCGAACAGGCTCAACATTTCTGCAAGAACGATGATGGATGGGAGAGGATCAAAGTTTCTTAATTTTGAATCCAAACTAAAAAAATCTGATTTTTTGATTTTTTTTTTTTAGATCTCTAATAGACTCATCGAAGAGAAACGATGGCCCAAAACCTTAGTCGAACAGGCTCAACATTTCTGCAAGCACGATGAACGATAGGAGAGGATCAAGGTTTCTTAATTTTGAATCCAAGTTGAAAAATCTGATTTTTTGTTTTTTTTTTTAGATCTCTAATGAACTCATCGAAGAGAAACGATGGCCCAAAACCTTAGTCAAACAGGCTCAACATTTCTGCAAGCATGATGAATGATAGGAGATGATCAAGGTTTCTCAATTTTGAATCCAAACTGAGAAATCTGATATTTTTTTTTTTTGAAAAGAGAAAGAGTGGAAATAAATTTAAAGAATTAGAAATTTCCAAAAAATCTCATCTCATTTTTTTTAGATGCGAAATCCAACATAGGCCACCAATTAGAAAGTAGCTAAGGAATCGAGAAAAGAAGTATAAGCATAGAGCAAAAGATATGATATGCAAATATTTCATTTCTAGCATCGTGTTCTCATATGAACGTTTCCCACCGGGTGTGCCAGCTTGATGGACCGTGCATTCATTGCTCGGTGCTACCGAGGTCGGCAGACGTCGAAGTCCGTTGGGTACGACCCTTTCGCGCCCAGGGGGCAGAAGCGGGATCAACATTTTTTTGTGTGGGTGTGCCAGATTTTCTATTTTACTTGGAATTGCAAGTGGTGATCCGGAGATTGACCTTTGCAAGTAAAAAGGAAATCAACTTCTTTCAAGTTTTCCATTGCACATACATTTAAGAAAAGAGACATTTTCTTTTATTTGCCGTGAAAGGCGATTTTTTTGGCATTTATAGCCGATTTTTGGCGTTTATAGCCAATTTTGGCATTTATAGCTGATTTTGGCGTTTATAGCCGATTTTGGCGTTTATAGCCGATTTATAATTCTTATCACTAATGAAAGACAAGAATTGTGATTTTTGTCTCTTTTAGAAAAATACAAACTATAATGAAAAGCAAGAAAAGGAGGATCTAACTTCTCAGGAGATTGTGGGAGACTCGTTCAGATTGACGGTTGCAAGCCATATGTGGACTTCGCCATCATCCATGCAGATGAGAACAAAGGATGCTCTTGATTCGCTTGACTTGGCCATAACCTCATATTTTTAGAAGATAAAGACCAAGAGTAGGTCCTATGTCCAATAAAAAACTAAGTAGACTGGCTGAAAAGTCACGTCTAAGCCATTGGAGGCAGAAAGAGAAGGCAAGGACCTTAGGGGCGTACCCCCCAAGGGACTTTTGTCACCTTGTAGCGGTGGCCGGTGCAGAACTTCAGTAGAGTTTTCTCTTTCTCTTTCTCTGGGTTTTCTGTGCTTGGAAGCTGATCTGATTCTTATCTCTGGGAGTTGTATGATTTTTTCTTATATGGAATTCTTTGGAGTGTTCTCCTATAATAGGCTCTTGGTAGCCATTTAGGAGAGTTTATGGGCTTTAATTATCATTAAGTCGCATAATGGGAGGAGTTACCAGTTTTAATTCATTTACTTTGTAACTCCTTTTTCTTGGCTTCTGATTGGCCGGTGGAGATTGAGGACATTTAATCGCCTTTAATCACCATGATGGGAGGAGTTTCATGGTTTAAATGCCGTGAATCAATTGACTTGTAACTCCCGGATGCTTGCTGTCGATTTCTTGATCGGTCGAGTAGAAAGCACACTTTTTTGGTTGACCGGTTGGCGATCAATGTTGATTTTGATACTCTTGATACTTGGCCCGTGATTTTGACGGATGTCAAAGGATTTGGCACCTCAAAAGTATGAATTTTGGAAAATCCCAGGAGTCGGAAGCTTCGAATCATGAAAAACGACGAAAAACGGGCCTTCCGGGGCCAACCCGGTGATTCCGGGCTCCATGGTCGCCGGCGACCCTGGGGGGAATTTCCCCCTTTTTGTCCCATTTTGCGACTGTTTTTTATGTTTTTAGATTTTTTTTTCTGTATTTTTTCTTGACATTTTTGATCATTTATTGGCCCGATTTCCCTATAGAAAACTTGAAAAGAATCCTTGCATTTTGGAGTGCAAAGTTTCCAATTTTCTAGGAAAGCCGAAGACTTTGTCTCGTAGAGCTGCCGATTTTCCGTCAGAAGCTGAAACTTGGTCAAACGATGTCGGAATGACCTGAAATTTGGGGAAAAGCCTCCTAAGCAATAAATAATACAAACCATAGGCTTTTGTTTGAGTTTTGAAGCCGTTTGGGGTCCTATCGCTAGTAGACTTGTTTTTGTCGCGACGAAGATGTCTCGGCTTGATGTGCGGTCAACCATGTCCGATTGACTTGAAATTTGACAAGGAACCTATTGGAGTCATTTTAAGATGATCCATAGGCTCTGTCTTAGAAACCACAGTCTCGGGGAGCTTCACCATCGAGAGCCCTGATTTGGCTTCCGAGAGTCAAAGTATGGTCAAATGTTGTCGAAATGACCTGAAATTTGACGTGTAGCCCTTTGTAAGCATTTTGAAGCCGTCCATGTGCTCTTTTTGATGAGTGATGGCCTCGGTGGTTCTTGCCGGCGAGAGGCTTGGTTTAGCTGTTCGAGGGTTGATGTAGGGTCAAACGTTGTCGGTTTAACTTGGAACTTGACGTGGAGCCTTTTGGATGTATTTTGATACCATCCACAGGCTCTGATCGAAGATTTGGTGTCTCCGATGCTTTCGCCGCCGGAAGCTCCTTTTCAGCTATCGGAGAAGCAAAGTTAGGCCAAATGATTTGATATGGCCCGAAACTTCTTGTGTACTCCTCTTTTGGCTGTCTTGAAGGATCTTGCAGTTTTTGGTTAATTCTGACATGATTTGATTTTTTGGAAGTAGCATTGCTTATTTATGGCAAGTTGCGACTTCATGCAGTTTTTTGGATCTTGAAGAAGCAAAGTGACATTTTTGGTGTCAACATTGTCATCAACGGGCTGAGGCACGACATTAACATCATTGATAGGGAGGTCATCAAGGCTAGGCAACGTCTTGAGCATTTGGAGGCACAAGTCGCGGCCAAGTGGGCTACTATAGCAAAGGCTTGTGACAGGGAGAGAGCTCTGATTCGCCAGGTTGTAGATGCCGATCGAGTTCTCAATAAGAGGACTCAAGAAACAAACAATGGTGAACTGCTTGGGATAAGTTTCCCGATGTAGAAAAAGGGTTACAACATTCTCCAACATCTCATGGAAAATTCCTGAAGAAGTGTGCCTTGGAAGCCCTGGCGGCTGAGGCCAAAAGTTTGCTCTAGGAGCTGAAACTTTGGCCAGAGGCCATTTTTGGCTGAGCTCCTGGCTTCTCATTTTATGTCACAGAAACTCTTCTTCTTTTTTTTTTTGGTACCACGTGCATTTTTTTTTGGTACTTTCTTTTTTGTAGTGCTTGTGAACACTTTTTTTTGTATTCCCTACTTTTACTTAACTCTTTTTTGTGATAAAAGCAATTGCTAAATGGGAATGATTGTTTTGAAAATTTGATCAAAAGTTTATCATTTTGTGAAAATCTTTTGTCAAATGATTGTTTTAGCATCGGAGCCAGATTTGTTTGTGGCATGAGAGCCGATTTTGGCATGAGAGTCATTTTTGTGCATTGATAGACATAATAGGGAGCATGCTTTAGATGTGGCTCCATGAACCACCAAATGAAAGATTGTCCAAGGCCAGATAGACATAATAGGCAGCAACAAGGAGCACAGTGTCAGGCACCACCTCGGAATGCGTTAGTGGTCCAAAATCAGGCAAGGCCACTACAGCAATAGGCACCACAATAGCAGTATAGGCCACAGCAGCAACAACAGGCCCGTCAGCAAGGGCAGAATCAAAATCAGAATCAGCGTCCTCAGAATCAGAACAGGAATGCACAGTAAGGCAGGCAACCACAAGGACAAAACAGGCCACAGCAGAGGGCACAGGCTTTATGCTGTCAATAGAGCTGATGCAGAGGCAGAAGGCAATGTAGTGGAAGGTACACTTTTCGTCTGTGGTTTTGATGCTAGGGTTTTGTTTCACCCTGGCTCTACTCACTCATTCCTATCTCCAAAATTTGCTAAGTTGATTGTTATGCATGCTAGAGAGTTGAGCTTCATTTTGACTGTGACTACCCCCTTAGGTAAGGAAGTTGTTTGTAGAACTTTTTACCCTAGTTGCCCAGTCATGATAGGAGAAGTAGTATTACCAGCAGATCTCATTTTATTGGAGAACCAAGATTTTGAAGTCATCCTAGGGATGCATTGGTTAGCAGGATACCATGCTACGATGGATTGTTTCCATAAAACCCTAACTTTTAAGTTAGAGGAGACCCAGGCAGGGGTGTTGTTTCAAGGAGAGAGGAGTAGTTCTGGTGCAGGGTTTATTTCAGCGTTGAAGGCTGATAGGCTTCTAAGAAGTGGTTGTGAGGGTTATTTGGCGTTTATCACGGAGGATAAACGGTCCCGAGGGGTGGAAGAGATCCCAATTGTTTGTGAATTTCCGGATGTTTTCCCGGAGGAGATACCGGGATTGCCACCCATTAGAGAGATAGACTTCACTATTGAGTTGTTACCGGGGACCGCTCCGATATCTATCGCACCTTACAGAATGGCTCCGGCAGAATTGGGAGAGTTAAAGATGCAATTGCAAGAACTTTTGGACAAAGGTTTTGTGAGACCTAGTGTGTCACCGTGGGGAGCACCAGTTTTTTTTTATGAAGAAGAAAGATGGTTCCATGAGAATGTGTATTGACTATAGGAGATTGAACCAAGTGACCATCAAAAACAAGTATCCATTGCCAAGGATAGATGAATTGTTTGATCAGTTGCAAGGAGCTGCTTACTTTTCGAAGATTGATTTGAGGTCAGGATACCATCAGTTGAGAGTCAGAGATTCAGATGTACCAAAAACAGCCTTTCGGACAAGATATGGATACTATGAGTTTCTAGTGATGCCATTTGGTTTGACTAACGCACCGGCAGTTTTCATGGCACTAATGAACAAGATATTTGCAGAGTATTTGGATTAGTTTACAGTGGTGTTTATTGATGATATTTTAGTGTATTCCAAGACCAAAGAAGAGCATGAGGAACATTTGAGGATAGCACTCCAGCTTTTGAGGGAGAACCAGTTGTTTGCAAACTTAGTAAATGTGAATTTTGGTTAGACCAAGTCACATTTTTGGGTCATATCATCTCCAAGGAAGGATTATCAGTGGACCCGTCCAAGATTGAGGCAGTTATGAATTGGGACAGACTGAAGAATGCATCAGAGATCAGGAGTTTTCTTGGATTGGCAGGGTATTATCGGAGGTTTGTGCAAGGATTTTCATCGATTGCGTCACCTTTGACGAAGTTGACAAGGAAAAACGCACCATATGTTTGGACAGACAAGTATGAAGCTAGTTTCCAAGAGCTGAAGAAGAGATTGACTACAGCTCCAGTCCTTACTTTGCCATCAGGGAGCGGCGGTTTTACCATTTTTACCAATGCTTCCAATGTTGGACTTGGATGCGTGTTAATGCAAGATGGGAAGGTAGTTGCATATGGATCCCGTCAGCTAAAAGATCATGAAAAGAACTATGCAACACATGATCTAGAGTTGGCAGCAGTTATTTTGGCATTGAAGTGTGGAGACACTACCTCTATGGAGAGAAGTTTGAGGTTCACTCCGACCACCGTAGTCTACAGTACTTGTTTTCTCAGAAGGAGTTGAACATGAGGCAGAGGAGATAGATGGAATATATCAAGGACTATGATTTTCCAATAAAGTATCATCCGGGGAAAGCGAATGTAGTTGCAGATGCCTTGAGCAGAAAGTTAGTGAGCATGGCAAGTCTTCGGGGGACTTATGTTGTACAACAGTTAGAAGAGTTGGGAGTAGATTTCCAGCCTCTAAGGGAGGGTGTCATGCTGGCAAATATGTCAGTGTCAGAACCTTCGTTCATTCAGAAGATCAAAGAGAATCAGTTGCAAGACCCAGAATTGGCTAAGATTTCAGAGCATATAGCAGATCGTCCGGATTTTCGTGTTGTGGATGGAGTTTTGTACTACAGAGACCGCCTATGTGTGCCTAACTTGGAGGACTTGAGGAATGATATCATGATAGAGGCGCACAATACCAAGTATTCCATACACCCGGGCAGTACGATGATGTACCAAAACTTGAAGGGCAGATTTTGGTGGAATAACATGAAAAGAGAGATAGCTACTTTCATCTCTAGATGTATGACATGTCAGTTGATCAAGGCAGAACATCAGAAACCTCCAGGATTGCTACGACCTTTAGAAATTCCGGAATGGAAATGGGAGCACATTACCATGGATTTCATCTCGGGATTACTGAAGACTAGCAAGGGCAATGATGCTATTTGGGTCATAGTGGACCGTCTTACCAAGTCAGCTCATTTCCTACCGATGAAGACTGGGAAGAAGATGCATATGTTACCTTTGGCACAGTTGTTTGTCACAGAGATCGTCAGTCGACATGGACAGCCAGTTTCCATCACATCCAATAGAGACAACAGATTTATCTCAAGATTTTGGAAGACATTGCATGAGTCAATGGGTACGAAGTTACAGTTCAGTACAGCCTATCACCCACAGACCGATGTTCAGTCAGAGAGGACAATTCAGACAATTGAGGATATGCTCCGAGCTTGTGTGTTAGATTTCAAGACTCAGTGGTATGAAGCCTTACCGTTGTGTGAATTCGCTTACAACAATAGTTTCCACTCGAGTATTGGTATGGCGCCTTTTGAGGCTTTGTATGGCAGAAGGTGTGGGACACCTGTTTGTTGGGAAGAAGTTGGTACTCGCAGTTTCCATGGACCGACCATTGTTAGTGAGACAAGTGACAAGGTCAAGTTGATCCAAGAACGTCTGAAAGTGGCTCAGAGTAGACAGAAGAGTTATGCAGACTCTCACAGAAGGGATTTACAGTTCAAAGAAGGAGATAAGGTTTTCTTGAAAGTGTCACCTACTCGTGGAACCTTGAGGTTTGGACAGAAGGGCAAATTGCCTAGGAGATACATTGAACCGTATGACATTGTGAGTAGGATTGGTGATGTGGCTTATAGATTAGCCTTACCACCTGAGCTCTCCGGCGTACACAATGTTTTCCATGTGTCTATTTTGAAGAAGTACGTTCCCGACAAACTTCACATACTCCGTTATGAGCCGTTGGAAATTCGAGAAGATGCTACTTATGTTGAGAAGCCTAAGCAGATCATTGACACCAAGGAACAAGAATTGAGAACTCGGACTATTCAGTGGGTCAAGGTACTTTGGGAGAATCATGGACTGGAAGAAGCAACTTGGGAATTACGGGATCAAGTTCAGAAGAAGTACCCACATCTCCTACCGGAGGTGAGTTTTAATTTCCATTTGGAGGACCAAATGTCCTAAGGGGTGGAGGATGTAAGACCCCGACCCGAGAGACCTCATTTAGAGTTAATTAAGTTGTGTTTTAGTTTTAAGTGTGTTTAGTGGTTTTTTATTAAGTTTGGGATTAGAATAGTTTTTATGATAGCTTTGGGGAATTTTGAGAGCCTTTTTACTTATGGCACCCTTTGGGGGTTCTTGTTACGAAATGTGTGAGATTGGGGGTTTACCGATGATTTCCAGAAATTGTGTTTTTAACCCCATTGGACTTATCTTGTTAATCCCTACAACTTTCATGTTGACATCGTTTCCATTCGAGGACCCTAAACCCGACTTTTCGCAATTTGAGGGCAAAATGGTCTTTTCATCCAAAATTCTGGACACAATGATCACCAAAATGCGCAAAATATATACTTTTTGGAAACTAAAAATTTCGCCGATCAACTTTGTCTTCTTCGTCGAAGTCGTTTGAAGCCCCGAAAGCCATGTTTTTAGCCCGAAGAGTCTTTTAAGTTGTGGGCCCCATCCCCACTTACTATATAAGGAGAGCTCTTCTCTTAATCCTCCCATTCTTTGCTAAAACCCTAAAAGGAGAAGAGATTTCCAGCACTAGGGTTTTCCCTTGCCTTTTTCTTGCTTCTTCATCTTCAATCTTCCACCAAGCTAGTGCTAATGGAAAATTAGAGGCTACAATCTTCTTCCTCGTCTCAAGGGCTTCATCTTGACACCATTTTCAAAGAAAACCGCCCACTTCAAGGCTTCCTTTGGACAACACCTTGCTTTTTAAAGAACTTCCTTGTAAGTGATCTTCCTAAAAGTTTTATAATCTTGTTTGTTTAGCCTTAGGGAAGCTCCATTTCGTTTATTGGAAGATTTCATTTTATTTTGCTTGGATTTTGATTTTCTAGGGTTGGATTTTGGGGGTTTTTGTATAGGTGTTTGATTGTGGGCTTAAGAGGTGATTAGAGCTCAATTTTATTTGCATTGGACCCAAGGCAAGTGGATGAAATGATTCTCATATGCTTATCATGTTTTATGCAAAATCTTGATTTATCTTCATTAATAGTTTTAATGGTTTATCATGCTTGATAGTTTGGTACTATTGATTTTGAATGATGATTTGATGAGATGAGGAGGTCAAGGAAGAGCCCAAATATTCATGAAGTTATGTTTGGAAGAAGGGGAAAGAAAGGAAATGGATAGGGATTGGACAAAAATGGAATTCAACCAAATAGGTTGAGATTCGTCGCTGTCCGATCGATCGCCCATCAGGTCCGATCGATCGGACTGTAAATAACTGAGAGTGTTTTCAGAACCGATCGATCGCCCATCAGGTCTGATCGATCGAACTGTAAATAACTGAGAGTGTTTTCAGAACCGATGAGTGTTTTCAGAACCGATCGATCGCCCATCAGGTCCGATCGATCGGACTGTAAATAACTGAGAACGTTTCAGGACCGATCGATCGGCGAATGAGCCCGATCGATCGGACTGAAATGAGATGAACTGCAACAGAAAGGGGATTGTGGGACTATTCTCCAGATTCATTTCAAGCCCATATTCAAGTCCAATTCAGTTCTATCCTTTCTCTTCTTATCTGAAGCCATTGAACCTGTAGCAATGCATAGAAACCCATGAAAGAGTTGGGTAAAATGGTGATATGATATAGTGGGGAGGTGTTGTTTGGAGCCCCATACTATGTAAGGACTTGTAAGGTGTTGTATGAAGTCCGGAGGAAGGAGAAACCCCATCATGGAGATCCCATGAGGTTTTCTAGATTGGCCAATGTGTATAAGGACCCGGAATGTCCCTAACTCTTAAAGAGTACCAAAATTTCATCATAACCGACATACGGGACCCTATTCATACTGATTCAATTCTGGGAACCTCAGTGTTTAGCCTGTAAATGTATGAGAAATCCACTCGTATTTGATTTTTAACTAAATTTTTACTCATGGAATCCAATCCATGATATGTGAGTATACTTGACCCGGGAGCATTGTTTTACCATATTGTTAATTTGTTTAGACCCGTCCCGACATTTATGCGTTTTGTACCTATGGGTACCCCGCCCCGTTATGTGTATTCATTTGTTTTGATTTTCGCATGTTACCTATGAGTCGGCACCACTAAGCTTGGATAACCTTATCGGTTTGATCCACCGGTTTGGATATCCCCCTTCTGTTATACCCACTGCAGCATGGTTCCCGCCTCGCCCCGATATACCCGGTTCGCTACCATGGTCCCGCAGAGTATTATATGTATTTATTATATAAAAATCATTGATTCTCCTCACCTCATGTGACTGAGGTCAACGTCGTTGATTCTCCTCACCTCGTGTGACTGAGGTCAATGTCCCGATGTGCTCTCATCACTTTTGTGAGAGAGGATTTAGCTTTGTGTGGTTGCCACCTTGTTAGTCCCGAATCCTTGTTACCTTACATGTTTTATTTGCATATGTACCTCTTTTAAATGATGCATTCTTCTTTTATGAAAATTCATTATTTATCTAGGTTCTACTATGTTTCTAAAGGCATCATTGTTTTGAATTATTGTTATATCTTTTCACCCACCTGCCAGACCGTCGTGTCTGATCCATTTATTTTGGTACTCAGGTCCCGAGCTTATTGCCATCGAGGAGGAGCCTGAGGAGGCGGTCGGTGAACCACAGCGTGTGATAGAGTGGCAAGCTGACGATGTCATATAGATATTCGTTCAGGCTTTGAGGACGACATTTTGGGAACTTGTGTTAACACCTTTTGGGTTTTATTAGTTGTATGGTCTTTGTTGACCATTGTTTTGGGGAAATTAATCAACTGATCTTTTGTTTATACAACTAACTTTACTTTTGGGAAATATGCTTATGATCATTGCTCATTTTGATATCTTGTCCTGTCAATCATGAATCAGTCTTAATTATGGAATGGAATAACATTAATATGATTTGCTACACGCTTCCGCAATCTTGAATATGCATTTGATATGTTATTTGTGAGATGATGTGTAAAGATAATCCTCACCGCAGAACCCTGTGGGAAATCACGTGCACGGATAAATGTTCTCTTAATTCCGTGTGCGGTTTAGCCAAAGAGATGCACGTGGCGCGGCATCGTTAGTGTCCCGATCCCGGATTCGGATCCCCTAACCCGGTCCGGGGTCGCGACAGCATTGACAACCGGTTTGTGGCATTGATAGCCGATTTGGCATGAGAGCCAGGCTTTGTAGCATTGATAGCCGATTTTGGCATGAGAGCCGGGTTTTTGGTTTTAAAAAATGCAAGTATCGACTAAAAGTCGCCTCCCTGCTGAATGTTCTTGCAAGTACCGATGGAATGTCGCATCCTTGCTCATTCGATTGTGAGTATAGATGGAATGATGCCTCCTCGCGGATTTGGGTGCAAGTATTGACTAAGCGTCGCTTCCTTGCTTTTCAAAAATTTTATTTTTGCAGGTATTGACTTGATGTCGTTTCTCCACAATTTTAGAAATTTGCGGTTTTACTCACACCTTTGGGTTGTGGTTATCAGCTGAAATATTGCATCTCCACGATTTTAGTTTTTTCGAACCTTTGGATTTTGGGTTGTGGATATCAACTGAAATGTTGCGTCTCCATGATTTTTTGGTTTTTTAGAACCTTTGAAAATTTGGGTTGTGGATATCAACTGGAATGTTGACTCTCCACGATTTTTGGATTTTGCAAGTATCAACGAAATGTCGCTTCCCTGTGATTTTGGAAGTGTTGAATGTGGTTCGCATTCTTCTGATTTGTGCTAGTATCAACTAAGCGTCGCTCCCCCATGTTTTTTTTTCTTTATTTTTAAAAAAACCATTTTTTGTTTAAAGACACGAGGGTCGTAAATTTTTGACCTAAAACCATTTTGGCGGTAAAAGGTCGGGTGGACTAGGGTGGAAACCCCTGAATCAGGATTTTTGTTTTATATCATGAATTTTGGGTTTAAGGATTGAAAATTTTGGTCAAGTCAGGGAGAGGTTCCAAAACTTGGATTTTTTCTTAACAACGAAACGATGAAAGTAGGCATTGTTTTGAGTTTCTAGAAATTCCAATATTTGATATGAAAATTCTAAAAGGAGTGCGTTTGACGAGCGAGTACCTGTAAATAGGCTTTGGCTGTGCAGGCATTGCTCTTACCCAGTTGGGTAAGTCTTCAAGGGTTGTACCGCTTAGAAAACTTGTCGTTGATGGGAAGTATACATCTGTCACCCCCCATGTCTAAGAGAGCATATGCGCCATTGGAGAAAACCTTATCGATGATGTAGGGTCCCTCCCATTTTGGCTCAAACTTACCTTTGGACTTGTGAGCGAAGACCATTAGTCATTTTACCGTAAAAACCAAGTCACCATTTTTGTAGGCGCATTACCTGACCTTCTTGTCGAAACATCCGGCATTGCGCGCTTGTTAAAGTTCAATGCTTCGTCGAGCTTTGAGTCATCTCTCGTCGAGATTGTCCAGCTCTTGGAGCCGCAACTTGACATTGCTTTCTTGAGTCATGTCATTTTGCAATGATACCATTAATGAAGGAATCTATACCTCCAAGGGCACGACAACTTCGCATCCATAGACCAAGTAGAATGGTGTGCTATGGGTTGGTCTTCGAACGGTAGTCCGATAGGCCCACAAAGCATCAAACAGTTTGTCGCTCCAATCTCTTTTGTGACTAGAGGCCATTTTATTGAGGATTTTGCAGAGTGTCTTGTTGAAGGCTTCCAGTAATCCATTTGCTGCCGGATTGTATGGAGTAGAAGGATAGCTTTGCATTTTGTATTTGTCGCAGAACCTATAGAATCGATGATTTCGGAGTTGTTGTCCGTTATCATAGACGAATCTTTTAGGTATGCTGAAATGACAAATGATGCTGGTGTGTAAGAACTGAAGGACTGATGAGGTATTCATTTCGTTGAGCGTAAATGCTTTTGACCACTCGGAGAAATAATCTGTAAGACCTTTGCTTGATGGGGGAGAAATAGGACCTATGATGTCCATACCCCAGACTTCGAAAGGCCATGAGATCGGTGTAGGACACAGCCATTTTGGAGGCATGTGAACATAATCTCCGTGAACTTGGCATTGTTGGCAGCACTTAGCAAATTGCATTGCATCAGCCACCATGGTAGGCTAATAATAACCTAACATTTTTATCTGATCGTAGAGCTTAGGACTAGCCTAATGGGCTCCACAAAGACTAGCATGAACTTCTTTGAGCGTTTCTTCAGCCTCTTGTTGTGACAGCGTAAAAGTACTCCGTTGAAGGATTTACTGTAGAGGATTTTTGAATGAGTATCCAAATGAAAGTTTGGGGCTCGTCTTTGAACGTTTACCCGTTCTTTTGGATCTTCGGGTAGGATTCCGAACATAGTGTAATCAATGAACGGATCCTTCCAGTCGCCGATTGAAGGTCTAAGGATAGAAATCCAACTTCTAACCACTCGGTGGCATTTAGCAACTTCTTGGTCTGTGTTAAGAGGAGGGAGGATCCTTCTCTTGCACACTGTAATTTTCATGTTTTCTCCTTCCTGGATCTCCATAGAAACGGTTGTTGGAATTAGGTGGGCCTCTAGGATAGTTTTCAAAACTTTTTGATTCACTTGATGCAGCGATCAACTATCCAGAAGGCTACCAAAACCATTCCAAGATGCGTACCCTCAAGCTCAGCCATCATGATCAGTAAAACTATCTATCTAGGAGATAGAAACAACAACTAACAAGCATCCATAAATATCTACAACATACAAGGAAGTACATTATACCTTTGGAGCTCGGTTGTGCTCTAATGGAGAAGTTGCGTCTTTCTTTGATGATGAAACTCTTTCACTTATCAAATAGGGATCTCCAAGACCTTTTGATCTTCCACGCTATGACCCATATCAGATTCTCTTTTTCCAAGATGATGGTGGGATCTGTAAGAGAAAACTACTAGGAACTCAAAGGAGGAACTAAAAAGAGAACTAGAAGAGGCAAGAGAGGAGAAGAGCCATGCAGCTCTTGCATAAGGGAGTGGGACGTCCAACACTTCGACATAAAAGCCCTTGGGCGTGAATCCCTAGGATGGGATATGCATGGGGTGCCCAACACTCCACTCCTCCTTTTATAGCACATAAGCAACCTCTTCTTTTACTAATTAAAATAAAAGTCTTACTTCCACAATAATTAGTAACTTACTAAATCATAATTAGAAGTCTCACTTCAAATATGATTAGTAACTTTCTAATTCCTTTCTAATTAAAATAGAAGTCTCACTTCTACTAAAATTAGTAACTTATTAAATCACTATTAGAAGTCTCACTTCAAATAGAAATAGTAACTTTCCTTTTAGATTTCAACTAGAATTAGATCTTTCTAATAACTTGGGCTAGTGTGGGGACCACTAGGGATTCCTTCGAAAGCTTGCTCCAACTGGGACACGTGACCCCACATTTCATGTGTAATCAAGGCCCACAGTTAATTGCAAATAACTCCACTATATAAATGCAATTGAACTCCAGTCTTAGGAATATTACATAGAAGACCCTAAACTTTCCTATCACCACAAGTAGGCCCCTCTATCTGTATCCATGGATTAATTGGACCTGTCCTCCAAATTAAATCCACATCTTATTATCCATGAGTCCCAATTAATCATAGTGATTATCGGTACCTATCCAATTAACTCTTAATCGGAATGGGTGCACACTTACCAATGATAAATCCATTAATTGGCACAAGGGGATTATTAAGTTAAATTCCGTCTTTACCATTGAACGTTCACACAGTCCTACTACCACGTATCTAAATCACCGAGGTGTTGACCTACAATTGGCCTCACTCACTGGTGACTCAAGGCAAATGAATAGATAGAAACTTGAGTTCATTAATGTCTCAGGATTGAGACCCAATTGCTAGGGAATTATGAGAGCAGACCTTAAAGTAAAGACAATGTTCATAAGGTGCTTTTCATGGTCCTTCAATACATCCAATATACCAGCACTATGATCCAGAATCTTCCATTCTGATGATCGAGACAAATCACACTATCTAATAGTGATCAAAGTAAAGTGCTACAACCTTGTCAGTATGAGATGTTTAGTCTCATCACTGGTTGTGAAAATATTTAAGTATAAGATTTGTTATACATGTCTCCTGTATGTGGATCGCATCCATACACATGTATTTCATCTAGTATACTTATGGATCCCGGTTCATCTCATGAACCATCATGTCATTCGTATTAGTTATGTGCAAGTATATAATAAAACACCATTCATCTCATAAACGGAAAACATGAATATATATTGATAAATAAAGAAATTAATCAATTTATTATATCATTTACTAGATTGAGTCCATAATACTAACAATCTCCCACTTGGGCTCAATGCCAGTCAGAGCTGCATCTCATGCCCATCCCATCTACATACCGCTCAAAAACTTTGGTAATCAAAGGCTTAGTAAAGGCATCTATCAGATTGTGTGCAGAGGCTATCTTGGTGATCGTAACATCACCTCTCTGCACAATCTGTTCTGACCATGTATAACTTCCTCTGTACATGCTTTTTTGCTCTTGGGTTCCTTGGATTTAGCGACTGCCCTGCTGTTATCAAAGTAAACTGTGAGCGGCTGTCCTGCCAAAAGTACCACTCCAAGTTCCATAAGGAGTCTTTTGAGCCAAACTACTTCCTTAGCTGCTTCTCAAGAGGCTACAACATAAACAAATACCCTGAAGTTGATATCCTAGATTCCTGATCTGACTTGAAGTTAGAATCTATGTATTCGATTGGAATAAACTCATTTCTGTTGCAAATAACATGTGTTCTCTAGTCCTTCTCAAGTATTTGAGAACACATCTGACAACAATCCAATGACAAGGACTGGGATAGACTGATATTTGCTGACTAATCCCATTGTGTGATAGATATCCGGTCTAGTACAAAGCATAGTTAACCATACCAGCACCTTATCTATGTACACATCATGAGATAAGCCTACCATCCTATTTTTCTGATTTCAATGGAAATTGATCCCTAGGATGTACCTGGCTTCTCCCAAGTCCTTCATATCAAAAGTCTCAGTTAACCAAACTTTTACTGTTGACGATATCCCTATCTCGCTCCATAGGAGAAGGATGTCGTCGACATACAATACCAGAAAAAATACCCTGCCTTCTTGACTTTTCATGTAGACACATGACTCATACGAATTCTGACAAAAGTCAAATGACTTGATTGCTTTGTCAAAATGGATGTTCCTGTTCTGGGATACCTGCTTGAATCCATAAATAGACTTCTGCAGCTTGCAAACTCTTTGCTCTTGGTTTGCTATAAAATCATCTGGATGCATCATATAGATGTCTTCCTCAAGATGGTCGTCGTTAAACGCCGTCTTGATATCCATTTGCCAGATCTCGTAACCGAGATGAACCACAATGGATAAGAATATACAGATGGACTTGAGTATGGCTACCAGCGAGAAGGTTTCCTCATAATCGATATCTTCTTTCTGAGTATATCCTTTCGCAACAAGCCTGACCATAAAGGTCTCAACTCTTCCATCTGGTCCTTTATTCTTCTTGTAGACTCACTTGCACCCAATATGTTTAATATTGGCAGGCAAGTCCACAAGTGTCCAGATCTGATCGGAGTACAAAGACTCCACCTTAGCTTTCATAGCATCCAGCCAACGTCCCGAAACTATGTCATTAACCGCTTTATCATAGTTAGAGAGATGTTGTTCGGATTATTCCGGGAATGCCTCGTAAGACTCTCCCAAAATCGAGAAACTGTCTGGGGTCTTGACAATGCTCCCACTACGACAGGGCACTTGTGTAACTACTAGGTCAGGTATGGGCGGATTTTCTTAAAGTTCGGTTATTCTTGGATTTGGAATTGACCTCTCTTGAATTTCTTCCAAGATAACCATTTCCAAAGATTTCCGGTTAATTATATAATCTTCCACCAGAAAACCGCATTGGTGCTGACAAGCACTTTCTGCTCTCTGGGATTATAGAATAATCAATCTTTAGTACCTTTTGGGATATTCTATAAACGTGTATACTTCCGACTTTGATTCCAACTAATCCATCTTAACCTTTAGCACGTGTGCCAAACAACCCTAAAACGTTGTAGACTAGGCTTTCGCCCGGTCCATAACTCCTGGGGAGTCTTAGGTATAGACTTAGATGGAATGAGGTTTAGTATATATATTGCAGTTTCCAAAAGATATCCCAAAATGTAGGTTATCCTAAGAAAATTAACATAGACCTAATCGTATCTTAAAAGAATCTGGTCCCTTATTTCTGCTACTCCGTTCTGTTGAGGCATACTAGGAGCAGACAACTGGGATTTAATCTCATTTTCTGATAATTATCCCATAAAATTAACAAAGAGATACTCGCCTCATCGATCTCATCGAAGAGTATTTATACTTTTACCTAATTGCTTTTCCGCTTCCGCTCGAAACTCTTTGAACTTTTCAAAAGTCTCGGACTTGCGGTGCATAAGGTATATGTATCCATATCTTGAGTAATCATCGATGAAAGTGATGAAATACTTGTATCAATCTCTCGCTCTAATATTATGGGTCCATACACATTAGTATACACTAACTCCAATAATTCTTTGGCCCTACTGCCCTTAAGATAAAAAGGGTCTTTTGGTCATTTTACCTTCCAGACAGGACTCGCAGATAGGCATTGGTTCTACCATCAATGAAGGCAAGATACCATCTTTCACTAGCCTATCAATCATGTTTAGATTTATATGACTTGCCTTGGGTGCCAAAGGTTTGTTGGATTAGATGAATGTGACTACCTCTTTAATGATGGTCTATTATTAATATCAGTGTCATGTATCTCATACATTATGTGTAATCATGTATTTGTCGGGGCTAACAAAGAGGATGCCAACTCCCGAGATCAGCTGTCTTTTTTTATTTGTCCCAGTTGCAAGATCAAAGTACATGTTCCAGGAGGCATTTTGTGAGGAAGTCTCCACATTGTAGACGGGTTCGTCTGGGAGATCATCTTGTTAGATATCGCGATCACTGAGAGGGGGGGTGAATCAGTGATTCCTTTTTTTAACAGGTCCAAACTAACAACAAAAGCAAATCAAATCACACAATGACACCAGATTTAACGTGGTTCACCGAAAGGCTACGTCCACGGTTCAAAGACTGTCCGAACACCAATCCGGGACAGATCTGAATCTTATTTAGTCGCACCAACGACAAAGAGCACCAACCCTTAGTTTCAGATAGCACCAACTATCTAGGAAGCACCTACTCCCTTGAGTTTCAGATAGTACCAACTATCTAGGAAGCACCGACTCCCTTTACAATTTATCTGCACCAACAGATAGGATCACCAAACCCCAGACACCAAGCACCAACTTGATGTTCTACGGAACAAGAATAGAAACCTTTTTCTATAGACCTTCCCCTCTACAATCTCTCTCTCTCAATCCCTTATAAATTGAAAATTAAACATAAACAGAGAGACACTTATCTTATGGATGAAATACCATCTTCAAGAGCACATCCTCGTCCACACTTGCTGTAGAATCATGCAGCACAACAGCACACAGCAACAGCACCTTTCTTCTCTCCAAAACTCTCTCTCTTTTCTCTTCTCTTCTTCTCTCTCTGGTGTCTTCTTAAAAACGAGCCAAACATGCCTTTATATAGGTTATGATAACCCTTAAGAGAGTTCAAAATAGGCTACAATTCGTTTAGAAAGAGTCCCAAACAAATTAGATAAGAATGCTAAATTTTCGTGCAAGACTTCTGTTTCTGCGCAACTCTGGTTCCCATGCTCGGTCGACATCCTGCTGTGCCCGGTCGACATCATACACAGTCTGGAAACAGACAACTATCGCGCTCGGTCGATGTAAGATCCCAACCCCAGTCCTTTTGTTTAGTATTGATTTAATCGTGGTTTGGCTTTTTAAGCGAGATTTGATTTAGTTTGACCTTATTTTTGAGTTTGACCGAATTTTTCCATAACCTTGGAGGTTTTGAGGACCGTTGACTTTGGTTTGACCCGATTTATATGATGTGTATTTTTATGAGAAATTACTTCGGATTTCTAAAAATTCTGGATTTGGTGTATTTTGACTCATTTTATGAAGTTTAACAACTTTCATGTTTTGATCATTTTGATTTGATACTCAGAAATTACGTTTTTCGAGAAAAATGGGCAAAAATGACATTTTCACTAAATCTGTCCATGAATTTCAAAATTTTCAGAAATTGGGGAAAATATACTTTTTGGAAAGTAGATATTTCGCCGATCATTTTTGTCTTCTTCGCCGTTTTCGTTCGGGGCCCGCAAATGTGAGTTTCAGCCTTGTGAAGATTGGGGCCCACAAGACCCACCTTATAAGAGGGGAACCCTCCTCCTTCTCCTCCATTTCGTTTCCAGCAAGGGTTTTTGGAGCTAGGGCTCTTTCCCTCTCTTCCCACTCTTTCTCTCTCATCTGAAACACCTCTCTCTTGGAGCTTTCATGGAGGATTGATCTCCCAAAGTTCTTCTCCTCCCTCTTGGCTTTCCAAAGAACCCATTTACAAGGATTTTGAGCTAGGAGAGACCCCTCATCCAAGCTTCTCTTCTTCGTTTGGGCTTTTCAAGGTTTGCAATGGCTTTCCAAACTTTAGATCTTTGTTTTCCTCCTTATTTAGAGTGTTTTCATCATATATGCAATGGGTTTTCATTGAGATTTGCAATGGATGGATTTCTAGGGTTTCTTCTTAAGCTATTTTGGGGGTTTTATGATTTTAGAGCTTGAGGCTATAAGAGGACCATCATAGAGTGTTTTGCATCTTCTCTTGACTTAAGGCAAGTGAAATTTTCAATTAATATGATGTTTGTAGGTTTCTTGTTTGGTTTCATGGTTTTTCCTCATTATGTTCTAATCCTTTATTTATTATGGATTTACTTTGAATGAATGAAGCAATGTTATGTTGATTTCCACTTATGTTGCTATTGTACAATGAGTTGGGAGTTTGGTTTTCATTTTGGTCATCTTGAAAAATTAGTCTTCTTTGTGTTAAGTATGGTGTCCAATGAAAGGGAGAAAACTTTGCTTTAAAAAGTGTTGTGTTTGGGCCAATTAGAATGATTTATGGATGGTTTTGATGAGTTTGGAAGATCAAGGAAGGGCCCAAATGATCTAGGAAGATTGTGTGAAAGATTGAGAATGAAAAAGATCTCAAAAATGGAAAAAGAAGGAAAGAAAAATCAGAAAAAATGCACTCTTTCTGCACTCAGCCGGACTGGGACAGAGCCCAGTCCGCTCGAGCGACCCAGTGGGCCGCTCGAGCGGACCAGGTTCTGTCTGGGCTTCGCTCGAGCGGACCCTGGGTCGCTCGAGCGAGCCCAGACCTGTCCTGGGTCCGTTTATGGGTCTTTTGGCCTGTTTCTTTTGGGGTTTCTTTGGGCTTGTTCCTTGGACCTGTTTCAAGTCAGTTCTGGGCCAGTTTAAAACCTGATATTGGGTCATTTTTAAGTTCAGTTGTGGGTTGGTTTTAAGGTTGTTTTATGGGCCATTCAAGGTTTAGTTTTGGACTATTTCAAAGTTTGTTTTGTGGGCCAATAAAGGCTGAGTTTTGGGCTGTTATAAAATCTGTGTTGTGGGCCATTCAAAGCTAGTTTTTAAGAGCTGATTTAAGGGCTGTTTGTGGGCCTGTTCCAAGTTAGTTTTGGGTTTGTTTCAAAACTTGTTTCTTGTCCATTAAAGGATTTGTTTTGGGCTGTTTTTAAGGTTTGTTTTGTGGTCCATTCAAGCTTAGTTTTTGGACTGTTTTAAGAATTGTTCGGGCCTTGTTTAAAGGGGCTATTTTGGGTTAAATGAGTAGGCTATTTTGGACTCGGTTGAAGGCCAGCTATGGGCCTGTTTTTAAGAGTTTTGACATTTCTTTTGATACTTGGAAATTTGTGAAATGGGAATGATGTGAGAATGAGTGTATGTGAAATTATCCGGGAACCTTTCGTGTCTCAACGCGCACTTTATCATTTAAACATTATGGATTTTCATTGGCATCAAACACACTCTTTACTAATCAATGTTTAAAGGTTAAATGTGCATTGAGATGGTTCCTTGGTAAGTCATTAAGTCATTCTCCACTATCCATTCCATTTCAAGTCAGAACATGTATTTGTATTTGTATTCTTGGGTAAACTAATTTGAATATCATCGGTGATTTGCTATAAAATCATGTGTCTTCCCATGTTCGAAAGGGTTGATCGTATGATTTTATACAAATCACTTTGATGTGTATTTGAACGGTTTATCAGGGATATTCGTATGTTTTCTCCGATTCGATTTGAAAAGAGATTGGAGTATGTTTGTCACATTCGGGATTTCTTCGATGAGACTATTGTTTTGATAAGACTAGTATTTGAAAATAAAAACCTCGAGGCAAGACGGGGCCAGAGCTATGTGGTGCGAGCCCATGAGCCAAAGAGGCTATGATTTTGAAGATAAAACCCCGAGGCAAGACGGGGCCAGAGCTATGTGGTGTGAGCCCCTGAGCCAAAGGGATTAGTATTATGTTAGATTTGTATCGGTTTGAGTTTTGGAAACTAAAGGCACCACTAGGCTTAGGTCACCTTGTCGGGCTGATCACCCGGCTTGGGATCTTTAATCTGTCCGCCAGCTGCAGCTTGGATTCTGTCTGTACCGACCATGGCAACGGTTCTATCTGCCGGTCCCATTTGTATGGCTACGGTTCTGATACTTTTGATCTGCCGGTCCCATTTGTATGGCTACGGTTCTGATCCTATTTTTAGTACCACGTTCAGTGGCTACGCTCTGTCTGCTCTTATTACTTCGGTAATAGGAGGATTTAGCTATTTGTGGTCGCCAAGGTTTTATCTGCATATTACTTTAGTTTATGATTCTTGCTGGTTATACTTTCTATGCTTTGATTTGTTTTATGTTTACGATATCGATCTTTATTGTGTTGTCGCTACTATTCAGGATTTGAAATGTATTTCCGACGCTTAAACGTTTTATGCAGGCTTTTATCTTTTCGAGATATTCGTACATCTGATATTGTTCTTTATTCGTTTTGATACTTATGTTCTGCCTTTCGATCGTTTTAGCATGCTTTATTGTCATTATTGTTTAGACTATTTATTGGGTTTTACGATGATTTCGTCAGGTTTTATGTATGTTCTTTTATTTCATATTACTTGTTTATTTGCTTGCCAGACCGTCGTGTCTGACCCTTTTTGTTTGGTGCCAGTTTCTTCTCTTTCTGGTTTTAGGTGTTTGATCAGAGGAGGCGGTGGGACCGCCGGTCTGACGTGAGAGGCTGCCCGTTGATATCATTTAGATGTCAAGTTTGGCACCGGAGTTCGTATCTAACATTGAGGGTAGTATTTCTTTTAGTTGGATATATTGTTGTATGGCTTTATTAGCCTTTTTATTGGGTTTGTAATCAAGACACTTGTTAATTGTAATTTGAATATGGGAAATAATAGAATTGTTACTACCAGCTCAGTGTGTTGTGATTTATGGATTGTGCCAGCCTTATTATGAGATGGCTTTATGACATTGGTGGCGTGCGACACGGAACCCGATGGCCACGGATTCCGAGTCGTAACACCATGATTAGCTTCCGCGAAAATATACTCTGATTGTGATGAGATTTGATTATCCTCATTCACGCGGATCTTGGGAACTATAACAAAAAGTTTCAAATTATCCCAAAATTTCGCACCCCGAGATCGGATTACTGCAGGGCCCGGTTTCGGGGTGTGACAGTCGACATCCTAGGGTCCCGGTCGACCGAAGACACACTGTGTCACGAAAATAACTGAGAGGTGCCTGAAACTTTTTCTGCAGGTTTCTCTTGCTTCGGTCGACCGCATGGGGTGCCCGGTCGACCGACCACTCTGTTTCAGGAAATCTGAATTCCTGACTGTTTCAATTCTGATTCTTCTTTTAAGCTCTATCAACACCAGCCTATTATCTTCATGCTTGTAACAATGTGTTGACAAGAATTCCAACTCAAAACCATACTTGAGATACTAATTACTTCAATTCATCAAAAGACTCTAAAGTCATCTCAAATTCCAACAATCTCCCCCTTTGGAATTGTTGGCAACACTATTGGAACTTCAACACTTGAAACACATTAAACTAGTTGATTGTCTTGAAGCTTCTTCAGAACCATAGTCTCCCCCTGTCTTTTAAAAAAAAATCAAGATCTTTAACACTCTTGATACCAATCTCCCCAAAGTTATCATAGCATAACCTCTTCTAACATCTTCTAACATAGCTTTCTCCTAGCTTCAGTCTTTCTCCCCCTTTGACAACAAGTCCAAAGGGACCAACGAAGGAGCGAATAGGATATTCAAAGAATACTTTGCTCCCCCTTTCAAGCATAACTCCTAAGGATTAGGAGAGTGAGTAACTCCTAATTTCTTTCGGAGATACTCGAAGACTTCTTTTGGCAGAGGTTTTGTGAAGATATCAGCAACTTGCTCAGTACTTGGGACATATTCCAACTTGACCTCACCATCTGCAACCTTTTCCTTGAGAAAGTGATAGCGAATTGCTACATGCTTCGTTCTAGAATGTTGAACAGGATTCTTGGAGATGTGAATTGCACTTGTGTTGTCACAGAGGATCGGCGTAGGATCCGTTGTCGGAACTCCTAGATCAGAGAGCATTTGCTGCATCCATAACACTTGCGTACAACAAGTCGCCGCTGCAATATATTCCGCTTCCGCTGTAGAAAGGGATACTGAGTCTTGTTTCTTACTATGCCATGCCACCAACCTGTCACCGAGATAGAATGCACCACCGCTTGTACTCTTGCGATCATCTATACAACCAGCCCAATCGGCGTCAGAGTATGCAACAAGAGTAAAGGATTTGCCTTTAGGATACCAAATGCCAAGCTCCATGGTACCTTTCAGATATCGAAATATCCTTTTTACTGCTGTGAGGTGCGTCTCAGTTGGTGATGCTTGAAATCGAGCCACCATACATACTGCTTGCAGAAGATCCGGTCTTGTAGCAGTCAAATAAAGCAAGCTTCCTATCATAGAACGATAAGTGGTGTGATCAACGGACGAACCCTTATCATCTTTGCTTAGCTTTGTGTTCGTTGTCATTGGTGTGCTCACTGGCTTGCTGTTTTCCATGTTAAATCGCTTCAGCATTTCCTTGATGTATTTCATCTGTGATATGAAGATACCATGTTTCAGCTGCTGAACTTGTAAACCAAGGAAGAACTTTAGTTCTCCAAGCATTGACATCTCAAATTCTTTCTTCATCTCTTCAGCGAAATTCCTGCACATTTCTTCATCATTGCCACCAAAGATTATGTCATCGACATAAACAATGACAACCAGCTGTTTGCTCAACTCTGTTTTGACATAAAGATTGCTATCAACCAGTCCTTTTCCAAAAATGATCTTGCGGAGATATAGGTCCAGCCTTGCATACCACGCCCTTGGCGCTTGTTTCAGCCCATAAAGAGCCTTTTTCAACTTGCACACTAGGTCTGAATTTTTGCTAATAAGAAAACCATCAGGTTGCTCAATGTAGACCTCTTCTTCAAGTAATCCATTCAAGAAGGCTGACTTTACATCCATCTGAAATACCTTGAAGGTTTTGTATGCAGCCAATGCAAGAAACATACGAATGGCTTCCAGACGAGCCACCGGTGCAAAGGTCTCTTCAAAATCTATGCCTTCAACTTGAGCATAGCCTTTACAAACCAACCTTGCTTTGTTTCGTATGACCTGACCATCTTCATTCAGCTTATTCCGAAAGACCCATTTGGTACCAATAACATTCTTATCGGTAGGTCTAGAGACTAGTTCCCATGTGGAGTTCTTCTCAATTTGCTCCAACTCCTCATGCATAGCTTTTAACCAACTTTAATCGAGACTGGCTTCAGCCACAGTCTTGGGTTCAATGGTGGACACAAGTGAGTAATTGCTAACTACACTTTGTCTTGTTTTAACACCGACCTCAGGATCTCCAATGATTTGATCCTTAGGGTGTTGCTCTACCCAAGTGCTTTTCTTTCTAGGTGTAGCATCCTCTGAGTCATCCTTTGATTTCTCATAATCATTAGATTTAGCTACTTCATCATCAATCTCACTCGAGTCCTCATAGACTGGACTGTCATAATGAGTTCCATTCTTTGATTCATAGTTTTCATCAATTCTAACATCAGCACTTTCTATGATTTTTCTGGTCCTTTTGTTAAGACATCTGTAAGCCTTACTAGATGAGGAATAACCCAGAAATGTACCTTCATCAGCTCTTTCATCAAATTTGCCCGGATTTTGTTCAAGACGCTTGATGTAACACTTGCTACCGAAGACTCTGAAGTGCTTGACTGTTGCTTTTCGCCCAAACCATAGCTCATAAGGAGTTTTGTCTTCATGTGGCCTGATCAAGCATCGATTCTGAATGTATACAGCCGTATGGATTGCCTCCTTCCAGTATTTGTCAGCCAGCTTGCTCTCAGTTAGCATTGTACGAGCCATCTCTTGAACGGTGCGATTCTTCCGTTCCACAACTCCATTTTGCTGTGGAGTTCTAGGGGCTGAATACTGTCTTTGAATGCCATGGTGCTCACAATAGTTAGTGAACTCTTCAGATGTGAATTCACCGCCTCGATCAGACCTTAAAATCTTGATACGTTTTCCAAGCATATTTTCAACCTGTGCTTTAAACACTTTAAAACGATCAAGTGCTTGATGTTTATGCTTAAGAAACAATACCCATGTCATACGAGTATAATCATCAATGCATAACATAAAATACTTATCTCCATTGGTGCTTTGAGTTCGCATCGGTCCACAGAGATCAGTGTGCACTAGCTCAAGAGGTTTCTTTGAATGATGCTCCTTTGACTTGAACATTACCCTCGTTTGCTTTCCCTTTTGGCAAGAATCGCAAATGGGGTTGGAAGGCTTTTCAACTGTAGACATACCTCTGACAGCCTTTGTTTTGCAAATCTTTGACATGTTATCAAAGTTTAGATGCCCAAGGCGTTTGTGCCACAACCAACTTTCCTCTGTCCGACTCATCAAGCAAGTCTTTTCAGCTCCATCTGACAATGTATAGAGATTTCCAGCAGTCCTAGATCCAGTAGCCACTGTTTTGCCGTTGCTACACTTCTTGATAGCAAAACCATTCTTAGTGAAGACAACCTCGTGGCCTTTGTCACAGATCTGGCTCACACTTAGCAAGTTGTGTCTCAGTCCAGACACATATAAGACCTCGTCTGATCTGATCTTGTTTGCCTTTAGCTGAACAACACCTTTTCCGCAGATTTTGGCACCATCATTGTTACCAAACTTCACTGATCCGCCTTCATAGTGCTGTAATTTGACAAATTTTTCCTTATCACCTGTCATATGGCTTGAACAGCCACTATCAAGGACCCATGGTGCTGTCTTCTTTTGTGCATTGAATGCCGTTTGCACAATGAGAGATTCTTTGGAATTACCTTCCCTTTTCTTTGCCCTCCATGCCTTAACTAACTTGGGTTTCTTTTCAATCTGAAATTGGTTAGCAATAGGCAACCTACAATCCCTAGCCAAGTGTCCATAATTATGACATATATAGCACTCAATTTTGTGGCTGTTTAGGATTGAAAAAGGATTCCTAGTCACAAATGGGCTGTTTCTAACATAGAATTTGCAATAAGCTCTTTTATGTCCATATCTATTACAATGATAGCAATAACCATAGAATCTGAACATTCTTCCTTTCTTAGGTGGCTGGTTAAACTTCACAATCCTTTTCTTATTGACCATCTCAATGCTAGGCTGAATTTGATGCTTTGTAGCCTTGAGAGGTATAGCACTTTGTTTCATAAGCAAAGAAGGTGCAGCTTTAGAGGACTCTCCGGTTTCAAATCCAATACCAAATTTATTGTGGAAGGGCTTTTGAGCTTTCAGAATTTCATTGAGTTTCATTGTCCCTTCAATCGCTTGGAGTGCTTTGAGTTTTCGGCTATTTTCCAAGTTTTCAGCCTTTGCTCTAGCGATTTCAGTTTCAAGTTTCATAGCCTCTTCCTTTTTGATACTTATTTGATTTTGAAGGACTTCCACCATTCTTTTATATTCTTCAACTTGAGTTTTCAAAGCAATAATTGAACTTTCAGATTCATGAAGAAGTTTCAGATTTTTCTTACTTGTTTTTCGTTCCATGCTAAGCTCCTCAAGTGCGGCAATGAGTTCTTCTTCGAGATTGACCTCAGCCTCCTCTTCCTCTTCCGGCTCTTGCTCCTCTTCTTCTTCAACGGTAACCATGAAGAGAGCTTCAGTTGCCTCGGCTGATTCATCATCGTCTGAAGTTTCAGACGTGCTGTCATTATATTGACTGATGAAGCTTTTTGCTTTGCCCCTCTTTCTGAAATTTTTCTTCCACTTACTCTTATCAACATAAGAGTCATCATCATTATTCTCTTTCAGCGGGCACTTCGCAGCAAAGTGACCAACACCGCCACAATTGAAGCATTTAAAGGGTAGCTTCCCTTTGTACTTTCCATTGCTTCCTTTCTTCAGCTTTCTAACAAATTGAGCCTCAAGCTCATCATCAGTATCAGAATCATGACCAGCAGTCTCTTTTCCCTTTTTCTGGACTTTGAAGGCCGCTTCTCTATCAGATGAAGACGTCTTACCTATGCGCATCTCATAGGCAGTGAGTGAACCATGCAACTCATCCATGGAAAATTCATTCAGATCCTTGGCTTCTTCTATGGCTGAGACTTTTGAATCAAACCGGGGAAGAAGAGATCTTAGAACCTTTTTTACGATGACTGGTTCTTTAATCTCCTCCCCTAGTCCACGAATGTCATTCGTAACTTCATTCACTCGTTGCAAATATGAGTCAACATTCTCGCTTTCCTCCATGCGAAGAGATTCAAATTGAGAGCGATGGGTTTGCAATTTTGCTTCTTTGATCTTCTCATCTCCTTCATGAATGCTTTTCAACTTGTCCCATATTTCCTTGGCTGTTTTGCATGCAATTACTTTGACCAGCTCGCTGTCCACAAGGCCACTAAAGAGTGCATTCTGCGCCTTAGAGTCGTTGTCTGCTAACTTCTTCGTTGCAGCATCATTGGGTACAATGGCAATATTGTAACCGACTCTGACAGTCTCCCAGACATCATAGCCAAGTGACTTAATGAAAGCCTGCATTCTGATCTTCCAGAAGGAGTAATTAGAACCATCAAACAAAGGTGCTTTCTTATTCCCTGTATTGGTTGCCATGTGATTTGACAAGAGATCACCCTTAGCGTGTTAAGCTTTTCAAGGGAACCTTACGCTCTGATACCAATTGTTAGATATCGCGATCACTGAGAGGGGGGGTGAATCAGTGATTCCTTTTTTTAACAGGTCCAAACTAACAACAAAAGCAAATCAAATCACACAATGACACCAGATTTAACGTGGTTCACCGAAAGGCTACGTCCACGGTTCAAAGGACTGTCCGAACACCAATCCGGGACAGATCTGAATCTTATTTAGTCGCACCAACGACAAAGAGCACCAACCCTTAGTTTCAGATAGCACCAACTATCTAGGAAGCACCTACTCCCTTGAGTTTCAGATAGCACCAACTATCTAGGAAGCACCGACTCCCTTTACAATTTATCTGCACCAACAGATAGGATCACCAAACCCCAGACACCAAGCACCAACTTGATGTTCTACAGAACAAGAATAGAAACCTTTTTCTAGAGACCTTCCCCTCTACAATCTCTCTCTCTCAATCCCTTATAAATTGAAAATTAAACATAAACAGAGAGACACTTATCTTATGGACGAAATACCATCTTCAAGAGCACATCCTCGTCCACACTTGCTGTAGAATCATGCAGCACAACAGCACACAGCAACAGCACCTTTCTTCTCTCCAAAACTCTCTCTCTTTTCTCTTCTCTTCTTCTCTCTCTGGTGTCTTCTTAAAAACGAGCCAAACATGCCTTTATATAGGTTATGATAACCCTTAAGAGAGTTCAAAATAGGCTACAATTCGTTTAGAAAGAGTCCCAAACAAATTAGATAAGAATGCCGAATTTTCGTGCAAGACTTCTGTTTCTGCGCAACTCTGGTTCCCGTGCTCGGTCGACATCCTGCTGTGCCCGGTCGACATCATACACAGTCTGGAAACAGACAACTATCGCGCTCGGTCGACATCCTGGGGTCCCGGTCGACCGAAGACACACTGTGTCACGAAAATAACTGAGAGGTGCCTGAAACTTTTTCTGCAGGTTTCTCTTGCTTCGGTCGACCGTATGGGGTGCCCGGTCGACCGACCACTCTGTTTCAGGAAATCCGAATTCCTGACTGTTTCAATTCTGATTCTTCTTTTAAGCTCTATCAACACCAGCCTATTATCTTCATGCTTGTAACAATGTGTTGACAAGAATTCCAACTCAAAACCATACTTGAGATACTAATTACTTCAATTCATCAAAAGACTCTAAAGTCATCTCAAATTCCAACACATCTCTGAGTGGAGAATCTTTAGGCAATGGATGCTCTGTGAGAAAGTCCGCTGGAGGTTGGCCTTTGATTGCTTTTTGCAGTACATACCTAATATAAAATTATGATAGAAGGATGGACCATTTTGCCAGTCGGGCATTGAGAGAACCTACTTTTGTGACAAGGACCTTCAAGAGGTTGATCCTCGAGAGCAGGTAGACTGTGTTGGAAAGCAGGTAGTGACGTAGCTTTTGTACGGCGAACATCACTGCAAGGCATTCTTTTTCAACTGGAGAGTAGCGATGCTCTGCACCTACCAGCATGCGGCTGAGGTATTATAGAGCAGCTTCATTTCTCTCATCTTTTTCTTGTGCGAGTAGAGCGCCCAAAGAATGGTCGAGGGCTCTTATGTACAAGATGAATGGTTTTCCAGCGATAGGAGCAGCTAACACTGGAGGTTTTGTCAGGTATGACTTGATATCTTGAATTGCCACTTCACAGTCAGCATCCCAGACAAAGTTCACACCTTTCTTCAACAACCGAGGGAATGGACGGCACTTCCCCGAAAGATTAGAGATGAACCGTCTGATGTAGGCCAATCTTCCTTGGAGCCCTTTGAGTTCTCTCAAGGATTTTGGAGGGGGCATTTCTAGAATAGCCTTGACTTTGATGGGGTCAAGTTCTATTCCATCTTTCCGAACTAGGAATCCGATGAACTTACCCGACGAGACGCCGAAGAAGCACTTCAGGGGATTCATCCGTAATTTGTGTTTGCGGAGCCGGAGGAAGACTTCTCGAAGGTCTTTGAGATGATCTTCTTTTCTTTTGCTTTTGACGGCGAGGTCATCAACGTAACATTCGACCGTCTTATGCTGCATATCTTGGAATATTTTCTTCATAGCCCTCTGATATGTGGCACCAGCATTTTTCAAACCAAATGGCATGACAGTGTAGCAATACACGCCAATTGGAGTCCGAAATGAGGTGTGTTTTTCATCCTCAGGACGCATCTTTATCTGATTGTAACCAGAGAAACCATCCATGAATGTCATTCGCTCGAATCCACATGTATTGTCAATCATTACCTCTGGTATCGGGAGCAGGAATCCTTCTTTATGGCAAGTGCCATTCAGGTCTCTATAGTAAATACAGACCTTGATCTGCCCATTTTTCTTTGTCATGGGGACAATTTGGCCAACCATTCAAGATGCTGTTCCTCACGGATGTAGCCAACGCTTTTGAGTTTTTGAACTTCTTATTCAATTTTATCCATCACATCTGGATGGAATCTTCTTTGGCCTTGCTTGACTGGCTTGATGTCTTCTTGAAGATTGAGTTTGTGGGCTGCTACTTTAGGGTCTAAGTCAGGCATTTCAGCATAAGACCATGCAAAACAATCAATGAACTCATGAAGAAAAATGATATACTCGGGCAACTCATCATAATTTATATTCTTGCTTATGTATACAGGATGTGGGTTATCCGGTGTTCCCAAGTCTATCTTACGAACAAGATCTTCTGTTGGAAGATTCGAAGGTGGTTCTTCCATAATATTTTCGGAGGTTTCCAACTCAACGAAACCTTCAGGGGTCTCAAGGGCATTTTCAGACCAAGGCTTTGTTCCTTTCCATTGGTCTTCTTGATCGGTGATCTTCTCAAGGCTTGCTATGAGATGGTCCCAATCGCTTGTTGAAACTGGGTCGAAGTAAGGTACATCTTTTGGAGACGATAGTTCTTCTGGGTTAGAAGACCACATGTTTGTGCCATCAGATAATTCCTCTTCATCATAAGAGAAATCGTACCAATCGAATGAGCTTCCTGGATCATTGTCAGGTGACTCATCGAAGAGATATCCAGGGAGATCGATGTCTTCATGGATATGAGTTGTTGAGGCTTGGTCGGTAAATCGACTTTTCAGCCTTTGTGTCAACTGTCTCAAAGGAGTGTCGGGACCATATCCTAACCCATGTGAAGACTTTCTACATGACCGTAGAGTCTCCAATCTTCCAGTTGGCTTTTGGTCAAGGCGGGCCCTAATGGCGTGAGAATATCACGGCATTCTCCTAAACCGGCTGGATTTTGAGCATCATAGCCCATTTTCTTCATAATAGCTTGTACCACAGGACTATATATGGATAGCTGAGGTATAACTTCATTTTGGAAAGGTTCAAGAATGGAGTTTGATGAAGAAACATCCAATCTATGGAAGAAGATCGGCCTTTCCTTTGTTGAAGTTGCCGGAATAACGAAGGAAGCAGACGTAGGTGTTGGAAATAGGTTGGCCTCTAGGATAGGTTTAAGAAACTTGTGACCCACTTGATGCAGGAATCAATTATCCATAAGGATACTAAACCCAATCCAAGATCCAATCCTCAATCTCATTAAAAAGATCAGTATAAAATAATCCACAACATACAAGAAAGTAGATTATACCTTGGGAGCTCAGTTGTGCTTTAATGGAGAAGTTGCATCTTACTTTAATGATATAACTCTTTCATGTATCAAATAGGAATCTCCAAGACCATTGATCTTCCACGCTATGACCCATATTAGATTCTCTTTTCTCAAGAAGATGGGTGGGATCTCCAAGAGAAAGGAAATAAAAATCTCTTAAGGAAACTAGAAGTGAACTAGAAGAGGGAAGAGGGAACTAGACTATGTGCAACTCTTGCATAAAGGGATGTTGGGCGTGATTCCCAATGAAGGAATATGCATGGACATCCAACCCTATAGTTCTCCTCTATTTATAGCTTTTGCAAGTCCCACTTACCAATTTCTATTAGAGTTCTTATTTCCATAAGAATTAGTAAGTTTCTCTTTTACTTATTGAAATAGAAGTCTTACTTCTCTAACAATTAGCAACTCTCTTCTTTCTAATTTAAATAGAAGTCTCACTTCTATTGTAATTAAAAACTTTACTTATATCACAATTAGAAGTCCCACTTTAAATAGGATTAGTAACTTACTATTACCACTATTAGAAGTCTCACTTCAAATAGAAATAGTAACTTTCCATTTAGAGTTCTACTAGAATTAGTATCTTTCTAATAACTTGGGCTAGCGTGGGGACCATAGGGATTCCTTAGAAAGCTGGTACCAACTGGGACTCGTGGCCCCACATCTCATGTGCAATCCGGGCCCACAGTTAATTACAAATAACTCCACTATATAAATGCAATTGAACTCCAGTCTTAGGAATAAATTATGTAGAAGACCCTAAACTTTCCTATTACCACAAGTAGACCCCTCCATCAACATCCATGGATCAATTGGACCTGTCTTCCAAACTTAGATCCACCTCTTATTATCCTTGAGCCCCAATTAATTATAATGATTGTAGGTACCTTTCCAATTAACTCTTAATCGGAATGGGTGCGCACTTACCAATGATAAATCCATTAATTGGCACAAGGGGATATTAAAGATAGACTCCATCTTGACCATTGAATGTTCTCACATCTCTACTACCACGTACCTAAAACACCGAGGTGTTGACCTATAATTGGCCTTACTCATTGGTGACTCAAAGAAATGAATAAATAGAAACTTGAGTTCATTAATGTCTCAGGATTGAGAGCCTATTGTTAGGAAATTATGAGAGTAGACCTTAAAGTAAGGACAGTGTTCGTAAGGTGCTTCTCATGGTCCTTCAATACATTTAATGTACCAGCACTATGATCCAGAATCTTTCATTCTGATGATCGAGATAAATCACACTATCTCATAGTGGTCAAAGTGTTGCAGCCTTGTCAGATGAGTTGTTCCGTCATCACTAGTTGTGAAGATATTTAAGTATAAGATTTGTTATACATGTCTCCTGTATGTGGACCACATCCATACAGATGTATTACATCTAGTATACTTATGGACTCGAGTTCATCTCATGAACCATCATGTCATTCGTATTGGTTATGTGCAGGTAAGTAATAAAACACCATTCATCTCATGAAAGGAAATAATGAATATATTGATAAATAAAGAAATTAATCAATTTATTATATCATCTACTGGATTGAGACCATAAAACTAACAATCTCCCACTTTGGCTCAATGCCAGTCAGTGTTGCATCTCATGCTCATCCCGTCTACTTACAGCTCAAAGGCTTTGGTAGTCAAAGGCTTAGTAAAAGGGTCTCCCAGATTGTCTGCAGAGGCTATTTTGTGATCATAACATCACCTTTCTGCACAATCTGTCTGACCATGTATAACTTCCTCTGTACATGCTAGTTAGATCCTGGGTTCCTTGGACTTAGCAACCGCCCAGCTGTTATCACATTAAACTGTGAGCGGATGTCCTGCCAAAAGTACCACTCCAAGTTTTATAAGGAATCTTTTGAGCAAATCTTCTTCTTTAGTTGCTTCTCAAGCAGCTACAGCATAAACACATACTCAGAAGTTGATTTCCTGGAATCCTGATATGACTTAAAGTCAGGATCTATGTATCCGACTGGAATAAACTCATTACCGTTGCAAATCAACATGTGATCTCTAGTCCTTCTCAAGTATTTGAGAACACATCTCACAGCTGTCAAATGAGAAGGACCTGGGTTAGACTGATATCTGCTGACTAGACCTGCTGCATGACAGATATCCGGTCAAGCACAATGCATAGCAAACCGTGCCAGTACCTTATCTGTGTACGCCTATCATCCTATTATTCCGGTCTCAATGGAGTTTGATCCCTAGGATGTAGCTAGCTTGTCCCAAATCCTTCATATCAAAAGTCTTAGCCAACCAAAACTTTTACTGTTGTCAACATCCCTATCTCGCTAGGAGAAGGATGTCGTCGACATACTATATTAGAAAAATACGCTGCCTTCTTGACTTTTCATGTACACACATGACTCATCCAGATTCTAACAAAAATCAAATGACTTGATTGCCTTGTCTAAAATGGATGTTCTTGTTTCAGGATACCAGCTTCAGTTCATAATTGAACTTCTGTATCTTGCAAACTTTTGCTCTTGGTAAGCTATAAAAACATCTAGATGCATCATATAGATGTCTTCCACAAGATGGCCGTCGTGAAACGCCGTCTTGATATCCATATGCCAAATCTCATAACCGAGATGAACCACAATGCATAAGAGTATCCGGATGGACTTGAGCATGGCTACCGGCGATAAGGTTTCCTCATAATCGAAACGTTTTTTCTGAGTATATCCTTTCGCAACAAGCCTGGCCTTTAAAGGTCACAACTCTTCCATCTGGTCCTCTCTTTCTCTTGTGGACCTACTTGCACCCAATAGTTTTTACTATTGACAGGCAAGTCCACAAGTGTCCAGACCTGATCGAAGTACAAAAACTCCACCTCAGCTTTCATAGCATCTAGCCAATGTCTCGAAAATATGTCATTAACCACTTCATCATAGTTACAGGGATTTTGTTCCGGTCCTTCCAGGATTGCCTCGTAAGACTCTCCCAAAACCGAGAACCTGTCAAGAGGCCTGACAATACTCCCACTACGACGAGGCACTGGTGTAACTACTGGGTCAGGTAAGGGCGAATTTTCTTAAAGTTTGGTCATATTTGGATTTGAAATTGATCGCTCTTGAGTTTCTTCCAAGATAACCTTTTTTATAGATTTCCAGTTAATTATATAATCTTCCTCCAGAAAACCGTACTAGTGCTGATAAGCACTTTCTGCTCTCTGGGATTATAGAATAACCAATCTTTAGTTCTTTTGGGATATTCTATAAGCTTGTATACTTCCGACTTCGATTCCAACTAATCCGTCTTAACCTTCAGCATGTGTGCCAGACAACCCTAAAAACATTGTAGACTAAGCTTGCTCCCGGTCCATAACTCCCGGGGAGTCTTAGGCACAGACTTAGATGGAATGAGGTTTAGTATATACATTGCAGTTTCTAAAACATATCCCATAATATAGGTAATCCAGAGAAAATCAACATAGAACTAATCATATCTAAAATAGTCTGGTTCCTTCTTGCTGATACTCCGTTCCGTTGAGGCATACCAGGAGCAGACAACAGGGATTAAATTTCATTTTTTGATAAGTATCCCATAAAATCAGCGGAGAGATATTCTCCTCCTCAATCTCATCGAAGAGTATTTATACTTTTACCTAATTGTTTTTCCGCTTCTGCTCGAAACTCTTTGAACTTTTCAAAAGTCTCGGACTTACGGTGCATAAGGTATATGTACCCATATCTTGAGTAATCATCGGTGAAAGTAATGAAATGCTCGTATATTTCCATCGTTCTAATATTTATGGGTCCATACACATCAGTATACACTAACTCCAACAAATCTTTGGCCCTACTGCCCTAGATAGAAAGGGTCTTTTAGTCATTTTACCTTCTAGACAGGACTCGTAGATAGGCATTGGTTTTATCACCAATGAAGGCAATATATCATCTTTCACTAGCCTGTCAATCTTGTTTAGGTTTATATGACCTAGCCTTAGGGGCCAAAGGTTTGTTAGTTTAAATGAAGATGACTTCCTCTTTAATGATGGTCTATTATTAATATCAGTGTCAAGTATCTCATACATTGTGGGAGTTAAACAAATAAAGGCCATTGATTACCTTGTCAGAATATATAAGAGTACCGTTCCTCTTTAAGACAATTTCATTACCAAAAGAAATCGAAAAAAACTCTTATTCATCATACTAGAAATTAAAATTCCGTCATAAAATGGTACATATAATGTATTTGACAGAGTCAACTTAATATCTGAAAACAACTAAGTTACTACTCCCACTGACATTGCTTCTGGCTTGGCTTCCGATCCCAGGTTAATAATGATTTCTCCGTCACTAAGCATCCTGGTTTCCTGCAACTCCTACAACATATTACATATGAGAATAGTTGCACTAGAGTTAACTCACCAGGATTGTGAAGTACCAGTTGCAAAATAAAGGATTGTGAAGTACCAGTTGCAAAACTAACTTCAAAAACAAGTGAGTCAATCATACCTGAGGTCTATTCCTTTGACAGAAGATCTGGACAATTTCTTTTTCAATGTCCTGTCATACCACAGTGGAAACACTTTCCCTTTGCTCCCGTACCCTTGGCCCTGGCCATATCATAAGTAGAATCATTCTCCACCTTAGGACCCTCGGGGACTGATTTCTTCTTGCTATTCCGGTCTTTTTGTCAGACCCCGACCTAGGTTCGGTATTTTTAATTTATATTTTTAACCAAGATTAGTTTATAAGTGGGGTTTAGAAGACGATTAGCTTAACCTTAAGCTAGAATAGACTTTTGAATAGCTTTGGAGATTTTTTAGAGCCGATAGATTTAGTTTGATGCGGGTCGGGCGCCCGTGTGTTGCATGTGAATTTGGGGGAAATTATTCTCAATTTGAAATTTTCCAATTTTTATTTCTTTTGACTCATTTCATTGTTATTAACAACTTTCATGTTTTGTCCATTTGCATTTGAGGCTCAGAAATTGCATTTTTCAAGAAAAAGGGCAAAAACGTCTTTTTACACTAAATCTGTACCCAAATTTCAAAATTTGAAAAATATGAAAAAAATATACTTTTTGAAAAGTAGATATTTCGTTGAACAATTTTGTCTTCTTCGTCGTCTTCATCTGGGACCTGCAAATACGTTTTTCTGCCACTTGAACATTGGGACCCACTTACCCACTTTATAAAAGGAATAGTCTTCTTCTTCTCTTTCATTTCATTTTTACAGCAACGCTTTGAGTGAGCCTAGGGTTCCATTGTTCCAGTACTTTCTCTCTCCTCTTGAACACTCATTCCTTGAAGACAAAGTGGAGATTTGATCTCCAAGGCTTTTCCCCATCCCTCAAGCTTCTCAAAGATACATTTTCCAAAAGATTTGAGCTAGGAGAGATCTCTTTTCCAAGCCCTTCTTCCTTGTTCAAGCTACAAAAGGTTAGCCATGGCTTTCTTTCTTTAAATCTTGGTTTTTCAAATCATTTAGAGTGTTTTTCTCATATATACTAAGAGGTTTCTTGGAGATTTGCAAAAGATTGATTTTTAGGGCTTTTCTTTGGGTTATTTTGGGGTTTTTGTAGGATTGGAGCTAGAGACCTTTTAGAGACCATTTTGAGTGATTTGCTCTTCATCTTCACTTGAGGCAAGTGAATATTCAGCTAACATGATGACTTTGTTTAATTTTAGAATTTTTTTGACATTTCATTCCATGTTTTATTTTCCTTATGATTTATGGATTTGTTCATTTAATGTTTTAAGCTATGCTTATGTTATTTCCCTTAAGATATTTTTTTGTAAGAATCTAAATCTTCATTCTCTATTGATCATCTTGGTTCAACTCTTTATACTTCAAATTTTTAGTGTCTTGTTGAATGAAGAAGATCTTGTTTTTATGTGATTGATTGGGATTAAATGGAAGGTTTAGTGTATGAATGTTTTTAATGAAGAATTGCAGAGGCAAGGAGAAGCCCAAAGGTGTTTGAAATTATTGTGGAAAAGGAAGGAGGAAAGAAATCACAAAAGGGCTGAAAAAGTGCAAATTCTGCACTCGACATGGACCTAAACAGAACTGGGTCTGCTCGAGCAACCCAATGGGCCGCTCGAGCGGCCCAGGTTCTGGATGGGGTCCGCTCGAGCGGACCTGGCCCAGTTCTGGGTCCGTTTGGGGGGCTGGTTCAGGGCTGTTTGGGGGCTTCTTTTTAGGCTTGTTTTTAGACCTTTTCACCCCATTCCTTCTCTTTGTTTCGAGGCCCATAAATATCCTTATAATGTCTAGATGCCCATGAATGATTTTGATAAATTGTGATACCTTAAAATTGTTGGGATTGGTGTATGCCCTAAAGCCCACTAGCTGCACTCTCATCTTTTGTTACTGGATATTAACTGGTTATTTAATAGAATGACTCTTTTCTGCTTAAACATGTATATATGTATGGTTGTGTAAGGCCCATTGTTTCTAGTAAATGAATTAGGTGTGTAGTGTCTACACACAGATAGGTCTAATTCATGGACACTGGAAACAACATATTTGTTCATAACTGAGAGATGGAGCTGGGCACTTCATCTTGGTATAAGTTATAGTGAGAGACTCTCCTGTATTCATGATGACTTACCTAAGTCATGGGAGGACTTTCCCGGATTTATCTCATTAGTGCATATGCAATGCATTGAACAGGACCATTGTAGGTGTGATCTCTAAAATAGTACTATCACAGAGAGAGATCAAGTCACCTCATGCTACTGAGTGACCGGTGCTCTTAATCTTGAGCATTTGTGGATGAACTGACGAAGTCAAGTTCTTGTGCTTTAATTCACTATGGGTGAGATTCTTTTCATGGGTCAACAGCTCTGTGTTTTGGGTACTCGGACTTGATTAGTTGGGACGTGCAGATGCAATATAGCATCTATGCCATCTAATGATGGAATGATCGTCCCCTTAGAATTATCCGATTGATCATCAAAATCTAAGATCTTAGTATATGGATGTTCCATATTGATATTGAACTTGTGGGTCGCTCCCTGGATCAAGAGTATAATATCAGGATGATGATCAAGTCAAGGATATGATGTTCTAAGGTTTAAGATTTAATCGAGAAGGTTGATAGTACATCAGATAACCTGACTTGATTGAGGATGTTACATAGAGGGGCATTTAGGTCATTGTACTTGGTAGGTCGGAGACAACTGTCATTTTATGACAAGCTTATTTCATACTTAATATGTGTCCCTGGAGTGCAACCATAACTCTCTAGTGGAATGAGTTAAGGTTAAAATGGTCTTTATGTTGCTATGGGTTTAGCATGGACATTTTGGTCATTTTGGGAGCCAAGGGCAAATATATCTTTTGGTCCCTTCTCTAGTCACTTTCCTATATTGGCATGGTTTCCTAATTTGATTAGGAGATAAGGTTGAATTATTTTATGGAAAAATAATTTTGAATTTAAATTCAAATAGGCCTTGATGGCATACATGAATTTAATTCTAGACAAATTATGGACATGTGGGCCATTGTGTGGGCCGTAGCATATGGGACGTCCAAGATGGGAATTTCCTAGTGTGGGGTCTTCAACTTTTAGTAAGTCTCTCTACTTGGAAGGTTGGACTCCTCCTTGGATAAGTATTCCTATAATAAAGTTTCCCTTTTTTATTAGAAACTTAAATTAGTAAGTGTTGCACAACTAGGATTACTAATTGCTAAGTTTAAGGGATGCTCATAGTGAGTTTCCTTTTCTAATTTGGAATGGTTCTAGAAAGGATACTAATCTAAGGATTGCTATTTCTTTTTAGTAATTCCAAGAGAATTAGAAAGGAGGCTACTTAGTGAACAAGGAAACTCTCTTACTAATCTATAAAAGGGGAAGCCTTCCCTTTGGGCGTGAATCACCCTAATTGTTCCATTCCACACGTCCAGCCATTAAGCACTTTGAGGAGAGCTTGTAGCAAGGGTTTTTCCATAGAATGTTATTCTAGAAACCTATCTCTAAACCAAGATTAAGGTTCCACCACCTTAGCCAATCAGATTAGAATTTGAGATAGAGAAGAAGATCAAAAGAGAACACAATTTCTGCAACAGAATTCCAGCAACATACTTGCTGATTGCTGATGGACCGCGCTCCTGCTTGGTTCTACCGAGGTCGGCGGACGTGGGAGTCCGTCGGGTCCGACCCTTTCGTAACCGGGGGGCAGGGGCGTGCATCAACATTTCTTTTTTTTTTGTGGGTGTGCCAGATTTTCTATTTTACTTGGAATTACAAGTGGTGATCCGGAGGTCAACCTTCGCAAGTAAAAAGGAAATCAACTTCTTTCAAGTTTTCCATTGCACATATATTTAAGAAAAGAGACATTTTCTTAGTTTGCCGTAAAAGGCGATTTTTTTTTTGGCATTTATAGCCGATTTTGGCGTTTATAGCCGATTTTTGGCGTTTATAGCCGATTTTGGCGTTTATAGCCGATTTTACAATCCTTATCAATAATGAAAGACAAGAATTGTGATTTTTGTCTCTTTTGAAAAAATACAAACTACAATGAAAAGCAAGAAAAGGAGGATCTAACTTCTCAGGAGATTGTGGAGGACTCGTTTAGATTGACGGTCGCAAGCCATATGTGGGCTTCGCCATCATCCATGCAGATGAGAACAGAGGATGCTATTTGATTCACTTGGCTTGGCTATAACCTCGGGTTTTTAGAAGACAAAGACCAAAGGAAGGTCCTATGTCCAATAAAAAACCGAGTAAACGGGCTGAAAAGCCACATCTAAGCCATTGGAGGCAGGAGGAGAAGGCAAGGACCTTGGGGGGGGGTACCCCCCAAGGGACTTTTGTCACCTTGTTGCGGTGGCCGGTGTAGAACTTCCGCAGAGTTTTCTCTCTTTTTCCTTTCTCTGGATTTCTGTGCTTCTCTCTGTCTGTGTGTCTGTCTCTTTTTTTCCGATCTGGATTCCTTTGGAGTGCTCTCCTATTTATAGGCTCTTGGTAGCCATTTAGGAGAGCTTATGGGCTTTTAATGTCATTAAGCCACATAATGGGAGGAGTTACAAAATTGAATTGTTTATTTTGTAACTCCTTTTTCTTGGCTTCTGATTGGCCGGAGGAGATTGAGGGCATTTAATCGCCTTTAATCGCCATGATGGGAGGAGTTTCATGGGTTAAATGCCATGAATCTCTTGACTTGTAACTCCCAAATGCTTGCTTCTGATTGGGCCGTCCAAAGAAATGGATTAATGACTGTAATAAAGCTAGTCAATTAATCGCATTAAGTGGTCGCCGAGCAGCTGAAGAGTCGCGGGCCGTGCCACGTCTTTTGGAATTCTTCTGTCGATGATTATCGATGGATCTTCATGTAGATCGACATCAGATGACCATGTAATTTCAGGTGTTTGTTGCCAACAGCGGGTCGGTGCCATCTGTCCTGTCGATTTCTCGATCGGTCGGGTGGAAAGCACACTTTTTTTGGTTGACCGGGTGGCGATCAATACTGTCTTTGATACTCTTGATGATTTACCCGTGTTTTGGACGGATATCAGAGGACTTGGTGTCTCAAAAGCATGAATTTTGGAAAGTACCAGAGGCTGGGCTCCTCGAATCGCGAAAAAACGGCAAAAACCGGGGTTTCCGGGGCTTTCCCGGCGACCCCGGGGTCCATGGTCGCCGGCGACCCTGGCCCAGGGTCGCAGGGGCCTGCGACCTTGGGCCAGGGTCGCAGGGGCCTGCGACCCTGGCCCAGGGTCGCAGGGGTCTGCGACCCTGGGGGGGTTTTCCCCCTTTTTGGTCCCGTTTTGCGTCCGTTTTTGCTCTTTTTTGATTCTTTTTTCTTCTGTACTTTTCTTTGACATTTTGATCATTTATTGGCCTGATTTCTTTGTAGGAAACCTGATGAGAATCCTTGCATTTTATTTTGCAAAGTTTCCAATTTCCTGAGAAAGCCGAAGACTTTGTCGCGCAGAGTTGCCGATTTCCCGTCAGAAGCTGAAACTGGGTCAAACGATGTCGGAATGACCTGAAATTTGGTGTGAAGCCTCCTGAGCAATAAATAAGACCAACCATAGGCTTTTGTTTGAGTTTCGAAGCCGTTTGGGGTCCTATCACCTGCAGGTTTGATGTGCGGTCAACCGATGTCCGATTGACTTGAAATTTGACAGGGAACCTATTGGAGTCATTTTAAGATGATCCATAGGTTCTGTCTTGGAAATCATGGTCCCGGAGAGCTTTACCGCCGAGAGGCTTGATTTGGCTGTCGGAGAAGCGAAGTTAGGCCAATGATCTTGAAATGGCTTGAAACTTCTTGTGTACTCCTTTTTTGGCTGTCTGGAAGAATCTTGCAGTTTTTGTTTGATTCTGACAAGATTTTATTTTTGGAAGCAGCATTGCCTATTTATGGCAGGTTGCGACTTCATGTAGCTCTTTGGATCTTGAAAAGGCAAAGTGACATTTTTTGTGTCAACAAATGCCCCCTCGAGGTACAGCGGCGAGTTGCTTAACTTTTGTAGTCGATGTGCCTCGAAGAGATTTTTTGAAGGAGAGCCTGTGACTTGACCAAGAGTCTTTGAGCAGTCTTTCTTTTTGGTATTTGTAGCCTTTTGAGCTTCCAGGGGAATTTTATGGTAGTGAAAGGGATCACGTACTATCTCGAGGCAAGTTTTGAAGATGACATCAGGGATGTGGATTTGGGTTTTGACCTTGTGACCTAACAGGCTATATATGGCAGGTTAGGGGGTCAGGTTTGGTTTTGATCGTGTGACCCAACAAGCTGTATGTGGAATGTTGGGGGATCGATTTTGGTCTTGATCTTGTGACCTAACAGGCTGTATGTGGCAAGTTAGGGGATCAGGTTTTGGTTTTTGGTTTTGGTCTTGTGACCTAACAGGCTGTATGTGGCAGGTTAGGGGACCAGGTTTTGGTTTGATTTTTGTGAAATGTCAATTTCAAGATTTTGGCTCAATTTAGTAGATGAGGCTAGATGGTTTGATTTTTGGAAGCTCATAGGGCTTGGAATTTTCTTTTGTATGGTCCAATCAACTCAAAAGAGGCATGGAACCATTTTTGTATGCTCTTGGTAAGAGGGATTTCTCTTTGACTAAAAGCCCAAAATTTTTTTTTTTGTGCCTAGGTGGTCAAACCTGGCTCATATGGGCTAACCCATGGGACCTTAAGCTTTTGAAATGGCTTAGATCTCATATGGTATCATTTTCGTAAAGAATATCCAAAAATATCTCATTTGGATAGAGAATATCTAAGAATATCTTTTCTTGGAGAGAATCTCTCATGATCCCTTTATTTTGGGATAGGATATCTCAAGATATCTTTCTTTTGGGAAAGAATCCGTCATAGATGATTTTAGGAGAAAATCTCTCAAGATCCCTTTATTTTGGGATAGGATATCTCAAGATATCTTTCTTTTGGGAAAGAATCCGTCATAGATTGATTTTAGGAGAAAATCTCTCAAGATATCTCTCTTTTGGAAAGAATCTTTCTAATTTCTTTCTTTTGGTAAGGTTACTAATTAGTAACACTTACCTCTTTCTTCTTTCCTTCTTTGGTTTGCTCTCCTCTATAAAAGCAAGGAGAAGGTTGGATCTCTTGCTCTTATTACTTTCTTTTGCAATAATCTCAAGAGGGCTTCAAGACCAAGAGCTTTTCTTCTTCAAGATCTTCAAGAGTTTTCTTCTTCTTCTCCATCAATGGCTTCAAGTAAGTTCTTCTTTTTCAAGAAAATTCCATTGTAGGAAGAAAAAAAAAAGGTCTTCTCTCCTTTTTTTTTGTTTCTTTCTTTTCTTCTCTTTTTTTTTTCTTGTTCACGTGTTTGCCTTTCTTCTTTTTTTTCACACGTTTTTTTTTTTTTTTTTTTTTTTCTTTCTTTTCTTTCTTTTCTTTTTTTTTTTTTTTTTTTATGTTTGTTTGTTTTTTTTTTTATGTGGGCCGTACGGACAGATCCGTACGGATCTGGCCGTACGGCCACGTGGCCTGTGGGCCACGGCCTGTGGGCCAGTCCTCTTTTTTTTTTTTCTTTCCCTCCCTTTTTTTTTGAGAGAGTTTCTTTTCTTTCTTTTTTTTTTTTTTTTTTTTTTGTTTTCTTTCCCCTCTTTTTTTTTTTTAGAGAAAGTTTCTTCTTTTTTTTTTTCTTTCTCATCATGATAATGCATTTTTTCGCAAATCTAGATGTTCATGCATGCCTTTAATTTGTAGCATGATGTGATTGCATACCTGAAAGTGTTTGCAAATTTGGGAACTTGGAGCTCGCAGTGATGTTGAGCCCTTCCTGATTTTGCGGAGACTTTTAGGTTTCGAAAGTTTGGAGTTTCGGAGCTCGCAGCGATGTTGAGCCCATCTTCAAGCTTTCTATTTCTTTCGGGATAGTTCCTTTTCTTCGGAATTGCCCCGTCATCATGTCAAAATTTCGCCAGATTTTTTTTAGCGAGATTCTGTCATTTTGATGTTTGATCTTTTTCTTTTCCATCCTTTTTAGGTGGTTCCTCCAGAGCGAACAAGGGTAAAGAGCCTGCTACAAGCGTACCTCGTCGGTCTTCTAGATCCTCTAATCCGGCCGTTCAGCAGGCTTTCGAGAAGGTCCAGTATGTTGAAAGAAACCTGGAAGAGTGCGACTCCCTCAACAGAGATGAGATGAGGCAGCGACTGATCACTCTCAAGGGAGAGGAATTTTATAAGATCATGGTAAGCAGTCGTCCATGGCTGATGGAAGATCAGAGCATTTTGCCCAAGCCTACCTTCTTCTTTGGTGATGCGGTCCCTGACGACATTACATACCAGAGGAGATCTTTTCAGTTTTCCTTCACAGCAGATGGTGAGAAGAAGACTGTTACTACCCGGTCGATGTTTGATCGCACCGTCTCGATTCTGAGCCTTGCCCCCACGTGCCCTAAGAGGGAAGATCCTCCAAGTTGGGTGAGAAGGACAAATGTAATCAAGACCGGGGTTTTTGTTGGCGGTTCTCCTGGATATACGGAGAGGTCGCCTGTTGACATGGACCTGTTGATGCCATCCAGCGGCTACCAGGGCTCTGATTATCCGTCGGTCGATTTGAGACCGGTGGGCCTTGGTATTTTCAGCGGTGACGGCAGCAATTGGATCAAGCCTTTTCGACTTCGAGGTCGTTTCAATGCTGACTCCGAGTGGAAGTCGTGGACTGATCGCGTCCTGCTGATTGGTGGCGCCGTTTTGAAGGAAGCCGGGATTTTTGATGCGGTCCGCGCTTTTGGGGAGACCGTGATCTTTTCCGACGAGGCCTTCATGGCTATGCTGGAGTCGTTCCTCCCTCAAACCAATACCTTCGTTGTGACGAATGGTGAGATTGGTTTTTCTTTGAAGGAGCTGAGCGCTATTACCGGATTGCCCATCCTCGGCAAACTCTATGAGGAGTTTATGCCGATTGACAGCGTCCTCGAGGGGCAGTCTGAGGAGTTCAGGCTTTTATACTTTCAACTCGTCGCCTTCTATGATTTTTTGAAGGAGAAGGGGGGTTCGAAAGTTAGATCCAGCAGTTGGAAGAGTTTTTGCTCTTCATTCCCCAACTTCTTTGATAGTAGGGAGCCTTCTGATAGCATGACCCAGGAAGCTGGAGCTCAGGATCCAAGTTCAAAGAAGATCTTGGCCATGCAAGAAGAGTTGAGAGATTTCTGTGCAAGTACAAACGCCATATGTCCTGACATTGCACTGCGGAGAGATCTCGCTGTTTACCTCACTTATTGGCTTGGTGAGGCTATTTTTGCTGGAGGAGATGGAACGCACATCAGGCCGCATTGTATTTTTCCGGCTTGTCAGATGGCGTTTGGAGAGCAGCTTGCTTTGGTGCCTGCTCTTTACTCCTACCTGTGTACCGAACTGAGTTCGGCTTGGGCTTCCATGAATAGGGTATTTTCAGCCCATATCTTTTATTCGTGGTATGTATACCACTGTCCTGGCTTCCATCGGCTGGGTGCTGCACAGGATGATGATCCTCTGATGATTCGACTGGCTAAGGGCAAAGCCGTGTCCGAATCACTTTTGTTTGCCCGCATGAGGATCCGACGGTTCAGGGACGTCGAGATGGGGCAATCTTCAGTAAAGCTTTCTCCGGAGTTGCGGAAGAAGGCTTTTGATTTTGGTGCCTCCCGAGACTCTACCAGGGCGGGGTCGGGAAGGCATTATTCCTTGACAAATGCAGAGAGAGAGTGGCTTTTCAGCATACGTGTCGGCACGATGGTGTACCGCAGACATCTTTTCGTCGATATCCAGCCGTATGTACCCTCTCGCTTTGCTTTGCAGCTTGGCTTTTCTCAAGGCGTTGTTGGAGCGCCTTCAAGCATGGTGAAGCGCTTTGGAGGCTTACAGGACGGGAGAAATGCATGGGCTTTTTATAGTGCTGAAGACACTACAGCCATGATTTCTTATCCTGTGTTGCTGACTTCCCGGACTGCCGGCTTTGCGAAGTGGTTCGCGGAGAGCTTCTCGGCATATCGGGGACTTTCCAGGAAGGAGCTTGATGTGAAGCTGGCATCTGGAAAGGGCCTTGGAAAGTCGGATGGCATCCGGCGAGAGGAAGTTTGGGCCTTCCTTTCTGGAGAGAAGCACAAGATAGGCTTTCTCGGTGACCAGGGCGTCATCGGCTTCTGAAGCTGTTCGAGAAATACCTGACGAGGCTTTGGAGCAGCTAGAACAGGAGGAAGCTGAACTTGGCGCTTGGATGCAGGCGGCACAGAGGCAAGCTTCCGTGGAGTCTACTGGCAAGAGCAGACCATCCAGTGATGAGTCAAGTGGGAAACCTGACTCTGACAGCGGGGTAGGTTCCTCTAAGAAGCGAGCCCGCAGAAGTAAGAGGAGGAGGAGTCATCATAGTAGCAAGGGGCAACATGAAGACCCTCCTAACTTGGAAGTTCCTCTTACTATTAATGAGGATGTGCCAGTGGATGCTGACGAGCCTCCGGAGAAGAGAAGCCGAGAAGAAGAGACCGTCGGTGAAGGTATGGTTCTTCCTTTTTCTCTTTCCATTTCTTTTCATGGGATTTTTCCATGTTATGATTTGCTTCTTGTTTCTGCTTTTCTTCTCTTTTTTTTTTTTTAGCAGAGGAAGACTTGGTGATGCCTGAGGGTCCCAACCGATGAGGTGGTGATGGATCCTGTTGAGGCACCTGAAGAAGAACCGAGGGACTCTGGAGTAGATCCAGAATCTCCAATTGGTACGACTTCTTTTGCTCTCTTTTTTTTTTTTTTTTTTTTTTTGTTTGTGACTTGGCTTGCTAACACATTTTTTGTTGTCAGCTGACTTGCCACAGGGTTCTGATGACTTTGAACCATCGATGGACGCAAATGTTGATGATGCTTCCGATGAGTTCATGGAGGAAGAGAGTGTTCCGCCAGTCATAGAAGAAGGTATTTTGTAGTTATAACTCTGATAATGATTTTCAAACAGGGTCATATTCATACCTTTTTGTGTTTCCTTTGCAGGTTTTGAAGTGGCAGAGGAGGATCCGTTGCTTCCAGAGCAAGAGATGCCAGAGGTTGATCCAGAGGTAGAGATTCCCGGGACCAGCTCTGACAGTATTGAGGAGATTCCTCGCGCTGAGATTCCTTCCCGAGCAGGAGCAGCTTCAGCTGGAAAGAGTTCTTTTGTTACTCGTTCAACAGATGATGACATGAGTAGCCGACCAACGGAGTTGGGCGAATCCTCAGCTGGGCCATCTCTTCTTTTTGCGAAGAAGGTGGTGGTACGAGTTGTGCACTCTTGGATTGAGACTCTCCTTTCTGGGCACTTGGAAGTCGGATTTGGCATGATCCAGCATGTGCAGGAGATTCTCAGTGATGCTGAAGAGGCTGGTCTGGATGTCACAGGTGCCAGGGCGATCGTTGATAGGATCATTGCACTGGGTGACAAGTGGTTTGAGACCGTGAGTTTGGCTGATGACCAGTTCTTCAAGGAGATGTTCCTGGACCCTGCTGATAAGGCTAAGTCTGACCTAGATGAGGCTACAGAAAGCAGGAAGGTGGCAGTCCGAAGGAGGAATAGAGAAGAGGTAACCATCATCGAGCTGACACATGACCTTAACATCCTTGATAGGGAGGTCGATGAGGCCAGGAAACGTCTTGAGCTTCTGCAGGCACAAGTCGCTGCCAAGTGGACTGCCATAATAGAAGCTCGCGACAGGGAGAGTGTCCTGATTCACCAGGTCGCAGATGCCGAACGGGTTCTCAAAAGGAAGTCTGATGAGGATAAACAATGGCAAGCTGCTCGAGGTAAGCTTCCTGGTGTGAGAGAAGGGGTACAGCCCACTCCAGCATCTCATGGCAGGTTCCTGAAGAAGCGTGCCTTGGAATCGTTGACGGATGAGGCTAAAAGTCTGCTTGGGGAGCTGAACTCTTGGCTGGAGACCATTTTTGATTGAGCTTCTGTATACAGAAACCATCCTTCTCTCTTCTTTTTTTTTTGGTACCACATGTATTTTTTGGTACTCTTTTTCTTCTTTTTTTTTTTTGTTATCCCTACGCTCACTTGAATCTTTTTGTGATAAAAGTAATTGCTAAATGGGATGCTCTTCTTTTTTTTTTGTTATCCCTACGCTCACTTGAATCTTTTTGTGATAAAGTAATTGCTAAATGGGATTTGATCAAAAGGTTGTCATTTTGTGAAAATCTTTTGTCAAGTGATTGTTTTGGCATGAAAGCCAGGTGTTTGTTTGTGGCATGGAAGCCAATTTTGGCATGAGAGCCAGCTTTTCTTGTGGCATTGATAGCCGAGTTTTTTTTGTTGTGGCATCTATAGCCAGTTTTGGTGGCATTGATAGCCGGTTTGTTTTGTGGCATCCATAGCCGGTTTTGTTTTGTGGCATTTATAGCCGTTTTTTGTTTTGGTGGCATTGATAGCCGGTTTTGTTTTGTGGCATTTATAGCCGTGTTTTTTTTTTTTTTGAAATCCAAGTTTTTTTTTTTGTTTGTGGCATTGATAGCCGGTTTTGTTTTGGTGGCATTGATAGCCGGTTTGTGGCATTTATAGCCTGTTTTGATGGCATTTATAGCCGGTTTGGTTTTCAAAAAAAATGCAAGTATCGACTAAAAGTCGCCTCCCTGCTGAATGTTCTTGCAAGTATCGATGGAATGTCGCATCCTTGCTCATTCGATTGCGAGTATCGATGGAATGTCGCATCCTCGCGGATTTGGGTGCAAGTATCGATGGAATGTCGCATCCTTGCTTTTCAAAAATTTTGGTTTTGCGGGGTACTGACTTGATGTCGTTTCCCCACGATTTTTGAAATTTGTGGTTTTCTCGAACCTTTGGGTTATGGATATCAACTGAAATGTTGCGTCTCCATGGTTTTTTAGGTTTTTTCGAACCTCTGAAATTTGGGTTGTGGATATCAACTGAAATGTTGCATCTCCACAGTTTTTTAGGTTTTTTCGAACCTTTGAAATTTGGGTTGTGGATATCAACTGAAATGTTGCGTCTCCACAGTTTTGGATTTTGCAAGTATCGACGAAATGTCGTTTCCCTGCGATTTTGGAAGTGTCGAACGTGGTTCGCTTGCTTCCGATTTGTGTGAGTATCGACTAAGTGTCGCTTCCTCGCGGGTTTTTGAAAAACCATTTTTTTTTGTTTAAAGACACGAGGGTCATAAGTTTTGACCTAAAACCATTTTGGCGGTAAAAGGCAGGGTGGACTAGGGTGGAAATCCCTGAATCCGGATTTTGTTTCAAACTATGAATTTTGGGTTCAAGGGTTGAAAATTTTGGTCAAGTTAGGGAAAGGTTCCTAAACTTGGATTTTTGTTGAACAATGAAACGATGAAAGTAAGCATTGTTTTAGATTTCTAGAAATTTCAACATTTGATATGAAAATTCTAAAAAAGGGTGGGTTTGGCGAGCGTGTACCTGGAAACCGGTTTTGGCCGTACAGGCATTGCTCTTACCCAGTTGGGTAAGTCTTCAAGGGTAGTACCGCTTTAAGAACTTGCCATTGATGGGTAGCATACATCTGTCACCTTCCATGTTTAGGAGTGCGTATGCGCCATTGGAGAAAACTTTGTCGATGACGTAGGGTCCCTCCCATTTTGGCTCAAATTTGCCTTTGGACTTATGAGCGAAGACCATTGGTCTTTTTACCGCAAGAACCAAGTCATTCTTTTTGTAGGCGCGTTGCCTGACCTTTTTATCGAAAGATCCCGCCATGCGTGCTTGGTAAAGTTCAATGCTTTGTTGAGCTTCGAGCCGTCTCTCATCGAGATTGTCCAGCTCATGGAGTCGCAATTTGACATTGCTTTCTTGAGTCATGTCATTTTGCAAGGATACCCTCAAGGAAGGAATTTGTACTTCCAAGGGCACGACAGCTTCGCATCCATAGACCAAGGAGAATGGTGTGCTATGGGTTGGTCCTCGAACAGTGGTTCGATAGGCCCACAAAGCTTCAGACATTTTGTCGCTCCAGTCTCTTTTGTGATTAGAGACCATTTTTTTGAGGATTTTGCAGAGTGTCTTGTTGAAAGCTTCTGCTAACCCGTTTGCTGCCGGATTGTATGGAGTCGAAGGACAGCTTTGGATTTTGTATTTGTCGCAGAACCTGTAGAATCGATGATCCCGGAACTGTGGTCCGTTATCATGGACGAATCTTTTGGGTATGCCGAATCGACAAATGATGTTGGTGCGCAGGAACTGAAGGACTGATGAGGTCTTCATTTCGTTAAACGCAAATGCTTCTGACCACTTGGAGAAATAATCCGTAGCGGCGAAGATGAAGCGATGACCTTTGCTTGAAGGGGGAGAAACAGGACCTATGATGTCCATACCCCAGGCTTCGAAAGGCCATGAGATTGCTGTAGGATGCAGCCATTCTGGAGGCATGTGAATGTAATCTCCATGAACTTGGCATTGTTGGCAGCGCTTGGCAAATTGCATTGCGTCAGCTACCATGGTAGGCCAGTAATATCCTAACCTTTTTATCTGATCATAGAGCTTAGGTCCAGCCTGATGAGCTCCACAAAGACCAGCATGAACTTCTTTGAGTGTTTCTTCAGCCTCTTGTTGTGACAAGCAGCGTAGAAGTACTCTGTTGAAGGATTTCCTGTAAAGGATTTTTGAAGGAATATCCAAATGGAAGCTTGGGGTTCGCCTTTGGATGCTTACCCGTTCTTTTGGATCTTCAGGTAGGATTCCGAACATAATGTAATCAATGAACGGATCCCTCCAGTCGCCGATTGAAGTTTGAAGGATTGAAATCCGACTTCCGACCACTTGGTGGCATTCAGCAACTGCTTGGTGTGTGTTAAGAGGAGGAAGGATTCTTCTTTCGCACACTGTGACTTGCATGTTTTCCCCTTCCTGGATTGCCATGGATGCGGCGAGTCCGGCTAGGGCATCTGCACGTATGTTTTCACCTCTACGAATGTGGGTGATGTGACAGATGTCAAACTTTTGCAGAAGTGATTGTGCCTTGTTGTAGTAGGGCAGCAAATCTGGCTTTCTGACTTCAAATTTCTGATTCATCTGGTTGACGATCAGTTGAGAGTCTCCAAAGACTTCCAGCATGGTGATACCGGATTCGATGGCGAGTTCCAATCCTAAGATCAGAGCTTGATATTCAGCTGCATTGTTTGTGCATGGTTCCAGTAGCGAGAAAGCGTGTGGAATCATGTATTTGTCGGGGCTAACAAAGAGGATGCCAACTCCCGAGATCAGCTGTCTTTTTTCATTTGTCCTGGTTGCACCGTCAAAGTACATGTCCCAGGAGGCACTTTGTGAGAAAGTCTCCACATTGTAGACTGGTTCGTCTGGGAGATCATCTCTGAGTGGAGAATCTTTAGGCAATGGATGCTCTGCGAGGAAGTCCGCTAGAGCTTGCCCTTTGATTGCTTTTTGTGGTACATACCTAATATCAAATTGTGACAGAAGGATGGACCATTTTGCCAGTCGAGCATTGAGAGAACCTGCCTTTGTGACAAGGACCTTCAAGAGGTTGACCCTCGAGACCAGGTAGACTGTGTTGGAAAGCAAGTAGTGACGCAGCTTTTGTACGGCGAACATCACTGCAAGACATTCTTTTTCGACTGGAGAGTAGCGATGCTCTGCACCTACTAGCATGCGGCTGAGGTAATATAGAGCAGCTTCTTTTCTTTGATCATTTTCTTGCGCAAGCAGAGCTCCCAGAGAGTGATCAAGGGCTCTTGTGTACAAGATGAATGGTTTTCCAGTGGTAGGAGCAGCTAACACTGGAGGTTTTGTCAGGTATGACTTGATGTCTTGGAAAGCAGCTTCACAGTCAGCATCCCAGACAAAGTTTACACCTTTTTTCATCAACCGGGAGAATGGACGGCATTTCCCCGAAAGATTGGAGATGAACCGTCTGATGTAGGCTAATCTCCCTTGAAGCCCTTTGAGTTCTCTCAAGGTTCTTGGAGAGGGCATTTCTAGAATGGCTTTGACTTTTATGGGGTCAAGCTCTATTCCATCTTTCCGAACTAGAATCCGAGGAACTTACCCGACGAAATGCCGAAAGAAGCATTTCAATGGATTCATTCGCAGTTTGTGTTTGCGAAGCCGGAGGAAGACTTCTCGGAGGTTTTCGAGATGATCTTCTTTTCTTTTGCTTTTGACGGCGAGGTCATCAACGTAACATTCAACCGTCTTGTGCTGCATATCTTGGAATATTTTTATCATAGCCCTCTGATATGTGGCACCAGCATTCTTCAAACCGAATGGCATGACAGTGTAGCAGTACACGCCAAATGGGGTTCGAAAGGATGTATGTTTTTCATCCTCAGGATGCATCTTTATCTGATTGTAGCCAGAGAAACCATCCATGAATGTCATTCGCTTCGAATCCACAGGTATTATCAATCATTACCTCTGGTATGGGGAGCGGAAATTCATCTTTTGGGCATGCGCCATTCAGGTCTCTATAGTCAATACAGACCCTGATCTGCCCATTTTTCTTTGTCACGGGGACAATGTTGGCCAACCATTCAGGATGTTGTTCCTCACGGATGAAGCCGACGCTTTTGAGTTTTTGAACTTCTTGTTCAATTTTATCCATCACATCTGGACGGAATCTTCTTTGGCCTTGCTTGACAGGCTTGATGTCTTCTTGAAGATTGAGTTTGTGAACTGCTATTTTGGGGTCTAAGCCTTTATTTTGGAAAGGTTCAAGCATGGAGTTTGATGAAGAAGCATCCGATCTATGGAAGAAGATCGGCTTTTCCTTTGTTGAAGTTGCTGGAACAACGAAGGAAGCTGACGTAGGATCTTCTATGTCAGAAGTTGTCTCTATTGGAGTAAGAGCAGGCTGAACTTGCTGAGTGTCAGCTTGGCTTGACGATGTGTCGTCTTCTGGCTCTGAATCCGAGTCCGTGTCTTGCATGATAGACACGAAAGAGACAACAAATTTGCCCCCAGGCTTTTGTTTTGCCTTTTTCACTTTAGTTGTGATGACCAAAGGCTTTGAAGATTTGAGGGAGATGATGAAGGGAGTTTGCATGCTCTCTTCAGATTTACCGGATGGTTTGTTTTCTTCCGGTGATTGTTGAGGAGCTTTGCCTTTATCTTTCTGGAGACTTTCGGCAAAGGATGCTGTATGCTTCTCCTCTTCTTCTTTTTCACCTTCATACATCTGTGAGTCTGCGAAGTGGATTTCTTTACCTTTGAAGGGTTTTCTATCCGCAAAGACTCGATGTATCATGCCGTCGTCGCCAACAAACTTGATGCATTGATGTAGAGTTGAAGGGACAACACCATTCTCATGGATCCAAGGGCGTCCGAGAAGGATGTTGTAGCATGAAGGGGTCTTTATTGCATACACTGTGACTTCAGAGATAAGATCACCGATCTGCAATTTGAACCTGATTTTGCCGATAGGCCTTTGAGTACTCCCATCGTATCCAAAGATAGATACAGATGTGTGGCTCAGTTTGCTGGGTGGGATGCCCAACTCTTCAAGAGCCGATGTGGAGATAAGGTTGAGTGCAGAACCTGGGTCGATCTGAACTCTATGCATAGGCATTTCCTTGATATACCCTGTGAAGTACAGGGGTCGGTTATGCCTGGTTTCGCCAAGTAGGAGGTCGTCCTTTGTGAAGGCGATGGTTGCACTGGCTGCTTTTTTAACCGAGAGGCATTCAATGCATGATCCCTCAGTTTTCTTCTTTTCTCCCTTTGAGGAGGCTTCTGAGTTTTTGACCCGGTAATCCATTTCAATTTGGAGGACTTGCGGGGCATGTTTGTCGACATCCTCATTCAGTTTTTGTAATTCTGAGATGAGATTATCACGAGTGTGCGGAGACATTCGCAACAAATCTAGGATGTGCAGACGTGCAGGTATGTGCTTGAAGTGTTCAATCAAGTCATACTTGAAAGCCTCCTTAGGGCCTGCATGTTCATCATTGTCGCCACTAGGGGCGCTTACAACATCTTTTCCCGAAGGATTTACATATGTAAAGGAAGATTGGTTGTAATTTTTGTGATAGTCCCGGCCAGAGCGGGTGCCTCTACCAACTTCGAGAGCTTCTTGAGAAGGGTCTTCGTTTGGAAGATTGTCTTCAGGATCAAGAGGCTGTCGTTTTTCATTTGCTGAGGATGCATCAGCAGCAGAGTTACCATCCTCAGTGATTGTGTTGCATGGAGCATTTTCCGGGAACAAGTCCTGAACAGCATCCAGCAATCTTTCTTCTTCGTTGACTAATTCATCGTCCCAAGCATCAATAGCTGGGAATTCTTCAGTCAGGAAGGGTGTGAACTTTGAAGTCACAGTCTCAGGAGAAGAAACCTGAGAGGGTGTCATCTCAGTGAAAGTCACGTGAGACGAGGTGGCTCCAGAAGATACATTGCTAGGCGTCGCCGGAGTGTAAGTGCTCTCATCAGACGATGCTTCGGAAGAGCTATAATCCCGAATTATCACATTACAGGAAGCTCTGACGGGAGACGTTGCCTGATCGGAGTCAGACTCATCCTCGGATGTGAGAGGATCGTCTACCCAGCAATTTTCTCCATTTTCAGGAGTTAAGGGAGGATGTACCTGGTGGTCTTCAGGGACTTCAGGCTCTGGATTGCGAGGAGGCTCGTTGACGCGTTCTTGCTCTTGTTCTAGAGCGAGTCGCTGCAAGATCCTTGCATATTCTTCAAGATCAGGCATGGGAGCCGGATCTTCTTCTTCATCATCTCTTTGTGGCTCAACATGGTTGATTTCCACTGGAGTGATGAGAGGTGCTGGGTCAGCAGCATTTTCTTGTACAGCCTCTTTGGTCTTCTTCATCATCAGACCAGGATCCTTGTGGCTGTAGGGGGTTATACCAGATTACTGGCATAAGATGAGATTCAGGAACCCATTCTTCATCGGAGAGATATTCTCCTGTTTCAAGGGACTCCTCCCACTCATCTGTGTAGTTGGATTCGAATCCATCATCGGTGTCGCTGGACTCGTATCCATCAATGGAGAATCCAACTACCGAATTGCAAGAGTATGATGTCTCCTGCATGGCTTCTCTGAATTGAGGTGGCATGAAATCATTGAGAGTGAATTTCCTTACCCCCTTTGAAGTCTCTGGAAGGGATGTTTTTGTTACCTCCAGTGAAGCGGTAGAGGAAGCCTCTGCCTTTTCTTTGACCTCTAGTTTTGGCTGGGTCTTCTCTTGCCGTTTGAGCTTGAGGAGATGTTTCCTAGCCTGCCTTCGCTGTCGAGCTGTAGGCTTTATTTTCACGACCTCCCAATTTTCATCTTCCAGGAGATCGGGATGTACCCATATCGGTTGTCCGTCTGGTGTCGGGTAAGGAACCAGTTTCCTCGGACGCTTCGATTGAGTTTATCACCTTGAAGGAAGTAGTGATCTTCTTCTTCGGTGATCTTGATGTTTGTCCACATGTCACCATGTTGACGGAGGCAGACCCATAGTTTTTGTCAAAGGTGATGACTCCGTTTTTCCACATCTCATTTATTTTCTCTCTCACAACGAAGCATTGATTGAGAGGATGCGAGATCATCTGGTGGTATGGACAGTACCGAGGATCGTTGGTTTTGCCAACATCACCCGGTCTTTTTGGTTCAGGCAAGGTGAGCTTGCCATTTGACACAAGAGCCCCGAAGATTTCATCAACATCTTCATCAAACGGGTATTTCTTCTCTACTCGTTCTTTGAAGGCATCAGAGAGTTCAGGTCTCTTACCAGCAGCTTTGTTTTCAGCTTTCTTTGATGGCTGAGGAGCTGGCTTGGTCTGCACATTGAGGACCTCTTTCTTCTTTGGCTTAGAGGTTGCAATGGCGGTTGGCTCTTTTCTTGATGATTTCTGACTGTTGAGGTCTTTAATCACCGTTTCAGCTTCCATGGAAGCTTCTAGGAGTTCTCCCAGGTTTTTTGATTTGTTGCCGATGATCATGGAGCGGATTCTGGCTCTCATGTTGTTTCGGCAGATGTCGACTAGCGACGCTTGTGGCAATACATCAGAGCATTTGTATGCCATTGCTTTCCACTTGTGAATGAAGTCATATGTTGATTCATTCTCCCCCTGTTTTAGGCTGCACAGCTGAGCCATAGTAGCGGGATGATCCTCACCTTTGAAGTGAGTCAGGAAGCGTGTCTCTAGCATGGCCCAATTTTGGATTGAGTCCTCCGGCAGAGTGGAGTACCAATCGAAGGCCGTACCTTTTAGGGTACTTGCAAAGAGGCGGATCTTGAGTGCATCTTGATCCGCGATAGCTCCTGTCAAGATCTTAAAGTGGATGACGTGCTGTCTGGCTGATCCTTTCCCCGTATATGTTTGGAGAGTAGGATGCTTGAATTTGGTGGGGAACGGGACCGAGTCCATCCATAAGGGATATGGTGGCTTGATCCCATGCTCCTTGAGTATATCCTCTTCTTTTGCTTTGGCGAGGATACCGTCTACGTCCTTTTTGGTAAGGGCGCGTGACTCATTTTCTTCTCTATTTACCTCGTCGTCTTGATGATTCGGAGGAGGTTCATTGTTCGCCTGATTTTGGAAGGCGAGGAGAAGGTTTTCCATCAGAGTTTCAATCCTCTGCTGGCCCTATTCCAACTGCTGGATGCGGGTGATCGCATCTTCTGGAGGTGGATTGTGGGGTGGTGGCTCAGAATTTGTAGCCAAGACATTCATCCTTCGTGATTCGAACGAAGAAACTGTCCTGGTGACTGAGCTGGGGCTCATTCTTTTTGAAGAGGAGCTTGAGGAAGGATCACTCTGCTGTCCTTTGCTTGAAGGAGCAGGGGATTCTTCTGAATGTCTTCTTGTCCTTGAGACGCTGCGGGTCATTGGACGTCGGACATGGATTTTTGTTGCTGATTTTTGGCGGCCTTCTGGTTTTTCCAACCATATGGACGGCAGCAACTTGGTTGGGTCTTTCTTTTTCGACCCATTTGGGAGAGACTTGAAGTGTGGGAGGCTGGGTCCTTTGCTTCTGTAGTCTCTTTTGCCGGTATAACGCGCGGCGACGTATACGGCGAGCAATTTGAGCTTCGGTCAGCTCTGACTGGGCTCTGACGATGAAGGATGTGCTCCCTCGGGCGCAGCAGCCGAGCCTGTCTTCTCTGTAGCTGGGCAAGGACAGGATGCGAACCCTGTCCTTCGCCTGTTGCAGCGAAGCTTTGAATTTGTGAAGTTCGGCCCCTGTAGATATGAAGGGTCGAACTGCAGATTTGTAGGCCTTAGCAGGTGCTTGTGGAGGCCTTGTGATGCATGACTTGATTTTGGGCTTGTAGGAACAAGCCGGCTCATGCTGGGATGACTTGGAAGTCAGGTTGGAGATGGGTCTCTCCTCTTTCATGTAAGCAAGAGGATAGAACTGGTTCTCCTTGAGTGGGGCCAGGAATGCTGGCTTAGTGGATGCCTGGGACCTTCTTTGTTTTGGTGAAGGTCTTGGGGACCAAGTCTTGGGGTAGACCTGGTTGTTTGCAGGTTGAGGCTTCGTGGGGGCTGCCACGGGCTTCAGGCCTTCTTGTACTCGCCTTTGGTGTCACGGTAGTGACACGTTGAGAGGCGAGTTTCTGCTTCTTGGAGGGAGCAGCTTGTTCCTCAGGAAGTGGGAATGGTCCCAGCGTCCCGAAGACAATAGTCCGGGGAGTCGAGGTCGACCCGGAGTTCACAGAGTTGCCGAAGGAGTTGACACTTCGGCAGCTGATGGGGCGCTTGTAGGTGCGCGTGGTTTGCTTCTGTTGAAGCATGAGTTGGTGCTTGCTTTCGTCGAAAGTAATGGTTAGTGAAGCTGCCATTGTTAGTTTTTTTCGAAAATTTCTGAAACAAGACCACATCCATTAATAATCACAAGAATATAATGATCATAAATGGGAAGTTCTATGGTTTCGTCTTTTCAAATTGCTCGAGGTAGATGACCCAAGCAATATGAGGAAGACAAAATGCCATAGAGGGTACAATTGTTCTGATCGCAGGTGTGGTAAGCCCGGAATGGGCATCCCAGTGACTGCTAGAAGCAATTGTGAACTTAAACTCGACTTATCGAGAAGCAGAGCTTGCTCGAGGTAAGAAGAATATAAAGTTGGAGTTACAGATGTGCCGGTCGCAATACAGTAGACCCTGAAAGGGCGTACTAGTACCGCTAGACACAAATGTTTTGAGACCGCATCTATGAGATGAGATTCTCTGTTTTGAAAGGTCAAGATTGGATTCATCAAAGAGAGCAGATGGTATTCCAATCTGAACACGGGCTCAGCGATTTCCGCGAGCGCCAGTGCTCAGAAAGAAATGAACCATGATTTCTCGGATCTGAATCTAAAAATGACGAGTTTTTTTTTTTTTTGAAAGGCCAATATCGGGTTCATCAAAGAGAGCAAAAGGCACTCCAATCTGAACACGGGCTCAGCGATTTCCGCTAGCGCCAGTGCTCAGAAAGAAGAAAACCAAGATTTCTCCAATCTAAACCCAAAATGACGGAAGTTTTTTTTTTTGAAGTTTTTTTTTTTTTTTTTAAAAAAAAAAAAAAAATTTTTGAAGATTTTTTTTTTTTTAAAAAAAAAATCTTTTTTTTATTTTTTATTTTTTTTTTTAAGATTTTTTTTTTGAAAATTTTTTTTATTTTTATTTTTTATTTAAAATTTTTATATTTTTTTTTATTTTTTTTTTATTTTTAAAAAAAAAACGAGAGAGTACACATAGGCCTCCTAACTCGGTCTTATGAAATCTTGATTGATAGAATTGCCCCCAGGTAAGGGTAGGATTACTTAATGAACCCGTTTGGAGGACCCTTGCCTAGAACAGTCAAGCTGTCTCCACACTCTGGACAAGGCTTTTCTTTGAATCAACCATGATCAAAGAACACAGTTGGTTTAACCTTAGTGGTCTATGTCTTTTTTTTTATTTTTTATATTTTTTTTTTTATTTTTATTTTTATGAATTCATCGAAGAGAAACCATGGCCCAAAACCTTAGTCGAACAGGCTCAACATTTCTGCAAGCGCGATGAACGATAGGAACAGATCAAGGTTTCTCAATTTTGAATCCAAATTGAGAAATCTAAAAATTTTTTTTTTTTATATATATATTTTTTTTTGATTTTTTAATGAACTCATCGAAGAGAAACCATGGCCCAAAACCTTAGTCGAACAGGCTCAACATTTCTGCAAGCGCGATGAACGATAGGAACGGATCAAGGTTTCTCAATTTTGAATCCAAATTGAGAATCTAAAAATTTTTTTTTTTATATATATATTTTTTTTTGATTTTTTTAATGAACTCATCGAAGAGAAACCATGGCCCAAAACCTTAGTCGAACAGGCTCAACATTTCTGCAAGCGCGATGAACGATAGGAACGGATCAAGGTTTCTCAATTTTGAATCCAAATTGAGAAATCTGATTTTTTTTTTTGAATTTTTTTTTTTAAAAATTTTTTTTTTAAAAAGAGAAAGAATGGAAATAAATTCAAAGAATTAGAAATTTCCAAATAAAAATCTCATCTCATTTTTTTTTTGCAGAATTCAACATAGGCCACCAATTATAAAGTAGCCAAGGAATCGAGAAAAGAAATATAAGCATAGAGCAGAATATATGATATGCAAATATTTCATTTCTAGCATCGTGTTCTCAAATAAACGAGTCCCACCAGGTGTGCCAGCTTGATGGACCGCGCTCCTGCTTGGTTCTACCGAGGTCGGCGGACGTGGGAGTCCGTCGGGTCCGACCCTTTCGTAACCGGGGGGCAGGGGCGTGCATCAACATTTCTTTTTTTTTTTTTGTGGGTGTGCCAGATTTTCTATTTTACTTGGAATTACAAGTGGTGATCCGGAGGTCAACCTTCGCAAGTAAAAAGGAAATCAACTTCTTTCAAGTTTTCCATTGCACATATATTTAAGAAAAGAGACATTTTCTTAGTTTGCCGTAAAAGGCGATTTTTTTTTTTGGCATTTATAGCCGATTTTGGCGTTTATAGCCGATTTTTGGCGTTTATAGCCGATTTTGGCGTTTATAGCCGATTTTTACAATCCTTATCAATAATGAAAGACAAGAATTGTGATTTTTGTCTCTTTTGAAAAAATACAAACTACAATGAAAAGCAAGAAAAGGAGGATCTAACTTCTCAGGAGATTGTGGAGGACTCGTTTAGATTGACGGTCGCAAGCCATATGTGGGCTTCGCCATCATCCATGCAGATGAGAACAGAGGATGCTATTTGATTCACTTGGCTTGGCTATAACCTCGGGTTTTTAGAAGACAAAGACCAAAGGAAGGTCCTATGTCCAATAAAAAACCGAGGTAAACGGGCTGAAAAGCCACATCTAAGCCATTGGAGGCAGGAGGAGAAGGCAAGGACCTTGGGGGGGGGTACCCCCCAAGGGACTTTTGTCACCTTGTTGCGGTGGCCGGTTGTAGAACTTCCGCAGAGTTTTCTCTCTTTTTCCTTTCTCTGGATTTCTGTGCTTCTCTCTGTCTGTGTGTCTGTCTCTTTTTTCCGATCTGGATTCCTTTGGAGTGCTCTCCTATTTATAGGCTCTTGGTAGCCATTTAGGAGAGCTTATGGGCTTTTAATGTCATTAAGCCACATAATGGGAGGAGTTACAAAATTGAATTGTTTATTTTGTAACTCCTTTTTCTTGGCTTCTGATTGGCCGGAGGAGATTGAGGGCATTTAATCGCCATGATGGGAGGAGTTTCATGGGTTAAATGCCATGAATCTCTTGACTTGTAACTCCCAAATGCTTGCTTCTGATTGGGCCGTCCAAAGAAATGGATTAATGACTGTAATAAAGCTAGTCAATTAATCGCATTAAGTGGTCGCCGAGCAGCTGAAGAGTCGCGGGCCGTGCCACGTCTTTTGGAATTCTTCTGTCGATGATTATCGATGGATCTTCATGTAGATCGACATCAGATGACCATGTAATTTCAGGTGTTTGTTGCCAACAGCGGGTCGGTGCCATCTGTCCTGTCGATTTCTCGATCGGTCGGGTGGAAAGCACACTTTTTTTTGGTTGACCGGGTGGCGATCAATACTGTCTTTGATACTCTTGATGATTTACCCGTGTTTTGGACGGATATCAGAGGACTTGGTGTCTCAAAAGCATGAATTTTGGAAAGTACCAGAGGCTGGGCTCCTCGAATCGCGAAAAAAAACGGCAAAAACCGGGGTTTCCGGGGCTTTCCCGGCGACCCCGGGGTCCATGGTCGCCGGCGACCCTGGCCCAGGGTCGCAGGGGTCTGCGACCCTGGGGGGGTTTTCCCCCTTTTTGGTCCCGTTTTGCGTCCGTTTTTGCTCTTTTTTGATTCTTTTTTTCTTCTGTACTTTTCTTTGACATTTTGATCATTTATTGGCCTGATTTCTTTGTAGGAAACCTGATGAGAATCCTTGCATTTTATTTTGCAAAGTTTCCAATTTCCTGAGAAAGCCGAAGACTTTGTCGCGCAGAGTTGCCGATTTCCCGTCAGAAGCTGAAACTGGGTCAAACGATGTCGGAATGACCTGAAATTTGGTGTTGTGAAGCCTCCTGAGCAATAAATAAGACCAACCATAGGCTTTTGTTTGAGTTTCGAAGCCGTTTGGGGTCCTATCACCTGCAGACTTGCTTTTTGTCGCGATGAAGATGTCGCGGTTTGATGTGCGGTCAACCGATGTCCGATTGACTTGAAATTTGACAGGGAACCTATTGGAGTCATTTTAAGATGATCCATAGGTTCTGTCTTGGAAATCATGGTCCCGGAGAGCTTTACCGCCGAGAGGCTTGATTTGGCTGTCGGAGAAGCGAAGTTAGGCCAAATGATCTTGAAATGGCTTGAAACTTCTTGTGTACTCCTCTTTTGGCTGTCTGGAAGAATCTTGCAGTTTTTGTTTGATTCTGACAAGATTTTATTTTTGGAAGCAGCATTGCCTATTTATGGCAGGTTGCGACTTCATGTAGCTCTTTGGATCTTGAAAAGGCAAAGTGACATTTTTTGTGTCAACAATTGCAGACCTGAGTTCACCCTTTTTGCATCAGATTTTCAGAAGATTAAAGCTTCCAAAACATCGAGGTAATAGTCTTCTATCATCTCTATTAATTAAACACATGTTGATCATGATTTAATGGAGTTTCTATGCGATTCTTTATGGCTGATTTCCGCTGCATAGTGCAGAAATCAGATTTTTTAAAATCTGTCATGCTTTGCATCAGCCATAGTAGTCTCTACATGAGAAGCTTCAGATCTGAATCGCGGTTTCCTTCAGAAATGTGTAAATAGAATGGGAAAAATGAGAGAAAGTCTTGATGTGAAATTTTACCCGGGAATTCTTTTAGTCTTAAAACACACTTATTAATCTCCAATGTTGTGAATTTTCATTGGTGCCAAACTTATTATTGTATATCAACCTTTAGATATTAAGTGTGCATTGAGACTTCCCTTGGTAAGTCATTAATTCATCATACACTATTCCATTTCCAAGTTATCGAAACATGTACTTGTGTTTTTGTGTAAATTGATTTTGAAATGGATTGATTGGTTCTCCACAATTTGAGAAGATCGATAAAACTACTCATTTGATCGAGTGATATTGTCCGTTTGCAAAGTGTCTAGAGTAGTTGCTTTATCGATGAAAATGCTTTGAATGATTTTGAATGTATTGATTTATGTCTTTGTCTGGCTCCACTAAGCTTGGGATCCTCATTGGATTGATCACCCGACTTGGAATCCTTATAATTTATTGCCACCTGCAGTTTGGACCTTAGTGAGTGATTGTTTCCGGCCATGGCAACGGTTAGATCCTTCCTTCCATTTTATATGGTTTGGAATTGATCGAGTACTCTCATTGCTTCGGTAATGAAGTACGTATTGATTAGTACTTTTATAGTACGTTATCGAGTGAGTGCTCTTGTTACCTTGGTTATTAAAGAATATAGCATATGTGGTTGCCAAGTGTTTTCTCGAATGTTATTAATCTATCCGAATGTTATTATTTTACTCAATTGTTATCGTTTATTCGAGTCTTTATATTATTTGAATTATTTAATGTTTTCAGAAATGTCTTGTTATTTCATTTCTACTATTGTTTAGGATTTCAAATGTATTTACATTCTTTTTACAGCGTTTTATAAATCCTATCATCTTGTTACATGTTACATTTGCTTGCCAGACCATCGTGTCTGACCTTCTTTGTTTGGTGCCAGATATTGATCCCTCAGCCCTCGAGACGCAGTACGAGGAGGAATAGATCAGATAGAACATGAGTGGCAACCAGATGATGTTGTTTAAACATCGAATCGAACCTTGAGCTACGAATCACATTTTGGGATGGTTTTATTTGGGGATATCGTTATAGCCATTGATGGCTTTCTTTTGGGATTTGTAAATGTAAACTTTAACTTACTTTTCTTGTATTGAACTTGAACAAACTATGGGCCTATCTATATTGTGTTTCTCATTTTGATACTAGTCTTGAATTCCATTTTATATATGTATATTTGAAATTATTGGTTTGCTACAATGCTTCCGCGAGAATTGAATATTGGGAAAGTGATTGTTATATATTGATGGATTGAACTTCGAGGATCCTTACTGCGGAAAACCTGTGGGAAACCAGCGTGTGCGTACAAAAATTTTTGGCTCGCCAAGCCACGGCCCTGGATTAAGGACTTAATTATTGGGTTCTCGGTTCAGGGGCGAGACACTTTTCCTTTCGGCTTGGACCTAGCAAATGACTTTTTTCTCATGAGGGCATTTGGTTTTTTCTTCATAATTTCCTCAGTCACTACCAGCTGACGTGACAGATCAGCTATGGTCATTTCCAATTTATTATAATTACTCTCGAAATGGTTGAATGAATCCGGTAGTGACAGAAGGATCATGTCGATCTGTGATTTTGTATCAATCCAGTACATCTAACTCGTTCAATGCAAACATCATTTTCAGCATATGGTACTGTACTAGGGTTCCCTCAACCATCATAGTGTTTATCAACACCTTCATAGCAGCTTGCCAAGCAGGTCTAACCTGGTCCACAAACATCTCCTTTAAGTTCGATATAATATCGTATGCTGACTTGTTGGATTGATGTTGGTGTTGTAAAATACTAGACATGGATGCCTGTATAAAACATCTGGCCATCTCATCTTTGGTCTACTTAGTGTAAAGGTCTTTCTCGTCTTGTGGTGCATCGGGCTCAGGCTCAGGAAGGGAGGGTCTGTTAAGGACATATTTGCATCCTGAAGCTGTCAAGACGATATCCAGGTTTCTTTTCCAGTTTACATAGTTGGATCCCACCAACTTATTCTGGTTAAGGATGGTCGCAAGTGGATTGAAAGTATTCAAATTCATGCTTTATATACTGTTGCACATAACCATACATTCAATAAAAGAATATAAATGACATTAGGGTTTAGTATTCTACCAAATTCATGTGGGAATCCTCATAAGCACTGAATTTAGAATACGTCGGAATCCCAATCCCTTAGGGCATGCCTCCTAGGGCAGTGCGAATGCCACTTAGATTGGTGCGGATCAAAGTTTGTCAACATTAGAATTAAGACTAACTATCCATGATCCCTATCATTCATTATCATCTAGGTATCTCATACAAAATAATGTATCACTCCCGATTAGCTTTGGTTTCTATAATACGTTAGGCAAATCCTAGGGGATACTACATCATTATTTTAGTTAAGTGTGACCCACCAACTAATATTGCGTGACAACCGTTTTGGGCAGCTCCTCCTAGGGGAGTGAACCCCCACCAGTCTCACCAATACTATCCAATGGAGATCCATATCTAGTAACCAGACAAATAAAAGCCCTCTGAAGGAACGACCATACTCTCGATGGCGCGAGGCTAATACTTTCCTTACAATGGACATATGGAGGAAAACCATCCGGATTTCTCAATTTAAATGCCCCACTCCCACTTAATATTTTAGAATTGAGGATTTCCTTTTAAGGTATTAGGGCCCACATATATGAACATCAAATCATCTCATAATATGACCAATGATTTGTTCCAAGTCACGTTATATTTAAGGAAAGTCTAGTTTATAAAATTAGTGTTACCAATGTGTCCATCTCATGGGTCATCAACACTAATTAGAACTCTTTCTCAAAAATTAATTTGATTTGACAAATTTTGGTAACTTGCTATGTTTGGATCAAATTTGGAAACATTCCATAAAAGCATTTATCCTTAAATAGAAAATGTTAAAATTAGAAACTAGTCCTCTCCTCCACATGGCCCAAGCGTAATAGACTGCTTGTACTTCTAGACTTTCCAAAATTTTGGAATTTTTCAAACTCTTTGGGCAATTCCAAAACACTTTTGGTAATCTTCAAGCTCTTTGATTAGGAGTCCAATATTACTTTCCTTCTTTGTCTCAAACATCGGCAATAATAGAAAAATACAAGAATTCCTATGCCTCGACGATGAGACTTACATGGTAATCTAAACATGAAAATAAAAGGGCTATAGGGAAATTCATCATGCCTCGCCCTAAAGGGAAAACAAGGAAACCATAATGCCCTTTACACTTAGCCTTAAAATAAACCATACAACCATAAAAGAAAATAAAAGACTTGTGGGCCATATGGAGAGGACATGAACCTGTAAAGTTAGTATCATGAACATAGAAGGAACTTGGTCTAGGAAGAAACTATTCATCATCTCATGATGAAAATCCCGAACTGCCAAAAAAACAGAAATTACAACAACACTGTGTGCTTGAGCGGACCCTTCCATGACCTGGTCCGCTTGAGCACACCTAAGTTGGCTCGAGCGACCCAGGGCGGAAAAACTTTCAGAATTCTATCCTTCTGTCCGAACCAGTCACTTCTTTTTCATTCATTCAAGATACAACAAGCTTATAATCAACAAATTTGATCCTTACAAAGCCCTAGGTCTATCCTCTTCACATCTCATGCAAAGATTAGATCTAGACAACTAATTTAATTAGATTAGAGATGAGGTATGGCTCTGACACCAATTGTTGGAAATAGGTGCGCCTCTAGGATAGGTTTAAAAGACTTTTGTCCCACTTGATGCAGGGATCAACTATCCATAAGGCTACAAAACCCAATCCAGGATCCAATCCTCAATCTCATTAACAAGATCAGTATAAAATAATCCACAACATACAAGAAAGTAGATTATACCTTAGGAGCTCAGTTGTGCTCCAATGGAGAAGTTGCATCTTTCTTTGATGATGAAACTCTTTCACGTATCAAATAGGAATCTCCAAGACCTTTGATCTTCCACGTTATGAACTGTATCAGATTCTCTTTTCCCAAGAAGATGGGAGGGATCTCCAAGAGAAAAGCGACTAGAAATCTCTTAAGGAAACTAAAAGAGAACTAGAAGAGGAAAGAGGGAACTAGACTATGTGCAGCTCTTGCATAAAGGGATGTTGGGCGTGATTCCCAATGAAGGAATATACATGGACGTCCAGCCCTATAGTTCTCCTCTATTTATAGCTTTTGCAAGCCCTACTTACTAATTTCTATTAGAAGTCTTATTTCCATGAGAATTAGTAAGATTCTCTTTTACTAATTGAAATAGAAGTCTTACTTCTCTAACAATTAGCAACTCTCTTCTTTCCAGTATAAATAGAAGTCTCACTTCCATTGTAATTAGAAACTTTACTTATATCACAGTTAAAAGTCTCACTTCAAATAGGATTAGTAACTTACTATTATCACTATTAGAAGTCTCACTTCATATAGAAATAGTAACTTTCTATTTAAAGTTCTACTAGAATTAGTATCTTTCTAATAACTTGGGCTGGCGTGTGGACCGCAAGGGATTCCTTAGAAAGCTTCCTCCAACTAGAACTTGCGACCCCACAGTTAATTACAAATAACTCCACTATATAAATGCAATTGAACTCCAGTCTTAGGAATAAATTACATAGAAGACCCTAAACTTCCCTATGACCACAAGTAGGCCCCTCCATCAACATCCATGGATCAATTGGACCTGTCTTCCAAACTTAGATCCACGTCTTATTATCCTTGAGCCCCAATCAATTATAATGATCATAGCCAATTAACTCTTAATCGGAATGGTGCGCATTACCAATGATAAATCCATTAATTGGCACAAGAGGATATTAAAGATTGATTCCATCTTGACCATTGAATGTTCTCACAACTCTACTACCACGTACCCAAATCACCGAGGTGTTAACCTACAATTGGCCTCACTCATTGATGACTCAAAGCAAATAAATAAATAGAAACTTCAGTTCATTAATGTCTCAGGATTGAGAGCCTATTGCTAGGAAATTATGAGAGCAGACCTTAAAGTAAAGACAGTGTTCATAAGGTGCTTCTCATGGTCCTTCAATACATCTAATGTACCAGTACTATGATCCATAATCTTTCATTCTGATGGTCGAGACAAATCACACTATCTCATAGTGGTCAGAGTGTTGTAGCCTTGTCAGATGAGATGTCCAGTCTTCTTCACTAGTTAAGAAGGTATTTAAGTATAAGATTTGTTATACATGTCTCCTATATGTGGATCTCATCCATACACATGTATTACATCTAATATACTTATGGACTTCGATTCATCTCATGAACCATCATATCATTCGTATTAGTTATGTGCAGGTAAGTAATAAAACACCATTCATCTCATTAAAGGAAACCATGAATATATTGATAAATAAAGAAATTAATCAATTTATTATATCATCTACTGGATTGAGACCATAAAACTAACAGTAGGAACTTCTACTTCAGCAGGTGTCTCCATTGGAGTAAGAGTAGGCTGAACTTGATGAGTATCAGCTTGGCTTGACGATGTGTCGTCTTCTGGCTCTAAATCGGAAACCGTGTCTTGCATGATAGACACGAAAACGACAACAAATTTGCCCCTAGGCTTTTGTTTTGCCTTCCTCACTTTAGTCATGATGACCAAAGGCTTTGAAGGTTTGAGGGAGATGACGACAGGAGATTAACTGCTCTCTTTGAAGTTGCCGGAGGATTTGTTTTCTTCCGGTGATTGTTGAGGAGCATTGCCTTTCTCTTTCTGGAGATTTTCTGCAAAGGGTGTTATTTCATTCTCCTCTTCTTCGTTTTCTCCTTCATAAATCTGGGAGTCTTCAAAATGGACTTCTTTACCTTTGAAGGGTTTTCTATCCGTAAATACTTGATATATCATGCCGTCGTCGCCAACGAACTTGATGCACTGATGTAGAGTTGAAGGGACAACACCATTCTCGTATATCTAGGGGTGTTCGAAAAGGATGTTGTAGCATGAAGGGGTTTTATTGCATACACAGTGACCTCAGAGATAAGATCACCGATTTGCAACTTAAACCTAATTTTGCCGATAGGCCTTTGAGTGCTCCCATCGTATCCAAAGATAGATACAAATGTGTAAAAATCCGGGAACCTTACCCTAGGGGGGGGGGTGAATAGGGTGAGCTACTACTTAGTGACCAATTATGGCCAATTTTAAATTCATTAAAACAACTAGTCACACGTGATGATTAACAAATAAAATGCGAAAGCTAATTAACACAATCACCACATAGCATGCACCATCACACAAGGAAGTACAGTGGTTCAGCCTCAATGCCTACATCCACTACCGACTTGTGATCCTGCACCCCACCGGATTTCCACTATCTATGCTTTTCAATAGGCTACGCAATAACCTCTACATTATGTTTTTCAAGGCTAAGCAATAACCTTTATACTATGCTTTTCAAGGCTAAGCAATAACCTTTACAACCAAGGGGTTGGTTATCTCTCTAAGTAGTGTCTAGAACACACTTGATGGAGATACATTTTTAGCTCAATACGATGCCTCTTAATTAGGCGGATATGAAAGTGAAAATCTAATTCACACACACACAATATGAATGCAAAGATAAATGATGTCGCGACCCCGGACCGAGATCCAAGAATTAAGACCCGGGCCCACGACGGTGATTGCTCAATAGATATATTGTTGTTTATTTCCCCACAGGTTCCCGCAGTGAGGATCCCAAGACACGTGGATTTAACTCACAAGTATAAGTATGCGGAAGCGTGTAGCGAGAACATGTTCAATCATGATATAAACACTTTAACTAATCTCACGAATAAGATGACATCGAGACTTAATATCAGAAAGAGAAATCATAATATGGCATTCCCATCAAAGTTTAAATTACAAAATCATAAGGTGAGTTAAGTTAATACATCCCCAAAATAAGAGGCCAACAAAGGCCAATATCTGAAATTCCCAAAAGTATCCCAAAACTAGGTGAAACGGATATCAAGATCCCGTCCAACGTCTAGATGACGTCGTCAGGCTGCCACTCTCGTGCTGGGGGTGGCTCAATAGCCTCCTCCAGGCACTCCTCCTCAAAGGTAAAACCTCCTGTACCTGACACCAAAATAACGAGTACCAAACACGACGGTTTGGCAAATGAACAATTTAGGCATGAGTATGAAAACGATATTAAAATAGTTTAATATGGTTGTAACAATTCAAGAACAAGATATACCTTTCAAATATACAAAACTAACATAAATACTTGCAATATCATGAATAGCAAATCCACATGTGAGCTCATCCTTTCTCTATCATACATGATGATAAGAGTAAGCAAAGACAAAGCAAAGCTGAACGAAACAAAGCAAAGAGCCCAAGCCGCACGAAGCGGGATGGGGGGAAAAAATCGGTCGCGGAACCGGGACAAAGCAAAGATGTGTATAAAATACACGACTAATCTACAGACAGTCCTTATGTTTAAGGACCCCCTAACTAGTGGATCATACTGAAGGGGCAGTCCAAGCTCAGTGGTGTTCACTTAAATCCATGAATGCACAAACCAAATCAATATACTTATCAGGCTTATCGAAACTTAAGGAGAAATCACTTATCAAAAACGAACGAGACATGGCTAGCAAAATAGCATAAGATATATGCATAACAAGCTTAAGATGTGATCCCCTTGCACTCCAAAACAAATTCCCAAACGAGCTTATACTTGAAATCCCAAAATGAATATCTGAAGATATTCCCTATATCAAAACTGAAGTTCGAAAAACAAAGCTCATCAAGCATATGTCAAGACTGTTCATTGATCTTTATGTTATTGAAACCTAAATACCGGAAAGATAAAATGAATAGGTGCCTCCGAAGTTGATAAGGTATTTTAAAATTTCAATTGCATACAATCAAGTTAAAAGTCCATAACATAAACTAGTTTTCATTCTAAGAAATTCTTTGTAAACAGGAAAATATGAGGTTTCGGTTAGCTTCTCGGTCACCTGTCGGCTAGCCGAATTGGGGTATGTCGGCTAGCCGCCAGCTGACCGCTGGATCAAAGGCTGAGAAATGCAGCTCTCGGGAAAAGCGACCGAAATGGTACTCAGTTAGCCGTCGGCTAGCCGAAATGAGCAGTTCGGTTAGCCGCAAGCTGACCGTCAAGATGACTGCTGAGATTTGACAAAAAGCACGCTTCTGGAAAAGGAACCGCCAGATTTCGGTTGGCTGTCGGCTAGCCGAATTGGGAATTTCGGTTAGCCACAAGCTGACCGATAGGTATCGAGCAGTGCATTCCAACTCAGATTTCAACATTTTTCTTCCCTTCTTCAATCTTATTTCTAAACCACCTGCACTCCTTAAGCCACCATGCTTTCCAAGGGATGGAATTTCACATATTTCTAAGTCATTCCGCTCACAACTAAACCCTTCATTCTATTGAAAAATGTCAAACTCAATCCATGTATTAAACCATAAAAATTTGCAAAGTTAAAACATGATTCTAAGAGCTTGGAAAAGTCATTAATATCAATGGAAGTGAAGAAACTGAAACTAATGAATTCAAATAACATAAACATAACATACATTATGAGACTAAGCATTAAAATCATGCCTTAATGAAAATAGTGAAACCATATCACAAATACACATAGAAATCCTATAAAGTTTACTTGCCTTTGCCAAAAATCAAGCAAATCTCTCACAAATCCAAATCAAAGGGCTGGCCCATGAAATCTACACAAAAACTCCAAAATAGAGCATACAACAAAATCACACTTTGGCCATTACAAATCCCCATTTCGAAAATGGGTTTAAAAGTATGAAAAACAAGCTCTTCATGACCTAAAAGAACTTCATTGAAAAGATGGGCTCAAGCTCTAACCTTTTGCTAGTCAAACAAGAAGAAAATAGCTTGAAGAAGATGAATAGTTGTAGGGATTTGGCTCAAAATGGATCCAGCTAAAGCTTGAGATGAGAGAAGGAGAATGACGATTTTAGTTTTGCAAACAGAGCCTTCTTGCTAGATCATTCCCAAGGAAGAAAGTTGAGAAGGAAGTTTTTCTCTCTTTTGCTCTAGGTTAGAAAAAGTTACAAGGATTTGGTAAAGGTGAAAGTGAATAGTGAGAGAGAGAATAAGAGAGTACTTATAGCTTTTGAAAGTGGGTCCCTTGCAACTGAAATTTGTAATGATTAAAACATGGTTTTGTGGACCTCGGATGAGATCGGCGAAGAAGGATAAAACGATCGTCGAAATATCTAGTTTTCAAAAAGTATAATTTTGACATGGTTTTGAGATTTCAGAATTTGTGCCCATATTTAGTATGAATAGTCAGATTTACCCCTTTTGGGCCAAAACTTGAGTTTCTGGGCCTCAAACACAAATGGGTTGAAAATGAAAATTGTAACAAATAATAAAATCATGTAAATGACATCAAAATCATGATTAAAATCACAAACTAGGATGAACACCCATTTCACACGCGCACTTAAGGCGTCCTTGAGTGTGACTAACTAATATTAACGATCTCAAAATTTTGTAAAACTAAACCAAGACTAAATCTAATCATATTCTCACCCCAACTAATACTAAAATTCACTTAAGGCTAAACACTCACTTAATTGGTACTAATCAAGTTGGTTTGGATCGGGATCTAACATCCTCCACCCCTTATGATATTTTCCACCAAATAAAAACAAGTATACCTCTAGCAATAAGTGTGGATATTTTCTCTAAACTTGATCTCTCAATTCCCAAGTTGCTTCTTCTAGCTCGTGGTTTTTCCAAAGTATCTTGACCCAATGGATGGTCCGAAGCAATTAGAGAGATTTCCTCCCAAAAGAGAGGAGATTTGAGATATTCTCTCCCAAAGAAAGATACTTTGAGATATTCTCTCCCAAAATAAATGGAACATGAGAGATTCCCTCCAAGTAAGGATATTTTTAGATATTCTCTATCCAAAGGAGATGTTTTTAGATACTCTTTACACAATGACACCACATGAGATTTAAGCCATCTTAAAAGCTTAAGATCCCATGGGTTAGCCCACATGAGCCAGGTTTGGCCACCTAGGCACTAAAAGAGGCTTTTAGTCAAAGAAAAATCCCTCTTATCAAGAGCATACAAAAATGGTTCCATACCTCTTTTGAGTTGATTAGACCATACAAAAAAAATTTTCAAGCCTCATAAGTTTCCAAGATCCAAACCATCCAACCTCATGAACCAAATTAAGCCAAAATCTTGAAATTGACATTTCACAAAAAACCAAAACCTGGTCCCCTAACTTGCCACATACAGCTTATTAGGTCACAAGGCCAAAACCAAAAACCAAATCCTGATCTCCTAACTTGCCACATATAGCTTGTTAAGTCACAAGATCAAAATCAAAAACTAATCCCCTAACTTGCCACATATAGCTTGTTGGGTCACAAGGTCAAAACCAAACCCAACCCCCTAACCTGCCACATACAGCTTGTTAGGTCACAAGGTCAAAAACAAAAACCCAAATCCAAATCCCTCATGTCATTTTCAAAACTTTGCCTTGAGATGGTACGTGATCCCTTTCACTACCATAAAAATCCCCTGGAAACTCAAAAGGCTACTCTACCAAAAGAAAGACTGTTCAAAGACTCTTGGTCAAGTCACAAGCTCTCCTTCAAAAGTTCTCTTCGAGGCACATCGACTACAAAAGTTAAGCAACTCCTCACTGTACCTCGAGGGGGCATTTGTTGACATAAAAAAAATGTCACTTTGCCTCTTCAAAGATTAAAGAAACTACATGAAGCCGCAGCCTACCACAAACAGGTAATGCTACTTACAAAAAATCAAATCTTGTCAAAATCAAATAAAAACTGCAAGATCCTTCAAAAACAACCAAAAAGAGAGTACACATGAAGTTTCAGTGTCATTTCAACATTGTTTGGCCTAACTTCACTTTTCCAACAGCTGAATAGGAGCTCCGGCGGTGACAACGTCGTAGACATTAGATCTTCGATCAGAGCCTATGGGTGGTCTCAAAATACCTCCAAAAGGCTCCACACCAAGTTTCAGGTCAAATCGACAACGTTTGACACTCCATCAACCCTCAAGCAACAAATCAAGCCTCTTGGTGGCAAGAACCACTGAGGCCATCACTCATCAAACAAAGCACATGGGGTGACTTCAAAATACTTGCAAAGGGCTACATGTCAAGTTTCAAGTCATTTCGACAACATTTGACCAGACTTTGACTCTCGGAAGCCAAATTAGGCCTCCCTGCAGCGAAGCTCCCCGGGACCACGGTTTTCAAATCGGAGCTAATGGATCGTCTCAAAATGACTCCAATAGGCTCCCTACCAAAATTCAGGTCAATCGGACATCGGTTGACCGCAAATCGAAGCGCAACATCTTCCTCTCGACATAATCAAGTCTACTGGCGACAGGACCCCGTACGGCTTCAAAACTCAAACAAAAGCCTATGGTTGGTCTTATTTACTGCTCAACAGGCTTCACCTAAAATTTCAAGTCATTCCGACATCATTTGACCCAGTTTTGGCTTCTGACGGCAAATCGGTAGCTCTTTGCGACAAAGTCTTCAGCTTTTCGAGTAAATTGGAAACTTTGCACTCCAAATATACAAGAATTCTCGTCAAGTTTTTTACAGGAAAAACAGGCCAAAATGTGTACAAAAATGTCAGAAAAAATACCGAAGAAAAAGAATCAGAAAAGACGGAAGAAAACGCTGAAAATCGGCGACCAAAAGGGACCAAGTCCCCATGGTCGCCGGCAACCCTGGAAATCAGGGTTGCCGGATTTCCGCCGAAAGGGCATTTTTTCGCTCCCTTTTCGCATTTCGAGATTTCCGGCCCCTGTGGTTTTCTAAAATTCTGACTTTCGAGGCACCAAATTCGTCAATCTTCATCAACATCACGGGTCCGTCTTCGAGAGTATCAAATCATCATTGATCACTAACCGGTAGACCAAGAAAGTGCACTTTCTGCTCGATTGATCGAGAAATCGACGGGACAGGTGGCACCGGCCCACTGTTAGCAATTAAGGTCTAAAGTTGCATGGTCATCTGATGTCGATCAGTATGAAGATCCATCGATGATCATCGCCAGAAGAATTCCAAAAGATGCGGCACGGCCCGCGACTCTTCGACTGCTCAGGCGACCACTTAATGCAATTAATTGACCAATTTATGGCAACTTATTGCTGTCATTAACTTGTTATTTTGGATGGCCCAATCAGAATCAAGTAAAAAGAGTTACAAGTCCAAGCAATCATGGCATTAACTCCTCCCATCATGGAGATTAAAGGCGATTAAATGCTCTTAATTCTCCACTGGCGAATCAGAAGCCAAGGAAATGGAGTTACAAAATAAATGAATTAAAACTTGTAACTCCTCCTATTATGCGGCTTTATTACATTTAAAGCCCATGAACTCTCTAAATGACTACCAAAGGCCTATAAATAGGAGAGCATTCCAAGAAGAACAAATCCAGAAATCCAAGCATGAAAAAGGGTTCAGAAAATTCTATCATTCATCCAGAAAAAGAGAGAAAACTCTGCTGAAGTTCTGCATCGACCAGCGCTACAAGGTGACAAAAGTCCCTTTGGGGGATATCCCCCCCCCCCAAGGTCTTCGTCTTCTCCTTCTGTCTATATGGCTTAGATGTGGCTTTTCATCTCGTCTACTTAATTTTTTATTGGACATAGGACCTCCTCTTGGTCTTTATCCTCTAAAACTCTAAGGTTAAGCCGATCTAACCGAATCAAGGGCATCCTCTGTTCTCATCTGCATGGATGATGGTGAAGTCCACATACGACTTACGACCGTCAATCTGAACAAGTCCCCCATAATCTCCTGAGAAGTTAGATCATCCTTTTCTTGCTTTTCATTGTACGTTGTATTATTTAAAGAGACAAAAAAATCACAACTCTTGTCTTTCACGACTAATAAGAATTGTAAATTGGCTATAAATGCCAAACATCGCCTTTTACGGCAAATACCGTCTTTTACGGCAAAACAAATGAAATTGCTTTACGGCATTTCAAAAATCAATGTCTCCTTTCTTTATATGTGCAATGAAAACTTGAAAGAAGTTGATTTCCTTTTCTACTTGTGAAGGTGGATCTCCGGACCACCACTTGCAATTCCAAGTAGAGTAGAAAATTTGGCACACCCACACACAAAAAAGATGTTGATGCTCGCTTCGCCCTTCAGGCGCGAAAGGGTCGTACCCCACGGACTCTCACGTCCGCCGACCTCGGTAGCACCGAGCCGCGAAAGCGTAGTCCATCAAGAGCTACAATAATCTTTTGCATTAGAAAGAGGTTACTAGTTTTGCCTTTGAAAACCTACCTTATGGGACAGCTATTGATTAGGGCTACACATGGGCGGTTCGGATCGGTTTAACAATAAAACCAATAACCAAACCGAACCTGTCGGTTTTTTAATTAACCGATCCGATCCGACCGATGGAGAGAGCTTTAACTAAACCGAACCGAACTGAACGGTTCGGTTCGGTTCGATTGGTTAAACCGTTATTTTTTATTTTATTTTTTAAAAAATCAGACATTGAAAATTCTACTAAAAAAAAGAGTTTGGACTAAACGGAATTTAATGTAGGTCACCAAAGCACGTAAGAGGAAGGAAACACATATTTGTATCTCCAATAAAAGATAAAAAAAATATCACAGAAGCACATACACTAAGATCAGAATCAGCTCTTATAAGATGTATTGAAGATTTATAGGTTGAAAGGAACTTAAAAAAGAGAGGCATTCGAGACCTTAATATGTAGTGAGAAAATGTCCCTAGTTGTTGCTCATCTAGCTAGTGACTTGAGTACCGTGTGCTTGGGTTGGAGTACACCTTGTAGAAAAAAAAAGGTAAAAAGAAAAAGTGAGAACACACATGACTGATGAGTTACTGAAAACATCAGCTACAAATAGGATTAATGTCAAAGAGTAGAATTCACAAAACTAACTCATTTAATGATGCTGATAATGATTCATTTTATTGAAGCTTCTTACCTTGAAATATGAATTGTCGAACTACAACCATTTCACAGTCCATGACCGTCCTCCTGGTGCCCCGGGTCCATCTTTCTGTGTAGGAAAAGGACATTAAATAGTAAATCCAGAATCACTGAACTTACTTTGGTTGCTGAGACGTCGTCAAATCAACTTCATGCTACCCATAGAAAGCAATAACCAATAATAGATGGTCTAAAACCACTAAGTAACTTAAAATGTAATCAGCCAATCCACTAGTTCCACATGATACCATTTGGAATTACAATAGAATAATAGTTCATGTCAAGAAAAGTCACACACAGGGGCGGCTCTAAGGTAATTGGGGCCTTAGGCGAAACTCCAAAATGAGGCCTTATAAAATAATATATTTAAAAAATAAATTATTAATAAAAAATTCAGTTAAAACATATTCTTCTAGCTTTTTGAGATGGAAAATTACTTATCAAAGTTTTATATTCTAAATTTGTTAATATATCATTTTCAATTGATAATATGGCCAATCCACTTAATCTTTCTTGTGTCATAGGTGATCTTAAGTAGGATTTTATTAATTTTAGTTTTGAAAAACTTCTTTATGCAGAAGCAACAGTTACAGGTATTGTCAATAATATTCTATAAGCAATATTTGCATTTGGAAAAGAGTCTAATCTTTTTAAATAGTTTAATATTTCAATTGGAGTATTAGTCTCTATTTTTAAAATCTCTTTTAACACTTTCAATTTTGAAAATAAATCTAAACCATCAATATCAGCATGAACTTCATGTTTTAAAACATTTTCAAGTAGAAGGCAATGTTTTTTCAAATCATCATTATTCAAAGATTTCAACTTTTTCAAATTAAATAAAAAACCAAAAATATTTTCATAGATTGTAAATTGTTCAAACCTATTTTCAATTGAAGAAATAGCATGATCTACAATATAAATAAAATAATCAACTCTAAAAGATTCTTCTACTGATCGTATTATTTCATTACCAGTATTTTCATCAAATTGTTTTTTTATGTGGATTACTCGTCTTTTAGGAAATATAGGTTCTATTCCCATTTCAACCGCAATTTCTTTAGTTGAATTCAAAGCATAAGTGAATTCATTTTCTGTATAATTTTTTAAATAAGAAAGAAGACCTTTCAATTGATCAATAGCAACATCTATATGCATGTCTTTAGATTGTAAGTTCTTACTAACAGAATTAACAGCAAACAATATATCATACCAAATATTTATGCCTAACAAAAATTCAAAATCTTCAAACTCATATGTAGCTAAACAGGTGGCTTCACTCTTTATTTTAGAATCGTCATTTTGTTCAGCCAAATGAACTAAAGCATCTCGTATTTTTGAAGCTTGAAATTTTATTGCTTTCACGCTTTCAATACGACTTTCCCAACATGTTTGTGGCAGTGGTTTAAGAGTTAATATAGGTACATCATCTTGCAGAATTTTTCAGCGTTTTGTAGAGGAAGAAAACAATGTATATACACGTTTTACCACTCCAAAGAAAGATATAGCTTTAGGGAATGAATTAGCCATGTCACAAAGTACTAAGTTTAAATTATGACAACCACAATGTGTGTAAAATGCTCTAGGATTTATATCTAATAGTCTTTTTTGTATACCTTGTTTTTTTTCCTTTCATATTAGACCAATTGTCATATCTTTGTCCTCTTATATCATTAATACCAAGTTCATATTTTTTTACTATATCTATAAGTTCATTAAAAAGGCATTTCCCTGTGGTGTCATCTACTTCTAAAAATTCTAGAAAATATTCTTCAACTTGTATTGGATTTTTTAAAGTATTTACACATCGTAATATGAGAGTAATTTGTTCATGATGGCTTGCATTGGGAGTGCAATCAAGTATAACCGAGAAATATTTCATTTCTTTGATTTTTTTTATAATTGTAGTTCTAATTTCACTTGCTAAAATTTGAATCAATTCATTTTGTATATTATGTCCAAGATAATGGTTGTGAATTTCACTATGTTTAATATGTCGAACATGTTCTTGCATTATTGGATCAAATTCTGCAATCATTTCAACTAAGCTTAAGAAGTTTCCATTATTTTTTTGGTAAATTTTTTCATTCTTACCGCGAAATCTTAAGTTATTTTTAGCAAAATTTTTTATAATAGCAATAATTCTTAATAACACTTTATAATAGCAAGATTTTTTAATTGTTAATTAATGTATACAACGGTAAAAATATTAATGGTTACTTCAATCAAGGAGATTTAATAGGCCTCTTATATTTGAAGAGTTAATGATTCCTTTTATCAAGGAGATTTAATAGGCCTTTTTATAGAATTTAAAAGATACATTTATAGGATTGATCGATGCAAGAGATTTTATAAAAGGGCATCATATCTTTGCAGAGTTAATGGTTCCTTTTATCAAGGAGATTTAATAGGCAATCGCTTACCCTGATTAAAATAATTTTTAATTGGGGGCCTCCCTATTTTGGGGGCCTTAGGCAACCGCCTACCCTGCCTATAGCTGGAGCCGCCCCTGGTCACACACAAACGGAATCTGTATCAGAACCCACTGTATTTTTCAAAAATGAAGGTTTCTTAACCAAACAACCAAGCAGAAATATTTAAACTTTAAAGTTATCACATCCCAAAGCAAATCCAACATAAAACATAATAAATAAGCCATAAGACATAGCACTTCAACTCCATAAGCCATAGCACTTCAAATCCAGCAATAACTCCATAAACCATAGCACTTCAACTCCATAAGCCATAGCACCTGATGGGACATTTTAAGCATTAGTTTATGTCAGACCCCGACCCAGGTTTGAAGTATTTAATTATGTTTTAACCGTGATTAGTGGATAACTGGGGTTAGTGGACGATTAGCTTATTTTATTGAGCTAGATTAGAATGTTTGATTAGCTTTGAGAACCCTTGTGAGTCATTGACTTAAGTTTGACACGGGCCGGTGCGCCCGTGGATTGTGTGTGAAATTGTTGAGTTTATTCTTGATGCTTGTAGAATCCCAATTTTTGTGTATTTTGATTCATTCCATCTAGGTCATCAACTTTCATGTTTTGGCCAACTTTATTTTGTGATCAGAAATCGCGTTTTTCGAGGAAAAAGGCAAAACTGACCTTTCACACAAAATCTGTACCCAAATTTTAAAATTTTCAAAAATTGTCAAAACTATACTTTTTGGAAAGTAGAAATTTCGCTAATCGTTTTTGTCTTCTTCGTCGTTTTCGCTCGGGGCCCGCAAATACCATTTTTAGCTTGGTGAAGACCGGGGCCCACAAGACTTCTCTTATAAGGAGGGGAGCCTTTCTTCTTCTCCTTCATTCCATTTCCAGCAAGACTTCTTAGCTAGGGTTTTCCCTCTCTTCCCACACTCTCTCTCTCATCTGGAACTCTCATTTGGTGGAGTTTTCTTGGAGGATTGATCTCCTCAAGTCCTTCCTCCCTCTCCAATGCTCTCCAAAGGTACCCTTTTTGAGGATTTTGAGCTAAAGAAAGGCCCTCATTCAAGCTTCTCTTCTCCATTGGGATTTCTCAAGGTTAGCAATGGCCTTCTAAAAATGAGATTCTTGTTTTCCTCTCCATTTATAGTGTTTTAATCCCATATGCTAGGGTTTTCCTTGGAGATTTACCAAAGTTGATTTTTAGGGTTTTTTTGGGAAAACTTTTGGGGTTTTTGTAGATTTGAAGCTTAAGGCACTAAAGCTTTGTTTGAAGAGTGATTTTGCTCCTATCTTGACTAGAGGCAAGTAGATTACACAATTAATATGATGATTTCCCTCATTTGGTTCTATTTTATGATTTTTCTTTCTATGTGTTAATCTTCTTTAATCTATGGGTTTACTTCGGTTGAATGAATCATTGTTACATGGATTCCAACTTATGTTATTGTATTACAATGCATTTGGAAGTTTGTTTTCACTTTGGCTCTTTAGGAAATTTGGTTTCCTTGTGTTGAAGATGGGTGCTCAAAGAAAAGGAGAAAAACTTTGATCTTTAAAAGTATTGTGTTGGGTTAATTAGAATGGTTTGTGGATGATGATTTGATGAGTTTGGGAGGCCAAGGAAGGGTCCCAATGTTTTGGAAATGGGTATGAAAGAAAGGAGATTGAAAAGGATCAAAAAGAGGCTCAAAAAAGGAAGAAAGAAATGAGGAATGCACTGCCGAGCTGGACTGGGCAGAGCCCAGTCCGCTCGAGCGACCCAGATACTCTCTGGGCTCCGCTCGAGCGGACCTGGGTTCGCTCGAGCGAGCCCAGCTCAGCCTGGGGGCTTGAGTTGGGCCTGGTTTGGGGTCCAATTGAGTCTGCTTTGGGGCCCAATTGAAGGCTGTGTTGGGCATGTTCCGTAGGCGTCTTTTGGGCCTGTTTCAAGGTCAATCATTGGGCTGTTTTGAGACTCATTCTTTGATCCATTTAAGGACTGTTTTGGGGCCAATGGGCGGACTGTTTTGGCTTGGGTCAAGGCCAGTTGTGGGCCTGATTTTAAGAAGAACTAAACCAATCTTAAGGGGGATTTCCTTGGGTATACTTTCAGGTCCACTTCAAGCCCGCATCCAAGTTCAATACGGCCCAACCCTTGTCCATATGTGAAGGCCATTTACAATCTTTGGAAGGTTAAGTAAAGTAGTGGAACCATGATCAAAATCCTTTGGGAACTTTCCAAGTTTAAATGTACATTTCATCCTTTGTGATTGTCAAGGATCTTCGGTGGCACCAAATTATGTCCTCGTAATGACAATAAAGGGATCAAATGTATATCGAGACTGCCCACATTAGACGATCGAATCACCATACATTCATTCCATATAAAAAGACTTATGTCCGGGTTCTTTCTCCAATCATTTTGAATGTTTTGAAGCGGTTTACCACATATTTAGGTATTGATAAGACTACTCACCTATTTTGCTCGGATTCGCCAATATGCATTGTTTGGAGTAGTTTTCTTATCGAATTTGGAAATGTATCTTATAAACAGATTTGTATTATTTCGAGGTTTCGAATTTTCACTCTAATGGCACCACTAGGCTTAGGTCACCTTGTCGGACTGATCATCCGGCTTGGGATCTTTAATTTGTCTGCCAGCTGCAGTTTGGATTCTGTCTGTACCGACCATGGCAACGGTAATATCCGGTCCCACGAGTAGTGGCTACGGTTCTGTTTGATAACGACTATGTCGTTCCGGTCCCACGAGTAGTGGCTACGGTTTGTCTGCTCCGGTTACTTCGGTAACAGGAGAATATAGCTTTACGTGGGTTGCCAATGTTTTCATGCATTAATATTCATCTCATGGTATTTATTTATTTTACTCCTCATGACATTGGATTTGGAAACCATTGAGATGTATATCTTCTATCTTTACTTCGACATCGTCATTAATCGTGATTTAATCGTGGCTCTTATTTATTAATGTTTTGTTTCGCTATCATCCTATTATTGTTGTATTTGCTTGCCAGATCGTCGTGTCTGACTCTTTTTGTTTGGTGCCAGATGTCGAGCCCCTCGCGGTTGAGGCGCACTTCGAGGCGGAACCCATAGTTCCTGTGGAGGGCAAGTGGCAGCCCGACGATGTCATTTAGACGTTGGGTTGCTTTTGGAGCTGCGATCACATTTTGGGAATAGATGCTATACATTTTGGGTTTTTGGTTATGGCCATTGTTGGCTTATATTCTTTTGGGAAGAATTTGTAATTAATGACTAACCTTACTTTTGTATGAACTTTAAACTAATTTTGGGGCCTACAATGAGATGTTTCTCTTTTTTATCCTAGTCTCGTGCGTTCTCATCTTATACCCATTTATGAGAGACTTTTATGTTTGCTACAATGCTTCCGCGCAAGTCATTTGTATGAAAATGATTCTTATATATATCTGTTGGATCGGATTTCGGGAATCCTTACCGCGGAAACCTGTGGGAAACTAGCGTGTGCGGGCGGAATTTTTCGGCCCGTTGGATTAAGGCCTCGTTTAGCGGGACCTCGGTCCGGGGGCGTGACAGTTTATATTAGGAACTGAGATCCAATTTGGAGATAATTATTTTGCATGAATAACAAAATTAACAAGAATAACAAGTATTACCAAATGCATCCACCTCAACCATCGCAAAGCTCAAGCCATAACACTTCAGTCACAACTCACAATAGGCTGCATTAAACACTATGCATTAATATAGCCCTAAAATCAAGATTCAAGCCATAGCTTAAGCTTGTAAACAAATAAATATAAAGGCATATAATTACCTGATTAACTACCTCGGACTCAATAGCTTTAATTTCCTTAATATCTTCCTCCACATCAATGGAGACTGTTGAATCACGTAACCAATCTTCTGTACAAATCAAAGCTTCCACAAGCTTAGGGGTAAGAGAACTATGGAATTTATTTAGAACACGACCTCCTGTACTAAATGCGGACTTAGAAGCAACTGTTGAGACAGAAATTGCCAATACATCCCGAGCAACTTGAGAAAGGACCTTATACCTTGGGGAATTCACCTTCCACCAATTTAAAATATCAAAACTTATGTTTGGATCTATCTTTTCAACTGTCTCCTCCAAATATTTATCGATTTCAGACCTCCCTTCATCACTAACAGCTTATTTCATATACTTTTGAAACTTTGAAATATGACTAGTAGCACTTACACTTGTAATTGTGGTAGCACTTGAACTACTTCCATCCACATCAACAACAAAGCTTTCTAAAGATGAAGTAAATGACTCAGATTCGAACTTTTGATACTCATCATAAAGACGATTCAATGCATTTTTTTTATATAGTGAGCTCTTCCGCCGCATCAGATGTAAGAATTTCAGAATAAGAGAATTTCACATAATCCAATTTCAAACGAGGATCAAGCACAACTGCAACCACTAACATCATATTCACTTTCTCAATCCTTCCCCAATACTTTTCAAATTTAACCTTCATTTTCTTAGCCATCTTACTCAAAGACTCTTCCAAACTCATTGACATATCATATAAGAAACTTTCAATGGCATAAATTTCAGTAAAGTACAAATGAGAAGTCACATACAAAGAGCCAGACAAACAAACAGTTGCATCATAAAATCTTTTCAAAAACTGTGATAAGAAATGAGCTTCTTCCCAATCCTTAAGGGTAGGAGGTCTACCAAAATCAGCAACTTCACTAACAAATAGTGGATCATCCTCCTCTAATCTCTCAAATGCTTTTTGATACTTCATTGCAATGTCTAGCTTGAGATATATTGAGTTCCATCTAGTTGGTTCATCCAATATCACCCTTTTACTACATGCCAACCCCTCCATCTCCACACACTTCTTGAAGCGTTGTTCTCTTTGTGGAGAACCCCTAACATATTTCACCGCAGCACGAATTCGAGCCAAATGAGCTTTCAATTCACTTAAGCCTTCCTTCACAATCAAGTTAATAATGTGTGCACAACATCTCATATGAAAGCATTCACCGCCTAAAATAAAAGTCTTAGATTTCTTAGAAAACTTTCTTCTCAAATATCCAGTAGCAACATCATTTGCAGATGCATTATCTACAGTAAGAGTGCATAATTTATTTATACCCCAATCAACCAAACATGCCTCCAATTCCTTACCTAATGCCTCACCTTTGTGACTGGAAATCACACAAAAGTTTATGATTCTTTTATGCAATTTCCAATCTTTATCAATCTAATGAGCTGTGAGGCACATGTAAGATAGATTTTGCAAAGAGGTCCATGTATCAGTAGTGAGGCAAATTCTTTGATCTGATTTCATGAATATTTGCTTCAATTTTCTTTTCTCACTAGCATACAAAGACAAACAATCCCTAGCAACAGTCATACGTGACAATGGCTTCCAATTAGGTTGCATAGCAGCACAAAATAGATGAAACCCTTTACCCTCAACAAACTTAAATGGCAATTCATCCATCACAACCATCTTAACAAGTGTGTCTCTACAAAAATCTTGCTAAATTTCCATGTACCAAGGCTATTCTCACCCAATTTGGTTTGAGATGGTGTCAAAAGCTTTTGTTTCTTCATTTTCTCTTGAATATTTTGGGGATTCTTGGTTCAAACTCCGACATGACTTCTCAAAGTGCTAGTACCATTCTTACAATACCATTCTTACTTTTGTAAGAATACTTATGAGCACAATATTTACATTGTGCACCATCCACTACATTAGAGTCTTTCTTATAAATTTTTGTAAAATACCCCCATACATCGGATTCCTTACCCCTTCTTTTAGGACTGCATGCTTCAGAAACAGAAGGACTAGGACCACTGCTTGTTTTAACAGAGCTAGAGCATACCTTCACCTTCACCCCGGAGTTCTCAGTATCATTAGTCATTTGTTGCTTTTGTTGAGAAGGTACAGTAGCACTAGCACCATATTCAGTTGCATCTCCAATATGTTCCATTCCATCTAGTAATTGAAATTCAAAACAGCACATGATTAGTTGAGCGAGTTCATAATCTCATCCTAATTTACAGCCAATACTCCATTAGCCAAAAGTGAAGATAACAGAAAACTTTCATTTAATTGCATATTGAATAATCAAAAGAAAGTTTAAAAGAAAGCCAATACTCCACAACTTTGAGCAGGTCCTGTACCCCGCAGCAGGTCATGTACCCCACTCTAGAAAGTGTTCTCAAACACCAAGAAAATCAGAACATCGAGGAGGAGCGAGTGGATGACACTATGACAGCCATGCATGTTGGGCCCCACACATGCAAGTGTGGTCGTTTGGACCACTCGCACATGGACGTTAGATGGATACAGAAAGAAATACATATTTTCTTTACATAAGGTATTATGCTAAATAAGAGGTGCCAAAATCTTACCAGAAATGGCCCATTTGACATCTCAATTTTCAATCTTGATTTGCCTAAATGTCTAAAGCAGATGGAGACTTGGAAAATTAAAGCATTTGATGCATGATTCATTCTAATCTTTTTCCGCTTGAGTAAAGTAGAAACAAATTCTTTCAAAATGAAAGACCCCATTTCCAAGCATGTGAAAATAAGAGATTTAACCTCTCTTTTTATAGTTCTATTGGAATAGGAGTAGAGATACCGAACAAAATTAACTTCACTTGAACCCGGCATTTGACCATCATAGTTTAAGAGAATTTGACCTACAATAAAAATGAGTTAGGTTACAGTCAACCTGCTCCATCAGATAATCTACCTAAGCCTTTCAAATGGGTTGGTTTAGTGCCGACCTGTAAACACATAAACCAATTTAAACAATTTAGCAGTTTAATATTTTTGGTACTTTGAATAGTTTATTTTATACAGAGTGAGCCAAGCTTGTGTTGAACTTTTTTATTTTTATATCGGCAATTAATTAACTCAATTTAGCCTTAACAATTGAAATGGATTAGGTTTGGACGATGCTTTTACATGAGGTACATGTTGCCCAATGCCCACCTGACCTAAAATCAATCTGAACTTCTAGCAACCCATTGATCAACTATGCCCCACATGAGGTACAGAAGCAGCAGCAGCCCTTCTCAACCCCATCTTCTTTATTATAAAGCCAGCTCCTATAAACCCACTTGACAAAACAGCCAAAACAAATCCCTTCACACTGTCCCCAGAGAAGCCCATCTTGATCTTATCCTTGATTGTTTTTCTTGTTGCCCTTATTCTTCTCTCTTCATTGAAATTCAAATCAACCCCAGATAACCATTTTATTCTTTTTCTTTGATTTCCCTTGGCTGTGATTGGGCTTGAATAGCAATGACGGGAGCATCCAAAGCAGAAAGAATAAGAAGACAACAACCAAAGGAAAAGACGCAAGGGAATGAGAGGAAGAAAAATCATATAAAACTTTGGGCAATTTGTCGATTTGTGTGCGGCGAAGTTTTTCTTTATCCATTCCGATTTGGCAAACGCCATTGAAAATAAGATCAGTACCAAATCAAATAAAATCAAATAAGAAGAATGAAAGAAAGAATGGGAATCAAAACACAGATCTGGAATCAACTACGATCGAGTATGGTGTGATGAGCAGCAATCGCAGACGATGTGGATGAAGATATTACAGGATAAATTTTGTATGGTGTGATGGCGTTTTTACCTGACAGAGATTTACATCTGGAAGATACTTCTTTACAGAAAGATTACCACTAGATCCATCTCACAAAAGGGTTTTTTTATTTGAAAACCAACAACATCAGAAACAAAAAGAACGGCCAATGCCTCATAGTCTCAGAGAAAGAAAAGAAATGTATATAAAAGAAAAGTTGAGAGAGAGAAATAACCTCTGGTTTCTTGAAACAGAGAAATGGAGAAGAAGCAGTGGAGTTCAGTTTCTGTTTCGTCAAGATCGAAGCGAGGGTTTATGTTTCGTCGGTGCCAGAGAAGATTGAATAAAGGGACTGTAGCAGTGGAGTTCTCCGGCGACGATCGATGGTCGTGAAAAGGAAGAACGACGACGATCGACGATGGATGGTTTTGACTTCTGAGCAGTGTTGAGTTCCTTTGATGTGAGAATGGTAAAATTAAGTGTAAAACAGTAACTATGAAAGTAGTAAAAACTCAACCCTAAGGGTAAAATAGTAAAATATTAATACTTAAGTTACTTCCATACGGTCGGTTCGGTTTAAGCGGTTAACCGTGGGCTCAAACCAATAACCGACCGATGTAGGCGGTTTTTATGATTTTCAAACCATTAACCGAACCGATCTACTATAAACCGATCCGAACCGCCCGGTTCAGTCGGTTCGATTCGGTTTTGCGGTTATACCAGATTTTTTGTGCAGCCCTACTATTGATCACATTTAGAATGTTCAAATCGGCGAGGAGACCAAATATCAGCATTGATTAATCATAAATTTTAAAAATATTTACAAAAAAGTTCAGACCGTTGGATCATGATTCTGGACTTCTGTGATGCGCCATTTGCAAAATCCGAACCGTTCAGTCTTTTCATAAGGCTTTTAATGGATATGGGTTCAAATTTGGCAGTGTGATTCATCTTAGATAATGAGAGAATTGAAAAAAAAAAATCAGCCGTTGCAGATACTTTCCATGTTGCTAACAGAGAAGGTAGTACGTGCTACACTACCAGAACCGGTAACTCATAGGTTACCTTTTTCTCTTTGGAAGCCTACTATATGGGCCCCACAGCCAAGATCTGAACCATTGATCAAGATTAGAATGCCTAAAACAATCATTTTGTCAAATTTCAGTCATTGATCTGTCATGAATTTTTACATATTTACTAATAAGTCTATACTCCAAAATACTAAATTTTTATTTCTGTGGGCCCCATTTACAAGATCTGAACCGTTCAAATTCTTTAGAGAGCTAAGGATGGCTATGCACTGAAAAGTCAACCCTTGATTTTTTATGTATTTTGAGAAAATTGCAAAAAAAATCAATAACCATTGGATCACACCCAAACCTGAACCCCTATTAAAAAACTCCTCTTTGAGGATATGTTGGATCCAAGAGAACAAGGGAATTTTTTAAATAGGGGATTGCTCATTGTTTATGTGCCCTAAAAAAAATCTTTTGAAAAAGCCTTAATATATCCTCAAAGGGTTTTCGTATAAAAAATAAATCACTCAAGTACTCTATCGACATGCGTTTTTTACATTTAATGAATATATGGTAGTATACCCAACTTCTATCACAGTGAGACTTGGCCATGTATTACTTCTGATCAATATATGATAGTGAAACACGGGCGGAGCCAACACATCGTACAATCATTTGCATGGCTTGGATTTTAACAGCACTGAGTATATATTAAGTCCTTACTACATGATTCTCTAATTCTCTATTTCACCATGGTGATACATCCTAGGGGTGATTTGTCTTTTATATATGGGATATGAAAATAAGATTTACACATATAGATTTTTCACATTTACATCATCACCATCATCATAATCATCATGATTATCAAAGACATGAATTTTGCTTCTCCATTCCGTTCTATCCTGAACTAAATCTTGAGATAAGTTATACTTATTCAAATCTAATTTTACTACCTTCATGCACGTCTTCTACGGCCTACCGTTTTCCCTTAGTGGGCCATCCATTTTCCACATTTACATGCGTAAATATATTATCATGTTTGTTCATAAACATAATTTTCACATGAGAAAATGATATCGGGGCAGAAAGAGAAAAAAGCAAGAAAGGATTTATAATAGTTTTTGTACAATTTAGTGGCATATAGGACCCTCAAACTTATGTTGGAGGAAATAGTGGGTCTCAAATACAACGAATGGTTTAGATCGTGAATTTGGAGGCCCATAGGATTTAAGATATGGAACTTCACACATTGGGGTTTCTCATATCTATGAGAATATTGAATGGTTTAGATTGTAACTTGGGGGCTAATAAAAACGCAATTAGTCAAAAAGTATGATCTAGATTTAGATGTTTTTGTACTTTTCATATGTTCTCGAAATTCAGAAGGATCTAAGAGATGAAAACTCACATCTCATGAATGGTTTGGATCATCAATTAGGGGCTCAAGAAGAATAGAAAATTAGATTTATTTGTTTTTTTTTATTTTTGAAACTTTCTACGTACATCTTAAAAACAATGAAGATTTAACACATGAAACAATATGACTAGGTGCAAGTTAGTTCAAAGCAAAATTTGAACGGTTCAATTTACAGTTTTAGGGGCCATAGGACGGAATATGTTGATGGGATTTAATTTCGTCTCCCATTGCAGGCAGAATTTACTTGAGCCTTTTGACGTAGGAGGTTGAGATGTGTGAAAATCATAGGCTTGAAGGGTGCAAACAGCCGACCCCTTACATCATAGATGTATGTTTGAGTCCAAATTCTTCGAAGGATGGGTTCAAAGAATCTCTAAGAGCATATATGAACATCATAAGAGTTCACCTTTACAATTAAAAGCACTCAAAATCAATATCCTACATTTAATCTCATCATACTACATGATTAGTATAAAGGAAAGAGAAATTCTCAAATAAGGACTTAAGTTTTACCTTATTTCAAAAAAGAACACAAGTTTAAAAACTTTTTTAAATTAGGACCTAAGTTTTCCAGCAAGAACATCGGTTCATTTGAAGCCATATCATGCTTCCAACAATTACTACATGCCACTAATTGCCATGGGGGATCATTTGATCACTGTGAGTATGATGGTGAAGGAAAGGATGAGAAAACAGAGGAAATGAATGAGGGTTTGTTTTAAATAAGGTTAATTTGGGTATTTTTAAAAATTAAGGGAAAAGTCACTGAAAAATACCTTTAAATGGTTGAATGTCATTATTTTGAAAACTTACTGAAAAACTCATGCCCAATTTGAAAAGTTTTGAAAATTGTCTCCTTCTTTGAAATAAGATAAACACATAAGGCCTTATTTGAAATTCTCCCTAAAAGAAAAAAGGGTTAAATTGCATAAGTATAATTTAAACACGATCAATTTGACAAGGGAAACTTTGGTCAGAGTATAATTCCTCCACACATAGAAGATATAGAAATTGAATATATAAAAATCGAACACGACCAATTCATGCCATAAGCGATTAAAATGAAACTCCAAGGCCAATATACAAAAACAACCATCAAGCAGCCAACCCTATGCTATAAAATGAATCAAGTGAACGTGAAAAAACAAAAACCAAGCCATCACCCTAATAATTAAAATCTCAACACCCTAATAATTAAAATCTCAACAAATTAATATCTCACCTGTATTGCTACCTTGTATATATCCTTCACCCTACATATCCCATCATTCAGGCTTGCCTCTTTATTTAATATACATTCGGCGGATCTCATTTGATCATGAATTTCTATTTATTCAATTCCTATATTCTTACTCGAAAGGTATAGATCTCAAAGGTGGCCCACACTTGATGGATCTACAACAATAGTCTAGTAGAATCTCCTGCCTCCCGCCCTCAGAAAATTTATATAATAATGGAGCTCATTTTTTGAATTCCCCATATTTTGGACCCTTGGATTTAAGAGGGAAATGAAAAAAAATGGGCTAAAAGTTGGAGAAATTTACAAGTTTTTGCCATCCCCATCAAAAAGCAGGTTCACATATTGGTTTGTACGGCGCAAAAAGGGACAGCAAGTTTGAGTTATTTACAGATATTGTCCTTCCTTCTTCATTTAAAAGATTCCCCATATTTTGGACCCTTGGATTTATGTACATAAATCCTAGGGATATTTTGGACCTTTGGATTTAAAAGAGGAATGAAAAAAGGGGCTAAAAGTTGGAGAAATTTATAAGTTTTTGGCATCACATTTATACGGCGCAAAAAGGGGCAACAAGTTTGATTTATTTACATGTATTGCCATCTCTTCTTTATTTAAAAAAAACCAAGAGTGTTTATTTCTTATTGTTCTGCCATTGATAAAAAAAGGTGTTAAAAGTAAATAAAAAAAAACTTCTTTTGTAAGGAAGCTCGATTTTTGAATTCCCCGTATTTTGGACCCTTGGATTATGTACATAAATCCTAGGGCTGAGATTAAAAGGAAAAGGATTGAGGAGTTTAAAGGGATTTGAGAGTCAGAGATTTAAGACACTACTTTCCCATATCCCTGAACTCTTTCTACCTTAATCGGGCGTCGGGTCAAGGAATCTGGGCCAGGTCTGGGTTAGGTTCAGGTTAAATGGGTTTGTGTTGGATTTGAGCTAGAGTTTGATGGGTTGGATTGGGTAATCAAAGATTAGGAATAATATGTGATCTTTTGACTCAGGACTTAATCATGATATGGTTAAATAGGGTTGACCGAATTACCCCTAGTAGGGTTTCAAAATTCAGATTAGTTAATAGGTGGTCAAAATAAAAATAATTAAATTTAGTTGTGCGCCGTGGCTTCAAGTATCCGCAAGGCGCATCATCCACTCTTTGCCAAATACCCACCTCCAAAACCCAAAACTACTAATTCCCATGTAATTAAAATGGAAACAACACAAACACACAAAAACAGACACTCTCTCACTCTCTCTGGATTTCTCTGCAATGGCGGTAACATAGAACCCTAGCTTCTCGATCCCTCATCTTTCATGCATTTCTGAGAGGTTTGTTCTCCCATTTCTAAATCAATGGAAGACGAATCGCAGAAGAAAAGCACCGATTGCGTGTATTTCTTGGCATCTCCTCTCACCTGCAAGAAGGTAAAAACAAAATGAAAAAAATGTCTTTCTATCCTCGATTCTCTTTCACATTATCAATTCGTTCGATGCTTTTCTGCTCCTGATGCTGACGAGTAGGTTTTGATTGCATTTGATATCATTTCTCAGCTTGTTTGCTTCCTGGCTCTCAAGGATCTTGATTTCTAGGGCTTTGTCAATGGCAATGGATCTAGAATCTTCATTTCTGAGATTTTTTCCGATGGAAATGGATCTAGGGTCTTGATTATCTAGGGCTTTTTTTATTATTATGTTTTCTTTTGGGATTTCGTTTCTGTGAGGATCTTCTGTTTCTCGAAGGGAATTTTGGTTCTCATTTTGCTTGTAGTTTTGTTTTTTTTAAATTGTTGGTTTAGGAATTTAAGTATTTGCCTGTGATTGTATTCTAGGGATTGATTGGGTTTGTGTGTCTTTGGACCTTTCAGAATCTTGTTGGGAAATTTGGTAGCTATTTCTTATGTTGATTTGTGAATTGGGTCTCCTAGTCTTGTTGTTTGGTGTTTACGATCTACATTCTCTTAGGCTGCCTTTGTGGAGTTTGGGTTTATTATTTCTTAGAGGTGGAATGCTCTGTTGGTTGGCAAAGTTCTGAACTATTTTCTTACTGTTGATTTGGGCCCTTGTTATTGCCTTCAATATTCCCAAGTTTGATATGAGTGACTCATTGTTCAACAAATTGTGGCCCCACTCAAGTACCGTGTCCATTAGCCCAAGTCATCTAATTGAGAATGGTTTCCACGACTCTCCCATAAGATTGGCTGCACTCCATGCTTGCCTCTCAGTTATGAAGGATATTATCAATAGATAAAATTTCCAACTCCTTTCTTAATAATGCCCACTTGCTTATTCTCAATTTAACTGCACATATGTCGTTGGACAAAGCCGAGGTTCTGAAAGTTCTGTCTTTCCTTTCTTTCCAAATCAACCAAATAATAGCAAAAGAAATAAATTTCGGAAGCAGTAAGACAACCACTGAAAGGGCACAATCTCCAGGTGGCACTTCTTTCACCTGCAGGACTCCCGCACTTGTGCAGTGATGGATTTCCGATCCCCGCCGTCCAAGCAGTGGGCATGAAAGGTGGGGACTGAAAATCCTGTATGGCAGCCATAGCAGTGCTTTCGTAGGGGAAAAACTCCTCTCCCAACTTAACTAGATCATCTCAGATGCACCAAGCTATGCCGTAGCTCATAAAATGGCTCTGAATGTTGGTACGAAATTTCCCATCGAAGAAAATATGATCAATATGTTCGCCCTCCCTACCATACAAGAAATTTCCATAGCGAACTCCCTTTAGTCGCTAGTTACCGGAATGTTCTGAGTGTGAGAAATAGACTTTTGGCATGATTCATGTGAGAGGGAGGAAGCCTCCTCCCCTTCTAAAGATTCATCATCTTAATTAGGTAAATTGTGTATCTACGAAAGTCCACAGTCCAGCTCTATTATACTAGGGAAAGTTATTTGCTTCTCTCATTAATGTTGTTTTCTGCAAAAAGAGAAGGTTTTAAATCGAAATGCTTTAGAACAGGAAAGCAGTGGCTCCTTGAAATTTGATCTACCACCAGTGAACCTAGTTCTGTATGAATTTGATCTTTTTGCATTACCTTTGCTCACACAGATGTTCCCTGCTTCCTGCCTGTCTCTAAGTTAGCATCGTCTTTGATGGGGTTGCTAAAACTGCTGTCTCCTTTGTCGGGATCCCCTTGCATCAATGGCTTCTATGTGGCCTTGTTATTCCCTTCTTCGTTCGCGAGGCATGCATCCGAGTCCTTTCTTTCTCCAAAGAGGGACCTCTTCCACAGCCAGAGTTGCGATGATTTGAAATATGTCCTCAGCTACCTCAACTTATAAAATCTTATTCTGCTTGCTTGATCCTCTCAACATCCAAAAAACTCTTCCATAGTCCAGGGAGACCTTGTTTGCTTGATATATACAACTATGACTATTTTTATTCTACTTGTGTTGGATCCAAGTGCCACCTCATGCCACATATGCAAGGGCCTCCAAAACACCCCACTCAAGCCCTCCTTACACGTGGAGCGAGGCAACAAAGAGGAAGATCTCCTTCCCATCACTGCCTCCCTTTCTAGGAACTTTGAACTTAATGGATTGGAAAGACAAAAACACTGAATTTTCTTTCAACCTTGTGATGGCTGCCTTCTCTTGATGCAGCCCAAAAAAATGGTTGCCTTCTCTAGACTCAAAGCTTTAATGAGTCACTTAGCTTGTGAATATATATGCAGTCAATTTGACCCTCGGAAGTTACAATTAAACTTCTTGTGAGCCAAGGGATGCTGGATTGGATGAGTCATCAGTCTCTGGTCAATCTACTGTGCTCCATCACAGGCTTTGTCATCAGTGATTTGTGAAACTTTTACCAATGTCTTCTTTCTATTCTGTAAGATCCTCTACATGTTCTTCACTGCTGATGTTTTCAGCCTCCTACCTCACGTATGGATGACTCTTATTTTGTGGCGATACTGCTTTTTCTCATCAGTCTCCCTCTGGAATGGTTGTTAGACTTCAATGCATTAGCACATCTCCCTTTAACCCTTCTCCTATTCCACCCAAACACTGTCCAGTTCACAGTGGGTTCCCTCCTGTAGGAGTCTCCCATTTAAGGCACATATGACTCTCCTGGAAATCTCCTCCCGAAATCTAACAAATGAAAAATGCCTTCTCTACATCCCTTACATGATCTGGGAATGAAAGCATTGTGAACCTTCCCGAACAAGGAGAAAGCTGACCAACCATGAGTCCATGACACTGGCATACCTTATACCTTTAGGTAGCTTATTGACACACACTGTGGTGGGATCCTGTCATCTTACTTCATTTTTCTTTCAGTTGCATCTTCTAGCAACTTGCATTTAATATCTTCCCATCTATCTCGTCCCAAGTTTTGCCCCCTAAGCTGTATTCAATGAAGTTATCTTCTTCAGGTAGATTTTGAGTTTGAGGAATTTTGATATCATTGTTAAGATTTCGTCATATAGGCCCGTCTACATGCTTCATCTTGAATATTTAGAAATTCCTGCCAAGGGGGTTTATGAAGGGGGTACCAAGGAGGTTAGTAGTGGAGTTACCAATCAATGAAAATAGGAGGAAAAAGAAAAAAGAAAGAAGGGGTTATTGAAGGGGCTAAGGTGATGTAGATTGGATCATTTATTTCCTAGAATGTAATTTTCTAGGATGATGGTTGATCATCGCTTCCTATCAAAGGGAAGATAATATCATGGATTCTCATGGATCGTTACCTTTCTTTACTTTTTTCGCGGCTATAGGAAGTTATTGCTTAATCTTAGCAATTCAATTCCAATTAAACAAATGAGCTGTAATGAATTATTATTATTATTTCTTTTTTAGCTTTCCCTTGTCCTTTGTATTTCTTACCTTGTTTAATTGGTGGGATTTGAATATTCTGTATATTGGTATTGGATTCCCTGCAGGGAAGTGGGTGTGAGTTTCGCCACAGTGAGAATGCACGGTTTAATCCAAGGGATTGCTGGTACTGGTTGAATGGGAATTGCCTTAATCCAGCCTGCTCTTTTCGACATCCTGTGAGTCTATTGCTCTATTTAATGTACATTTTTCATGTATGTATAGTGTAGAAACCACCTTTAAATATTAATTTTTTAAGCAGCAACCAACCTTCAAGACTTTACACAGAAATTTGTCTTTTCATATCTGGGCTGAGTTGGTTTAAGTTGCTGAATAACCTGCTGGTTTATTAATGTTTCAGACTGACAAAACAATTATTAGTTTTTCAGAGTATTGACCCTACAGTAATTTGATAATGTCAAGTTCCAAGATTTTTGTTATGATTAATTTTTTCTAACTACACTACTTTCCATTTTCTTCATTTATTAGTTGTTCTCTTTTGTAGCTTGGTTATTATTAATAGTTCTCATATTAGATGGATGTTGTTATTTGCATTTCAATTCTTATTTAGGCTAAAGGATTCTCTAGTTCTTAAATTGCTGAGAATTATAGAATAAGAATCCTAGTTAATATTTATGCTGAATATGTATTTCGGTATTTCATTGAGTGTCTAAATTTTAAATGTGGGGATTTGGACATTTGAGCCAGAAAGGTTAAATTGTTAGACCAATATCAGATGTTAATATTTATAAGTTATAAGTTTATGTGATCTTCTCAGGTTTCAGATGTTAAATAGTTAGTTTGCCGCACCTTTAATGCCTAGGCATTTTGGGTGTATTGGTTAGCAACTTGAGATCAGATATGCTAGGCAATGCGCACTTGTGTCCGGGTCTCATAATTTGATTTTAAGTTTTTAACTCAACATTGTGTTCTCCATCACAATTGTGAAAGCCTATCTCTCCAGGATTGACTTTAATGAGTTCTACTAAAGCAAATAAAGTTTCTATTTATTTATTTATTTATTTTTTCAGAATTTTTTCAAAGCTGGCAATTTTAGAGATATTTCTTTTTTTGCATTCTCTTTAGGGATTTTAGAGCCATACAAGTGATATATAAAAGGGGTTAGACATGTATAGGGACTGATGAGTTTTGGTTATTATTTTAAGTTTTGGTTATTATTAAGTAGAAAACTTAAGGTTTTCTTCTACTCTGTTTTCTAGTGGACGAGCTCATTGCTGATATGAAAGTTCTTCTTAGGTTCTTAATCAAGAATTCAAGATCGTTGAAGGCTCTCTTTCTACCTTCTATTCAACCAATTGTTATTGAGATACTTGATTTTATTTCTTTGATCGAGCCTCTTTCCTCATCTACTCCTTAGGGTCTGTTTGGTAGATTTACTAGTATGGTGAAGAATAGTGAAAGGTTACCATCTCCCTCGTGATCACTATCGGGCCCTCCAACAGCCTCTAATCAATTCTGCCCAGTCACCACCCTTGTATTCATCACCATCTCTTTTTCCCCAACTTCTTCCGTCCCTCTCTCTCATCCTAATCCCTCCAACTCCAACCAAACAGACCTGCTCTTACCAGCACCCATGGACCTGTGAACCCACATTCAAAATCGCCCACTATCCTCACCACCTGCACGAGACAACCAGCTGAACCCCACCCTTGTCCTTTCTTCTTCCTCTCTCTTCTCTCTCTTTTTTTTTCTTTCTCCCTCTCAGACTGCAAACTACCCACCTCTCTTCCTAATCCCTCCAATCACAAACCTCAGCTCAAACCCTCCTCTCCTCCCTCTCTTCTTCCTCTGCTTCTTCTCAACTCGACTCTCTCTGCCACCTCCACGCCCTCTACAATCATAACTGAGTCTTCCGCAACGAGATCACCGAGTCCAGCACCATCTCCGCTGTGCTTTGCTGTCTCGCCAATGCCTCTCACCATGACAAGGTGTTGCAAGAGGCGGCGCTGGATGGAGAGATGCAGAGATGATGGAGTTTGGTTTTGTGAGAGTATGAAATCTACCAGAAAAGACGAGCTTGGTGGGTTCTTGAGGAAGGAGAAACAAATTCCCTTTTACTTGATGTAAAAGTCCCTGTGGTCCGTGCCCTTCTACTTCTCTACAATCAACGCCCACCAAACAGCATTTGGTAAAAAATATAGTCGTTGGCTATTCGACCCACCTACCCTTTCCTACTCGGTGAATTACCCAAACAGCCCTTCATTATTCCTCAATTGAGCCGGACAGTCTTTAGGGATTATTTATTTAACAATGGGGTTCGAGGAAAGAGGCCTTTGTGGTTGGGGTTTACATCAATTTCGCATCAAAGCAAGTTCTGATTTCTTGAGCTGACATCTAATATCCAAACCTTCAATTTTAATAAAACCTATTCACCCAAAAGAAAAGGTCAAAATTTAGGAACACCAATGGAGGTTTGTAATTCAAAATTTCAAATAGGTATGTTACTAAAGACAACAGCTTAAGATATATGAAACGGAAGGGAAGAAAAGTCTACTTGGATTGCCAATAGGGTGATTCCTTTGACCAGTTAATCCTCACTCACTTCTTGCTACTGATTCCATTGTATTTGATCTAGTTATCCCTTATCTTGAATACCAGTTGTGTTACACAATGGTTAGAGAGCTTGAACTTAACATCCCATTGAGAAGTTTGTTTTGTATCAGTCTATTTCACTACTAATTACCATTTTCTCGATGATTTACGTACAGTCAAAATTCCCTCACTTCCGACAGAGGTTTTTATTTTTATTCCTCATTGGAGGTAGCTATGTGTGAGGAAATGAAAGCTCTAGAAAAAGTCAATGCGTGGGAAGTGATGATGTTGCCAGAAGGGAAGAGGACTTTGAGGTGTCGATAGATCTCCCTTGTCAAACACCATTAAGATGGCACTATTGAGTGATATAAGGCTCGGCTTGTTACCAGAAGTCTCATCCAAACATATGGCTTGGACTATCAATTGACCTTTTCTCCAGGAGTGAAGTTAGACACAAGTAGAGGATTCTTGTCATTTGCAGCAGAGCAAGATTGTCGGAGGTCTCATTTGGATTTAAAAAGTAATTTTCCCGTGTGCCTGGTTTCTAAGCCAATGATGCAATGCCGAAGTTGAGATTCAAGAGGAGTTATGCTAATTGCATTTTTTTTTTGGTAAAGAAGGGTCAAGATATTATTATTGTTGTCACTGTCTATGTTGATGACATTTACTGAAAATATGAGGAGATTTTACCACTGAAGAAGTATTTGAGTAAGTTCTTCGATATTAAGGATTTAGGGACAGTATTTATCGGGAATTATGGTGGCAAAATCAAGCAGTGCCATTGTGATATCTTGACGCAAATATGTTTTGGGAAGGATATAGGGAAGCTAGGGTCTCAACCAATAGATACACCCATGGAAATAAATCATCACCTTAATTTTTGAAGAAGGTTCTTTGCTACAAGATGTGGGTATGTTCCAAAGACTGGTTGGTAAGGTACGCTTTATTTGTAAGTAGTGTATAGAGTTTTCAAATACGTACAATAGCTCTAGGGAAAGATTTAGTCCAGTCAAACACTTGAAGGATTCTCGAACACTTGAAGGATTCTCGAACACTTGAAGTACTGTTAACATAGTTGTCAAATTCAGTTTATGACGTAGGATAGACCCATGGTCCCCATGGATAGACCAGTCTGTGGGCTCAGCCCATTTATCTTAACCAAATCTTTGGGTCCAACTCACTTATATTATTTGCTTTGTTTTGTTTCAATTTATTTATGGATGATGTTTAGTTATTTAAGTTTAAGTGGATGTTTTAATCCTGGCCATCGACGTGTTTGGATGGTCCAGATTAGTTCTATGTTTTCTTATTTTCCTATATAATGATGTAAACCCTCTTTGGCTCAGTAGTCAAATTTATGATTAATGAAAAGAAAAGTGCGTTTTGCTCTATGCAATCTCTCTTATGCTCTCCTACAATGGGAAGCTTTTCCTCGCCCGTGATAGGGAGTTTGGTGTGAAGCCAAGAATTTTTAGGGTTTTCTTGACCTACCCCCTCCACCTTCCATCTTGATGTAGCGATCGGGTTGATAGATCAATCTCCCAAAGGATTGATCGTATCCAAGAGGATTCTAGCCCTAAGGCACAGCACAAACCATAGGAGAAAACTCACAATCACTCTAATTGAAATTAATTGAATAAAGCATATCTATTACAATAGAGGGCTTCTCTATTTATAATGTATTAAGACCTACTAAAATAGTAAACTATAATGAAAATAGAAAACTACTAATTCTCATCAACTAACAAAATAAGCAACAATTCCTAATCAACCCTAAGATAAATTTAGAATAATTCCACAATAGCTTTCTCAGCCAATTTGGGCCTGTGGCTGCACCCAAAGGGCTGGGTTGGATGGCTGGGCCCATCATGTGGGCCCAGGGCCTCTTTTGGACTTCCGTACTGCATCACATCTCCATCTCTGCTCGCCCCGCCTCTCGATCCGCCGTCCGCATCAATTGGTATTAGAGCCGAAAGATTGATCCACCCCGGAGTTGATAATCGGCGAAGGTACTTCACCATCCCCCATCTTCTTCAAGTTCGTCCACCATCCAAACCCCTAAAACCCAAATTCTCCACTGCCGCACCTTCCCCAAGGCCAGATCCACTTGGCTGAACATCATCATACCCAATACCCAAGTAGCAAATACCCCTAACCCCCATTCATATCAGTCGAACACCACCAATCCACCAACCATGCTCTATTAACAAAACCCTAATTCATTCTATCAGCCCAAAACCCTGTCCCTGCATAACTGAACCAGCAAACCCCATCATCCCTTCAACTGAACCATCTCAAACCAATCAAATCCTAAACCTTTTTTTTTTTCGAAACCCCCTAATTGAACCCAAAATCCCCGAACCTCCCTAAATCTTAAAATCCAAAATCCCAATAACCCCCACCATCGAAACAATCCACAAAAGGCCATCTCAAGTCCCAAATCTACTAGCTGAACCTCTGTCCCAAACCCTTAAAAACCCCATCCAGCCGAACCCTACCCACCATCCCCTCCACTGACTCAAACCACCACCTCGGCAACCCCTATTCCTCTACCAAAACTCTCGATTTTCCTTAATCCACTGAAACCGCACCATCACAACTACAATCCATTTGAAAAAAAAAAGGACTGTAGAGAGAGGAAAAGAAGAAAGAAAGTGAAAAAAAAAAGAAAGAAAGAGAGGTTGAGAAAGAAGGTTCAGATGAAGGAGGCGTGCCTAAAAAATCTCTCCTCGATCTCAATCGTCGCCCCTCTGCATCAGCATCAGCAGTCTTCGTCGGCATCAGCGATTGTCACTACCATCACTGTCCACCTTGTCCGACGCCTCCACCGCACAGTCACCAGCGAGCTCCCATTTTATACCGACTGAAGATGATCTCCCCAGCCGAGCAACGCATGCCAGTATTCATAGTGCCTACTGCCTACATCATCGAAGCTACCATCAGCCAACATTCAACATCTGCAATCATCTTCACAGTTGTCATTGTCATCTTCATTGTCGTCGTTGCCATCTCCATCACGATCGGCATCCTTGCTCATCATGGGCTCCACCTTCTCCCTCTTTGCTTGTGACGTCCCCAAATTGGATTTCCTTAATGGTGCCAGTTTTGAGACGTAACCAGTGTGGGGATGCGAGTCATTTCAACTCAAATGAGATTTTACCCCCCACTATACCCACAAGATATCACGTGTGAGAAGTAATTTTAAAATTTTCCCGCGAAAGCATACATGAACAGTGATAGAACCATATCTCATAAAGTAAAAAAAAATATTTACAGTCAGAATATTTACAATCCAAAAGTCTTTAAGTTTACAACATAACAGAGAAGTGTATTATATACAATCCCAAAATAAAATCCATCACACCATCCACCAGAAAACTCTTCCAAAACATCCACCACGGAACACTCTCCCCATAATGAACTCTCATAACATCATCAGGTGTCCACTCACTCAATCCCGGTGCTGTCTCCTTGACCGCCGTCTCCTGGGTAGTGGCAAAGGTGGTGTCTCCTGTAATGCTAAAGGTTACACCAGAATCTGAGCAAGTAAACATGTATAATAGACATAACTTGATATATTAAATATAACGTGAATAAATAACACTGTAAATATGTGACAGATAAATAACTGAATAAACATGCGTGGATGTATGAAACATAAGAATCTGATAAAGATACATCTAACAGGAATCCTAACGAATTGACATTAGTCCACATCAGCTACATTCTCTCAAAGGAGAGCATGATGTATAACATTTCAGGGATACCCAACAGATCTCATAATGTGGCCATCTTACTTATTTCAGGGAGTACCTGGAGTATAATCACCCCCATACAGAGACTATGCTGCAGCTAGCCATAAACAGATACAGTCTACCTTCACCGTGTCTAGTTATAGCAGGACCGAATCTAAGTGGTGCTGGCTCAGGAATACATATGGAAAACTGGATACATTCTAATAAAACAAACTCATTTTCTGAAAACAGGTTTAACTTAACATAGCAGGTGCATAAACATATTGTTTAATCTTAACATAACTTATTAAAATAAACAAATGCGTAAATACAAATAAACAGGATGGATATGAAGTACATGAACAAATCATAGGAGTACTGAGACTGGAAATGATGATGCATGAAGATGAAAAATGATAAAAATGCCATCTTTTGTCCAGGTACATTATTAATCAATATTGTGTAACTTTAAGGTATTTATAAAATGGCGTTATTGAAGATAATTTGATATAAAAGAGTCCATAAGGTAACGCATTATTGATTTAATAATGGTATACAAATCTAATAGGCAATTTACAGGTCAATGCTAACTCTATGCATCACCTATTATGATTCCTCAAAGAATTAGGGCCATTGGAGTATCATAGGGTACCTTTCCAACCTAGAAAACTAAGTGTGGAAATTAGTTGGGAATCAGGTGTCCTACGGTTAGCCTGACGGCTCACCGTGGGATGGCCTACGACTAGCCATGAGGTCACCGTAGAACAGAATGAACGAGGGATCATAGTTCTGGAAAAGCTAGCAGATGCATACTTACGGTCAGCTTATTCCGGAATTACAGTTATCTGTGAAAGGCCTTACTACTAGCCATAAGGCTACAGAATTCAGAACTTTGAATTCTGTTCTATTTTGTTTCACCTATTTCTGTACTGCACTTCCTGTATCTCCATTCATTCACTGAAATAACTTCTTTATAACTTGAAAACACTACCACAACACCATTTAATTCATAAAAAATCCATTTCCTTAAGTATTTAAATAAAATCACTAATTTAAACTGAAATAGATATATGACATCTTGATAATAGAAATCAATCAAATAACCATACATATAAAACAATTTATACTTATTTACTCGCCTTCGAGTTTGGTTTCAGTTTAACTTTCCCTCAACTACAAACAAACTCAGTCCTTTGAGCTCCTGGTAACTAACAGAGAAGGGAGGCGAAGTGGATGCACTAAAGAAAGTGAAGAAGAAGAAGATGAATTGATGATGATGATGATATATTGATATAGATGAGAAGGGGGAGGTGAAGCTGCAGAGAGAAGCTGAAATTCCTTAGAACGTGAGAAGAGAAGAGAAATGGAGAGGGCAATAGAACTCTTTGGAGTTAAGGAATCGGTGTAAATTTCTCCAAAATTGCAAATAAGTTCTCATAAATAAAAATGCATTATTTCTGATCAAATGGTACACCGAATCATAGAGTCCAAGAGCAAAAGATACTCAGAATCATGTCTTCTAACCAACGAAGCTAAAAACACGAAAATCTCATTTACAAATAAAACCCCTAGCCTTCTCTCAAATTACAAATAAGTCCTTTCTAAGGTCAAAATCCCATCAAATCTATCCTGTTAATAATCTAACACAAAACAATAAAAATAGAAGTCCACAGTAACTCTCGGTCAGATTGGGCCTGTGGGCTGAATCCAATGGACCAGGTTGGCCAATGGGTCAATGGATTGGCCTAATTGACTTGGGCCTGGTCTGTATTGCGTCAAAGTCATAATACATTGTGAGAGCAATTGTTCCTACCATTTTGGCCACTTGGCATCCTAAGACGACCAAGACAAAAGTGGCTATGCCGAACAGTGTGCTGCTGCCAACGCGTATTATAATCCTTCATTTAATTGCATCGTCCATTTGGGTTTTTTTCCAATTGTATGAAGACATTTGGTTTTTCTTTTGTTTCTTGCAATTCTTTAGGACACACACAATCGGGCTTTGTAATTATCTAATTTGTTGTGTTTGGATGTGCTCCTTTCATGATTTGTTTGGAAGTTTTCAATACAGTGAATGGCTCAATTGGAAATCATGCGAGGTGGGGTTACCATTTTACAATATCGATTTTGGGTTAGTGGTTATTGGGTTTCTCATTTTTGTGCACCTTAGATTATATAACAATCAACTCTATAAAAAATAGAGTCCTCTCCATCCTGACGAAATCGCTTGTTTTGCAGCCATTGGGTGGGCAACCAGAAGCTTCTTCCGTGTCGGTCCATTTACCACCACATTCTTCTGTAGCTTCTGTCAAGACTAACCATCCTTGCTACTTTTTCTTTAATGCCTACTGCATAAAGGGTGAGAAATGTCCATTTCTTCATGGCCCTGACAACCTCTCCTCTGGTTGGAAATCTTCAAAGGCAGCTGCAGCCGGCACAGACATCTATCCTTTGGAGAATAAGGTTTCAACCGAGAGTGATACAAGACCAGTATCAGTAGAAGCACCTCCCAATCCCTCTGATGGAACCTCGGTGGAAGTGAACTTGCAGTTACAGCCCAAGGATGTTCAACTTGAGGCCCTTAACAATATCAGTAAACTCAGCCCCTCTCCCCTGTTATCATTGCCAAATTGCAAAGAGGCAGCTGTAGAGTTGTTGGACACCCCACCTCCTATGGTCAGCTGTAGTGATTATACTAGAAGACCCCTTGTATCTGAGGATCAGAGTTCTGACGAGGAACAAACTGACAACTATGCTGAACCAGAGGAGCGATGGGAATCGTCACCGGGATTTGATGTTCTTGTGGATCGTGGATCAGAGCATTTTGGTTATGAGGAAGCTGAATATCCAGGAGTCCATGATGAGGAGACTGGAGGCCTTCAGAATCATTTGTTCCAACACAATTATGAAGACCTAGTTGGATATGATCCTATGGATTACCCTGATGCTGAGATTGTGTATGAACATGGGATCTATGACTTGCATGATCACGTAGATAATGACTATCCTTCTGATTATGCTCGAAGAGTTCCTGACCATGCTAGGGGAAAAATGACTACATTTCCGAAGAGGAAATTGTTGCCTAGGGAACCAAAAATCAGTGGCCAAAAAGATGTAGACCTTCGGGATCACCTGAAATGCAAGAGGGATGGCCATCATGGGTTCTATGGATCAAGGAAACGTCAACGTCACTCAAGTTGTGTTATTGAAGACAGCAGGGAGCACTTAATGAAACGAGGTATGGGCCATGCACTTCATGGAAGATTAGCATCAGAAGTGGGAGAAAACATGATCAGATCCCGTAGAGGATCCGACTTAGGGCTGAGAGGGGGCAGCTGGTCTGGCCGCTTGAGGCGCTTGCGTTCTAGGCATACGAGCCGCAAAATGCAAGAGAGTAGTAGGAAACAAGCAAGGAGTCCATCTCTTTCCTCAGAGATATCAGGAGCCCTAAGAATCAAGGATACAAAATCGATGCAGGAATCTGCTGCATTTACTGGGCCAAAGACACTTGCACAGATCAAAGAAGAAAAAAGGAGAGCCAGTGCTGGTGATGATAGCTCCAGAAATGTGAGGAACCCTGCTCATCAGAATTCTGGTGGAACAGTATCTGAAGCCTTTGAGGGCCCGAAAACACTTAGCGAGCTTATCAGAAGCAAAAGAATTTCGGGTTCAGTGATTGAAAATCCAAGTCAATCAACTGGCAGGAGTTCAGAGCACAGGCGTGTCCACTGTTCTCTTTCTCGGCTTGAGAGCGGTAATAGACAGTTAGGTGGCAGTGACAAAACTGGTTATCATAGAACCAATGGAAGGCAGTTTGAAGAAGAAGAAGAAGACGACTCTTGCGAAGACTATGATGACAGTGAACTCGAGAAAGAACTTGCGGGAATACTCAATTGATTCTCTGAAGGTTGGTCTGATTGCCCTAGGTCCTCTTTAATGATGATCGTGTATATACTAAGCTCGAAATAGATGAACAAAATAGATAGTGCTTAATTGCCGACTGATTAAAAAAAAAGTCCTTTCCTCTGTATACAACTGCTGATTTTCTCTCATGCAATGTTTTTGACACTTCTCAACTGTTTGTACCACGCAGCATCTTCTGCTGCTAAATTTTGCTCTTTTGATGGTTTCTGCTGCATAATAGAAATTCAACCCATTTTGGGTGCGTGCTTGGATTTCACTCTTTTCTGATTGTGATGGTTACATGGTTTGCTACAATTTGTGCACGTTCATGTGCCAATTTTACTCATAGGTGTGGACTACTTACTATATATCGGTTATGTAAGTGTACTAAATGCATGGTTGTATGATAGAGAGACTTAGCAGCAGGTGCCGTCAGTATTCTTGAGGCCTGCTTGATGCAGGTCTAGTACGGACCAGGCTGAAAAAACTTTTGGTTGAACCCTTTAACCAGTTTTATTCAGCTTACTGCATTTCATTGACAAGGCAAAGCAGATGAACTAACCCAAGTGAGGTGGTTCAATTAATTTGGTTGAACCCTAACCGGTCTATGTTCAAAACATGTATGCCAATGGCTGACCTGGGTAGATTCAAAGGTGTCTAGAATGTGGCGGCAAAGGGTCTCACCCTTTAGGTTAGTGCTGTAAATGGATCCCGTCAAAATTGTGACTTGACCGGACTTAACACAACAAATTGAGGGCTCTGCCTTAACTAGAGCTGTCCAGAAACCTGGGTCAGGCCGTATACTACAACACCAGATTTGGATTGTTCAACTAGGCTGGAGCTGATCCCAAGCTTGTGGTTGAAATCTATTTCAGCCTGACAAATCTAAAATGTGGGGTCCATTCATACCATTTTGTTCTAGCAGCCCTCCATTAAAATAATGAATAAGAGAGAGAATCCAGATCCATCACTATGAATCCAACAAAGGGGTCGGTCAACCTCTAAAATTTAAACCGCTCAGAGCAAGAGTGTAAGTGCAAAAATGATGACTCACAAGATTAGGGGTGCCTGATAGGACTTATCCAAATGAAAGAAGAAGATCTGCTGCCTCAAAGCCTGAAAGGAAAGAACAAATGGTCAGAGGACCCTGGCCTGGTCGGCGCAAGGTTCTCCGATGCCTAAGTTAGTATATGAACTTGAACTAAGGAAGGAGAGGAAGAAGAGAGGCAGAGTAACGGCTCTCAAATGTGTAGGTTGCGTACCTTGGTTATGAAATGGGGTCCTATTTATAGAGGACTCTTGATGATATTTTGGATGATATTTTGGAGTGGGTCCCTTGATTTGATAGGGGAACTCTTATCAGCCCACAAAGTAATAAATGCGGGTCCATCTCAGCCCACATTGCATTTATTGCGGGTCCATCCCAGCCCACATTGCATTAAATGCATGTCATGTTGGGCCAGATCATGTTGGACGCCTTTGGTGGTAGAGGTCCCATCGGATCCATCCTCGGGCCTTGCCCTGATTTGGCTACAGCCGCTGAATACCGCCCTGTCAGCGATCTGGCGAAGATTGTGGACGGCTGGGATGTCGCATCTGTCCCTATGGCTCGCGCCCCTATTCTGCCACGTGTCTGATGACGTGGCAGGCGTGGGGTGCGAGAGGGGATTCTTCTTCATTTCGGCTTCCGTCCCGGCTCCTTTGGTCGAGGTCAGGCTTTCCGCCGAAGTCGATCCCTGGTAGCCGAGCTCGGCGCTGGCAGCCAATGTCATTCTGGTTTCGGCTGAGGCCTCTGTCCCGGCAGCCGAGGCGTGTCTGGATGGCACGTGGATGGCACGTGAGAGTGCTAATTGACATCTTATAGCCGAGATTAGCATAATCCTGGAGTCTTAAAAATCTCCCCACACAAAGAGCTTCAGCGTTCTTTATCTCTGAAGACAAGTTTCGCTACCATGAGAGTTATGCCATGTTAGATTGTTCATTTGCAAAAAAGAAAAATATTCAGAACTTTGAATACAGGCCATAATTTGATCAGAGTGACAGTTAACTTACAAATAAACATGTTTGGCAGTGAATTTTTAGCAGTTTGGATCTCAGATGTGGGGCCCACTAATTGATTCCCCCTCACCATGAGACAACTGATTGAGAGAGAAATCCTACATTAGCAAAGTGTAATGAATTCTTAAGATGTGAATTAAGCCAAACTAACTCTTGAGTCACTAGAACTAACTGATTTGTAATGCAGGCCCATTTCGAAAGGTCCCTTATCTTCCAAGTAAAATAAAAGAAAGAAATTTAGCTAAAAAAAGAAAAAAAAAAAGAAAGAAGAGGATTTTACCAGAAAAATCTTTCTAGGCTTTGTAAAGACCAAAAAAGGACACCAAACTTCAATATCGACCAAAAAGGCCTTGAACAGGGATATCCCCACTCATGTATAAAAGGTGAAATAGAAGAAATAAGCGACGATATCCCTGCTCATACGGGTGAGCTGCGATATCGCCGCTCAACAAAACAACAAAAAGAAGAAACAAGCAGGGATATCCCCGTTCAGGGCCTTTTTGGTCGATATCGAGATTTGAAGGCCATTTTGGTCTTCACCAAGTCCAAGAGGATTTTTCCAGTCAAATCCTCAAGAAAGAAAGAAGGGGATTTACTGGAAAAAAAAGATTAGGTTACCACTATACCAAAAATGTAATTTTAAGTGCCCTTGCACCAAACCAGTCATATTGCCCGAAAACGTATTTTTTTTAACATTCACTACTAGGGTCGTTAGAGACCTACATTTGCAATGTTAAGGGTCAATTGAGACCATGTGGTGCATCATAACCTTCACAAAACTCCCATTTACTTTGTTTGTAAGATCTCAGTTGACCTTTATTTGTAATGTTAAGGGTCTCTATCGACCCTGCAGTGTACGCTTATAAATGCACGAAACTCATCCCTCATTCCATGTTCTTGAAAAAAACCGACCATACTTGACTTGCTTCCCCTCTTTAGGATATTCCCACCTCTTGAAAGCCATTAAAACCACATGCCGTTGTTTGATGGAAAACATTAAAGTGCATATGTTATTATTTGGGGCAAACCAAGTTCATCAATTTCAAAACACAAGTGTTTGAAATTCTCTCCGAAAGCAAAGTGATTGGGTTCTTTTGCTAATAATTTTGGCTTAAAGTAATTAGCCCTTTTTCATCTCCACCATCCAGATTCATCAAAACCTTCCCTGGCCATGGCTTTCACACCAATGATTGTGTTCAGGTAATATCAATATTTCAGACCTTAAATAAATGAATAGAAACCAAATGGAAAATTAGAGACAACTTCAAACACAAATGCAACAAATATTGAGTTTAGCCTTTTCAAATCGATGCCCAAAGTCACAGTGGATGAAAGCCATGGCATTTCTATTTGAGAACCATCTGAAAACCGCAAGCATGAAATCCCCCTCTTTAGCTCTCTGCCCATTGTCTTCCAGAAAGGGTTTCAACCATTTTTAGGGATTTTTTTTCTTCTAGGTTATGCCACACAACCGGGGCAAATCACCCTTTTAGAATCTCATTCTCAGGTGGAGAGTAGGTGTGTAGCAAGAGGAAAGGCAATATCGCAAAAGGGATGGCAATGACACAAACCAACCGATGGAGGGCCGCTGGAACCTCTGTGAATGTGCAATTGATAGCTGATGTGGAGTCGCAGTCGGCATTAATAAAGAAGAAGGAAACAAATAAGAAAGAAAATCGGGCTTCTAAGCCTTAATATGTATGAACGGGTTGAACGCAGGGTCGATTGAGACCCTTAACATTAAAAAAAAAAAAAAAAAAAAAAAAATGTCGACAAGGAAAATAAAGTTCAGACTACTTATAAACACATGTTAAAGCAATCTGGATCTCTAGCCTTATTAAATACAAAACCTATAAACCTGATATTCTACAAGACTAATTTTTATATTTTTTTTATATATTTGGAACGTCGATTGGCTCCACTAGACAACCGTGTGGCATCCGAGGTTGCTATGACCAGCTGAGAAACCCCTTATATGGGCTCATTTGGGGTCTTTAATTTCCAAATTTTGAAAGCAGCAATGCATACTTTGGTGAAAGTTATAAAACCCCTAGCAACCTGAGACTTGGACTGCTGCGTCTACGTGCTATTCCAATAGAGTCGGTTTCTTATGGTGGGGACACTGAGAGAAATTAAGAGAGATTTTATTGGATTTATTTCATCAGAAGGCAGAAGCGCTTGAGAGGGCATAAATGTTGAAAAAGAATATCTGTGAGGGGCCCTACTCCCACATTTTGCCCCACCTTGGGCAAGCTTTGTCTGCCCTATTCAGGAATTTTTCACTTATGGGTGGACACCATTTGAATGGCCCAGATTTCCTTTGAAAACCCAAAGGTGGTCATCGTCGTGGTCGTCGTCGTCGTCAGTCAGTTTAAAAGCAGAAAAAACCAAAAAGCTTCCTTTGTACTTTTGTCTTAACTAGAAGAAAATTAATTATACGTTATTCACATATCATACACGCTTGCTTCTCTCCCCCTGCTTTTCCTTCTTCTACTGCCACTACACGATATATATATAAAATCAAATTCGTCAACTAAATAATAATATAAACTGATGACCTGAAAGCTCTCTCTCTCTCTTACACACACAAACGTATACTTTTCTCTGTGACACCTCTTTGGTTTCATATTTCTGATTCCAGATCCTCTCGTTGTCAGTTTCAGAGAATTTGGTGAGGCCCACTTGTTAGAATTTGAACAACTCAAATGATAAGAGGGGCTCGTCCACTGTCAGATAGTTAATTATCTATAAAGATAGCGCTCAATTTCACTGTGGGCCCTGTTTGTATAAAGTGTCATTCATAGTCTTTCAATACATCTAATGCACTAGCATAACCATCCATAATCTTACAATATGATAGTTGAGACAAATCATACTATCTCATAGTGAATAGATCCTACAACTCAATACTGATGAAACTTGTGAAACTTCTTTCAAGAATAAGATTTGTGATCCATATTTCCAGAATGTGATCTCATCTACAGACATATATTACATTTAATATATTTATGGGCCCCAGTTCATTTCATGAGCATCATATTATTTTATATTAGTTCTTGTGCAGTCATAATTAAATACTGGGGCGGACCCAGGATTTCATCTTGAGGGGGGCCAAATTTAAATAAATATTTTTTAACAAAGCAAGATAGCTAAGATTTCTTTATATATATTTTTTTGGACGTATCTCCAAGTTCAAGCATGATAAATATATTAAAATCAAAAACTAAATTTCGCATTAAAAATAAAACCAAGATCTAGCTGACATAAATAATTGTATTTTAGTTCATTCCAACTTCCATAATCCATCAAAATGGAACTCGACGTTCTTTTAAATCTTGAAAGTCTTCAATGATTGATTATGTGCTAAACTTCTCTGCAATTTCCCTCTCAATGTACACAAGACAAGAGTCTGTGAGAAATTCATCCTCCATTTTTCTGCGAAATCTAGTTTTAATAAGGCTCGTGGCTGAAAATAATTGTTCAGTAGTTGCAGTGGAGACTGGAAGGGTAAGCACAAGTACGATCACTCTAAAAACAAGTTGGTAGACTGTTGATCTTCTAGTCCTTACCAACCATTGGCATAGTTCGGAAATAGTTGACAATTATTTAAAGTCGTTATGTCGAACTATATTATACTCATAATGGTTCAGTTGAATTCCCAACTGCATTTTCTCATGATCTTTGAACTACATTATGCGCCGATTTGTATTTTTTTTTTTTTTACTTTATGCAAACAATTAGGGGGGGGGGGGGGGGGGGGTGGGCACTTGTTATAAAATTAATATATAAACTAATTAAATCATATATAACATAGTAAATAAAAATTTGAGAGGGGGGTCATGGCCCCCCGGGCCTACACCTAGGTCCGCCCCTGAAATAACATTCATTACATGAATAAAACATAAAAATATAAATTCAATTAAGGGAATAAACCAATTTAATTACTTTACATGATCCACTGGATTGAGGACATACAAGGCCCAACCGCTATTGGACAAATTTACCATTGTAGGTGCTGAAAAATAATGACCCACAATAATCAGGGTGCCTTACAAGACTTATCCAAGTGTAGAGCTTAACCCGTTGCCTGAAAACCTGAAAGGAGAAGAGCGAACGGTCAGAGGACCTTGGCCTGGGCAGTGCAAGGCTCTCTGATGCCTAAGTCAGTAGGAGTATCGAAGGAAGGAGAAGGAAGAGAGAGGCAGGGTAATGGCTCCGGTTTTTTTTGTGTGCATACCTATAATGGAAAGTGTTGCCTCTCTTATAGAAGAAGATGCCTACGTTGCATGAGGGAGGTTAATGATGACGCCTTGACATGTCTAGAGGCGTCATCATGTCAGCCCACCATTCATTAAATGAGGGTCCGATCAGCCCACAAAGTAATAAATGCCAGTCGGGTCAGCCCACAACGCATTTAATACGCGTCGTCTTGGGCCAGACCGTGTTGGATGCCTTCGGCGGCAAAGGTACTCTCGGATCTTTGCCTTGATTTGGCTTTATCCGTTGGATGCCGCCTTGTCAGCGATCTGGCGAAGATTATGGACGGCCGGATGTTACGTCTATCCCCCTGGCTCGCGCCCCTACTCTCCCACGTGTCCGATGACGTGGGGGGCGAAGGGCGTGAATGGGGAGTCTCTCCTCGCTCCGGCTTTCATCCCGGCGCCTTCGGCCGAGATGGAGCTCCTAGCCGAGGTGGGCACCTGGGCATCCGAGCTCGGCGCTAGCGACCCGGACCTGCCTGACTTCGGCTGAGGCCCCTGTCCCAGCGGCCGTGGTGGATCTGAGGCTGCGTGATTGGCACGTGGAAGGCACGTGAGGCTCGTGAGAAGGCCTAGCCCCATCGGATGATTGTGATTAGCATAATCCCGGAGTTTTGGAAATCTCCCCACACAATTGCCCCTAGCTTCTGACCTTGCGAGGCTCGCCAGCAAAGTGAGGTCGGGAGCTATATGACGAGGAGCTTTCTTGGGATTGTCTCACTTTGGGTGGTTGAGGCAATAAATGGTATTTGCTAATTAATGTCGAAGATGTATCGACGGCTCCGCATGGCATCCTCTGATTGGTTGCCCGGTCGCCTCGGTGTTGCGCGCCGTTCTGTCAGGGATGTTTTCAATATTCGAAATGATTAGCGCGGAGCCCCAGGAGGCGTTACTTAGCGCGCGCAGCTAGGGTTTTTGAAGGTGGTGTACTCTCTGCTATATAGAGGCAATCGAGGCCTGTCTTCTTCTTCGTTTCTCATTCTGAATCGGGGGAGAACAGACTACCGCGAGGGGAACTCATCTGAGTAGTGGTGCGCTGCTGGGGCCGAGTCTCTTTGCTGCTCAGTGTCTTCGTTCCGCTTCCGTAAGTCTCTTTTGCCCTGCCTCCTTCCTGTGGGTTTCTCTGTTTTTGGATTGGGATGGGAATCTATAGCCACTGGTTAGAGAGCGAGGCAGCGATTGAGGGTTTTAGGTAGACCTTTAGGATCCCTGCTGATGTCCAAGTCAGGGGCGCTGACCCTAACGGCATTAACCTTCGTGACTTCTCGGGGGTTTGGATGCCGTTCCCTTTAGTGGCAATGACGGAAGGCGGGGTCCGATTTCCCCTTCACCCCCTTCTCAGGAGATGTCTCAGTCGATGGCGCCTCTGCCCATGCCAGCTGCTACCCAATGCTTTCAAGATTGTGATAGGCACAGCCAGGTTAAACGAGTTTTTGGGCATTAACCTCGGCGTCTTCGATATCGAGGACGTATATGATATATGCAAGTCCGGAGATGCTTATTATCTCCGGGCTAAGCCAGGCCGGGATGGTTTCGTCCGATACTTAGAAGACTCGAGCAAATATGCTGGAGACGATCTTCTGTATGTCTCGGGCAACTGGGAATTTGGGGTGGCCGACACCGATAGAGGCTACCAAGTCCCTCGCCATTTTGGAACTGTTCCAAGTAAACAACCACCCCCCCTTTTTTTCTTCTTGCCATCATACTAACGCCTCTGATCGTTGCAGCTTTGAAGGAGAGAAAGCAGGCTGCTCGATACATCTGGAAGAGGAACGAAGCCTGGCTCCGTCTGGTAAAGCGGTATGGCGGTCATGATGGCAAGGCGGCCTGGTCGCTGCTAGGGTACCAACCGAAGTATCGTGGGTACCTACGAGGCACCGTAGAGCCGGCCCGAGACAAAGGTGCCGCTCCTAGGGACGGGCGAGAACAGGCCGATCCTAGAGTGCAGGCCGCAGAGGGGCCTCCGCAAGCGTCGTCCGACATCCGGGCTATGTCTGGTGCCTTTGCTTCTACGTCGGGGTTGAGACCTCTCCAGGTTTCGGGAACGGAATCGAGCCAGATAGCCCAACCTCCCTCGCCGAGTTCCGAGATGAGGCGCGCCAGACGCTTGTCCTATGAGGATCTTGAGACATTGGCGCTTGGAGTCGAAGACGCCCGGGCTCCCCAAGAGCCTGCGAATCTGATCCTCCCTAAGCCTCCTTCTCCGAGCGCTCGGGTAACCTCCCCTGCGACTGCGGTGGAGGCTCCTACGCCCCTTAGCCCCGCCAGCCCAGAGGTTCGCTCGCCCCCGACTGAGGTCGGGCCAGAGGAAACTCGGCCGCTGAAGATTCCGAGAACCGACGCGGGTCCTAGCTCGGTCGCGGCCTCACTGCCCCAAGGCCCATCACGGTGGGAGCCGAGCTTTATGCTCGGACCGGGGAGGCCAATGACGATGGACGATTGCGTTCTCCACAAGATCGATCCCCTAGTTCTCGAAGCTCTCGGGCGAGCTTGCACCCTACCTCGAGACATGGAGCAGCTGGACAGGTACAGCGATCAAAAGCTGATTCTGTCAATGCTGCAATCTAACTTCACGGTAAATTTATCTGCACCTCTTTATGTTACCCGGCTGTTTTGCATCCAGAGTTTCCTAACTTTTATCACGGGCACCTTGTCTCTTCAATAGGCGGTGCAGAAGACAATGGTTGTGGCTGACAGACTTTGGAAGTACAGCACAGATGCTGCCGAGCTGACCGTGGAGAAGGATGGGCTTCGAGAATCCCTGGACGCCGTTACCCAGAAACTGGCAAGGGTGGAGGAAGAGTGCGCGGCGAGGCTTGGACAAGCGAGGGAAGAAGCCGAGTCAGAAAGAACCAGGGTGGCCGAACTCGAGGTCTCCATCTCGAAGATGGAGGAAGACTATGCGGCCCTGCTTCAAGCCGAGTCCAAAAGAGCGGATGAAGCTGAGGCGAAGCTCGAGTCGGAGTGCGATGCTGTGTTCGAGGATGCCAGAGCGCAGGTAACCGCCCACTACAAGAAAAAGTCCTCGTGGTGAGGGACAAGGCCTGGGTGAAGGGATGGCGCGCCGGCCTGAAGGAGGCCGGGGCTTCGGAGGACCACCCTTCCTTCCGAGATCCCCCTCCGTTTCCGCTTCTGACGTCGAACTCAGCCCCTCCAGCCGGTGAAGCCTCTGACGCTGCAGCTCGCGCGTCTGACCGGGCATGACCTCGGGACAGTCCTGTCGCCTCTGGCCGTGGAGAAGGCTTTCTATGCTTTTGTAATTTCTTTGAACTGTATTTGCCGCGCAATGTAATGAACTAAAGACTTTTAATGCAAATGAGAGTTTCTCCAAATGCCTTGTCTCTCCTTTAGCAATCGAGTGCCTTTGTTCTCAAATATGTGGACTCGGTAGGAGTAGACACCGAACTGGCCCCAGTCTAGCTTCGGGCTAGGCCAGCGGGAGTGCCGACCCCGTTTCTCATGCTTTTGCCCCCGCAACCCGTCTCTCTTGCCTTTTTGAACTCGGTCTTTCCATGTTTGTGGCTGAGTGCTTTTGGTGGCATGACGCCTGAGTTGAGTTGGGGGGAGTACCGAGCGATCTCTTTAGGTATTCGTGCCGATATTCCGTATTCTGGGGACCATGAATAGCAGTAAGTATGGCGGTATGGCCACCGAGGAAATTGAGCAAAGGGGTCCACGTGGCGTCATCAGGACCGGTGGTCAACGTATTGGGGGATGCGCGCTCCTCGTAGGGCGTGGGAGGACTCGCCCCATAAATTTTCTTGAGTGTCGAGTCCTCCATCCTTCTATAAATATGGGGGATAAACTCGCCATGGGAGAGAGTACTTAAACCAGTGGCCCTTCTTCCTCCCTCTGTTATTCGGGTGTGATGGAGATCTTTTCGCCGCTACCAAACACTCTGGTGGCTAGATACTGTAGAGGTTTAGGAACCTTCGATCCGGGCGAAACCCCTGCCCCAGAAGACAGTTTCCTCCGGGGGGGACTGTCTGCCGTGGTCTGCGCTCCCTCTGAAGGCGATCTCCATGGACTGCGCACCCTCTGAACGAGGGTGCTCTGTGGAGATCCAAGCATCGACAGTGGACCAGGGGCTCAGGCTTTCTGGCAAATCTTGTTCTGGCCCACCAAGGCGCATGGCGGAGCCCCTGGCACTGTATACCGGAACCAAGTGCCCCCAGGCCGTGGGGGCTCTTATTTTCATCCCAAAGGGCTTTGTCCTGCCGCCGACCCTTTCCCCTGTGGGATGTCAAGACCTCGTGGCAGGATGCGACAAGCCTTTCGGCCGAGGGTCTCCAGTTGGTGGACGGAATCAACAAAGAGCAGCCTCGAAGGCTTCTTTCTTTTTTTTTTTTTTTTGAGGACCGGACCTCCTTTATGTATTTTGTTTCCTTTCCTGTAACCTTGTAATGGAGTAATTACAATGAATGAAAAGAGCAAACTTTGTGTTCATGTAATTTGTGTACAAATTTCTGTATTCTTTTTTTGCTTTTCTTGCGCTACTTTTTTGCACACCAGTTTTTGCACCGCTCTTTCGAAAACTGGCATTGGCCGAAATGGACCAGCTCTGGCCGAGATGACCCGTCTTTCGCCGAAGTAAACCCGAATTCTCGAGGATCTCGGCTGTGCGAGTCCGAGTTCGGGAATGGTCCCGAGGGGTGTGATCCCGTAATTTAGGAAGCGGCTGGTCGTATGAATCCGAGGCCTCTCCCGGGGTCATGAGCCCAAATTTTTAGGAGCTGGCTGTGTATGAACTCGCAACCTTCTCCAGGGTCAAGGACCCAAACTTTAGGAGACGACTGAGTGTGTGAACTCGGAGCCTTCTCCAGGGTCAAGGACCCAAACTTTAGGAGACGACTGAGTGTATGAACTCGGAGCCTTCTCCAGGGTCAAGGACCCAAACTTTAGGAGAGGACTGAGTATATGAACTCGGAGCCTTCTCCAGGGTCAAGGACCCAAATTTTAGGAGACGACTGAGTGTATGAACTCGGAGCCTTCTCCAGGGTCAAGGACCCAAACTTTAGGAGACGACTGAGTGTATGAACTCGGAGCCTTCTCCAGGGTCAAGGACCCAAACTTTAGGAGACGACTGAGTGTATGAACTCGGAGCCTTCTCCAGGGTCAAGGACACAAACTTTAGGAGACGACTAAGTGTAAGATCCCGACCCCAGTTCTTTTGTTTAGTATTGTTTTAATCGTGGTTTGGCTTTTTAAGCGAGATTAGATTTAGTTTGACCGCGTTTTTGAGTTTGGCCAGATTTTTCCATAACCTTGGAGATTTTGAGACCGTTGACTTTGGTTTGACCCAGTATATATGATGTGTATTTTTATGAGAAATTACTTTGGATTTCTAAAAATTATGAATTTGGTGTATTTTGACTCATTTTATGAAGTTTAACAACTTTCATGTTTTGATCATTTTGATTTGATACTCAGAAATCACGTTTTTCGAGGAAAATGGGCAAAAATGACATTTTCACTAAATCTGTCCATGAATTTCGAAAATTTCAGAAATTGGGGAAAATATACTTTTTGGAAAGTAGAAATTTCGCTGATCATTTTTGTCTTCTTCGTCGTTTTCGTTCGGGACCCACAATTGCTAGTTTTGACCCTTGTAAGTTTGGGGCCCATGGGGCCCAGCCCATTTAGTCTTTATAAAGCCATGGGGCTCTTCTTCTCTTCCCCATTCTCTCATTTCCTGCAACAAGAGAGGGGTTAGGGTTTCTCCCAGCCCCCTTTCTCTCTCCTCATGTATCTCTTCTTCCTTGATGCTAAATGGAGAGTTGAGCTTCCCATCTTCTTCTCCTTCCTCTTAGCTCCCCAAAGAACCCACTTGCAAGGATTTTGAGCTTAGGAAAGACCCTCATTCAAGCCTCTCTTCTTTGTTTGGATTTCTCAAGGTTAGCAATGGTCTTCTTTTCTTGAGATTCTTGTTTTCCTCTCCATTTGGAGTGTTTTAAACCCATTTGCTAGGGTTTTCTTTGGAGGTTTACCAATGTTGACATTTTAGGGTTTTCTTGGGAAAATTTTGGGGTTTTTGTAGATTTGAAGCTTGAGGCTCTAAGGCATTGTTTGGAGAGTGATTTTTGCTCATATCTTGGCTAGAGGCAAGTGGATTTCCAATTAATATGTTGATTTCATTTATTTTGCCTCATATCATGCTATGTTCTAATCTCCCTATGTTTCATGGATTTCTTTTGTTTGAATGGAGAAATGTGGTATGTGATTTCACTTAGTATATTGTTTTATAATGAATTTGAAGTTATCTTCACTTTGGCCATCTTGAGAATTTGCTTTCCTCATGTCAAGTGTTGTGTTCAAAACAAAGGAGAAAGACTTTGATTTTTAAAGTATTGTGTTTGCTTTAATGGATTTGATTAAGGATGGTGATTTGATGGGTTTGGAAGGTCAAGGAAGGCCCAAAGGATCTAGGAACATTGTGTGAAAGATTGGGAATGGAAAAGATCTCAAAAAGATTGAAAAAGAAAAAAAAAAAAAAGAAAGGAAGAAGACAGCCGGGCTGGACTGGGCAGGCCCAGTCCACTCGAGCGACCCACTGGGTCGCTCGAGCGGACCAGGCACTGCCTGGCCCTCGCTCGAGCGACCCACTGGGCCGCTCGAGCGACCCAGCTACTGTCTGGGTCCGCTCGAGCGGACCTGGGTTCGCTCGAGCGAGGCCCAGCTCAGCCTGGGGCTGGTTTGGGCCCGAGTTTGGATTTGTTTTGTGGGCTGGGTTGTTGGGACTTCCTTGGGCCTGATTCAAATCAGTTTTTGGGCCATTTCAGATCTGATATTGGGTCGTCTTTGGGCCTGATATTGGACTGATTTAAAACTTGTTTCGTGGGCTTGGTTAAGGTTCAGTTTTGGGTTGATTTAAAAATCTGTTTGTGGGCCTGGTTCAGGTCTAGTTTTGGCTGATTTAAAAATCTGTTTGTGGGCCTGGTTCAGGTCTAGTTTTTGGCTGATTTAAAAATCTGTTTGTGGGCCTGGTTCAGGTCTAGTTTTGGACTGTCTTTAAAACTTGTTTTGTGCACCATTAAAGGTTCAGTTCTGGATTGTTTTAAAGTTTGTTTTGTGGGTTTGGTTAAGGCTAATTTTTGGACTGTTTTAAGGATTGTTTGGGCCTTGTTTAAAGGGGCTATTTTGGGCTAAATGAGTAGGCTGTTTTGGACTCGGTTTAAGGCCAGCTATGGGCCTGTTTTTAATAGTTTTGACATTACTTTTGATACTTGGAAATTTGTGAAATGGGAACGATGTGAGAATGAGTGTATGTGAAATTACCCGGGAACCTTTCGTGTCTCAATGCGCACTTTATCATTTAAACATTATGGATTTTCATTGGCATCAAACACACTCTTTACTAATCAATGTTTAAAGGTTAAATGTGTATTGGGATGGCTCCTTGGTAAGTCATTAAGTCATTCTCCACTATCCATTCCATTTCAAGTCAGAACATGTATTTGTGTTTGTATTTGTATTTGTATTCTTGGGTAAACTAATTTGAATATCATCGGTGATTTGCTATAAGATTATGTGTCTTCCCATGTTCGAAAGGGTTGATCGTATGATTTTATACAAATCACTTTGATGTGTATTTGAATGGTTTATCTTGGATATTCGTATGTTTTCTCCGATTCGATTTGAAAAGAGATTGAAGTATGTTTGTCACATTCGGGATTTCTTCGATGAGACTATTGTTTTGATAAGACTAGTATTTGAAAATAAAAACCTCGAGGCAAGACGGGGCCAGAGCTATGTGGTGCGAGCCCATGAGCCAAAGAGGCTATGACTTCGAAAATAAAACCCCGAGGCAAGACAGGGCCAGAGCTATGTGGTGTGAGCCCCTGAGCCAAAGGGATTAGTATTATGTTAGATTTGTATCGGTTTGAGTTTGAAAACTAAAGGCACCACTAGGCTTAGGTCACCTTGTCGGGCTGATCACCCGGCTTGGGATCTTTAATTTGTCCGCCAACTGCAGCTTGGATTCTGTCTGTACCGACCATGGCAACGGTTTTATCTGCCGGTCCCATTTGTATGGCTACGGTTCTGATTTTTGATCTGCCGGTCCCATTTGTATGGCTACGGTTCTGATCCTATTTTTAGTACCACGTTCAGTGGCTACGCTCTGTCTGCTCTTATTACTTCGGTAATAGGAGGATTTAGCTATTTGTGGTCGCCAAGGTTTTATCTGCATATTACCTTATTTTATGATTCTTGTGGGTTATGCTTTTTATGTTTGGATTTGGTTAATGTATACGATATCGATCATTTATCATATTGTCGCTATTATTCAGGATTTGAAAGGTATTTCCAACCATTAAATGCTTTATGCGGACTACTATCTTTCGAAACATTCGCACTTCTGAGATTGTTCTTTTATTGCTTTGCTACTTATGTTCGGTCTTTCGATCGTTTTCTCGCGATTTATTGTTATTATTGTTTAGACTCTATATTTGGTTTTACGATGATTTCGTCAGGTTTTATGTATGTTCTTTTGTTCATATTACTTGTTTATTCGCTTGCCAGACCGTCGTGTCTGACCCTTTTTGTTTGGTGCCAGTTCCTTCTCTTTCTGTTTGTAGGTGTTTGATCAGAGGAGGCGGTGGGACCGCCGGTCTGACGTGAGAGGCTGCCCGTTGATATCATCTAGATGTCAAGTTTGGCACCAGAGTTCGTATTGAAATGTTGGGGTAGTATTTCTGTTTAGTTGGATATTCTTGTATGGCTTTATCAGCCTTCTTCTTTTGGGTTTGTAATTAAGACATTTGTTAATTGTAATCTGAATATGCGGGAAATAATAGATTGGTTACTACCAGCTCAGTGTGTGGTGATTTATGACTTGCGCCAGTCTTATTATGAGATGGCTTTATGACATTGGTGGCGTGCGACACGGAACCCGATGGCCACGGATCCCGAGTCGTAACACCATGTTTAGCTTCCGCGAAAATATACTCTGATGGTGATGAGATTTGATTGTCCTCATTCACGCGGATCTTGGGAAACATAACAAAAGTTTCAAATTTATCCCAAATTTTCGCACCCCGAGATCGGTTCGCTGCAGGTCCCGGTTTCGGGGCGTGACAGGTTTGGTATCAGAGCTGGTTAGTTTCTGGGAAATAAAATACTCTATAGACATTAAGACGTGTGGTGAGGATTCGTTAGATTGTGTCGATTTGTTTTCTCGTGTCTTTGTTTCGTTGGATTTGAGTCGGCTTTTCTTTCAGTTCGGGAGATTTTGCTTGTCTTTTCTTTTAGTTCTGTTGTTAGGAGATTTGGATGACCAAATTTCCTCCTTAGTGGTGGAGAATTTAAAATCTCCATACTCTTGTCCAGTGTCTTTTGTCTATGCTTGTGTCGGAGACTGAGAACCTCGTGGATTCAGTCTGTTGTTTTCGGAGAACATCAGCAGACTTTCAGCCTTCAGCATCTTCGATGTGATTATTGAGAGAAGACTTGTGCGTTTGCCCGTCAGAGTTGGACTCGAGCAGTAGTTGAAGATCCCCTTTCAGCTAATCAAGGATTGTCATGCAGCGTACTAAGGTAAGTAAATGTTGATTTTGGGTGAACTCGGACTATCTTTCCAGATGAAGGACTGCAGGAGACACATTAGTTGTCGATTTTATGAAGGGAGAAGTGATTCTTAGTTAGTAAGACTAGAAGCTAGTGCTAGAAACTCAGGGATTTCCCGGATTCGATGAACCTCGTCATAGTTTTGGTTGAGAATTTCCGTGACGTGCAGCTTAGCCAGTGTAGTTGATTCGGCGGTAATACCAAGTGGATGGTTAGTTGTAGTCAAGATAAATTTTTGGCAGCAAAGGGAACGTTGTGGGCTTTACCGACTTACAAGATATTGGATTGTATAACGTGCAGATGCAAGGGAATACCTCAGTTGTTTGGTGATGTCTCTTTTCTTAATAAGAATGATTTTCGTGATGTTTTCATCTTTTGTTATATTTTTCATTTATGTCCATAATTTATCCTTGTAGTGTTTAAACAATGGATTTATGTTTCTTCTTTGAGGCTTATTTTGAAATAAAACTATGTTATTTTACTCTTTGCATGAGTCGCATGATTTTGTTTTCATAAGCATTGGTGTTTCGAATTTTTGTTTAATCTCCTTAAGATATTACTTTACAATGATCTTGAAAATTTGCTCTCGTTTTAGTTTTATTAAATGTTGACATCTACATTTCAAAACCTTAATGATTTCAAATTTTGTACATGTTTGGTTGGAAATGGGTTTCAATAAAACTTAAGGTATGGTCATACTACATGAATTTAATTTATTTTTGAAAATCCTAATTTGAGGTTGTTGAGTACTTTAAGGATTTGTTGGGTTATGAAAACATGAATTTCAAAACGAATAATGTTATTTCATACTCAGACTTTGATAAACTTTATTTATTTAAGTTTTATTTGACAAATTGGAAGTTCAATTTCTATTATGTTTTAAAATGATGAAATTCAACTAAGTGATTGTTTTAGTCATCATGTTTAAAATTTTAAGATTTGTTTTGCATCGAATGGAGTGAGTGGTAGTAGCCTATAGTTGGAGTTTGGTAGTGTGTGAAGTGAAGAGTTGATGGATGTCCGGATGTGTACTAGTTCAGTTGAGGACAAAGTTGGATCTACGAGAGAATCAACATCATTCAAGACAGGGATTGAAAGTTTCAGTTCTTCGGGGATTGACATCAGATTGGCAGATATGTTTTTGTTGATAACACGGTATCAGGTAAGAGATCAAGAGCAGCAAGTAGATAGAATCAGTTGTGGGCAAGAATTCAGAGTACAGCACAGAAAGATTAGAATTTGGAGTTGTGATTTCGGAATGAAGAAGGATTGACGGTACTCTTAGAAGCCAGAGTCTGAATGGTACAGTATAAGTAGGAATATGGAATTTCAGAATTTTTCGGGATGAAGAGAATATTTCAGAGGAAACATGTCTACGATCACACCAAGAAAAAATGCATGGAAAGGTGGTCTCTCCTAGCTCAAAATCCTTGCAAATGGTTCCCTTGGAAAGCTTGAATGGAGAAGAAGAAGATGGGAAGATCAAATCTCCCTTTAGCATCAAGGAACAAGAGATGCATGAGGAGAGAGAAAGGGGGCTGGGAGAAACCCTAACCCCTCTCTTGTTGCAGGAAATGAGAGAATGGGGAAGAGAAGAAGAGCCCCATGGCTTTATAAAGACTAAATGGGCTGGGCCCCATGGGCCCCAAACTTACAAGGGTCAAAACTAGCAATTGTGGGTCCCGAACGAAAACGACGAAGAAGACAAAAATGATCAGCGAAAATTCTACTTTCTAAAAAGTATATTTTCCCCCTTTTCTGAAATTTTCGAAATTCATGGACAGATTTAGTGAAAATGTCATTTTTGCCCATTTTCCTCGAAAAACGTGATTTCTGAGTATCAAATCAAAATGATCAAAACATGAAAGTTGTTAAACTTCATAAAATGAGTCAAAATACACCAAATTCAGAATTTTTAGAAATTAGAAGTAATTTCTCATAAAAAGTACATATCGTATATACCGGGTCAAACCAAAGTCAACGGTCTCAAAATCTCCAAGGTTATGGAAAAATCCGGTCAAACTCAAAAACGCGGTCAAACTAAATCAAATCTCACTTAACAAGTTAAACCACGATTAAAACAATGCTAAACAAAAGAACTGGGGTCGGGATTTTACATCCCCCCCCCCCTTAGAACCCATTTGGTCCTCCAAATGGCTTAAACCAAATCAAAATCAAAAACCCAAAAGACAAATGAAAACACTGACACCCTACTCTGAACCTCGGCAACTGAGACAACCTCTGACCAAACCTGACGTTGAGATGCACGGTCAACAATATTCTGATTCGGTTGAAGGCTTCACACTATTCCACATATCTGCTCAAAAGATACTCCTCTGACCAAACTAGTGCCCAACACTCCTAAGTATCCTTGGTGTCATCTGTCGTTCCTGCACTGAATCATTTCTTTTGCTCACCTTGTCAGTCACTGTCTGTCCAAGAACTGCAAATTCTGCCTCTTTCTATCAGCTTGGAATTCTGTGCCTTAAGTCCTTCAAAGTTGTACACGGCGCTCCCGATGCTTACAAAGATGTGATCGTAGACATGTTTCCTCTGAAATAATCTCTTCATCCCGAAAAATTCTGAAATTCCGTATTCCTACTTATACTGTACCATTCAGATTCTGGCTTCCAAGAACATCGTCAATCCTTCTTCATTCTGAAATCACAACTCCAAATTCTAATCTTTCTGTGATGTACTCTGAATTCTTGCCCACATCTGATTCTATCTACTTGCTGCTCTTGATCTCTTACCTGATACTGTGTTATCAACAAAAACATATCTGCCAATCTGATGTCAATCCCCGAAGAACTGAAACTTTCAATTCAAGTCTTGAATGATGTTGATTCTCTCGTAGATCCAACTTTGTCCTCAACTGAACTAGTACACCTCCGGACATCCATCAACTCCCCACTTCATACACCTCTGAACTCCAACCAAAGGCTATTACCACTCACTCCATTCAATGCGAAACAAATCTTAAAATTTTAAACATGATGACTAAAACAATCACTTAGTTGAATTTTATCATTTTAAAACATAATAGAAATTGAACTTCCAAATTGTCAAGTAAAGCTTAATAAATAAGGTTTATCAAAATTTGAATATGGAACAACATTATTCGTTTTGAAATTCATATTTTCATAACCCAACAAATCCTTGAAATACTCAACAACCTCAAATTAGGATTTTCAAAAATAAATCAAATTCATGTAGTATGACCATACATGAAATTTTGTTGAAATCCATTTCCAGCCAAACACATACAAAGTTTTGAAATCTTTAAGGTTTTGAAATGTAGCTGTCAACATTTAAAAGAATTAAAACAATAGCAAAATTTCAAGATCATTGTGTAACAATGTCTTAAGAAGATTAAATAAAAATTCATAACACAAATCCTCATGAAAACGAAATCATGCGACTAATGAAAAGAGTATATAACATAGTTTATTTCAAAATAAGCCTTAAAGAAGAACGTAAATCCATTGTTTAAACACTACATGGATAAATCATAGACATTAAGGAAAACATAACAAGGATGAAAACAGCACGAAAATCACTCTCACCAAGAAAAGGAACAACACCAAAACTGAAGTATACTCTTGCACCTGCATGTTGTCTAATCCAATACCTTAAAAGTCGGTGAAATCCACAAGGTTTCCTCTACTACCAAAAGTTATCTTGACTACAACTAGCCATCCACTTGGTATCCCTGCTGAACCAACTACACTGGCTACGCTACAAGTTACCGAAATTCTCAACCAAAACCATGACCATGCTCGTCGAATCCGGGGAAATCCCTGAGTTTCTAGCTCTAGCTTCCAACCTTACTAACTAAAAATCACTTCTCCCTTCATAAAAAATCGACAACTAATGTGTCTCCTGCAGTCTTTCATCTGGAAAGATAGTCCGAGTTCACCCAAAATCCACATTTACTTACCTTAGTACGCTGCATGACAATCCTTGATTAGCTGAAAGGGGATCTTCAACTACTGCTCGAGTCCAACTCTGACGGGCAAACGCACAGGTCTTCTCTCAATAATCACATTGAAGATGCTGAAGGCTGAAAGTCTGCTGATGTTCTCCGAAAACAACATACCAAGTCCAGAGGGTTCTCAGTCTCCGACACAAACACAGATAAAAGACACCGAACAAGAGCATGGAGACTTTAAATTCTCCACCACTAAGGAGGAAATTTGGTCATCCAAATCTCCTAACAACAAGAACAAAAAGAAAAGACAAGCAAAATCTCCCGAACTGAAAGAAAAGCCGACTCAAATCCAAAGAAACAAAGACACGAGAAAACAAATCGACACAATCTAACGAATCCTCACCACACGTCTTAATGTCTCTAGAGTATTTTATTTCCTAGAAACTAACCAGCTCTGATACCAAACCTGTCACACCCCGAAACCGGGTCCTGCAGCGAACCGATCTCGGGGTGCGAAATTTTGGGATAATTTGAAACTTTTTGTTATAGTTCCCAAGATCCGCGTGAATGAGGATAAACAAATTCCATCACGATCAGAGTATATTTTCGCGGAAGCTACACATGGTGTTACGACTCGGAATCCGTGGCCATCGGGTTCCGTGTCGCACGCAACCAATATCATAAAGCCATCAAATAAACAGACTGGCATAAATCAAACATCAGAGCGCACTGAGCTGGTAGTAACAAGACTAATTAATTCCCACATGTTCAAGTTACAATTAACAAATGTCTTAATTACAACCCAAAGAAAAAGGCTAACATAGCCATACAAAAATATATCCAACTAAACAGAAATACTACCCCCATGAGATTTGATACGAACTCCGGTGCCAAACTTGACATCTAGATGATATCAATGGGCAGCCTCTCACGTCAGACCGGCGGTCCCACCGCCTCCTCTGATCAAACACCTAAAACCAGAAAGAGAAGAAACTGGCACCAAACAAAAAGGGTCAGACACGACGGTCTGGCAAGCAAATAAAAAAATAATATGAAAGCAAAGCACACTCGTAAAGCCTGATGAAATCATCGAAAAATCGAATAAATAGGCTAAACAATAATGACAATAAAGCATGCTAAAATGATCGAAAGACCGAACATAAATATCAAAACAAGTAAAAGAACAATATCAGATGTACGAATATCTCGAAAAGATAAAAGCCTACATAAAACATTTAATCGTCGGAAATACATTTCAAATCCTGAATAATAGCGACAACATGATAAATGATTGAGATCATAAACATTAACCAAATCAAAACATAAAAAGTATAACCCTCAAGAATCATAAAACTAAGTAATATGCAGATAAAACACTGGCAACCACACATAGCTAAATTCTCCTATTACCGAAGTAACAAGAGCACACAGAGCGTAGCCACTGAACGTGGTACTAGAAATAGGATCAGAACCGTAGCCATACAAATGGGACCGGCAGATCAAAAATCAGAACCGTAGCCATACAAATGGGACCGGCAGATCAAAAATCAGAACCGTAGCCATACAAATGGGACCGGCAGATAAAACCGTTGCCATGGTCGGTACAGACAGAATCCAAGCTGCAGCTGGCGGACGAATTAAAGATCCCAAGCCGGGTGATCAGCCCGACAAGGTGACCTAAGCCTAGTGGTGCCTTTAGTTTTCAAACTCAAACCGATACAAATCTAACATAATACTAATCCCTTTGGCTCAGGGGCTCACACCACATAGCTCTGGCCCCGTCTTGCCTCGGGGTTTTATTTTCGAAGTCATAGCCTCTTTGGCTCATGGGCTCGCACCACATAGCTCTGGCCCCGTCTTGCCTCGAGGTTTTTATTTTCAAATACTAGTGTTGTCAAAACAATAGTCTTATCGAAGAAATCCCGAATGTGACGAACATACTCCAATCTCTTTTCAAATCGAATCGGAGAAAACATACGAATATCTCTGGTAAACCGTTCAAATACGTATCAAGGTGATTTGTATAAAATCATACGGTCAACCCTTTCGAACATGGGAAAATACATGATTTTATAGCAAATCACCGATGCTATTTAAATTAGTTTACCAAAGAATACAAATACAAATACAAATACATTTTCTGACTTGAAATGGAATGGATAGTGGAGAATGACTTAATGATTTACCAAGGAACCATCACAATACACATTTAACCTTTAAACATTGATAAATAAAGAATGTGTTTGATGCCAATGAAAATTCATAATGTTTAAATGATAAAGTGCGCATTGAGACACGAAAGGTTCCCGGATAATTCCACATTCATTCATTCTCACAATGATCCCATTCCCATTTCACAAACTTTCCAAGCATCACAAGCAATGTCAAAACTCTTGAAAACAGGCCCATAGCTGGCCTTAAACCAAGTCCAAAATAGCCTACTCATTTAACCCAAAATAGCCATTTAAACATGGCCCAAACAATCCTTAAAAACAGTCCAAAAACTAACCTTAACCAAACCCACAAAATAAACTTTAAAACAATCCAAAACTGAACCTTTAATGGCCCACAAAACAAGTTTTCAAAACAGCCCAAAGTTAATCCTTGAATGGCCCACCTAACAAATCTTAAAACAGTCCAAAACTAATCTTTGAATGGCCTACAAAACAATTCTTAAAAACAGCCCAAAACAAATCTTTGAATGGCCCACAAAATTGATTTTTTGAACAACCCAAACTAGACCTTTAATGGCCCACAAAACTGATTTTTAGAAGAATCCAAACTAGACCTTTAATGGCCCACAAAACTGATTTTTAGAAGAATCCAAACTAGACCTTAAATGGCCCTCAAAACTGATTTTTAAAAGAACCCAAACTAGACCTTTAATGGCCCACAAAAACTGATTTTTAAAAGAACCCAAAACTAACCTGAACAGGCCCATAAAACAGTCCTTAAAGTAGCCCGAAATTCAGGCCATAAAACAGTCCAATCTTAGGTCTCAAAATAGCCCAGAAGTTGATCTTGAATCAGGCCCACAAAACAGTTTTAAAAACAGCCCAAAAACAACCTTGAATGGCCCACAAAACAGGCCCAAAGAAACCCCAAAAACAGGCCCAAAAACTGTTCTTAAACGGGCCCAAAAAAAATCCTTGAAACCGACCCAGTTTCGGACCTGAACCAGGCCCCAGGCAGAACTGGGCCTCGCTCGAGCGACCCAGGGTCCGCTCGAGCGAAGCCCAGACAGAACCTGGTCCGCTCGAGCGGCCCACTGGGTCGCTCGAGCGGACTGGGCTCTGTCCCAGTCCGGGCTGAGTGCAGAATTTGCACTCTTTTGAGCTTTTTTCTGATTCTTTTCCCCCTCTTTCTTCCATACTCATTTTCACATTAACTTGGGCCCTTCCATGACCTTCACAAATCATCAAATCACCATTCCTAAATCATTCTAATTAACCAAACACAACACTTTTTAAATCAAAATTTTCTCCATTCCCATGAACACTTACCTTTAACACAAGAAGTCCAAATTTTTCTAAAAAAACCAAAATGAAAGCAAACTTCCCATGCATTGTAAACAATAACATATATTGAAATCAATGTAACAATGGTCCATTCCATCAAAGTAGATCCATAAATCAAAGAAGATTAGCCCATAAGAAGAAAAAAATCATAAAAATAGAACCAAATGAGAGAACCCATCATATTAATTGGAAATCCACTTGCCTTAAGTCAAGATGGGAGCAATATTACTCCACAAACAAAGCTCTAATGCCTCAAGCTCCAAGATCACAAAATCCCCAAAATAGCTCAAAAGAAACCCTAGAAAACCAATCCATTGTAAATCTCCATGAAAACCCATTGCATGAATGACAAAACCCTTCAAAATGGTTTGGAAAGCCAAGATTTGGAGAAAGAAATCCATTGCTCACCTTATAAAAGCTCAAACCAAGAAAAAATGCATGGAAAGGTGGTCTCTCCTAGCTCAAAATCCTTGCAAATGGTTCCCTTGGAAAGCTTGAATGGAGAAGAAGAAGATGGGAAGATCAAATCTCCCTTTAGCATCAAGGAACAAGAGATGCATGAGGAGAGAGAAAGGGGGCTGGGAGAAACCCTAACCCCTCTCTTGTTGCAGGAAATGAGAGAATGGGGAAGAGAAGAAGAGCCCCATGGCTTTATAAAGACTAAATGGGCTGGGCCCCATGGGCCCCAAACTTACAAGGGTCAAAACTAGCAATTGTGGGTCCCGAACGAAAACGACGAAGAAGACAAAAATGATCAGCGAAAATTCTACTTTCTAAAAAGTATATTTTCCCCCTTTTCTGAAATTTTCGAAATTCATGGACAGATTTAGTGAAAATGTCATTTTTGCCCATTTTCCTCGAAAAACGTGATTTCTGAGTATCAAATCAAAATGATCAAAACATGAAAGTTGTTAAACTTCATAAAATGAGTCAAAATACACCAAATTCAGAATTTTTAGAAATTAGAAGTAATTTCTCATAAAAAGTACATATCGTATATACCGGGTCAAACCAAAGTCAACGGTCTCAAAATCTCCAAGGTTATGGAAAAATCCGGTCAAACTCAAAAACGCGGTCAAACTAAATCAAATCTCACTTAACAAGTTAAACCACGATTAAAACAATGCTAAACAAAAGAACTGGGGTCGGGATCTTACAGAATTGACGAAGCCACTCAGATTCTTCGCCAGCTTTATCCAATGCAATAAACTCAGATTCCATAGTGGATCTAGCAATGCATGTTTATTTAGAAGATTTCCATGATACCGCTGCACCACCAAGTGTGAATAGATATCCACTTGTGGACCTTGAATTATTCGTATCAGATATCCAGTTGGCATCACAGTAGCCTTCAAGTACTGCTGGATATCTCGAATAATGCAATCCATAGTTTTGGGTGTATTTTACATATCTTAAAACCCTAACTACGGCCTTCCAGTGGTCTGATTCTGGGTTGCTTGTGTATCTACTCAATTTACTAACAGCATATGCAATGTCAGGACGAGTGTAATTCATCACATACATTAGGTTGCCAATTATTTGCGCATATTCTCGTTGTGATATGCTTTTTCCATTATTCTTAGATAAATGGATACTAATGTCTATAGGTGTTCTCGCTGGACTGCTATTATCTTGATTGTATTTCTTGAGTATTTTCTCAATATAGTGCGATTGAGATAATATCAGTCCATCCGATGATTTAGAAATCTTTATTCTTAGTATGACATCAGCAACACCTAAATCTTTCATGTCAAACTTATTGTTTAACATTCTTTTGGTAGCTTGAATGATTTCATCGTTACTACCCATAATCAGCAAATCATCCACATATAAGTAAATAATGACACAACCATTGTTAGTGCTCTTGACATATACACACTTGTCACATTCATTGATCTTAAAGCCATTTGACATTATCAAACTGTCAAACTTCTCATGCCACTGCTTTGGTACTTGTTTTAATCCATATAGAGATTTGACAAGCCGACATGCTTTCTTAGTTTGATTTGGAGTATTAAACCCATCGGGTTGTTCCATATATATTTCCTCATCCAATTCACCATTTAAGAAAGTTGTCTTTACATCCATTTGATGTATCTCAAAATTGTTTATAGCAGTAATTGCAATGAACATGTGAATGGATGTTATCCTTGTAACTGGTGAATAAGTGTCGAAATAGTCCAAGCCTTCCTTTTGTCTGTACCCTTTAACAACAAGTTTGGCTTTGTACTTTTCTATTGATCCATATGCGTTCATCATTCTCTTGAATATCCACTTGCACCCAAGAGTTTTGCAACCTTGTGGAAGATCCACTATTTCTCATGTATGATTTTGCAAAATGGATTCTATTTCACTGTTTATCGCCTCTTTCCAATATGGTGCCTCGGGACATGACACCGCTTCTTTAAAGCTTTGAGGCTCATCTTCTAACAGAAATGTTAGAAAATCTGAACCAAACATTTTTTTTATGTTCTAGCCCTCTTACTTCGTCTAGGTTCATCAATCTCTTGTTGGTTTTTATCACTGCTACTAGTAGTATCTTGAGTTCTTTTAAAAGAACTCGATTCCTGCGAGGGTTTATTAGGAAATACATGTTCAAAGAACGATGCATTCCTAGACTCAATAATAGTGTTAGGATGCATATCGGGAATGTCAGACTTGTAAATTAGAAACCGATACACACTGCTATTATGAGCATACCCTATGAAAACACAGTCAACTGTCTTTGGTCCTATTTTAACCTTTTTATGTGTAGGAACCGCTACTTTAGCCAAACACCCCCACACTTTCAAGTATTTGTAAGTAGGCATTCTGCCTTTCCACAATTCGTAAGGGGTCTTATTGGTTTTCTTTTGAGGTATTTGGTTAAGTATATAATTTGCGGAGAGTATAGCATCCCCCCACAAATTCTGAGGTAATCCAGAACTTATTAACATAGCATTCATCATTTCTTTTAAAGTTCTGTTTTTCCTTTCAGCAACACCATTTTGTTGAGGTGAATAAGGAGCAGTAGTTTGGTGTATAATACCATGTTGTGAACAAAATTCACCAAAAGGTGATTCGTATTCACCTCCTCTATCGCTTCTTATCACCTTAGTTTTCTTCTCAAGTTGATTCTCAACCTCATTCTTGTAATGTTTAAACATTTCCAAGGCCTCGTCTTTACTTCTCAGTAACTAAACATAACAGTATCTTGTGCAGTCATCAATGAATGTAAGAAAATATTTCTTACCACCTTTAGTTTGAACAAACTTTAGGTCACAGATATCAGAATGAATTAACTGAAGAGGTTCAGAAGTTCGTTCAATTGAATGAAAAGAAGTTCTAGTAAGTTTAGCTTCTATACATGTTTCACATTTGATATTTGAGTCAAAATTGCATTTAGGCAAACATTCCATATTAACTAATTTACGCAAAGCATCATAGTTAACATGACCTAATCTACCATGTCACACATTAGAAGACTCAAGCATATAAGCAGAAGAGTTTTTATTTTTAGGTATAATTGTCATTACATTCATTTTTAAGAGCCCATCGCTCATGTACCCTTTTCCCACGTACATCCTAGACTTAGTGAGCACAAACTTATCCGACTCAAATACAAGTTTGAAACCCTTCTTACTCAGTAGTGAGCCTGATACCAGATTCTTACGAATATCAGGTACATGCAACACATTGTTGAGGGTGAGTTCCTTTCCAGAAATCATTTTCAATACCACCTTTCCTTGGCCTTCAACCTTAGAAGAGGCAGAGTTGCCCATGAAGAGTTGTTCTCCGTTTATAGCATGATAAGTGGAGAACATCTCTTTGATAGAGCATACATGTCGAGTGGCCCCAGTGTCCACCCACAATTCTCTAGTGTTGCCAACCAGATTGACTTCTGAGACCACAGCAGAAAGATTGATGTCTGAAACATCAGTGGAGAGATTGTCCATTTCTGTCATATTGACCTGCGTTAGTTTCTTACTTGTATTTCCTTGGTCCTTGCGTTTACGACAGTCCTTAGCACGGTGGCCTGGTTTGTCGCACACATAGCAATTTCGTTTGAACTTCTTGTTGTCCTTGGGACCTTGTTTTGACCGTTGGAAGGGTTCTTCCTCTTCTTGGGGTTCTGCCCATGTTCCACCACATTTGCCTTAGCTTCAGTGAAGGTTTTTCCTGCCTTTTTTCTCAGATGCATGATTGTCTTCCTCTATCCTCAATCTGACAATCAGGTCTTCAAGTTTCATCTCCTTTCGCTTATGCTTAAGGTAGTTCTTAGAATCCTTCCAAAGTGGTGGTAATTTTTCAATGATTGCTGCCACTTGGAAAGACTCACTAAGAGACATTCCTTCTGCATGAATTGCATGGAGAATTACTTGATGTTCCTGAACTTGATTGATTACTGCCTTGGAATTGATCATCTTGTAGTCAAGGAATCTGCCAACAACGAATTTCTTCATTCTGGCATCTTCAGTCTTGTATTTTTTGTCAAGTGAATCTCATAATTCCTTAGCAGTCTTCAATGAACAATACACATTATATAATGTGTTGTCTAGTCCATTGATAATATAGTTTCAACAGCGGAAGTAGCATGCTTCCAGGCTTCTACAGCAGCAACAACTTGCTTGTCTGTCTCACCTTCTATTAAAGCAGGAGCTTCTTCATGGAGGAACCTTGCCAAATTCAAGGTAGTGAGATAGAACAACATTTTTTGTTACCATCTCTTAAACTCAGTACCATTGAACTTCTCAGGTTTCTCCCCATGATTCACCAAAACAGGGCCAGGGGTACTAACTGGAGTATTCTTCTCAATACCCATTACTGTTTAACAAAACAAAAAGGAAATAAACATAGAATAATTTCAGAGTTTAAAGTAATAGTACTTAAACACAAAACTCAGACTCTATGGTAACCAATTACTGATTATTGTGTACTAAGGCAATCAGAAAGCAAATTAAAGAACAAACTGAAGTTCTGTAGCTAGTTATAAAAAATGAGAGAAACTCAGTTTTACAGTACTAGTTTCAGAATCAGAAGAATTAGAAACCAGTAGTAAAACTGACATAAACTGAAACCAGAAATACTGAAGTAAAACTGAAAAAAGGGTGTACTCAGAATTGAGAAGGAAATAATTTTATCTTAAGATTGTTACCCAGAGTACATACAGAAATAGTTAAGTATTTAGGAAACCAGTTTGCACTACAGTGAAACACAACAAGAAGTAAACAGAAATCTTCGAAATGTAAATTAACTCACTGTTTGAAGATAGAAACGAAGTACTCTGTTGTCGAAGTTCGGGAGACACAGAAATTCTCAGAAGATTGTTGATCAAGGCTAGTGTTAGACACTTTATCCTTAAGACAAAATTCGCCCCCGCAACGGTGCTAACGGGCTTTAGTGGTGTCTGTCTCCCAGGATACAATGATCGAATACACATAGTAGCAGCACTGCAAACTGTATGTCAGTCGAACCAAAAGTGCTACAGAACTCTCCCTTCTTGACTCTTAATGCATACTCGAAATTGTGCAATGCAGCAATGAAATTGAATGACAAAAACGCATGGGATAAGATACTTATATAGCCTGTTTTAGGGACTCTTTCAAGGGGGTTGCATCTGTTCAGAATAGTGACTGTTCAGTGAACAGATCTTCTCTTCTTTGGACACACCTCTTGGGTTTGGACACACCTCTTAGGTTGGACACACCCTTTCACATATGAAAGGACACACACCTCTTGGACACACCCCATTTATTTGGAAAAGAAATTCTACTAAAGAAAATTTCTCCAAAAATAATAAATGAGTAGTGGGATGAGCCAGGCCCGACCCGCGCGGGAAGCCCAAGCCCAAGCCCAGTTTGGTGCAGGGCGCGCGCGTGTATGTGGTGGTGACCCCACATGGGTCTGGGTCTGGGTCTAGGTCCTCCCTCCTCCACAAAAGTGGGATGCCCCTTTTGGGGCTCACCTTATACTACCAATATAAGTATATTTATATCCAATGAATCTTTTGCTCCCAAGCAATGTGGGAAGCAAGTTCACCACTTCCTTTTATTTCCATGTTTAACATGTTCAAGTAGTGGTGTTTAGGAGGCAATTTCTCATTCACTCCTTAATGGATTAGAGCAACTCAATACATGTCTTTAATCTACTCATAGGGTAGATTACATTCCCATGTATTCCCACCTAAAAGGATTAGTGGGTTCCACTTAGATTTTGGCTCAAAGTTAAAAAAAATAGTTGTGCTCTTAGCCATTTTTCCAACCGTAAGCTCTTATTCTATACTTGATGGGCCCACTTTATATGTCCTCAAGTTTGGTATCCCATGCTCACAATCACAAAAGTTAATCCTATCAGCTTGACACCTTGATATATGGCTATCAAGTGATTGTCTACTTGGATCCTTTGTTTTTTTAGAAGTAAGCTCTTATTCTATGCTTGGTGGGCCCACTTTATATGTCCTCAAGTTGGTATCCCATGTTTACAATCACAAAAGGTAGGCTCACATTATAATACCTATAAAAGTGAGCCAACATTGTAATTCTTATAAAGACGGGCCCCATGTTGTAGCTTTAAAGTTGGTGTTGACACCAAAAATGTCACTTTGCCTCTTCAAGATCCAAAGAGCTACATGAAGTCGCAACCTGCCATAAATAGGCAATGCTGCTTCCAAAAATCAAATCTTGTCAGAATCAAACAAAAACTGCAAGATTCTTCAAGACAGCCAAAAGAGGAGTACACAAGAAGTTTCGGGTCATTTCAAAATCATTTGGCCTAACTTCGCTTCTCAGACAGCCGAAAAGGAGCTCTCGGCGGCAAAAGCATCGGAGACACCAAATCTTCGATCAGGGCCGATGGATAGTCTCAAAATACTTCCAAAAGGCTCCACGTCAAGTTTCGAGTCAAACCGACAACGTTTGACCCTACATCAACCCTCGAATAGCTAAATCAAGCCTCTCGGCGACGAGAACCACCGAGGCCATTACTCATCAGATAGAGCACATGGACGGCTTCAAAATGCTTATAAAGGGCCACACGTCAAATTTCAGGTCATTTCCACAACATTTGACCATAGTTTGACGCTCGGAAGCCAAATCAGGCCTCTCGGCGGCAAAGCTCTCCGGGACCATGGTTTCCAAGACAGAGCCTATGGATCATCTTAAAATGACTCCAATAGGTTCCCTGTCAAATTTCAAGTCAATCGGACATCGGTTGACCGCACATCAAACCGCGACATCTTCATCGCGATAAAAAGCAAGTCTACTGGTGATAGGACCCCAAACGGCTTCAAAACTCAAACAAAAGCCTATGGTTGGTCTTATTTATTGCTCAGGAGGCTTCACACCAAATTTCAGGTCATTCCGACATCGTTTGACCCAGTTTCAGCTTCTGACGGAAAATCGGCAGCTCTGCGCGACAAAGTCTTCGGCTTTCTCAGGAAATTGGAAACTTTGCAAAATAAAATGCAAGGATTCTCATCAGGTTTCCTACAAAGAAATTAGGCCAATAAATGGTCAGAATGTCAAGGAAAAGTACAGGAGAAAAAAGAATAAAAAAACAGCAAAAACGGACACAAAACGGGACACAAAAGGAGGAAAACCCCCCAGGGTCGCAGACCCCTGCGACCCTGGGCCAGGGTCGCCGGCGACCTTGGAACCCGGGGTCGCCGGGAAGGCCCCGGAAACCCCGGTTTTCGCCGTTTTTTTCGCGATTCGAAGAGCCCAGCCTCTGGTACTTTCCAAAATTCATGCTTTTGAGACACCAAGTCCTCTGACATCCGTCCAAAACACGGGTCAATCATCAAGAGTATCGAAAACAATATTGATCGCCACCCGGTCAACCAAAAAAAGTGTGCTTTCTACCCGACCGATCGAGAAATCGACAGGACAGATGGCACCGACCCGCTGTTGGCAACAAACACCTGAAATTACATGGTCATCTGATGTCGATCTACATGAAGATCCATCGATGATCATCGACAGAAGAATCCCAAAAGACGTGGCACGGCCCGCGACTCTTCAGCTGCTCGGCGACCACTTAATGCGATTAATTGACTAACTTTATTACAGTCATTAATCCATTTCTTTGGACGGCCCAATCAGAAGCAAGCATTCGGGAGTTACAAGTCAAGAGATTCATGGCATTTAACCCATGAAACTCCTCCCATCATGGCGATTAAAGGCGATTAAATGCCCTCAATCTCCTCCGGCCAATCAGAAGCCAAGAAAAAGGAGTTACAAAATAAACAATTCAATTTTGTAACTCCTCCCATTATGCGGCTTTATGACAATCAAGGCTCATAAACCCTCCTAAATGGCTACCTAAAAGCCTATAAATAGGAGAGCTCTCCAAGAAGAACAAGACATCAGGAAAAAGCACAAACACACAGACAGACAGAAGCACAGAAATCCAGAGAAAGGAAAAAGAGAGAACTCTGCGGAAGTTCTACACCGGCCACCGCAACAAGGTGACAAAAGTCCCTTGGGGGGTACCCCCCCAAGGTCCTTGCCTTCTCCTCCTGCCTCCGATGGCTTAGATATGGCTTTTCAGCCCGTCTACTCGGCTTTTTATTGGACATAGGACCTCCTTTTGGTCTTTGTCCTCTAAAAACCCGAGGTTATAGCCAAGCCAAGCGAATCAATAGCATCCTCTGTTCTCATCTGCATGGATGATGGCGAAGCCCACATATGGCTTGCGACCGTCAATCTAAACGGGTCCCCCACAATCTCCTGAGAAGTTAGATCCTCCTTTTCTTGCTTTTCATTGTAGTTTGTATTTTTTCAAAAGAGACAAAAATCACAATTCTTGTCTTTCATTTTTGATAAGGATTGTAAATCGGCTATAAACGCCAAAAATCGGCTATAAACGCCAAAATCGGCTATAAATGCCAAAAAAATCGCCTTTCACGGCAAACCAAGAAAAATGTCTCTTTTCTTAAATATATGTGCAATGTAAAACTTGAAAGAAGTTGATTTCCTTTTTACTTGCGAAGGTTGATCTCCAGATCACCACTTGCAATTCCAAGTAAAAATAGAAAATCTGGCACACCCACACAAAAAAAGAAATGTTGATGCACGCCCCTGCCCCCCGGTTACGAAAGGGTCGGACCCGACGGACTCCCACGTCCGCCGACCTCGGTAGGAACTCGAGCAGGAGCGCGGTCCATCAAGCTGGCACACCCGGTGGGACCCGTTTATTTGGGAACACGATGCTAGAAATGAAATATTTGCATATCATATATTTTGCTCTATGCTTATATTTCTTTTCTCGATTCCTTGGCTACTTTATAATTGGTGGCCTATGTTGAATTCCGCATCTAAAAAAAATGAGATCAGATTTTTTGTTTGGAAATTTCTAATTCTTTGAATTTATTTCCACTCTTTCTCTTTTCAAAAAAAAAAAAATTAAAAACAACAAAAAAAAAAACAAAAAAAATCAGATTTTTCAATTTGGATTCAAATTTGAGAAACTTTGATCCTCTCCCTTCTGGGCACTGGCGCTCACGGAAATCGCTGAGACCGTGTTCGGATCGGGGGTTGGGCCATTGTTTCTCTTCGATGAGTTCATTAAAGATCTAAAAATATATATATATATATAAATATAAAAAAAAATTTAGATTTCTCAATTTGGATTCAAAATTGAGAAACTTTGATCCTCTCCCTTCTGGGCACTGGCGCTCACGGAAATCGCTGAGACCGTGTTCGGATCGGGGGTTGGGCCATTGTTTCTCTTCGATGAGTTCATAAAAAAAAAATAAAAAAATATATAAAAAAAAGACATAGACCACTAAGGTTAAACCAACTGTGTTCTTTGATCATGGTTGATTCAAAGAAAAGCCTTGTCCAGAGTGTGGAGACAGCTTGACTGTTCTAGGCAAGGGTCCTCCAAACGGGTTCATTAAGTAATCCTACCCTTACCTGGGGGCAATTCTATCAATCAAGATTTCATAAGACCAGGTTAGGAGGCCTATGTGTACTCTCTCGTCTTTTAAACAAATTAAAAAAATATATAAATTTTTTTTAAAAAAAAAATTAAAAGTTTTAAAATAAAAAATAAAAAATAAAATTTTTTTTTTCAAAAAAAAAAATCTTAAAAATAAAAATAAAAAAAATAAAATAAAATAAAAAAAATAAAATAAAAGATTTAAAAAAAAAATCTTCAAAATCTTCAAAAAAAAAAAAAACTTCCGTCATTTTGGGTTTAGATTGGAGAAATCTTGGTCTTCTCCTTTCTGAGCACTGGCGCTCACGGAAATCGCTGAGACCGTGTTCAGATTGGAATGCCTTTTGCTTTCTTTGATGAACCCGATATTGACTTTTCAAAAAAAAAAACTCGTCATCTTTAGATTCAGATCCGAGAAATTATGGTTCATTTCTTTCTGAGCACTGGCGCTCGCGGAAATCGTTGAGCCCGTGTTCAGATCGGAATACCATCTGCTCTCTTTGATGAATCCAATCTTGACCTTTCAAAACAGAGAATCTCATCTCATGGATGCGGTCTCAAAACATTTGTATCTAGCGGTACTAGTACGCCCTTTCAGGGTCTACTGTATTGCGACCGGCACATCTGTAACTCCAACTTTATATTCTTCTCACCTCGAGCAAGCTCTGCTTCTCGATAAGTCGAATTTAAGTTCACAATTGCTTCTAGCAGTCACTGGGATGCCCATTCCGGGCTTACCATACCTGCGATCAGAACAATTATACCTTCTATGGCATTTTGCCTTCCTCATATTGCTTGGGTCATCTACCTCGAGCAATTTGAAAAGACGAAACCATAGAACTTCCCATTTATGATCATTATATTCTTGTGATTACTAATGGATGTGGTCTTGTTTCAGAAATTTTTGAAAACTAACAATGGCAGCTTCACTAACCATTACTTTCGATGAAAACAAGCACCAACTCATGCTTCAACAGAAGCAAACCACGCGCACCTACAAGCGCCCCATCAGCTGCCGAAGTGTCAACTCCCTCGGCAACTCTCTAAACTCCGGGTCGACCTCGACTCCCCGGACTATCGTCTTTGGGACGCTGGGACCATTCCCACTTCCTGAGGAACAAACTGCTCCCTCCAAGAAGCAGGAAACTCGCCTCTCAACGTGTCACTACCGTGACACCAAAGGCGAGCACCAGAAGGCCTGAAGCCCGTGGCAGCCCCACGAAGCCTCAACCTGCAAACAACCAGGTCTACCCCAAGACTTGGTCCCCAAGACCTTCACCAAAACAGAGAAGGTCCCAGACATCCACTAAGCCAACATTCCTGGCCCCACTCAAGGAGAACCAGTTCTATCCTCTTGCCTACATGAAAGAGGAGAGACCCATCTCCGACTTGACTTCCAAGTCATCCCAGCATGAGCCGGCTTGTTCCTACAAGCCCAAAATCAAGTCATGCATCACAAGGCCTCCACAAGCACCTGCTAAGGCCTACAAACCTGCAGTTCGACCCTTCATCTCTACAGGGGCCGAACTTCAAAAATTCAAAGCTTCGCTGCAACTGGCGAAGGATAGGGTTCGCATCCTGTCCTTGCCCAGCTACAAAGAAGACAGGCTCGGCTGCTGCGCCCGAGGGAGCACATCCTTCATCGTCAAAGCCCAGTCAGAGCTGACCGAAGCTCAAATTGCTCGTCGTATACGCCGCCGCGGGTCGTACCGACAAAAGAGACTAGAGAAGCAAAGGACCCAGCCTCCCACACTTCAAGTCTCTCCTAAATGGGTCGAAAAAGAAAGACCCAACCAAGTTGCTGCCATCCATATGGTTGGAAAAACCAGAAGGCGCCAAAAATCAGCAACAAAAATCCATGTCCGACGTCCGATGACCCGCAGCGTCTCATGGACAAGAAGACATTCAGAAGAATCCCCTGCTCCTTCAAGCAAAGGACAGCAGAGTGATCCTTCCTCAAGCTCTTCTTCAAAAAGAATGAGCCCCAGCTCAGTCACCAGGACAGTTTCTTCGTTCGAATCACGAAGGATGAATGTCTTGGCTATAAATTCTGAGCCACCACCCCGCAATCCACCTCCAGAAGATGCGATCACCCGCATCCAGCAGTTGGAACAGGGCCAGCAGAGGATTGAAACTCTGATGGAAAACCTTCTCCTCGCCTTCCAAAATCAGGCGAACAATGAACCTCCTCCGAATCATCAAGACGACGAGGTAAATAGAGAAGAAAATGAGTCACGCGCCCTTACCAAAAAGGACGTAGACGGTATCCTCGCCAAAGCAAAAGAAGAGGATATACTCAAGGAGCATGGGATCAAGCCACCATATCCCTTATGGATGGACTCGGTCCCGTTCCCCACCAAATTCAAGCATCCTACTCTCCAAACATATACGGGGAAAGGATCAGCTAGACAGCACGTCATCCACTTCAAGATCCTGACGGGAGCTATCGCGGATCAAGATGTACTCAAGATCCGCCTCTTTGCAAGTACCCTAAAAGGTACGGCCTTCGATTGGTACTCCACTCTGCCGGAGGACTCAATCCAAAACTGGGCCATGCTAGAGACACGCTTCCTGACTCACTTCAAAGGTGAAGATCATCCCGCTACTATGGCTCAGCTGTGCAGCCTAAAACAGGGGGAGAATGAATCAACATATGACTTCATTCACAAGTGGAAAGCAATGGCATATAAATGCTCTGATGTATTGCCACAAACGTCGTTAGTCGACATCTGCCGAAACAACATGAGAGCCAGAATCCGCTCCATGATCATCGGCAACAAATCAAAAAACCTGGGAGAACTCCTAGAAGCTTCCATGGAAGCTGAAACGGTGATTAAGGACCTCAACAGTCAGAAATCATCAAGAAAAGAGCCAACCGCCATTACGACCTCAAAACCAAAGAAGAAAGAGGTCCTCAATGTGCAGACCAAGTTAGCTCCTCAGCCACCAAAGAAAGCTGAAAACAAAGCTGTTGGTAAGAGACCTGAACTCTCTGATGCCTTCAAAGAACGAGTAGAGAAGAAATACCCGTTTGATGAAGATGTTGATGAAATCTTCGGGGCTCTTGTGGCAAACGGCAAGCTCACCTTGCCTGAACCAAAAAGACCGGGTGATGTTGGCAAAACCAACGATCCTCGGTACTGTCCATACCACCAGATGATCTCGCATCCTCTCAATCAATGCTTCGTTGTGAGAGAGAAAATAAATGAGATGTGGAAAAACGGAGTCATCACTTTTGACAAAAACTATGGGTCTGCCTCCGTCAATATGGTGACATGTGGACAAACATCAAGATCACCGAAGAAGAAGATCACTACTTCCTTCAAGGTGATAAACTCAATCGAAGCATCCGAGGAACTGGTTCCTTACCCGACACCAGACGGACAACCGATATGGGTACATCCCGATCTCCTGGAAGATGAAAATTGGGAGATCGTGAAAACAAAGCCTACAGCTCAACAGCGAAGGCAGGCTAGGAAACATCTCCTCAAGCTCAAACGGCAAGAGAAGACCCAGCCAAAACTAGAGGTCAAAGAAAAGGCAGAGGCTTCCTCTACCGCTTCACTGGAGGTAACAAAAACATCCCTTCCAGAGACTTCAAAGGGGGTAAGGAAATTCACTCTCAGTGATTTCATGCCACCTCAATTCAAAGAAGCCATGCAGGAGGCATCATACTCTTGCAATTCGGTAGTTGGATTCTCCATTGATGGATACGAGTCCAACGACACCGATGATGGATTCGAATCCAACTACACAGATGAGTGGGAGGAGTCCCTTGAAACAGGAGAATATCTCTCCGATGAAGAATGGGTTCCTGAGTCTCATCTTATGCCAGTAATCTGGTATAACCCCCTACAGCCACAAGGATCCTGGTCTGATGATGAAGAAGACCAAGAAGCTGTACAAGAAAATGCTGCTGAACCAGCACCTCTCATTACTCCAGTGGAAATCAACAATGTTGAGCCACAAAGAGATGATGAAGAAGAAGATCCGGCTCCCATGCCTGATCTTGAAGAATATGCAAGGATCTTGCAGCGACTCGCTCTAGAACAAGAGCAAGAACGCGTCAACGAGCCTCCTCGCAATCCAGAGCCTGAAGTCCCTGAAGACCACCAGGTACATCCTCCCTTAACTCCTGAAAATGGAGAAAATTGCTGGATAGACGATCCTCTCACATCCGAGGATGAGTCTGACTCCGATCAGGCAACGTCTCCCGTCAGAGCTTCCTGTAATGTGATAATTCAGGATTATAGCTCTTCCGAAGCATCGTCTGATGAGAGCACTTACACTCCGGCGACGCCTAGCAATATATCTTCTGGAGCCACCTCGTCTCACGTGACTTTCACTGAGATGACACCCTCTCAGGTTTCTTCTCCTGAGACTGTGACTTCAAAGTTCACACCCTTCCTGACTGAAGAATTCCCAGCCATTGATGCTTGGGACGATGAATTAGTCAACGAAGAAGAAAGATTGCTGGATGCTGTTCAGGACTTGTTCCCGGAAAATGCTCCATGCAACACAATCACTGAGGATGGTAACTCTGCTGCTGATACATCCTCAGCAAATGAAAAATGACAGCCTCTTGATCCTGAAGACAATCTTCCAAACGAAGACCCTTCTCAAGAAGCTCTCGAAGTTGGTAGAGGCACCCGCTCTGGCCGGGACTACCACAAAAATTACAACCAATCTTCCTTTACATATGTAAATCCTTCGGGAAAAGATGTTGTAAGCGCCCCTAGTGGCAACAATGATGAACATGCAGGCCCTAAGGAGGCTTTCAAGTATGACTTGATTGAACATTTCAAGCACATACCTGCACGCCTGCACATCCTAGATTTGTTGCGAATGTCTCCGCACACTCGTGATAATCTCATTTCGGAATTACAAAAGCTGAATGAGGATGTCGACAAACATGCCCCGCAAGTCCTCCAAATTGAAATGGATTACCGGGTCAAAAACTCAGAAGCCTCCTCAAAGGGAGAAAAGAAGAAAACTGAGGGATCATGCATTGAATGCCTCTCGGTTAAAAAAGCAGCCAGTGCAACCATCGCCTTCACAAAGGATGACCTCCTACTTGGCGAAACCAGGTATAACCGACCCCTGTACTTCACAGGGTATATCAAGGAAATGCCTATGCATAGAGTTCAGATCGACCCAGGTTCTGCACTCAACCTCATCTCCACATCGGCTCTTGAAGAGTTGGGCATCCCACCTTGGCATCCCACCCAGCAAACTGAGCCACACATCTGTATCTATCTTTGGATACGATGGGAGTACTCAAAGGCCTATAGGCAAAATCAGGTTCAAGTTGCAGATCGGTGATCTTATCTCTGAGGTCACAGTGTATGCAATAAAGACCCCTTCATGCTACAACATCCTTCTCGGACGCCCTTGGATCCATGAGAATGGTGTTGTCCCTTCAACTCTACATCAATGCATCAAGTTTGTTGGCGACGACGGCATGATACATCGAGTCTTTGCGGACAGAAAACCCTTCAAAGGTAAAGAAGTCCACTTCGCAGACTCACAGATGTATGAAGGTGAAAAAGAAGAAGAGGAAAAACACACAGCATCCTTTGCCGAAAATCTCCAGAAAGATAAAGGCAAAGCTACCTCAACAATCACCGGAAGAAAATAAACCATCCGGTAAATCTGAAGAGAGCATGCAAACTCCCTTCATCATCTCCCTCAAATCTTCAAAGCCTTTGGTCATCACAACTAAAGTGAAGAAGGCAAAACAAAAGCCTGGGGGCAAATTTGTTGTCTCTTTCGTGTCTATCATGCAAGACACGGACTCGGATTCAGAGCCAGAAGACGACACATCGTCAAGCCAAGCTGACACTCAGCAAGTTCAGCCTGCTCTTACTCCAATGGAGACAACTTCTGACATAGAAGATCCTACGTCAGCTTCCTTCGTTGTTCCAGCAACTTCAACAAAGGAAAAGCCGATCTTCTTCCATAGATCGGATGCTTCTTCATCAAACTCCATGCTTGAACCTTTCCAAAATAAAGGTACGCCTCAACTATCCTTATACAGTTCTGTGGCACAAGCTATTATGAAGAAAATGGGCTATGACGCTCAAAACCCAGTCGGTTTGGGAGAAGGACGCGGTATTCTCACACCGTTGGGGCCCGTCTTGACCAAAAGCCAGCTGGAAGATTGGAGACTCTACGGCTATGTAGAAAAGTCTTCACACGGGTTAGGGTATGATCCTGACACTCCCTTGAGACAGTTGACACAAAGGCTTAAAAGTCAATATACTGACCAAGCCTCAACATCTCAAGTCCATGAAGACATCGATCTCCCTGGATATCTCTTTGATGAGTCACCTGACAAAGATCCAGGAAGCTCATCCAATTGGCACGATTTCTCTGAAAATGAAGAGGAGTTGTCCGATGGCACAGACGTGTGGACTTCTGACCCAGAAGAATCCTCATCTCCAAAAGAAGTAGCCTACTTCGACTCGGTTTCAACAGGCGATTGGGATCATCTCATAGCAATCCTTGGGAAAATTACCAATCAAGAAGACCCGTGGAAAGGAACAAAGCCTTGGTCTGGAAATGCCCTTGAAACCCCAGAAGGTTTCGTTGAGCTGGAAGCCTCCGAAAATATTGTGGAGGAACCACCTTCGAACCTTCCAACAGAAGATCCTGTTCAAAAGATAGACTTGGGAACACCAGATAACCCACGTCCTGTATTCATAAGCAAGAATATAAAGGATGATGAGTTACCCGAGTATATCGCCTTTCTTCGTGAGTTCGTTGATTGCTTTGCATGGTCTTACGCTGAAATGCCAGGCTTAGACCCCAAAATAGCAGTTCACAAACTCAATCTTCAAGAAGACATCAAGCCTGTCAAGCAAGGCCAAAGAAGATTCCGTCCAGATGTGATGGATAAAATTGAACAAGAAGTTCAAAAACTCAAAAGCGTCGGCTTCATCCGTGAGGAACAACATCCTGAATGGTTGGCCAACATTGTCCCCGTGACAAAGAAAAATGGGCAGATCAGGGTCTGTATTGATTATAGAGACCTGAATGGCGCATGCCCAAAAGATGAATTTCCGCTCCCCATACCAGAGGTAATGATTGATAATACCTGTGGATTCGAGCGAATGACATTCATGGATGGTTTCTCTGGCTACAATCAGATAAAGATGCATTCTGAGGATGAAAAACATACATCCTTTCGAACCCCATTTGGCGTGTATTGTTACACTGTCATGCCATTTGGTCTGAAGCATGCTGGTGCCACATATCAGAGGGCTATGATGAAAATATTCCAAGATATGCAGCACAAGACGGTTGAATGTTACGTTGATGACCTCGCCGTCAAAAGCAAAAGAAAAGAAGATCATCTCGAAAACCTCCGAGAAGTCTTCCTCCGGCTTCGCAAACACAAACTGCGAATGAATCCATTGAAATGCTTCTTCGGCGTCTCGTCGGGTAAGTTCCTCGGATTCTTAGTTCGGAAAGCTGGAATAGAGCTTGACCCCATAAAAGTCAAAGCCATTCTAGAAATGCCCTCTCCAAGAACCTTGAGAGAACTCAAAGGGCTTCAAGGGAGATTGGCCTACATCAGACGGTTCATCTCCAATCTTTCGGGGAAATGCCGTCCATTCTCCCGGTTGATGAAAAAAGGTGTAAACTTTGTCTGGGATGCTGACTGTGAAGCTGCTTTCCAAGACATCAAGTCATACCTGACAAAACCTCCAGTGTTAGCTGCTCCTACCACTGGAAAACCATTCATCTTGTACACAAGAGCCCTTGATCACTCTTTGGGAGCTCTGCTTGTGCAAGAAGATGATCAGAGAAAAGAAGCTGCTCTATATTACCTCAGCCACATACTAGTAGGTGCAGAGCATCGCTACTCTCCAGTCGAAAAAGAATGTCTTGCAGTGATGTTCGCCGTACAAAAGCTGCGTCACTACTTGCTTTCCAACACAGTCTACCTGGTCTCGAGGGTCAACCTCTTGAAGGTCCTTGTCACAAAGGCAGGTTCTCTCAATGCTCGACTGGCAAAATGGTCCATCCTTCTGTCACAATTTGATATTAGGTATGTACCACAAAAAGCAATCAAAGGGCAAGCTCTAGCGGACTTCCTCGCAGAGCATCCATTGCCTAAAGATTCTCCACTCAGAGATGATCTCCCAGACGAACCAGTCTACAATGTGGAGACTTTCTCACAAAGTGCCTCCTGGGATATGTACTTTAACGGCGCAACCAGGACAAATGAAAAAAGACAGCTGATCTCGGGAGTTGGCATCCTCTTTGTTAGCCCCGACAAATACATGATTCCACACGCTTTCTCGCTACTGGAACCATGCACAAACAATGCAGCTGAATATCAAGCTCTGATCTTAGGATTAGAACTCGCCATCGAATCCGGTATCACCATGCTGGAAGTCTTTGGAGACTCTCAACTGATCGTCAACCAGATGAATCAGAAATTTGAAGTCAGGAAGCCAGATTTGTTGCCCTACTACAACAAGGCACAATCACTTCTGCAAAAGTTTGACATCTGTCACATCACCCACATTCGTAGAGGTGAAAACATACGTGCAGATGCCCTAGCCGGACTTGCCGCATCCATGGCAATCCAGGAAGGGGAAAACATGCAAATCACAGTGTGCGAAAGGAGAATCCTTCCTCCTCTTAACACACACCAAGCAGTTGCTGAATGCCACCAAGTGGTCGGAAGTCGGATTTCAATCCTTCAAACTTCAATCGGCGACTGGAGGGATCCGTTCATTGATTACATTATGTTCGGAATCCTACCTGAAGATCCAAAAGAACGGGTAAGCATCCAAAGGCGAACCCCAAGCTTCCATTTGGATATTCCTTCAAAAATCCTTTACAGGAAATCCTTCAACGGAGTACTTCTACGCTGCTTGTCACAACAAGAGGCTGAAGAAACACTCAAAGAAGTTCATGCTGGTCTTTGTGGAGCTCATCAGGCTGGACCTAAGCTCCATGATTAGATAAAAAGGTTAGGATATTACTGGCCTACCATGGTAGCTGACGCAATGCAATTTGCTAAGCGCTGCCAACAATGCCAAGTTCATGGAGATTACATTCACATGCCTCCAGAATGGCTGCATCCTACAGCGATCTCATGGCCTTTCGAAGCCTGGGGTATGGACATCATAGGTCCTATTTCTCCCCCTTCAAGCAAAGGTCATCGCTTCATCTTCGCCGCTACGGATTACTTCTCCAAGTGGTCAGAAGCATTTGCGTTTAACGAAATGAAGACCTCATCAGTCCTTCAGTTCCTACGCACCAACATCATTTGTCGTTTCGGCATACCCAAAAGATTCGTCCATGATAACGGACCACAGTTCCGGGATCATCGATTCTACAGGTTCTGCGACAAATACAAAATCCAAAGCTGTCCTTCGACTCCATACAATCCGGCAGCAAACGGGTTAGCAGAAGCTTTCAACAAGACACTCTGTAAAATCCTCAAAAAAATGGTCTGTAGTCACAAAAGAGACTGGAGCGACAAAATGTCCGAAGCTTTGTGGGCCTATCGAACCACCGTTCGAGGACCAACCCATAGCACACCATTCTCCTTGGCCTATGGATGCGAAGCTGTCGTGCCCTTGGAAGTACAAATTCCTTCCTTCAGGGTATCCTTGCAAAATGACATGACTCAAGAAAGCAATGTCAAATTGCGACTCCATGAGCTGGACAATCTCGATGAGAAACGGCTCGAAGCTCAACAAAGCATTGAACTTTACCAAGCACGTATGGCAGGATCTTTCGATAAAAAGGTCAGGCAACGCGCCTACAAAAAGAGTGACTTAGTTCTTGCGGTAAAAAGACCAATGGTCTTCGCTCACAAGTCCAAAGGCAAATTTGAGCCAAAATGGGAGGGACCCTACGTCATCGACAAGGTTTTCTCTAATGGTGCATACGCACTCCTAAACATGGAAGGTGACAGATGTATGCTGCCTATCAACGGCAAGTTCTTAAAGCGGTACTACCCTTGAAGACTTACCCAACTGGGTAAGAGCAATGCCTGCACGGCCAAAGCCGGTTTCCAGGTACACGCTCGCTAAACCCACCCTTTTTTTTAGAATTTTCATATCAAATGTTGAAATTTCTAGAAATCTAAAACAATGCTTACTTTCATCGTTTCATTGTTCAAAAAAAATATATATATATCCAAGTTTAGGAACCTTTCCCTAACTTGACCAAAATTTACAACCCTTGAACCCAAAATTCATGGTTTGAAACAAAATCCGGATTCAGGGATTTCCACCCTAGTCCACCCTGCCTTTTACCGCCAAAATGGTTTTAGGTCAAAACTTATGACCCTCGTGTCTTTAAACAAAAAAATGGTTTTTCAAAAAACCGCGAGGAAGCGACGCTTAGTCGATACTCGCACAAATCGGAAGCAAGCGAACCACGTTCACACTTCCAAAATCGCAAGGAAGCGACATTTCGTCGGTACTTGCAAAATCCAAAACTGTGGAGATGCAACATTTCAGTTGATATCCACAACCCAAATTTCAAAGGTTCGAAAAAACCTAAAAAACTGTGGAGACGCAACATTTCAGTTGATATCCATAACCCAAAGGTTCGAGAAAACCACAAATTTCAAAAATCGTGGGGAAACGACATCAAGTCAGTACCCGCAAAACCAAAATTTTTGAAAAGCAAGGATGCGACATCCCATCGATACTTGCACCCAAATCCGCGAGGATGCGACATTCCATCGATACTCGCAACCGAATGAACAAGGATGCGACATTCCATCGATACTTGCAAGAACATTTAGCAGGGAGGCGACTTTTAGTCGATACTTGCATTTTTTGAAAACCAAACCGGCTATAAATGCCATCAAAACAGGCTATAAATGCCACAAACCGGCTATCGATGCCACTAAAATAAAACCGGCTATCAATGCCACAAAAAAAAAACTTGGATTTCAAAAAAAAAAAACGGCTATCAATGCCACCAAAACAAAACAGGCTATCAATGCCACCAAAAACCGGCTATAGATGCCAACAAAACAAACCGGCTATCAATGCCACCAAAACTGGCTATAGATGACACAAAAAAAAAACTCGGCTATCAATGCCACAAGAAAAGCTGGCTCTCATGCCAAAATTGGCTTCCATGCCACAAACAAAAACCTGGCTTTCATGCCAAAACAATTACTTGACAAAAGATTTTCACAAAATGACAACCTTTTGATCAAATCCCATTTAGCAATTACTTTCAAGTGAGCGTAGGGATAACAAAAAAAAAAGAGTACCAAAAAATACATGTGGTACCAAAAAAAAAGAAGAAAAGTGCTCACAAGCACTACAAAAAAAAGTACCAAAAAAAATACAAGTGGTACCAAAAAAAAAGAAAGAAGGATGGTTTCTGTATACAGGAGCTCAATCAAAAATGGTCTCCAGCCAAGAGTTCAGCTCCTTAAGCAAGCTTTTGGCTTCATCCGTGAAGGATTCCAAGGCACGCTTCTTCAAGAACCTGCCATGAGATGCTGGGGTGGGCTGTAACCCTTCTTCTGCACTGGGAAGCTTCCCTCGAGCGGTTTTCCATTGTTTGTCCTCATCAGACTTCCTTTTGAGAACTCGATTGGCATCCGCAACTCGATGAATCAGAGCAGTCTCCCTTTCACGAGCCTCTGTTATTTCAGTCCACTTGGCAGCGACTTGTGCCTGCAGATGCTCAAGACGTTTCCTGGCCTCATCGACCTCCCTATCAAGGATGTTAAGGTCATGTGTCAGCGTAATGATGGTTATCTCTTCTAAGTTCCTCTCTCGGACTGCCTGCTTCTTGCTTTCTGTAGCCTCATCCAGGTCAGATTGAGCCTTATCCGCAGGGTCCAAGAACATCTCCTTGAAGAACTGATCGTCAGGAAAACCCATGGTCTCAAACCACTTGTCACCCAGCTCAATGATCCTATTAACGATCGCCCTAGCATCTGTGACATCCAGACCAGCCTCTTCAGCATCACCGAGAATCTCACGCACATGCTGGATCATGCTAAATCCGGCTTCCAAGTGCCAAGAAAAGAGAGTCTCAATCCAAGAGCTCAGAACTCGCACCACCACCTTCTTCGCAAAAAGAAGAGATGGCCCAGCTGAAGATTCGCCCAACTCCGTTGGTCGGCTGCTCATGTCATCATCTGTTGAAAGAGTAACAAAAGAACTCTTTCCAGTTGAAGCTGCTCCTGCTCGGGAAGGAATCTCAGCGCGAGGAATCTCCTCAACATTGTCAGAACTGGTCCTAGGAGTCTCTACCTCTGGATTAACCTCTGGCATCCCTTGCTCTGGAAGCGACGGACCCTCCTCTGTCACTTCAAAACCTGCCAAAAGAAACACAAAAAGGTATGAATATAATCCTGTTTGAAAATCATTATCAGGGTTATAACTACAAAATACCTTCTTCGACGACTGGCGGAACACTTTCTTCCTCCATGAACTCATCGGAAGCATCATCAACATTTGCGTCCATCGATGGTTCAAAGTCATCAGAACCCTGTGGCAAGTCAGCTGACAAAAAAAATGTTAGCAAACCAAGTCATAAACTCAAAAAAAAAGCAAAAGAAGTCGTACCAATTGGAGATTCTGGATTTACTCCAGAGTCCCTCGGTTCTTCTTCAAGTGCCTCAACAGGATCCATCACCACCTCATCGGTTGGGACCTCAGGCATCACCAAGTCTTCCTCTACTAAAAAAAAAAAAAGAAAAGCAGAAACAAGAAGCAAATCAGAACATGGAAAAAAAATCCCATGAAAAGAAATGGAAAGAGAAAAAGGAAGAATCATACCTTCACCGACGGTCTCTTCTTCTCGACTTCTCTTCTCTGGAGGCTCGTCAGCATCCACTGGCACATCCTCATTGATAGTAAGAGGAACTTCCAAGTCAGGAGAGTCCTCATATTGCCCCTTGCTGCGATGATGACTCCTCCCCCTCTTACCCCGGCGGGCTCGCTTCTTAGAGGAACCTGCCCCACTGTCAGAGTCAGGTTTCCCACTTGACTCCTCACTGGATGGTCTACTCTTGCCAGTAGACTCCACGGAAGCTTGCCTCTGTGCCGCTTGCATCCAAGCGCCAAGATCGGCTTCCTCCTGTTCTAGCTGCTCCAAAGCCTCATCAGGTATTTCTCGAACAGCTTCAAAACCAATGACGCCCTGGTCACCGAGAAAGCCTATCTTGTGCTTCTCTCCAGAAAGGAAAGCCCAAACTTCCTATCGCCGGACGCCATCCGACTTTCCAAGGCCCTTTCTAGATGCCAGCTTCACATCAAGCTCCTTCTTGGAAAGCCCCCGATATGCCGAAAAGCTCTCCGCGAACCACTTCGCAAAGCCGGCAGTCCGGGAAGTCAGCAACACAGGATAAGAAATCATGGCTGTAGTGTCTTCAGCACTATAAAAAGCCCATGCATTTCTCCCGTCCTGTAAACCTCCAAAGCGCTTCACCATGCTTGAAGGCGCTCCAACAACGCCTTGAGAAAAGCCCAGCTACAAAGCAAAGCGAGAGGGTACATACGGCTGGATGTCGACGAAAAGATGTCTACGGTACACCATCGTGCCGACACGTATGCTGAAAAGCCACTCTCTCTCTGCATTTGTCAAGGAATAATGCCTTCCCGACCCCGCCCTGGTAGAGTCTCGGGAGGCACCAAAATCAAAAGCCTTCTTCCGCAACTCCGGAGAAAGCTTCACTGAAGATTGCCCCATCTCGACGTCCCTGAACCGTCGGATCCTCATGCGGGCAAACAAAAGTGATTCGGACACGGCTTTGCCCTTAGCCAGTCGAATCATCAGAGGATCATCATCCTGTGCAGCACCCAGCCGATGGAAGCCAGGACAGTGGTATACATACCACGAATAAAAGATATGGGCTGAAAATACCCTATGTCAGACCCCGACCCAGGTTTGAATATTTAATCATGTTTTAACCGTGATTAGTGGTTAAGTGGAATTAGGGGACGATTAGCTTATTTTATTAAGCTAGATTAGGTTGTTTGTTTAGCTTGAGACCTTTGTTAGCCTTTGACTTAAGTTTGACACGGGCCGGGGCGCCCGTGGATTTATGTGTGAGATTGTTGAATTTGTTCTTGATGCTTGTAAAATCCTCATTTATGTGTATTTTGACTTACTTCCTTTTGATCATCAACTTTCATGTTTTGGCCAACTTGATTTTGTGATCAGAAATCGCGTTTTTCGAGAAAAAGGGCAAAACTGACATTTCACACCAAACCTGTACCCAAATTTCGAAAATTCCAGAAATTGCCAAAAATATACTTTTTGGAAAGTAGAAATTTCGCCGATCATTTTTGTCTTCTTCGTCGTTTTCGTTCGGGGCCCGCAAGTACCATTTTTATGCTTGTGAAGTTTGGGGCCCACATTGGCTTGTCTCTTAAGAAGAGAGTTCTTCTCCTCCCTTCCTCATTTCCATTCCAGCAACTTTTCTTGGCTAGGGTTTTTCTCTTCTCCCTTCTCACTCTCTCTCATCTGGAACTCTCACTTGGTGAGGTATCCTTGGAGGATTGATCTCCTCATTCTCTTCCTCCCTCTTCAAGCTTCCTATGGATACCATTCTTGAGGAATTTGAGCTAGGAGAAGCCCTCCATTCAAGCCTTTCTTCTTTGTTAGGGTTCCTCAAGGTGAGCAATAGTTTTCTAAACCCAAGATCTTTGCTTTCCCCTCCATTTGGAGCATTTTAATCCCTTTTGCTAAGGTTTTCTTTGAGGTTTTACAAGTGTTGACATTTTAGGGTTTCTTGGGAATTTTTGGGGTTTTTGTAGATTTGGAGCTTGAAGCTCTAAGGATTTGTTTTAGGAGTGATTTTGAGCTCATCTTGGCTAAGGCAAGTATTTTCCAACATTAATATGATGTTTTTCCTCATTTGATTCTATTTCTTGATTTCCTTCTTTTTATGTTAATCTTCTTTAGCTATGGTTTGCTTTGATTTAATGCACCATCTTAATGGTTGTCTTAAGTTATGTTAATGCTCTACTATGCATTGGAAGCTTACTCTATTTTGGGTTTCTTGCAAAGTTTGTTTCATGTGTACAAATGGGTATTCTAAGGGATGGAAAAGAAGTTTGATTTCATTTAAAAGTGTGGTAATTATGTTAATTAGATGGTTTAATGGTTTGTAGAGGATGAGAAGAGGCCCAAGATTGTGGTAGGATGGTTTATGGATGGAAGAGAATTGAAATGATCAAGAAAGAAGGAGAAAAACAAAAAAAAAATGGAAGTTCTGCACTCTCGGGCTGGACTGGGCAGGCCCAGTCCGCTCGAGCGACCCAGTGGGTCGCTCGAGCGGACCAGGCACTGTCTGGGTCCGCTCGAGCGACCCACTGGGCCGCTCGAGCGACCCAGCTACTGTCTGGGTCCGCTCGAGCGGACCTGGGTCCGCTCGAGCGAGCCCAGCTCAGTCTGGGCTCGGGTTTGGGCTTGTTTCAAGGCAGTTTTTGGGCTTGTTCTCAGGGCTTCATTGGGCCTGTTTTAAGGCCTGTTCTTGGACCACTTGAGACTTATTAATGGACTATTTTAGGGCCTGAATCCTGGGCAGCTCTAAGGACTGAATTGGGCCTGATTAAGTGGACTGTTTGAGCATTGGGGAAGGACGGTTGTGGGCCTGATTAAGAAGGGATATAAACCTACATTTTTAAGGACACATTATATATAATTTCAAGCCCACTTCGGGCCTATGTCCAAGCTCAATTCAGCCCTAAACCCTCTCCTATAAGTGAAGCCCAATTCAACCCTTTTCAAGCCTAGAATTCGTGGCAAGCTGTGTTTTAAACCATGGCCCATACCACTTAGGAAAACCCTTGAGTCTAAGTGTACATTTAATCCCTTGTGACTGTCAACGATCTTCAGTGGCACCAAATAACTTTCTGTAATGACAGTAAGGGGATTAATTGTATATCGAGACTACCCGCTTAGTCGACCGACCCATCATTCATTCTTTTATATAAAAAGACTTTTGGTTTTGGTTCTTCTCCTATGCTTTTATTGTTTTGAAGTGGGTTACCCCCATACTTTAGAAATGATGAAACTACTCACTTGTTTTGCGTGGCTTCGCCTATATGCATTTGTTTGGAGTAGTTTTCTATCAACTTTGGAAATGTATCTTATAAATGGAATTGCATTTCTTCGAGGTTTCGAATTTTCACTAAAATGGCACCACTAGGCTTAGGTCACCTTGTCGGACTGATCATCCGGCTTGGGGTCTTTATTTTGTTTGCCAGCTGCAGTTTGGATTCCGTTTGTACCGACCATGGCAACGGTAATTATCCGTTCCCACGTTTAGTGGCTACGGTTCTGTCTGATAACGACTATGTCGTTCCGTCCCACGTTTAGTGGCTTCGGTTTGTTTGCTCCGGTTACTTCGGTAACAGGAGAATATAGCTTTATGTGGGTCGCCATTGTTTTATGCATTGATATTCATCTCATGGCATTTATTTATGTTACTCATCATGATATTAGATTTGTAAACCATCGAGATGTTTATTCTATCTTTACTTCGACATTGATATTAACCGTGATTTCATCGTAGCTCTTTCTTATCATGTTCTGTTTTACTTTCATCTTATTATTGTTGTAATTGCTTGCCAGACCGTCGTGTCTGACTCTCTTTTGTTTGGTGTCAGATGTCGAGCCCCTCGCGGTTGAGGCGCACTTCGAGGCGGAACCTATAGTTCCAGCAGAGGGCGAGTGGCAGCCCGATGATGTCAATTAGACGTCGGGTTGTCTTGGAGCTGCGACCACATTTTGGGGATTTCATATTATACATTTTGGGTTTTTGGTTATGGCCATTGTTGGCTTATTTTCTTTTGGGGAAAGTTTGTAATTAATGCTTAACTTTACTTTTGTATCAACTCTAACTAACTTTGGCCCACAGTAAATGTTTCTCTTTTGATGCTAGTCTCGTGCGTTCTCAATTTATACCTGTTTGTGAGACTTTTATGTTTGCTACAAAGCTTCCGCGTAATTCATTTGTATGAAAGTGATCCTTATACATCACTATTTGATCGGATTCCGTGAATCCTTACCGCGGAAACCTGTGGGAAACTAGCGTGTGCGGGCAGAATTTTCCGGCCCGCCTCGCCGCGTCCCCGGATTAAGGCCTCGTTTAGCGGGACCTCGGTCCGGGGGCGTGACAGGCTTGGTATCAGAGCGAGAAATATTTGAGGCAATTAAAATTGGATTAGAAACATAAGGACGTGGCAAGGATTCGTTAGCATTACCGTTAGTTAGCATCGATTTGGGATTGGGAACGCTATATTACTATATTTTGTTGTACTAACAAGTTGTTTTGCAGCACTATGCCTCCACGTCGACCTCCGGCAGGTGCGAATGCATCAGGTAGCAATCATGACAGCGAGATTGAAAACCCGGTAACGGGTCAATTCCAGCAACTCATGCAAATGTTAGTCGAACAACAGCAACGAGCCAATGAAAATCAAGCTCGATTTCAAGAACAAATGGCCAAGAAGGATGAGGAATTAACTCAAGTGCAAAGGCAACTGCTTGAAGTGTTGGGTAGAAGGCCAGAACCAGCAGCTAATGTAGAACCAGTGCAGAACAGGGACAGAGATCCTAATATCCTATTTGAGAAGTTCAGGAAAAGGGGTCCTAAAGAGTTTACGGGTCAGGAAGAACCTTTGGCAGCAGATGACTGGTTGGCTCATACCGAGAATATCTTTGATATTTTTGTATGTACAGGCAGACAGCGGGTTCACTTGGCAGCATCTATGTTTACTGGGTTGGCAGACATTTGGTGGAAGACTGTCAAGGAAGGCTACCAGAATATTGCAGATGGGATTGCTTGGGCCACTTTCAAGCAGCAGTTTAGTGAGAAATATGTCCCAGCACATATTAAGAAGCAGAAGGCGGCAGAGTTCCAGTTACTTAAGCAAGAAGATATGACTGTCCTTGAGTATCTTACGAAGTTTGAGAAGTTATCTCGCTATGCTCCAGAGTTGGTAGACACCGAGGAGAAAAAGATTACTAAGTTTATGGATGGGCTCAACCCCATTATTTTGAGAGATGCTTTGGGCGTGGTACCACCGACCACCTTTCAAGAAGCTATCAAGAGGGCCTACATGTTTGAGGATATAAACAATCAGATTATCAAGGACAACCAAAGAAAGAGGCAGCAGTTTTAGAGTGGGCAGAAGTCTTACCAAGGAAAGAAGCAAAAGAAACAGCAGAATGCTCCAACTCAGGGCGGGTGTGAGCATTGTGGCAAGAATCATTCTTCGCAGCAGTGTTATCGCTTTTCAGGGGCGTGTTTCAAGTGTGGTAGCTCAGACCACCAAGTGAAGGATTGCCCAAACAATAGGAACCAGGGCAACAGGGCACCGCAGCAGCCGCCTAGGCAAGCCCCTCAGTAGAATCAGCAAGTAGTTCAGAATCCACCGAGGCAGCAGCAGAACCAGCAGCCCCGTCAACAGCCTCAGAACCAGAATGCCCGTCCACAGCAGCAGAATAGGAATATGCAGCTTGTGAGACCAAATCAGAATCAGAACAGACCTCGTCAGCAAGGCCGTCTCAATCATATCAATCAAGTGGATGCAGAAGCGGCAGGTGATGTTGTGGAAGGTAAACTTCTAATCTGTGATGTAGAAGCTAAAGTGTTGTTTGACCCGGGATCTACCCATTCTTTCTTATCCCTTGTGTTTGCTAAGAAGATTAGTGTTCCTGTTAGAGAGTTAGAGTTTGTTTTGACTGTTACTACTCCGGTAGGGAAGCAAGTGGTGTGTAGTACTTTTTATCCGGGTTGTCCAGTGAAGATAGGAGAAGTCATTTTCCCTGCAGATCTTATCACTTTAGTGATGCATGACTTCGATGTCATTCTAGGCATGGATTGGCTAGCGGGTCATCATGCCTCCATGGATTGCTATAGTAAGACCATCATGTTTAGGTTGGATGAGTCGTCCTCCGGGGTGAAATTTCAAGGAGAGAAAAGGATTTCCCCAGTTAGGTTTATTTCAGCTCTTTCGGCAGCTAAGTTGTTGAGGTCAGGTTGTGAGGGATTTATCGCTTTCGTTTCCAAGGACGAACAGTCCCTAGGGGTGGAGAATATTCCGATAGTGTGTGAGTTTCCCGATGTTTTTCCAGAAGAGATTCCAGGGTTACCACCTGTCAGAGAAGTTGAGTTTACAATAGAGTTGGTGCCAGGAACCGCTCCGATCTCCATTGCTCCTTATAGGATGGCTCCAGCGGAGTTAGGTGAATTGAAGTTGCAATTGCAAGAGTTGCTAGATAAAGGCTTTGTTAGGCCAAGTGTTTCCCCATGGGGAGCTCCAGTGCTTTTTGTCAAGAAGAAAGATGGAAGTTTGAGGATGTGTATAGACTATAGGAAGTTGAATCAAGTGACCATCAAGAACAAGTACCCTCTGCCTAGGATAGACGAGTTGTTTGATCAGTTGCAAGGTGCAAAGTTTTTCTCGAAGATAGATTTGAGGTCCGGATACCATCAGTTGAGGGTTAGAGAATCAGACATTCCGAAGACAGCTTTTCGAACCAGATATGGGCACTATGAATTTTTGGTGATGCCCTTTGGACTGACGAATGCACCAGCGGTATTCATGGCTCTCATGAACAAGATTTTTGCACCCTATCTAGATCAGTTCACCGTCGTCTTCATTGATGATATTCTAGTGTATTCCAAGTCAAGAGAAGATCATGAGCAACATTTAAGGACTTCTTTGCAGTTGTTGAGAGATAACCAGTTGTATGCGAAGCTTGGAAAATGTGAGTTTTGGCTAGAGCAAGTCTCTTTTCTCGGTCACATTATTTCTGAAGAAGGGCTAGCAGTTGACCCGTCAAAGATTGAAGCAGTTATCAATTGGGAGAGACCGAAAAATGTGACAGAGATTAGGAGTTTTCTGGGTTTGGCAGGCTATTATAGGAGATTTGTTCAAGGCTTTTCGTCCATTGCCGCACCATTGACTAAGCTAACTCGGAAGAATGTGCCGTTTGTATGGTCAGAGAAGTGTGAAGCTAGTTTTGAAGAGTTGAAGAAGAGGTTAACTTCAGCGCCTGTCCTCACCTTGCCTTCGGGGAGTGGTGGTTTCGTCATCTATACGGATGCTTCAGGAGTAGGACTCGGTTGTGTGTAGATGCAAAACGGAAATGTGATTGCATATGGCTCGAGGCAATTGAAGGATCATGAAAAGAAGTATGCAACGCACGATTTGGAGTTAGCAGCCATAGTTTTCGCGTTGAAGATGTGGAGACACTACTTGTACGGAGAAAAATTTGAAGTTCATTCGGATCACCGTAGTCTCCAGTACTTATTCTCTCAGAAGGAGTTAAATATGAGGCAGAGAAGGTGGATGGAGTACATCAAGGACTACGATTTTCCGATTATCTATCATCCGGGGAAGGTTAATGTAGTGGCAGATGCGTTGAGCAGGAAATCAGTTTGTTTGGCCAGTTTGCATGGATTTTACAATTTTCAGCAATTTGAGGATTTGGGAGTAGAGTTCGAACTTTTGAGGGAAGGAGTTGTGTTGGCAAATATGACAGTGTCCGAGCCAGTTTTTATTCAGAAAATTAAGGATAGTCAGATGCAAGATCCAGACTTGGTTAAAATTGTAGAGCATATCTCGGAGAGGCCAGATTTTCAGATGTTGGATGGAGTTTTGTACTTCCGTGGCAGACTTTGTGTTCCTAAAGTAGACAATTTGAAAGATGACATTATGGTAGAAGCTCACAATACGAGGTATTCAGTGCACCCAGGGAGTACGAAGATGTATCAAAATTTGAAGAGTCGTTTTTGGTGGAACAATATGAAGAGAGAGATAGCAGCCTTTGTGTCTAGATGCATGACTTGTCAATTAGTGAAGGCGGAACATCAGAAACCACCTGGTCTTTTGCAACCGTTAGAGATCCCAGAGTGGAAATGGGAACACCTGACAATGGATTTTGTATCAGGCTTACCGAACACAAGCAAGGGGAACAATGCCATTTGGATCATAGTGGATCGGTTAACGAAGTCAGCGCACTTTATTCCGTTGAAGACCGGTAAGAAGATGCACATGTTGGCGTTAGCGCAGGCTTTTGTGAAGGAGATTGTTAGTCGTCATGGTCAGCCGGTTTCCATCACTTCAGATCGGGATAGTAGATTTGTTTCGAGGTTTTGGAAGACTTTGCATGAATCGATGGGGACGAAGCTTCAATTCAGTACAGCGTACCACCCGCAAACAGATGGTCAGTCGGAAAGGACTATTCAGACTCTTGAGGACATGCTTAGGGCTTGTGTCCTTGATTTCAAGAATCAGTGGGACGAGAATCTACCGCTTTGCGAATTTGCCTATAACAATAGTTACCATTCAAGCATAGGAATGGCTCCTTTTGAAGCGCTTTATGGCAGGAAGTGTAGAACCCCCGTGTGTTGGGAAGAAGTCGGAGAACGCAGTTTTCACGGTCCATCTTTAGTTGAGGAAACAAGTGATAAAGTCAGAATCATCCATGAGAGATTGAAGATTGCGAGGAGCCGACAGAAGAGCTATGCTGATGTTCGAAGAAAGGATCTCCAATTCCAAGTTGGAGACAAGGTATTCTTAAAGGTATCTCCGGTCAGAGGGACATTGAGATTTGGGCAGAAAGGCAAATTGTCTAAGAGATTTATTGGTCCGTATGAGATCTTGAGTCGGATCGGGGAAGTGGCGTACAGATTAGCTTTGCCTCCAGAACTGTCGGGTGTGCACAACGTGTTTCACGTATCAATGTTAAGGAAGTATGTTTCAGACCCATCGCACGTGCTACAACATGAGCCGTTAGATGTCAGAGAGGATGCCACCTACATTGAAAAACCGGCAGAGATTATTGACACCAAAGAGCAAGAACTGAGGAATAGGACAATTCAGTGGGTAAAAATCCGTTGGGAGAATCATGGACCAGAAGAAGCTACTTGGGAGCTTCGTGAGCAAGTTCAAAAGAAGTATCCTCAGCTATTCCCAGAGGTTAGTGATCATTTGGAGGACCAAATGTGATTCTTAGGGGTGGAGGATGTCAGACCCCGACCCAGGTTTGAATATTTAATCATGTTTTAACCGTGATTAGTGGTTAAGTGGAATTAGGGGACGATTAGCTTATTTTATTAAGCTAGATTAGGTTGTTTGTTTAGCTTGAGACCTTTGTTAGCCTTTGACTTAAGTTTGACACGGGCCGGGGCGCCCGTGGATTTATGTGTGAGATTGTTGAATTTGTTCTTGATGCTTGTAAAATCCTCATTTATGTGTATTTTGACTTACTTCCTTTTGATCATCAACTTTCATGTTTTGGCCAACTTGATTTTGTGATCAGAAATCGCGTTTTTCGAGAAAAAGGGCAAAACTGACATTTCACACCAAACCTGTACCCAAATTTCGAAAATTCCAGAAATTGCCAAAAATATACTTTTTGGAAAGTAGAAATTTCGCCGATCATTTTTGTCTTCTTCGTCGTTTTCGTTCGGGGCCCGCAAGTACCATTTTTATGCTTGTGAAGTTTGGGGCCCACATTGGCTTGTCTCTTAAGAAGAGAGTTCTTCTCCTCCCTTCCTCATTTCCATTCCAGCAACTTTTCTTGGCTAGGGTTTTTCTCTTCTCCCTTCTCACTCTCTCTCATCTGGAACTCTCACTTGGTGAGGTATCCTTGGAGGATTGATCTCCTCATTCTCTTCCTCCCTCTTCAAGCTTCCTATGGATACCATTCTTGAGGAATTTGAGCTAGGAGAAGCCCTCCATTCAAGCCTTTCTTCTTTGTTAGGGTTCCTCAAGGTGAGCAATAGTTTTCTAAACCCAAGATCTTTGCTTTCCCCTCCATTTGGAGCATTTTAATCCCTTTTGCTAAGGTTTTCTTTGAGGTTTTACAAGTGTTGACATTTTAGGGTTTCTTGGGAATTTTTGCGGTTTTTGTAGATTTGGAGCTTGAAGCTCTAAGGATTTGTTTTAGGAGTGATTTTGAGCTCATCTTGGCTAAGGCAAGTATTTTCCAACATTAATATGATGTTTTTCCTCATTTGATTCTATTTCTTGATTTCCTTCTTTTTATGTTAATCTTCTTTAGCTATGGTTTGCTTTGATTTAATGCACCATCTTAATGGTTGTCTTAAGTTATGTTAATGCTCTACTATGCATTGGAAGCTTACTCTATTTTGGGTTTCTTGCAAAGTTTGTTTCATGTGTACAAATGGGTATTCTAAGGGATGGAAAAGAAGTTTGATTTCATTTAAAAGTGTGGTAATTATGTTAATTAGATGGTTTAATGGTTTGTAGAGGATGAGAAGAGGCCCAAGATTGTTGTAGGATGGTTTATGGATGGAAGGGAATTGAAATGATCAAGAAAGAAGGAGAAAAACAAAAAAAAAAATGGAAGTTCTGCACTCTCGGGCTGGACTGGGCAGGCCCAGTCCGCTCGAGCGACCCAGTGGGTCGCTCGAGCGGACCAGGCACTGTCTGGGTCCGCTCGAGCGACCCACTGGGCCGCTCGAGCGACCCAGCTACTGTCTGGGTCCGCTCGAGCGAGCCCAGCTCAGTCTGGGCTCGGGTTTGGGCTTGTTTCAAGGCAGTTTTTGGGCTTGTTCTCAGGGCTTCATTGGGCCTGTTTTAAGGCCTGTTCTTGGACCACTTGAGACTTATTAATGGACTGTTTTAGGGCCTGAATCCTGGGCAGCTCTAAGGACTGAATTGGGCCTGATTAAGTGGACTGTTTGAGCATTGGGGAAGGACGGTTGTGGGCCTGATTAAGAAGAAATATAAACCTACATTTTTAAGGACACATTATATATAATTTCAAGCCCACTTCGGGCCTATGTCCAAGCTCAATTCAGCCCTAAACCCTCTCCTATAAGTGAAGCCCAATTCAACCCTTTTCAAGCCTAGAATTCGTGGCAAGCTGTGTTTTAAACCATGGCCCATACCACTTAGGAAAACCCTTGAGTCTAAGTGTACATTTAATCCCTTGTGACTGTCAACGATCTTCAGTGGCACCAAATAACTTTCTGTAATGACAGTAAGGGGATTAATTGTATATCGAGACTACCCGCTTAGTCGACCGACTCATCATTCATTCTTTTATATAAAAAGACTTTTGGTTTTGGTTCTTCTCCTATGCTTTTATTGTTTTGAAGTGGGTTACCCCCATACTTTAGAAATGATGAAACTACTCACTTGTTTTGCGTGGCTTCTCCTATATGCATTTGTTTGGAGTAGTTTTCTATCAACTTTGGAAATGTATCTTATAAATGGAATTGCATTTCTTCGAGGTTTCGAATTTTCACTAAAATGGCACCACTAGGCTTAGGTCACCTTGTCGGACTGATCATCCGGCTTGGGGTCTTTATTTTGTTTGCCAGCTGCAGTTTGGATTCCGTTTGTACCGACCATGGCAACGGTAATTATCCGTTCCCACGTTTAGTGGCTACGGTTCTGTCTGATAACAACTATGTCGTTCCGTCCCACGTTTAGTGGCTTCGGTTTGTTTGCTCCGGTTACTTCGGTAACAGGAGAATATAGCTTTATGTGGGTCGCCATTGTTTTATGCATTGATATTCATCTCATGGCATTTATTTATGTTACTCATCATGATATTAGATTTGTAAACCATCGAGATGTTTATTCTATCTTTACTTCGACATTGATATTAACCGTGATTTCATCGTAGCTCTTTCTTATCATGTTCTGTTTTACTTTCATCTTATTATTGTTGTAATTGCTTGCCAGACCGTCATGTCTGACTCTCTTTTGTTTGGTGTCAGATGTCGAGCCCCTCGCGGTTGAGGCGCACTTCGAGGCGGAACCTATAGTTCCAGCGGAGGGCGAGTGGCAGCCCGATGATGTCAATTAGACGTCGGGTTGTCTTGGAGCTGCGACCACATTTTGGGGATTTCATATTATACATTTTGGGTTTTTGGTTATGGCCATTGTTGGCTTATTTTCTTTTGGGGAAAGTTTGTAATTAATGCTTAACTTTACTTTTGTATCAACTCTAACTAACTTTGGCCCACAGTAAATGTTTCTCTTTTGATGCTAGTCTCGTGCGTTCTCAATTTATACCTGTTTGTGAGACTTTTATGTTTGCTACAAAGCTTCCGCGTAATTCATTTGTATGAAAGTGATCCTTATACATCACTATTTGATCGGATTCCGTGAATCCTTACCGCGGAAACCTGTGGGAAACTAGCGTGTGCGGGCGGAATTTTCCGGCCCGCCTCGCCGCGTCCCCGGATTAAGGCCTCGTTTAGCGGGACCTCGGTCCGGGGGCGTGACACCCTATTCATGGGAAGCCCAAGCCGAACCAAAAAAGCAGCAGCCTGCAGTTCGGTACACAAGTAGGAGTAAAGAGCTGGCACCAAAGCAAGCTGCTCTCCAAACGCCATCTGACAAGCCGGAAAAATACAATGCGGCCTGATGTGCATTCCATCTCCTCCAGCAAAAACAGCCTCACCAAGCCAATAAGTGAGGTAAAAAGCGAGATCTCTCCGCAGTGCAATGTCAGGACATATGGCGTTTGTACTTGCACAGAAATCTCTCAACTCTTCTTGCATGGCCAAGATCTTCTTTGAACTTGGATCCTGAGCTCCGGCTTCCTGGGTCACGCTATCAGAAGACTCCCTGCTATCAAAAAACTTAGGGAATGAAGAGCTAAAACTCTTCCAACTGCTGGATCTAACTTTCAAACCCTCCTTCTCCTTCAAAAAATCATAGAAGGCGACGAGCTGAAAGTATAGAAGCCTGAACTCCTCAGACTGCCCCTCGAGGACGCTGTCAATCGGCATAAACTCCTCATAGAGTTTGCCGAGGATGGGCAATCCAGTAATGGCGCTCAGCTCATTCAAAGAAAAACCAATCTCACCATTCGTCACAACGAAGGTATTGGTTTGTGGGAGTAATGACTCCAGCATAGCCATGAAGGCCTCGTCGGAAAAGATCACGGTCTCCCTAAAGGCGCGGACCGCATCAAAAATCCCTGCTTCCTTCAAAACGGCGCCACCAATCAGCAGGACGCGATCAGTCCACGACTTCCACTCGGAGTCAGCATTGAAGCGGCCACGAAGTCGGAAAGGCTTGATCCAATTGCTGCCGTCACCACTGAAAATACCAAGGCCCACCGGTCTCAAATCGACCGACGGATAATCAGAGCCTTGGTAGCCGCTGGATGGCATCAACAGGTCCATGTCAACAGGCGACCTCTCCGTATATCCAGGAGAACCTCCAACAAAAACCCCGGTCTTGATTACATTTGTCCTTCTCACCCAACTTGGAGGATCTTCCCTCTTAGGGCACGTGGGGGCAAGGCTCAGAATCGAGACGGTGCGATCAAACGTCGACCGGGTAGCAACAGTCTTCTTCTCACCATCTGCTGTGAAAGAAAACTGAAAACATCTCCTCTGGTATGTCATGTCATCAGGGACTGCATCACCAAAGAAGAAGGTAGGCTTGGGCAAAATGCTCTGATCTTCCATCACCCATGGACGACTGCTTACCATGATCTTATAGAATTCCTCTCCCTTGAGAGCGATCAGTCGCTGCCTCATCTCATCTCTGTTGAGGGAGTCGCACTCTTCCAGATTTCTCTCAACATACTGGACCTTCTCAAAAGCCTGCTGAACAGCCGGATTAGAAGATCTAGAAGATCGACGAGGTACGCTTGTAGCAGGCTCTTTACCCTTGTTCGCTCTGGAGGAACCACCTGAAAAGGATGGAAAAGAAAAAGATCAAACATCAAAATGACAGAATCTCGCTAAAAAAAAATCTGGCGAAATTTTGACATGATGACGGGGCAATTCCGAAGAAAAGGAACTATCCCGAAAGAAATAGAAAGCTTGAAGATGGGCTCAACATCGCTGCGAGCTCCGAAACTCCAAACTTTCGAAACCTCAAAGTCTCCGCAAAATCAGGAAGGACTCAACATCACTGCGAGCTCCAAATTCCCAAATTTGCGAAAACTTTCAGGTATGCTATCACATCATGCTACAAATTTAATTTACAAATTAAAGGCATGCATGAACATCTAGGTTTGCCAAAAAAAAAAAAAAAGAGGGGCATTATCATGATGAGCAAAAAAAAAAAAAGAAGAAAAGAAACTTTCTCAAAAAAAAAGGGAAAGAAAACAAAAAAAAAGAAAAGAAACTTTCTCAAAAAAAAAAAGGGAGGGAAAGAAAACAAAAAAAAAAAGAAAAAAAACTTTCTCAAAAAAAAAAAAAGGAGAACTTACTTGAAGCCATTGATGGAGAAGAAGAAGAAAAGTCTTGAAGATCTTGAAGAAGAAGAACTCTTGGTCTTGAAGCCCTCTTGAGATTATTGCAAAAGAAAGTAATAAGAGCAAGAGATCCAACCTTCTCCTTGCTTTTATAGAGGAGAGCAAACCAAAGAAGGAAAGAAGAAAGAGGTAAGTGTTACTAATTAGTAACCTTACCAAAAGAAAGAGATTAGAAAGATTCTTTCCCAAAAGAAAGATATCTTGAGGGATTTTCTCCCAAAAAGAAATCGATGACGGATTCTTTCCCAAAAGAAAGATATCTTGAGATATCCTATCCCAAAATAAAGGGATCATGAGAGATTCTCTCCAAGTAAAGATATTCTTAGATATTCTCTATCCAAATGAGATATTTTTTGATATTCTTTACAAAAATGACACCATATGAGATCTAAGCCATTTCAAAAGCTTAAGGTCCCATGGGTTAGCCCATATGAGCCAGGTTTGACCACCTAGGCACACAAAAAAAAAAAAAAAAAAAATTTGGGCTTTTAGTCAAAGAGAAATCCCTCTTACCAAGAGCATACAAAAATGGTTCCATGCCTCTTTTGAGTTGATTGGACCATACAAAGAAAATTTCAAGCCCCATGAGCTTCCAAAAATCAAACCATCCAGCCTCATCTACCAAATTGAGCCAAAATCTTGAAATTGACATTCCACAAAAACCAAAAACCAAAACCTGATCCCCTAACTTGCCACATACAGCCTGCTAAATCACAAGATCAAAACCAAAATTGATCCCCCAACATTCCACATACAGCTTGTTGGGTCACACGATCAAAACCAAACCCGACCCCCTAACCTGCCACATATAGCCTGTTAGGTCACAAGGTCAAAACCCAAATCCACATCCCTGATGTCATCTTCAAAACTTTGCCTCGAGATGGTACGTGATCCCTTTCACTACCATAAAATTCCCCTGGAAGCTCAAAAGGCTACAAATACCAAAAAGAAAGACTGCTCAAAAACTCTTGGTCAAGTCACAGGCTCTCCTTCAAAAATCTCTTCGAGGCACATCGACTACAAAAGTTAAGCAACTCGTCGCTGTACCTCGAGGGGGCATTTGTTGACACCAAAAATGTCACTTTGCCTCTTCAAGATCCAAAGAGCTACATGAAGTCGCAACCTGCCATAAATAGGCAATGCTGCTTCCAAAAATCAAATCTTGTCAGAATCAAACAAAAACTGCAAGATTCTTCAAGACAGCCAAAAGAGGAGTACACAAGAAGTTTCGGGTCATTTCAAAATCATTTGGCCTAACTTCGCTTCTCAGACAGCCGAAAAGGAGCTCTCGGCGGCAAAAGCATCGGAGACACCAAATCTTCGATCAGGGCCGATGGATAGTCTCAAAATACTTCCAAAAGGCTCCACGTCAAGTTTCGAGTCAAACCGACAACGTTTGACCCTACATCAACCCTCGAATAGCTAAATCAAGCCTCTCGGCGACGAGAACCACCGAGGCCATTACTCATCAGATAGAGCACATGGACGGCTTCAAAATGCTTATAAAGGGCCACACGTCAAATTTCAGGTCATTTCCACAACATTTGACCATAGTTTGACGCTCGGAAGCCAAATCAGGCCTCTCGGCGGCAAAGCTCTCCGGGACCATGGTTTCCAAGACAGAGCCTATGGATCATCTTAAAATGACTCCAATAGGTTCCCTGTCAAATTTCAAGTCAATCGGACATCGGTTGACCGCACATCAAACCGCGACATCTTCATCGCGACAAAAAGCAAGTCTACTGGTGATAGGACCCCAAACGGCTTCAAAACTCAAACAAAAGCCTATGGTTGGTCTTATTTATTGCTCAGGAGGCTTCACACCAAATTTCAGGTCATTCCGACATCGTTTGACCCAGTTTCAGCTTCTGACGGAAAATCGGCAGCTCTGCGCGACAAAGTCTTCGGCTTTCTCAGGAAATTGGAAACTTTGCAAAATAAAATGCAAGGATTCTCATCAGGTTTCCTACAAAGAAATTAGGCCAATAAATGGTCAGAATGTCAAGGAAAAGTACAGGAGAAAAAAGAATCAAAAAACAGCAAAAACGGACACAAAACGGGACACAAAAGGGGGAAAACCCCCCAGGGTCGCAGACCCCTGCGACCCTGGGCCAGGGTCGCCGGCGACCTTGGAACCCGGGGTCGCCGGGAAGGCCCCGGAAACCCCGGTTTTCGCCGTTTTTTTCGCGATTCGAAGAGCCCAGCCTCTGGTACTTTCCAAAATTCATGCTTTTGAGACACCAAGTCCTCTGACATCCGTCCAAAACACGGGTCAATCATCAAGAGTATTGAAAACAATATTGATCGCCACCCGGTCAACCAAAAAAAGTGTGCTTTCTACCCGACCGATCGAGAAATCGACAGGACAGATGGCACCGACCCGCTGTTGGCAACAAACACCTGAAATTACATGGTCATCTGATGTCGATCTACATGAAGATCCATCGATGATCATCGACAGAAGAATCCCAAAAGACGTGGCACGGCCCGCGACTCTTCAGCTGCTCGGCGACCACTTAATGCGATTAATTGACTAACTTTATTACAGTCATTAATCCATTTCTTTGGACGGCCCAATCAGAAGCAAGCATTCGGGAGTTACAAGTCAAGAGATTCATGGCATTTAACACATGAAACTCCTCCCATCATGGCGATTAAAGGCGATTAAATGCCCTCAATCTCCTCCGGCCAATCAGAAGCCAAGAAAAAGGAGTTACAAAATAAACAATTCAATTTTGTAACTCCTCCCATTATGCGGCTTTATGACAATCAAGGCTCATAAACCCTCCTAAATGGCTACCTAAAAGCCTATAAATAGGAGAGCTCTCCAAGAAGAACAAGACATCAGAAAAAAGCACAAACACACAGACAGACAGAAGCACAGAAATCCAGAGAAAGGAAAAAGAGAGAAAACTCTGCGGAAGTTCTACACCGGCCACCGCAACAAGGTGACAAAAGTCCCTTGGGGGGTACCCCCCCCCCCCAAGGTCCTTGCCTTCTCCTCCTGCCTCCGATGGCTTAGATATGGCTTTTCAGCCCGTCTACTCGGCTTTTTATTGGACATAGGTCCTCCTTTTGGTCTTTGTCCTCTAAAAACCCGAGGTTATAGCCAAGCCAAGCGAATCAATAGCATCCTCTGTTCTCATCTGCATGGATGATGGCGAAGCCCACATATGGCTTGCGACCGTCAATCTAAACGGGTCCCCCACAATCTCCTGAGAAGTTAGATCCTCCTTTTCTTGCTTTTCATTGTAGTTTGTATTTTTTCAAAAGAGACAAAAATCACAATTCTTGTCTTTCATTTTTGATAAGGATTGTAAATCGGCTATAAACGCCAAAAATCGGCTATAAATGCCAAAAAAATCGCCTTTCACGGCAAACCAAGAAAAATGTCTCTTTTCTTAAATATATGTGCAATGTAAAACTTGAAAGAAGTTGATTTCCTTTTTACTTGCGAAGGTTGATCTCCGGATCACCACTTGCAATTCCAAGTAAAAATAGAAAATCTGGCACACCCACACAAAAAAAGAAATGTTGATGCACGCCCCTGCCCCCCGGTTACGAAAGGGTCGGACCCGACGGACTCCCACGTCCGCCGACCTCGGTAGGAACTCGAGCAGGAGCGCGGTCCATCAGTTGGGTCCATAGACAACGATTCCTATATGGGTCCTTGTCGTAAATCCTAAGATGGGCCATGTTGTAATTTCTAAGGTGGGCCTCATGTTCTAATTTCTACAAAAGTAGGCTCTATGTGTTGAAATTTCTAAAGGACAACCCCTGTTTTAGATTTCTTTGGGCAACCTATAAGTCTTGCCAAAGGTTGGTTGATTGGCGTTTTAAATTAAGTTTAAGGCAGCATAGTAGTATATCTTCTGCCTTTTACACTGGTTGAAGTAAAATGACCACCAAACTGTATTACAAGCTTTTGTGTTTAAATGAAAATACTCCATGCTTATGAAGATGAATAGTTTATTTGAGCTTGAAGTTTGTACAAGGGGCCGGGCCATGGTTCAGTAATAAAAAATGGTGGTGTGCGAGGCCAGAAAATGGATGATGGCCCGGTACATAAAACTGCCAGATGGGAGAACCATGAGACCTTCAAATTCATCACCACTATCAATCATCTATCATCAAAGTCCTATACCATAAACTGGGGTCCGCTGTTTTAAGCGACAGTTGATGGCCAGAAAATAGATGGCCACGAAAGAAAACACAGCAATTTATCCACATTTATCAGAAAAAGGACAGGCTAGTAACTGGATGGATTTTGTCCAAAAGAGCTGTTAAAATCAACGGTTTGGTCATTGAACTGTAGGCTGGAGTTGCATAAAAATGAAAGATTGAGCTATTTGTAAAAATAATAATTTTCCATCTTAAATTTAGATGGTTATATTTCCAAATCCAGACATTTGTTGGGGAAATATACAAAACTCAACCCAAATCAGTTTGTGTCTTGGTCATGATTCCAAGTCCAAACACTTGTTTGCAGAAATATACAAATCTTGAACTAAATCAGTTGTGTGTGTGTGTGTGTGTCTGGAGCAGCCATCTATACAGGTCGGTCCCACCATTTAGTCCAGACATTTCATCTAGTGGCCTCATAATGTCAGAAGAGCTGAAGAAAATCCTCAATGAATAAACATGCATCCTGACTGTTGACCTGAAAATCACCAAGGTTCCATTGCACTTTTTTCCCTCGCAGGACTACTGCATAATTCAATCCCTGCCATCCAAGAATGGGTCCCATACTCCCATGAGATGAATAGCCTAAATCACTGAAATGTTGCACTTATCTGTATAGTATGCTGCCAAATAAAGCAATAACTGGCTGAGCATTACATATTTTAACTAGATAGTTGGGAGTTCGGACTTCAGAAAAATACCTGTAATTGTGTTCACCATGCTTCCAAGAAAACAGCCCATTTAAGCACAAACTAAATATTTCAAGGTCCACTTTTACTGACATAAAATCTAACCTCATGCACAAGCATACACACATGCATTTATCTAACTGTGACCACATTTTGGTGGGGAAATTATCATAGAGTTTCACTGAAATGTGATTGATTCTGGCATCTGTGAAGACAAGAAAATTTATGTAGATAAAACTACTAGAACATTCTAAGCCTGTTTGTAGCACAGTTGCTATAAAATAATTATAATGCTTTCTTGAGAGTCTGTCTTACCCAATTGCTGAACCAATACCAACCATTTCCCATGCAATACACTGGTAGCTGTCATTTCTTTAAGACCAATTGAAACCCACAGATAGATATATTCACCATAACAACTAAAATCCTTTTTACATGCATAGAAAAATGACACTGACCAGAAAGTACCATGGAGAGTAACAATAACTGACACTAAAGATTAGAATCTCCATGTGGTCCACAGGTTGCTATTCCTTCTCCAAATAATTATATCAGCCACATCCATCAAATCACTCTCAAGAATGCCTGATTTGAAGTATCAAAGAATCAATTGCATGGGATTGTCCACAGGTTGCTATTCAAGAATGCCTGCTTGTTAGATGTGCATTTCTTTTGTTGCCCATCATTTCCTACAAAAAAAAAATTCATAATTCAGAGTAATGAGGACAAAAAGGACCTCAGATACACTCAAATGGTCACTACAGTAGGGCAATGTTCTCCTACGAGTAAACTGCATAGAGCTGATATGCAGTCCAGCTCATGAAATCCACTTAGATGCAAGCAAGCATCAAAATAGTGGTTGCGGCAGGTATAGCGGCCAGTGGACAAAACACTACATGGCGGGTGATACGTAGCAGTGGCGGTGATATGTAGTGGTGTAAGTTTTTTAAGTAATTAAAATAAGTCAAATATTGTGTAGCAAACAATCTTGTAATTTCTTTAGTGATTTGGAACTATATAAGAGTAGAGACAACTTTAGGAAAGGCTATCGAAGGGAAGAAATAGGAAAAACAATGTTTTAAATTAAAATTAATTGGCTTTAATAGGTTTTAAGCTGTAGCGCCGATATTTTCAAAATAACGTAGTGGCCTCAACCGCTACGGCCGATAATGCGACCGCTGTGTAGTTATTTTGATCCATGGATACAAGTTTACCAATGGGAAGTGGGCATATTGAAAGGTCTCTTCATGGACAAGGGGGATCCAAAAAATCAGCACAACCAAAATATCCTAACCCTTAAAGATTTAACATCCTTAAAAATTAATGGCATCTTAACCGGTTGAGATTCAATCCAACAGTGAGTGAAGGTTCAGTGTGTGTAAAATTGGGCCTGATTCCAGATCATGGGATGAAAGGACTATCAAAAGGGCTGCACTAATGAAAAATGGGCCCAAGTGGGCCCCACAGTGCTGAACTGCAATTGCAGGTGCTCATAGGAGAACATTTTCCCATTACAGAAATAATTCTAAGCAGAAATGGGCCATATATGTACTGGATCTCACCTTGAATGTGAACCAAGGTGCAAACTGAAACATCTCCAATATTTTAACTGTGAGATTATAATTTCCTAGATTATCAAACATTAAAAATAAAAATAGAAAGGGAAATAATATTTGCTTGACTTACCATTTGAAGATGTTGATTATATGTAGAAGAAATGCATAGCCACATGGCCACAGATAATTTCCTCTGTGCATCGTGCGCCTGGAGCCTACAACAGGTGGGGGCCACCTTACAAATCGGTTGTCCACTCTCTTGACGCGCTGTGCATATGCACACAGTGCGCAGGAGAATATATTCCACATGGCCACACCACACAAAAAAGGATGTCTTTGCAATTTGAATAGTAAAGTGAACTTCATACAACATAGGTTCTGAAGATGAATTGGTTGAGCCCCTATGTTAATGAGTACTTTGAATTTCAAATAAAATAAGTCTTAACTATATCAGTCGTCTTATTGTCTTGGGTCTCGCTCCACTAATTTGTTGACTTGGTTTCTCTGTGCAACTAATACATTTAAGTTTCCTTCTACATGATTACTGTAGGTGCAGAAAAATATGACCTACAATAATCGGGGTGCCTTACAGGACTTATCCAAACGAAGAAGATAACCTGTTGCCTCAAAGCCTGAAAGGGAAGAGCAAACGGTCAGAGGACCCTGGCCTAAGCGGTGCAAGGCTCTCCGATGCCTAAGTCAGTAAGTGAACTGGAACAAAGGAATGAGAGGAAGAAGAGAGGCAGAGTAACGACTCTCAAGTATGGGTTGCGTACCTTGCATGTGAAATGGGGTTCTATTTATAGAGAACTTGGCCAATATCTTGGATGATATTTTGGCGTGGATCCCGTGATTTGATAGGGATGTCGTCATCAGCCCACAAAGCAATAAAAGCGGTCCATTCCAGCCCAATTTGCATTTAATGCCAGTCGGATCAGCCCACATCGCATTTAATATGCGTCATGTTGGGCCAGATCCTGTTGGACGTCTTTGGCGGTAGAGGTACCATCGGATCCACCCTTGGACCTTGCCCTGATTGGGCTTCAGCCGCTGGATGCCGCCCTGTCAGTGATCTGGCGAAGATTATGGACGGCTGGATGTCGCATCTGTCTCACTGGCTCGCGCCCCTATTCCTCCACGTGTCTGATGGCGTGGCGGGCGTTGGGCGCGAGTGGAGGCTCTATCTTGCTTTGGCTTCTGTCCCGACTCCTTTGGCCAAGGTCAAGCTTTTAGCCGAGGTGGGCACCTGGGTAGCCGAGCTCGGCGCTAGCGACCAGGACCTGCCTGACTTCAGCTGAGGCTTCTGGCCTAGCAGCCGAGGTGAGTCTAGTGTCACGTGGATGTCACGCGGATGGCACGTGAGGCACGTGAGAATGCTTAGTCCCATCTGATGGCCGTGATTAGCGTAATCCTGAAACTTTGAAAATCTCCCCACACAATTACTGAATTTAAATTTATTACTTCCCAGTAAAAGACAACATTAATGGACAAACTAATACAGTATACAATGTCAAAAGCAGTCACAGTTGAAGGAAAATAAGCAGTCAATGCAACCAGCTGAACCAGACAATGAAATCATCTGAAAGGCTAATTTTTCGTATGCCATAACCAATGTTGATTGTACACTGACAAAAAAATATAAGAGAAACACTATGTCAAACAATGGCATGAATGCTTTTTAAAATCATTGATTACGGTTGACTTATCCTGTTTCCATATCATGTAGTATGTTCTCAAATCTAAACTATTTTGGTTCCCATAGAAAAGGTTAACATTTTTACAATGTCAAAAGCAGTCATAGTCGAAGGAAAATAAGCAGTCAATGCTACCAGCTGAACCAGACGGTGAAATCATCTGAAAGGTTATTTTTTCGTATTAGATGGTTATTGATGCCATAGCCGACATTGACTTTACTCTGACAGAAAAAATTTAAGAGAAACACTGTGAAACAATAGCATGAGTGCTGTTAGAATCATTGATTACAGTGGACTTCTAATTATGTTGTAGTGTTTTCATATCATGTAGTGTGTTCTCAACTATATTTGTTCCCATAAACAAGGTTAAAATTTTGCAGGAAAGCCAGTGCCCATTTGAAGCCTTATAGGAAAACAGGTTTTACTGGAACTGGTGGGAAGCTGACAGAGACGTTACACCCTGCCTGCTGAGCTTTTCAAACAGGTTTCCCCAGAGAAAGTTTGAGAAGCCCACGGGCTTTTTGGATTTTCTCTAGAGAAGCCTTCATAAGAAGTTCAGGGTGTAAGTATAATGGCCCATGCTTTAAAGGGCAACCCATGCTTTCCCACCCTGTTTTTTCCATAAAGCCCTTTCTCAGCTTAAAATGGAAGTGCATTAGCCTGACTTGAAAAGAACATTAACTTACTGCCTCGTCTATGTGGCAGTCTGTAGATCCCATTGGACCTATGAAACACAGGAAGATGTGTAACAGCCATCTACCAGAAATCGACATTATCCGACATTCTTAACTACCAGATACAAGACTTTGACAATAAAGGTTAAAAGAAAAAACAGTTGACAATTCAAAATCATTACCGTTCATAGCCTTAGATCAGACAGTAGAAATATCTAGGTTTTTGATAGATGGCAAACCACAGAAACCAATTGATTCTCATAGGGCCAGTGGACCCCAACAACATGCCACGTATCCCTTGGTGTGGGAAGTACAACTTAATTCTTTACTTGCCAAGTCAGGCTTCAAATGAGTCCTAAATGATGCATCTGATGCTCAGAGGAGCATGTCATAAGGTTGAGAGGTTGAGAATAAAAGGACAGAGGAGAGAATGTTTCTTTCAAATATATAAATATTTGAAGATTCTCAGTCTGATTGGTTCAAACAAAGTTTTTGAACCAGTCTTTGCCACTGTCGTCAACCAATATGCGCATTTGTTTCACCAAGTAATTTGCAGTCTTGCAGCATTAACCTGTGTAAATCCATCAGGAGCACTGATCTTACATTTAAGAACTAATTGCTAGTGAAAATTTATTTAGTGGGTTACCATGCTTCTTTCTTCTTCTTCTTCTTTTTTTTCTTTTCCTCTCATCAGCAGCCATGCTTACGCAGGTGATCAATCTGAGATGCCAACTACAGGACCACCCCATGCTGATTGGAAGTTTGTTATAGTGTAATGGTGAAGACTGGAGTAGTTCATAGCAAATGTTCAGAAAAAAGCGATGAGTCAGAAAGTAAGGAACCCTCTATCAGAGTTGTCATCATTAATGAGGTGGCATATTAGCCGGTAACTTGGTAAGTACACAATCCACATTGATCCACACATTTTTTTAATCTTATAAAATTTTCCCTGATATAGTTTAGAAAATTATATTTGACTAGCAGTGGATCCAACAGCCTTAATGGATCTCATCAGAACTACGCAGTTAAGCATGCTTGGGTGAGAATAGTACTAGGACTGGCGATCTCATGGGAAGTCCTCATGTTGCACCCTTTTACCATTAAAAAAAAAGGAATATAAAGGCCATATTTGAATAAGCCAGTGCCCGACAATTTCATGCTTAGTCAAGACATCAACATTTGTGATGTCTATCATTAAACATGCATCGGAAAAATTAACTAGATGCTCAAGCTTTTTTATTGGCAACCACATTTGGTCAATTGTTAAGGATATCAAAGGTCCCAGATTCAACTCCAACTAGGTCACCATCCAAACCAGTATAACAGCAACAAGTTTACTCAAATAAGCTCTCTCGACACAGACCAGGATTTGGGAACCAGTAAAACTGATTGGACAATATTTCATAATGATACAGGAATTTGAAAATCCCACCTATGTTAAGCAATTAATGAGAAAGAAACTGAGGTTGTACTCACTAAATGATACTACTAAACAAGAAATCCTCCAAGATCTGTGAAGCATCTGTCGATCTGCTCCGGAGCTTTTCAGCATGAGGTGGTGCAGCAAACTTATTGCTGAAACTATTACTCTCCAAAGTACTAGCATGAGCATATAAAGGGGCATGGAAAGATTGCTTCGCCATTTTATTGGACTCATATTGTCCCACAGAAGTTGGCATGGAAGAATGGGCCTTCTGAACTGGAGTTGAGGAGTTCTTAGATCCAAAAGAAAATGATGCAAGAGACTGGCAAGAAGAAAGAGAAGAATCCGGTGATCTGCGTGGCATCTCATTCATTTTTACAGGCGTCTGCAATTCAGTTTGCTTCTGCTGGTTGGACATTTCGATGCTATTATACTTATTAGAAGGCGGTTTTTCTTGCTGCTTCTTATTGGAGTCATCCAAAGGAGCTTCTGCAAATGAAAGAAATCGTAATCCTTCAGGGGCCTGTCTCAGTGGCCTTCGTCTTACATCCGCCACTTGCTGCTTTGGATGTTTTGGCAGAAGGCTTTGCATGTGATAGGGTGTGCTTAAAGATGTCTCTTTGAGTACATGGTTGACTGAAAGATGAGAAGTTCCATTAATGCTCAGCTGTTTCTCTGAATTGGTTGGCTCTGGGTTACTGATATTTGATGCCCCCAAGAAATTTTCAGCAATGGGCATCTGTGATGAATAACAATTAAGAGTTATTGCATTCAAATAAAATGAGACACTCGGATAGAGGCACTGATATGAAGGTAATAAGAAGTAGATAGGGAAGTGGTTAGTCCTGATGAAAACAAGGGATGAATTTAATTCTTTTCAGGAAACAATTCATAGGGGCTCTGAATTAAAATCTTTTCTGTCCTTTTTTTCAAATCACAATTGAAAACCAAAAGGGGAGAAAGAAACAGCTTTATATGGGGTTTTTCCTTGGGATATACTTGGGAAATTTTCATAGAAAGAGTATGATTTTTTTAAGGATAGAGAAGAATATGATTAAAAAAGAAAAATAAATAGAAAAATAAATAAATAGGTGCAGCAGGTTTTTCTTTTTAAAGTTACAATGAACTAAAGAAACAGGGCCAACTATCACGATATTTTCAATTTAAGGACTGAAAATAATGGGTTATGGTCACAAGATTTTGGTTTGCAATGAACAATCAAGAGCGGTTAATTGAAAATGACGCTGAATTTTGTAAATGGTTCTAAACATATCCCATAGCATGACATACTTAAGTTGTCAAAGGGTAGCATCTTGCTGGAGAGTAGCTTACCTGATGTGAAAACAGGCAGGCATCTCCTCTGTTGCAAAAGGCCCTGGACATGAAATTGAAACATGGGTACTTCGAGAGCTGATGATCGAATGGACAGTCATCCCCTTTCAAACATGAGTGTTTGGCAAAATGCTTGCATGGCTGCAATATGAAGCATAGTTGATCAGTACTCTATAACTGAATAGCAATTACTACAATTATATTTATGGTCAAAATGTATGCCCATCTTTAAGTAATTGCAGTAGAGAAGTGGTTAGTAACATTCTAGCGCCATTTGCACAATAAGGTTATAAAATTAGTCAGAGAATGATGATCACACAATTCAACAGCATGGCATCAGTATTATAGATATTCAGTAGGAAAGAAAGTTGCACTATATGACAATTTAGAATGGGATGACACAAGGTTGATTTTATGAGATTGCAGTTCCAAATACTAGGCATTTCATAGCAATAAGGATGAAGCAATCAGTCCTAGATTGTCAATTCTACAGGTTTTTTATTTATTTTTTTCTAAATGGTAACCAGTTCTATAGCTGTTACCATGTGAATATGTTTTTGCCATATTTTTTCATGCAAGTCCAGAATGAAGGACAATTGCACTGATGAAATGTAAAGTTGGAGAAAATTGTCCTAACCATCATTAGAGAGACATGCTCTCTGTAACTCCAGTGTCTATCATGTATATCCTGACCACTTTTCTTTTCACTGCCGCTTTTCTGGTTCCTTTAACTAGTACACCATCACTGAGTCATACAGACACAGTTTTTGGTCTCCTATAACAAGCTCAAACCATCTCAAGTTTTATCTTCTATTGGAGACACCTATAAGTGCCCTCTTACATATTCCTCCCAATATGTTTATTGTAAGTTGTAACTCCACACATCCATATGGTATCAGCATTTCACCCACACGTACTTTAGCTACTTCGCGTTTCTTTTGTCAACAAACATTCAGAGTGCGTGCCACAAAGCAGATCTAATTGCCATATAACAAAAATGGCCACTTCATCAACGTGACACTCAACAATCACACAACACCTACTTGCTTGTCTCCACTTTGCCATGCTCCGCTGATCCTTTTCGCAGCATGTAGTTCTATAGATGTTCCTACAAACTAAAATCTATCACATTTTAGCACTGAGTCACTTTTATTTTTTACCAACTCCTTTTCTCTACATTCAAATCCACTACCATGCACTATAAGCATAGACATCCTTTAACTATGCTGGGTGTACCAATCCCAGAACCCTTTTGACCACTTCTGCATGCTTCCAACATGCAACCATAGAGATACAAGGAAGATTGGTGTGCACATCATATAATCAATAAAATAACGACTAATATGATTCCCATTACCAACTTATATACATCCATATATAGTGAAACAAGAGAACATGGATAACCAAATCTCACTATTTAAATTTTCATGGAAGGTGATACTAGTTTCAGAAGACACTTGATATGACATGAGAATGGTAAAAAAACCTAAGTTCAATCACTACCTGTGACTTTGTCAAGGGAACTGCATCATGTGAAAACTTGCACTTGTCACCCTAAGAAGCCAAATGAAAAAGATTGTTTAGTCAAAAGACAGAGAAAAAGAGGTAACGAAAAGAAAGAATATCTACATCACAATATAGCCATGACAATCAAATCCTACTATAATAAGCTGAACTGACTCAACTGAGATCAAGAGCAAATGAAGCTGCCATTATCTTCAAACATAATTATATATTAAAAAAGAAAACCACCTACACATCCTGGTATAAGGCCATTTCTGACCCAGTTTTAAGGAAACCTTAGGAAGAAGATTGGAAGAAAGCCCTCTCTCTCTCTCAGTGGGAAGGTCTCTTGAGTTGGAAATTTGGTGCTAATATTCAAGGCAGGAAATGAGTCACGTAAGCTGGGAAAAGTAATTTCAAGTGAAAAAGGATTTAAAACTGGGTCAGGTATAGAGTTCTCTTCTTGGAAGATGTATTCACGGGGTAACAGACTAATGGTTCTCAGGAGATAAGTTCTTTAACTGTATAACGTGGTTGTACCTAAAGGATGTTTGGAGAGTAGTATAGGACAGTAGGAGGAAAGCTGGTTTGAAATGTTGCTTATGAGGAGTCTTACAGAGTTTTAGTAAAGGGCTGAGTCGCTATTACTTCTACCAACAAATGTGTTTTTATGCAGGAATAAATGGTGAGCATAAATAGAACTCTAGGTTTTAATCCATTAGTCAAGCACTCGAGATCCTGGCATTTGTTACTAATATGCCTTCCCTTCCTTGCTCTTCAGTTTGGAAAGGTTTCATTCTCCAAAAGTCGAAGCATTTTATTGGTCAGGGGCTGCCGACATGATATTCACAATCCACAATTTAAGGAAAAGAGGAATTATTTCTTCATCTATCTCAATAATATGTTCTTACATTATAAAGGACAAGGGAACAATTAATTATTTACTCCTCCACTATAATTATTCTAGAAAGACCATTTTCAAAAAAATATATATTCTAGAAAGACTTGGTATCGCTTCCTATAGTTATTTGGTATGGCTTGGTGTTTACTGGACTCTTTGGAAGATGTGGTTAGGTGCTAGAGGAATGGTTCAGTTCTAAAAAGAGTCCAAGGGCTTTAGAAGCTCATGCTTGTGGCTACATGACCTAACCACACTTTTCAATACCGAGTCCACCCCCAAGTCCAGTCTGGCCAAGTCCTAAGATGAAAAGGCTAAAATTAATATTTTCCACCTTTGTGGGCTTTTTGCACTGATTTTGGAAGGTCAAAACCACATTTTATAAAAAAAACCTATGCAATTAAATTTCAAAGATCATATTGTTAGAGGCTAATGCTTTGGCAGGCAGGCTTGCTAGGGAAAGAGTTTTTCGTTCTTCTATTTATTTAGATGTTTAGTTCATTTATGCTTCTTTTTTTTTTACCGTTGTTTTGTTTAGACTCTTTTTGTAGGTGAAATAATAAAAAAATTGTCATAAAAAAAGTTCAAAGATTGAAGGTAATGTTCATTTGACTGAGTGAAAACCAAATGCAACCACCTATTATAACTTAATGTCACTATAAATAATTAAAACACATTCTTAATTCTTAAATTAACATCACTTTTCTATTTTGAAGCATTTTATCTTTTTCTCACATTTTTTGTTTACGATTAGTGGTCTCTAGGGTACGACTCGGTTTAAATTGTCGGAGTCTCAAGAGACTTGGTGGAGTCAACTCAACTCAAGGGTGACCAAGTTGCCCCCAAGTCCGAGTTTTAAAACATTGGTCCTCACGGGGAAATGAAGTTCATTGTATAATGTGATTTCATCAAGGTGAGGACAAGAAAGTAGGTCTCCTTTTTGGAAATATTTAGCAAATATTACTATAAATGGTAAACAACAAAGTTGAGATGCTTGCATGGTGGGAAAAGGAGACAAAAGTAAAAAGTTGGAGAAGAGTGCTCCTATCACCTTCAATCATTTTAGGTTCAATTCGATAGAGTAATGCGAGGTTAACCCAGCCACCAGGAATAGAGGGATTTTACATGGGAAGGTGGTTAATGCTTTTTTGTTTTTTTTTTTTAACTAGATCATCGAAGATTAGAGATTCCTGAAGTAGAGGTCTTTGGAAATTGGGAATCCTTAAGAATTTTCAGAACTTTCTTGGGGTGGAAAATCATGGAGTGATACTGATTCCACAATGCTATATGTTGGGTGTCAAAGAGAGAAAAGGACTCAAGGGCATTTACAAAATTCAACGAATTTAGGATGAATTTACAAGACTTTGATGATGATGATGATGATTTCAGTTCATCCATTAAAACGAATGAATACCCCTCGAAAAATTTGCCCAGAAATTCATTCTAGATCATATGAATTTTCCAAATTTTGGACAAATTTTCTGAATTTTCCTGATTCGTTCCGGTTTGAACTTTATGGTTGTGACTTGTGACTTTTAAGGGGTGCATCTAAATTCTAAACTCTATGGTTGTGATGAATATTTGAAGCTTTAAACTTAATGGTTGTTGAATTTTATGATTATGGGCCACAATGATAAAGTTAATTTGTTATGTTGACAACACTATTATTTGTTTAATTGTTATTATCATTCATGCCATATTATGAGTTGATTTAGTAGAATACACTAAATGTATAAAATCATATTTTTAAATTTTAATATTAATCTCATATTTCTATATATATTTCTAATTTTTATATATTTCATAAAGGTAACTCCGAAACATTTCATTGAAATTCCAAATCAGCCGAAACAACCAAAACAGCGTCCGAAACGAATTTCTCAACTATGCTGAAGGGCCTTGGAGAATGGACTTTATTTCAAATAAGATACAGAGAGTGCTACAATCTAACAGACGCGGATTTTGTCAACTCATAAGTTTGTTTTTATGAGGATGCCAACTCGTTAGCAAAACAGGCAGTTGATAAAATAGACATGTAGGTAGGCCCCATGTAATTTCTCTTACATTTTCAGTTTCGTTCTTTTATTCTTGCCTCTTTTTGTAATCTTTTCAGTTTTTCTAGCATGCTTAGGTAAATGCCACTTATACTGAGACCTTTACAGACACTGTCGTTTCAATGCATGAGGTTGTTATTGACATTTTTTTAATTTTTTAATCATACCAAACATCAGGAGTGAAGGCAACATTGGCCAAATGTTTATCTGTATCTAGCTTGCAATTCAAAACATCGGAAATGACACACTTGAACCGTTGTGACTTAAATGACACGGCATGTTTTCAGGACAAAATGATACTGTGACTGCTGAAGAATGAATCAGAAACTATAAATGACCCACTGTCTATCAGCATAGGTATTTGTTTCGACTAGAAGAAGAGAACGTTTCAAGCAGGCATAAACATAGTAATAGCATACATGTACTTAATATTTGTTAATATTCCACAAAAATGGAAACTATCATTGTTTTGAGAAATCTGAGAGGATTTAAAAATTGGTACAACCTGTTCACATTTTCCCTTCAAATGGAATTTGCAGTCGCTCACCACTTTTGGTTTCAGAATCGGTTGCAGCTTCAATCGCTTAACTCCTAGTTTTTTGTTCTGTTCTGCTCGTTTTCGTTTCTTAGCCAGCTGCAAAAATCAGATTTGGTTAAGACAAAATAACTTTAATATGCAAAAACACAGTAACATGAACTGTAAATGGAGGAGGAATAATATTAGCACTGATTGATATAATCTCTGGTGCCGCACGTTAAATTACATGATACTCTGCATAAGTCAAATCCAACAATGGGCCATAAACAACATGCAATGAATCCCTTCACAGGCATATGAAAGCATGCATCATACATTTTTTTTGGCTTTTCTTTCTTCAGTTGGAGGGTTCCGTTTTTTCTTGTCACGAACTTTAGCATCCTGTAATGGATAAACCAACCACACTAGTTATATGAGGAAGAAAAGCACCATCCAACAGAAGGTGAAATAACAAATGAACAGTGACAAATGCAAAGCATAACTTGATACAGCTACAAGTCTCCTTTTTAAAGCAGGGGTAAAAAAAAGAAACACCATTTTTTTGTCTCCATTTATAAATAGATGGGAAAACCACCTTGCACACCACAGCAACCAAACCATATTATGAACTTATATGGTAAGCCAGAAACTCAGCAGTATCATATTGACTAAAAATTTTAATCCAAGGACCAATCAAGAAATAAAAAAAAAAAAAAAAATCCAAGGTCCAAGGATGGTAATAGTCGTATAAATATTATAGGCCAGTTCATGTTTAGACCTCTCGCATCAATTGATATTTATGCAACTGTTGTGTCAATAGTGACAATTACATGCAAGCAAAGAGGGCTAAAATGCTATCGAAGAAAACATGGCCCTCTTTCTTTTCATTATATTTGGTGAAAGAGCCCAATTTTTCAACAATTACTATCCTCTTTTTTTCTGTCTCTGTTATTTTTTTTTTAATATCAATAATTACCATTCACATGCTTCTATCCTAGATTTGTATCAGAAATAAGAATGACTGATCAAGGAACAAAAACAACATGGTAAAGAAGCAACATGCCTTTATTGTGGATATCTTTCCTTGAACTTGATCCCCTATTTTCTCTGAAACCTCTCCAGGAAATCCTAAACAATCAGAGGCATCAAATGCACCAATAGTATTCCCTTTTACTTGATTATTCATTCTTTTCACTTTGGATGCTCGCATCTGGTCATTTCTGAGTGCATACTTTACCTTATCTGTCTTACTGCTACTTGGCTTCTTAGAGCCATCCATGTTCCCCTTCATTTCTTTTGCCTTGAAATTCCCTCGTATGAAATTCTCCATAAAATTAAATGAGCCTGTAAAACCAGAACAGTGTAACATATCTTTCTTGTCCCCTCTCAATTGTTCCTTACAGGTGAGAGCAAAATCTTCTCCTTGCTCATTGAAACTATCAGATATCCTGCCTTCTTTTTCCTGCCTCTCTTCACAAACAACATCCTCAAGAATGGAATCATATGGTTCTATAAGACTCCCCGACTCAGTAGGGATTTCCCCATCTTCCATCTCCTGATCTGAAATCAAAGCAGCAGAATCATTTACATTGCCAATGGCATCCACTTTACCCCAATTCTTTAGCCTCAATGAGTTAGCACTGGTATCAGAAGAACATAATGCATTCACTTCATGCCCTTCCTTTTGTATTTCATGATGTGTGCATTCCCTGTCATTCTGCTCTAACCCATTACAACCATCTTGGGTGTCAAACAATGTGTCGATGTTCTTTACAATCAGGTCCTTTTGTACTGGAGAGATTGAACTTTTTAGACTGTCCTTATTGATGAGTTCATCCTGCTCTTGTTGTTGTGCTTGTTGCCCTAACATGACATCCTCAGAACTTCCATCAGCTGCTGGATCTTCTGACAATTTCTTGAATTCATGATTTCTGTAAGCAACAAGCGCCTGCCTCCCTTGTCCTTGCATTGCATGCTCCAGTTTCCCACCAACAGGTCTCCATCCAATTCCATCACAAAAAGAACTGCCTTCAGTGTTGGTTGGTTTGGGACTTTCATCTGCAGTTGTGCCATTCCCTGTCAACGATTTCTCAAGCTCAACATTTCCACAATACACTGATGCACCACTTCCTTGTGGTCTTATTATCTGCTCAAATCTCCGATTGACTGGACTCTCCCCACCACCAATTAATCCATCCTGGGTATGTATTGAACTATGGTCTTTGTCCATTGACAAGTTCTCTATTTCAAGCTCATCGATATCAACAGATTCATCACTCCCTTTATACTGAATTACCTGAGCTAATTCCCTATCCGCCGAACTCCCTTGACCAGTTAAAATCTTGCATTGAGCATCAGTCAGTTCAGGGCTTCCATCAGCAACAGGACAGTTTTCAATGGACAAATGCTCAAACTCAGTTGCATTGAGATCAACGAATCCATCACTCCCTTCTCTTTGAACTACCTTCTCTAATCCCCCATCACCAAAACCCTGTCCCAAACAAGATCCTACATCCAAGTTACTGATAGGAATAGTGCTTGCAGCCCTAATTGTGTCTTTCTCCATTGGCAACTCTTCAAGCGTAAGCTTACCATGACCCACATCTTCATCCATCATCTCCTGTCGTGAAGTTCCATTCTGGGTATTTATCCCATTAGAGATTCCACCCACAATCGGGTCATTCTCCTTTGAGAGGGTCTTGAATTCAACACCATCACTACCAACGAATCCACCCCTACTTTTTTCTCCCATCATCTGCCCTATTTTCCCATCAATGAGACTCCCTCCACAAAGAACTGCATTCTGGGTGTCATCAGATTTAGCATTTTCATCTATAATCCGCCCTGTGCCAATCAAAAGGCTATCCGAATCAACCTCATCTCTGTCACCCAATTCACAATTCCCTTCTCCCTGCGTTATCAGCCCAACTTTGGCATGAATTGGGCTTTGTTTTTCAATTTCCAAAGGTTTTTTGTCTACAATTGGTCCTATGTCCACAGACAGGTTCTTGGGTTTACCAGAATCATCAAGCGCTTCTCGTCGCGAGGATTCCCCGACAACGACTTCGCATTCACCACCAAAAACTTCGTTTTGGGCGTTAATAGATTTGGGGCTTTCATCTTCGACGAGGTCACTCCCAAGCATTGATTTCTCAGTTGCAAGAACACCATGAATAAGAAGCTGATCGTTTCGATTTCTCGACAGTTGGTTTGTAGAGAGATTGGGGGAATTGTTGAGAACGTTGGGATCTTTGCGTGGTTTTTGAGGTTCTGAGGCGATTTGAGGAGGACGAGAAACAACGGAGGAATCAGCAGCAGCGAAATGAGAGAGGATCCGAGCGAGTGTACGGATGGTGGTGCTCCTTAGATGAGGTCTGGTGGGGATGATAAGAGGGATTGGAGGGTAGTCTTCTTCCATCGCCACAGATAGAGATACCCACGTTTTCAGGGTCTCTTCTTCCTCCTGTTTCTAGGGTTTAAGAAGCCGAGCCGTTTTAGAAAGGGTTGGGAAACGGAGAAATTTGTAGGAGGATTCTATATGCACCCACTGCTATTGCTGTATGCACCCACTACTATTGCTGTATGCACCCACTTGCTGAACTCACCCCCCTTTATTTTCTTAAAAACGTTTTGCTGAGCCCACCCACCATATTTCCCAAACTGCGCACGCTCTATTCCTCTTCGTTCTCCTCTGCATTTCCCTCGTCGACCCACTTCGAAAAACCGAGCAAAGGCAGCAGTGGACATCGCTTCTCCTCCTCTTGCCTTCCCTCTTCTCGGTCGTTCTCCCTCCAAAGAGCATCAGTGCACATCGTTCCTTCTTCTTCTTCTTCTTCTTCTTCACAGGACGCGTGAGGTGAGTCTTATTCTTCTTTTTCCTTTTTCTTCTTCTTCATACGTTTATCATGTTTACATTCCTTTTAGGTCGTAATTTATTTGTTAGATAGTAGATAAGTATATTACGAGCTAATTCATGTGCATTCGAAGTACTGAATCTCTTCACTTTGCCAAAAATCGTGGCATTTTTCGCGATCTGCTCGGCAATGCAGAACCGTGCACCAATTGTTGTGCACGGCAAATGTTTACTGTGTATGGATTTTTTGCACGATAAAAGAAACCGTGCATAAATGTTTTGCACGGAACCTGTAAACCGTGCAAAACAAATATGCACGGTAAACATATACCGTGCATAAAATTGTTGCACGGAAAAGTTGTGCCGTGCAGAACGATTTTGCACGACACAATTGAACCGAGCAGTACAAGAAAAAAAGATTTGTTCCTATAATGCTTTTTTATTCTTATTGATTTTTATTTTAAACCCAGATCGAAAGATATGCCGAGGAGACCAGCTCGCCGTATTGGTGGCATCTCACATCCTACTGGTGGACGTGGTAGTACTTCTAGCGATCCATCTAGAGTGCAGGTGAAGGTCGGCGTTAGTAGACCTCCTCGCCGAGGTGTGCATGCTACTACTTCGACCGCCGGCCGTCAACGGCCAACGGCGTCTGAACAAAGACGCAAATTACGGCAGGATCCACTGCCTGAGAGCTCTTCAGAGGATGATTCCTCAGAGAATGAGGCAGGGCCGTCTAGTCCTCCCCAACCGTCCAGTATTCCAATTGCGCCAGTAGGGGATGATGATTCCTCAGAGGACCAGGCACAGCCATCCAGTCCTCATGCCTCAGCAGGAGGGGATGGACCTATTCCAGGCGGTCCGGCCGACGAGTCCGTCCTTGTGAGTGTCAGGACTCACGTGGCCATATCCATATGGGACGGGGAGGTACACGTTAATTCTTTATATTTTTTAACTAATTCTTTATATAATACTAGATGCTAATGAAGATTTATACTATACTTGTAATGTGCAGGAACGTGGCCCTCTCAAATGTATCAGTCATTGGCGCCAGTTGAAGGACTGGTACATACCTCGCCCTGGAGATCGTCTTGATATTGAGGTGCCTATGTTTCGCGCTATCATAGAAGAGTCTGGATTGGCAGACCTGAGGCATTTCAGCTACAGATATATCTCCTGCCCCTTGGTCTCGAGCTTTGTGGAGAGATGGCAGCCCGAGACCAATACCTTCCACATGCCGTTTGGTGAGATGACGATCACATTAGATGATGTGAGTTCTCTACTCGGCATCCCAGTCACTGGACTTCCTGTCCACGTATCTGCTACTATGGGATTTACTGACCAAGTAGATCTACTCGAGCTAGGACTGGGTGTGGATAGGGAATCTGCATCAGCAGAGTTGAACCTGGCACGGGGTGGGGTAGTGAGGATGGGGTGGATCCGACGGGTGTGCGGTGAAGTGACTCCCGCATCGTCGGTTGAGGAGGTAGAGTGTGCAGCCAGAGGATATCTTCTTTATCTGTTGGGCTATACACTATTCACTGATAAGTCCGCCACGAGGGTTCCTGTCTACTACTTATCCTTATTGATGGACCTGCCACGGGTCCGTCAATACGCATGGGGGGCTGCCGCACTGGCGTATCTGTATCGCCAGTTGGGGACCGCCACGAGGGCAGATGTGCGGCAGATTGCTGGATATTTGACACTGCTCACGGTAAGAACGGTACATTTTATAGATTCATATACCTTTATCATTATAATTGATATAAGTACTGTATAATTATTAATATTTGTCATTTGTAGTCTTGGGTGTACGAGCACTTCCCATTCGCACGTCCTCCTGCACAATGGGGATACACCACAGGGATGCCTCTAGCAAGCTGCTGGAATCCTGGATAGGATTCCGGAAATGCCATTGAAAACATACAGCTGATGCGGGAGAGATTGGATGCCTTACACCCGAGTGAGGTGAGCACCCATTTGAGCGTTTTATGTTATATATTTCTGACTTTCTTTACTTTTTCCTTTTACGTTTTTTGACAAGGAGCATGTTTTATTAAATTAGTGACTTGTTTCGTTTACTTGTGACAGATTGCTTGGGATCCGTATGCTAGTGCTAGGGCCCATCATCCACTACAGCAGATATTCTTCTTCTGTGGTTGCTTGAGATCCCTAGATGTCATTGAACCCTACCACCCACACAGGGTTCTTCGACAATTCGGCTACGTACAGACCATCCCACCCGCACCTCTCGCCCCCATCCGTGCTACTCGGGGTAGTACTGCCGGTAAATACAAGGTCTCCTATACGTTTCTGGATCAGTATTGGATTACTTAGGAGGATCATGTATTATCTCTTGCGCACCGCGGCCATCGTGCACATCATGCATGGGAGTGTTCGCGGGACTACCTCGATTGGTACACTAGGATATCTCACCCTCGTGTACAGAACCCCGCCCGCCATTCCCACTATGACCCTAATGAGGGTAGAGAGGACCCGACTCCGAGAACGGTGAGTGCATTGTAAACTATCTTATTTCGTACATCGAAGCAAGTATTGTTTAAAATTTACTATGACACATTCTATTGTCTCTTATAGGTCCTTCGAGCAAAGGATCCTATTCGTGCCACGCTTGAACGAGGTGACCAGCCAGTTGACTTCTACCAGAGGGCACTGCGGACTACCCTCGAGATTCTTAATGGCTTGCCGGTGACGTATCGCCTGCGTGCGCAACAATGACACTCGGAGGACTTTTGGATAACATGCATTTGTTTTTTCCCAAAGGATATTTTATTTTTTATTTTTTTTTATAGAGACTTGTGGGATGTATAAGTAATTTTTTTTCACTTTTTGATGGAAATGGGATATATATTAGCTTGCAGCTTCACCGTTGGAGAGTATCATTGGGTTACGTTCGCTTGTCCATCGAACACGACATTACCATATGAATTCCTCAATCGTATGAAGAGTAAGTGGATTCTGATACATATGGGCATTAGAACCCCATAAAACACTGATATGGATTTCTAAAGCCCATGTGTGTTAGAATCCACTTACTCTTCATACGATTGAGGAATTCATCTGGTAATGCCTTGTTCAATGGACAAGCGAACGTAACCCAATGATACTCTCCATTAGTGATACTGTAAGCTAAGATTGCTCCAGGCTCTTAGGGAATTTTGGATTGGACAATGTATCATTCTTTTCAGATGTATAAGTAATTACAAGAAAACAGTGTACTACAAACTTTAACATGCCAATCAATGAATATTGATTTTTGTATAAGAACTTGTTTGTTTTTGGACTTCTGGTTGTGAAATGGTTGATGCCGTTTATCTCATTTTTTTTTTTGAACATCTACATCCCTCTTCGAATTTGGATACAAATAGTTCCACTAGTCTACGTTAATGCATGAATAATCCACGCATATCAATAATGCACGGCCAACATATGCCGTGCAAATGCAATCTGTTCAGTATACATATGTCGTGCAGAACCATTCTGCTCGGCTAATATTTACCGAACAGAAACTTTATATACGGTCAAATTGTACCGAGCAGTTCCATTCTGCACAGCAACTGTTGGCCGTGCAGAATGGTTTCGAACATATACTTTGTGTGCCTTGTAATAGATGTTTTATTGTATGATAGATTCGCCAACCCACAATCAACTAAGGAGGGTTATGATGGAATATAAAAAAAAAGATGGAAAGCATAAGTGCTTGATTGCATTTCAACATCCTTTACTAAATTTGTTTACATCAAGTTCAAAGTACAAGAAATTAATCACTGTCAATATTAATCGACTCGCGTGTTGCGACACTGTCTCCAATTATTTCTTTGAATCTTTCGATATTCTGAGCATATGGTAGTTGCCATCCGTCAGCATTAGGATGGTGGTGTCTATACCAATTTGTCGCAATGGGAGGCATGGGAGCCCTGGGTGTCATGAAGACTTGAACAAAATGGTTACCATTGACAAAACCGATCGCGATAACTTTGCGATCAGAAGATGGAATCGGGGTTGATCTCAAAGGCAGAAAAGTAAGGCACTGTTGCAAAGAAAGATGGATCAATACAACGTTATAATATGAAGCTACCAGATGACCCATGTCTGGCATTGTCATCCAACGAGCATATGGAGGATGGCTATCATAGTACGCCAATGCATAATACAGTTCCCTAACCCTATCATCTCCTCCATATAGCAATGAATAATAATTTTGATGCCTCTGTAGTTCATTGCTTAAATCCAGTCTAACCTGCATCCAACCATCCTCGCTCATTCCCAATAAACCAGCTACTGCTCTGAATCCACAGTTACCATCCGCCTCGACATCCTTAATAGTCTCGATATAGGGTCCTAATGACTTAGGAAGTTGATGCTCGAACGTGCTTGAACGAGTGCGTCGAACACTTAATTTATCCTTCCCCTTCTTTAAATCGAGACTACTGGTTTTCGATGGAACGCTAGCTTCGATCGAGAGTGCATACTCAAAAGCAGATGGTTCGCGACGCGTAGACCGATCCAACTTCCTCTTTTTCGAGGATGAACGACCCCGGGTGTTCAATTTAACATCCGGCTCAAGAAGAGAAGTAGATGAAGGACACCCCAACTCTATTAGTTTTTTCAATATTTGTATTTTACCAGCCTGATCGGTACTATGAAATTTCTTATTGATCAATTCGAATTCGGAAGTTGTGGTTAATTCGGGGGCTACATTCTCCTTAGTGGAGTCTAAATTGAGCTTCCTCCAGTATTGATGGAGACAACTCAGTGGAATTTGAGTGCCTTCCCTTATGTATTCGGCAATCTCGTGTGCACATGGTAACCCATGGGTCCGTCGAATTACGCACCCACATGCCAAGGAATCTGGACTAATATAACCAGCTCTGATCGACTCATTCAATACTATATCCAAAGCATTCCTTGATATGAATCCTCTCAACTCGCGAAACAGTGCCGGTTTGAACTTATGTTGCACGGTGTTCAAGCTCTTTTCAAATGAAGCCTTTATCTCCGTAAAGAGCAACTCCAGCAATGCATGGATAATCTACCAGGACGAATCAAAGCTACTGTTCGATGTGCCAAGGTGTCTCTTCAATTTTGCATGTGCACTCTCAGCCCTATTCATAGTCACGTTTCCAAAGTGCATATGCCGATCCGTTTAAGCAGCTACAAATTGTTCCTTATGGTTATTCAACCACGATTTCTTCACATAATCAACAGCGTTTGGATACCCACAGAAATTCCGGTCCAATGCACTTAAAAACTGAACGTAGTCATTTTCAGTGGGAGAGACTACCAACATGTTCCAACTAGATATAAACGCATCCCATCTGTCGTTGGTCTCAAAATACTTCTTACAATTTGCCAATATGTTCCTAGAAATATGCCACCTGCATAATAAGCTTGCTGCATCGGAAAGACAACGTGTATTGCATTGATGAGTGCTAACTCTCTATCAGTTACAACGACACGGGGCATAATACTGTTGGGATTGGTGTATGCCCTAAAGCCCACTAGATGCACTCTCATCTTTTGTTACTGGATATTTAACTGGTTATTTAATGGAAAGACTCTTTTATGCTTAAACATGTATATATGTATGGTTGCGTAAGGCCCATTGTTTCTAGTAAATGAATTAGGTGTGTAGTGTCTATGCACAGATAGGTCTGATTCATGGACAACTGGAAACATCATATTTGTTCATAACTGAAAGATGGAGCTGGGCACTTCATCTTGGTAGAAGTTATAATGAGATACTCTCCTATATAGGGTGACATACCTAAGTCACAGGAGGGCTTTCCCGGATCTATCTCATTAGTGCATGTGTCATGCATTGAACAGGACCATTGTAGGTGTGATCTCTAAAATAATACTATCACAGAAAAGAGATCAAGTCACCTCATGCTACTAAGTAACCGGTGCTCTTAATCTTGAGCATTTGTGGATGAACTGACGAAGTCAAGTTCTTGTGCTTTAATTCACTATGGGTGAGATTCTTTTCATGGGTCAAAAGCTCTGTGTTTTGGGTACTCGGACTTGATCAGTTGGGACGTGCAAATGCAATATAGAATCTATGCCATCTGATGATGGAATAATCGTCCCCTTAGAATTATCCGATTAATCATCAAAATCTAAGATCTTAGTATATGGATGTTCCATATGGATATTGAACTTGTGGGTCGCTCCCTGGATCAAAAGAATGATATTCGAATGATGATTATGTTAAGGATATGAAGTTCTAAGGTTTAGATGTAATCGGGAAGGTTGATAGTACATGTGATAACCTGACTCGATTATGGATGTTACATAGAGGGGCATTCAGGTCATTACACTTAGTAGGTCGAAGACAACCGTCATTTTATGACGAGCTTATTATATTATATATTTGTCCTTGGAGTTCAACCATAACTCTTTAGTGGAATGAGTTAAGGTTAAAATGGTCTTAATGTTGCTATGGGTTTAGCATGGACATTTTGGTCATTTTGGGAGCCAATGGCAAATGTCTTTTGGTCCCTTCTCTAGTCACTTACCAAGATTGGCATGGTTTCCTAAGATGTTTAGATAACATAAGGATGAATTATTTTAGTGGAAAAATAATTTTGAGTTTAAATTCAAATAGGCCTTTGATGGCATACATGAATTTAACTCTAGATAAATTATATGTGGGCCATGGTGTGCATTGATATGTGGGACGTCCATAATAGGTTTTCCATGGGTAAGGTTTCCAACTTTGAGTAGGACTCTCTACTTGGAAAGTTGGACTCCTCTTTGGATTAGTATTCCTATGAGTTAGTTTCCTTTTTGGATTAGGAACTTAAAATTAGTAAGTGTTCTACAACTAGGATTACTAATTGTATGGAAAGTTCCTTTTGGTTTCCTTTTCTAAATTGGAGTGTTTCTTAAAGGAAATAAGTCTTTCCTTTTTGGACATCAATTAGAATAAGGATAGATAACTTTATGGAAAAGGTTTCCACAAAAGTTTCTATAAAAGAAACTCATACCCCCTTGGACGTCCAACACTTATTAAGCACTTGGAGAGGCCCACACGTCCAGCCTTGGAGAGGTTATCTTCTTGAGAGAAGAAAGCTTAAGGTCTGAGATTTTCCCTTGGAAAAATAGTTCTTGTTTCCTAGATTAAGATCCCACCATCTTAGCCAATCAGATTTGGAAGTGAGATAGAGGAGAAGATCAAAGGCAATACTAGTGCAGGAAAATTCTAGCAACTTGTTTGAAAATTGCAAGTCTGAGTTCGGGCCTTTGGATCTATTTTTTCAGAGATTTGAAGTCTACAAATCTTCGAGGTATGAGTCTTCTTCATTCTCCTTTAATTATACACTTGTTGATCATGATTTAATGGAGTTTCTATGCGATTCTTTATGGCTGATTTCTGCTGCATAGTGCAGAAATTAGATTTTTTAAAATCTGTCATGCTTTGCATCAGCCATAGTAGTCTCTTTATGAGAAGTTTCAGATCTGAATCGCGGTTTCCTTCAGTGGTATCAGAGCCACTCCATGTGAAATCATGATCCCATGTTGTGTGTAATTAATCCTAGATTGATTATGGGTATAGTGGTACCCTATTAAAGTTATGTTGTGATGCATGTTGTGTGCAAGTTTCATTAATATTGCTGGAATTTATTTTCCAGATTTGTTTAATGATGCACATAGTGAGTTTGCATGCACTAACCTCTTTGTTTGCAGCAATGTATTGCATCCTTGATGGTTCGTATGATTGTTATGTGGATTTGGATGTTTTTTTATTAGTTGGAAAGTGTACGATTGCACGGTTAGCAATCATAGGAAGTTGTAAAGTTTCCTTAATTTTATTCCAACTAGTCTTGATGTAAGCTTTCTTGAAAAGCATAGGAATCTCCAATGTAATTTTGGTTTTGTTTCAAGACAAGAAGGTTGCAAGAAATTGGAGTCCTTGGAGATGAAGGAGTCAAGACTTCTAGATGCATGAGGAGTCCTAATTCGATTAGGATTTGAAATCCTAAGAATAGGGAGCCATCAAGGAATGCATACTTTTATTTGCTTTTATATATGGAATGCATGGTTGAATGCTTTATATAATTGCTATAATTGTCACCTAGAAACATGGCTACTATTAGGTTCTAAAATTGGCATCTTTATTGTATTAGATTGTTTTTAGTTTGGCAAATTGTTTTAAACGGAACTTAGACAAGCACCTTCTATTTGTCTAAGGTTTAAAATTGGATAGGGTTTAGTTTATCTTGGTACCCTTGGTTTCCAAAGGAGGCTAAACTAAAATCTAATTAGATGCTACCTATGGGTTTTCATAACCCAAGATAGGTTTTTGACTCTTTGAAGGGATTTGCTCAAATGTTTTAAAGCAAATGTTATTTGATTTTAAGATGACTTAAGTCATAAATTTAATTAACCAAGTTTGCTAGATTTAAAAAGAGCTTTTGAGTAAAACAATGTAAAGGTCAAAAAGTATAAACCCTAGCGATAAATAATCAAGTGGGAGAGGGGTTTTAGGAAATACCCCACGGCCTTCCATTTTCGGTTCATGTTATCTCATTAAAGTGTTAGTAGGAACGGCCATCACTTCGGTGGAGTTCTTTAACTAAAGACCGCTTTAATGGGTTAATGGGTGAACTAATGTGAATATTCGTAATGAGGTGTTAGTAGGAGCGGCCATCCCTTCGGTGTAGTTCTTTACTAAAGATCACTTCTATAGAATGTCAATGAAGTGTTGGTGGGAGCGGCCATCCCTTCGGTGGAGCTCTTTACTAAAGTTCACTTCTAGGAAGGATAAAAGTCTCTTCCCTTTGGAAGACTTAATGATAGACATTCTGGGAATTTCATAAGAGATGGTTATACACTTGACATAAGACGGTGATGACCTCTCCTTAGGAGTTAAGGGTTATTTGTCATATGAGGCCGAACCAATCAGTGATTGGACTACCACTGGATGTGTATCCAGATAGTGATAATCCAAATAAGTCTGCCTTAATTCAACGTGACTGTAGGCTCGGCCATCCCTTCGATGGAGGGTCTATGAGGAGGTTGAAACACTGATACATTTTGATTGGGGTTGAATAATGTAAAAAGTTTCGTGCTTTGTTTTTCCTTTTATAACAAGCACCATATGCATATTGCATATATAATTATAAACCGTTTTATATCCAGAAAAAGATGGGTAGAGATTCTTTTAGTCCGTTGATGTGCATTCTTCGTGAGAATAAACTGACTGGCCCTAACTACGTAGACTGGAAAAGAAATCTTGACATAGTACTCACAGCCGAGGAGTACAAGTATGTCTTGCTGGAAAAGTGTCCCGAAATTGATGCTAATTCTACTGATGACCAGCGAGAGGCTGAGAGGAAATGGAAGAAAGCGAATAGCATGGCTAAATGCTACATGCTCGCTTCCATGTCCAACGTGTTGCAAACACAGCACGAGCAAATGGACACAGCCTATGAAATCATGATGTCCTTGTCTGAGATGTTTGCAGACAAGAGCAGGCCAGCCAGGCAAGCTGCTATGAGGACTATCATGAATGCTAGGATGGCTGAGGGAACACCTGTCAGAGAGCATATGCTCAAGCTGATAGATTGTTTCAATGAAGCTGAGATTCTAGGGGCTGAGATTGATGCAGGGAGTCAGACTGACATGATTCTCGAGACTCTGCCGGACTCTTTCAATCAGTTCAAGCTCAATTTCAATATGAGCAAGATGGACATGACTCTACCTGAGTTAATGAAAGAACTCCAGGCGGCAGAGGCTATCATGAAGCCCAAAGCCCAAGCTCATTTTTTCCAGTCTTCCTCTAAACTGAACCCGAAAGGGAAGAAGTCCAAGAAGAAGCAGAATAAGGGAAAAGGGCAGAAAAAGGACAATGCTGGTAATAAGAAGGACAAGGGTACAGATGGAAAGCCCAAAGGGAAATGCTTCAAGTGTGGCCTCAAAGGTCATTGGAAGAAAGATTGTCCCAAGTTCCTGGCCTCAGTTAAGAAAGGTACATCTTTTTCATACTACATTGAAACTTGTCTAGTGGTTGATTCTACTGACTCATGGATAGTAGACTCAGGAGCCACTAATCATATCTGCAATTCATTGCAGGGGTTTCAGATAATGCAGAGAATTGAGAAAGGAGAGTTTGCCTTTAGAGTCGGAACTGGAGCTAAAGTTTGGGCAGTTGCAGTAGGAGTTGTTACCTTACATTTTCCATGTAATAGGATATTAGTTTTAAATAATGTTTTCTATGTTCCGGACATGAGGAAGAATTTAATTTCAGTTTCCAGATTGATTGAATTTAATTATTCAGTTTCTTTCCATTCTGGTGTTGATATCAGTAGAGATGGAAATATTATATGTTCCGGTAGAATACATGACAACTTATTTTATATATATCCTATTGCTCCTACACTGCATAATGTACAACAAGAAAGCTCAACTTCCCTTAAGAGAAAGGTATCTTCAATCAATGACACATATCTTTGGCACTTATGTTTGGGTCACATTAACCCAAAACGGATTCAGAGGTTGGTAGAAGATGGGCCCTTGAGCTCATTAGATTTCGAACCTTTTCCTCAGTGTGAATCTTGTCTCAAGGGAAAGATGACCAAACGGTCATTCTCTGGAAAGGGACTAAGGTCAAAGGAGTTGTTAGAATTGATTCACACTGATGTGTGTGGTCCTATGAACAAACCGGCTCGAGGAGGGTATGAGTATTACATCACCTTCACCGATGATTACTCTAGATATGGATATGTATACCTAATGCGACGCAAGTCTGAGGCGTTTGATAAGTTCAAACAATTCAAGGCTGAGGCGGAGCTACAACTAGGAAAACATATCAAAGCCCTTCGATCCAATCGAGGTGGCGAGTACCTCCTGGGTGAGTTCAAGGAGTACCTCACACAACATGGGATTGTGTCTCAGTTGTCTGCACCGGGTACACCCCAGCAAAATGGTGTAGCAGAGAGAAGAAACCGTACCCTTCTTGATATGGTAAGGTCCATGATGAGTCATGCAACCCTACCTATATCTTTTTGGGGATATGCCTTAGAAGCAGCAGCATACATTTTAAATCTGGTACCATCTAAGTCAGTACCTAGGACACCACAAGAAATGTGGACAGGTCGAAAACCTAGTTTAAATCATATCCACATTTGGGGTTGTCCAGCTTATGTACTGAATGATAAAGCTACCAAGTTAGAACCCAGATCAGAAATGTGCTACTTCATTGGGTATCCTAAGGGAACGAGAGGTGGCATCTTTTATCATCCAAAGGAGCAAAAAGTGCTCATCAGCACTCATGCTAGGTACTTGGAGGATGATTGTGTGATGCACCAAGAGCTTAGTTGTAAAGAAACCCTTGAGGAGATTCTTCCGGGATCTCCTATAACATCTGTACCAGATCCTGAGGCAGTAGATGAACAAGATATTCCTTTAAACACTCCGGAGCCTCGTCGTAGTGGGAGAATTTCTAGACAACCAGAAAGATATCTAGGAGTGTCTTTTAAGATAGACTCTGAAGATCTGGTTGAGGATCCTACTAGTTATGATGAAGCAGTAACGGATATAGATGCTGACATGTGGCAGCAAGCGATGAAATCTGAAATGGATTCTTTGTATTCCAATCAAGTCTGGGAACTTGTAGATGCACCTGAAGGGATTAAACCCATAGGGTGCAAGTGGATCTACAAGAGAAAGAGAGGAGTGGATGGGAAGGTGGAAACCTTCAAAGCAAGACTGGTGGCGAAAGGATATACTCAGAAAGAGGGCATCGATTATGAGGAAACCTTTTCACCAGTGGCTATGCTTAAGTCCATAAGGATTCTCTTGGCCATCGCATGTCATTATGACTACGAGATATGGCAGATGGATGTCAAGATAGCTTTTCTTAATGGAAGTCTTGACGAATGTATCTATATGATGCAACCAGAGGGCTTCATTGCTAGTGGCCAAGATAACATGGTTTGTAAACTTAAGAAGTCCATCTATGGACTTAAGCAAGCATCTAGAGCATGGAACATCAAGTTTAATCAGGCAGTCAAATCCTTTGGCTTTGATCAAAACATTGATGAACCATGTGTGTATAAGAAAGGAAATGGGAAAGCAGTTGCGTTTTTGGTTCTATATGTAGATGACATATTACTCATAGGAAATGATGTAGGTTTATTGTCATCCACAAAGGTTTGGTTATCCTCTCAATTTCAGATGAAGGATTTGGGTGAGGCCAACTATATCTTAGGGATCAAGCTTTTGCGTGATCGCAAGAATAAGATGTTAGCCCTATCCCAATCTTCTTATATTGAGAAGATATTGGTCAAGTTTAATATGCATGACTCCAAGAAGGGCCTCCTACCTTCTAGACATGGAGTACCACTGTCTCGAAATCAATGTCCAAAGACATCTGAAGAAATAGAGACCATGAGGAGAGTTCCATATGCATCCGCTATTGGAAGCCTCATGTATGCTATGTTATGTACTAGACCAGATATTTGCTTTGCAGTTGGCATGGTTAGCAGATATCAGTCAAACCCTGGACCTATGCATTGGACAGCTGTTAAACATATATTCAAGTATCTTCGGAGAACGAAAGATTATATGCTAACCTTTCAATCAGAGTATGTGGCGGCATCGGAAGCTGCGAAGGAAGCAGTATAGCTCAGAAAATTCCTATTGGAATTAGGAGTTGTTCCTGCAGTGCAAAAACCGATTGTCATAACACTGGTGCTGTAGCACAGTGCAAAGAGCCTAGGAATCACAAGAAAGACAAGCACATTCGGATAAAGTACCACTTGATCCGGGAATTCATTCAGGATGGAGAGATAGTGGTGGAGCATATTGCTTCAGCAAATAACTTAGCTGACCCATTCACTAAGACTCTTACTGAGAAAGTCTTCACTTCTCATATTGAGTCTATGGGTGTTAGGTTAGGAAGCAGTGATCTTTAGTGCAAGTGGGAGTTTGTTGGGATTGGTGTATGCCCTAAAGCCCACTAGATGCACTCTCATCTTTTGTTACTGGATATTTAACTGGTTATTTAATGGAAAGACTCTTTTATGCTTAAACATGTATATATGTATGGTTGCGTAAGGCCCATTATTTCTAGTAAATGAATTAGGTGTGTAGTGTCTACGCACAGATAGGTCTGATTCATGGACAACTGGAAACATCATATTTGTTCATAACTGAAAGATGGAGCTGGGCACTTCATCTTGGTAGAAGTTATAATGAGATACTCTCCTATATAGGGTGACATACCTAAGTCACGGGAGGGCTTTCCCGGATCTATCTCATTAGTGCATGTGTCATGCATTGAACAGGACCATTGTAGGTGTGATCTCTAAAATAATACTATCACAGAAAAGAGATCAAGTCACCTCATGCTACTAAGTAACCGGTGCTCTTAATCTTGAGCATTTGTGGATGAACTGACGAAGTCAAGTTCTTGTGCTTTAATTCACTATGGGTGAGATTCTTTTCATGGGTCAAAAGCTCTGTGTTTTGGGTACTCGGACTTGATCAGTTGGGACGTGCAAATGCAATATAGAATCTATGCCATCTGATGATGGAATAATCGTCCCCTTAGAATTATCCGATTAATCATCAAAATCTAAGATCTTAGTATATGGATGTTCCATATGGATATTGAACTTGTGGGTCGCTCCCTGGATCAAAAGAATGATATTCGAATGATGATTATGTTAAGGATATGAAGTTCTAAGGTTTAGATGTAATCAGGAAGGTTGATAGTACATGTGATAACCTGACTCGATTATGGATGTTACATAGAGGGGCATTCAGGTCATTACACTTAGTAGGTCGAAGACAACCGTCATTTTATGACGAGCTTATTATATTATATATTTGTCCTTGGAGTTCAACCATAACTCTTTAGTGGAATGAGTTAAGGTTAAAATGGTCTTAATGTTGCTATGGGTTTAGCATGGACATTTTGGTCATTTTGGGAGCCAATGGCAAATGTCTTTTGGTCCCTTCTCTAGTCACTTACCAAGATTGGCATGGTTTCCTAAGATGTTTAGATAACATAAGGATGAATTATTTTAGTGGAAAAATAATTTTGAGTTTAAATTCAAATAGGCCTTTGATGGCATACATGAATTTAACTCTAGATAAATTATATGTGGGCCATGGTGTGCATTGATATGTGGGACGTCCATAATAGGTTTTCCATGGGTAAGGTTTCCAACTTTGAGTAGGACTCTCTACTTGGAAAGTTGGACTCCTCTTTGGATTAGTATTCCTATGAGTTAGTTTCCTTTTTGGATTAGGAACTTAAAATTAGTAAGTGTTCTACAACTAGGATTACTAATTGTATGGAAAGTTCCTTTTGGTTTCCTTTTCTAAATTGGAGTGTTTCTTAAAGGAAATAAGTCTTTCCTTTTTGGACATCAATTAGAATAAGGATAGATAACTTTATGGAAAAGGTTTCCACAAAAGTTTCTATAAAAGAAACTCATACCCCCTTGGACGTCCAACACTTATTAAGCACTTGGAGAGGCCCACACGTCCAGCCTTGGAGAGGTTATCTTCTTGAGAGAAGAAAGCTTAAGGTCTGAGATTTTCCCTTAGAAAAATAGTTCTTGTTTCCTAGATTAAGATCCCACCATCTTAGCCAATCAGGTTTGGAAGTGAGATAGAGGAGAAGATCAAAGGCAATACTAGTGCAGGAAAATTCCAGCAACTTGTTTGAAAATTGCAAGTCTGAGTTCGGGCCTTTGGATCTATTTTTTCAGAGATTTGAAGTCTACAAATCTTCGAGGTATGAGTCTTCTTCATTCTCCTTTAATTATACACTTGTTGATCATGATTTAATGGAGTTTCTATGCGATTCTTTATGGCTGATTTCCGCTGCATAGTGCAGAAATTAGATTTTTTAAAATCTGTCATGCTTTGCATCAGCCATAGTAGTCTCTTTATGAGAAGTTTCAGATCTGAATCGCGGTTTCCTTCAAATACATCCATCCATCAATTCCTTAAGCCTCTCCAAAGCCCATCTGTAATTGGCCTCCCTCTCTGATTCAAGGTACACAAAAGCAACGGAAAAAGTCAGTTGAGTGGATGTCACACCAACGATCTCAAGCAAGGGAAGTCGATATCTATTAGTCTTGTACGTGCAATCCATTATCAGAACTTCTGGAAATGCACGTAACAACTGAATAGATGATGGATGTGCCCAGAATAGGTCCATCGTAGCATCTGTAGCGGGGTTGCTAGTGTGATACTCAATGTAGTTGTTCTGCTCCAAATGCATCATGAGTTGTTGCATCTGTGATCGACCGGCCAACTCAGTCACCCTCCACTTCTGACGGGCATTGTAAATACTCTTCATCGAACTAGTGTTGTGCACGTCCCTTTCTTGCAACGTACGAAGGATGTTCCTTGGCTTCACCATACTCTTCGACATATCAATCAAAACATTGATTTCCTCCCCTGAAAGCCTTCCAGCAAATGAGTGCCCCTCGAGATGTTGTGCGTTTGGATGATTGTGCAACCTACAAACCACTGTTAACATCCAATCATCATCATTTGTCAACTTTCGGCCCTTCAAAGCGAAAGGGCAATTACACTTCTTCGTTCCCGTTGCCTTATTAGGATTTCTCTTTTGAGGGACCTTCGATGGACCCTTATAGCTTCCGCTTCTCTCACAAGATAAAATTATTCTCGGCTTCCTACCATCTCCACCAGCATCTGAAGTTTTGATTACAATAACCAACCCATGTTTCTTTCCAACTTCCCTTGTCCATTGGATTAGGTCCTCTCGGCTTCTAAATATCATGTCATTGGTGAAGACATTAGTAAAATCCATAGAGCACTCACTGGCACCGGTTGACTGAATCTCTTGAAAATATAATTGCTAAATATTAGTATATTAATGCACGAGACTATATGCTGTCCTTGTGAAATATGCTCGGTTTACTCATGCTGTGCAAAACTATTTTTACACGGAATAAATACGACGTGCATATTAGTTTTACACGGAATAAATACGCCGTGCAAAATGTTTTTGTACGGCGTAAATATGACGTTCAAAAATTCTTTTGCACGGCATAATTATTCCGTGCAAAAATATTTTACACGTCATATTTATTCCGTGTAAAACTAGAATGTTTGATGCTATTTCGCCGTGCAATATTCATTTGTACGGCTCTGGTATACCGAACATGACGCGTGAATTTTAATTAAAATGCTGAAAACGAACTAAAATGTATACCTCCTCTTGATAGATCGTTAGTTGCTTGTCCATATTGAAAATGCGTACTTCCAATAGACAATGTGATGAAGGGAAATGAGTGCCTCCAATATCTTGAAACAAATGGAGGAGACTTGAGCAAACTTTTTAAGAGTTGGAGAAGATGATGAGGAAGGAGATGAAGATCAATTGGGATGAATGAGTGCAGATGAATAGTGTCGAAACAGTGGATGAAATGGATAATTAAGATTAAGAAGAAGAAGAAGCAGAAAAAGAAGAAGAAGTGATGAGTAGAGAGGAGGGCAAGAAACGTAGGAGAACCAAGGAAGAGGTTGATGGTAAAGGGTGAGTTGGTCATTTGACCTTAGAGTATTTTGGTGATTAAAAAAAAATTAAAATGTGGGTGCATACAGCAATAGTAGTGGGTGCATACAGCAATAGTAGTGGGTGCATATAGAATACAAACGAAAAAGAGTGCTGCTATTGGCACACAAAATTTCTCTTTTCCCACACAATTCCACTCCACACACATTACTAAAATTTAAAAATGAATGTATTTCTTTCCACACACATCAAAAGTTCCTAAACTGCCCTTATATTCATTCCCCTCTTTTTTCTTCCCACACACATCTTCTTCTTGTTCTTCCCACACACAAACCAAAAGGCACTTCCACTCCACCGACTGGATCATCATTTTCAGGCGATTCTCCGGCGTGCCACCGGCGTTACTATTCCTCTAGACATCCTTCTCTTCCAAAGGTAAATGGATCCTTCCAACATTACCATTTCTTCTTCTTTCCTATCTATTCTTTACCATTTTTTTCCATCTTAGATTACTTATTTTTCCATGAAAACTTGTTATTAGGATAGATTTTCATTCAATGTAAGTTTTGACAAACAATGTTACTGTTTTCTAATAGTTTTGGGTTGCATTTGATCATCCATCGTCGCGGTTTTAGGTTCAGAAATCGCGACTGTTCTGCTCTGGTTGACCGAATGGTTGCAGATGTTCGGACACTAACGTCCGAACAAATTGGTTTTGTTCGGACCTGAGTGTCCGAACATATAGAGATCTAGCAGTCAAATAAAAATTTTTTCTTTCGTATTTTAGAAATGGACCGGCCAAGCTCTTCTCGGGTGCGACCTACTGCTTCAAATAGGAAGCGACGTCAGATAGTAGAAGAGGTTTTGGAAGACCCAGAGGTATCTGAGGAAGAGGAAGAACAACAACAAGAGATGGAAGATCAACCAGCCCTGGAGCCACAAGATAGGTCCTTATTGACCAGCTTTGATACACATACAGCTGGGTACATTTGGATTGGACAGGTGTGTTTCACTTGTTTCATATGAAAGTTTTATTCATTTGTTAATTTATTTAATTATGTATTAATGGTTGAATGCAGGATCGAGGCCCACTGAAATGTCTAAGTCATGGGCAGAAAGTGCCTTTGTGGCAACTGAATGAGTCTGACAGGTTTAGAGATTTAGTCTCGAGGTCTGGATTGGCTCCATTAGTGAATGCATCTTACCGCTCCGTCAATAAGATTACTGTATCTGGTTTTGTGGAAAGGTGGCAACCTGACACGAACACCTTTCATATGCCTTTTGGTGAGATGACCATCACCTTAGATGATGTTGCATCTATCCTAGGCATCCCAGTGATTGGGCGGACAGTTTCTTATAATGAAAGAATGTCATATGAAGAAGCTCAAGCACTCCTTGTTGATGCACTAGGAGTAGAACCGGTAGAAGCACATGACGAGTTGATACAAGTGCGGGGCCAATCAGTTAGATTGGAGTGGTTACGGGAAAGGTTTTCCAGTTTGTCTGACGATGATGGGGACGAGATGATAGACTCTGCAGTAAGAGCTTACCTTCTGTACTTATTGGGTTGTACCTTGTTTACTGACAAGAGTGGCACATGGGTGCCGATCATTTTCCTTACAAAACTCGTGGATGTAGAGGCCATACGTTCATATGCATGGGGTGTTGCTGCACTAGCACACTTATACAGGCAGTTGGGGTTAGCAAGCAGGCATGAAGTGAAACAAATAGCCGGCTATTTGACTCTGCTAGAAGCTTGGGTGTACGAACGCTTCGAAAGTTTGGCTCCGACTCCAAACTTACTCTATCAAGCCATTCAGCCCCGGGTTCGTCGTTGGTTTCCTCATAGAGAGTCTGCTCCTTTACAAAGCATACGAGAGAGAATTGATGTCATGAGTGCTGATCAGGTAATTAACTTGACGTTTCTTTTAAATAGTGTATCGGATTAACTTTTTATTTTCTATTATATACTTTCATATCTTACGATTGGACTAACTACTTTCAGGTGACTTGGGACCCATATCGTGATGTTAGACAATATCATCCTTTCAATGAAGTTACATACTACTGTGGGTGCATCAAATGTATGGATGTTGTTGAGCCTTATCACCCAGATAGGGTGCTCAGACAGTTTAGGAGAGTTTAGACGATTCCTCCACCGCCATTAGCCCCTATTCGTGCTACGCGAGGTCCGAGTGCCCGTGACTATCAAATCGCGTATCAATATATCAATCAAGTTTGGGAGGGATGGCCTAATCACCTGCTATCTGCATTGAATCGTAGTCAACCAGTTAGGCGTCCTGCAGATTGCGTTCCCGGGTATATGGATTGGTATGCACGAGTATCGTGGAGGATATTACAACACCCAAACTTTCATTCTAATTTCGCGCCCCATCCCGAAGAAAATGAGCCAAGCGGTAGCGGTATGATTGACTATCAGCAGCGTAATTCGGATGCACTGATCATTCTTGATGAGGTTACAGGAAGAGGTGAAGACCATTGGGTTGAAGACCCGCGGGGATTATATACCCATGTGAATCAGTTGGCACATGTTTTACGGGGAGTTTCAATTGAGGATGCTCAACGAACCTTTCGACATCCCCACATGAGTTCACAAACTTACAGTCGCACTAGGACTAGGAGGGGAAGGGACAGTTGAAGAAATGTAAACAGTTGTTATAATTGACGAAAAACAAAAAATCATTGTAATATATTTTTGTTAAGTACTAACATGGTTATTTTAAGACGATGTTCTTGTGTAATTTGAATATGGATGTACTTGTTGTCAAATGTGTTTTAGTTATTTGATGTTATCTTTAATTACTTTGGATAGTGCTTGATTTTTTATGTACAGGTTGAAATATTTTCATTATATACTGTCAAAGTAGGATAACTGAACCTCCGTTCGGATACACAGGTCCGAACAAAACGTTGTTGTTCGGACACTCAGTTCCGAACATATGCATAATGTTCGGAACTTCAGTGCCGAACATGTCCATGATGTTCAGGCACTCAGAACCGAACTATATGGATATGTTCGGCACTGTGTATCCGAACGGTGTTACAGTTACGAATTTAACTTTTTTTTAATGAGTCTGCATTCAATTAATAAGCACGGACTCAACCACATTCAACATAAAAAAACTTATTTTAATAGAATGCACAAAAGAAAAAAAACATCTTCAACTTCATTAAATGATTAATAGAACATTCCGATACAGAATCCAAATCAATTGTCTCTGCTATTGATACGTCTGGAGTTACGAGCTCTTTGAATTGAACAATCCGCTCCCTATATGGAGTCTCCCATCCATCCGCACAAGGATAATGAAACTGTTTCCACTTATTTGCAATAGGCGGAGTTGGATGACCAGGTTTTAAAAACAATTGTACAAAATGATTCCCATTAACAAAACCGATTGTTCTCTCGTTCCGAGAAGGCATCGGCACCGGCACAGATCGCAAAGGCAGGAAAGTCAGGCATTGTTCTCTGCTCAAATGATATAACAGCAAATTATAACGTGATGCTATGAGATGTCCCATGTCAGGCATAGTCATCCAATAGTCTATCAATGGGTTGTCATCCATGCATGATAATGTTTCAACCAATTCCTCAACTCTTTCCTCCACTCCATATAATTGTCTGTAGTGGTCAACATGTGCAAGCAGCTCTTGTAATAAATCTCTTCTGACTTGTCTCCATTCATCCTCGGGTAGGCCTACCAATCCAGCAATTGTTCTGAATCCACAATTACCATCAGCTGCAACATCCTTTACAACTTTAATGTAAGGTCTCAACCCCCTGGGAAATGAGTCCACATAATTATTGATGTTCTTTGACCTCGTACGAATCGCCCTTACCTTCTCGTTTCTCTTTGATTTGAATCCCAATTGTCCTTTATTTTTAACATCTTCCACTGCAACTGATTTAGGAGAGTAGCTATCCTGTGCAGACGGTACCAATTCAAAAGCGCTTGGATCTCGTCGAGTTGATATGTCAGCTTTCATACTTGGTCTGCCTCTTGTTCTTGATATCACCTCGGGTTCAATCAAATGAGTGTTGTCTGGCATAGATAGCTCCCGTATCTTCTTTAGAAGTTGCAATTTTCTGGTGGAATCATACTCATTGAACCTTTTTTCAAGTAACTCCAAATCTGCCTTGCAATCCAAACCCATAGAAGAACTCGTCATCGACGAGGCAGTTGGCAACATATCAAGCTTCTTCCAATGCTGATGTACACAGCTTAGAGGAATAGGCCGCCCTTGACTGATATATTCTGCAATCTCATGCGCACAGGGTAATCCATGTGTGCGTCGAATAACACAACCACACACACTGGCGTCAATTCCAACTAGATTAGCTCTCTTGGTTTCTGTTAAAATTTTCTCAAGTGCATTTTTAGAGACATTACCACGAAGATCTTTGTATTCTGCCGGTTTGAAATTATGTTGCACAACTGTCTTACTTTTCTCAAACGAAGCTTTGATATTGGTATGCTGCAACTCAAGCAAATTATGGATTTTAGACCAAACTGCTTCAAAATTTCCTTGACTTGATCTAAGCTGTCTTTTGAGCTGTGCATGTGAACTCTCGGCCCTGCGTTGGATTATTAAGAGGTTAGTCTTATTAATTAATAAGCATAAATCAAATAAAGTGATTTTTTTAAAAATTACCTGTTTGAGGTAGTATTTCCAAAATGGACACAGTTGTCTGTCCATGCGGAGACAAATCTCTCCTTGTAAGCATCCAACCAACTACCTTTCACGTAATTGAGTGCATCAGGGTACGTGCTGAATTCATTATTTAGCTTACTGAGTTGTTCACTAAACTCATCTTCTGTGGATGAAGACACCAACATATTCCAACTCAAAATAAACCTGTCCCATTTTTCTTTCGTTTTGAACAACTTCTTGCATCGCCAATACGTTTCTATTAATGTGCCATTTGCATAATAAATGAGTAGCACGAGGGAATATTCTGTTAATGGCGTTCATGAGTGACAATTCTCTATCCGTCACAATGACATCAGGAAGAATACCATCGCCAATAATAGAACGCAATACACCTAGTGCCCATGCAGAATTTTATTCACGTTCAGCATGAAGGTATGCAAAGCATACTGAAAAAGTCATGTCTGTGGATGTGACTCCAACAATCTCCAGAAGAGGCATGCGATAACGATTGGTCTTGTAAGTACAGTCCATTATCAAGACATGTGGAAATGCACGCAATAAATCTATACTTTTTGGGTGCGTCCAAATTAAGTCAGTTACAATCTCGCTATCCTCACAATTCTTATGCCATTCTATGTAATCATGCTCTGCCAACTTACCAAGTAGTTGTTGCATCTGACTTCTTCCACCCCGCTCATTAACTTTATATCTGTAGCGTGCATTGTATATGGTCTTCATTATGGTTACGTTTAATTCACTTCTTTGTTTCAACGTAATCAAAATTTCTTTTGGTCTAACCATGCTCTTCGACATGTCAACCAGCAACTTTGTTTCCTCCTCTGATAATCTTCCTGCAAATGAATGCCCTTCTAAATATTCCGCGGTCGAATGGTTATGCACACCACATATGACCTCCAACATCCAATCATCATTTGAGTCTAACTTTTTACCCTTTAGTGCAAAAGGACATCCACATTTCTTTGAACCGGTTTGTTTGATCCTCTTTCGCTTTTGGCACTCTTCTTGTTTATATTGTCCATTTCTCTCGCAAGCAAGGAGTACTCTAGCTTTGATACCCACTCGAGCAGCATTTGAAACCTTTATCACGATAACAAATCCGTTTTTCCTTCCTACTCCACGAGCCCAACTGATCAACGAATCGCGGCTGTGAAATATCTACAATAAATAAACAAATTAAATACGAATTTAGTAATAAGTAAATGTAATTTCAATAATAAATCCTACATATGTTGGTCTTACCTCTCGAGTTATAAACTCACTAGTATAATCCATGACAAAGTCCGATCCAACCTGACTTTCTTGCGTAGAGACCTGCATAATATATTAATTTAATATCACTGTCCGGATATTTACTTCCGAACATATAGCATATGTTCGGAATCTCAGGACCGAACATATGCTATATGTTCGGAAGTGTAAGACCGAACATATAGCTTATGTTCGGTTGTATAGGTCCGAAAATATATCATATGTTCGGTCCTGTAAGTCCGAACATATGCTATATGTTCGGTTCTGAAATACCATACATATCGGGAGGTACGAAGTTTCAGGCGAGATGAAGAATTTACAAAAGATACAAAAATGAAAAAAAATATCAATGAAACATACCTTTCCACTACTGCTTTGATTAAAAGGCACCATTTGATTGTTGTTTTCATCCATCTCTTCCTTCATTGCACAATTAAATGGAGGAATGTGAATGAAAGATGAGTTGCAAAGGAAAATGAAGGAAGTGGAGAGTGAGATAGGATGCCCAGAAAAAATAAAATGTAAGTGAGTGAAGATGACTTGTCCAAGGAAGATGGAGGAAGTGGAGAGTGAGAAGTGGAGAGTGAGGTGGGAGAAGCTCTTTAGGGAAGAAGAATGGAGATTGTGTGTGAAAAGAAAATCTGATTTGAGTTTTTGTTGGATAATGGCTACTTTAGTCATTTCATAAAGGGGTACAAATGTAATAAGAAAAAATAAAAAATCCTTGTCTTTGAAAAGAAAATTTTTGTGTGCCAATAGCAGAGCTCACGAAAAATTACCACGTCACTGAATTAATAGAAATGGAAACATTTGAAAAAGGATGGATTTCCGTACAATTTGGAAATTTATGTTTGATGCAAAAAAAATTTCCTCGTTGAATTGGTGCTAATGTTATTTGGTGCGGCTGTGGATTCCTTATAGAAAATAAAATTTTCTTATTTGGTGTAATAATTTTTTGAAGAAAAAAAACATAACATGTATATTATTTATTCAACATTAAATAATAATTTATTTAAAGAAATAAAAAATGAAAGAGTTGTAGAGTTTTGGATTGAAATGGACAAGAGTGAGGAAAAGTGGGAGAAGTTTTTCGAGGAAATCCATTTTCCATACCCCCCCCCCCCCCCCCCCCCATAGGAAATTCATTTCCACAATTATCAAGAAAAATGTTGACGAAGCATGAAAGCGTTTCTGCGGAATTATTCCTCACCAAATGCCTGAAAAATGAAATTTTCATGGAAAACCATCCACTTTTATGCGGAAAAGTGTTACACAAACATACCCTAAATGCACCCACATAACTCGTTGATCACATCCGAATTTTCTGAGTTCACCATTGCTGAGCCCACCAACATTATTTCTCAAACTGCCCCTTTTTCTCCTCTTCTCCTCCTTTTCTAAAAAACGGAAGGGATCTATGCAAATGGAATGTGGAGGGTGAGTTGCAATTGGGAGGAAAATATCTTTAATGGAAGGGATAGGAGAGAGGAGAATGGAAATCCCGAGCGGAGTGAAACCCAAAAATAAAAAAATTATTCGCATTATGCACGGAAATGCAAAGCCGTACACACAGACAAAAAAACGTGCACAGCGACTCCAAGTCGTACATAATTTTTTTACACGGCATATGAAAATCGTGCAGGACCGACTCTATAGATGACCGAGCACTACATGTGATGCACAGTTCTGCAATTCCGTAGAGGATGCGAACAGAAAAAAAAAAAGGAACAATGTGTCAAAAAAATAATACATTCTCTTCATAGATGGTTATCTGCTGGTATATATTGGAGATGGCTTCTCTAAAACACAATGTGGTGCCCAAGATTGGAGATGTGGTAGTTTATATGGGGAAATGGAGAGATGGGTTGGAAGATGAGTTCTTCCAAGAACTAATGGTGGGAGCTTTATGATGATGAGAAGAAGAAGTATGTATAGTGATGAAGGGAAAGAAGTGCAGAAGAAGAAGAAATCGACCAAAGAAAGGAAGAAGAAGAAATCGACTGAAGAGAAAGATGAAGTAACGGCTACTTTCGGTATTTCACAAAAGGGTATTTTGGTCATAAAAAAAATTTAAATGTGGGTGTGCTCAACAAGTTACGTGGGTGCATTTAAAATCTCTCTAGGAAAAGTCACACCTGCACCTGACGCGGGTCGTCCCAACTCCCAACCCAGTAATCCGATGCATAAGTAGTAAGGGAATGCTTGTGTACACACCCTTTCCTCTGCAAAAAAAAAAAATTGCACGTCAACAAATTCCATAGAAATTAAAACCTCGTAAAAGAATTTTCGTGGAATTTAGAAATTCTGCGAAAAAAATTTTGTCACTAAATTGGTGCTAATGTTGTTTGGTGCGGATGTGGATTCCTTATAAAAAATCAAATTTTCCTTTATGGTGCAACAATTTTTTGAAGAAAAATAACATTACATGTATGTAATTTATTCAACATCAAATAATAATTGATTTAAAAGGGTTGGGCGGTGGGTTGGGCGGGCTACAGAGGAGGGGGTGGGTGGGGTGGGGGTTGTACCAGGATGCTATGGATGGGATGTGGGAGTGGGCGAGGGGTGGCTGGGTGGGGTGGGATGGGGACGTGGCTGGAGAGGGAGGGTTCCGTGGGTGGGAGGGTTTGTGGGTGGCTGTGTGGGGTGGGGTTTGGGAGGGTTTTGTTAGTGGGGAGGGGGCAGGGTAGCTGGGTAGGGTGGGGTTGAAACTTGGTTGCGCAAGGGAAGATAGAGTGTGTAGGGTTTTGGATTGAAATGAAAAAGAGTGAGAAATGAGATTATATAGGAGGGAGAAGTCTTCTGAGGAAATCCATTTCCCATATCTCCCATAGGAAATTCATTTCCAGCATGAGCAAGTAAAATGCTGACCAGATAGGAAAGCGTTTCCGTGGAATTATTCCGCTCCAAACGCATGAAAAATGGATTTTCTGCGGAAAACTGTTCACTTTTTTGGAGAAAAGTGTTATGCAAACATGCCCTAAAAACTAACAACCACAGGAATCACAGTGTCTCTAAAAAAAAGCACCTATAAAAGCACACTCTCCTGGCCAAGGACCGATCCCTGCGTATTTGAGAAGAATTTGAGGGATCCCATTCTCAATGGGATTGTTCATTTTCAATAGTTGGGCCCACTATAGATTTATACTCTTTTAAACTTAGCGCCCATTTGGCAATATACTATTAAAGTAAAAGTGATGTAAATCATCAAATCAAGAGAGAATAAAATATAAGGGGATTATGATGATATTTTGTCTTTAGTAGATTGGTTGGGAGTCTTTTTGACTTTTTGAGTAAACAGTAGGTTTTTTGTCATTTAGTGGAGAAAGAAGACTGCTTTTTTACTTTTTTTTTTATAAAAAGAATGAGGGAATTTTAAAGACGTGTACTTTTGATGTGACCCTTATCTGAAAAATAGAGGCTTTACATTATTTTTAATAACCTAGTAAATTACCAAATGGGCTTAAGGGGAATTTTTTAGCAAAAGCTCAAATAAATCGAAAGAGGCATGTCTAATTTCGACCCAACTTTTAAAAAGCCGCTAGTTGACATTGGCCATTGGCAGTGGCCTAAGGAGTATCCACCATTGTTGACACCAAAAATGTCACTTTGCCTCTTCAAGATCTAAAGAGCTACATGAAGTCGCAACCTGCCATAAATAGGCAATGCTACGTCCAAAAAATCAAATCTTGTCAGAATCAAACAAAAACTGCAAGATCCTTCAAGACAGCCAAAAGAGGAGTACACAAGAAGTTTCGGGCCATTTCAAAATCATTTGGCCTAACTTCGCTTCTCCGAAAGCCGAAAAGGAGCTCTCGGCGGCGAAAGCATCGGAGACACCAAATCTTCGATCAGAGCCGATGGATGGTCTCAAAATACATCCAAAAGGCTCCACGTCAAGTTCTGAGTCAAACCAACAACGTTTGACCCTACATCAACCCTCGAATAGCTAAATCAAGCCTCTCGGCAGCAAGAACCGCCGAGGCCATCATTCATCAGATAGAGCACATGGACGGCTTCAAAATGCTTACAAGGGGCTGCACATCAAATTTCAGGTCATTTTGACAACATTTGACCATAGTTTGACGCTCGGAAGCCAAATCAGGCCTCTCGGCGGCAAAGCTCTCCGGGACCATGGTTTCTAAGACAGAGCCTACGGATCATCTTAAAATGACTCCAATGGGTTCCTTGTCAAATTTCAAGTTAATCGGACATCGGTTGACAACACATCAAACCACGACATCTTCATCGCGACAAAAGCGAGTCTACTGGTGATAGGACCCCAAACGGCTTCAAAACTCAAACAAAAGCCTATGGTTGGTCTTATTTATTGCTCAGGAGGCTTCACACCAAATTTCAGGTCATTCCGACATCGTTTGGCCCAGTTTCAGCTTCTGACGGAAAATCGGTAGCTCTTGCATGACAAAGTCTTCGTTTTCTCAAGAAATGGAAACTTTGCAAAATAAAATGCAAGGATTCTCATCAGGTTTCCTATAGGGAAATCAAGCCATAAATGGTCAAAATGTCAAGGAAAAATACAGAAGAAAAAAGAATCGAAAAACAGCAAAAACGGACACAAAACAGAACAAAAAGGGGAAAAACCCCCCCCAGGGTCGCAGGCCCCTGCGACCCTGGAGCCCGGGATCGCCGGGAAGGCCCCAGAAACCCCGGCTTTTGCCGTTTTTTCGCGATTCGAAGCGTCCGGCCTCTGGTAGTTTCCAAAACTCGTACTTTTGAGACACCAAATCTTCTGACATCCGTCAAAAACACGGGTCAATCATCAAAAGTATCGAAAACAACATTGATCGCCACCCGGTCAACCAAAAAAAATGTGCTTTCTACTGGACCGATCGAGAAATCGACAGGACGGATGGCACTGACCCGCTGTTGGCAACCAACACTTGAAGTCACATGGTCATCCGATGTCGATCTACATGAAGATCCATCGATGATCATTAACAGAAGAATCCCAAAAAACGCGGCACGGCCCGCGACTCTTCAACTGCTCGGCGACCACTTAATGCGATTAATTGACTAGCTTTATTACAGTCATTAATCCATTTCTTTGGATGGACCAATCAGAAGCAAGCATCCGAGAGTTACAAGTCAAGAGATTCATGGCATTTAACCCATGAAACTCCTCCCATCATGGCGATTAAAGGCGATTAAATGCCCTCAATCTCCTCTGGCCAATCAGAAGCCAAGAAAAAGGAGTTACAAAATAAAGATTTAAATCCTGTAACTCCTCCCATTATGCGACTTAATGACAATAAAAGACAATAAACCCTCCTAAATGGCTACCTAAAAGCCTATAAATAGGAGAGCTCTCCAAGAAGAAAGAGATCGGGAAAAATCACAGACAGAGACACAGACAAAGCACAGAAATTCAGAGAAGGAAAAGAGAGAAAACTCTGCGGAAATCCTACACCGACCACCGCTACAAGGTGACAAAAGTCCCTTGGGGGTACCCCCCCCCCCCCCAAGGTCCTTGCCTTCTCCTTCTGCCTCCAATGGCTTAAATGTGGCTTTTCAGCCCGTCTACTCGGTTTTTTATTGGACATAGGACCTCCTTTTGGTCTTTGTCCTCTAAAAACCTGAGGTTATAGCCAAGCCAAGCGAATCAATAGCATCCTCTGTTCTCATCTGCATGGATGATGGCGAAGCCCACATATGGCTTGCGACCGTCAATCTGAACGAGTCCCCCACAATCTCCTGAGAAGTTAGATCCTCCTTTCTTGCTTTTCATTGTAGTTTGTATTTTTTTCAAAAGAGACAAAAATCACAACTCTTGTCTTTCATTATTGATAAGGATTGTAAATCGGCTATAAACGCCAAAATCGGCTATAAACGCCAAAAACCGGCTATAAATGCCAAAAAATTCGCCTTTCACAGCAAACCAAGAAAAATGTCTTTTTTCTTAAATATATGTGCAATGGAAAACTTGAAAGAAGTTGATTTCTTTTTTACTTGCGAAGGTTGATCTCCGGATCACCACTTGCAATTCCAAGTAAAATAGAAAATCTGGCACACCCACACAACAAAAATGTTGATGCGCACCTCTGCCCCATGGTTACGAAAGGGTCGGACCCAACGGACTCCCACGTCCGCCGACCTCGGTAGAACCGAGCAGGAGCGCGGTCCATCAACCACCATGTTAATGATAAGTCCCTTTTTTTTTCCTTCCTAGTTGGCCAAATGGTTAGGAGTTTCAAACTAAACTGCATAATTAGGGATCAATCTTAGTTGGGGCTATGGGAGTAGGCATCAAATCTACAGGGGTAGCCTTATGATTCCCCATCTTAGTCTGTGTTATTCTTTGCGATTAGTAATCTAAGCTGTAAAAATGTCGTTTTTTTGAATTTTAGTTTCACAATTATTATTTTTATTTTGTAGCAAAAAAAAAAAAAAAACCTTCAATGTAGATAAAAAATGATTATGTCTCGGTTCCGATTTTCTACAAAACCTGCCCTGAACAAATATTTATCATGGAGAGAGATGTCAAGCCTAGGATTCCTATGATAAGTCCTTAGAAATGCATACTTAATTTCATACACAACTTGGACCATGTTAAGGACTCATCCATTCAAAAGAGCCTCATTTAATGTCAAATCATGATCTTATGCATTTCAGAATCATTTTAGGGTTTTCATGCATATTTCTCTCAAATTTCATAGTTTTTGCATAAAATCATGAAACCTGTCATTTTAAGAACTATATTTTTGGAAAGTTATGGAAATTAATTTTCTCATGAAGTAAATCAAATTTTCATCATCATTATTACATTCACATAAAATCATGAAGAATGATGTACATTTTCACTGTCATTTCATGAGAGATGGGCCCTCTATCATGCATTTCTGACTTTTTTTTATCAAAATTATTATTTTACATGAAGTGTTGCCTTTTGTTTGCAGATAATTGATGAAATGGTTTCCACAATTAAGAACTGAAGCAAAGGAATAATTGATCAAGAGAAGAAAGGAGGAAAATAAAGAAAAGAAGAAAATTCAAAGAAATTTGCAAGTGAAGGCCCCACACATGCACATGTGTGGGACATCCGAGAACATGGGGCCCACCTCCTCTGCACATTTTGGATAATTTCAAGAGAACCTCAAGTGAGTTTGAAGAAAATACAAAAAAAAATTGTGAAAAGGCAAGTCAAGGAAGAAAATCTCACGCACGTGTGGAAAAATTGCAAAAAAAATGGAAAGATTTGCGTGTGTGTGGGACGTCCCATATCTTGTAATATTTGGGCTGAATCTTCTCTTCAAAATTATGGATATTCTATCTCAAAAATCCCTCTCAAAATTCCAAGTCAACAAGAGATATTTACAAGAATGGAAGTAGGCAAGAATTTCTCTTCAAGATCCTAAAGTTTTGCAAAATTTGAGATAAAGAAGGGTTGTGTTACCAAAGATAGTAGTTGCATGGCTACAAAAGAGGATCTATAGAGAAGAATTAGGGTCACCCAAACCCTATTTAAGGGAGGCTTGAGCATACACTTCTCTGCATGAAAAGGGGACACCACCCTTTAGCAAATTCTCATCAACTCTCTCCATCTCTCTGTCCAACTTGAAGCTCCAACTAGAAGGGTCCTTTCATCCTAGTATGTTATTGTTTTATTTTTTAATTCATTAATTTTTTATGTAAAAATTAAACATCATATATTAGTAAAAGTGTTTCTTAATATTTTCAATTTTTTTTTCTTGTCCTTGGGTGATTGGTGCTTGTTTTATGTTTCTTTTCTTGTTGGTGTTTGGATTGACGACCCAAAGGCCTTAAGAGCATGATTCAAATTATGAACCCTCTTCAAAAAGAATTTTGAAAGAAAAGAATATACTTCCACATATTTAAATTTATGCACTTCCACACATTTAAATTCATGTTCTTCCACATATTTAAATTTTTGTTAAAACCACATATTTACTTTTCTTTGCATTTACCACACATTTAAATTCTTGAACTTTTTATTTTTATTTTTATTTTTATGATCAATTAAAATTTATGTCTATTTTTGTACAAGTTTATGGTTGAAACTAGTTAGTATTGCATGCATATTCATATTGGTGCAGTTTAAATATGTTTAAGTTGCTTGTTACTTGAGTATTCAAAACTGAATTCAAAAGAAAAAAAAATCAGTTAAGATGGTTGTGTTTGGGATAACCATATGATACATGTATTGGCGGAAGTTCGATAGAATGATTACTTGTAATTAATGATTTTGATTGTGATTAACTTAAGTCAAATTTGGAATCAGAGTTGTGACTTGAAAGGATAAAAAAAATCAGTGATTTGCAAGAATAATTTTGGCTAGACACTTTGTTAAAATTTGGATCCCAACATAAAAGTGCACAATTCTGCATATTGTTGCAGAAATTTCAGGACAAATTCTGAGTGGGAAGTTCGCGATTAGAAACCTGATTAAAACATGTTATCTTTCGATGAAGATTGGGGAATTAAAGTTTGATTAGTGTACTTTAAATTCCAGAATTTCAAGAAAAAATATTTTTGGAAAGATGATGAACCAGTGGCTCAAACTTGGCTGGTCGGACCCACCTGTGTGTAAAATTTCTGCACAGTTTCAGATTCTTGGTCATGTTCATGCACTCATATCTCATTCATTTAAAATCATTTTTCGCTTATGCTTTTTTTTTTTGTTTGATTCATACATCATTCTCGTTTTACCTCTATCCATTAAACTTACTTTTAGGTTGCATTAAGATAGAAAAACTCATGCATCAGCATAAAAATAGCCCTGCATACTAATTTTTCAGCATCTCATGACATACATTGCATTACTAACTTTACTAACTTTCTAACATTTTTAGTTTTGTGTTTTTGATTATTCTAGATAATTTTTAGAATTAAAAGATCTTTCTAAACTTGTTTTATGTAAAGATTTTAAAAATTAGAAAGTTATTTAGGACTTGAAAAATTGACTTCGTGTAGTTTCTAATTTCCTAAGTTACTAACTTTGATACTTTCCAAATTTGTTGTATTTGAAAATCTTTATTTATTTGGAAATTCCTTAACTATAGGAAGTTTACTTAGTTAATTCACTAACTTAGAAAAGTAATTAACATAATATAGTTACTAATTTAACCTAGGTTCTAACTTAGATAGTAACTAATTTTTTTATTTTCTTAATTTAAACACTTTCTAAATGGATTGATTTGAAAATCTTAATTTTTCGAAAGTATTTAATTTGAGAAAGAAAATTATCTTGATTTAGTAAAATAGATCTAACTTAGTTTCTAATTTTTATTTAGAAATTTAATTTAGGAAAGTTTCTAACTTAGGCAATTTTTAATTTTAGAAAGTTGTTTGTTTACTTTTATTTTAATTGATTTGATTTGTTACTAATCATAGTTGAATATATTTTGATTAATTTGTTTTCTAACTTAGGTTTCTTTTGTTTTTAATTTAGTTTCTTAGTTTTATTTTTGGTACTTTTTATTTAATGTCCTAATTTGCGCGTATTTTTGCAGCAACTTGAGAATCTTTTTTAGATTTACGTTTCTAGATTTAGAAGATTTTTGATTTCATTGGATTATAATTAAATCTTTTAATTAAAGTAGAAATGATTGTAATTAGGCTAGTTTTAAATTTTATTTAGGGCAAATACAAGTTGAAAAGCCTTATCTCAATTGTTCCTTGTGGATCTATCTGGTCCCACCAATCTTGTTAGTGCAATCAAAGCTCTGCACTTCGGGTGAGAGGAGTAAAGCTCGGATGAGGTGGGGGACCTCTGATAAGGCATTGACCTCACAACGTAGCCTCGGTTGCGGAAAGGTGCCTGACAGGTTAGTAAATAGTAATAACTTAGGTAGTATTTGGTTCGCTGGAATGATTTTACGTAGGAATGGAATGGAGAGTGGAATGAGTCTGGAGTGGAATCCGACATTAATTATCCTTTCTATTCCAACATTTTCGTTTCGCTTCAAATGGAGATAGATCGGGAGAAGGGTAGGGTTTTGATGTGATTATAGGGTATTTTCGTCTCATAATTTTTTTTTGAAGGAATGGAATGACCATTCCTCTTCCTTCCCAACCACAAGGGCAAGGGCACATAGTTGCATTTTCTGTTGAGAGCTGCTACTTGCACACTACATTTGACTCAACCCACACTGCACTTTTTTTAAAAAAAACAAAAATTCCTAAACTACCCCTCCCTCTCCTTCCCTCTCTCCCCCTCCCTCCTCCGGCCACCTGCGCCAACCCCGCCGCCGCCCAGCACCGACCCCAGCCCAGTCTCCCCCTCTCCCTCCTTCTCTCCCCTTCCCCGCCCTTATCACTCTCCCCTTCCCCACCCCATTCCGCTCCCCATCACCGTTACCAACAACAAAGTTCAAAATGCAGAAAGAGAGAGAGAGAGAGAGGGGTTACAACTGCTAGATACACGAGGCTTTCCGTGTATGCCGATGGCGAGGAAGTACTCAGTGCTGTTGAAGAAAACGATGGCGGCGAGGAACTGTGCGAGCTGCCTGCAGGCGTTCGACGTCACAGGGCCGAACAAACCGAGTTTGTTCGGCCACACGAGGCCGAACAAATCGAGTTTGTTCGGCCCTATGTGGCCGAACGAATCAGATTCGACGAGTTTTCATGTTCAATGTGATTCGTTCGGCCACATAGGGCCGAACAAACTCTATTTGTTCGGCTTCGTGTGGCCGAACAAACTCGATTTGTTCGGCCCTGCGTCGCCAAACAAATTTGATTTGAGCCCGAATCAAAATGGCAGAAACACACTAGAAATGTTGAGAAGGAGAGGAAGAGAGGAAGGGGAGAAGGTGGGCGGGCGGCGGTCGGTGACGAGCAGGGAGAGGGAGATAGAGAGGGAGAAGGAGAGGAAGAGGGAGAAGGAGAGAGGGTGGGCGGGCGGCGACGGGAAGGGTTTAGGGTTTAGCAGGGAGAGGGAAAGACAGGAAAATAGAGAGGGAGAAGGAGAGGCAGAGGAGAGGAAGGGGAGAGGGTGGGCGGGCGATGGGTGGCGGACGGCTGCCGGCGACGAGCAGGGAGAGAGAGGGTAAGAGAGAGAAGGAAGGGTAGTTTAGAAATTATTATATTTTTTAAAAAATATAATAAGTAAAGAGTAGAATGTAGTATGTAGATAGCCTGACTCTTTTATTTTTTACTAATGATACCTCCGACTCATCTCAACTCTCAACCCAACCCGTTTGGCACCGCCACTTCATCTAAACACTTAAAAAATATCCAAGGTGAAGATAGCAGAAAAAAGAGAAGCATATCTTTTTTCTCCTCCATGGCTACTGCTGCAACTGTGGCTGCTTCTTCTTCTTCCCTTCTTTTCAGGGTTTTACCAGCAGCATCTTCCAACAAGTCTAATGGCAGAGTCCAAAGCACATCACATCTCTTCTTGGGCACCTCCAGAACCTCTCCTTTTCTCCATCCTCTCCTTCCATCTCGCTCCGTTCTTGCTTTTTCTCGAAGCAAAAGAAACAATGCCTCTACCCCAGCTTCTTCCAAGACCAAGGTAAAACAGACCGAATTACCTTTTTCTTCATTTCCCTTTTTGCTTTTGTTTATATTCAGTCATATGATCATTTTTGTCAGCTGATTCTTTCTCGAATGATGCTTTTAGACATGTAATTCTGTTATTTTGGGGAGGGCGGGGTTGGGATGTGGGTTCGATTGGTTTTGGGGATGATTCTCTTTTGGGGTGATGTGAATTGGGAAAATATGCATGGTTTTGGTTTAGAGATTAATGGGTTTTCGTTGTTGCATTGATTTGGTTTGGTATTGTATGGTGTGGAATATCTTTAAAGTTTGTTTGTAGACAGGCATTTAGGAGTATGATTATCTTTATCAGCAACTTATTTCCTTAGGGCCTGCTTGTTTTCCTAGGATATATAGAAATTCGTTGTCAAGTCAGCTCCATTGATGGATTATTAAAGAAGAGAAGGATGAATGATATCAGGTAGTAATGTAGATCATACCTTGACTTTCCTAGAACTTAAATTACGAGCGTGGTGGCTGGGTATTCACTTCTCCTCTCTGTTGATTCAATTTCCATTGAAGGGGAGGTTATTTTATGGTCTTTTTTTTTTTTTTTTTTGTAGATTTGCGTTTTTTTATTCTTCATTTTTACATTTGATTCTTTATTTTTAATCACTTATAGAAATACGATGTCTTAGAATTCCTAAAAAAATCCAATTACATGAAACAAACAGGCCCTTAATCATGTTATTAGCCATGTAATCCTTTCGGTTTTTTTTTTTTTTTTTTTTTTTTTTTTTTTTTTTTTGTGGTGGGGGTGGCTTGGATGTGGGTCCAATTGCTTTTGGGATGATTCACTTTTGGGTGATGGAAGTTGTTGGGAAAATGGTTTGTTTTAGTTTAGAAATTAATGGGTTTTTCTTCTTGCATTGATTGGGATTGGTGTTATTTGGTTTTAGTATCTATTTTGAAGTGTGAAGGGTTTATTTTTGGTGTTTTCTCTCTAGGACGGCTGGTTTGCTTGGGAAGGGGATTTTGAATGTTTAAAGTTGTGGATGTTTGCCGAATTAAAGTAGGTTTCTTTTGCGTCTGAGATTTCTTCATCAGCTTCAAATTTTGTAGCTTCTTCTTTCTGTGTGATTGATTTTGAAAGCTTTCTTTCCTTCTATTTTTCTTATTTCATTTTTTTCCTCGGCTTCTATGTTTTTCCCTAGTACTGAAAAGTGAAAATTGCTTTTATTTTATTGTATTGTTTTCAATGACTCCCTTTCTCATCTCAGTCCTGATTGTTTGGTTTTCTAGATCATGCTTTTGTGCTTATTCTTTATGTCATAAAACTAGTATTAGAGCCAGATTCCCACCTGGCTTTGGAACTTGAACACTTGAATGCCTGGCACCACCCATATAAAGTCGAAATCAGAAAATGTTTGCTTTCTTACTTTGCCTTACGGCAACAACATATTAAATGCTTACAGTTATAATTGGATTTTGTGGAATCAAAATATAGGAGTCAAATATGGGAAAACTTGGTTTTCCTTTGGTTTTCATCTCGAGTTCTTTTCTTAGTTGAGGTGTGGGCTGTGCCTGTACCCCAAATGGAAAGATTGCAAAACTTCCAACCTCTCTCTCTCTCTCTCTCTCTCTCTCTCTCTCTCTCTCACTCACTCACTCACTTTGCTTATAGGTTTGTGAAACCAACCGAAAAGTTGAGATGTGAACACTTTGCTTATAGGTTTGTGAAACCAACCGAAAAGTTGGGATGTGAAATATGGGGAAATTCTATCACAATGGCGAGTCAGGTTAAAATGGACAGGAGTTGCTTGGCACATGTGGTGTGTTTGTGGCTGTATGCATGTGTGAGTCTAAGACACATGCCATGTTTATAAGTTCCCGTTAGTGGCCACATGAGCGAGTTTACCTTTAGCTAGCTAGCTTTAAACTTTAATCCACTTTCCTTGTGATCGTTGGCTGCCTTCCATTCTTCTCATTACTCTTCTTTCTTTTATCTTCAATAGCTATGGAGATTACACAATTTTTGAGTGCACATTTGCCTTGTTTATCCTTAACAACATATCCTCATGTTCTTTATAGTTGGTTCCAATGTCGTAAAAATCGCTAGGCGGACGCTAGGCGGTGGGCATGGACTAGGGATTAATTCCCGATTAATCCCCGCCTAGCCCGATTAATCCCCTCCTAGTCCGATTAATCCCCGCCTAGCGCCTAGGCGGTGACCGCCGACTAGCGCCTAGGCGCCGCCTAGGCCGATTTTTGCAATAGTGGTTGGTTCTTTCATAAAAAAAAAAAATTATAGCTTTTCTCAGCATTTATGTTTTAAACTATATTCTCTCTTTTGTCTTTGGTTTTTGGCATATTGGTTCGGCAAATCTGTGTATGGTGGTTTGATGGTGTGTGCACTAGATTTAGTTGGTCCATTAGGAGGAAGGTTGTAACCCAAGGACATATGGGCCTATCAACTTGGTGCCTTATAGGTGTCATCCAAATGTGGGCAGATCTGTCCTTGAGATAGTGAAAGTATTGTTGTTAGATATCGCGATCACTGAGGAGGGGGGGGGGGGGGGGGGGTGTGAATCAGTGATCCCTTAAAAACAGGTCCAATTTAACAACAAAAGCAAATCAAATCACACAAGGACACCAGATTTAACGTGGTTCACCAAAAGGCTACGTCCACGGTTCAAAGACTGTCCGAACACCGATCCGGAACAGGTCTGAATCTATTTAGTCGCACCAACGACAAAGAGCACCAACCCTTAAGTTTCAGATAGCACCAACTATCTAGGAAGCACCTACCCCCTTTACAATTTATCTGCACCAACAGATAGGATCACCAAACCCCTAACACCAAGCACCAACTTGATGTTCTACAGAATTAAAGTAGAGAACTTTTCTACAGCCCTTCCCCTCTACAATCTCTCTCTCTCAATCCCTTACAAATTGAAATTTAAAGCATAAAAAGAGAGACACTTATCTATGGACGAATCACCATCTTCATGAGCATATTTTCGTCCAACTTGCTGTAGAAACTTGCAGCACAACAGCACACAGCAGCACCTTCTTCTCCAATCACTCTTCTGTCCAAAACCCTCTCTTTTTTTCTCTCTTCTCTTCTCTCCTAATGAAAACGAACTTAGCAAGCCTTTATATAGGTTATGGTAACCCTAAAGAGTGTTCAAATTAGGCTAGAATTCGTTTAAAAAGAGTCCCAAACGAAATACATAAGTTTCCTGAATTTTCGTGCAAAACTTCTATTTCTGCGCAATTCTGGTTTCCCGTGCTCGGTCGACCGCGTGGGGTCCTCGGTCGACCGGCGACACACTGTGGCAACAAATAACTGGGAGCTAACTGAGACTGTCTTTTGCAGACTTCTCTTGCCCGGTCGACCGCGTGGCGGTCGACCGGCCACACTGCTTCAGGAATTCTGATTTCCTGTACTGTTTCAGCTCTGTTTTCTCTTTGAAGCTCTATCAACACCACACTATCAACACCACACTTGTGACATTGTGTTGACAATAATTCCAACACAAAATGATACTTGAGATACTAAACACTTCAATGCTTCATAAGACTTCTCAAGGCATCTCAAATTCCAACAATTGTGCCTTGCTCTCCTGGCTTCAATTTCATTTTGTTATTTTTTTTTTCATTTCCATTTATGTTGTAGTTTGTTTTCGTCTTAAAAAAGGAGCAAATTCAAGCTAATGTTGTCAAGGATCTGGTGATCACTGAAGCCATGATTGTAGGTTGTGTGGAAGATTGGTGGATTATATTGGAGCTAACAAGTAGCTTTGCTTTGACTGAATATGGTTTGTTTCCTACGAGAATGTGGGGGCAGCATTGAGATCTGCATGGAAATTCATCTGAGGCTAGGTTCTAGGCAAGTGGAAGGTTAGCTTCATGTTCCAGCCTTTGGATGAATTTGATCTCCACTGCCTTCATATTGAACTCTGAGGGATCGCGAAATCTTTAGGACTTTAGACCTATCATCTTGATGGCGTATTTAATTTTTCCAAGCTATGGTAATTAGATGAGGGAGGTTCTGCCGTAAATTATTGGTCTGAGTCAAGGGGCTTTGCTAAAGATCTTTAGATGATAAGTGGCGGACCCAGGATTTTCGTATGAGGGGGGTGGACGATAGCCATAATTCTTCATTATTTTGTAGGGGCGAGGCTTATTTCTGATGGGGACCTAGGTCCAAAATAGGTCCCAAACTTGATGTTCTAGCCCATAAGAGTGAAATCCCAACAATGCATGGTGGGGGCGACTGCCCCCAAATGCCATTTCCTGGGTCTGCCCTTGTAGATGTTGGATGGGGTTGGATAACAGATAAAGTAAGACATTCAGGGTAGAAAGTGAAGAAAGGACTATGGTTCGAGATTGACATGGAGAAAGCTTATGATTGCTTAGACCAAGACTCGTAATATATATGATTCAGAATTAGATCTGGGGAAAGGTGGAGATAATGGTTAATGAATGTTTTTCCTTAGTTTCATTCCTTTTCTATTCAACGGATCCCTGTTGGTCTTATCCAATGGCTCTAGAGGTTTAAGACATGGTGATTGTAAGTGCCTAAAAATTACAGACTTGATTATAGAGGATTAGGATCTCCTTGAGACTCCTTAATGAAAATAAGATGCCTTGAACCTGAAAGGGAAGAAGAGAAAAAGACAATCGTCAGAGACCCTGGCTGTAGGCAGCGCAAGGCCCTCTGATGCCTAAGTCATATCAACAACTCAACAGTAGGATGGAGGAGGAAGAGAGGAAGAGTAACGGCTATGGTTCAGTGTTATGCGTACCTGAGTTTGAAGGGGGCTTCCCTATTTATAGGAGAAGTCCCTTTGAGATTGTACAGTGGGCCCCATGATATGACATGGTACTTTGAGAAGTACAGTCTTATCAGCCTACTTTAATTAATGATAGTCCAATCCGCCCACCATTCATTAAATGGTAGTCCAATCGGCCCACCATTCATTAAATGGTGGTCCTATCAGATCTTACCCTGTTGGGCTTTTTGGCGGTAGTCCCATCGGATCTTGCCTGGAGCCTTGTTCTGATGGGGACGTAACCGCTGGAAGCCGCTCTGTCAGAGATCATGGCCTCCTATATTTTCGCTTGTCCCGTGACGTAGCCAAGCATAGTCATCGGAGCCCGTCTCGACCAGCATGCTAGCACTGCTGTCGAAATGCGTGGCCGAGGCAGAGACATGATGCCGAGGCCGTGAATCGGCTGAGGTCGGTTGGCGCCCATTACTGCAGCCGAGGTGCTCGTAGCCGACGTTGAGACATGATTAGCTGGCATAATTATCGGAGCTAATGTAATCTCGGCTTCTTAGGAAATGCCCCCACACAGTGATCTCCATTTTCACTTTATCCATGATTTTAGGTCTTGTGAGGCATATGGAGAGGATGTGTAGTAAGAGATTAATAAGAGGATTTGAAATAGGAGAGGAACTAGAGCCATAGCGCATTTGGGAGCTGCGCATTGTTGTAACCACTGGGTAGCAAGTTTTATCCATGTTACCAATAATACAACTAAAATTATTTCAGACTTGCAATTTGCAGATGATACATTTTCTGCATAAATTTGGTGGTGGGCAACAGTAAAGGAACCATTGATATTTCATGGATGTGTTAGAATGAGAATTAATTATTTGTTAAGAGTACGTTGGGAGGGGTTGAAGCAAGCAAGAAAAAAGACTGACTACTTGGTGCAAATCATTGGTTGCAAAGCGGGTTGCCATCCCATTAAATATTTGGGGCTTTCACCTACAAATCAACATCCATGTCTAATTCAAAGAATCTAGACTCTTGGGAGAGAAGGTACCTAGATTCTGGGGGGTTGGCTTCATCAATCCACGAGTCTGTTATTTGTCCATGGGTCCTAGTAGTGGCAGAGAAATTGGTGAAGTCACATAGCTATGATACCCGGATACTTATACAAGCCCAATGTATCCGTATGGGACCGACGCGACACTTGTATTGTTACCCGATATTGCATCAATACTTCTAGGGCACAAGTTTAATATATTCTATTTACTAAGTCCATTATTTCATATAGTTCTTTCAATTTTCCTACCTCTCAACATAACAAATGTTAGCAAGGAACGTAAACAATGACAATTTCATTAATTCAAAAGTGATTTAAATAAGAAATTAGGACACCTGCATCTGAATCTTTGTTCTAAATTTTCAAATGTGCAAAGTCGTATCCCGATCTCCGTATCTGTGTCCATACCCATATTTGTATCTGGGCATCATAGTCACATAGAAACTTTAAATGGGATGGAAACAATGATAATAGAAAGTTAGAAACTTTAAATGTGATGGAAACAGTGATAACATAAAGTTCATCTAGTAAACTAATCAGGTGTCAGTGTGTCACACCAATTAAACACCAAGGATACATGTTCAGAAAATTAGAGAAAGAAATTGGGCACTGTCAAATGGTGGTGTATATTTTCCATAGAAAAGTAAGCTTTTGGATAGAAGTCATACCTCATACCATCAAAATATGGAAAAGTATCAGAGATGGGTGCTAGGCAGAGTTGCCAGGGGTAATGAGTACAAATTGTGGGAAGGGTTGAGTCTGGTGGGTGAGTCGAACTGTAGAAGTCCTTTTGTTGTTGTTGTTGTTGTTGTTAAAGGTCAGACATGGTCTAAGTTTGAGTTGTGTTTGTGTCCCATTTGTCCATTTTTAATGATTTTTCTATATGTAGGGATTATTCTAGATAAGAGAATTTGGAACTAGGATATATTTGGGAGTTCTGTTGATGAAGTCATTTGGTAAAGTTATAGGTGTTCCTGTTGGGTCTTTGCCTTTTCCCTGGAGAGGTTTGGTTCTACGTCAGGTTTGAAGCATTGCTTGGACAGCAACATGAAGCAAGACTGTCGCAATGGATAACCTAAGACACTAGGGGATTGCTCCTCCAAATGCGTCCCCCGTTTGCTCATCATGCAGAATAGGAGATAAATTTATCATCCACCTTTTCGTCCACTGCCTGTGTATGATATATAGTCTTCACTTAATTCATAGTAGATATATAGTCTTCACTTAATTCATAGTACATTGGATTCTTGTATATGCTACGTATATGCTACCATCTCTCATGAGTCATGGGGTTCTGGCCCATTCCAAAAATGGGTAGGATCCTATGGAAAGTGCTCCTCTAGCATCATGTGGTCATGTGCAACTAGGCAGCAGCGAGGAATTTAGGGGCATTATCTCATCGGACATCTTGGCCAACTAGGGTCCTTTGATGTTGGGAGGAGCAGACTAGAAAAGGGACAAGGCTCATAAAAACCTCAGACTGAAGGCAGACTCAAATTCAATATAGATGGGCTTCTTGTGGCAAACTAGAGATGAATGCTACTGGAGGGGTGTTAAGAAACAACTTAGGCGAAACTCTACTACTGCTATGAAAACCAGTGAGACTAGTAATGCAAGAAATCCAACTTTTGGCTAATTGAGAAGCGGCGAGGTTATTCAAAGAGTAATATTAGGGCGTGTAGTACTAGAGGGAGAACTTCCTAATGCAATTAAGTTGTAATCAGACAAAACCTTAGTCCCCTAGAGAGTGAAATCCATTTGCAAGGGAAATATGGGATCATCATGATATCTTTGAGAGTGTCATTTGAGCATGTTCTTCACAATGCAAATGAAGTGGCGAGTAATTTGACCATTTAAGGAGTGAAGAGATGTTCTGCTTATGGCTATAGATTGGTCTGTCTCAGTTTTTTACAGTCGGTCCTTGAACCTTTTATTTTACTTTTGTACAAATTTTTTTAACACATGCGTTTGAAGCTTTCTTACAGTATCTCTGTTATCTTGTAAAGCTTTTTTGGTGCTTTTTATGCTATCGATGAATTACAATTTACTGATAAAAAAAAAGAATTCAATCTTGGGTTCCATGCATGAAAAGGATGGCTTTAAATTAGGTTTTGAAGGCTCTCTTTGATTTGATCAAGTCTATGGATGATATGGCATAATAACCCATCATCAAAGCCTTGTCCCAACTATGTTGGTATGGCAAAATAGCCTATGCCATGGAATTTTCATTCTTTTGAGAGTATAATTTAAATCGGACTGATTTCTAAACTGGATAAGAGATGATACAAAAAGGAAATTTGTGCTCTCCAATAATTTTTTAAGAACTTTTCAAATAAGTAGGAAATTCTTGAATTGTTTCATAGTTCTGCTTGAATAACAAGAGACCAAATGAGGGACCATATATATCATAACATCCATGAATGATTACTCTTGGTAGCCATAGTCTATTTATGAAGTAATGATGAAGCCAAAAAATAAATTTGAAGATTACAATGATGAAGTAGAAAACCGGCTTAGGAAAACAGTTAGGGCATTGAGATTACTAGATTAGATAGAGGTGGAGAGTACACTGCACACAAGTTCATGTTTGTGAATCTTGTGGATTTATTCATGAAGCAACTGCACCCTATCCACCCCAACATAATGGGGGTTGGAGGAAGGAAAGCAATATACTTTATACGAACTGGTGGAAGAGGATCCCACCACATTTTAGATGGCTATGTCCGCTCCTGGTCCTGCTATGTGGAACTTTTGGTATTACCACTAGTTGATAGATGCATGTCACTACTTATGAAACTTAGACCATATGGGTTTATAGGGAAGTTTAGCTAAGGGATATAAGAAATAAATTCAAAGAAATCCTATTCACCAGTGACCAGCCATTAATATTACAGCCAGTTTGATACATAACATGTACCGGTACGTATCACAATTGAGTTTCTATGACTATAGCCACATCATATGACCGACCCATCAAGTTAAAACTGCTTTTTTAGTTGGTGATCTGGACGAAATATTAATATTGACCAACCGAGCCATTTCTCTTAGCATGAAAAGAAAATAAAGTATATAAACTAATTAAATCTCTTTTGGGTCTAACACTGACGCAGGAAGGGAAGCAAAGTCCGATTCATTATGGGCCCAATAAACCCCGATCTTTAATAATCGACTCAAACAAGGAGAAAAGTAGAGATATGCTTACTGTTGATCGTGAAAATCCACCTTACAGTTATTTGATCCAATGGGAGATGCTCAACCAAGGTAGAAGAAATAAGTAAATTGTAAATATGCTACTATAATCAAATAAAAGGAAATAAATCCTCTCAAAGAATGAACGACCAATAGCCGTATCAATTTCCCCTTTTGGACGTCATGCTTTTTTGCATTAAAACTTATCCACGTGGTAACTGATAAAGTCGAAAGTCTTAATTTCCTCTTTAAGTACAGGGCTTGATTACCTTTAAAATAGGAAGGAAAAATTTTCAAATCAATTGAGCAAGAGAGAAAACAGGATCTGCCACATACTTTTGGAAGTTTCCACTTTAAAAGGCTGTGGGGCACTGGGGCCCATCAGCTATTCCAATTTGCCTATTTTGAAACTGTTTTAACTCCTTAACTCCATAATTAAATCATCACTTTTTAAATTTGAATTGGATCCATCTTCACCATTCATTTTATGATTTGATTTAGTCTGCTTGATTGGGTCTTAGAAAAGACGATCAAATACCATTGGATCAATCCAATTTCTCTAAAAAATGCTAATGTTTGATCTAAGATGTGATCCCCTAAATTTTGGCGATTCGCTCTTACATTAGACTCCCCTGCTTGAAGAGACTCGACCTTGATTCTGTATCCACCATTCCTCGCTTTCCTTTTTGCTTCCTCTACATTTTCTACATCCGCTTTTGATTCTTTTGGCAACACTTCAAAATATGGAGATCTGTTGTCATTTAGTTTGGAAGATTGACTCATGTATAATCCATTTGTTCTTTCTTTGAAATGATTTATTTCCTTTCATAGTTGGTTGGAAATTGGACACTAACCAATACATTTCTCACGATTAAGATGGTTTAAGTGGCTCTAGGCAATTCACAACCCCTGGGAAGCAAGTGGTGTCCACAACCCCTAAGAAACTCAACGCACAAGTAGACTCTAATTCCGACCCTTGTCCTTTTTAATTTCTTTCCATGATTGAATGTAATTAGGATCTATTAAATAAGATTCCTATTATCATTAGGATTATGATCATAGGATGTGATTGGGTTTAGGATTTGATGTGATTTCCAACATTATTTATTCATGTAAGAGATGTTCAAACCAGGCTTGGTTGTATTCTTATGATATTGATTATAATTGCATATTTGCAATTTACTTATTTCTTCTCCCTTAGTTAAGCGTCTCCCATTGGATCAAAGATCTGTTCGGTGGATTTCGCGATCAACGGTGAGCGAATGTCTACTTTTCTCCCTCTTTGAGTCGATTTTCTGTTTGATTAAAGGTTGGGGTTTATTGAGCCCATAATCAATCAGATTTGGTTTCCCTTAGTGTGTCAATTGTTGTCAGAAACAAAGGAAAAGGATCCCGATCGTTGATTTGATTTTCGTTCTCCTCTATCAAAATGCGTTCACATAAGGTTTGTAGTTCTAGGCATTACGTTGAGAATGAAGGTGACGACCCTAATGACCTGAAAGATCTGGAAATCCAGAATCTGTGTAGACAAGTCATTAGCTTGACTTGGTGTTTAGTTCAAATCAAACCTCAAGATTAGTCGTTTGATGAATTGGCCTACGAGACAACAATTTTATATTTTATGGTGATAGACCGAATGATGATAGTGATATTGAAGATCTGATTTATGATGGTGAGTCGGGCGAAGATCATGGTGATGAACTTAACACCGTTCCGGGATGCATATGAAGATGATAATATTGTCCTTGATCAAATCTTTGTTATGTCCCCAGATCATGGTTTTGATGATAAAATAAACTTTGATGAGTATCAAGATTGTGAAAAAGAAACTCCAATTGTCAATGGTAAGAAGATTGACCTATCGGATGGAGTAGATGTGGCAAATGATACTTTGGATGGTTCAGATGTCGTCCATTGTGCATTTGACTTACATATGGTAGATTATGTTGATCCTTTCTTGGAAAGGATCCAACGGCGAGATCAACCATGAATCGAGTTGTAAGTCCACTGTAATCAAGTATTCCTAACAGCACTCATGCCATTGTATGACATAGTGTTTCTCTTCTCTTTTTGTCATTGTAAAGTCAACATTGGTTACGGCATACAAAAAATTAGCCTTTCAGATGCTTTCATTGTCTCGTTCAGCTGGTTGCATTGACTGCATATTTCCCTTGAACTATGACTGCTTTTGACATTGTATACTGTATTAGTTTGTACATTAATGCTGTCTTTTACTCGGAAGTAATAAATTTAAATTCATTAATCATGCACAGGGAAACTTAAGTGTATTAGTTGCATAGGGAAGCCAAGTCAACAAATTAGTGGAGAGCAACACCCAAGACAATAGGACTGATATAATTAGACTTATTTTCTTTTTTAAAGGGCTGTGGGTCCCATCAGCTGCTCCGATTTGCCTATATCAAAACTGTTTTAACTCCATAATTAAATAATCACTTTTTAAATTTGAATTGGAGCCATCTTGACCATCCATTTTATGATTTGATTCAATCTGCTTAACTGGGCCTTTTAAAGTGACAAATCAAATACCATTGGACCAATCCAATTTCTCTAAAAAATGATAATGCTTGATCTAGGAAGTGATCCCCTAAAACTTTACCATCTGCTCTTGCATCAAAGACCAGTGCCTAATCAGTCAGGTGAGAGTTTGGATATCTGATGCTTTCAAATGATTTTCAGATTAATTTTTATATTGTAGATTCATTAAAGATGTGTGTTTAGTTGGATATTGACAAGCGGATGATGTGCTAATACTTGAAACCACTGGGGACGTGGTTAATGAAACAAAACTTTCTGTCATGTGACTTTGTCATAAAAGTTTTCAAAAAAAAAAAAATGTGACTTTGTCATAAAAGTTTTAAAAAAAAAAAAAATGTGACTTTGTCATAAAATACTTCTGTGAAGCCTCGTGATCTGGGAATCGAGATATTATGATACTTTGAAAGATGCACACTAACACAATGACACCCTAGTGAGAACATGTCAGTGAAATACAATCAATTTGATTGTCTGTTTGCTTGTAAACCCTGTCATCCTTATGTGAATCTAGATGAGAACCACAGCGAGTACATATCACAACTCGAGTATTCTAGTGTATTGGGTGATTTAGTGTATTTAATTAACTGCACCAGTTCTCATATTGCATATGCTGTTGGTAAGTCAATCCAGGACATGATCTCTTGAATGCTGTTATTAGTGTATTTAGATTCTAAAAATAAAGGGTTTTGGTTTTAGGTACGAGAGATATCTAGCTGTACTAGAGGGTTATAGTGGTGCTAGTTTTATACTAGGTTCAAATGAATCAAAATCCATATGCGAATGTGTTTACCCTAAGGAGGCATTGTCGTTTCGTGGGAGTCTAAGAAACAAATATGTATATCACACTACACAATTAAACTGTATTTGTAGCTTTGCAATAGCCGGAGAAGAATTGGATTGGCAAAGGAATTTCCTCATAGATGCACACTCCTGGGAAGATCCTGTGAGTGCCATTGATTTGCATTGCAATTATTGTTGGAGAGAAAAGGGGAGACTTGCATTGCGATTGTTGAGTTGCAGTATCAAAAGCAAATAATTGGACATATGCTGGAGAATTTGACACAATTTGCATGACGCATACATCCCCAGAAGAGAAGGGAAGAAAGAAAGAAAAAGGGGGATGGGGCGTTGTTTTGGTTTGAGCGTCCCCATCAATTTTGAGTGCCTCATCTCACTCCCTCTTAAATGGGAGGGGTGAAACAACTTTTGAGTGTCTCACTTAAAAAGAAAAAAAAGTCTCATCTCACTCCCTTTAAATAAGAGGGGTGAAACTCCATAGTTGGCATCACATATTGAAAATCTGAGCTGCTAAAAATGAAGTCTCCTTTCTTCATTGAGCTACCTCTAAATTTTAATCTAATAGGAGTTGGTCCCACCGTACAATTGAGCATATGATTAAAAATATCACACCCCTCATAGGAAGCCTGAGATACTTAAATGGACCTGGGCTTCTAAATTATATGATCATATCGTTCACACCTGAATTGCTCACCTTTTTAGGGCATTGGTGAATAACTGTTGCAGGTGTTGTGGCCTATCAAATGGTCAGAAGTAACCAATAAATGGATTTTTAATCATCCATGTCTACCGCAAGCATCGTGGCCCATCAGACAATCACAGCTAACCAATCAATCAATTGTCATTAATTAGTCATGGGTGGATTGGTTTACATGTGATACTCTGGCATGGTCTTGCTTTGATTGGAGAGAGATGACTCTCAGTCTTAAAACAAGGAGTAAATAAATGAATGTTGGTTTGGATTCATTATGGTGAGCCCTAGTATTTTTGTATTTTAAGTGCCAAATGTTTTAAGAAACACTGTCTTAAAAACTATGTAAGTATTCATTTAAAAACTAAAATAAAATATTGAAGTATTTTTAAATGTAGGATTTTCTTAAAAAATGAATGTTGGTTTGGATTCATTATGGTGAGCCCTAGTATTTTTGTATTTTAAGTGCCAAATGTTTTAAGAAACACTGTCTTAAAAACTATTTAAGTATTCATTTAAAAACTAAAATAAAATATTGAAGTATCTTTAAATGTAGGATTTTCTTAAAAAAATGATAGGTAAACAAGATAAATATAAAATATTATCCCCCCTCCCAAAAAAATAAAAAAGAAAAAATCCTGCCTCCATGGGTAAGCTAGTAATGAGAGTACAAGATATAGAAATACCTATCGAGGCAGTGTAGCTTTTCTATGCAATAATGCAACCATAAAGAAGCTTTATTATAGTATAATCCTCACCAAAAATTGTCATCCAGAATCTCTTGATGCTTTGTTCTGAAATCTCTTTGGACCTCTATGTTTGTAGCCGAGGAGAAGAAATCATCTTTCTTCTCCTCCTTTCTCATATCCTCATAACAACACTTCTCAATCCCTTAATTGAGAAAAGGCAATCCCGTCATTACCGCATAGTCGAACAAAGCATGACTAAAATGATAACTGATAGTTACTGAAATACTCAAAATGCCCACCTAATGTGATATATGTGCATAACCTTCACTTTCTTTAAGCAAATGTATTTAAGGCCTAGAATAATTATTTCGGTATCACCACTCTATAGTATTGATAATATTCAAGATTAGAAAGTCTTAGTTTTCTATATACCCAGTGCTTGGTGTATTTAGGGAAGTTAGGAGATGAGAAAGAACGATAAAAAAGAAATTTATAATTTGTAGATATTGCCAGGTGATGAAATATCATGAATTTAGTTAGTTTTTTGTCCAGAATAATTTTTTGGGTAATTGTATTGGGTATCATCCATCTTATCGGTGGTTTGGATCATAGTTTTGAAAATCCGAATCATATCGCAAATCTTTCATACCCATGAATCGAACCGAATTGCGAATTGTAGGATTTTTTAATTTTTTAATAAAAAAAGAAAAATAATTAAAAAAATAAAAAAGTAGTTATTCATAATCCATCCATTTTCCCATTCATAGTTGTATAAATACAATGACAAATGAGTCATCATATCAAGAACATCATCACATGTTAATATATTAGAAATGATGTGTAAATAGCTAAATAAGTTTAAGGTATCAATATATGTTTATTTTTTGTTATCTTTAAATCAAAATATAAAAGTAAAAATAAAATCCAAATCATCTATCTTGCATAGTAGAATATCTCTTGAAGTTAATAATTGTTCATAAGAGAAAAGTAGAAAAAGATTAAGAAAGGAAGAAGATATAGACAAGCCCCATGCATACAGTCAAATGTTTATCAAATGCATGTTCTTTATTCATCTCTATAACCTCCCCAAAGCCGCAAAATTCTTAAGAGGTTTCGTTAACTACTATATAACCTTTTAAAAGTAAAATGCTAAAAGAAAGAAAAAACAAAGGTAAATGATTATTAATATTAACTTATTGATTGTAGCTATTCTTGTTCAGCCGAATCGCTTGAATCGTAAGATTCAATGACACAAGTATCAAATCATAAGATTCACTCTTGAATCCTAAGCTTCATCTGTAAATGGGATTCGTTGCATACATATGAATCTTTTTCATAGGACTTGGGAAACGAATCAGGATTTGGGATACGAATCGTATGATTCTGATAACAATGGTTTGGATCATTGAATCACAGGCCATATTTTTGTACAAAACATAGGTTCCCAACCTGATGGGTGGGACCAAAATTGGCCAGTTACTGGGTTGAGCCAACCAGGTCACTCATTGTAAGTTTTTCATAAAATTTATAAATACATGTTTATAATAAGTAATATGTAGAAACATGTAAAAATCTGAATTTATATAGATTTCTAGAAAACCTACATTATATAGATTTACCTACATAAACTTTATATAATTTACTTATCAATTTTAAATTTTCATTTAAGCAATGGTTATATGTGGTTTTTTTTTTTTGTTTGCTAAAAATATCTTAAGACAACCTGCCCAACTTGGCCAAACCAGGATAAGTTCAGAGCCGTGAGGTTGACTTGGCATCAATCAGTTGTACAGATTTAGTTCAACTCTACCCAGTCATCTAGTTTCTGAATGGTCGAGTTGACTTGACCGGGCTCCTAGTCAACCCATGGGTGTTGGAAAAGTATGGTATGAAATCAGTACATTTTGGACATCATATGTGATCTTAACTTTTTATGCATCGAGTTATCTGTGGATAATCCTGTTTTCTCTTTTCCTATTTCATGTTATTTCCATTGTTTGACAGAAGCCTGTAGCATAGTTGGAAGGTGGTATTGGTAATTATCACAAGCATGAGGTTGTGTGTTCGAGTAATGTTACAAACTGTGAAAAAAGTTATTTCCACTTCTTTTTTTTTTTCAATAATTGGAAACCAGTTTTGGACTTTCCTTTACTCAAGTGGGAACTTGTAATCTTCACCCTTATCAAACACTGGAACACAAATGCGTGCAGCTTGTGTCTTGGATTTTGGGTTTCCATTTAGAAGCATCACATGCTCTCAAGATGTATTTCATCAATTGTGTCCTGGAAACACGTTATGACACTGGCAAACCTGCTATAAGCTACAGCAAATGAATTTTGCCTGCGTATGGTCAAGGGTGACTACTGTCTTGTTATGCAAATTATTTGGCTATTTTGGCATGCAAACTCATTACTGAAGTACTATTCAATTCTTGTTGCAGAAATCACTGCAAGATGATTATGGAGAGGAAGATGATTTAGATGGCGATGCTCTTGAGGCACTTTTTAGCCAACTGGAAGAAGATCTTAAAAATGATGGTCTATCCACTAATGACAATGATGATGAGATAAGCGAAGAAGATATGGCTAGACTGGAACAAGAGTTGGAGGAAGCTTTTGGTGATGGGAGTGAACATGAACTACCGGGCACCACACATTCAAATATGGAGAATATAGATGGTTATGATGATGATACCGATGATGATGAAGAGGAGAGACCTTTGAATCTTAGAACATGGCAACTTCGAAGATTGGCTGCAGCGTTAAAGATTGGTAAACGCAAAACTAGTGTAAGCTACCCTTTTTTTGGGATTAATCGTAGTGCAAATCTAGTCACCCTTTTGTATAGACTAGTTGGGTTGTACATGGGTGGACCGATGCCTCGTCCAAGCTAACCCCATTTTGTTTAGTCTGGATTGAGTCATGGCATAAAAGTCCTTGTCTGCCTAGTCCTTTTGTAAATTATTGGGTCCATTTGTGTAAAGAAGTTCTTCACTCTGGATTGTGCCATCTAGTTGGACTTCAAGCAGACAGGTCTAGGTCTAGACCAATTGGCAATTAGGTCAATATCACTAGTCCTGGGCCAGCCCAAGTGTCTAAAAGGCCAGCCAATCAAATTGGGCCAGGACTGTCCCAGCCGTGGTTCAAAATAGCCATGTAGCTGCCCCATTATCAGTTGTAGCGGTTAAGGCCACTACGCTATTTTGAAAGTAGCGGCGCTATGGTTTAAAACCTAGTAGAGCCAAGCAATTTTAATTTATAGCACCATTTTTTGTATTTCTTCTCCTTAATAGCCTTTCCTAAAGTTGTCTCTACCCTTATATGGTTCTAAATCACTAATAAGGGGTCGTTTGCCTTTTACGCATGAGATGCGTAACTACAGTTTACGCATGTAAATGTCCCATATGTAAATATCACATATGTAAGCTTTACGCATGCGTTTCAATTTACAACGTTTGTCTACTGATCTCATTTTCACATCATTTACGCATGTGATTCATTTTACCACGTTTGTTTGAGTTACATGTGAAAATGTAAGAAATTTATTTTCAATGGATAAACAAGCAAATTCATTCCGTAAATTCAATGTATTTCTCCATGAAGTTCAATGTATATCAATTCCATACAGACAACTCACATTCCATGAATTTCAATTTAGTGTCAAATAAGCATGATTAGTTGTTAATGAGTGTTGATTAATGTGTTAGATTAATTATATGATAAGATAATATGGAATTATTGGTATCAATGAATTTCTGGAATTGTGTTGGACATTTCTTGTTTTGGACCCATATTGATTTGAAATGTCATTTTATGAAAAACAGGGTATTTTCTATAAAAAAGGACTTATTTGTAATTCTGATTTTATGAAAATTTTCCAATGATGGAATTTTTCGATGATTTCAGTTTCATTAGAAAACGGGTCAAATTGTGATCGATTTTCTCTTCTAGCTCGGGTTCATTTGAATTCATTTCAGATGATTCCCAATGAGATTTGATACCTTTAAAAACGGACTTATTCTAAAATAAATAAAAGTTACTATACACAGTCACCGCCTTTTGTGAATATAAGATGAGAAAAACCAAAAACGGACAAAAATGGGTTCGCCTTTTCGTTGACGGGATCATTTCACCGTCACCGTCCGCATTTTAGGTGTGACTCCATTCCATATGAAAAACCAATGTGATTCATTTTACCACCATATGAGATGTGTAAATACAAGTGTGAAAACGTGCTCATTTTCATTCCATTTTCACATACAATTTACACATGAGGTGTGTAAATGAGCGTAAACAAACGTAAATATGTGTAATCATTACGCATGTGAGTCATTTACATACGTAAATGGTTGCAAACAAACGACCCCTAAGAAAACACAATTTTCTGCTACACAAGATACAAATTTTTTTGACTACTTAAAATATTCACACCGCTATGCTGCTACATATCACCGCAACTGTTGCGTAGCGTTTTGGCCACTAGCCGCTATGCCCATCACTACTGCTACATAGCGTTTTGGCCATTGCTGCTATTTTGATCCTTGCTCCTAGCCCATTTGCCACCCTAATGACAAGAAATATATGGAGTTTGACAACATTTTCTCAATCAGAAACTATATGTCCAACCTTGTGATGATCCGAAGTTTCACTGTTCATATGATGGTTTCCTATCATGGATAGCATATACACTACAAAATCTTGCCTGTTAGATTATCCGAACCCACTATTTGGGCCCTTATCAAATGTGGACCATTGGCTGCATTTGTTCATTTGCAAGACTCCAACTTGATAGCTTCAATCATCTGTAAGTGGAGTAATAGGGTGTGGCTCATTGAATGATAGCTTCACTGTCTCTAGTTGAACAGCTTAGAAGATGTAGATGGGCTTCACAGTGTGCTTCAACTGTGTGTTGACCTGGATGACGCCATGCCTTCTAATTGACCAAACCATTCATGTATTACCTTAGTTTTTTTTTTTTATATATATATATTCTAATGCTGCTGCTTCTTCCAGATAAAAAATCTTTCAGGAGAGCTTGGTCTTGATAGGGCTGTAGTCCTTGAATTGCTTCGTGAGCCGCCTCCAGATCTGCTGTTGATGTGTGCTTCTTTACCTGACCTACAAAGGCCTCCAGAGCCTAAAAGCAAACCTTTTGAATCCTCACCTGTGGTGACAGCTGAAAGCAAACCTCTTGAAGCGTCGCCTGAGACAATGACTGAAAGTAAACATGTTGAACCTTCTATTGTAAATGTTGCAAAACCTAAGAATGTGGTCAAAGAGCCGATCCATGTCGTGCGAAAGAGATGGTTTATGCAAAAGCGGTTGAAGAAAGTGCATTTGGAAACTCTTGAAAAAGTTTATTCTCGCACAAAGCGCCCCACTGTGAGTGAATTATTTCTATTGGCCTGCACATTAGATGGTGTAGTTGTTTATCGAGCGATCGTCTTTCATATTTTCATGTTATGCAAACCCTTTCTGAATGGGAACCTTCTTTTTGCCAAAATATTACTGAGTTTCGGAGGTCATTTGGTACTGGGGAAAAAAGAAAGTGCTGGTTGGGGAAATTTACATTTATCTTCACTCCCAATTTTGTCATTCTTCAACATTTGCGCACAAATACAGATATATATGTGTATATCATGTGAATGTTACCCTCAGAAAGACTTGTTTTTGCCACCTGTTTCCTGCATTTGCCACATACTTGAATATAACTGCTATGACAAAATCTAGTAACAGATTTCTCCAAACTACCAAGTTTAAACAATGAAAGCAAATTTGCATTATTCAAGTGACCAAGGCGTTTATGCCAAATGGTCCATATTTTATTTAGAACTCCCATAGAAGAAGCAAACAATGAAGGTTGTCCTAAAGAGAAAGAGCCTGCCATGCTTACTCCCCTTCCCGATCACCCTCCTAGTTTGCCGTTCTTGTATGACACAACCAGAGGGAGAGAAATGAACAAGGTATCCACAATCAACAAGTTGACCAATGGAAATAAGATTAGTTGCCAAACTAGGAACAAAATAAACATCAGATAATGTAAGGGTTCCCATGGATATGGTTCCTAGACCAGAGATTGGCAATTGGTGACCATTGGCCATGGTGATTGAATCATGGCCCATGTATGGTTTTGTGTTGTGCAAGTTTTGTGCTACAGAGGTCATATGGTTGGATGCACCAGAGTCTAGAAACCATGTTGAGGGTGTAATAGGTGATGAGAGGGAAGTAGATGACTGAAATGCAGGAAGAGTTGTAGAGGAGGAAGACAAACCACTAATACCCATGAAAGTAATTACAGATGTTGCAAAAGAATTTATCATCTCACGAATCTGAGCAGTGGTTAGAGTGATTGGCCCTGAATCTAAGGATGGCAGGTCAAGCTGGGTGCTTTGTTGAACCTGAAGAGCAGTTGGGCCATGCTTTGGATATGGATCTGGTTTCTTATCAGGCTTTCGTGTACAAATGGAAATAACGTGGCCGTTTCGCTTGCAGTAATTGAAAAACAGTTTTCTCCGGCAGTCTCGAGCCACATGGCCAAACGTCTTACACTCATAATACTGTGGTTTCTGACCACGAGTAGTGAACATAGCTGTTTCATCGGCTGATGATGGAGCCAGCTGTGTCAGAAGTGCCTTTGGTTCCTCATTAAGAGAATGAGTAGATGATAGGCGAGTTTCTTCCCGGAGAACCTCTTGGATGCACGTATCTAGATCGGGAGAGATCTCTTTATTCATAAGAGCAGCCCGTATGGGTTCAAATTCAGATCGAAGGTTCATAAGGAACTGACTGACATGTTCTTCCTGTAATTGGAGGGCTTGAGGAAGAAAAGCTGCCGAAACAGATTGAAGGAGCATTTGGTCCCTCTCGGTCCATAGGGCTAGAAAGCCATTATAGTATTCCTGGGCAGATTTATCATTCTGGTAATATCTTGCTAACTCTATATCGAGGTGAAATCTCTGGGCCTTGTTTTGCTGATGATAAATTTTCTTCATGTGTTTCCACATGTTAGAAGCCATGGTAAAGGCTTGAAGTGCCATTGAAAAGGAGGGATCTACTGAGTTGAGGATCCATGATTTCACTTTGGCATTGCGTTGGTTCCAAGTAGCAATAATTTTATCATCTACAGCAGGTGTGGTAGATGCGGCAGTGGTGCCTGCAATGGGTTTAGGAGTTGTCCCATCCAGAAATCCTAACATACCTCGTCCTTCAACAAAATTTTTGAGATGGAAGGACCAGGACAGGTAGTTAGTTCCATTAAATTTCACTGGAATGATGTCTATCTTGTCCATTTGAAACAGATAGATGAATTGCCCAGAGAGTGATTGATTGTCTAAACAGAAAAGAAATTAGATTTTTCGTAGAAACTAGAAATTGCAGAAAAATAGGCTGTACAAAAAATTGGAGCAGGAATGGGGATTTCTTGCTGTGTGTTGATTTTTGTTTCAATCAGCCTTCCAAGTTAGATTAATAACCTATTTTCATAGCTTCTGGAGAAGGAATTTCTCAATTTCAATGGTTGGATGTGAATCTGATGTAACGGCTTTAAACTGTTTGTGAAAACTGCCGAACCCAAAAAGTAGGTAAAACACTGACTTTTTGAGAATTGAGATGATAAAATTCCAGAAAAATATGAAGAAATCCCATAGTAAATAGGCGACCAGCTTGGTGCAGAATTTGTGACAGTTGCACAATCCGAGGTGGGCCCCAGTTCTTGATCAGACGGTCAGATCAATAGATAGCTTCATGGAGTGAGACCAGAAATTTTCTCTTTGTTCAGATCCTTGAATCTAATGCTTGAGATGAGGTCCAATCTGATGTTGAGATGAGATATAATCTGATGTTGAGATGAGATCTGATGCCTTGATCCAATGGAGGGAAATAAACAAGATTGTGGTCTCTGCTGTAGCACGACAGTGATAGATTCGTGTTCCGTGATATTCAGAACTTGGCTTTAAATCCATCTTATGATCTATAGATCCATATATTGTAAATAGGAAAAGAGAGAGGGAGAAGAAGAAGAAGAGATTTTGTGAATGTTTGTCGTATTCCAAGATGGGAATCGACTTGTGTTTATATACACTTCACTGGTATCAATTTACATTTATGATGATATCTTTATCAAGCTATGATTACAAGCAAATATAGAAATGTCTGCACAACCTTCCAAGCAAGGGATATTTGACCAATCTACAAAATCCCCAAGATTCCACATGTGAGATATTTTGGATATGGGTTTGTGGTAATGGGCTTTTTGTCATAAAGTAGCAATTTGGATACCAGAAACTGATGTCGAGGTCGAGGAAGTTCTTTGGTGAAGATGTCAGCAAACTGAAGGTTAGTAGGGACATGAGGTAAAGAAATGACATCACGCTTCAATTCATCCATAATAAAGTGACAGTCCACCTCTATATGTTTGGTGCGTTCATGAAAAATAGGATTCTCAGTGATCTTGATAGATGTCAGTAGCACACGCATGGATAGAATAGAACTATTGGAGGAGGAAAACATGTCCCCTTTAGGGTTGTAATCTTCTCATTATATAAGGATTGATTACCTTATTATTAGTATCCTCATACAAATCATCTTCCTAAGTTATAGCTAACATCCTAATACAATTAGAGTTTCTAAGTTATAGCTAACTTTCTAATAATACAATTAGAGTTCCTAGATTGACACTTTTCAGGTTGGGTCAGTTGACCTGTTTATGGCTCTACAATCTGATGTGATGAAAAATAATAATCCACTATTGCACGGCTGCCCTCTTGCGACAATGGCAAATACGGGTCGAACCCACATGGAGCGAATTAAGAAAAACTTATAATTTCAGAAAACGGATGTTAGGATGATGAACTAGTAATCATGAAGAGCATAAAATTACAATTAAAAGCAAACGAATAACAAGATAAAAATACCAATCTACTTTTAATGATCAAGGCATTCGAATCCACTAAGTAATCATAATCCCTTTTTAATTAAGAAAAACCTATCTTGTCCAATTTTTTGGTTACGATCAAGACCAAATCAATGCATCAAGATCTGGCTTTTTGAGAGATCTTTTTTTTCTAATAAAAACATGTAAAAGGCCTAGACCTCCTTCCCTTCATAAAATTATTAAAATTATTTAAGCATCACTCGTACATAAGCATAACCTATCAAAGAAAACAGTTCTAAGCATGGCCTATCAAACATAAGCATGAATGATCAAAAACATATTTAAATTTGGGGAACATTCATATGCATCTTTCCCTCACCATAGGGTGAGGGACACTTCCCTTTTTGGAAATTTCCAAGTACAAAATGTATTTTTCAAGTACATAGGGTGAGGTACAAAATGCACTTTTCATGTGCAAAAAGGGGAGTGTCCCTCACTCTATGGTGAGGGAAATATGCATATGAACATTCCCCTTTTAATTTTAAGAACTATGCATGGAAGGCACTGACTGGTACGAAGACAAGCCTATTAATCAGTAAATCAGTAAGAACAACCAAAGCATAACTCAATTAAAAAGAGAAAAGAATATTTAGTTTCATCCCAAGCCTTAATCACAATTAGGTAGCCATTGCAGGGAAGAAAACAGATCTTTCGTTAATAACTTCTTCAGTACAAGCTCCTCCTAGAACTAAGTCTTGCTTGAACAAGGCCCAAGACTACCTTTAAACAAAATAAAACGATACAAGTGGAGAACTAGAACAAGGACCCTAGATCTAGAAGAGAGGGAACAGAGGAAGAGGGGAGAGAGGAGAGAGTGGGGAGTGGGGCGTCGAGCCCTAGGAGAGCCAAATTTGGCTGGTCCACTTATGAGGTGGGCATTTCTTGTATAGAGGGAGGTGTGAAAATTCTCGGAAGGTCCATATTCAATCGTCTTAAAAGAAAGAATGGCCCCCTAGATTTTGGGCTAAGCCATTAGCTAGATTGTGTCTGCTTTTTTTTTTCCTTGCATTACTCAAAAGTGTGTGGCACCAATTAAGTTGCATGATGGCTTTCCAATCTGCTTCTTAGGAGAAGTGAATATATACTACCCTTACTGTTAGAAATCAAGCCAGGCCTTCCTGGCCATGAATTCCCTGTCATTGTGTACTGGCTGCATATTTCAGATAATTCTGTCACGGTTGTAGATTTCTTTAGACTTGAGCATATGGAACTCGTGTTGTGCCCATCCTCTTGTGGATATGGATATACATATTTGCATGTACATATTATGTTACAGACTTGTATGTTTTCATGTTGTTTGTTTATGTATAATTCTATAGTATGTTATTATTTTCATTGCTGCATGGCAGAATGCAATGATCAGCAGCATAGTGCATGTGACCAGATTGCCATGGAAAAGGGTGGTTAAATGGTTTGAAGACAAACGCCAAGAAGAAGGAATTCCTGAGGAGCGCCTTCCTTACCGGCGGTCCATGCCTGAGACTGTTTCCACCGATTAATTGATCAGAATTTTGCAAAAATTATGACTACCTTTCTTCTCTAGGTGACATCTTGGCAGCTTGTATACCTTGCAGGACTTCGTTTCTTGGCTATGAAGAATACAACTCGCTGCCATGAACCTTGATGGTGAAGAGAAAAGTGTCACTCCTGATGTTTTCCTTTCAAATATCAGTACCAGGAAATGAAATACACCCGGTAACTGCTGTAGCTTAGAAAAATGGTTTCTTATGTGATATATTTTGATTAAATCTACCCTTTGAATTTTGAGAAAATAACAGCATCCTCTTTTTTCATTTAAACTGCAGTCCTAAACCAACTGTTGTAGGTGTACAATGCGAATTGCAGTTGCGATACTTCAATCTGTTTGTAGCTGTATTAGATTTACCAACATTATTGACATATTTCTGTGGGGTCTTACAGAAAAAAAAATAAGGTTGGGTTATTCGGCAAACACATTCAACCAACATGGCCATATTGTTCTTTATGGGGTTTTATTTCTTAGCTTACTCTTGGGCAGTGTGGTTGATACATCAAAAAATTGCGTTAAACCCTTTCTTGATGGCATGTTTCTCATATGCCGTCGTTCCCTATAGGTGAACCTATCAAAGATATTTCAGTAAATGAAGCAATCCATTTTCTGTAGCATTGATAAAAAAATTCAAAGGCTGCTTAATGTTCTCTCCGTTATTGTCATATTTCTCGTTTTTCCATGCGGTTCTTCACTGGATTTCAATGCATACGCTTGCTAGGCTTTTGGCCAGAGTTAAATGCAATGAGATGGAATTTCAAAGCATTTTTCTGAAAATTGAAATGTGTTGCAAATCGTTCAAGGGAATGAATTGAATCGTATCGTGAATTGAATTGTGAATAGTAGGATTCTTTTACTTTTCTTAAAGAATGGTAAAATAATTAAAAGAAAAAAAAAGAAAGAAGTAATTATTTATAGGGAAATATTCAAGTGAGAATTAGTTTTCACCATGTTTTCTGAGAATTATCGGTGGAGTCCACCCAACAATCAACCCAAACCGTGTACAAAAAGGGACCTTGTTGGTAACTAATCCCGAGGTTTGACTTCCATCCAAATGGACAGGACCATTGGATAGAGCGTTGGATTTTTTTTTTTTTTTAATATGAAGCCATTAAACTTATGAGCCATTGATGAAGGGGTTAGGTGCATAGGATTGTGGTCAAAATTGATACTTAGGGTGGTCCCATATAGAACTTTTCATTTCACACTAGAACAAAGCCCTTATTCATGATCCATCCATTTTTCATCTATCCTAGCATAAGTACAATGACAACTATAAGGCTATGATGCAATTTCATGAAGAACATCATTGGCATATGTTCAACATCAATAATGATATTGTAAATAGTTAAATATGTTAATAATTCAATCGAGTGGTAGCTCAGCTGGTGAAGGAAGCGGAGAGGTCTTGTGATCGACACTTGCTGTAGTTCTTTTTCATATTCATCAAAGCTTAAGCTAACTATGTTAAGGTTAACCGCAGGTCTTTTGGTCTTCTTTGGACTCCTAAGGTCTTTTGGTCTTCTTTGGACTCCTATCTTGCAATGATTTACAATTACATGGATGGTTAAATTCTGTAAGCAATAGTGTATGCAATGATTAGTCCAACAGTGAATGTGTTATAAACAAGTTAATTGGAATGGGTTAGTTGGACTGGGTTAGGCAAGGGTATTCTTGTAATTCTAGTTGCATAGTCTGTTAAGGTAGTTAGGAGTTGGTTATGAGTCTGTTAAAGCATTTAGGTGTTGGTTACTTGGTTATGAGTATAAATGTAACAAGGAATACACTGTCCAAGTTATTGTATTGTTTTGTAATTAGTTCATTGGGTTGGAATAAGAGCAACAATCAACTCTTCTCCTTCTACATTTATTCTTCTTCCATTTCTAGTCATTACATTGGTATCAGAGCAGACCTTTCTCGGCCTGAAGTGATCAAATAGCAAATGGCGGATGGGACTAGGAGTCACGATCTCAAGAAACTCGAAGATTCTTTTCGAATTTTGAGAGAACAACAAGTCAATTCAGCAAAAGAAACGGCGGAAATCAAGAACACTCTGGTAGAAATCAAGGAATTTATGGCAGCAGTGACCTTCAAGTATGATCAGGTGGTGGCTCATGTGTATGGGAAGCAACGCGAATTTGTACCTGGGGGTTCCGAAAATCAATTTGGAGCAGAGTCTTCCCAATCTCAGCCCCCTGGGTTTGGAACTAGGTACGCCAAGATTGATTTCCCTAAATTTTTTGGTGACAATTTGTCTGGTTGGGTTTACAAATGCGAAAGATTTTTTTGAGTATAACTGTATTGAAGATAATAATAAGGTGAAATTGGCAATCTTGCATTTAGAAGATAGGGCCTTGCAATGGTATCAATGGTTTAAAAAAACACATGTTTTAGTCAATTGGGATCTGTTTAAAAATGGGTTGATTTCTCGTTTTGGTTCTGAATTAACAAAATTGAAGCAGACAACAATTGTCAGGGATTATCAGGAACAATTCGAGATTCTTGCTAACAAACCCAAGGCCTACCTGAACAGTTTTTCACTAGTTGTTTCATTAGTGGGTTAAAAAAGGAGATAGGGGCCAATGTATTGATGTTTAAACCTACAACTACCATGCAAGCCATTGGTTTGGCCAAATTACAGGAACTTAGTATTGAGGCAATTGCCCAGAAGACTAGGCTGCCACCAAAAAATGGAGGAAATTTTTCATCTGGGCAGTCCAAACCAAATTCTTTTCCAGACATTCGAAGAGAATTACCAAAGGAATTGGAGGAAAAGAAGGCAAAAGGTTTGTGTTTCAAGTGCAACGAGAAACTCACAAAGGGACACCAATGTAAGAAAAAGCAATTGTACGTTTTGGATGGGGACCAAGAGGACTCAGCTCAAGAACCTATACAGGAGGAGGAAAGTGAGGAAGTCTTGGAACAAGAAGGTGAATTGCAGCAAGAAGGTGATTTGCAAATTTCTATTAATGCACTAACTGGGTCAGTCTCTTATAGAACCATGAGGGTACATGGATTGGCCAAGAAACAAAAAGTGGTGATCTTGATTGATACTGGTAGTACTCATAATTTCTTGAACCAAGAAGTGGTCAAGAAAGCAGGGGTGGAAACTGTTGCTACTGATCCTTTAATAGTATTTGCTGCTGATGGAATGAAGATGACCAGCAGTGCAGCTTGTAAAGGGTTCAAATGGGAGATACAAGGGGTGGTCTTCCAAACAGACGAGGATTCTGGAACTCAAAGGGCGTGATATGATGCTTGGAATTCAATGGTTGGCTACACTGGGTCCTGTGAAATGGGATTTCAAAAATCTTAGCATGGATTTCACCCTAAATAATAGGAGGCATGTTCTGAGGGGTGGGAAGCAAGGGGAACCCAAGTTGGTGAATGCTGAACACATAAAGAAACTACTACAGAAAAAACCTCAAGGGTTTGTGGCTCACATTTATGTCATACAAGAGGCCTCTCCAGCAGTGTCTACTACAACTGAAGTGGAGCAGTTGTTGTCCAAATTTGCAGCAGTATTCCAAGAGCCCAAAAGCTTGCCTCCAATAAGAAGTCAAGACCATCACATTCCCCTGAAACCAGCTGCAACACCTCCAAACATACGACCATACAGGTATCCTTACTTCCAAAAAACTGAGATAAAAAAACAAGTTAAAGAAATGCTTCATTCAGGGGTTATTCAACCAAGTGTCAGTCCTTACTCAGCACCTGTTTTGTTAGTTAAAAAGAAAGAAGGGACTTGGCGTATGTGTGTTGATTACAGGGCTTTAAACAACATTACTGTAAAGGATAAATTCCCAATACCTACAATTGATGAGTTACTAGATGAGCTCTGTGGTGCTTCCTTCTTTTCTAAGCTTGATTTGAGAGCTGGATATCACCAAATTAGAGTGCATGCCTCTGATGTACCAAGAACAACTTTTAGGACTCATGAAGGACACTATGAGTTCATAGTCATGCCCTTTGGGCTGACAATGCACCCTCAACTTTTCAAAGTCTTATGAATGAGGTCTTTAAGGAATATTTGAGGAAGTTTATCCTAGTTTTCTTTGATGATATACTGATTTTTAGTAAAACTTTGAATGAGCACTTGTATCATTTGGAGTTGACCTTGCAACTTTTACAAAAGCACATCCTATTTGCTAAAAGGTCTAAGTGTGTCTTTGCCAAACAAGAGGTTGAGTACCTTGGCCACTTGGTTTCCAACAAGGGTGTATATGCAGATGCTAGCAAACTTGAAACCATGGCTAACTGGCCAATTCCTAAAACTCTCAAACAGTTAAGAGGATTCCTTGGTTTAACTGGATATTACAGAAGATTTGTGGTGAATTATGGATAGATCTCAGCTCCATTAAACCATTTGTTAAAGGAGGAGTCTTTTAATTGGAATGATGAATCAACAACATCTTTTCATGCTCCCAAGGAGGCTATGATGACCTTACCAGTCCTAGCTCTTCCTAATTACACCAAAGCATTCATTGTTGAAACAGATGCTTCAGATAAAGGGGTAGGGGTAGTGCTAATGCAAGAAGGGCATCCAATTACATTTTGGAGTAAAGGGTAATTAGGAAAATATTTGAGTTTATCCACCTTTGAAAAGGAGCTAATGGCTGTGGTCTTAGTAGTCTTAAAATGGAGGCATTACTTGCTTGGGAGGAAATTCATTATCAAGACTGACCACCAAAGTTTGAAATACCTGCTGGAACAAAGGGTTGCAACCCCCTTCCAGCAGAAATGGATTGCCAAATTGCTTGGTTATGATTATGAGATCACCTACAAGCATGGAACAGAAAATAAAGCAGCTGATGCATTATCAAGGAGGGAAGATTTGTTTGTGGAGCAAGCCGCTGTAAATGCCTTGCTTACAGTAGATTCTACTTGGCTTCCCACAGTAAAACTCAGTTGGCAGACTGATTTGGCATTACAACAGCTCATAACAGAGAGCAGAACCCCAACTCTCATCAAGGTTTCTCTTGGGAAAATGGTACACTAACCTACAAAGTAAGTCTGGTGGTAGGAAACTCACCTGTTCTCAAGAAGCAAATCATGGCAGCTTATCACAGCTCATCCATGGGGGGACATTCAGGCATAGACAAAACCAATAGAAGGATCAAAAGGACCTTTTATTGGAAGGGATTGAAGAAGGATGTTCAGCTTTTCATCTCAGAATGTTCAGTTTGTCAGAGGTTCAAGGGGGAAAATATTCACCCACCTGGGTTACTCCAACCCTTGCCCATCCCTGAGAAGGTATGGAGTGATATCTCTATGGATTTCATTGAGGGTCTTCCCAAATCACATGGAAAGACCACTATTTTTGTGGTGGTGGATAGGTTAACCAAATATGCCCATTTTATGTCACTATCTCACCCTTATACTGCTAAGGATGTGGCACAATTATTCCTATATAATGTTTACAAACTTCATGGGCTTCCCAGAACCATAGTTTCAGATAGAGATGTTGTGTTTACAAGTCTGTTTTGGCAAGAATTGCTCAGACTTTTGGGGATTGAGCAATGCCTTAGCACAACATACCATCCACAGTCAGATGGGCAAACTGAAATAGTGAACAAGTGCTTGGAGAATTACTTAAGGTGCATGTGTGGTGATTGCCCTAGACAGTGGTCAACTTGGCTATCCTTAGCCGAGTGGTGGTATAACTCTTCTTATCACTCTTCAATCAAAACAACTCCCTTTTATGCAGTCTATGGACAGCCACCACCAGATCATAACTTCATGAACATTGGAAGGTCACAAGTAGCAGCAGTGGAAAATTGGTCAAGGGAAAGGACTTCCATTCTGAGAATGCTCAAGGAAAATTTGCAGCAAGCATAAAACATGATGAAACATTTTGCAGACAAACTAAGGAGTGAAAGAGAATTTTCTGTTGGTGACTGGGTGTATTTGAGATTGCAGCCCTACAAACAATCTTCCTTGGCCTTGCAGAGAAATATGAAGCTATCTCCACGTTTCTATGAACCTTTTCAAGTCATTGAAAGAGTGGGCAAGGTAGCCTACAAGCTGGATTTACCTAACTCAGTCAAACTACATCCTGTTTTTCATGTTTTATTGTTGAAGAAAAAGTTGGGACAGGTCATTCCTATTCCAACTCTTCTTCCAGTCAGTAATGAAGGAATGCTGCAAATGGAACCTGTGGCTGTGTTAGACAGAAAGACGGTCAGACGAAACAACAAGGCAGTAGTGCAATGGTTGGTTCAATGGTCACGAACATTTCCTGAAGATGCTACATGGATGGACTAAGAAGAATTTCACTCTAAATTTCCAGATTTCCAGCCTTGAGACAAGGCTTTTTGAAGGGAGAGGGAATGTTATGAACAAGTTAATTGGAATGGGTTAGTTGGAGTGGGTTAGGCAAGGGTATTCTTGTAATTCTAGTTGCTGAGTTTGTTAAGGCAGTTAGGAGTTGGTTATGAGTCTGTTAAAGCAGTTAGGTGTTGGTTACTTGGTTATGAGTATAAATGTAACAAGGAATACACTGTCCAAGGTATTGTATTGTTTTGTAATCAGTTCATTGGGTTGGAATAAGGGCAACAATAAACTCTTCTCCTTCTACATGTCTTCTTCTTCCATTTCTAGTCATTACAGTATGCAATTGAGATGTCTTACCTCCTCTGATTTCTAGCTGCTCCAGGCCTCCATATTGAAACTCTCAAATGCAGCCCTAAAATGCAGAATCTTAAGCCACGAAACTGACCTCTCCATGTGATCGAGCAGTTCCTTCACCTGCACAACTGCACGTACATCTAGCCTACCGAATAGAGAAGATTAATTTTCCAGACTGCTTACAAGTTACAGCTTACATGTTTTTGTGGGCAGCACAACTCGTTGTGCTTAAAAATGCTCTTCCAGTCAGGGCAATCATCAACAGAGAGTTCTGCATTTGCATCTTCGCGCGTATGATACACACTATTGTGTTAAATCCATTTCAAATCATGTACTTGTCATCATGCACACTTGAAGAAGACTTTTTGCTAACTAGAACACTCTTAAATCTGCCATCTCACAAGGTATAACTGGCAACTCTACCACTTTGCCTAAAATAATATAGAATTGGATGGATTGCTAGTTGGGCCCCGCAAAAAGGTTCTCATATAATATGTGAGAAATAGTCCTCACTTGAATATTTTCCTATTTCAACGGTAATATTCAAGTGAGAACTTTTTCTCACATATTATATGAGAACTTTTTTATGGGCCCAATTGTGGGCCCTATTGGGGGATGGGACTGGGGTGATGGAGAGATCTACGCGGGACCACTCCAAGCATCAAGTTTGACCCCAAACTCATGCCCATAACCCCTTCATCTGTGGCCTACAAGTTTAATGACTTCATATTAAAAAAAATATCTAACCCTCGATCCAACGGTTCAGTTCATTCAGATGTATGTCAATCCTCGAGAATAGTGACTATTAGGGGGTTCCTGCAATACATTTGGTTAAAATACTTTTTTTTTAAAATTTGGGTAAAATGTTAGTCCAACAACAAAACATAAAAAATGATGCTCATGTAGCCTTCGAAATGATGGTCGTGTGTCAATTTTGCACGCTCTATCATTATTGATTCCTAAATAAAATACAAACATTACTTACATAATGCAGTAATATAGAAACTGAAAAAGCCATGATATCATGGGTAATCCCATGATATCATGGCTTTTCTGCAACACATTTGGTTAAAATGTTTTTTTTTTTTAATTTGGGTAAAATGTTAGTCCAACAACAAAACATAAAAAATGATGCTCATGTAGCCTTTGAAATGATGGTCATGTGTCAATTTTGCACGCTCTATCATCATTGATTCCTAAATAAAATACAAAAAGGATTTACAAAATGCAGTAATATAGAAACTGAAAAAACCATGATATCATGGGATAATCCCATGATATCATGGCTTTTCTGCAATACATTTGAGTAAAATGTTAGTCCAACAATAAAACATTAGTAGTGATGCCCATGTAGATTTATTTTGCATTATATGTCATTATCTTTCCCCCCTTAAAATATAGAATTCATTACAACAGTTGAGGGAGACTAATTTTTGCAACAGTCATACTTTAGAAATGGTAGCCATGTTTTTTAAGAACTTTTCATAAGCTCCAATTTGAAAAGGGTCTGAGAAAAATGAATTCTGCTTGCTGGTTGCAGAAAGTCAGTGCCATAGAGACCGATAAAACCCACCATATCATGTGAACTGTGGTTGAAGAAAACATGTGAGTCCCATGGTTTCATGGGATTGTGCCATGATATCATGGCTTCTCTGCTGCATATTGGGGCAAAAAGTTCTCTAACAATAAAACACATGAAAAATCAACCGTGTAGATTTAGTTTCCAATTACATCATCCAATTCCACAATATGGTATTCACAAAATATATCCACCGTCATGGTATTACTGAATATCACAAAATATGGTATTACTGAAAGTCTCTCTCTAATCCAAAACACAATGACAAAACCCTTTTACAGATATATCTCTCTCATCATCAATAAACATAAAACCCATTTCTCAAACATCATAGAAAATTGAGAGAAAAAAAAAAAAAGAACTCAATCCCTGAAATATCTCTCACATTATCAATAAACATAAAACCCATTTCCCAAACATCAACACAAAAGAGAAAAACTACAAGAAAAAGAACCCAATTACAGAAAAAAAAATTACAGTAACAAATCGTGGCCTTTTTTCGAACCCTCTCCTTTCTCTGATAGACGAAGAGAGAAATGAGTCTTCTTGCTTTTTGCTTCTTGCTGTCGCCAGAGAAGGAAAGAAGACTACCCAAGGGTTGGTGCCAGTCAGAGACGAGGAAGATGAACCAGACTGCTTCCTCCATTCTCGTCGAGGTCAAATATGTTGGCTGGAGAAGAAGGACCCATTTGGGTTCTCACAGATTTTTGCAGAAGCAGGTCCAGACTCTTGGTGCAAGTGAAAAAAGAAAGAGGGGGAAATGAAAAAGGTGAAAAGGGGAAAGAGGTACGGTCTAGGGATTTTTTTAATGTATGGCTTTTTAACTTGGATCCCATGATATCATGGGATCCAGGGCAGAAAAGTAAAAAAAACAAGGTGGACCAGAGTTAAACGACTCTGGTGACATTAGCTAACTATGAGTAATGTAATTGGGACAACAGTGTCTAAGAGGGGCCAATATGTCAAATCCCCTTAGATCTATCAACTCATTCTAGTTAATTGAGTCCTATGATCATGCTTGTGTTAGATTTGGCATCCTACTTGTGTTATCTATGCTTTAAAATGTCTTACACCTTATTAAAGATGTACACACTCTGTATTCAATGCATTAGTGATTATATGACGTGTTAAAACATGTTAGAATGCTTTTCAGAGGTAGATTCAATTCAGGGATCATAATAGAAAGTTTGTTCTAACTGCACCAATATGTTTTTCTTGTCAAAATTGACAAAAAGATTGCATAATTTCGAGTTCAGATGACCGAGTTGTGACCTAAATAAATTACAAGCATAAATTTGTCCAACTGCAAGGGATCCAAATTCCACTTTACTATGTAGTAGGACCGGTTTTACTGGATGAATTTGATTGAAATATTTAACAGTAAAATATTACTCTTCTATGAAATTTGGAACAACCCTAATCGAATATATTAGATTTATTATCTAATTTACAAATCGGACCTTTGTGCTTAGGAAAGCACGAAAAACTTCTACGTTTGTCTATATGCCTTTATCTTGATCTTCTAAGTCTCACTTGTGATTCAATTGACTGCTGGAAGTTAAACCCTATGTTGTATCAAGCCTTCTCGATCCCGCTCCAAAAACATCGATCCGTCCTCGGAGCGTGGCTCGACTCAATATGGAGCGAACAACGTAGAATCTTTTATTTTTTGTTTTTCTGTAAGCTTGACATTTATCTTCTGAATGAATAAACTTATTCTACCTAATTAATTATTGTCTATTTTATGTGATCAATTTGCAAAGTTAATTTTTTTCTTCATTTTTGGTCCTTGATACTTGAATATATAGTTAAGATATATTTGTGCTCGTTAGTTAATTGTTTATAAACCCACAAGCACTATGTTGTTTAGGTGCTCTGGACATATAATTATTTTAAGATTTAGCGTTTCGGCGCTCCCGCTCTGCGCTCTGGAAACTTGGGGGGGTGGAGGTCGGGGTCGGGCCGAACAACGTAGAATCTTTTATTTTTTGTTTTTCTGTAAGCTTGACATTTATCTTCTGAATGAATAAACTTATTCTACCTAATTAATTATTGTCTATTTTATGTGATCAATTTGCAAAGTTAATTTTTTTCTTCATTTTTGGTACTTGATACTTGAATATATAGTTAAGATATATTTGTGCTCGTTAGTTAATTGTTTATAAACCCACAAGCACTATGTTGTTTAGGTGCTCTGGACATATAATTATTTTAAGATTTAGCGTTTCGGCGCTCCCGCTCTGCGCTCTGGGAACTTGGGGGGGTGGAGGTCGGGGTCGGGCAGTTCCCAAACCCACCCCCCCCCCCCCCCCCCCCCCCCCCCCCTTTTCATACAAGAGGATGAAAATTTAGGGTACGATATATTTCTATTTTTGCCCCTCCTCATTTTTTAATTTACTCATAAGATAGGGGCAAACTCTCAAAGATTAGGGACATTTTCATCATTTTCTTCTCTCCAAAAGATGTATTGAACTCAGCATATTTATCCCTTAATTCTCTCCCTAAACTTTGTGGATCTGTTTGAAAGGAACTCAACCGTGTCACCCCTCTTGATGTAAACTTTGTTGAAAATTTGCATGGTACTAAATGAACATCCTCTAGTGGGGCTTTTCCAAGTTTTTAGGAGCTAGAGCCACCTTAAGATTAAGCATATAACTATGACCATGATTAATATGGTTCAATTTTATGATAGGAACAAGTCCAGTGGAGTAAATTTTGGGGATTTATTACAATTGATGGGATCCTCTTGGGCTCCTAGATAGAATTTCGTGAGGGTATTGAGTTGGTTTCAGCTAAGAAAACTAGCTAGGAATAAGCTACGAATTCTGATCCTTTAGGGTTTCTAGTCATGAGAATTTCCTAATGCTCTTTAGTGGGGCCATTAAGAAAAATGAAAAAAAAAAAATAAAAAAATGAAAACATTCCACACTTAAGAAAAATCAAAACCCCATAAAAAATACCCCATTTTGTATGATAATTTTAACTTTAAAACGACTTAGGCCCAACATCAGATTTATCTATACAAAATATTGATTTTTATAATATCTTATTTAAGTATTTTTAAAGTTATCACTCACAGTGGGATATTTAAGTGAAATTTAATGAGGAATATACATTACATAATGAGGCAATTTTCTTATTGATTCAGACTTTTCATGGGTGGGCCCACTAAGTGGTCTCCTGAAACTCTGGTGGTGCTCTTATTTAGTTTTGTATTTTCTGAGTTTTTTTACTTGTGTCTATAGTGCAAATGACCTTGAAATCATTAGAGGGCCATCGAAGAAATGCCCTTTTTTTGAGAAATTTTACTCCAATATAATTCAAGGCTACAATTACGTTAGAGTCATGTTTATTGCAATTTGATTAGATGCATTCATTTTAATTATAGCAAAGTTTGGTTAGCTCTCGGTCAAAATTCTAGAATGGCAAAAAAGTGCAGGTTTTGCACTTTGGTCAGCTGTCGTTCAGCTATCGGTTAACCGACATCAGTTAGGTTAACCGACATGAGAAAGCTTGGTCAATCAAATTCAAATTTATGATCGTTGGAGCTCGGTTAACCGACCAGAGAGCCGTTGGATGCCTTTTTGCTATAAAGTTGAACCTCTTTCTTGGGATTTGTGCCAACACTATTAAGTCTTTTGAGGGCCAAGGAAGGTGAGAGAGCTATGCTAGACTAAAGGAAGGCTTAGGAGGGCTAATCAATGGATTTCAACATTTAATGTTTCAAATGGGTTTGCTTTCTTGGTCTTAAAATTAATTCATGCTTGTTTTTAAATCTTTGTTTCATACAAAGGCATGATTTAGTGTCCACTTGACTTGTTCAAATGTTGTCTGCATGACATGCTTAGTGATTTGACTTCAACATTTGAATAAATTTACACATGTTATTAAGATCATGTTTTGAACAAACTTGCTAGATTTAGGTTTCATTTTCTAAAACTAGTTTGTTCATCATTTCAAACAAGTGTGCTTCATTTAATCACTCTATCTCTCATTTATGGTTTTCACTTTTGTATCATTTATAAGATTTCAATTTCAAAAATAGATAGAGGATTTCAAGTAATATGCATCATTCATAGCTCTTAGTATTCACTACATCAAACTATGTTAAGAGGCATCAATATGTGTTCAAATGCATCTTTCTTAATGCATTCTTAGGCATATATTTGAGAGATAAACTATTTTGCTGTAAAGATTATTGCTAAGCCTTAGAAAAGCATAAGTGGTTGTAAAGGTTAATGCTAAACCTTGGAAAAGCATTTGTGACTATAAGGTTAGAGGTGAGCCCAAACCTCTAATTGAAATAGTGGAAAATCCAGTAGGAAAACCGGGAGTGGATGTAGGCATGTTTACCGTACCACTGTAAATATCTTATCTTATGGTGGATGATTACATGTGTTTATGATTGATGCTTATGATTGAAATGTATGGTTATTGATTTGTTAGATCTTATGTTTTTATACTCATTAATGACACGTCTTGTATTCAAATCAATTAACCTTCAAAGCATAATCGTCTATAAAAATTTAAAATTAGTTTAGGTTTTGAGCTCCCCCTATTCACCCCCCTCTAGAGTTTGAATCTCGGACTTTCAATTGGTATCAGAGCCTAGGTGCTCTTGATTAGGTGTATAACCTAGAGTGTGGCAACCATGCAAGCTCAATTAGGAGAAGGTCATGCCACTAATAGACCACCCCTTTTCAGTGGAACACGTTATCGTTACTAGAAGACTAGAATGCAAGTGTTTATAGACTCTCAGAATTTTGATGTTTGGACAATAATTGAAGAGGGATATCATACACCCACCGTGATAGAACAAGACTACCTAGGGACTACTATATCCGTAAGAGTCAAGAATAAGAGAGATTGGACCCAAGAAGAGAATGAGAGGACTAATCTAAATGCTAAGGCTAAGAATACCTTATTTTCTGCCTTATCCCCCAAAGAGTTCAATAAGGTAGTTAATTGTACTACGGCTAAGGAAGTTTGGGATATCTTAGAGACCACACATGAAGGTATGGATCAAGTGATAATTGCTAAAATTTAGATGTTGACATCCAAGTTTGAAGATATCAAACTGCTTGAGGAAGAAACCTTTGATGAATTATATACTAAGTTCATCGAGATTGTCAACTCCCTCATAGGTATAGGAGAGAAGATGGATGAATCCAAGGTAGTTAGAAGAATCTTAAGATCTCTCTCAAAAAGGTTCAAACCCAAGATGGTAACCATAGCTGAAAGCAAAGATGTTGATAAGATCAAAATTGAAGTGCTTAGAGGAAACCTCCTTACTTATGAATTGGAATTAGAAGTCCCAAGAAAAAGAAAGGAGTAGCCTTTGTTAGAGATTTTGTATATTGCAATTTGATGGATGCATTATCATTTTAGCATCATTCGAATTTTCACACTTTCATTGATTTAGAAATCTTGAAATCTTGATTTACTCATGCATTGCTTTAAATCTTGTAAATCATTTGTTTCATGCATGTTTTGGTTTTAAACTTGGATGCATTTAATTTGAAAAGAATTTTTATAAATCAAGCTAGCCATTGATTTTTAAAGTTTTGAATCATATTTGGCTTTTTATGTCTCATGATTTTAGAATACTTAGATTGATTTAAATCATGATTCCATGCTTGGTTTAATGACCCAAAAATCCCCACAAGAAAATACTTTGAAATATGCAAAAGTTGAGATTTTGTTAAATCAGTCAGGTGTCTGCTAACCGACAGTGAACCGAGCTCAACCGAATCAACTGTCGGTTCGAATTCCAGAGAGCTTAAAATTTCATATTTTGTACTGTCGGTCACCTGTCGGTTAACCCCCAACTGCACTTTCAAAAACTTGACCGTTGGGGTGATGACATTTGGGGTGTCGGTTAACCGAACCCTATATGTCGGTTAACCGATAGTTAGCCGTTGGGACACTTTTTCTATAAAAAGGAGTTCATTCCAAGGCCAAATTTGATGATTCTTAAAGCCATTTTTGAGGTGTTCTAAGGCCATTCAAAAGGGAATGAACTAAGGAAGGCTAATGGGTCATTAGTAAAGCTAAAGCTTGAATTAATGAAGTTAAATCTCCAAGTAAGTTTTACGTTTATTTAATCATATGTTATATGCTTTGTTTAAAATTTTGGTAAATGATTGTAGCATGATAACTATGATGTGTTGAATCCTCTACTTCATTTAATATTTGATTTAAGTCATTGGATTCTTCACTTTGTTCTCAAACCAAGTTGATATAAAGTTTCATTAATCATACCTTGTCAAAATCTTTGATTCTCTTAGTGCATGTTTTATTTACTGGGTTGAATTCTCTTTGTTGTTTTCAATCTTTAAAACCTTAGTTAAACTAGTTTGTTTTGAAAACAACATTGCACATGCATCACATGTTTAGACATAATTAATTTCATACAACTTGTGAACTTTTGATTTTCATATCATTAACTAGTTAATAGTTTTACATGTAATTTGCATTACACTTCAATCAAATCTTTTATGTGCTTTAAACTTTTAAATGCATTAAGCATATATTGATTGAACTTATTTTTAAACTTGATTGAAGTCTTCACACACACACACACACACACACACACACACACATATCATGAGCATTCATCTTTGCATTTCATTAAGTGTTGTGTGAGTTAGTTTTACACTTTCATATCCGCCTAATTTAGAGGCAATTAAATTGTGCTTAAATTGTATCTCTTAAAGTGTTTGTGTAGACACTACTTTGAGAGAAAATATTCTTCTTGTAAAGGTTATTGCTTAGCCTAGGAAAAGCATTGTGTAAGGGTTATTGCTTAGCCTAGAAAAGCATCTTGTATAAGTTGTTGTTAAGCCTAGAAAAAGAACATTGTAGAGGTTATTGCTTAGCCTATTGAAAAGCATAGATAGTGAAAATCTGGTGGGGTGTAGGATCACAAGCCGGTAGTGGATGTAGGCATTGAGGCCGAACCACTATAAATCATTGTGTGATGATGAATGCTTTGTGGTGATTGTTTTCATTAGCTTCCGCATTTTATTTGTTAATCACCACTAGTGGCTAATTTAATTTAAAAAAGTTAAAATTGGTCTTAATAAGTCACTAATTTGAAGCTCACCCTATTCATTCCCCCTCTAGGGTAAGGATCCCGAACTTTCAGCCTTTTCCTCCCAACTTAAAGAAAATCAATTGATTGTGAGAATAATGATGACACTGTCTTGATTACCAAAAAGCTAAAAAGATTTTTCAAGAGCAACAAGAACGGAAGAAATTCAGATGAAACAAAGAGTCCAAAATTCCAAAGGAACCCCAAAGGATCATTTAGTAAGAAGGATGGACAATGTTACAATTGCAAGGGATTTGGACACATTGCTCAAAACTGTTCTACCCCTAGAGAGCCTGAAAAAAGAGATAAGAAAGGAAATAAATTTTTGAATATAACTTGGGATAATGAATAAGATGAAGGTAGTGACAATGATGAGTATCAAAATGAAGAAGACAATGATAACTCCTCTAATTGGATTCTATTTACATCGATTGAAGAAAATGATGATCATAATACACTAATAGAAGAAAAAATAGGGAAAGAGGAAACAAAAGATGAAATGAAGAAGATGACATTCAACAAGCCTATGATGAACTACATGAACTTTGTGAAATCTTGACTAAGAAAAACAAAACCTTAAAAGGTGAGGCCAAACGGCTTGAATGATGTGAGTATTTTAAAAGACAAGTTGATGTGAAAAACAATGAGATAAGAAATCTAGGGCATAAGTTGAACACCTTAAATCAAAATCTAGCACATGCTCATAATTAAGTTCATAATTTACAATATAAGTTAGAATCTAGTCAACTTGAAACTAAATCTCTTCAAATGAAACTCATAAAAGGCAAATTTATTGTTGATAAATTCACCTTGTCTGACGATATATTCTATTAAATGTTTGAAATGCACAAATTTTTTGGTGACAAGACTAGTATAGGTTTCGAGTGTTCCTTTGATAAATTCACCTTCGGTAATGAAAAATTCTATCAAATGTTGGGCATGCACAAAATTTTTGGTGACAAGACTAGTATAAGTTTTGTGTGTTTCTCTTGTAGTAAGAAAAATAATTCTTAACACATTGATAGGACATTTCACAAACGTATAGATGAGAAATTTCCAACTCCTAGATGGTGATGTGATCTTTAAGATACTAATTTTACTGCAAGTGCACGACTGCCTAAATGAGAGAGTGGGAAATACGGGTCGAACCCACATGGAACTAATTTAAGAAACTTTTAGATTAAGGAAACTAACTAATTATCAATTAAGGAAAGTTTCTAAAATTAAAAACAAGCAATTAATTTAGAAAAGACGAGAACTACAAATTACTGAAAGTGATTAGAGCATAGGAATCCAATAAGAGTCCACCAATTACTTATCAAGTAACCTTAACTTGTTTCAATTTTTACTTCAAACCAAAGACAAATCAGTGTTTTTGACTTGAAAAATCTAACTTTAAAAAACCCTTTTTAATTATAAAATCCAAAATTTAAGACTTCCTTCACCTCATTAAAGAATAAAATAATCTAAGCACTATCCATCAAAAGTAGGCATAAACTAAAAAAAGATCTAAATCCTAAGCATGGCCTATCAAACCTAAGCATGAATAGTCAAAAATTTATTTTTATTTTCAAAAATCAAGAATGGAAATTTGCCTAGGGCACGAAGATATTAATCATTAAGCACATAAACATGGAACACAAATTAGAACTACTAAACAACTAAAGAGGCTGCAGGTGCAGAAAAATAATGACCCACAATAATCAGGGTGCCTTACAGGACTTATCCAAATGTAGAAGTTAACCTGCTGCCTGAAAGCCTGAAAGGGAAGAGCAAACAGTCAGAGGACCCTGGCCTGAGTGGCGCAAGGCTCTCCGATGCCTAAGTCAGTAGGTGATCAAAGGAAGGAGAGGAAGAAGAGAGGCAGAGTAACAGCTCTGGTTTTTTAGTGTGCATACCTGTAATGGAGAGTGTTGCTCTTCTTATAGAGGAAGATGCCTACATTGCATGGGGGAGGCTAATGATGACGCCTTGACATGTCTAGGGGCGTCATCATGTCAGCCCACCATTCATTAAATGAGGGTCCGATCAGCCCACAAAGTAATAAATGCCAGTTGGGTCAGCCCACAGCACATTTAATACGTGTGGTGTTGGGCCAGATCGTGTTGGACGCCTTCGGCGGTAGGGATACCATCGGATCCTCCCTCGGGCCTTGCCCTGATTTGGTTTCAGCCGTTGGATGCCACCCTGTCAGCGATCTGGCGAAGATTGTGGACGGCTGGATGTCACATCTGTCCCATTGGCTTGCGCCCCTACTCCTCCACGTGTCCGATGGTGTGGGGGGCGAAGGGCGCGAGCGGAGAGTCTGTTCTCGCTCCGGCTTTCATCCCGGCACCTTCGGCCGAGGTGGAGCTTTTAACCGAGGTGGGCATCTGGGCAGCCGAGCTTGGTACTAGCGGCTCGGGCCTGTCTGACATTGGCTGAGGCCTCTATCCTGATAGCCGAGGTGAGTCTGAGGCCACGTGATCAGCACGTGGATGGCACGTGAGGCGCGTGAGAGTGCTTAGCCCCATTTGATGACTGTGATTAGCATAACCCCGGAGCTTTCGAAATCTCCCCACACAATTGCCCCCTAGCTTCTGACCTTGCGAAACTCGCCAGCAAAGTGAGGTTGGGAGCTATATGACGGGGAGTTTCTTGGGATAGTCATGTTTTGGATGGTTGAGGCAATAAATGGTGTCTGCTAATCAATGCCGAAGGTATATCGACGGCTCCGCGTGGCATCCTCTGATTGGTTGCCCAGTTGCCTCGATGTTGCACGCGCCATTTTGTCAGGGATGTTTTCAATATTCGAAATGATTTGTGCGGAGCCCTAGGAGGCGTTATTTGGCACGCGCAGCAAGGGCTTCTGAAGAGCGGGTCCTTTCTGCTATATATAGGGCAATCGAGGTTCGTTTCTTCTTCGTTTGTCATTCTGAATCAGAGGAGAATAAGCTACTGCGAGGGAACTTCATCTGAGAAGTGGTGCGCTGCTGAAGCCGAGTCTCCTTGCTGCTCAGTGTCTTCGTTCCGCCTCAGTAAGTCTCTTTTGCCGTGCCTCCCTCCTGTGGGTTTCTCTGTTTTTGGATTGGGGTAGGAATGGGAATCTATAGCCACTGGTTAGAGGGTGAGGCAGCGATTGAGGGTTTTAGGTCGACCTTTAGGATTCCCGCTGATGTCCAAGTCAGGGGGGCTGACCCTAACGGCATCAACCTTCGTGACTTCTCGGGGGGTTGGATGCCTTTCCCTTTAGTGGCTGTGACGGAAGGCGGGGTCCGATTTCCCCTTCATCCCCTCCTCAGGAGATGCCTCAGTCAATGGTGTCTCTGCCCTTGCTAGTTGCTACCCAATGCTTTCAAAATCGTGATGAGCACGGCCAGATTAAACGAGGTTTTAGGCATTAACCTCGGCGTCTTCGATATTGAGGACGTCTATGATATATGTAAGTCCGGAGGTGCTTATTATCTCCGAGCCAAGCCAGGTCGGGATGGCTTCGTCCGGTACTTGGAAGACTCGAGCAAATATGCCGGAGACGATCTTCTGTATGTCTCGGGCAACTGGGAGTTCGGGGTGGCCGACACCGATAGAGGCTACCAAGTCCCTCGCCATTTCGGAACTGTTCCAAGTAAACACCCCTTGTTTCTCAGTTCGTTTTCCATATGATTTCTTGTCTGTTCTGCCACACTAATGCCTCTGATCGTTGCAGCTTTGAAGGAGAGAAAACAGGCTGCTCGATACATCTGGAAGAGGAACGAAGCCTGGCTCCATTTGGTAAAGCGATACAGCGGTCATGACGGCAGGGCGGCTTTGTCGCTGCTAGGGTACCATCCGAAATATCGTGGATACTTAAGGGGCACCGTAGAGCCGGCCCGAGGCGAAGGTGCCGGTCCCTTGGATGGGCGAGAACAGGCCGGTCCTAGAGTGGGGGCCGCAGAGGGGCCTTCTCGGGCGTCGTCCTTGAAAGAAACTGCGATTCAGATCTGAATTAGCGGAAGACATTCATGGCTAATTTGTAACATGACAGATTTTAAAAAATCTGATTTGGGCAGCATAAATCAGCCATAGCGATCGCATGAGAACTCCATGAATTCATGACCAACAAGTGTATAATTAAAGGAGAAAGAAGAAGACTATTACCTCGAAGATTTGTAGACTTCAAATCTCTAAAAAAATAGATCCAAAGGCCCGAACTCAGACTTGCAATTAGCAAACAAATTGCTGGAATTTTCTGCAGTAGTGTTGCCTTTGATCTTCTTCTCTATCTCACTTCCAAATCTGATTGGCTAAGATGGTGGGATCTTAATCTAGGAATTGAGAACTATTTCTCCAATGGAAAAATCTCAGACCTTGAACTATCTTCAATGAAGAAGAAAAGAACCCAAAGCTGAACGTGTGGCACTCCTTGTGCTTCACTATGTGTGTTGGACGTCCAAGGGTTATGTGGTCTCTTTTATAGAAACTTTGAGGAAAGCTTTCCCACAAAGTTATCTCTCCTAATTCTCAAAGATGTCCTAAAAGGAAAGTATAATCTAAAGATTTATTTCCTTTTAGAAACACTCCAATTAGAAAAGAAAACTAAAGGAACTTCCCATGCAATCAGTAATCCTAGTTGTAGAACACTTACTAATTTTAAGTTCCTAATCCAAAAAGGAAACTTTCTCATAGGAATACTAATCCAAAGAGGAGTCAAACCTTTCAAGTAGAGAGACCTACTTAAAATTGGAAACCTTACCCATGGAAATCCCATTATGGACGTCCCTCATGATAATGCACACCATGGCCCACATACAATTTATCTAGAATTAAATTCATGTATGCCATCTAAGGCCTATTTGAATTTAAACTCAAAATTATTTTTCCACTAAAATAATTCATCCAAATGTTATCTAAACATTTCAGGATACCATGCCAATCTTGGTAAGTGACTAGAGAAGGGACCAAAAGACATATTTGCCAATGGCTCCCAAAATGATCAAAATGTCCATGCTAAACCCATAGCAACATAAAGACCATTTTAACCTTAACTCATTCCACTAAAGAGTTATGGTTGAACTCCAAGGACAAATATATAATAAAATAAGCTCATCATAAAATGACGATTGTCTTCGACCTACTAAGTGTAATGACCTGAATGCCCCTCTATGTAACATCCATAATCGAGTCAGGTTATCATATGTACTATCAACCTTCCCGATTACATCTAAACCTTAGAACTTCATATCGTTAACATAATCATCATCCGGATATCATTCTCTTGATCCAGGGAGCGACCCACAAGTTCAATATCCAAATGGAACATCCATATACTAAGATTTTAGATTTGATGATTAATCGGATAATTCTAAGGGGACGATCATTCCATCATTAGATGGCATAGATTCTTTATTGCATCTGCACGTCCCAACTGATCAAGTCCGAGTACCCAAAACACAGAGCTGTTGACCCATGAAAAGAATCTCACCCATAGTGAATTAAAGTACAAGAACTTGACTTCGTCAGTTCATCCACAAATGCTCAAGATTAAGAGCACCGGTCACTCAGTAGCATGAGGTGACTTGATCTCTCTCTGTGATAGTACTATTTTAGAGATCACACCTACCATGGTCCTGTTCAATGCATTGCATATGCACTAGTGAGATGAATCCGGGAAAGCCCTCCCATGACTTTGGTAAGTCACCCTGAATACAGGAGAATCTCTCATTATAACTTATACCAAGATGAAGTGCCCAGCTCCATCTCTCAGTTATGAACAAATATGTTGTTTCCAGTGTCCATGAATTAGACCTATCTGTGTGTAGACACTACACACCTAATTCATTTACTAGAAACAATGGGCCTTACACAACCATATATATATACATGTTTAAGCATAAAAGAGTCATTCCATTAAATAACCAGTAAATATCCAGTAACAAAAGATGAGAGTACAGTTAGTGGGCTTTAGGGCATACACCAATCCCAACAAACTCCCACTTGCACTAAAGATCACTACTTCCTAACTTAACACCCATAGACTCAACATGAGAAGTGAAGACTTTCTCAGTAAGAGTCTTAGTGAATGGGTCAGCTAAGTTATTTACTGAAGTAATATGCTCCACCACTATCTCTCCATCCTGAATGAATTCGCGGATCAAGTGGTTCTTTCTCTGAATGTGCTGGCCTTTCTTGTGATTCCTGGGCTCTTTGCACTGTGCTACAGCACCAGTGTTATCGCAGTACATGACAATCGGTTTTTGTACTGTAGGAACAACTCCCAATTCCAACAGGAATTTTTTGAGCCATACTGCTTCCTTCACAGCTTCCGATGCCGCCACATACTCTGCTTCCATGGTAGAATCAGCAGTACAGGATTGCTTGACACTTCTCCATGATATAGCCCCTCCTGACAGAGTAAAGATGTACCCTGAGGTAGACTTTCTGGCATCTCTATCAGATTGGAAATCAGAGTCTGTATACGCCAATGGCGTTAGATCATCTGCTCGAAAGGTTAGCATATAATCTTTCATTCTCCGAAGATACTTGAATATATGCTTAACAGCTGTCCAATGCATAGGTCCAGGGTTTGACTGATATCTGCTAACCATGCCAACGGCAAAGCAAATATCTGGTCTAATACATAACATAGGATACATGAGGCTTCCAACAGCGGATGCATATGGAATTCTCCTCATGCTCTCTATCTCTTCAGATGTCTTTGGACATTGATCTCGAGACAGTGGTACTCCATGTCTAGAAGGTAGGAGACCCTTCTTGGAGTCATGCATGTTAAACTTGACCAATATCTTCTCAATGTATGAAGATTGGGATAAGGCTAACATCTTATTCTTGCGATCACGCAAAAGCTTGATCCCTAAGATATAGCTGGCCTCACCCAAATCCTTCATCTAAAATTGAGAGGATAACCAAACCTTTGTGGATGACAATAAACCTACATCATTTCCTATGAGTAATATGTCATCTACATACAGAACCAAAAAATGCAACTGCTTTTCCACTTCCTTTCTTATACACACATGGTTTATCAATGTTTTGATCAAAGTCAAAAGATTTGACTGCCTGATTAAACTTGATGTTCCATGCTCTAGATGCTTGCTTAAGTCCATAAATGGACTTCTTAAATTTACAAACCATGTTATCTTGGCCACTAGCAATGAAGCCCTCTGGTTGCATCATATAGATGCATTCGTCAAGACTTTCATTAAGAAAAGCTGTCTTGACATCCATCTGCCATATCTCGTAGTCATAATGACATGCGATGGCCAAGAGAATCCTTATGGACTTAAGCATAGCCACTTGTGAAAAGGTTTCCTCATAATCGATACCCTCTTTCTGAGTATATCCTTTCACCACCAGTCTTGCTTTGAAGGTTTCCACCTTCCCATCCACTCCTCTCTTCCTCTTGTAGATCCACTTGCACCCTATGGGTTTAATCCCTTCAGGTGCATCTACAAGTTTCCAGACTTGATTGGAATACAAGGAATCTATTTCAGATTTCATCGCTTACTGCCACATGTCAGCATCTATATCCGTTACTGCTTCATCATAACTAGCAGGATCCTCAACCAGATCTTCAGAGTCTGTCTTAAAAGACACTCCTAGATATCTTTCTGGCTGTCTAGAAATTCTCCCACTACGACGAGGCTCCAGAGTGTTCAAAGGAATATCTTGTTCATCTACCGTCTCAGGATCTGGTACAGATGTTATAAGAGATCCCGGAAGAATCTCCTCAAGGGTTTCTTTACAACTAAGCTCTCAGTGCATCATACAATCATCCTCCAAGTACCTAGCATGAGTGCTGATGAGCACTTTTTGCTCCTTTGGATGATAAAAGATGTCACCTTTTGTTCCCTTAGGATACCCAATGAAGTAGCACATTTCCGATCTGGGTTCCAGCTTGGTAGCTTTATCATTCAGTACATAGGCTGGACAACCCCAAATGTGGATATGTCTTAAACTAGGTTTTCGACCTGTCCACATTTCTTGCGGTGTCCTAGGAACTGATTTAGAAGGTACCAGATTTAAAATATATGCTGCTGCTTCTAGGGCATATCCCCAAAAAGATATAGGTAGGGTTGCATGACTCATCATGGACCTTACCATATCAAGAAGGGTACGATTTCTTCTCTCTACTACACCATTTTACTGGGGTGTACCCGGTGCAGACAACTGAGACACAATCCCATGTTGTGTGAGGTACTCTTTGAACTCACCCAGGAGGTACTCGCCACCTCGATCAGATCGAAGGGCTTTGATATGTTTCCCTAGTTGTAGCTCCTCCTCAGCCTTGAATTGCTTGAACTTATCAAACGCTTCAGACTTGCGTCACATCAAGTATACATATCCATACCTAGAGTAATCATCGGTGAAGGTGATGTAATACTCATATCCTCCTCGAGCCGGTTTGTTCATAGGACCACACACATCAGTGTGAATCAATTCTAACAGCTCCTTTGACCTTAGTCCCTTTCCAGAGAATGACCTTTTGGTCATCTTTCCCTTGAGACAAGATTCGCACTGAGGAAAAGGTTCGAAATCTAATGAGTTCAAAGGCCCATCTTCTACCAACCTCTGAATCCGTTTTAGGTTAATGTGACCCAAACGTAAGTGCCAAATATATGTGTCATTGATTAAAGATACCTTCCTCTTAGGGGAAGTTGAGTTTTCTTGTTGTATATTATGCAGTGTGGGAGCAATAGGATATATATAAAATAAGTTGTCATGTTTTCTACCGGAACATATAATATTTCCATCTCTACTGATATCAACACCAGAATGGAAAGAAACTGAATAATTAAATTCAATTAATCTGGAAACTGAAATTAAATTCTTCCTCATGTCCGGAACATAGAAAACATTATTTAAAACTAATATCCTATTACATGGAAAATGTAAGGTAACAACTCCTACTGCAACTGCCCAAACTTTAGCTCCAGTTCCGACTCTAAAGGCAAACTCTCCTTTCTCAATTCTCTGCATTATCTGAAACCCCTGCAATGAATTGCAGATATGATTAGTGGCTCCTGAGTCTACTATCCATGAGTCAGTAGAATCAACCACTAGACAAGTTTCAATGTAGTATGAAAAAGATGTTCCTTTCTTAACTGAGGCCAGGAACTTGGGACAATCTTTCTTCCAATGACCTTTGAGGCCACACTTGAAGCATTTCCCTTTGGGCTTTCCATCTGTACCCTTGTCCTTCTTATTACCAGTGTTGTCCTTTTTCTGCCCTTTTCCCTTATTCTGCTTCTTCTTGGACTTCTTCCCTTTCGGGTTCAATTTAGAGGAAGACTGGAAAAAATGAGCTTGGGCTTTGGGCTTCATGATGGCCTCTGCCGCCTGGAGTTCTTTCATTAACTCAGGTAGAGTCATGTCCATCTTGCTCATATTGAAATTGAGCTTGAACTGATTGAAAGAATCCGGCAAAGTTTCGAGAATCATGTCAGTCTGACTCCCTTAGAATCTCAGCTTTATTGAAACAATCCATCAGCTTGAGCATATGCTCTCTGACAGGTGTTCCCTCAGCCATCCTAGCATTCATGATGGTCCTCATAGGAGCTTGCCTAGCTGGCCTGCTCTTGTCTGCGAACATCTCAGACAAGGACATCATGATTTCATAGGCTGTGTCCATATGCTCGTGCTGTGTTTGCAACACGTTGGACATGGAAGCGAGCATGTAGCATTTAGCCATGCTGTTCGCTTTCTTCCATTTCCTCTCAGCCTCTAACTGGTCATCAGTAGGATTAGCATCAATATCTGGACAGGTTTCTACCAAGACATACTTGTACTCCTCAGCAGGGAGTACTATGTCAAGATTTCTCTTCCAATCTACGTAGTTAGGGCCAGTCAGTTTGTTCTCACGAAGAATGCACATCAACGGACTAAAAGAATCTTTACCCATCTCTTTCTGGATATAAAACGGTTTACAATTAGACATGCAGTATATATATAATATGCATATGGTGCTTGTTAAAAAAACAAAGCACAAAACTTTTTTACATTATTCAACCTCAATCATAATGTATCAGTGTTTCAACCTCCTCATAGACCCTCCATTGAAGGGATGGCCGAGCCTACAGTCACGTTGAATTAAGGCATACTTATTTGGATTATCACTACCTGGATACACATCCAGTGGTAGTCCAATCACTGATTGGTTTGGCCTCATATGAAAAATAACCTTAAACTCCTAGGGAGAGGTCATTACCGTCTTATGTCAAGTGTATAACCATCTCTTGTGAAATTTTCCAGAATGTCTATGGTTAAGTCTTCCGAAGGGAAGAGACTTTTATCCATCCTAGAGTGGACTTTAGTAAAGAGCTCCATCGAAGGGATGGCCGCTCCCACCAACACTTCATTGACATTCTATCGAAGTGATCTTTAGTAAAGAACTCTACCGAAGGGATGGCCGCTCCTACTAACACCTCATTATGAATATTCACATTAGTTCACCCATTAACCTATCAAAGCGGTCTTTAGTAAAGAACTCCACCGAAGGGATGGCCGCTCCTACTAACACTTTAATGAGATAACATGAACCGAAAATGGAAGGCCGTGGGGTCTTTCCTAAAACCCCTCTCCCACTTGATTATTTATCACTAGGGTTTATACTTTTTGACCTTTACATTGTTTTACTCAAAAGTTCTTTTTAAATCTAGCAAACTTGGTTAATTAAATTTATGACTTAAGTCATCTTAAAAATAAATAACCTTTGCTTTAAAATATTTGAGCAAATCCCTTCAAAGAATCAAAGACCTATCTTGGGTTATGAAAACCCATAGGTGGCATCTAATTAGATTTTAGTTTAGCCTTCTTTGGAAACCAAGGGTACCAAGATAAACTAAACCCTATCCAATTTTAAACCTTAGACAAAACAGAAGGTGCTGGTCTAAGTCCCGTTTAAAACAATTTGCCAAACTAAAAACAATCTAATACAAAAAGATGCCAATTTTAGAACCTAATGGTGGCCATGTTTCTAGGTGACAATTATAGCAATTATATAAAGCATTCATCCATGCATTCCATCTATAAAAGCAAATAAAAGTATGCAATCCTTGATGGCTCCCTGCTCTTCGGACTTGTAGTCCTTATCGAACTAGGACATCAAAAATAGATCTCATCTTGCACCAAGAAGTCTCGTCTCCTCCACACTAAGGAGTCCGGTTACTTTCAACCTTGCTTGAAACTTTCTTGTTCTTGCTTGTTCCAATAAATTAAATTATACAAGCAAACCCATAAAAAAACAAAAATCCAAATTACATTGGAGATACCTATGCTTTTCAAGAAAGCTTACATCAAGACTAGTTGGAATAAAAGTAAAGAAAGAATTACAACTTCCTATGATTGCTAAACGCGCAAACGTACACTTTCCAACTATTGAAAAAACATCCAAATCCACATTACAATAATGCGAACCATCAAGGATGTAATACATGGCTGCGAACAAAGAGGTTAGTGCATGCAAACACACTATGTGCATCATTAAACAAATCTGGAAAATAAATTCCAGCAATATTAATGAAACTTGCACACAACATGCATCACAACATAACTTTAATAGGGTGCCTCCATGCCCATAATCAATCTAGGATTAATTATACACAACATGGGATCATGATTTCACATGGAGTGGCTCTGATACCACTGAAAGAAACTGCGATTCAGATCTGAATTAGCGGAAGACATTCATGGCTAATTTGTAACATGACAGATTTTAAAAAATCTGATTTGGGCAGCATAAATAAGCCATAGAGATCGCATGAGAACTCCATGAATTCATGACCAACAAGTGTATAATTAAAGGAGAAAGAAGAAGACTATTACCTCGAAGATTTGTAGACTTCAAATCTCTGAAAAAATAGATCCAAAGGCCCGAACTCAGACTTGCAATTAGCAAACAAATTGCTGGAATTTTCTGCAGTAGTGTTGCCTTTGATCTTCTTCTCTATCTCACTTCCAAATCTGATTGGCTAAGATGATGGGATCTTAATCTCGGAATTGAGAACTATTTCTCCAATGGAAAAATCTCAGACCTTGAACTATCTTCAATGAAGAAGAAAAGAACCCAAAGCTGGACGTGTGGCACTCCTTGTGCTTCACTATGTGTGTTGGACGTCCAAGGGTTATGTGGTCTCTTTTATAGAAACTTTGAGGAAAGCTTTCCCATAAAGTTATCTCTCCTAATTCTCAAAGATGTCCTAAAAGGAAAGTATAATCTAAAGATTTATTTCCTTTTAGAAACACTCCAATTAGAAAAGGAAACTAAAGGAACTTCCGTTAGTACCGAGGTGGTTGCAGACCCCCGTTTCTCCTGTGTTTGCTCTCGCAATCTGTCTCATCCATCTTTTTAAGCTCGGCCTTTCTATGCTTATGGCTGAGTGCTTTTCGTGACGCGACGCGTGAGTCGGGTTGGGGGGAGTACCGAGCGGTCTCCTTAGGTATTCGTGCTGATACTCTGTACTCTGGAGACCATAAATAGCAGTAAGTATGGTGGTATGGTCGACGAGGAAATCAAGCAGATGGCTCCACGCGTCACCATCGGAGCCGGTGGTCAACATATTGGAAGACGCGCGCTCCTCATAGGGCGTGGGAGGCCTCGCCCCATAAATTTCCTTGAGTGTCGAGTCCTCCGTCCTTCTATAAATATGGGGGATAAACTCGCCATGGGAGAGAGTACTTAAACCAGAGGCCCTTCTTCTTCTCTCTGTTCTTCGAGTGTAATGGAGACCTTTTTGCCTCTACCAAACACTCTGGCGGCTAGGTACTATAGAGGTTTAGGAACCTTTGATCCGGGCGAAACCCCTGCCCCAGAAGACAGTTTCCTCCGAGGGGGACTGTCTGTCGTTGTCCGCGCTCCCTCTGAAGGCGATCTCCGTGGGCTGCACACCCTCTGAATGTGGGTGCTTGGTGGAGATCCAAGCATCGACAGTGGACCAGGAGCTCGAGCTTTCTGGCAAATCTTGGTCTGGCCAACCAAGGCGTATTATAGAGCTCCTGGCACTGTACACCAGATCCATGTGCCCCCGGGCGACTGCGGAGTCTTGTTTTCGTCCCATAGGGCTTGCCATGTGGGATGTCAAGACCTCGAGGCAGCGGGCGGAATCGAGAAGTCTTGTGGCCGAAGGTCTCCAGTTAGCAGATGGAATCAATGAAGAGCAGTCTCGAAGGCTCCTTTCTTTTTCTGCTTTTAGAGGACTGTGAACCTCCTTTCTGTATTTTGTTTCCTTTTCTGTAACCTTTGTAATGAAGTAATTACAATGAATAAAAATAGCAAATTTTGTGTTCATATTATCTGTCTACAAATTTCTGTATTTCTTTTTGCTTTCCTTGTACTGTATTGTGATACTTGTATTTCTGTGTTGCTTTTTTGCACTTCACCGCTTGCACTGTTCTTTTTCTTTTGAAAATTATCACTGGCCGAAACGGATCACCATTGGCCGAGGCAGGCTGTCTTGCGCCGAGATGAACCATGTTGCGCCGAGATGAACCCAGAGTCTTGATGATCTCGGCTGTGCGAGCCTAAGCTCAGGAACGACCTCGGGGGTGTCCAAACCCGGAATTTAGGAAGCGACTGGTTACATGAATCCGAAGCCTCTTCCAGGGTCAGGAACCCAAACTTTAGGAAACGACTGGGTGTAAGAACCCGGAGCCTTTTCCAGGGTCAAGGACCCAAACTTTAGGAGACGACTGAGTGTATGAACTCGGAGCCTTCTCCAGGGTCAAGGACCCAAACTTTAGGAGACAACTGAGTGTATGAACTCGGAGCCTTCTCCAGGGTCAAGGACCCAAACTTTAGGAGACGACTGAGTGTATGAACTCGGAGCCTTCTCCAGGGTCAAGGACCCAAACTTTAGGAAACGACCGAGTGTGTGAACTCGAAGCCTTTTCCAGGGTCAAGGACCCAAACTTTAGGAGACGACTGAGTGTATGAACTCGGAGCCTTCTCCAGGGTCAAGGACCCAAACTTTAGGAGACGGCTGAGCGTATGAACTCGGAGCCTTCTCCAGAGTCAAGGACCCAGAGCTGCGGAACTCAGATAGGGAGAGATGACACAGATTGGTGGCAAATGCTGCTTTCATTGATTCTAGACTCATGTTACATCTTTTTTTTAAAAGTAAAATTTCTTCAAATGGGATGCATTCCACGGTCTCGGTAATGGCTTGCCTTCCAAATCTTCAAGCTTGTAGGAGGATCGTCCTGCCAGTGAGACCACCTTGAATGGGCCGTGCCAGTTCGGGGCCAGCTTTCCTTTGTTTGGATTTCTGTCACCTGGCAGGGTCTTCTTGAGGACTAGCTCTCCTACGGAGAAACTTCTTTCCTTGACCTTCTCATTGTAGCCTCTGGCTAGCCGTTGCTGATAGTCAGTCAGTCGTAAGGCTGCTGCTTCTCGACGCTCATCCGCTAAGTCCAGCTCCATTGCCAAGTTTGTTTCGTTTCGGCCCTAGTCGACCAACTCTGTCCTCAGGGTGGGGAGGCCAATTTCCAAGGGAATGACTGCCTCCATCCCATAAGCCAGAGAGAAAGGGGTCACCGAGGTGGATTGCTTTAGAGTTGTTCTGTACGCCCATAGCACGCTGGGAAGCTCCTCTACCCATCTCCCCTTTGCCTTGTCTAAACGCTTCTTCAGGTCGTCTAGGATTATCTTGTTAGAAATTTTGGCTTGGCCATTGCTCTGCGGATACGCCGGAGTGGAGTAGTGATTTTTGATGCCGTGCTCTTGGCAGAAGTCCTTGAAGGATTTGGAGTCGAACTGAGTCCCGTTGTCCGAAATCAGGGTCCTGAGGATGCCAAACCTCGTTATGATGTTCTTCCATACGAAGTTCCTGGAATCCCTATCCGTGATGGAGGACAGCGGCTCAGCTTCTATCCACTTTGTGAAGTAATTCGTCGCAACGATCAGCCACCTCTTGTTCCCCAGGGCACGGTGAAGAGGCCCCATAATGTCCAGCCCCCATTGAGCGAAGGGCCATGGACTAGAGAGGGGACTCAGGTCTTGCGCTGGCTGATGAAGAGAGTGGGAGAACTTCTGGCACTTCTCGCATTTCCTGGCGTACACTTGCGCATCCTTCTCCATGTAGGGCCACCGGTAACCTTGGCTTATTGCCCTGTAGGCCAGTGATCGGCCTCCGATGTGACTGCCACAGATTCCCTCATGGATTTCATACAGGAAGTTGTCCACCTTGGTCGGGTGGACGCATTGGAGGTATGGACCCGTGAAGGATTTTCTGTAGAGTTTGCCTTCGGGAGACAGCCAGAATCGAGCTGCCTTGAGTCGAATTCGATGGGCTTCAGTCTTGTCCTCGGGAAGCTGGTCGTCCTTCAGGTAGGAGATGATTGGGTCCATCCAGCTCGGGCCGAGATCAACACAAAGGACTTGCCGAGGTGAGTGGAGCTCTAAGCTTGATCTTGATATCGATCCAACTTCGATAGTCCTTCTCTTTCCTGCTTCGACAGCGGAGGCCAGGTTTGCAACAGCGTCAGCGTGCGTGTTAGTGTCTTTGGAGATTTGTCTGACGTCGGCTGTCTGAAAGTGAGAGAGCAGCTTTTTCGCGAGGGCCAGGTAGGCCGCCATCCTGTCGTCCCTGGCCTGGTAGTCTCCAGCGAGCTGGCTAGTCACCAGTTGCGAATCGCTGAAGATTACCAGGTGCTGGGCTCCGAGGATTTGGGCGCTATTCAAACCTGCTATCAGTGCTTCATACTCTGCTTCATTGTTTGTTGCTTTGAAGTCCAAGGTGAAGGCTTGCTCTATGACCAGTCCCTCTGGCGATTTGAGGACTATGCCGGTGCCAGCTCGCTTAGAGGTGGACGAACCGTCAACAAAGACCTTCCATGCCGCAATGGGAGCTTGTTCGACCTCGGTAACCTCAGGCTCATGCCCTACGCCCCCCAGTTCCGTGCCGGGTTGAGTCGGAGCCGAGCTTGATGAGACGAACTCGACAATGAAGTCAGCCAGAATTTGGGCTTTGATCGCAGTCCGGGGACGGTACTGAATGTCATACTGTCCCAGTTCGACTGTCCACTTTGAGATTCGCCCTGAAAAGTCAGCCTTTTTGAAAATAGAACGGAGTGGATGCTCCGTGATCACCACAACGGTGTGGGATTGGAAATAATGGGAGAGCTTGCGGGAGGCGCTGACGAGTGCCAGTGCGAGCTTCTCCAACAAAAGGTATCTGGTCTCGGCGTCAAGCAGGAGCATGCTTGTATAGTAAATTGGTTTTTGTACTCCTTCGTCCTCTCTGATGAGGACGGAGCTCATCGCATGATCCGAGACCGCAAGATATAGATATAAAATCTCCCCCTGGGTCGGGGTAGAGAGTAAAGGAGGTGAAGACAAATAAGTTTTGAGTGCTGCCAACGCTTGGTCGCACTCAGAGGTCCACTGGAATTTTAAATTTTTTCTCAGAAGCTGAAAGAAAGGCCTGGACTTATCTGATGATCGACTAATGAAGCGATTGAGTGCTGCAGCCATGCCTGTGAGCTTCTGAACTTCCTCTGTAGTAGATGGGCTCTGGATGCCCAAGATTGCAGCGATCTGGTCTGGGTTGGCCTTTATTCCCCTCCGCGTTACCAGGCTACCGAGGAACTTGCTAGAAGCCACGCTGAAGGCGCACTTGGATGCATTGAGCTTGAGTTTGAACGCGCGGAGGATGCTGAAGACTTGGGCCAGATCCGTCAGATGATCGCTGGAGTGCTTCGATTTGACGACCATGTTGTCAATGTAGACTTCTACCATCTTGCTGAGCTGAGCCTGGAACATCTTGGTCACGAGGCGCTGATATGTTGCCCCCAGCATTCTTCAGCCCGAAGGGCATGACTTTGTAGCAATAAGTGCCGTGGGGGGTTATGAAAGCGGTTTTCTCCTCGTCCGGCTCGTACATCGGTATTTGATGGTAACCTCTGTAGGCGTCAAGGAAGCTCATCCGATCGTGGCCGGCGGTGGCGTCGATCATCTGATCAATCTTCGAAAGGGGGAAACTGTCTTTAGGGCAGGCCCTGTTGAGATCGGTGAAGTCCACGCACACCCTCCATTTGCCTGTTTTCTTCTTAACCACCACCGTATTGGCCAGCCAAATCGGGTACTGGACTTCCCGGATTGCGCTTGCCTCCAGTAACTTGCCGACCTTGTCGACGACCGCGTTTGTCTACTGGATCCCCGTCCTTCGGGCTTTCTGCACCACTGGCTTGTGGTTGGGATCCACATTCAGCCTGTGGCACATGACCTCGGGGTCAACCCTAGGCATTTCGCTCGGGGTCCAGGCGAAGACATCCACGTTCTGCGTTAGAGATCTCGAGGGCTCGGCTCTCTCTTCGGCTGGCAGCTGTGTGCCGATCAGGAAAAACCTTTCAGGGTCAGCCGGGTCGAGCCTGACTTCGGCTAGGTCTTCGATTCTTTTCTTGTCAGGGTCTCGACCGATCTCATCTAGACCCTTTTCAAACTCCGCCAGGTTGACGCGCTCTGGTTCCTTCTCTGCTGGGACCACGGCCAGCATGCACTGTCTAGCTTGCTGCTGATCTCCCTCCGCTGTGACCACTTCCATCTTGCCCTCTTTGTTCTCGAGCACGAACTTTAGCTTCTGGTGGAGGGAAGAGGGGACTGCTTCCAACTTGTGAAGCCGCGTTCTGCCCAGGATGGCGTTGTAGGGAGAAGGGGTGTCCACGAATAGGAAGTCGGCCAGCACGGAGGCTCTGCCCACTCGGGTTTCCAAGGTGGTTTTACCCTTGGGATAAACTGGTTTCGCGGATAACCCAAGCAAGGGTGCACGGACCTCCGTGAGGTCGGCTTCGGAGAGGTTCATTTTCTTGAAGCACTCATAGTAGAGGACCTCGGAAGAGCTGCCGGAGTCGACGAGGATCCTCTTCACAGTGAAGTCCTTCAGCTTCATGGTCAAGAGTAGAGGGTCGCTGTGAGGGAGTTGGATTCCCTCCAGATCTTTGTCTGAGAAAGAGATTGCCGGACAGTCGCGGCGAGGTCTCTTGGGCGCTGGCCCGAGCTCGGCTCTCATCACTTCCTTCTCGTGCGAGGCCTGCCTGGCTTCGGCACGAGCCTGTGGGCTGTCTCGAGCTGAGGGATAGGGAGCTGAGGGCGCCAGGTGGATCACATTGATTATCTTTTCGGAGTCTTCACTGTCCGGATCCCTGGCCACGCTCTGATGAGCTCGGCTACTGCCGCCGCTGCCGACGTCTCCTGCCTTCACGAACTCTGCGAGATGGCCTTCCTTGGCGAGCCTCTCCAAGTGAAACTTCAGACTTCTGCACTCCTCGGTCTTGTGCCCATTACCCTTATGGTAGGCACAGAACCTGGACTGGTCACGGGTGGAGGGATCGCCTAGCAAGGGACGAGGCCATCTGAAGAACGGCTGGGTCTTGACTTTGTTCATTACCTGGTGGATTGGCTCCTTGAAGACGATGCTCATAGTCTGGTAGGTGTCGGGGGGAGGTCTGGCCCTCCTGTTGCCCCCAGACTTGGACACTGAAGCCCTTGCCGAGCTGGAGACCCAGGTTTGCTTTGGCTCCTGCCTCTGGTATGGCTTCTTACCCCGCTGCTGGGGCTGACTGTTCCTTTCTTTGGGTTCCGGGCCTGTGATCTCCCAGTCTTCCTTCTCCCGAGCCCGAATTTCGTCCTCCTCCCGGGCGATAAAGCATTTTATCCGGGACATCAAGGCCGGCATGGAGGGAGCGGCTCGTGCCCTGTAACAGGGCATTTTATCTCCTGCCAAGTCTTTCCGCAGCTCGTGCCCTGGTAACAGGGCATTCTGGAAGGCGAAAGTCGCCACCTCCTCTCTGGTATCCTCAATTTGGCTGTAAATTGCCCAGAACCGTCGGGCGAACTGGGTGAGGGTCTCGCCCTGCTTCATCTTTAGAATGAGGATGTCAGCATCGGTTTTGGGAACGACACTGTAGGCCTGGAACTCTCTCAGGAAAGAGAGTTGGAGCTCCTTCCAACTCGAAATAGACTTCTCTGGCAGGGCGCAGAACCACTTCAGAGGGAAGTCGCTCAGACTGGAGGAAAAGATCTTGTAGTTGAGATGGCCCTCGTTCCCCCAGATGGACATCTTTTGGGAGAAGTGACGGAGGTGAGCGGACGGGTAGGACAGTCCGTCATAGGGGACGAACCTCGGGACCGAGAACTTCTTGGGCAAGGGGGTTTTCTCGATGACCCGTGTGAAAGGAGAGGCCCCCAGGTCGGTGGGGCCACAGATCTCTTGCTAGTCCCGCATCTCCAGATTGCACTGGAGAGCTAGCTTGATGCGCTTGTCGAGCCGCTCCTGCTCGTCATCCTTCTCTGGTGTCGGCGCTCTTGGCTTCCGCTTTGCATGGCTTCGACCATGGTGGCTATGAGCTCGCCCGTCGCGACCACGATGGCTACGGGTGTTGCTCGAGCCTTCATCATAGGCATGGCTGCGCTTCTGATCCAGAAAGGCTCTTAGATCCTCTCGGGATGGCTGGACTGCCTTGCTTTGGACAGCTCTCTTCTCTCCTCGGGGCTCTGAGGGCTGCCTTTGAGAGGCATTTTGCACCGCCCTCAGCTGCTGGTGGAGCTAGCGGATTACTCGCTCCTGCTCCTGGAGGAGAGCGTTTTGAGCCGCGATGTCTCCTTCAGCATCAGGGGGTTGCACGCGGCGTGGCTCCTCCACTACTGGAGCTTTGCCTTTGAGAGGGTGCTCTCGTTGACGCTCTCCCCGTGGGGGAGGCGGGACTTCATCGTCGGAGCACGAGGTTTCGACTCCCACTCGGAAGGGGGACTCGACGAAGGGTCGCAAGGCTACGGGCTCCTTGCCTGCTGACGCGCCACGGTCTGCTCCGGGCCGTCCCTGAGGAGGGACGCCCGTCGACGGGCCCGGATGCTCGAACACTGCTCTCTGGGACTCTTCGCCCTACTTAGCTTTCGGAGGCATGGTTTCTGGGAAGGTTAGGAAGATTGGGATAGTACTTTCCCACAGATGGCGCCAATTGTAGGTGCAGAAAAATAATGACCCACAATAATCAGGGTGCCTTACAGGACTTATCCAAATGTAGAAGTTAACCCGCTGCCTGAAAGCCTGAAAGGGAAGAGCAAACAGTCAGAGGACCCTGGCCTGAGTGGCGCAAGGCTCTCCGATGCCTAAGTCAGTAGGTGATCAAAGGAAGGAGAGGAAGAAGAGAGGCAGAGTAGCAGCTCTGGTTTTTTGGTGTGCATACCTGTAATGGAGAGTGTTGCTCTTCTTATAGAGGAAGATGCCTACGTTGCATGGGGGAGGCTAATGATGACGCCTTGACATGTCTAGGGGCGTCATCATGTCAGCCCACCATTCATTAAATGAGGGTCCGATCAGCCCATAAAGTAATAAATGCCAGTCGGGTCAGCCCACAGCGCATTTAATACGTGTGGTGTTGGGCCAGATCGTGTTGGACGCCTTCGGCGGTAGGGATACCATCGGATCCTCCCTCGGGCCTTGCCCTGATTTGGCTTCAGCCGTTGGATGCCGCCCTGTCAGCGATCTGGCGAAGATTGTGGACGGCTGGATGTCACATCTGTCCCATTGGCTCGCGCCCTTACTCCTCCACGTGTCCGATGGCGTGGGGGGCGAAGGACGCGAGCGGAGACTATGTTCTCGCTCCGGCTTTCATCCCGGCACCTTCGGCCGAGGTGGAGCTTTTAACCGAGGTGGGCATCTGGGCAGCCGAGCTTGGTGCTAGCGGCTCGGGCCTGTCTGACTTTGGCTGAGGCCTCTATCTTAATAGCCGAGGTGAGTCTGAGGCCACGAGATCAGCACGTGGATGGCACGTGAGGCGCGTGAGAGTGCTTAGCCCCATTTGATGACTGTGATTAGCATAACCCCAGAGCTTTGGAAATCTCCCCACACAGAGGCGATTACTTATCGTCATCCGTAGCTCTAATCAATGGATTTAGCTAGCCATTGCAAAGAAGAGTACTTGATTTGTCATTAAAATTTGCATCTTTACAACTTCTCATTCAAAACAAGTCCTTGGACATGGCCCAAGGCTACCAAAAAAAAAAAAAAAAAACTAATGGAGGAAAGAAAGAGAGGAAAAGGGAAAAGAGGAGAGATAGAATGACAGAGGAGAGAGAACATCCAACACTTTGTGGAGAATGGCATGCTCGTTCAAGGCCCTCTGTGGCTTTATTTATAACTTTTGAGCCTCCCTAAGAATTCTCCTCCAAGCTAACTTTGTTTCCTTGTTTGCTTTGGGATCTTTAGCTTAGGCTTCAAGCACTACTCCAAGTTAAGCAATAATTTGAATTGACTAGATCCCTTGCCAAAGTGGGTGCCTTGATGGACAATTCTTGCCAACTAGATCTCCAAAAATAATCTTCAAAGATGGCTCATGATCAGAAGCTACCATATTCAGATTTTGTGCCACATCTAAAGCTCCCATGTATGGACGTACAAGGCCATGTGGGCCCCATTCTCTTTGCAAAAAAATCTTAAATCTGAAAAATCAGATTTTCTCTTCAATCTTTGGAACACTCCGGACCCAATTTGGGTATGCATGAAAAATCCAACTTGGACGTGTGGTACTTCCTGGCTTCTTTTCTTTCTTTCTCTGTTTTTTTTCTTTTTCTCAACATACGTGGGACCCCGGCCCCCCAAAGGCCTCACCATGCTTAGGAACTCACTCATATGCGGATCCCAATTTCCTATAACAATAAAAAAAAATACTTCGGTTTTACTTAATTGTGTGAAATATTAGTGCCATGCATGGGACCCAAATCAATTTGAAAACACGCTTATTAGTGTATCAATGTGCATAATTTTTCATGAGCTATGCTATGATGGGTTTGATGCATTTAAAAAAAAAAAACACTCATTGGTGTGACCTTAAGATGATGCAAATTATTAATTTTCATATAATTCATGCATGACTAATGATTTTGAATGACTTTGACAAAAATCTCTACTTTAATGCTCAAATGCATGAAATTATGAAATTCTATACAAATTACCCTAATTAAGATCCCAAAGTCACATAAAATGATGAATGAAAACTGCAATTTTGTGGACTTATCAGATGGACTTGTCATTTTTGCAATCTTAGTGGATTCCCAATTGCCCATATCGAATTCGATTGTTTCTCACGAATCCATCTAAATTGCATTTTAAGTTTGTTCCCAAGACTACCCCATCTGAAAACTTTATGCCCAATTGGATCAGGAAGGAGAAAACTGTTAAGAGTCTCCTAGTTCAAACCGCTCTAAAGGGTGTTAAGGAAAATCCTACATGGTTTTTAGATAGTGGTTATTTCAAACATATGATCGGAGTCCGATCTAGATTTATCTTTCTTGTGGTTTACGATGGAGGAAATGTATATTTTGGTGACAATAGTATGGCTCAAATCATTGGTAAAGGATGTGTAAAGGGAGATCAAATGCCTACCTTAAATGATGTATTTCTTATGGAATGATTGAAGCATAATCTTCTTAGTATAAGCCAATTGTGTGACAAAGGAAACAAAGTATTTTTTTGATAACAAGTCAAGCAAGGTAGCGAATGAGAAATCTCACTGGTTCAAGGACAAAGGAAATTTTTTTACATCATAGAAGAATGTTGATGGACAGCGCTTCTGCTTGGTTTTACCGAGGTCGGCGGACGTGGGAGTCCGTTGGGAACGACCCTTTCGTAACCGGAGGGCAAAGGCGTGCATCAACATTTTTTTGTGTGGGTGTGCCAGACTGTCTATTTTACTTGGAATTACAAGTGGTGATCCGCAGATCAACCTTCGCAAGTAAAAAGGAAATCAACTTCTTTCAAGTTTTCCATTGCACATATATTTAAGAAAAGAGACATTTTTCTTGATTTGCAGTGAAAGACGATTTTTTTGGCATTTATAGTCGATTTTGGCGTTTATAGCCGATTTTTGGCGTTTATAGCCGATTTTGGAGTTTATAGCCAATTTACAATTCTTATCAATAATGAAAGACAAGAGTTGTGATTTTTGTCTCTTTTGAAAAAATACAAACTACAATGAAAAGCAAGAAAATGAGGATCTAACTACTCAGGAGATTGTGGGGACTCGTTCAGATTGACGGTCGCAAGCCATATGTGGACTTCGCCATCATCCATGCAGATGAGAACAGATGATGCTCTTGATTCGCTTGGCTTGGCTATAACCTCATGTTTTTAGAGGACAAAGACCAAGAGGAGGTCCTATGTTCAATAAAAAGCTAAGTAGACGGGCTGAAAAGCCACATCTAAGCCCTTGGAGGCAGAAGGAGAAAGCAAGAACCTTGGTGGGGGGGTACCCCCCAAGGGACTTTTGTCACCTTGTAGCGGTGGCCGGTGTAGAATTTCAGCAGAGTTTTCTCTCTCTTTCTCTGGATTTTCTGTGTTTGGAAGCTAATCTGATTCTTCTCTCTGGGAGTTATCTGATTTTTTCCGATCTGGAATTCTTTGGAGTGCTCTCCTATTTATAGGCTTTTAGGTAGCCATTTAGGAGGATTTATGAGCCTTAATTTGTCATAAAGCTACATAAGGGGAGGAGTTACAAGATTGAATTCTTTATTTTGTAACTCCTTTTTCTTGGCTTCTGATTGGCCGGAGGAGATTGAGGGCATTTAATCGCCTTTAATCGCCATGATGGGAGGAGTTTCATGGGTTAAATGCCATGAATCAATTGGCTTGTAACTCCTGGATGCTTGCTTCTGATTGGGCTGTCCAAAGAAATGAATTAATGACTGCAATAAAACTAGTCAATTAATTTCATTAAGTGGTCGTCGAGCAGTTGAAGAGTCGTGGGCCGTGCCGCGTCTTTTGAGATTCTTCTGGCGATGATCATCGATGGATCTTCATGTAGATCGACATCGGATGACCATGTAACTTCAGGTATTGGTTGCCAACAGCGGGTCGGTACCATCCGTCCTGTCGGTTTCTCGATCGGTCGGGTAGAAAGCACACTTTTTTTGTTTGACCGGTTGGCGATCAATGTTGATTTTGATACTCTTGATGATTGACCCGTGATTTTGACGGATGTCAAAGGATTTGGTGTCTCAAAAGTATGAATTTTGGAAAATCCCAGAAGTCGGATGCTTCGAATCGCGAAAAAATGACGAAAAATGGGCCCCATGGTCGCCGGCGCCTGCGACCCTGGGGGATTTTCTCCCGTTTTATCCCGTTTTGCGTCCATTTTTGATATTTTTCGATTATGTTTTCTTCTGTGTTTTTTCTTGATATTCTTGATAATTTGTTGGCCTGATTTCCCTGTAGAAAACTTGATGAGAATCCTTGCATTTTGGTTTGCAAAGTTTCTAATTTTCCGAGAAAGCCGAAGACTTTGTCGCGCAGAGCTGGCGGTTTTCTGTCAGAAGCTGAAACTGGGTTAAACGATATCGGAATGACCTGAAATTTGGGGTGAAGCCTTCTGAGCAATAAATAAGACCAACCATAGGCTTTTGTTTGAGTTTTGAAGCCATTTGGGGTCCTATTACCAGTAGAGTTGTTTTTGTCGCGATGAAGATGTCGCGGCTTGATGTGCTGTCAACCGATGTCCGATTGACTTGAAATTTGACTGAGAACCTATTGGAGTCATTTTAAGATGATCCATAGGCTCTGTCTTAGAAACCATGGTCTCGGGGAGCTTCGCCGCCGATAGGCCTGATTTGGCTTCTGAGCGTCAAAGTATGGTCAAATGTTGTCGAAATGACCTGAAATTTGATGTGTAGCCATTTGTAAGCATTTTGAAGCCGTCCGTGTGCTCTATCTGATAAGTGATGGCTTTGGTAGTTCTCACCGCCGAGAGGCTTGATTTAGCTGTTCGAGAGTTGATGTAGGGTCAAACGTTGTCGGTTTGACTCGAAACTTGAGGTGGAGCCTTTTGGATGTATTTTGAGACCATCTATAGGCTCTGATCGAAGATTTGGTGTCTCCGATGCTTTCGCCGCTGGGAGCTCCTTTTCAGCTGCCGGAGAAGCGAAGTTAGGCCAAATGATTTTGAAATGGCCCGAAACTTCTTGTGTACTCCTCTTTTGGCTGTCTTGAAGGATCTTGCAGTTTTTGTTTGATTCTGACAAGATTTGATTTTTTGGAAGTAGCATTGCCTATTCATGGCAGGTTGCGACTTCATATAGCTTTTTGGATCTTAAAGAGGCAAAGTGACATTTTTAGTGTCAACAAATGCCCCCTCAAGGTGCAGCGACGAGTTGCTTAACTTTTGTAGTCGATGTGCCTCGAAGAAATTTTGAAGGAGAGCTTGTGACTTGACCAAGAGTCTTTGAGTAGTCTTTCTTTTGGTATTGTAGCCTTTTGAGCTTCCAGGGGAATTTTATGGTAGTGAAAGGGATCACATACCATCTCGAGGCAAAGTTTTGAAGATGACATCAGGGATGTGGATTTGGGTTTTGACATTGTGACCTAACAAGCTGTATGTGGCTGGTTAGGGGGTCGGGTTTGGTTTTGACCGTGTGACCCAACAAGCTGTATGTGGAATGTTGGGGGGTCGATTTTGGTTTTGATCTTGTGACCTAACAGGCTGTATGTGGCAAGTTAGGGGATCAGATTTTGGTTTTTGGTTTTGGTCTTGTGACCTAACAAGCTGTATGTGGCTAGTTAGGGGACCAGGATTTGGTTTGGATTTTTGTGGAATGTCAATTTCAAGATTTTGGCTCAATTTGGTAGATGAGGCTGGATGGTTTGATTTTTTGAAGCTCATGGGGCTTGGAGTTCTTTTTTGTATGGTCCAATCAACTCAAAAGAGGTATGGAGCCATTTTTGTATCTCTTGGTAAGAGGGATTTCTCTTTGACTAAAAGCCCAATAATTTTTTTTTTAGTGCCTAGGTGGTCAAACCTGGCTCATATGAGCTAACCCTTGGGACCTTAAGCTTTTTGAAATTGCTTAGATCTCATATGGTGTCATTTTTATAAAGAATATCTAAGAATATCTCCTTTGGATAGAGAATATCTAAGAATATCTTTATTTGGAGAGAATCTCTCATGTTCCCTTTATTTTGGGAGTGAATATCTCAAGATATCTTCGTTTGGGAGAGAATATCTCAAATCTCCTATCTTTTGGGAGAAAATCTCTCATTGATTTCTTTTTGGGAGAGAATCCCTCAAGATATCTTTCTTTTGGGAAAGAATCTTTCTAATTTCTTTCTTTTGGTAAGGTTACTAATTAGTAACACTTACCTCTTTCTTCTTTCCTTCTTTGGTTTGCTCTCTTCTATAAAAGCAAGGAGGAGGTTGGATCTCTTGCTCTTATTGCTTTCTTTTGCAACAATCCCAAGAGGGCTTCAAGACCAAGAGTTCTTCTTCTTCAAGATCTTCATGACTTTTCTTATTCTTCCCCATCAATGGCTTCAAGTAAGTTCTCTTTTTCAAGAAAACTCCATTGTAGAAAGTAGGATGATAAAAAAAAAGTTCTTTCTTTTTTTTTGTTTGTTTCTTTTTCTTCTTTTTTTTTCTTTTTCACGTGTTTTCCTTTTTTTTTACACATTTTCTTTTCTCGTGCTTTCTCTCTTTTTTTTTCACGTTTTCTTTTCTTTTGTGGGCCGTACCGACAGATCCGTACGGCCACGTGGCCTATGGGCCACCGCCTGTGGGCCAACTCCCCTTTTTTTTGTTTTCTTTCTCTTTTTTTTTTTTGAGAAAGTTTCTTTTTTTTTTCTTCTTTTCTTTTTCGCTTATCATGATATTGCATTTTTTTTGTTTGGCAAACCAAGATGTTTATTCATGCATTTTTTTGTAAATTTGTAGCATGATATGATAGCATACCTGAGAGTTTTTGCAAATTTGGGAATTTGGAGCTCGCAGCGATGTTGAGCCCTTCCTGATTTTATGGAGACTTTGAGGTTTCGAAAGTTTGGAGTTTCGGAGCTCGCAGCAATGTTGAGCCCATCTTCAAGCTTTCTATTTCTTTCGGGATATTTCCTTTTTCTTCGAAATTACCCCGGAGTCATGTCAAAATTTCGCCAGATTTTTTTAGCGAAATTCTGTCATTTTGATGTTTGATCTTTTTCTTTTCCAACCTTTGCTGATGGTTCCTCTAGAACGAACAAGGGTAAAGAGCCTGCTACAAGCATACCTCGTCGATCTGCTAGATCTTCTAATCCGGCCGTTCAGCAGGCCTGGGAGAAGGTCCAGTATGTCGAGAGAAATCTAGAAGAGTGCGACTCCCTCAACGGAGATGAGATGAGGCAGCGACTGATCGCTCTCAAGGGAGAGGAATTTTATAAGATCATGGTAAGCAGTCGTCCATGGGTGATGGAAGATCAGAGGGTTTTGCCCAAGCCTACCTTCTTCTTTGGTGATGCAGTCCCTGATGACATGACATACCAGAGAAGATGTTTTCAGCTCTCTTTCACAGCAAATGGTGAGAAGAAGACTGTTGCTAACTGGTCGACGTTTGATCGCACCGTCTCGATCATGAGCCTTGCCCCCACGTGCTCTAAGAGGGAAGATCCTCCAAGCTGGGCGAGAAGGACAAATGTAATCAAGAATTGGGTTTTTGTTGGCGGTTCTCCTGGATATGCGGAGAAGTCGCCTGCTGACATGGACATGTTGATGCCGGCCAGCGGCTACCAGGGCTCTGATTATCCGTCGGTCGATTTGGGACCGGTGGGCCTTGGCATTTTCAGCGGTGACGGCAGCAGTTGGGTGAAGCCTTTTCGACTTTGTGGCCGTTTCAGTGCTGACTCCGAGTGGAACTCGTGGACTGATCGCATCCTGCTGATTGGTGGCGCCGTTTTGAAGGAAGCCGGGATTTTTGATGCGGTCCGCGCCTTTAGGGAGACCGTGATCTTTTCCGACGAGGCCTTTATGGCTATGTTGGAGTCATTCCTTCCATAAACCAATACCTTCGTTGTGACGAATGGTGAGATTGGTTTCTCTTTGACAGAGTTAAGCGCCATTACTGGATTGCCCATCCTTGGCAGACTCTATGAGGAGTTTATGCCGATTGACAGCATCCTTGAGGAGCAGTCTGAGGAGTTCAGGCTTCTGTACTTTCAGCTCGTCGCCTTCTATGATTTTTTAAAGGAGAAGGAGGGCTTGAAAGTTAGATCCAGTAGTTGGAAGAGTTCTGGCTCTTCGTTCCTAAACTTTTTTGACAGTAGGGAGTCTTCTGATAGTATGACCCGTGAAGACAGGAAGAAGACTTCGGCCATGCAAAAAGAGTTGAGAGATTTCTTCGCGAGTACAAACGCCATATGTCCTGACATTGCACTGCGAAGAGATCCGCTGTTTACCTCACTTATTGGCTTGGTGAGGCTATTTTTGCTGGAGGAGATGGAACGCACATCAGGCCGCATTGTATTTTCCCGGCTTGTCAGATGGCGTTTGGAGAGCAACTTGCTTTGGTGCCAGCTCTTTACTCCTACTTGTGTACCGAACTGCAGGCTGCTGCATTTTTGGTTCGGCTTGGGCTTCCCATGAACAGGGTATTTTCAGCCCATATCTTCTATTTGTGGTATGTGTACCACTATCCTGGCTTGCACTGGCTGGGTGCTGCACAGGATGATGATCCTATGATGATTCGACTGGCTAAGGGTAAAGCCGTGTTTGAATCACTTTTGTTTGCCCTCATGGGGATCCGACGGTTCAGGGACATCGAGATGGGGCAGTCTTCAGTGAAGCTTTCTCTGGAGTTGCGAAAGAAGGCTTTTGATTTTGGTGCCCCCGCGACTCTACTGGTGCCCCCGCGACTCTACCAGGGTGGGGTCGGGAAGGCATTACTCCTTGACAAATGCAGAGAAGGAGTAGCTTTTCAGCATACGTGTCGGCACGATGGTGTACCGCAAACATCTTTTTGTCGACATCCAGCCGTATGTACCTTCTCGCTTTGCTCTGCAGTTAGGCTTTTCTCATGACATTGTTGGAGCGCTTTCAAGCATGGTGAAGCGCTTTTGAGGGTTACAGGACGGGAGAAACGCATGGGCTTTCTATAGTGCTGAAGACACTACTGCCATGATCTCTTATCCTGTGTTTTCGACTTGTCGGACTGCCGGCTTTGCGAAGTGGCTCGCAGAGAGCTTTTCGGCATATCGGGGGCTTTCCAAGAAGGAGCTTGATGTGAACCTATCGTCTGGAAAAGGCCTTGGAAAGTTGGATGGCGTCCGGCGAGAGGAAGTTTGGGCCTTCCTTTCTGGAGAGAAGCACAAGATAGGCTTTCTCGGTGACCAGGGCGTAATTGGTTTTGAAGCTGTTCGAGAAATACCTGATGCGGCTTTAAAGCAGCTAGAACAGGAGGAAGTTGAGCTTGATGCTTGGATGCAAGCGGCACAGAGGCAAGCTTCCGTGGAGTCTACTGGTAAGAGTAGACCATCCAGTGAGGAGTCAAGTGGGAAACCTGACTCTAACAGTGGGGCAGGTTCTTCTAGGAGGCGAGCTCGCAGAAGTAAGAGAAAGAGGAGTCATCATCGCAGCAAGGGGCAACATGAGGACTCTCCTGACATAGTCCCTCTTACTATCAATGAGGAGGTGCCTGGGAATGCTGACAAGCCTCCAGAAAAGAGAAGTCGATAAGAAAAGACCGTCGATGAAGGTATGATTCTTCCTCTTTCTTTTTCCATTTCTTTTCATGGGATTTTTTCATGTTCTAATTTGCTTTCTCCCCCTGCTGCTCTCTTTTTTTTTTTAACAGACGATGAAGACTTGGTGATGCCTGAGGTTCCTGCCGATGAGGCAGTGACGGATCCTGTTGCGGCACCAAAAGAAGAACCGAGGGACTCTGGAGTGAATCCAGAATCTCCAATTGGTATAACTTCTTTTGCTTTCTTTTTTTTCTCTGTGACGTGGTTTGCTAACATTTTTCTTGTCAGCTGACTTGCCACAGGATTCCGATGACTTTGAACCATCGATGGATGCAAATGTTGATGATGCTTCTGATGAGTTCATGGAGGAAGAGAGTGTTCCGCCAGTCGTCGAAGAAGGTATTTTGTAGTAATAGCCCTGATAATGATTTTCAAACAGGATCATATTCATACCTTTTTGTGTTTCTTTGGCAGGTTTTGAAGCGACAGAGGAGAGTCCATTGCTTCTTTCAGAACCAGAGCAAGGGATGCCAGAGGTTGATCCAGAGGTAGAGACTCGTAGAACCAGTTCTGACATGGTGGAGGAGGTACCTCGTGCTGTGATTCCTTCCCCAGCAGCTCCAATTGGAAAGAGTTCTTTTGTTACTGTTCCAACGGGGCATGACATGAGCAGCCGACCGATGGAGTAGGGCGAATCTTCAGCTGGGCCATCTCTTCTTTTTGCGAAGAAGGTGGTGGTGCGGGTTCTGAGCTTTTGGATTGAGACTCTCCTTGCTGGACACTTGGATGCCGGATTTGGCGTGATCCAGCATGTGCAGGAGATTCTCGTGATGCCGAAGAGGCTGGTCTGGATGTCACAGGTGTGCCAGGGCGATCGTTGATAGGATCCTTGCACTGGGTGACAAGTGGTTTGAGACCATGGGTTTTGTTGACGACTAGTTCTTCAAGGAGATGTTCCTGGACCCTGCTGATAAGGTTAAGTCTGACCTGAATGAGGCTACACAAAGTAGGAAGCAGCTAGTCCGAGAGAAGAACTTAGAAGAGCTAGCCATCATTGGGCTGACACATGACCTTAACATCCTTGATAGGGAGGTCGATGAGGCCAGGAAACATCTTGAGCATCTGAAGGCACAAGTCGCTGCTAAGTGGGCTGCTATAACAGAGGCTCGCGATAGGGAGAGTGCTCTGATTCGCAGGGTTGCAGATGTTGATCGAGTTCTTGAAAGGAAGTTTGAAGAGGACTAACAATGGCAAGTTGCTCGGGATAAGCTTCCCGGTGTGAAAGAAGGGTTGTAGCCTTCTCCAGCATCTCATGGCAAGTTTCTAAAGAAGCGTGCCTTGGAAACTCTGACGGCTGAGGCCAAAAGTTTGCTTGAGGAGCTGGAATTTTGGCTGGGAACCATTTTTGGTTGAGCTCCTGATTTTTGTAATAGAAACTATCCTTCTTTTTTTTTTGGTACCACATGTATTTTTTTGGTACTCTTTTTTTTTTGTAGTGCTTGTGAACACTTTCTTTCTGTTTTTCGTACCGCATGTATTTTTTGGTACTCTTTTTTTTTTGTTTTCCCTACGCTCACTTAAATTTTTTTGTGATGAAAGCAATTGCTAAATGAGATTTGATTAAAAGCTTGTCATTTTGTGAAAATCTTTTGTCAAATGATTGTGTTGGCATGGGAGCCAGATTTTTTTTTGTGGCATGGAAGCCGTTTTTGGCATGAGAGCCAGTTTTGTGGCATTGATAGCCGAGTTTGTGGCATCTATAGCCGGGTTTTTTTAAAGCCAAGTTTTGGGTTTGTGGCTTTGATAGCCGGTTTTATTTTGTGGCATTGATAGCTGATTTGTTATGTGGCATTGATAGCCGGTTTGGTGGCATTTATAGCCGGTTTTTGTTTTTTAAAAATGCAAGTATCGACTAAAAGTTGCCTCCCTGCGGAATGGTCTTGCAAGTATCGATGGAATGTTGCATCCTTGCTCATTCGGTTGTGAGTATCGATGGAATGTCGCATCCTCGCGGACTTAGGTACAAGTATCGATGGAATGTCGCATCCTTGCTTTTAAAATTTTTTGGTTTTGCGGGTACTGACTTAATGTCGTTTCCCCACGATTTTTGAAATTTACGGTTTTCTCGAACCTTTGGGTTATGGATATCAACTGTAATGTTGCATCTCCATGATTTCTTGGTTTTTTCGAACCTTTGAAATTTGGGTTGTGGATATCAACTGAAATGTTGCATTTCCACGGGTTTTAGGTTTTTTCGAACCTTTGAAATTTGGGTTGTGAATATCAACTGAAATGTTACGTCTCCACGGTTTTTAGGTTTTTTTTTTTTTTTGGACCTTTGAAATTTGGGTTGTGGATATCAACTGAAATGTTGCATCTCCACGGTTTTGGATTTTACAAGTATCGACGAAATGTCGCTTCCCTGCGATTTTGGAAGTGTCGAACGTGGTTCGCTTGCTTCCGATTTATCCGAGTATCGACTAAGCGTCGCTTCCCCGCGGTTTTTTGAAAAAAACATTTTTTTTTGTTTAAAGACACGAGGGTCATAAGTTTTGACCTAAAGCCATTTTGGTGGTAAAAGGCAGGGTGGACTAGGGTGGAAATCCCTGAATCCGGATTTTATTTCAAACCATGAATTTTGGGTTCAAGGGTTGAAAATTTTGATCAAGTTAGGGAAAGGTTCCTAAACTTGGAATTTTTTTTGAACAATGAAACGATGAAAGTAAGCATTGTTTAAATTTCTAGAAATTTCAACATTTGATATGAAAATTCTAAAAAGAGTGGGTTTAGCGAGCGAGTACCTGGAAACCGATTTTGGCCGTACAGGCATTGCTCTTACCGAGTTGGGTAAGTCTTCAAGGGTAGTACCGATTTAAGAACTTGTTGTTGATGGGCGGCATACATCTGTCACCCTCCATGTTTTGGAGTGAGTATGCGCTGTTGGAGAAAACCTTGTCGATGACATAGGGTCCCTCCCATTTTGGCTCAAATTTGCCTTTGGACTTGTGAGCGAAGACCATTGGTCTTTTTACCGCAATAACTAAGTCACCCTTTTTGTAGGCGCGTTGCCTGATCTTTTTGTCTAAAGATCCTGCCATGCGTGCTTGGTAAAGTTCAATGCTTTGTCGAGCTTTGAGCCGTCTCTCATCGAGATTGTCTAGCTCATGGAGTCGCAATTTGACATTGCTTTCTTGAGTCATGTCATTTTGCAAGGATACCCTCAAGGAAGGAATTTGTACTTCCAAGGGCACGACAGCTTCGCATCCATAGACCAAGGAGAATGGTGTGCTATGATTTGGTCCTCGAACGGTAGTTCGATAGGCCCACAAAGCTTCAGATAGTTTGTTGCTCCAGTCTCTTTTGTGATTAGAGACCATTTTTTGAGGATTTTGCAGAGTGTCTTGTTGAAAGCTTCTGCTAATCCGTTTGCTGCCGGATTGTATGGAGTCGAAGGACAGCTTTGGATTTTGTATTTGTCGCAGAACCTGTAGAATCGATGATCCCAGAATTGTGGTCCGTTGTCATGGACGAATCTTTTGGGTATGCCGAAACGACAAATGATGTTGGTGCACAGGAACTGAAGGACTGATGAGGTCTTCATTTCGTTAAGCGCAAATGCTTCTGACCACTTGGAGAAATAATCCATAGCGGCGAAGATGAAGCAATGACCTTTGCTTGAAGGGGGAGAAATAGAACCTATGATGTCCATACCCCAGGCTTCGAAAGGCCATGAAATCACTGTGGGATGTAGCCATTCTGGAGGCATGTGAACATAATCTCTGTGAACTTGGCATTGTTGGCAGCGCTTAGCAAATTGCATTGCGTCAGCTACCATGGTAGGCCAGTAATAACCTAACCTTTTTATCTGATCATAGAGCTTGGGACCAGCCTGATGAGCTCCACAATGACTAGCATGAACTTCTTTGAGTGTTTCTTCAGCTTCTTGTTATGACAAGCAGCGTAGAAGTACTCCGTTGAAGGATTTCCTGTAAAGGATTTTTGAAGGAATATCCAAATGAAAGCTTGGGGTTCGCCTTTGGATGCTTACTCGTTCTTTTGGATCTTCAGGTAGGATTCCAAACATAGTGTAATCAATGAACAGATCCCTCCAGTCGCCGATTGAAGGTTAAAGGATAGAAATCCGACTTCCAACCACTTGGTGGCATTCAACAACTGCTTGGTGTGTGTTAAGAGGAGGAAGGATTCTTCTTTCGCATACTGTGATTTGCATGTTTTCCCCTTCCTAGATTGCCATAGATGCAGTAAGTCCAGCCAGGGCATCTGCACGTATGTTTTAACCTCTACGAATGTGGGTGATGTGACAGATGTCAAACTTTTGCAGAAGCGATTGTGCCTTATTGTAGTAAGGCAGCAGATTAGGCTTCCTGACTTCAAATTTCTGATTCATCTAGTTGATGATCAGTTGAGAGTATTCAAAGACTTCCAGCATGGTGATACCGGATTCGATGTGGAGTTCCAATCCTAGGATCAGAGCTTGATATTCAACTGCATTGTTTGTGCATGGTTCCAGTAGCGAGAAAGCGTGTGGAATCATGTATTTGTTGGGGCTAACGAAGAGGATGCCAACTCCCGAGGTCAGCTGTCTTCTTTCATTTGTCCTGGTTGCACCGTCAAAGTACATGTCCCAGGAAGCTTTTTGTGAGAAAGTCTCCACATTGTAGACTGGTTCGTCTGGGAGATCATCTCTGAGTGGAGAATCTTTAGGCAATGGATGCTTTGCGAGAAAATCTGCTAGTGCTTACCCTTTGATTGCCTTTTGTGGTACATACCTAATATCAAATTGTGACAGAAGGATGGACCATTTTGCTAGTCGGGCATTGAGAGAACCTTCTTTTGTGACAAGGACCTTTAAGAGGTTGATCCTCGAGACCAAGTAGACTGTGTTGGAAAGTAAGTAGTGACGCAGCTTTTGTACGGCGAACATCACTGCAAGGCATTCTTTTTCGACTGAAGAGTAGCGATGCTCCGCACCTACTAGCATGCGGCTGAGGTAGTATAGAGCAGCTTCTTTTCTTTCATCATTTTCTTGTGCAAGAAGAGCGCCCAGAGAGTGATCAAGGGCTCGTGTACAAGATGAATGGTTTTCCAGTGGTAGGGGCAGCTAACACTGGAGGTTTGGTCAGGTATGACTTGATATCTTGGAATGCAGCTTCACAATCAGCATCCCAGACAAAGTTTACACCTTTTTTCATCAACCGGGAGAATGGACGGCATTTCCCCGAAAGATTGGAGATGAACCGTCTGATGTAGGCCAATCTCCCTTGAAGCCCTTTGAGTTCTCTCAAGATTCTTGGAGAGGGCATTTCTAGAATGGCTTTGACTTTTATGGGGTCAAGCTCTATTCCAGCTTTCCGAACTAAGGATCCGAGAACTTACCCGACAAGACGCCGAAGAAGCATTTCAAAGGATTCATTCGCAGTTTGTGTTTGTGAAGTCGGAGGAAGACTTCTCGAAGGTCTTCGAGATGATCTTCTTTTCTTTTGCTTTTCACGGCGAGGTCATCAACGAAACATTCGACCGTCTTGTGCTGCATATCTTGGAATATCTTCATCATAGCCCTCTGATATGTGGCACCAGCATTTTTCAGACCAAATGGCATGACAGTGTAGCAATACACACCAAATGGGGTCCAAAAGGATGTATGTTTTTCATCTTCAGGATGCATCTTTATCTGATTGTAGCCAGAGAAACCATCCATGAATGTCATTCGCTCGAATCCACAGGTATTATCAATCATTACCTCTGGTATGGGGAGCAGAAATTCATCTTTAGGGCGTGCGCCATTCAGGTCTCTATAGTCAATACAGACCCTGATCTGCCCATTTTTCTTTGTCACGGGGACAATGTTGGCCAACCATTTAGGATGTTGTTCTTCACGAATGAAGCCGACGCTTTTGAGTTTTTGAACTTCGTGTTCAATTTTATCCATCACATCTGGACGGAATTTTTCTTTGGCCTTGCTTGACAGGCTTGATGTCTTCTTGAAGATTGAGTTTGTGGACTGCTATTTTGGGGTCTAAGCCAGGCATTTTAGCATATGACCATGCAAAGCAATCAACGAACTCACAAAGAAAGGTGATATACTCGGGTAACTCATCATCCTTTATATTCTTGCTTATGAATACAGGACGTGGGTTATCTGGTGTTCCCAAGTCTATCTTTTGAACATGATCTTCTGCTAGAAGGTTCGAAGGTGGTTCCACCACAATATTTTCGGAGGCTTCCAGCTCAACGAAACCTTCTGGGGTTTCAAGGGCATTTCCAGACCAAGGTTTTGTTCCTTTCCATGGGTCTTCTTGATCGGCAATTTTCCCAAGGCTTGTTATGAGATGATCCCAATCGCCTGTTGAAACTGTGTCGAAGTAAGGTACTTCTTTTGGAGACGAGGGTTCTTCTGGCACACGTCTGTGCCATCGGACAATTCCTCTTCATTGTCAGAGAAATCGTACCAATTGAATGAGCTTCCTTGATCTTTGTCAGGTGACTCATCGAAGAGATATCCAGGGACATTGATGTCTTCATGGACTTGAGATGTTGAGGCTTGGTCAGTAAATTGTCTTTTAAGCCCTTTTGTCAACTGTCTCAGGGGAGTGTCGGGATCATACCATAACCCGTGTGAAGACTTTTCTACATGGCTGTAGAGTCTCCAATCTTCCAGTTGGCTTTTGGTCAAGACGGGTCCCAATGGCGTGAGAATACCGCATCCTTCTCCCAAACTGACTGGGTTTTGAGCATCATAGCCCATTTTCTTCATAATAGCTCGTGCGACAGAACTATATAAGGATAGTTGAGGCATACCTTCATTTTGGAAAGGTTCAAGCATGGATTTTGATGAAGAAGCATCTGATCTATGGAAGAAGATCGGCTTTTCCTTTGCTGAAGTTATTGGAACAATGAAGGAAACCGACGTAGGATCTTCTATGTGAGAAGTTGTCTCCATTGGAGTAAGAGCAGGCTGGACTTGCTGAGTGTCAGCTTGGCTTGACGATGTGTCGTCTTCTGGCTCTGAATCCGAATCCGTATCTTGCATGATAGACACGAAAGAGACAACAAATTTACCCCCAGGCTTTTGCTTTGCCTTCTTCACTTTAGTTGTGATAACCAAAGGCTTTGAAGGTTTGAGGGAGATGATGAAGGGAGTTTGAATGTTCTCTTAGGTTTTACTGGATGTTTTGTTTTCTTCCGGTGATTGTTGAGGAGCCTTGCCTTTATCTTTCTGGAGATTTTCTGCAAAGGGTGCTGTGTGCTTCTCCTCTTCTTCTTTTTCACCTTCATACATCTGTGAGTCTGCGAAGTGGACTTCTTTACCTTTGAAGGGTTTTCTATCTGCAAAGACTCGATGTATCATGCCGTCGTCGCCAACAAACTTAATGCATTGATGTAGAGTTGAAGGGACAACACCATTCTCTGGATCTAGGGGCGTCTGAGAATGATGTTGTAGCATGAAGGGGTTTTTATTACATACATAGTGACCTCAGAGAGAAGATCACCGATCTACAATTTGAACCTGATTTTGCCGATAGGCCTTTGAGTTCTCCCATCGTATCAAAAGATAGATACAGATGTGTGGCTCAGCTTGCTGGGTGGGATGCCCAACTCTTTGAGAGCCGAAGTGGAGATGAGGTTGAGTGCAGAACCTGGGTCGATCTGAACTCTATGCATAGGCATTTCCTTGATGTACCCTGTGAAGTACAGGGGTCGGTTGTGCCTTGTTTCGCCAAGTAGGAGGTCTTCCTTTGTGAAGGCGATGGTTGCACTGGCTGCTTTTTGAACCGAGAGGCATTCAATGCATGATTCCTCAGTTTTCATCTTTTCTCCCTTTGAGGAAGCTTCTGAGTTTTTGACCCGGTAGTCCATTTCAATTTGGAGGACTTGCGGGGCATGTTTGTCGACATCTTCATTCAGCTTTTGTAATTCTGAAATGAGATTATTACGAGTGTGCGGAGACATTCGTAATAAATCTAGGATGTGCAGACGTGCCGGTATGTGCTTGAAATGTTCAATCAAGTCATACTTGAAAGCCTCCTTAGGGCCTGCATGTTCATGATTGTTGCCACTAGGGGCGCTTACAACATCTTTTCCCGAAGGATTTACATATGTAAAGGAACATTGGTTGTAATTTTTGTGGTAGTTCCGGCCAGAGCGGGTGCTTCTACCAACTTTGAGAGGTTCTTGAGAAGGGTCTTCATTTGGAAGATTGTCTTCCGGATCAAGAGGCTATCGTTTTTCATTTACTGAGGATGTATCTGCAGCAAAGTTGCCATCCTCAGTAATTATGTTGCAAGGAGCATTTTCCGGGAACAAGTCCTGAACAGCATCCAGCAACCTTTCTTCTTCGTTGACCAATTCATCGTCCCAAACATCATTAGCTGGGGATTCTTCAGTCAGGAAGGGTGTGAGCTTTGAAGTCACAGTCTCAGGAGAAGAAATCTGAGAGGGTGTCGTCTCAGTGAAAGTCACGTGAGATGAAGTGGCTCCAGAAGATACATTGCTAGGAGTCGCCGGAGTGTAAGTGATCTCATCAGACGATGCTTCGGAAGAGCTATAATCCCGAATTATCACATTACAGGAAGCTCTGATAGGAGACGTTGCCTGACCGGAGTCAGACTCGTCCTCGGATGTAGAAGAATCGTCTATCCAGTAAGTTTCTCTATTTTCAGGAGTTAAGGGAGGATGTACCTGATGGTCTTCAGGGACTTCAGGCTCTGGATTGCGAGGAAGCTCATTGACGCGGTCTTGCTCTTGTTCTAGAGCGAGACGCTGCAAGATCCTTGCATATTCTTCAAGATCAGGCATGGGAGCCAAATCTTCTTCTTCATCAACTCTTTGTGGCTCAACATAGCTGATTTCCACTAGAGTAATGACGGGTGCTGGGTCAACAGCATTTTCTTGTACAACCTCTTGGTCTTCTTCATCATCAGACAAGGATCCTTGTGGCTGTAGGGGGTTATACCAGATTACTAGCATAAGATGAGTCTCAGGAACCCATTCTTCATTGGAGAGATATTCTCCTGTTTCATGGGATTCCTCCCACTCGTCGGTGTAGTTGGGTTCGAATCCATCATCGGTGTCGCTGGACTCGTATCCATCAATGGAGAATCCAACTACCAAATTGCAAGAGTATGATGCCCCCTGCGTGGTTTCTTTGAATTGAGGTGGCATGAAATCACTAAGAGTGAATTTTCTTACCGCCTTTGAAGTCTCTGGAAGGGACGTTTTTGCTGCCTCTAGTGAAGCAGTAGAGGAAGCCTCTGCCTTTTCTTGGACTTCCTGTTTTGGCTGGGTCTTCTCTTGCCGTTTGAGCTTGAGGAGATGTTTCCTAGCCTGCCTTTGCTGTTGAGCTGTAGGCTTTGTTTTCACGACCTCCCAATTTTCATCTTCTAGGAGATCGGGATGTACCCATATGGGTTGTCCGTCTGGTGTCGGGTAAGGAACCAGTTCCTCACACACTTGGATTGAGTTTATCACCTTGAAGGAAGTAGTGATTTTCTTCTTTGGTGATTTTGATGTTTGTCCACATGACACCATGTTGACGGAGGCAGACCGATAGTTTTCGTCAAAGGTGATGACTCCGTTTTTCCACATCTCTTTTATTTTCTCTCTCACAACGAAGCATTGATTGAGAGGATGCGAGATCATATGGTGGTATGGACAGTACCGAGGATCATTTGTTTTGCCAACATCACCCGATCTTTTGGGTTCAGGCAAGGTGAGCTTGCCGTTTGCCACAAGAGCCCCGAAGATTTCATCAACATCTTCATCGAACGGGTATTTCTTTTCTACTCGCTCTTTGAGGGCATCAGAGAGTTCAGGTCTCTTACCAGCAGCTTTGTTTTCAGCTTTCTTTGGTGGCTGAGGAGCTGACTTGGTTTGCACATTGAGGACCTCTTTTTTCTTTGGTTTAGAGGTTGCAATGGCGGTTGGCTCTTTTCTTGATGATTTCTGACTGTTGAGGTCTTTAATCACCGTTTCAGCTTCCATGGAAGCTTCTAGGAGTTCTCCCAGGTTCTTTGAGCATTTGTATGCCATTGCTTTCCACTTGTGAATGAAGTCATATGTTGACTCATTCTCCCCCTGTTTTAGGCTGCACAACTGAGCCATAGTAGCTGGATGATCCTCACCTTTGAAGTGAGTCAGGAATCGTGTCTCTAGCATGAACCAATTTTGGATGGATTCCTCCGGCAAAGTGGAGTACCAGTCGAAGGCCGTACCTTATAGGGTACTTGCAAAGAGGCGGATCTTGAGTGCATCTTGATCCGCGATAGCTCCCGTCAGGATCTTGAAGTGGATGACGTGCTGTCTGGCTGATCCTTTTCCCGTATATGTTTGGAGAGTAGGATGCTTGAATTTTGTGGGGAACGGGACCGAGTCCATCCATAAGGGATATGGTGGCTTGATCCCATGCTCCTTGAGTATATCCTCTTCTTTTACTTTGGTGAGGATACTGTCTACGTCCTTTTTGGTAAGGGCACATGACTCATTTTCTTCTCCATTTACCTCATCGTCTTAATGATTCGGAGGATGTTCATTGTTCGCCTAATTTTGGAAGGCGAGGAGAAGGTTTTCCATCAGAGTTTCAATCCTCTACTGGCCTTCTTCCAACTGCTGGATGCGTGTGATCGCATCATCTAGAGGTGGATTGCGGGGTGGTGGCTCAGAATTTGTAGCCAGGATGTTCATCCCTCGGGATTCGAACGAAGAAACTGTCCTGGTGACTGAGCTGGGGCTCATTCTTTTTGATGAAGAGCTTGAGGAAGGATCACTCTGCCATCCTTTGCTTGAAGGAGCAAGGGATTCTTCTGAGTGTCTTCTTGTCCTGGAGACGCTGCAGGTCACCGGACGTCGGACATGGATTTTTGTTGCTGACTTTTGGCATCTTTTGGTTTTTCCAACCATATGGACGGCAGCAACTTGGTTGGGTCTTTCTTTTTCGACCCATTTGGGAGAGACTTGAAGTGTAGGAGGCTGGGTCCTTTGCTTTTCTAGTCTCTTTTGTCGATACGACGTGCGGCGGCGTATACAACGAGCAATTTGAGCTTCGGACAGCTCTGGCTGGGCCTTGACAATGAAGGATGTGCTGCCTCGGGTGCAGCAGCCAAGCGTCTTCTTTGTAGCTGGGCAAGGACAGGATGCGAACCCGGTCCTTCGCCTGTTGCAGCGAAGCTTTGAATTTTTTGAGTTCGGCCCCTGTAGATATGAAGGGTCGAACCGAGGGATTGTAGGCCTTAGCAGGTGCTTACAGAGGCCTTGTGATGTGTGATCTGATTTTGGGCTTGTAAGAACAAGCCGAGTCAGGCTGGGTTGACTTGGGAGTCAGGTTGGAGATGGGTCTCTCCTTTTTCATGTAGGCAAGAGGGTAGAACTGGTTCTCCTTGAGTGGGGCCAGGTATGCTGGCTTGGTGGATGTTTGGGACCTTCTTTGTTTTTGTTAAGGTCTTGGGGACCAAGTCTTGTGATAGACCTGGTCGTTTGCGGGTCGAGGCTTCGTGGGGGTACCACGGGCTTCGAGCCTTCTGGTGCTCGCCTTTGGTGTCTCGGTAGTGACACGTTAAGAGGCGAGCTTCTGCTTCTTGGAAGGAGCAGTTTGTTCTTCGGGAAGTGGGAATGGTCCCAACGTCCCAAAGACGATAGTCCGGGGAGTCGAGGTCTACCCGGAATTCAGAGAGTTGCCGAGGGAGTTGACGCTTCGGCAGCTGATGGGGTGCTTGTAGGTGCGCGTGGTTTGCTTCTGTTGAAGCATGAGCTGGTGCTTGTTCTCATTGAAAGTAATGGTAAGCGAAGCTGCCATTGTTAGTTTTTTCGAAAAATTTCTGAAACAAGACCACATCCATTAGTAATCGCAAGAATATAATGATCATTAAATGGGAAGTTCTATGGTTTTGTCTTTTCAAATCGCTCGAGGGAGATGACCCAAGTATGAAGAAGGCAAAAAGCCATAGAGGGTACAATTGTTCTGATCACAGGTATGGTAAGCCCAGAACGAGTGTCCCAGTGACTTCTAGAAGCAATTGTGAACTTAAATTCGACTTATCGAGAAGCAGAGCTTGCTCGATGTAAGAAGAATATAAGGTTAGAGTTACAAATGTGCCGGTCGCAATACAGTAGACCCTGAGAGGGCGTACTAGTACCGCTAGACACAAATGTTTTGAGACTGCATCCATGAGATGAGATTCTTTGTTTTGAAAGGTCAAGATTGGATTCATCAAAGAGAGCAGATGGTATTCCGATCAAAATACGGTCTCAGCGATTTCCGCAAGCGCCAATACCTAGAAGGAAATGAACCATAATTTCTCGGATCCGAATCCAAAAAAGACGAGTTTTTTTTTTTTTTGAAAGGCTAATATCGAGTTCATCAAAGAGAGCAAAAGGTATTCCAATCTGAACACGGGCTCAACAATTCCGCGAGCTCTAGTGCTCAGAAAGGAGGAGACCAAAATTTCTCCAATTCGAACCCAAAAATGATGGAAGTTTTTTTTTTTTTGAAGATTTTGTTTTGAAGAGTTTTTTTATAAAAAAATCCTTTTTTTATTTATTATTTATGTTTTTTGAAAAATCTTTTTTTTATTTTTTATTTTTTATTTTAAAATTTTTATTTAAAAAATTTTTATTTAAAAGACGAGAGAGTACACATAGGCCTCCTAACCCGGTCTTATGAAATCTCGATTGATAGAATTGCCCCCAGGTAAGGGTAGGATTACTTAATGAACCCGTTTGGAGGACCCTTGCCTAGAACAGTCAAGCTGTCTCCACACTCTGGACAAGGCTTTTCTTGAATCAACCGTGATCAAAGAGCGCAGTTGGTTTAACCTTAGTGTTCTATGTCTTTTTTGTTATATATATATATTTTAGATCTTTAATGAACTCATCGAAGAGAAATGATGGCTCAAAACCTTAGTCGAACAGGCTCAACATTTCTGCAAGCACGATGAACGATAGGAAAGGATCAAGGTTTCTCAATTTCGAATCCAAAATGAAAAATCTGATTTTTTATTTTTTTTTAGATTTTTTAATGAACTCATCGAAGAAAAACGATGGCCCAAAACCTTAGTCGAATAGGCTCAACATTTCTGCAAGCACGATGAACGATAGAAAAGGATCAAGGTTTCTCAATTTTGAATCCGAAATGAAAAATCTGATTTTTTTTTGTTTTATTTTATTTTATTTTATTTTTTTAGATTTTTAATGAACTCATCGAAGAGAAACGATGGCCCAAAACCTTAGTCGAACAGGCTCAACATTTCTGCAAGCACAATGAACGATAGGAAAGGATCAAGGTTTCTCAATTTTGAATCCAAAATGAAAAATTTGATTTTTTTTTGTTTTTATTTTATTTTATTTTTTTTTAGATTTTTAATGAACTCATCGAAGAGAAACGATGGCCCAAAACCTTAGTCGAACGGGCTCAACATTTCTGCAAGCACGATGAACGATAGGAAAGGATCAAGGTTTCTTAATTTTGAATCCAAAATGAAAAATCTGATTTTTTTGTTTTTTTTTTGTTTTTTATTTAGATTTTTAATGAACTCATCGAAGAGAAACGATGGCCCAAAACCTTAGTCGAACAGGCTCAACATTTTTGCAAGCACGATGAACGATAGGAAATGATCAAGGTTTCTCAATTTTGAATCCAAACTAAAAAATATGATTTTTTGTTTTTTATTTTTATTTTTTAGATCTTTAATGAACTCATCAAAGAGAAACGATGGCCCAAAACCTTGGTCGAACAGGCTCAACATTTCTGCAAGCACGATGAACGATAGGAAAGGATCAAGGTTTCTCAATTTTGAGTCCAAACTGAAAAATCTAATTTTTTCTTATTTTTTTTAGATCAGAGAAAGAGTGGAAATAAATTCAAAGAATTACAAATTTCTAAAAAATCTCATCTCATTTTTTTTAGATACGGAATCCAACATAGGCCACTAATTAGAAAGTAGCCAAGGAATCAAGAAAAGAAGTATAAGCATAGAGCAATAGATATGATATGCAAATATTTCATTTCTAGCATCGTGTTCTCAAATGAACGAGTCCCATCGGGCGTGCTAGCTTGATGGACAGCGCTTCTGCTCGCTTCTACCGAGGTCGGCGGACATGGGAGTCCGTTGGGTACGACCCTTTCGTAACCTGGGGGCAAAGGCGTGCATCAACATTTTTTTGTGTGGGTGTGCCAGATTTTCTATTTTACTTGAAATTACAAGTGGTGATCCGGAGATCGATCTTCGCAAGTAAAAAGGAAATCAACTTCTTTCAAGTTTTCCATTGCACATATATTTAACAAAAGAGACATTTTTCTTGATTTGCCGTGAAAGGCGATTTTTTTGGCATTTATAGCCGATTTACAATTCTTATCAATAATGAAAGACAAGAGTTGTGATTTTTGTCTCTTTTGGAAAAATACAAACTACAATGAAAAGCAAGAAAATGAGGATCTAACTTCTTAGGAGATTGTGGGGGACTCGTTCAGATTGACGGTCGCAAGCCATATGTGGACTTCGCCATCATCCATGCAAATGAGAACAGAGGATGCTCTTGATTCGCTTGGCTTGGCTATAACCTCAGGTTTTTAGAGGACAAAGAACAAGAGGAGGTCCTATGTCCAATAAAAAGCTAAGTAGACGGGCTGAAAAGCCACGTCTAAGCCCTTGGAGGCAGAAGGAGAAAGCAAGGACCTTGGGGGGGGGTGTACCCCCCAAGTGACTTTTGTCACCTTGTAGCGGTGGCCGGTGCAGAATTTCAGCAGAGTTTTCTCTCTCTCTTTCTCTGGATTTTCTGTGCTTGGAAGCTGATCTGATTCTTCTCTCTGGGAGTTGTTTGATTTTTTCTGATCTGGAATTCTTTGGAATGCTCTCCTATTTATAGGCTTTTAGGTAGCAATCTAAGAGGATTTATGAGCCTTAATTTTCATAAAGCTACATAAAGGGAGGAGTTACAAGATTGAATTCTTTATTTTGTAACTCCTTTTTCTTGGCTTCTGATTAGCCGGAGGAGATTGAGGGCATTTAATCGCCTTTAATCGCCATGATGGGAGGAGTTTCATGGGTTAAATGCCATGAATCAATTGACTTGTAACTCCCGAATGCTTGCTTCTGATTGGGCCGTAAAAAAAAATGAATTAATGACTGCAATAAAGCTAGTCAATTAATCTCATTAAGTGGTCGCCGAGCAGTTAAAGAGTAGCGGGTCGTGCCGCGTCTTTTGGGATTCTTCTGGCGATGATCATCGATGGTTCTTTATGTAGATCGACATCGGATGACCATGTAACTTCAGGTATTGGTTGCCAACAGCGGGTCGGTGCCATCTGTCCTGTCGATTTCTCAATCGGTCGGGTAGAAAACACACTTTTTTGGTTTGACCGAATGGCGATCAATGTTGATTTTGATACTCTTGATGATTGACCCGTGATTTTGATGGATGTCAAAGGATTTCGTGTCTCAAAAGTATGAATTTCAGAAAATCTCAGAAGTCGGACGCTTCGAATCGCAAAAAAATGACGAAAAACGGGGTTTTCGAGGCCCACCCGATGATCCCGGGCCCATGGTCGAAGATTTGGTGTCTCCGATGCTTTCGCCGCCGGGAGCTCCTTTTCAGCTGCCGGAGAAGTGAAGTTAGGCCAAATAATTTTGAAATGGCCCGAAACTTCTTGTGTACTCCTCTTTTGGCTGTCTTGAAGGATCTTGTAATTCTTGTTTAATTCTGACAAGATTTGATTTTTTGGAAGTAGCATTGCCTATTTATGGCAGGTTGCGACTTCATGTAGCTTTTTGGATCTTGAAGAGGCAAAGCGACATTTTTGGTGTCAACAAATGTGGTGAGAGTGAATCTAGGTGCTTGTTAACTAAAGATCAAGAAAACTATTTATGGCACCAAAGGATAGGACATAAAAATTAAAAAATGAAGAAAACGTCAAAGAATGAAATTGTGAAAGGAACTCCCAAGTTGGGTGATGAAAAATCTGAAGTGTGCAAGGCGTGTCAATTATGCAAACAGATCAAGAAGAGCTTTAAAGGATTAAATGATATATCATTTACTCGTCCCCTTGAATTGATTCATATGGACTTGATTAGACCTGCGCATATGCAGAGTACTGGTGAAAGAAAATACATATTGGTGATGGTGGATAATTATTCTTGTTTTGGCCGGGTTGATTTCCTTCATGCAAAATCGGATGCAGTAGATAATATCATAAGAATTTACAACAAGATTCAGGTTGAAAAAAGATTGCAAAACTCGAAAGATTAGAAGTGATCATGGAGGAGATTTTGAAAATGAAAGATTTGTTGAATTTTACGATAGTCATGGTCTTAATCACCAATTTTCTGCTCCAAAAACACCTCAACAAAATGCAATGGCAGAAGGAAGAAATAGAGTGATTCAAGAAATGTCCAGGGTTATGCGCAATGAGAAGAATCTTGCTCGCAACCTATGGGCTGAAGCAGTTAACACTGCTTGCTATCTCATAAATAGAGTTTACCTGACAAAGAATACCAACAAAACCCCTTATGAACTTTACTCTGGAAGAAAACCGAATTTGGGGCACTTGAAAGTATTTGGAAGTAAATGTTATATTTTGAGAGATAGAGAGTAGTTGGAAAAATTCGAGCCCAAGTCTGATGAGGGGATATTTTTAGGATATTCTAATAAGAGCAAGGCTTATAGAGTATCTAATCACAGAACCTTGAATGTCATGGAATCAATACACGTTGTTATTGATGAAACTAATCAAGTTGGAAGAGCTCTACAGGACATTGATGAAACTGAGACATTTTTTGAGCAGTAGGCCCCCAAGAAAAATGAAGATGTTACTCCTTCTACTTCAATTGTGCCATCTGGGTTAATGAAGGATCACAACTTGGATAATATCATTGGAGACATTAGAAGTGAGGTCATGATAAGGAGACATGTTCAGAATATGTGTGCTCATTATTCATTCGTTTCACACATTGAGCCCAAATTTTTTTTTTTTGAGGTTGAAACTAAAACTGAGTGGATTAAGGCAATGCATGAAGAACTGAATCAATTTAAGAAGAATGATATTTGGGATCATGTTCCACTATCTGAAGGAAAAAATCCGATTGGCACAAAATGGGTTTTTAAGAAAAAAATGGATGAATTAGGAAATGTTGTAAGGAACAAGGCAAGACTTGTAGCCAAAGGGTATGTTCAAGTAAAATGAATTGATTTTGAAGAAACCTTTCCTCCCGTGGCCCGTTTCGAGTCCATGCATAAATTATTGGGATATGGTAGTAGTATGGGAATCAAACGATTTCAAATGGATGTAAAAAGTGCATTCTTAAATGGTGAGATTGAGGAAGATGTGTATGTGACACAACCAGAAGGCTTTGAAGATCCTCATCATTCGGAGTATGTTTTCAAACTGAAGAATGCACATTATGGTTTAAAACAAGAACCAAGGACCTAGTATGAGAAGATTACAAGTTACTTGATGGAAAATGACTTTGATTGTGGAAAAATAGATAAGACCTTTTTTACCAAGAATGTTGATCAAGACATTTTCATTGCCTAGATTTACGTTGATGATATAGTCTTTGGATCCACTTTAGAAAAAAATTGCTCAAGGATTTTCAGAGTTGATGATCTCCACATTTGAGATGAGTCTGGTATGTCTCCTACAAATTTTCCTTGGACTTCAGGTTAATCAGACTAAGAATGGAATTTTCCTTAGCCAGTCCAAACTCACTCTAGAAATTGTTAAGAAGCTTGGTTTAGGAGACTCTAAGGCTAGTTGCAACTCCATGGGATCTACTACAAAACTTTTTAGTGGCCCTCAAGGTAAAAAGGTAGATGGAAAACTCTACAGAAATATAATAGAAAGCCTCCTTTACCTTACATCTAACAGAACGGACCTCTCCTTTAGTGTTGGGTGCTGTGTACTAGGTACCAATCTGACCCTCGTGAGTCTCATCTTAAAGTTGTCAAGCATATCATAAAATATATTCATGGGACTTCTCATTATTGTATCTGATATCCTCGTGACTCAATGTTGCAATTGATTGGATATAGTGATGCAGACGGGGAAGGATATATAGATGATAGGAAAAGCACTAGAGGCTGCTGCTACTTCCTTGGCAACTGCCTCACAACCTAGCATAGCAAAAAGTAAAATTCTGTATCCTTATCTACTGCAGAAGCTGAATACATTGCTGCAGGCAGTTGTTGTGCTCAACTATTGTGGATGAAACAAACCCTTTTAGATTATAATGTTCCATACAATGTATGCCTATCATGTGTGACAACGCTAGTGCCATTAATATCTCTAAAAATCTTGTTCAACGCTCTCGCACAAAGCACATTGACACTCGATATCATTCTCTGCGTGATCATGTTGATCAAGGCAACATTGAGTTAGTTTTTGTACCCACCGATGCTCAACTGGCCGATTTCTTTACTAAACCATTGACAATGAACGATTTATCAAATTAAGGCATCAATTGGGCATTGGCCCATGCCCTGATTACTAAGTTATTGTTGTTCAATCACCTGTTACCACATTTCATTTTTATCATTTTATTATAAACAAGTGCTACTAGCGAGGCTTTGTGTTTCATTGTTCATGGGTAGGCTCTTTTGCAATTAGATGTCAAAGGGGGAGAGAAATAGAGAAGTAGCAAGTCGTTCTTGGCTTTGGTTGAGGGGGATAAGACTTAAGGATTGTCTAACTTAGGAGGAGGAAAGCTTTATTTATAAACTTTTCAAGTCATGCTTGTGTTGAGGGGGAGAAGCAAAGCCTAGAGAAGTTTCAAGATGTCTTTTCAATGCTCCCGCAAAGAAAATCCAAGGCTCCCTATTATCCAAAGCTCCCTAAGGTCCAAGGAAGAAGATGTCCAGCCTTCATAGAAAGAGAGAGAGAGAGAGAGAGAGAGAGAGAGAGAGAGAGAGAGAGAGAGAGCTTCATGTGTTGTAATAAAATTGCAAACGGGGAGATTGTTAGAGTCATGTTTGTTGCAATTTGATTGGATGCATTCATTTTAATCATAGCTTGATCTCTCATGCACTCATACTTTTTAAATCTTGGAATCTTCATGTATTTTTATTTTTGGCATCATATAGTTAAGTCTTGACCTTTATGCATGTTTTGAGCTTTCATTATAGCTTCAAAAGTTTAATCAAATGTACTTTGAGAATTCATGCATAAACACGTTTTGTATCGCATTTTGAAACTCATTTTTCAAACATGTTAGCCTTTGTTCAAGTCTAGTTCTCCATTGCCAAATTTCCTTTTTATATTTCATTTTCATATCTTTATCCCTAGGAAAGTTTGGTTAACCGACCCTCAATTCGGTCAGCTCTTGGTCAAAATCCTAGAATGCCAAAAAAGTGCAGGATTTGCACTTCGATTAGCTGTCGGTTACCAACATGAGGAAGTTCGGTCGATCAAATTGAAATTTTATGATTGTTGGAATATGACCGTTGGAGTTCGGTTAACCGACCAGAAAGCCGTGGGAGGTCTTTTTGCTATAAATTTGAACCTCCTTGCCACGTCCCCCGAACCCGATTAGAGAATAAATCGGATCCGGAGATTGAAATTTAGGTCTATTTAAAATTTTTGCCCTTTTAGCCTAAGGATCATAAGTCCGCCGTGAGGACAATGCATTGGGAACCTCATTAAATATAGGAATGGCATAACCTATTATAAATCAAGTCATATTTAATACCAAAGCAAAGGAATACTCCCTCCCATTAATAATTAAAGTTGCATCAAAGAACAAGTAAAACTATACAAAGACAATTAGATTATTAACAAATGGCCATCCCAATATCCTAGACCATTTAAAGAACCATAAAGTCAATAATGAGAAAGGTCCAACGAGGAATAACAAATGAATAAAGACAAATCTAAAGGAAGTCCCATGAAGCTCTCTAGTGCCGGGTAAGATGACGCCACTCTACGTCATCAACACACCATTCTCGTTCATCCTCTGCTGGTTGGAGATCCCATCCTCTGGGATCTCCTCACCTGCGTGCTTCTTGCAGTACTCACCTGGGGTGTCTGTACACCAAGGAACAGAGTCAACGACATATTGAGCAATAGATAAGAAAGGTATAAATAAAGACAAGTTTATAATTATGTGGATGCAAGGAAGCGAAGTTAGGCGTAAAAGCATGAATTAATAATAATAATCGGAAACAATGACAGGAAATCCTAGTATCAACTAGCAATAACCACCATCCACGCAATGAAAATGCAAGAATCAAGAAGGAGACTTCGAGGGTGTCCAAGCCACCTCCCGGGGTACCAGTAACAATCCAATCCAGACCAATGTTACCAAAGTCCGACTCTAGGGGGATCCAAGCTCCCAGTCGTAGGAATAGAAGCACGGTCCAAGCCCGCTCCCAGCTATTCTACGCCATGGATGTCGTCCAAGTCGATTGCCCATCCCGATGTTCGAGTTACTGGCCCATCTATAAAACCCCAAACTTCAGCCGGTCATGATATGCAAACCTTCCCATAGTGAATCCCACTGTGGTCGGGTAAAAGTAGTGAAGTGGTGTTTGACACAAGAGTTAAGACAAGCACATCTGGCTAGTTCAATATACAAGACCATACTCATAGGGATTATCTCATTTGAGCCAAATACAAGACAAGTCCGAACCACATGATAATCCCTTACATTCTAGCCACACATGTTTATCAAATACATGACACAGGTTCCTAAGGTGCACTCTAAGTCTGGTCCAAGTCCTAATTTTATAAGTATTTATGTTTATAATCAATTAAGTATTTTTTGCCAAGTGAGTGTACAAGGAAACGATATCAACGGATATAATACACAAGTAAAGGAGGAAGTTACAATACAAACCTAAGCAAGTGGTATCATCCATGTACCACACATGTTCTAATGGAGTGCGTGTAGAAATTGGGTCAACGATGCTTTTAGGAAAAATCTTTGATGTACAATCATATTAGGCATCAATCGAATCAATTCCATATGCATTTGGTTAAACCATGCGTAATACACGAATACCCCATCAAAGCATACCAAGCAACGTGCTTCAATTTTATTCCCATTAATGGTCATGTGAGAGTAGGTTCAAGGGATCCAACATCTAAGGCCCAAACCTAGGTTAATGGTCTCTTTTTCAAAGACATGGTCTGAATCATTAATCCAAGTATCTACCTTACTTCCCCATCTCTGATCGTATTGAAACATGAGCCATTGGATTCTAAGTCTCAAGGGCTTTCCAATGATATATTGAACATATAAATCCAACGGTCGAATTAAAAGTTACAAGCATATGAAGTTGTCAAATTCTGCCATAGTACACCATCCGATCGATTGGACAGCGAACAGTAACCCTGATTTTGGGTTTTTGCCATCTTCTTCCTCAAGCCATTCCATTGGATAAACCTGCACAATTGAACCTCCATGCTCCCCCATCAATTGCATTCATCACAGTAACATGTTTTTTCAAAAATTTACCAATTAGGCTTACCAATTAAACAATTAGGCCAAACCAACCAAATCCTAATCTAACATGTTAACACCAATCAATATCAGAAACAAGCTTGGAATTTGGGTATTCTAGGATATAATAATCATTAACCAAAATCATACATGCATAATTAATCATACAATGCATATCTACTTGCCTCAACCAAGAAAAAGATGAAATTGGGGAAGAACTGGAGGAGAATAACCCTTCTACGCAGAATGCTACCAATCTAGCCACAAAATCTTCCAAACGAAACTTAGAACATGAATGAAAAGAAAGAGAAAGGGAAAAATCACGTACAAGCCTAAATCTAGCAAAATGAAGAAAGATTGGGAAAGATGATGATAGGAAAAGCTTACCAAACTTAGATCAATATTGGAGAGAGACGATCGAAAGGAAGAAGATGTGTGGTTTGGATCGTTGAAGATGACCTCTCTTGGTTGAGTTCTGAAGCTTGAGAAGATGAAGAAGGAGGAGATGGGCTGCTGGAGCTCTTCGTTGCAGATAATAAAGAAGGAGATTAGGGCTAAGCTCCGTTGCAGATAATAAAGAAGGAGATTAGGGCTAATCTCTATTTAAAGAGAAAGGAAAGGGAAAAGACTAATTTGCCCTTTAAGTGAGTCCGGTGAAAGAAAAGACTACTTGAAGGGTTTTTTTTTTATCGTTGGGTCGCGATGAACCAAGAGACAAAAATGATCAGTGCGACGAGACGTTTCCAATGAATCCAAAATCACGGCGATGGGAATTTTTCAAAAAAACACTCAAATTTTCCTAATTGCCAACTACCCCCCCCCCCCCCCGTTAGGGTCAAACGAGCTCGGAATCGCACAAAACTTGGCAGACACTACTCTAGTAATAAAAGAAAACTCTTTTATGGTCTAAAACCACCTAAATATCTAACAATAAAATTAATTTTAATATTTACAAAAAAAAGGGTCAACGGGCCTGTTAATAGGCTTAACAAACCCAGTAAGGCCAACGGGCCTTTTTTCAAACATGTTAGCCTCTATTCAAGTCTAGTTCTCCATGGCCAGATTTCCCCTATAGAGATTCATTTTCATATCTTTATCCCCAGGAAAGTTCGATTAACCGACCCTCAATTCGGTCAGCTCTTGGTCAAAATCCTAGAATGGTAAAAAAGTGCAGGTTTTGCACTTCGATCAGCTGTCGGTTAACCGACATCAGTTCGGTTAACCGACATGAGGAAGTTCGGTCAATCAAATTAAAATTTTATGGCTGTTGGAATATGACAGTTGGAGTTTGGTTAACCGACCAGAGAGTCGTTGGAGGTCTTTTTGCTATAAATTTGAACCTCTTCCTTGGGATTTGTGCCAATACTATTGAATCTTTTAAGGGCCAAGGAAAGTGGGAGAGCTATGCTAGACTAGAGGAAGGGTAGGAGGGCTAATCAATAGATTTCAACCTTTAATACTTCAAATGGGTTTGCTTTCTTGGTCTTAAAATTAATTCATGCTTGTTTTTAAATCTCTGTTTCATTCAAAAGCATGATTTAGTGTTCACTTGACTTGTTCAAATGTTGTCCGCTTAACATGCTTAGATTAACATGCTTAGTGATTTGACTTCAACATTTGAATAGATTTACACATGTTATTAAGATCATGTTTTGAACGAACTTGCTAGAGTTATGTTTCATTTTTTAAAACTAGTTCGTTCATCATTTCAAACATGTGTGCATCATTTAATTTCTCTATCTTTTGTGCATCATTTAATCACTCTATCTCTTATTTATGATTTTCACCTTTGCATCTTTTATAAGTCTTCAATTTTAAAAAGGGATAGAGGATTTTAAGTAACGGAAATGATCGGGTGAGAACAGTTCTCACCCGATCTGTGTGACTTTTCATTTGGGCCATCTATTTTTGTCTCGCCATCCAATGGTTCGCTTTATTGCTATATAGCATTACCCTTAGGGCAAATAACTCACGAATGCTGAGACCCCTCTAGGGCTTCGTTTCGCTGAGGTGAGACCTGTTCTTCAACCGACGCTCGGCTCTGACTCCTCTGTGCATTTCATCTGGCTCTTCTTCTTCTTCTTCCCCCTTTCCTCCAGTACACAGAAAAATCTTTATCATCCGACTCTTCCACTTCGCATTCGTTCTTCGACGAAAAGGGGGAAAACATCTCTTATTCGACTAAAAAGGGGGAAATCTTTCGTCGTCTCGCTTGAAGAAGCTCTTCCCCCTGTCCTCCGATCGTCTTTGTGAGAACCCGACCCCAGATTTCCTGGTTTAGCATGGTTTTTAATCATGGATTTGTTTTCTCAGTGGGTTTACCGGTTGTTTGATCGAAATTCTGAGTTTGATTATTTTTTTCTTTGGTTTTGGGAGCCAGTGAACCTAGACAGTGACCATAGGGTCCTATTTGTTTTGTGTGGTCATTGTGGAAAGATTCTCTTTGATTTCTAAAAATTTCCATTTTAGCTTCGTTTGACTAATCTCGCTACAACTTTCGCGTTCACTCCGTAACCATTTGAAGCTCCAAAAATCAGTTTTTCCAGCCCTGGGGGCAAAATCTGTCTTTTTACACAAAATCTGGACCCAAATTTTGAGATCTCAGAACCTTGCCAAATATATACTTTTTGGAAACTAGATTTTATGAGAAACACTTCTCTTTTCTTTGTCGATCGCATTCGAGGCCCAGAAATCGATGTCTTAACACTTGAATCCATTATTTTGACCCCTTTGACCAAACAGTTGACTTTTTCTGTGGACCCCGGAAGTATGTTAATATTAACCTTGTTGGGAAGATAATTTTATTTCGGGCACTTTTCATGTTTTAAGTTTCTTGATCTGATTTCTAGAAAGCCTCCTAAACTCCATTTGCAAGTTTTAAGTGTTTTAAGTTGTGGGACCCACCTTCATCCCCTTTATAAAGAGAACCCATCTTCCCACTTCACTCCTGGCTGGTCAAAAACGTGGGAGAAGAGTGGCTGTGCTGCCCTGGGGTATTCTTCTTCCCTTTCTTCTTGGTTCTCCATCTCCAATCCATCCACATCTCGCACCCATTTGAGAAATGGTCTTCACCATCTTCTTCCTTGTCTTGAAGGCATCCCATTGACACCATTTGTGAAGGAATCCACCACCATTGGAGTTCTCTTTGAACTCAATCTTGCTCATTGAAGACCTTGCTAGTAAGCTTTTGTCTCCATCTCCTAGATTTGTGTTCTCCTAGCCTTTGAGAAGCTTCATCTTGATTATTAGGAGTTATCTCTTCCTATTTCTTGGTTTTGACATTTTAGAGCTTGTTTTTGGGGGGTTTTTGAATAGGTTGTGATTTCTTGGCTTGGAGTGTGATTAGAGGTTGATTTGCTAGCTTTGGACCTAAGGTAAGTGGATGAAACGATTTATTTGATGCTAAACCATATTTATTTATATTCTTGATTTTTCATTAATGGATGGTTTACTAAAACCTTGTTTCAAGACTTGTCTCCTATTGATTTCAAATGCATCAATTAATGTATCTTTCTATCTCATTTTATTTCTTAGAAATGTACATGTTTGTGTTAATTTGAATGGCTTATGTTGTAATGGATTCCACATGATTTGAATGGATGGAAATGAGGTGTTGGATGAATGCTTTGGAGATTCGAATGGTGGATTTGAAATGTTGAGAATGGAAAATTTAAATGTAGAAATGGAGGAGTTTTCAACTCAATGTTGTGTAGGGATCTGACCCTTAAAAATGAGAAAGGTTTGAAGGAAGGGAGGACTGGAAACAGCTTTAGAAATCAGTCCCGTAGCAGTTTCGGTAAGAATTTCGGCTAACCGAAATATTTTCGGTAGGAATTCCAGAGAGCTGCAATTTTTGTCGAATTCTGATTGTGGCATTTCGGCTAACCGAAAAGCTAACTGAAATATTTTCGGTTCGAATTCCTGAGAGCTGCAATTTTTGTCGAATTCTGATGGTGGAGTTTCGGCTAACCGAAAGGTAACCGAATTGTTTTCGGTTCGAATTCTAGAGAGCTACTTTCTCCCCATTTCTGTACTCGGTCAGAATTCCGGTCAGCCGTAGGTCAGCCTTTCGGCTAGCCGACAGTCAACTGAAAAGCTGACCGAAACCATAGAATTTAATTGATTATTTCCGAAGAATTATGTAAGACTATAGTGAGGAAGAAAGACCATCATTCTAATCTCGTTAAAGGTCTTGTAACTTATCAATGTGCGTAAGGTCCTGGGTTGTCTCTAATTATTATGGAGTACCAAATAAATATTAAATTGACAAACGAGACCCTATACACATTGATTTAAATCTTGGACCTTCAACACTTGGCCCGGAGATTTATAGAATCCATTTGTACCTGATTTTACCGGATTTCACTTGTAGATTTCAAGTTTCGTGCCTTGTAACTAGTCTTGCCTCGGATATGGTTTTTAGCATAATTGCTATCTTGTTCCTGCTTGACCTGATATGTTATGTCTTATGCTGATGAGCATCTTGCCCTGATATATATACATATTGTTTTGTTTTCTTGCACATGACCAATGAGTCGGCACCACTAAGCTTGGATGTACCTTATCGGTTTGATCCACCGGTTTGGAGATCCCCCTCTTGTCCTGCCAGCTGTAGCCTGAATCTTGTCTTGCTATTCGGTTTGCTACCGTGTTCTTGTCTTGCTATATGTATATTATTATATAAAACCGTTGACTCTCCTCACCTCGTGTGACTGAGGTTAACGTCGTTGACTCTCCTCACCTCGTGTGACTGAGGTCAACGCCCTACTTGCTCTCACCACTTTAGTGAGAGAGGATTTGGCTTCGTGTGGTTGCCATCTTGACAATTCCTGATCTTTGGTACCTTTGCATGTTTTTATTTCATATATATCTCTTGTAAATGATGTATCTTCCTTTTATGAAATTCATTATTTATATACAGGTTTTCTCTTCTCTTGCAAGGTATCATTGTTTTAAATTATTGCTATGTCATTTTACAAGGGACTCTTGACTTGCTAAATATACATGTTTTATACATGCTACAAAGGAATACAGGATTTTGTCAAATATTTATATTTTATACCCGTCTCACATGAATACAAGATTTTGTCAAATACCATGATTTATCATATGTTTTATTTTTCAGTACTTGTATTATCTTTCACCCACCTGCCAGACCGCTGTGTCTGACCCACTACTTTGGTACTCAGGTTCAGATTTCTTGCTCGAGATGAGTGCACGTTTTGGGTATGGAGCCATGAGCTTGCAGGTTGTTTTGTCGGCTATGTCATGTAGACATTGAGCTTGACATCGGAGCTACGTCACATATGGGGTAGAGATTATTAGCTTGTTTTTGTATGGCTTTGATTAGCCCGTTTATTGGGATTGTAATTAATGCACATTGTTATTTGTAACTTGAATATATATGGGAATGTAATATCCAGTTACCGTCAGCTTTGTATTTTGTTATAATGGTTTGTTCAAGTCTGATATGATCATTGATATGATAGCCATATGTTAGTGGTTGAGTGCGACATGGAATCCAATGGCCACGGACTTTGGGTCGCAATGCCACGAAAGCTTCCACAAAAATATGCAAGAGTGTGTTGAAACGTATTATCCTCACACACACGGATCTTGGGAGAAGCATAAATTTTACTAAACTCCAAATTTTCACGGCCCCTCGGGTTTGGGGTCATGACAGTCTTCGACGGTAGGCTTCTTCCCCCTCAAAAATCCGATTTGACCTAGATCTTAAGCCGAGATATGGATTTGATTTGCTTTACCTCGTTCTTCTAATAATGCATATCTTAAAAGATAAAATAAGGGCTATACAATGGTTCTTATAATCTTTGTTACAGCCCAAACCATCAAGAGTACTGATGATCTAGCGATAGCCTTGACACTGATAGAGTTGTGCCTTTCAGTACCTCCAAGGACTAATAAGAATGGAAGAACAACCCATAGATCATTTTTCTCAAAACGTGAGTGACTATAGAGGGTTCAGACACGGGGGTTTGTTGGTTCAATGACAGGCCACCTTTTGCATAGTGCCAAGAGGGAATTTAGCTGCTCACACGATTGATGGAATGTCACTTCCTTTGTCCTTCATGGCTTCCTTCAAATTGAGTGCAGCCACATTTTTCATTCTCTTAGATTTTGTTCTTGATTTATATTTTTTTTCATGCTTGTAGTTTAGTAGAAGTGTCTTTTGATAGTTGTTTAGTGTTTAAGATCTATATCCAAGAATTTTTTTTTTTAGACTTTTGGTTGATGAAGTTGGATCTGAGATGTTTGATTAAGTTTCAAAAGGCACTCAAGTTATAGCCATGTCGTCGTCCAAATCTAATTCCAATGAATGGGTGCCAAAATGCTCATGTGGAGAGATGATTTGTCTAACCTCGCATACAAAGACTAATCTAAATAGAAAATTTTGGAGATGCGCTAATTGGAAAGTAAGCATTTTATATGCTTATTTATATGCTATAATGTATTGATTTTTTATTTTTTGTTGTTTACATACGATAATTTTTTACTTTTGCAGAATGAAAATGGGTGCGGTATGTTCATTTGGAAATATGAAATTGGCAATGAAAAGAATTTAGCATCACTAATCGAAAATATGAAGAAGATGTTGGATGGGCTGATAGATAGGCAAAACGAGATATTATGGGCAGCAGTTGAAGAGATGAAACATGCATCTGACGAAAGGAAAAAATCAAATAAATTAAGTTGTATAGTGATGTTTTTGTGTTGTCTTATAAGTGTGATTTGCGTGTTCAAAATGGTATGTTAGAAAATGTGTTGAAGAACTATCGGAAGGGGGTTTTTGATTGATGTAATATATTTTGAATGAGTAGAATGAACTTATCTCAAATGTTCTTTTTTCTCGTTGGGTGACACTGTAGTTTCAGAATGGTGGTAAGTTGAGAATTTCTTTGTTGATTAGTAAGTTAGCAGTTCTGCAATCTGAAGACTCTATTAACTGAGCCATTGAGTTCTAAAAAGAATAAAGGGACACATTCTTTTGAACTAGTTCTCCAATATCTTTTAAGAGTTTCTTTAGCCACTTGAGTTCGCTAAATGTACGAGACAACTCTACACTTAACTTGATCTTGCCACCACACTCTGTTTTACTCTGCCAAGTAACAAGATTGCCTCTGAGAAACATACAATATCCCATAGTAGATCATCTATCTGTTGGCGATCGTGTCCTATCTGCATCAGCATAGCCATTGATATCCAGAAGAAAGCTGGAAGAAAAGAATAGGCCTTGTGGGTTTGGAGTGCATGAACTGGTTGACCACACTAACTGCATAGGCTATGTCGGGATGAGTTCATTAAATTAGCTTTCTGACGAGGCATTAATATTGTGAATCATCTAGGAATTCACCGCTTCCTAAGCTCAAATGATGGTTCGTTTCCATTGGATTATTATTCAGTTCGGCTCCAAGCTTTACAGTAGTTTTCACCAAGTCTAGAGTATACTTCTGCTAGGAAAAAACAATTCCTTTCTTTGATCTGGCAACTTCTATTCCGAGAAAAGTTTTGAGAAGTCCGAGATCTTTTATTTCAAAAATTCTGCCCAGCTGCCTTTCACCATCTATATGAATGCAATATGTCCAATTAGGAGTCAGAATATGACCCTCTATTGAGATAAAGATAATTTTAATGAAAAAAAACGAAGGAAAACTATCATCAATGTACCATTTTTTCTCTTTGCTTCTTCCTATCTCCTTGTGCTGAACATACCCTTAAAAAAAAGGCTAATAACCTATAGCTAACACTCATTCCACAAAAGGCTAATAACCTATAAATCCACCAGGAACAGTTTTTCAGAATTCATGATTTGGATGTGATAAGTACACAACCCTCCTCCTCACCAGCAAGAGACAACATCAAAACCAACAACCCACATACTCAGTCAAAACCTGTGGAGCACCTATTTCATTCAAAACAAATGAGCATAATACATTACAAAGTCCATCATCATCACAACATTAGCATTCGTATGAAACTACAAAAGTTCATTAACAACATCAAAACAACCTATGGAGCACCTCAACTAATTACAAATCAAAATGTAGTAACAACCACCACAACTATCAACAATAAAAAAACACAAATGAAATCTGATGCCACCAATTGAACCATTGCCAGCTGCAACAACAGAAATGTTCTCTTGAGCATCTCTTCATTTAAAGCCTACAAAATAAAAATATAAAAGTCATATTAGCATTCATATGATAAAATCTCTACCAATTGAACCACTACTAGTTGCAACAACATAAACCTGTGGTGCAATCTTCATTTGAAGCCTACAAAATAAAATTGTAAAAGTCATTAGCATTTATATAAACTGAAATATCTGTCAGTGAACTACATAAATAAAATATCTCTTTTTACAGCGTAATTGCATACCTAAATCTGTGTCAAAGTACCATAATCGGAAATAGCCCTTTCCAAGGCCTCACATTCAATAAGATCCTCGTCCTCGTCTTCTAAAATACTCCCATCGTTTCCAGAAACATGAACTAGAGGACAGAAGAAGAATAGAACGCACAATCTATAAGATAATAAAATTAAAAATCATATATAAAAATTCTAATGTTAAAAACAAATTATACCTCTTGACTAGCATAGGACAATTGCGCATGTCATGTGCAACGTCACGCCTGCCACTTCCACGACAAAGTCCGGGTTTTCTCATTGCTTTTTCCTTAGAAGACTTCAATATCTTTGGACGACCCTTTGTCTTCGCATTCCTTGGTGCAAGATATCTCTCTTTATGGCAAGTCCCCTTGTCTCTTCTCTTACTGTCATATGTTGCTGTTACTTCATTTTCATTTATCTCACGAATACTCTTCTTTAACTCTTGTAAAACCTTCTTCGCATGTTGGTATGTTGTTTTACACATGGATGCCTCATCAACGACTACTGCAGCTTCATATGATAAATCTCCATGTTATTCAAGTAATGAACCATCACATAAAAAACATGCTCTGCGGTCAGATTCATCATCTATTCTTGCGAGCCTTGTCCATCTTTTTAAAATATACCATTGAGGGAATTCATAAATTTTCTCTTGTTTGAAAACACTGATGATATGTCCACATGGAATTCCTCGAATCTCAAATAATTGACATGAACATTTTGCTTCTTTATCGTCCTTTTTGAAAAGGACAGTTCGCTCAATTTCTTGATTATTTTTTAATGAAGAAACATTATAAACACGTTGCTCAATGTCATCATATATGAGCTCAACAATGCCGCATGTTATGTAACAAAATTGTTCTTGAAACTTGTAGAATATCCTTTTTCGTATATATTTCGGACATCCTCTTCTCCATTGGCAAATTTGTCATCAATTTTAGTCTTCCATTTATAGCGTCATGATCCGCCTTCAGCTGACGATACTTTTGAGTTGTGATGCGTCGCTCATATCGCAACATAAAATCATACAAACCATTCTTCTGTGTCACGTATTGCTTCAGGAAGGCATTGATACTCTCACTTCTTGAAGTTGTATACATCCCTCCAAAAAATATGTCTCTCAAGTATGTTGGCACCCACATCTCACGAATGCCATACATCGAATGCAGCCATTCATTGTTTACAAGATCAAAATCTTTCAACATATCCTTCCAAGCCATATCAAAATGTTTTATTGTGATAGAATTGTATGCAATCTTCTTAAATGTTTTTTATGAGTGTTAAATATTGCATATTTTACCCTTCATTAATCCGGGTTTTATCAGCATCTCATATGCATATCATTTGCTTTACACAGAGATTTTATCATTATCACATTAAACGGATTATCAGATTATCATGCAATTATCCGATTATTTATAGCGCATTTTTATATAAATTCTCTTATGTAGGTGGACCCCACGACTACCCAACCTTCCAGCTATTGTCCTAAGGCATCAAGAAGAGATTTCAATAAAGAAGTTATATGAAGAAATCTTGGTGAAGTGTTGAAGAATCCCAAAATAAGAGGAGAAGACTTTATGCATAAAATAAATTATTTTCTAACACAAAGGATTTGTTAGTATATTGGTTAGAGCTTGAGTTGTTATGAAATAGGTCATGGGTTCAAATCCCAGCCACCAATCAAAGCTTGCCATGGCACAAATCCATGTGAAAGGATATGAGCTAATCAAAAGCCCCAAAAATGAAGGACCACAAAAAGCCAAAAGTACATATGCTTTTGGAAGGAAAGTTTGTTGCAACCAATCAAATTGAAGCAATCCATGTGAAAGCAAATGAGCCAATCAAAAGCCTTCAAATTGCAACCAATCAAATGGAAGCAATCCTTGTAAAAGAAAATGAGCCAATCAAATGTCTTCAATGTTTTTATAAATTGGAATGTTTTTGTAGAGAAGGGGGAGATCTTTTGGCAAGTTAGTCTTTTAGCAATTTTATTTTACATTCTCTATACTTTTAGATTGTAATTAGGAGCTTCTTTGTAACTAATCTAGAGAGAGTGTGTAATTGAAGATCATTAATGAAGATTTGGAGGTCTTTCTTAATGTTTAGTGGCTAAAGCTCTTGGATTAAGCTCTCCTTTTGGAGCTAAGAAATGTGATTAGTTCAATTATATGCATGTTTTAGTTTAAATTCCCTACTTGTGCCTTAATTGATTAGTAGATTTTAGATCTAGTTGTGCTAATCTCTCTCATTTCTCATGCTCTATCTCTACACTTGATGCTTGGATAATCTCAATTGATGCTTTGTAGTTGGATTAAGTTCTCTCACATAGCATGCTCTAGAGCCCTTATCTTTGATCTTTTGTAGCTTGATTTTGATGAATTATTATTAGGGTAGCTAGATGATGATCTAGGATCTTGGCCTTTGATTTTCTTTTACTTTAATCTTCATTGTTATACCATCCAATCCAATTAGGCAAGAGATTGCTAATTGGATTGTAAATTTGGGAATTGAATTAGAACATGCATTGTTTGAATTAATTACATACTTAGTGGATTTTGGATTGCCTAATTTATTATTCTTATTGTTGTTAATTTAAGTCTTTATTTGATTTGTTATTTTCACTTCTAAATTATTAGATCTACACTTCACACCACTTGTTTTAAAATCATACACATTTCACACCACATCTTCACCTTAAATCTTCCTTTTCCACCACCATTCACATACTAGCTTAGTGTAGCTTGTTAGATTAGCTTAGATCTAATTAATTTCATATTTTAGACTGTTAATTATTTATTTACATCACATAGTTTATTAGTTTTAATTATTCACTTCAATTGTCTATATTAGCTATATCTTAGTTCAATTCTACTCTAATTGGATTCATTGCATGTTCCATCCTCTCTCTGTGGGGTCGATAATCCGGACCCTTGAGTCCTTTACTACTTGATGACACCGTAGTCTTGCGGTTAAGCGTTGCACATTTAAGTGTCGATCAAGTTCTTGGCGCCGTTGCCGGGGATTAAGTTCTTGGCGCCATTGCCGGGGAGAGGCATCGAGAATTTTTAAATTCCATAGAGTTGAACTCATTTTTAGCTTAGTGTACTTTTTATCTTTCCTTATTTTCCTTGCGGATTCTACACATTGTTTATGCTTCTTTTGTAGGGAATTCCTCGCTTGGAGCAAAGGAAAGTGGAAAAGTGCATTGGAGAACTTGAAGATTTTACTTGCTTTCCTAGTTTAGAATTAGTTTAGACATTTATTTGCTTTCTTAGTTGGTTGTATTAGGTATTTATCATCAAAGTTGTAATATTTTTGGTTGTGGGTCGGCCCGTGACCCATTTACTTTACTTTACTTACTTTACTTACTTTAAGTAGTTAGTTGTTTAGTAGAATTGTAATAAATTTCTTGTAGGGAAGGAGGACTACCGTCGCGGCCCCTCATATTTGTACATGAAAATTGGTGTCCGTGGTGTGAGTCGACGACAACCGATTCGTCCCTCGAAATAAATCGGGAGGTTTGCATGTCCTAACCCCCGTGAACCCCTTACAAGTGGGTTTACTTTGTTTGTTGTTCCTTGCTTTGTAGTGCAATTGTTTTAAATACACTTGTAATTTGGTGCACTACTAGTAAAGGGAAAATTAGCCCAACAAGATAAGGATTCAGATTTCATCACCGTTTCCTTGCCCTTAGGATTTCATCTTAATTCTCACTTAGTTTAGAACCAATAAACCATAATAAAATTAAGTAGAAACGTGACCTTAGGTTACGAGCTCACTAGGGAAGACCACCGCGATTATGCCAATTGTGTGCCTTGGCAGATTTTTTGGTGCCTAAGCAAACCTTGTCCCTTGGCTACCATATTGCCAAATAGGGAGACAACTTTATTGTTCGAGGAGTTGATTTTTAAGAGGAGCCTTTGCCTAGCGCGTCGAGATCCCACCATCTACCTGGTGGTTAATTGGCCAGAATTTCCATTTCATAGGTCCAGGTTGGAGGCCAGAGTGTCCTCTTCACAGTTAGGAGCTGTCTAGAATTCTTTTAGGTAACCTTAGTTTAGATTAGCTTTTTATTTAGTTTTCAAAATTTTTGTTATGTTGCATTCATTTCATTGAGCGAACCATAGCATTGCTAGGTTAGTCGCAGTTGTATGCGAGTGTGGATACGTGATCAAGGCCGATTAGTGAGGATTGATTACCTTGGTTTACCTGCCCCACCCATAGTATGGCTACCCAAAACCCTCAGCAAAGGACCCTCAATTAACTATTTGCACCTTTTTCATCAACTTCACCTAGTTGTATAGTTTTGCCAGAAAATAATGCGGACCAATTTGAAATCCGGCCCGCCACCATCAACATGTTACCAGAATTTCATGGATCTGAGTGTAACAGCCCTATATCCATTTGAACAAATTCCTGACCATATGCCACACGTTTAGAAATCAAAATTTGAATAGTGAAGCCGTGAAGCTTAGGTGGTTTCCCCTCTCACTAGAAGATCATGCAGCCGCCTGGCTGAATTCCTAAACTCCAAACTCCATTACCACCTGGGATGAGCTTGTCAAAAAGTTTATGTCCAAATTTTTCCCAGTGAGCAAAACTGAGCAGTTTAGGAATGCCATCAGGAACTTTTGGGGACGACTCGAGCAAGAGTTTCCCGAAACTTGGGAGAGATTCCATGACCTATTGATCAAATGCCCACATCACGGGATTGACAAAGGAGAGTTGATACATTTCTTTTATAGAGGTCTTACAAACTCCCAGCGTATCTTGATTGAATCAATGCACAAAAGGAGAATTCATGAATCAGACTGCTGATCAAAAATACGAATTCCTTATCAAGCTTGCTAAAAATTCACAAAATTGGAGCAGTAATAGGAAAGATTTGGAGAGAGATGAGACAGGGATCCAGAAACCTGGAATGAACAACATCCAACAGGACCTTGAGTTGAAAAATGTGATGACCAGTTTAGTTCAGGGAGTGGAGAATTTGGGCAAAAAGATAGGATCTATGTCTGTAATGTCATGCCAACCCACCCGTCAGCAACATGAACCCACCTTGAGAAGTATGAGTGAACCGCATCATGTTTGTGTGTTATGCGATAGTTATGAGCACGCGGTTAAGAGTTTCCATAATCTGCCATTTGTCAAGGCCGAACAAGCCAATGCGCTGAATTCCTATGGAGACTTTTGGAAAACAACTGTTAACACTTTCAGTCAGACCTACCACCCAGACAATATGTTCCACCCCAATTTCTCGTATCGTCAATCCGAGCCTATTCAGTCCCACGGAGGTCAATCAGGATTCCAGCCACAGTATCCTAGGCAGCAATACCAGCAGCATGCTCAAACCAATCATCCCATGGTTCCACATCCTCATCAGCCCACATAGCAGAATCAATTTCACCAACAACATCAGTTCCAACCACAGAACCAGTGTAGGGCACTAGTCCCAGATAAGATGCCTAATTACTTTGCACCAGCACAAGCCCCTCAGCAACCCTCTCATGATCTGGAGAACCTGTTATCTAAATTCATTCAAATCCAAGAGCAGACTAACCAGGCACAGAACCAGTCCATTGCAAAACTAGAGGCCTAATTAGGTCAGCTTACTTTACAGTTGTCTGAGAGAGAAAATGGCCATTTCCCGAGCCAAACCATTCATAATCCAAAAGGACAGCCCAGTCAGCCCAGAGGCCAGTGTTCGGTAGAGAGTAATGAGCATGTGCAGGCGATCCATACTCTGAGATCAGGAAAGACTGTTGACAATAGAGTTGAGATGCCTGAAGAGGATCAAAGATAGAAGATTTTTTTAGGAAAACCAGAGAGTTCGAGGAAAGTTGTCGAACCTGAGAGAGAAGAATCCATACCAAGAGAAGAGCCACAAAAAGAGAAGATTCGGAAGCCCATTGTAGTTGAACCATCATCTTTAAAAGTGGTACCTAGAGCACCATTCCCACACAGATTGAAGGAGACTAGGAAGAAGGATCACTTTGAGGGAATCTTAAAAGTTTTCAAAAATGTCCAGATAAACATACCACTCCTTGATGCCATAAAGCAAATCCCTTCCTACTCCAAGTTTTTGAAAGACCTGACCACTGTCAAGCGGAAAAAATCAGTACCCAGAACCGCTGTGATGGCAGCCCAAGCATCAAGCTTGATCCAGAAGACCATTGCACCCAAATACAAAGACCCTGGCTGCCCTACCATTACCATTCTGGTAGGAGACTCTGTCATAGAGACGTGTCTCCTTGATCTTGGGGTAAGTGTGAATTTACTTCCATACTCCTTGTACACGCAGTTGGGCCTAGGAGGACTGAAGAAGACTGATATTACCCTTTGTCTTGCTGGTATGTCAATCAAGTATCCAAAAGGTGTGGTTGAAGATGTGATCGTGAAAGTTAAGGATTTTTATTTTCCAGTTGATTTCATGGTTTTGGATATTGAACCAGTGGCAGCCCCCGACCAACATATTCCTGTCATTCTTGGTCGACCGTTCCTTGCAACATCAGATGCAGTGATTAGATGCAGGAATGGGGTTGTGACAATTAGTTTCGGGAATATGAAGTTGGAGTTGAATGTTTTTCGTAACGGACTCGAAACATCAGACCTAGATGATGATGAGGAAGTGAACATGATTGATACATTAGTTGATCAAACAGTTCAATCATCATGTTACACAGATCCACTGGAGGAATGTCTTGCTCACTTCAATGCCGTCATATACATCGACAGGTCTATATGCGAAGTTAATGCATTATTTGATTCGGCCCAGCTCTAAATGGATGTTGGCCAGTGGAAGCAAAAAATTAAGCTTATCTTTACATCCACCTCTGAGTCTAAGGTCGAAAAGGAATCAATTATTGTTGAGCCACCCAAGTTAGAATTAAAACCATTACCCGAGAATTTAAAGTATGCCTACTTGGGGCCTTTTGCGAGCAACCCAGTAATTATTGCCTCAGACCTTGAGGAAAAGCAGGAAAAGAAATTACTGGATGTGCTGAAAGACCATCAGAGTGCTTAGGTTTGACCATCTCGGACATTAAAGGAATCAGTCCCTTTATAGTTATGCACCAGATTCATCTGGAAGAAGGTGCCAAACCATCTCGTGAACCACAGAGGCGACTGAATCCGGTCCTAAAGGAAGTAGTGGGGGGAGAAGTAATCAAGCTTTTAGATGCTTGCACTATCTACCCGATTTATGATAGTCAATGGGTGAGTCCTGTCCAAGTAGTACCCAAGAAATCTGGCGTAACCGTTGTCTCCAATAAGGACAATGAACTGGTCCCAACCAGTATTCAAACAGGTTGGAGAGTCTGTATTGATTACAAAAAATTGAATTCAATGACCAGGAAGGACCACTTTCCATTACCCTTCATTGATCATATGTTGGAAAGATTAGCTGGCCATGCTTTCTATTGCTTCTTGGATGATTATTCAGGGTATAACCAGATCCATATCTCCCCCGAGGACCAAGAGAAGACAACCTTCACCTGTCCTTTTGGCACATTTGCCTACAAGCGTATGCTATTTGGCCTGTGCAACGCACCTGCGACTTTTCAAAGGTGTATGTTGAGCATTTTCTTAGACATGGTGGAGAGATTTTTGGAAGTCTTCATGGACAACTTTTCTATTTTTGGCTCAAGTTTTGATAGTTGTCTGCACCACTTGACCTTGGTATTGCAAAGATGTAAGGAAAATAACTTGGTTTTGAACTGGGAGGAGTGTCATTTTATGGTTAAGTCGGGCATTGTTTTGGGTCATATTGTGTCGAGTAAGGGCATTGAAGTAGATAAAGCCAAGATCGACTTGATTGTGAACCTGCCTCGCCCCCTCCGAAAACTATACGAGTGGTGAGAGCCTTTTTGGGCCACGCAGGTTTCTATCGATGCTTTATCAAGGGCTTTAGCAAAATTGCTTGCCCTCTATGTGATCTCTTAGCAAAGAATGCTAATTTTGATTTTTTTGCTAAATGTTTAGAATCATTTGATCGTTTGAAGCGAGAGTTGACATCTGCACCCATTATTCGTCCTCTTGATTGGACGAAACCTTTTGAATTGATGTACGATGCTTCCAATTATGCTCTCAGAGCTATACTAGGACAGAGGATAGACAAATTGCCTCACATCATCTACTATGCTAGTAGGACCCTTGATGACGCACAACTTAACTATACCACCACTGAGAAGGAATTGCTAGCTGTCGTCTTTGCATTGGATAAGTTCAGATCCTATCTCATAGGGTCAAAAGTCATTGTCTTCACTGATCATGCCGCATTGAAATATTTATTGAGCAAGAAAGATACTAAAGCTCGGCTAATCAGGTGGATACTGCTTTTGCAAGAATTTGACCTAGAGGTACGGGATAAGAAGGGGTCTGAAAATGTGGTAGCTGATCATGTTTCGCGTCTGATTGTCGATTCCTCTAAAGACCATCCAATTTTAGAAACCTTCCCAGATGAGTAATTGTTGTTTGTTGATAGTAAAACCCCGTGGTATGCAGATATAGTTAACTATCTGGTGACCGGGAAAACACCAAGCAATTGGTCAAAAAATGACCAATTCTGCTTCTTGTAGAGGGCTAAATACTATTTTTAGGATGATCCCTATTTGTTTAAACAATGCCTTGACCAAATCATTAGGAGGTGTGTACCCGAGATGGACCAGAAGAGCATACTTGAATTCTGTCATAACCATGCTTGTGGGGGACATTTTTTTTAGTAAAAAGACAGCAGCAAAGGTGCTGCAATCTGAATTTATTTGGCCTACCCTTTTCAAGGATGCACATGAGCAATGTAGGAACTGTGACCGGTGTCAACGATTAGGGAGGATCTCTAAGAGGAATGAAATGCCCCAACAACCTATCTTGATCGTTGAGTTGTTTGACGTTTGGGGTATAGACTTCATGGGACCATTTCCTATTTCTTTTGGTTATCAGTATATTCTTGTTGCTGTTGATTATGTGTCTAAATGGGTAGAGGCCATTCCATACAAAACCAATGGCCACAATGCTGTGGTTGAATTTTTGAAAAATCAAGTTTTTGCTCGCTTTGGTATACCACGAGCAATCATAAGCGACCGTGGTAAGCACTTTTGCAACCGAGTATTTGAAGCTTTAATGGGGAAGTACCACATCACGCACAAAGTTGCCACACCATACCATCCCCAGACTAGCGGGCAAGTAGAAATTCCCAATCGTGAGATCAAGAATATCCTGGAGAAGACAGTCAATCCAAATCGGAAAGACTGGTCTTTGCGTTTACATGATGCACTATGGGCGTTTTGGACAGCCTTCAAGACACCTATCAGAATGTCTCCATACAGGTTGGTCTTCGGCAAGGCATGTCACTTGCCAGTTGAGATAGAACATCGAGCATATTGGGCGATCAAGCGCCTAAACTTTGACTTAGAAAAGGCCGGGGTCCAACAGAAACTACAGCTTGCTGAACTAGAGGAAATGAGGAATGAATCATATGAATGTGCGAGGAGTTATAAGGCCATGACCAAAATGTTTCATGATAAGAGAGTTGTAAGAAAAGAGTTCCATCCTGGCCAGGCAAGCTGAAGTCTCGATGGTCGGGACCCTACGTCGTTCAGACAGTCCATTTCCTCGGTGCAGTTGAACTTTTGAATCCTAGAGATGGTAGCACATTTCAAGTGAACGGGCACATATTAAAAGAGTACCTTGAGTTTGTGGATCCTGAGAATGTTGTTGAGGAGGTTCTTCTTGGGGACCCAGGATAGATTGACCTCATACACTATTAATTGCGCCTGGCTGAAGACGTTAAACTTAGCACTTGTTGGGAGGCAACCCAATATACCCGTGTGTCAGCACCCTATGGTGAGAAATTTCAATTTACCTTCCTTGTCCTATTTTATTTCTGTTATGCATAAATAATGGTGACAATGTTTAGGATAGGTTTGGGGGTTAGGCACTGCATTTCATGCATTGCATTTTGCATGTACATAAGTTATTTTGTTTTCCATTTATACCAAAAACCCTAAAAAATTGAAAATTTTCCAAAATCATTAAAAATCTGAAAAAAAAATTTCAAAAATTGTTCATGGATTTTAGCTTGAAGAGTTGTCATAGATACAAGTCCTATAACTTTTTTACACATTTAGCCACATGAGTGTAGTCCAAGAGAAAAACAAATCACTTCTGAGAGACCTGAAAGAATCATTAGTGGAGACTAAAACCCATTGAGCGATTGAGTCTATCTATATCCGTTTGGGTGAGGACTCTTCTGCGCTATTCCTAAGTAGAATGAAGAGCTACTTATAGAGCTTCTTAGTCCAGCACTTCTGATCTCATAAGTGTTATTCCTTGTTCTAACCATGGAGGTGACATCAAAATGTGAAGAAACCTTGACTTGTAGCTTATGATGCATTTTTCCGAACTTAGGGGAAGATGATAGGCATTCTAAAAAAAAAACAATGGCCAAATTTTGAATCCACCTATTACATTTTATACCCTTAGTAGCCCTCTTGAGCCTATTTTAACAAAGAACCTTCCTTCATTATCCCAAGCCTAATCACCCACATATATACAATCCTTTTTGACCTATTGTTTTTGATAAGGGTAGGGATACATGAAGAAATGAAGGGTTTGACCATTAGTGATGAAGAGTTCACATGGGCTACCAAAAGATAGATGTTCCACAAAGGGATGACAAAGGAATAAAGGAATTTGAAAGTTGAGAAAAAAAATAAAAAGAAAGAGAAATGAGAACCAAAGGAAAACAAAAGAAAAGGAAAAAAAAGATATCAGAAACCAAAGAAAAGCAAGCACCAAAAAGAGATAGAGTAGAAAAAAGAACACAAAGCAAAAGGAAGAAGTGAATATAGTGGAAGACCTTTCTATGATGACTTGAAGACCCTTACATTCTCAAAACCTCTAAGCCACATTTAACCCTTATCCTACCTATTAACCCTAACCCTATTACAACCTATGAAAGACCTATTGGATCCTAGGAAAGGTTAGGTACTGAATGAGTGAGAAGTTAAGTGAGCATTTCCACCTTCTATTGGTTATATCTTATTCTTTGAGATCAATCATTCTATACATAAGCTTCGTTCTTCATCAATTATGTGAGTTCTTAGCCTTGTTCATACTCACATACTAAGAGTTAGTCAGTAAAATATGTGTGCTTCCATTGTTGAGAGTATGACCTGTAAGGTTGTAGTCAAGGCGAAATGTATTCCGAAGGGGATTAAGGTTGTGTGAGCTTCGACTTGAAGATTGCATGATTATTGGCTAAATACACACACATGCACAGTGGGACTTAGGTATTGATTGTCATATCTTTAGGAGTTGGTTAGTATTCCTAACTCAATACTCATTCTTCTTAGCTTGCTAAAGACTGTTGGACATCAAAAATATTTTCTTTCTAAAATAAAAAGAATTTTGTGGGATTTATTTGCTGAAAACCCTCACGAGACAAAACTCGTCCACTAGGGTAAACCTTTGGGTTTAACGGCTTGTTGCATGAGCTAAGTGCAACCGCGATTCCTGCGAAAATGAGTTAAGATTTTTATCGTATTTTCTTCCATATAGTTTAGTTTTTCTTCATAGTTTTTGCTTGGGACTGAGCAAAATGTAGGTCTGGGGGTATGATGAGTGTTAAATATTGCATATTTTACCCTTCATTAGTCCGGGTTTTATCAGCATCTCATATGCATATCAATTGCTTTACACAGAGATTTTATCATTATCACATTAAACGGATTATCGGATTATCATGCATAAATCCGATTATTTATTGGGAATTTTTATGTAAATTCTCTTGTGTAGGTGGACCCCACGACTACCCAACCTTCTAGCTAGTGTCTTGAGGCATCAAGAAGAGATTTCAATAAAGAAGTTATATGAAGAAATATTGGTGAAGTGTTGAAGAATTCCAAAATTAGAGGAGAAGACTTTATGGATAAAATAAGTCATTTTCTAACACAAAGGATTTGTTGGTGTATTGGTTAGAGCTTGAGTTGCTATGAAATAGGTCATGGGTTCAAATCCCAACAATTACATTTTTTTTTACATAGAAGATGCTTTTGGAAGGAAAGTTTGTTGCAACCAACGAAATTAAAGCAATCCATGTGAAAGCAAATGAGCCAATCAAAAGCCTTCAAGTCGCAACCAATCAAATGGAAGCAATCCTTGTGAAAGGAAATAAGCCAATCAAATGTTTTCAATGTTTCTACAAATTGGAATGTTTTTGTAGAGAAGGGGGAGATCTTTTGACAAGTTAGTCTTTTAGCAATTTTATTTTACATTCTCTATACTTTTAAATTGCAATTAGGAGCTTCTTTGTAACTAATCTAGAGAGAGTGTGTAATTGAAGATCGTTAATGAAGATTTGAGGCTCTTTCTTGATGTTTAGTGGTTAAAGCTCTTGGATTAGGCTCTCCTTTTGAAGCTAAGTAATGTGATTAGTTCAATTATATGCATATTTTAGTTTAAATTCCCTACTTGTGCCTTAATTGATTAGTAGATTTTAGATCTAGTTGTGCTAATCTCTCTCATTTCTCATGCTCTATCTCTACACTTGATGCTTGGATAATCTCGATTGATGCTTTGTAGTTGGATTAAGTTCTCTCACATAGCATGCTCTAGAGCCCTTATCTTTGATCTTTTGTAGCTTGATTTTAATGATTTATTATTAGGATAGCTAGATGATGATCTAGGATCTTAGCCTTTGATTTTCTTTTACTTTGATCTTCATTGTTATATCATCCAATCCAATTAGGCAAGAGATTGCTAATTAGATTGTAGATTTGGGAATTGAATTAGAACATTCATTGTTTGAATTAATTACATACACAGTGGATTTTGGATTGCCTAATCTATTATTCTTATTGTTGTTAATTTAAATCTTTATTTGATTTGTTATTTTCACTTCTAAATTGTTAGATCTACACTTCACAGCACTTGTTTTAAAATCACACCACATTTTCATCTTAAATCTTCCATTTCCACCACCATTCACACACTAGTTTAGTGTAGCTTGTTAGATTAGCTTAGATCTAATTAATTTCATATTTTAAATTATTAATTATTTGTTTACATCACATACTTTATTAGTTTTAATTAATCACTTCAATTCTCTATATTAGCTATATCTTAGTTTAATTCTACTCTAATTGGATTCATTGCTTGTTCCATCATCTCTCTGTGGGATCGATAATCCGGACTCTTGAGTCCTTTACTACTTGACGACACCGTAGTCTTGCAGTTAAGCATTGCAGATTATGAATTGCAGTTCCGCCCAAATTCTTCTATAAATTCTGTATAAGTTGCACATTATGAATTGCAATTCCGCCCAAATTCTTCTATAAATTCTGTATAATGTGTCACAAGCAAAAACGGTGGCATGTGGTGGGAAAAACGAACTTGATCGCTTTTGTCATTCCAGAATCTTGGTCAGTTAAGATCGCCTTTGGTGGGTCCCCTCGCATTGCTTCAATCCATTTGTTAAAAACCCACACGAATGTATCAAAAGTTTCATTTGATATTAGACAACATCCAAATAATATCGATTGATCATGGTTATTAATTCCGGTGAACGCACCAAACACAAGACCACATCTATTTGTATTGTATATTGTTTCAAATGAAACAACATCCCCAAATTCTGAAAATGACTTTTGAAAATAGTAATCAGCCTAAAACACATGTTTAATGTGATCATCATCATCTTTCTCACTAGCAAAATAACATCTTGGGTCTCTCTCTTTCATTTGTTTAAAGTATTCAAAGAACATTTCACCATCTTCATCTTTTGTTTCTAATTTGGTTTCGAGAATCTGTCTCAGTAAAACCAATTTTATCCCTCCCACCCGTGACCCGCCTGTAGCTCTAGAAGTGCCATTTGATCCCTTGGCCATAAATTAGCAGCCCATAAGTATAGATCAATTTTTTCTTGGGAGCGCTGACTATATGGTGTGATCGTAACATATGAGTCTTTCTAGGGGTGCTTAATAAATGAGTATATTCCACAATAATTTTAAACATCCACCCATTACCCTCCTTTGTTTTTTTAATTTGAAGGTGTGCCCCACAATTTTCCTGCATATCTGAGTTCCGTCTCTGCTGTATAGAGTCATCACCTAATTTTTCTTTTCTAGAACCTTCTTTGGAGCAAACAAATTTTTTCCTCACAACGTTATTATTCACCCTTGTCTCAGATCTTCTTCTGATACTAAAACTCACCAATTTCACATAAATGTTATAAGTGTCGCAAGCCTCCTCTATGTTATCAAAAATAAATCCAACTTTGGGTATTTTCTCCTCCTCAACCTATGGTATAAATGTATTAATTGGTAAAGATAGACCTACTTTGTTCTTTTGGACGGTTTAAGGACAACAATAGAACCACGCCATGAAAATACATGCAAAACAAAACAAAATAAAAGTAATAAGAATGATGCTTTGGCCACTTTTTAAATCAACAATTATGTTCCAAACATTGCCAACAACAGTGTCCTCTAATCTAACTGAGTGATGGGATCATGGTGGAACTGGCCAGGTAGGGGTGGCCACTGCATATGGTTGGGGAAAAAAACTACGAAGTGGCCCTATACACAATTTTTTCATAACCCAAAAAAAGAGTTTCACAAAGCATTTCCAGTTTAGTCATTTTGATTAAGTAAAAGCAGCTAGAGTGAAAAGATATAATTTCAAGGAATTCAGTAATTGCAAAAGCAACTAGAGTGAAAAGTAAAGTTACAATTTCAAGGGTTAGTGGAATCTCTTTATTTGTGGGAATTGGGCCCGGTTGGAAGAAGCTTATCTGAGCTGACCCGGTTGAGTCAGTAGAGAGCATTGATTGTTGATCTGATTCGGGACTTGGGTTCCAGCTCAGTCGACTCAGTCAACCTTCAATTCTTTTAGGTGATTTTCAAACATGGATTTATGGGTAGGTGAAGGGAAGTGGTTTAATGAACAACTACCACTTTAATATGAAGTGTTGTAGCCATGTACGAGTAGCCAAGCTTTCTGCTTTCTGGACCTCTTCTTTTCATTTACTAAAGGTCGTTTAATTAATCACTAGTTTCTCCTTAAAGGGAAAACAAATAAAGATAACTGATTAACCAATATCATCACTTCACCGAGTTGAAATCACCTTCGACCATAGGCAGCGCATCATAGGAAAAAATCACATGACAGGAAAAAAAAGTACCAAATCACATGCATGAGGACAGAGGGAAAACCTACAAAAGGTCGCTTGGGATGGACGCCTAACATGGGAATGGTTGTTGCGAGAGGGTTGTGACATTGACAGGGATGGACGTTCCTGACGGCCATGTGCCATGAAACTGAGATGGGGATGGCTGCTGTGAGGGGGTCCAGAAATGGAGGCGTAGTTGGAGAGCTGGGTCTTTTGCGTCCATTTGGGGACAGAATGGTTGGACACCAAGGAGGATCCTTAAACACTAGGTTCGAGCTGGGTCTTCTGCATCCAAATGAGTTGATTCTTTTGTGTCCATTTAAGAAGATCTGAGGTGGGGAGGATCTGGCCCGCGGCGGAGTAGATGGAGGGGAAGAGAAGATGGAGCGGATTTGAGGTGGGGCAGATTCGGAGGCGTCGAGGATGATCGGAGGAGAGGGGGAGAAGAAGAAGAAGAGACAGATGAAATGCGCAAAGGAGCCGGAGTCGGGTGTCGGTTAAAGGACAAGTCTCTCCTCAATGAAACGAAACCCTAGAGGGATCTCAGTGTTCGTGAATTATTTGCCCTAAAGGTAATGCTATATAGCATTAAAGCGAACCATTGGATGGCAAGACAAAAATGAGCAGCCCATGTTGACATCAAAAAATGTCACTTTGCCTCTTCAACCTCAAGAAAGCTACGTGAAGCCGCAACCTACCATAAATAGGCAGTGCTACTTCAAAAAAATCAAATCTTGTCAAAATCAAATAAAAACTGCAAGATCCTTCGAGACAGCCAAGAGAGGAGTACAAATGAAGTTTCAGGCCATTTCAAAATCATTTGGCCTGACTTCACTCCTCCAATAGCTGAACAGGAGCTCCCTGAGGTGACAGTGTCGAAAACATCAAATCTTCGATCAGAGTCTGTGGATGGTCTCAAAATACCTTCAAAAGGCTTCACGTTAAGTTCCAAGTCAAATCGACAACATTTGACCCTACATCGACCCTCGAACAGCAGAATCATGCCTCTTGGCGGTGAGAACGACCGAGGTCATTACTCATAAGACAGAGCACATGGCTGGCTTCAAAATGCTTACAAATGGCTACATGTCAAGTTTCAGGTCATTTCGACAACATTTGACCAGACTCTTGAAAGCCAAACCAGGCCTCTCAGCGGCGAAGCTCCTCGGGACTATGGTTTCCAAATCGAAGCTCTTAGATCATCTCAAAATGACTCCAATATTCTCCTTGTCAAATTTCAGGTCAATCGTACATCGGTTGACTGCACATCAAAGCGTGACATCTTCCTTGAAAATCAAGTCTATTGGCGACAGGACCCCACATGGCTTCAAAACTCCAACAAAAGCCTATGGTTGGTCTTATTTATTACTTAGGAGGTTTCACCTAAAATTCCAGGTCATTCTGACATCGTTTGGCCCAGCAAATCGGCAGCCCTGCGCGACTAAGTCTTCGACTTTCCCAGAAAATTGGAAACATTGCACTCCAGATTGCAAGGATTCTCGTCAAGTTTTCTGCAGGGAAATCAGGACAATGAATGTACAAAAATTTCCTAAAAAATACAGAAGAAAAAAGAATCGAAAAAAATCGGACGAAACGGCTGAAAATCGGCGACCAAAGGGGGAAAAACCCCATGGTCGCCGCGACCAAGGCCCATGGTCGTCGGTGACCCTAGGTGCATGGTCGCTGGCGACCTTGGAAATCTGGGTCGCCGGATTTCCGCCGAAGGGCCATTTTCCGATCCCTTTTCCCGTTTCGAGATTTCCGGCCCCTGTGGTTTTCCAAAATTCTGACTTTCGAGGCTCTAAATCCGTCGATCTTCATCAACATCACGGGTCCGTCTCTGAGAGTATCAAATCATCATTGATCGCCAATCGGTAAACCAAGAAAGTGCACTTTCTGTTCAATCGATCGAGAAATCGACAAGATAGGTGGCACCGGCCCGCTGTTAGCAATCAATGTCTGAAGTTGAATGATCATCCGATGTTGATCAGCATGAAGATCTATCGATGATCATCGCCAGAAGAATTCCAAAAGACGCGGCACGGCCCGCGACTCTTCGACTGCTCTGGCGACCACTTAATGCAGTTAATTGGCCCATTTACGGCAACTTATTGTGGTCATTAACTCGTTATTTCGGACGGCCCAATCAGAAGCAACCAAAAAGGAGTTACGGGTTAGCCATAAACACGACATTAACCCATGCAACTCCTTCCATCATGGAGATTAAAGGCGATTAAATGCTCTTAGTCCTCCTCCAGTGAATCAGAAGCCAACGAAAAGGGGTTACAAAATAAAGAATTAAATCTTGTAACTCCTCCCATTATGTGGCTTTATTACATTTAAAGCCCATAAACTCTCCTAAATGGCTACCAAAGGCCTATAAATAGGAGAGCTTTCCAAGAAGAACAGCCCCAGAAAAATCGATCTGAATCACGAAATCCAGACAGAAAGAATCCAGAGAGAGAGAAAACTCTGCTGAAGTTCTGCATCGACCACCGCTACAAGGTGAAAAAAGTCCCTTGGGGGGCATCACCCCCACCAGGTCCTTTGCCTTTCCTTCTGCTTCCGTGGCTTAGACGTGGCTTTTTAGCCCGTCTACTTAGCTTTTTATTGAACATAGGACCTCCTCTTGGTCTTCATCCTGTAAAAATCTGAGGTTATAGCCAAGCCAAGCGTATCAAGAACATCCTCTGTTCTGATCTGCATGGATGATGGCGAAGTCTATACATGGCTTGCGACCGTCAATCTGAACGAGTTCCTCATAATCTTATGAAAAGTTAGATCCTCCTTTTCTTGCTTTTCATTGTACTTTGTATTTTTCTGAAGAGACAAAAAATTCGTAACTCTTTTATTTCACTATTGATAATAATTGTAAATCGGCTATAAACGTGAAAAGTCGGCTATAAATGCCAAAATCGCCTTTAATGGCAAAACAAATGAAATCGCCTCTTACGGCATTTCAAAACCATGTCTCTTTTCTTAAATATATGTGCAATGAAAACTCAAAAGAAGTTGATTTCCTTTTCTACTGGTGAAGGTCGATCTCCGGATCACCATTTGCAATTCCAAGTAGAGTAGAAAATCTAGCACACCCACCCACTAAGAAAAATGTTGATGCTCGCTTTGCCTCTAGTTACGAAAGGGCCGTATTCCACAGACTCTCACGCCCGCCGACCTCAATAAGCACCGAGCGCGAAACGCGTGTCCATCAAGCTGCCACACCCGGTGGGACTCGTTCATTTGAGAACACGATGCTTTGAAATGAAATGTTTGCATATCATATTTTTGCTCTATGCTTATACTTCATTTTAAGATTCCTTGGCTACTTTCTAGATGGTGGCCTATGTTGGATTTCGCATTTAAAAAAAATGTGAAGGGATTTTTTTTGGAAATTTCTAATTCTCTCTTTGAGTTTATTTCCATTCTTCCTCTCTAAAAAAAAATCAGATTTCTCATGTTGGATTTAGACTTGAGAAACTTTGATCCTCTCCTTTCGTCCATGTGCTTGCAGAAATGTTGAACCTGATCGAATTGGGAATTGGGCCATCATTCATCTTCGATGAGTTCATTAAAGATCTTTCTAAAAAAAATCAGATTTCTCATGTTGGATTCAGACTTGGGAAACTTTGATCCTCTCCTTTCGTCCATGTGCTTGCAAAAATGTTGAGCATATTCAAATTGGGAACCGGGCCATCGTTTCTCTTCGATGAGTTCATTAAAGATCTTTCTAAGAAAAAAAATCAGATTTCTCATTTTGGATTCAAAATTGAGAAAGTTTGATCCTTTCCCTATCGGGCACTAGAGCTCGTAGAAATGTTGAGCCTGTGACGAATCGGGGATTGGGCCATCATTTCTCTTCAATGAGTTCATTAGGAATCTTCGGATAAAAAAGAGAAGAGAGAGAGACAAAGAACACTAAGGTTAATCAATTATGTTCTTTGACCACGATTGATTCAAGAAAAGCCTTATCCAGAGTGTGGAGACAGCTTGACTGTTCTAGGCAAGGGTCCTCCAAACGGTTTCATTAAGTAGTCCTACCCTAACCTGGGGGCAATTCTATCAATTGAGGTTTCATAAGACCGGATTAGGAGGCCTATGTGCACTCTTCCGTCTTTAGATCTTCTTTAAAAAAAAAACTTTCGTCATTTTTGGATTCAGATTTGAGAAATTTTGGTCCCTTCTCTTCTGGGCACCAGCGCTCATAGAAATGTTGAGCCTGTGTTCGGATTGGAATACCATTTGCTCTCTTAGACGAATCCAATCTTGACCTTTCAAAAAAAAAAAAGAACTTCAGTCAACTTCGGGTTCAGATTTGAGAAATTTTGGTCTTTTCCCTTCTGGTCGCTGCTCCCAGAAATATTGAGCCCGTGTTTGGATTGGAATACCATTTGCTCTCTTTGACAAATCCGATCTTGACCTTTCAAGAAAAAATCTCGTCATTTTGGATTCAGATTCGAGAAATTGTGGTTCCTTCCCTTCTGGACACCGGTGCTCGCAGAAATGTTGAGCCCGTGTTCAGATTGGAATACCATTTGCTCTCTCTGACGAATCCAATCTTGACCTTTCAAAAAAGAGAGTCGCATCTCATGTCCATCACATGGATGTGATTTCCAACATTTGTGTCTAGCGGTACTGGTATGCCCTTTCAGGGTCTACTGTATTGGCGACCGACACATTTGTAATTCCAACCTTATATTCGTCTTACCTCGAGCAAGCCCTGCTTCTCGATAAGCTGAATTTAGGTTTACAATTGCTTCTAGCGGTCACTGGAACGCTCATTCTGGGCTCACCATACTTGCAATAAGAACAATTGTACCTTCTATGGCGTTTTGCCTTCTTCATGTCACTTGGGTCGAACCATGACCTTCGAGCGATTTGAAAAGACGAAACCATAGTTTTCCCATTTATGGTCATTATATTCTTGTGATTACTAATGGATGTGGTCTTGTTTCAGAAAATTTGCGAAACTCACAATGGCAGCCTCTTTAACCATTACTTTCGACGAAAACAAGCACCAACTCATGCTTCAACATAAGCAAAACATGTGCACTCATAAGCGCCCTATCAGCTGCTGAAGTGTCACCTCTCTCGGCAACTCTCTGAACTCTAGGTCGACCTCGACTCCCCGGACTATCTTCTTTGGGACGTTGGGACCATTCCCACTTCCTGAAGAAGAAACTGCGCCTGCCAAAAAATAGAAGACTGCCTCACAACGTGTCACTACCATGACATCAAAGGAGAGCGCTCTGAAGCCTGAATCCAGCGGCACTCCCGCGAAGCCTCAACCCATAAACAACCAGGTCTATCCCAAGACTTGGTCCCCAAAACCTTCACCAAAACAAAGAAGGTCCCAAGTATCCACAAAGCCAGTATACCTGGCCCCACTCAAGGAGAACCAGTTCTACCCTCTTGCTTACATGAAAGAGGAGAGACCCGTCTCCCACTTGACAACCAAGTCAACCCAGCATGGGCCAACTTGTTCCTACAAGTCCAAAATCAAATCATGCATCACAAGGCCTCTACAAGCACTTGCCAAGGCCTACACTCTTTCGATTCGACCCTTTAACTCTACAGGCGCTGAACTTGAAAAATTCAAAGCTTCGTTACGACAGGCAAAGGACCGGGTCTGGATTTTGTCAATTCCTTGCTTCAAAGAAGACAGGCTAGGCTGCTGCGCCCGAGGGAGCACATCCTTCATTATCAAAGCCCAGCCAGAGCTGATAGAAGCTCAAATTGCTCATCATGTATGCTGCCGCACATCGATCGACAAAAGAGACTACACAAGCAACGGACCCAGCATCCTACACTTCAAGTCTCTCACAAATGGGTTGAAAACGAAAGACCCGACCAAGTTGCTGCTGGCCATATGGTTAGAAAAATCAGAAGATGTCAAAAGTCAGCAACCAAAATCCATGTCCGACGTCTGGTGACTCGCATCGTCTCCAGGACATGAAGACATTTAGTGGAATCTCCTGCTCCTTCAAGCCAAGGACGATAGAGTGATCCTTCCTCAAGCTATTCATAAAAAAAAATGAGCCCTAGCTCAGTCACCATGACAAACTCTTTGTTCGAATCACGAGGGATGAACGTCTTGGCTATAAACTTTGAGCAACCACCTCGCAATCCACCTTAAGATGATGCTCTCACACGCATCCAGCAGTTGGAACAAGGCCAGCAGAGGATTGAAACTCTGATGGAAAACCTTTTCCTCGCCTTTCAAAACCAGGCGAACAATGACCCTCCTCCGAATCTTCAAAATGATGAGGCAAGTGGAGAAGAAAATGAGTCACGCGCCCTTACCAAAAAGGATGTGGACAGTATCCTCGCCGAAGTAAAAGAAGAGGATATACTCAAGGAGCATGGGATCAAACCACCTTATCCCTTATGGATGGACTCGGTCCCGTTCCCCACAAAATTCAAGCATCCTACTCTCCAAACGTATGCGGGGAAAGGATCAGCCGGACAGCACGTCATCCACTTTAAAATCCTGACGGGAGCTATCGCGGATCAAGATGAACTCAAGATTCGCCTCTTTGCAAGTACCCTAAAAGGTACGACCTTTGACTAGTACTCCACTCTGCCGGAGGACTCCATCCAAAACTGGGCCTTGCTAGAGACATGCTTCTTGACTCACTTCAAAGGTGAGGACCATCTTGCTACTATGGCTCAACTCTGTAGCCTCAAACAGGAGCAGAATGAGTCGACATACGACTTTATTCACAAGTGGAAAGCAATGGCGTACAAATGCTCAGATGTACTGCCACAAGCATCGCTAGTCAACATCTGCCGAAACAGCATGAGAGCATGGATCCGCTCCATGATTATCGACAACAAATCAAAAAACCTGGGAGAACTCCTAGAAGCTTCTATGGAGGCTGAAATGGTGATCAAAGACCTCAACAGTCAGAAATCATCAAGGAAGGAACCAACTACCATTGCAACCTCTAAAACAAAGAAAAAAGAGGTCTTCAATGTGTAAACCAAGTCAGCTCCTTAGCCACCAAAGAAAGCTGAAAACAAAGCTGCAGGTAAGAGACCTGAACTCTCTGATGCGTTCAAATAACGAGTAGAAAAGAAATACCAGTTTGATGAAATCTTCGGGGCTCTCATGTCAAATGGTAAGCTCACCTTGCCTGAACCCAAAAGACCGGGAGATGTTGGCAAAACCCGCGATCCTCGGTACTGTCCATACCACCAGATGATCTCGTCTCTCAATCAATGCTTTATTGTAAGTGAGAAGACAAACGAGATGTGAAAAAACGGAGTCATCAGCTTTGACAAGAACTATGGGTCTGCCTCTGTCAACATGGTGTCATGTAGACAAACCTCAAAATCACTAAAGAAGAAGATCACTACTTCCTTAAGGTGATAAAAAGAATTCAAACGTCCGAAGTGTTGGTTCCTTACCTGACATCAGACGGGCAACCCATATGGGTACATCCCGATCTCTTGGAAGATGAAATCTGTGAGGTTGTGAAAACAAAGCCGACAACTCAACAACGAAGGCATGCTAGGAAACAGCTCCTCAAGCTCAAATGGCAAGAGAAGACCCAGCCAAAATAAGAACTCCATGAAAAGGCAAAGACCTCCTCTACCGCTTCATTGGAGGCAACATAAGAGTCCCTTCCAAAGACTTCAAAAGTGGTAAGAAAGTTCACAGTCAGTGATTTCATTCCACCTCAATTCAAAATAGAAGCCACGCAGAGGGCATCATACTTTTGTAATTCGGTAGTTGGATTCTCCATGGATGGATACAAGTCTAGTGACATCGATGAGTGGGAGGAATCCCTTTAAACAGGAGAATACCTCTCCGACGAAGAATAGGTTCCTAAAACTCACTTTATGCCAGTAATCTGGTATAACTCCCTATAACCACAAGGATCCTGGTCTAGTGATGAAGAAGACCAAGATGCTGTTCAAAAAGATGTTGTTGACCCAACACCTGCCATTGCTCCAGTGGAACCCAAACCTGTTGAACCACAAAGAGCAGACGAAGAAGAAGATTTGACTCTCATGCCTAATATTAAAGAATATGCGAGGATCTTGCAGCATCTTGCCTTAGAACAAGAGCAAGATCACGTCAACGAGCTTCGTCGTGATGAAAAACCAGAATCGGAAGTCCCTGAAGTCCACGAGGTACCTCCTCCCTTAACTCCTGAAATTGGAGAAAACTTCTGGATTGATGATCCTTTTACATCCAAGGATGAGTCTGACTCCCATCAGTCCCTTTTGGTAGCGTCTCCTGTCAGAGCTGCCTGCAATGTGATAATTCGGGATTATAGCTCTTTTGAAACCTCGTCAGGAACCATATCTTTTGGAGCTACTTTGTCTCACGTGACTTTCACTGAGATAACACCCTCTCAGGCTTCTTCTCCTGAGATTGTAACTTCAGAACTCACACTCTTCCCGACCGATCATCATGAAGAAACCCCAGCTTTCGATGCTTGGGACGATGAATTGTCAACAAAAAAGAAAAGTTGCTGGATGCTGTTTAGGACTTGTTCCCGAAAAATGCTCCATGCAATACAATCACCGAGGATGACAACTCTGCTCCAAACATATCCCCACTAACTGAGAAACGATAGCCTCTTGATCTTAAAGACAATCTTCCAAATGAAGACCCTTCTCAAGAAGCTCTCGAAGTTGGTAGAGGCACCCGCTCTGTCAAGGACTACCACAAAAATTACAACCAATCATTTCTTACTTATATAAATCCTTCAGGAAAAGACGTTGTAAGCGCCCCCAGTGGCAACAATGATGAACATGCAGGCCCCAAGGAGGCTTTCAAGTATGACTTGATCAAGCACTTCTAACACATACCTGCACGACTGCACATCCTAGACTTGTTACGAATGTCTCCATGCACTCATGATAATCTCATTTCAGAATTACAAATACTGAATGAGGATGTCGACAAACATGCCCTGCAAGTCCTCCAAATTGAAATGGACTATCGGGTCAAAAACTCAGAAACCTCCTCAAAGGGGGAAAAGAAGAAAACTGAGGGATCTTGCATTGAATGCCTCTTGGTTCAAAAAGCAAGCAGTGCAACCATCGCCTTTACAAAGGAAGACCTCCTACTTGGCCAAACAAGGCACAACCGACCCCTGTACTTCACAAGGTACATAAAGGAAATGCCTATGCACAGAGTTCAGATCGACCTAGGTTTTGCACTCAACCTCATCTCCACTTCAGCTCTCGAAGAGTTGGGCATCCCACCTAGCAAGCTGAGCCACACATCTGTATCTATCCTTGGATACGATGGGAGCACTCAAAGGCCTATTCGAAAAATCAAGTTCAAGTTGCAGATCGGTGATCTTATCTCTTAGGTCACTATGTATGCAATAAAAACCCCTTCATGCTACAACATCCTTCTCGGACGCCCCTAGATACACGAGAATGGTGTTGTTCCTTCAACTCTACATCAGTGCATCAAGTTCGTTGGCAATGACGGCATGATATATCGAGTCTTTGCGGACAGAAAACCCTGTAAAGGTAAAGAAGTCCACTTTGCAGACTCACAGATGTATGAAGGTGAGAAAGAAGAAGAGGAGAAAGAAATAACATCCTTTGCCGAAAATCTCCAGAAAGATAAATGCAAGGCTCCTCAACAATCACCGGCAGAAAAATAACCCTTCGGTAAATCCAAAGAGAGTAGTCAATCCCCCTTCATCATCTCTCTCAAGCTTTCAAAGCCTTTGGTCATCACAACTAAATTGAAGAAGGCAAAGCAAAAGTCTGGGGGCAAATTTGTTGTCTCTTTCGTATCTATCATGCAAGATACATATTCGGATTCAGAGCCAGAAGACGACACATCATCAAGCGAAGCTGACAATCAGCAAGTTCAGCCTGCTCTACCTGCAATGGAGACAACTTCTGAAGTAGAAGATCCTACGTCTGCTTCCTTCGTTGTTCCGGTAACCTTAGCAAAGGAAAAGCCGATATTCTTCCATAGATGGGATGCTTCTTCATCAAACTTCATGCTTGAACCTTTCCAAAATGAAGGTATGCCTCAACTATCCCTATATAGTCTTGTGGCACAAGCTATTATGAAGGAAATGGGCTATGACGCTCAAAATCGAGTCGGTTTGGGAGAAGGCCGCGGTATTCACACCATTTGGGCCTGCCTTGACCAAAAGCCAGCTGGTAGATAGGAGACTCTACGACAATGTAGAAAAGTCTTCACACGGGTTAGGATATGATCCCGACACTCCTCTAAGACAATTGACACAAAGGCTGAAAAGTCGATTTGCCGACCAAGCCTCAACATCTCATATCCATGATGACATTGATCTCCCTGGATATCTCTTCGATGAGTCACCTGATAAAGATCTAGGAAGCTCATCCAATTGATACGTTTCTCTGACGATGAAGAGGAATTGTCTGATAACACAGATGTCTGGTATTCTGACCTAGAAGAACCCTCGTCTCCAAAAGAAGTAACCTACTTCGATCCAGTTTCAACAGGCGATTGGGACCATCTCATAGCAAGCCTTGAGAAGATCACTTATCAAGAAGACCCATGGAAAGGAACAAAGCCTTGGTCTGAAAATGCCCTTGGAACCTCAGAAGGTTTCGTTGAGTTGGAAGTCTCTGAAAATATTATGGAGGAACCACCTTCGAATCTTCCAACAGAAGATCCTGTTCAAAAGATAGACTTGGGAACACCAGATAACCCACGTCCTGTATTCATAAGTGAGAATATAAAGGATGATGAGTTAACCGAGTATATCGCTTTTCTTCGTGAGTTTGTTGATTGCTTTGCATGGTCTTACGCTGAAATGCCTGATTTATACCCCAAAGTAGCAGTCCACAAGCTCAATCTTCAAGAAGACATCAAGCCTGTCAAACATGGCCAAAGAAGATTCCGTCCGGATGTGATGGATATAATCGAACAAGAAGTTCAAAAGCTCAAAAACATTGGCTTCATCCGAGAGGAACAACATCCTGAATAGTTGGCCAACATTGTCCCCATGACAATTAAAAATGGCAGATCAGAGTCTGTATTGACTATAAAGCCTGAATGGTGATTGCCCGAAAGATGAATTTTCGTTCCCCATACCGAAGGTAATGATTGACAATACCTGTGGACTCGAGCGAATGACATTCATGGATGGCTTTTCTACTACAATCAGATAAAGATGCATCCTGAAAATAAAAAACAAACTTCATTTCGGACTCCATTTGGCGTGTATTGCTACACTATCATGCCATTTGGTCGGAAAAAGTTGCTGGATGCTGTTCAGGAATGGCGCTTGCCCTAAAGATGAATTCCCACTCTTGATACCGGAGGTAATGATTACAATACCTGTGGATTCGAGCGAATGACATTTATGGATGAATTCTCTGGTTACAATCAGATAAAGATGCATCATGAGGATGAAAAACACACTTTATTTCGGACTCCAATTGGCACGTATTGTTATACTGTCATGCCATTTGGTCTGAAAAATGCTGGTGCCACATATCAGAAGGCTATGATGAAAATATTTCAAGATATTCAGCATAAGACGGTCGAATGTTACGTTGATGACCTCGCCGTCAAAAGCAAAAGAAAAGAAGATCACCTCGAAGACCTTCGAGAAGTCTTCCTCCGGCGTCGCAAACACAAACTGCAGATGAATCCTCTGAAGTTCTTCTTTGGCCATTCGTCGGGTAAGTTTCCCGGACTCCTAGTTCGGAAAGCTGGAATAGAACTTGACCCTATCAAAGTCAAGGCTATTCTAGAAATGCCCTCTCCAAGAACATTGAGAAAATTGAAAGGCCTTCAAGGAAGATTGGCCTACATCAGGCGGTTCATCTCCAATCTTTCGGGGAAGTGCCGTCCATTCTCTCGGTTGATGAAAAAAGGTGTAAACTTTGTCTGGGACGCTGACTGTGAAGCCGCATCTCAAGATATCAAGTCATACCGACCAAACCTCCATTGTTAGCTGCTCCTACCACTGGGAAACCATTCATCTTGTACACAAGATCCCTCGACCATTCTCTGGGCGCTCTCCTTGCACAAGAAAATGATGAGAGAAAAGAAGCTGCTCTATACTACCTTAGCTGCATGTTGGGAGGTGCAGAGCATCGTTACTCTCCGATCGAGGAATGCCTTGCAGTGATGTTCGCCGTACAAAAGCTACGTCACTACCTGCTCTCCAACACAGTTTACCTATTTTCGAGGATCAACCTCTTGAAGGTCTTTGTCACCAAGCAGGTTCTCTCAATGCACGACCGGCAAAATGGTTCATCCTTATGTCATAATTTGATATTAGGTATATATCGCAAAAAGTAAGCAAAGGCTAAGCTCTAGCAGACTTTCTCGTAGAGCATCTATTGCATAAAGATTATCAACTCGGAGATGATCTCCCAGACGAACACATCTATAATGTGGAGACTTCCTCACAAAATGCCTCCTGGGACATGTACTTTGATGGTGCAACCAGGACAAATGAAAAAGGACAACTGATCTCGGGAGTTGGCATCCTCTTTGTTAGCCTTGACAAATACATGATTCCACATTCTTTTTTCCCTACTGGAACCATGCACAAACAATGCAGTTGAAGACCAAGCTCTGATCCTAGGATTGGAACTCGCCATCGAATCCGGCGTCACCATGCTGGAGGTCTTTGGAGACTCTCAACTGATCGTCAACCAGATGAATTAGAAATTTGAAGTTAGGAGACCTGATCTGCTGCCTTACTATAATAAGGCACGATCCCTTTTGCAAAAGTCTGACATCTGTCACATCACCCAAACATCCGTGCAGCTGCCCTGGCCGGTCTTACCACATCTTTGGCAATCCAAGAAGGGGAAAATATGCAAATTACAGTGTGCGAGAAAAGGATCCTCCCTCCTCTTAAGATACACCAAGCAGTTGCTGAATGCCACCGAGTGGTTGGAAGTTGGATCTCTATCCTTCAACCTTCAATCGGCGACTGGAGGGATCCGTTCATTGATTACACTATGTTCGGAATCCTACCTGAAGATCCAAAAGAATGGGTAAGCATCCAAAGGCGAGCCTCAAACTTTCATTTGGTTATTCCTTCAAAAATCCTCTACAGGAAATCCTTCAACGGAGTACTTCTACGCTGCTTGTCACAACAAGAGGCTGAAGAAACACTCAAAGAAGTTCATGCTGGTCTTTGTGGAGCCCATTAGGCTGGTCCGAAGCTCTACGATCAGATAAAAAGGTTAGGTTACTATCGGCCTACCATGGTAGCTGACGCATTGCAATTTGCTAAGCGTTGCCAACAATGCCAAGTTCACGAAGATTATATTCACATGCCTCCAGAATGGCTGCATCCTATAGCAATCTCATGGCCTTTCGAAGCCTGGGTATGGACATCATAGATCCTATTTCTCCGCTTCAAGCAAAGGTCATCGCTTCATCTTCGCTGTTACGGATTATTTCTCCAAGTAGTCAGAAGCATTTGCGCTCAACAAAATGAAGACCCCATCAATCCTTCAGTTCTTGCGCACCAACATCGTTTGTCGTTTCGGCATACCTAAAAGATTCATCCATGATAACGGACCACAATTCCGGGATCATCGATTCTACAGGTTCTGCAACAAATACAAAATCTAAAGCTGTCCTTTGACTCCATACAATCTGGCAGCAAACGCATTAACAGAAGTCTTCAACAAGACACTCTGCAAAATCCTCAAGAAAATGGTCTCTAGTCACAAAAGAGACTGGAGCGACAAGCTGTCTGAAGCTTTGTGGGCCTATCGCACCACTGTTCGAGGACTAACCCATAGCACACCATTCTCTGTGGTCTATGGATGCGAAGCTATCTTACCCTTGGAAGTACAAATTCCTTCCTTGAGGGTATCTCTGCAAAATGACATGACTCAAGAAAGCAATGTCAAATTGCGACTCCATGAGCTGGACAATCTCAACGAGAGACGGCTCGAAGCTCGACAGAGCCTTGAACTTTACCAAGAGCACGTGGCCGGATCTTTTGACAAGAAGGTCAAGCAACGCGCCTACAAAAAAGATGACTTGGTTCTTGTGGTAAAAAGACCAATGGTCTTCTCTCACAAGTTCAAAGGCAAGTTTGAGCCAAAATGGGAGGGACCCTACTTCATCGACAAGGTTTTCTCCAACGGTGCATATGCACTCCGAAATATGGAGGGTGATGGATGTATGTTGCCCATCAACGATAAGTTCTTAAAGCGGTCTTACCCTTGAAGACTTACCCAACTGGGTAAGAGCAATGTCTGCACGGCAAAAAATCATTTCCATGTACTTGCTCATCAAACCCACTCTTTTAGAATTTTCATATCAAATGTTCAAATTCTTAGAAACTAAAAAACAAAACTTATTTTCATCATTTCATTGTTCAAAAAATCCTAGTTTAGAGCTTCTCCCTGACTTGAACAAAATTTTCGATCCTTGAACCCAAAATTCATGGTTTTAAACAAAATAAGGATTCAGGGATTTCCACCCTAGTCCACCCTCCCTTTCACCGCCAAAATGGTTTTAGGTCAAAATTTAAGACCCTCGTGTCTTTAAACAAAAAGGTTTTTCAAAAACTGCGGGGAAGCGAAGCTTAGTCGATACTCGCACAAATCGGAAGATGCATACCACGTTCGACACTTCCAAAATAATAGGGAAGCGACATTTCGTCGATACTTGTAAAATCCAAAAATTGTGGAGACGCAACATTTTAGTTGATATCCACAACCCAAATTTCAAAGGTTCAAAGAACAAGAATCTAAAACCGTGAAGATGCAACATTTCAGTTGATATCCACAACCCAAATTTCAAAGGTTAAAAAAAAAACCCTAAAACCGTGGAGACGCAACATTTCAGTTGATTTCCACAACCCAAAATCTAAAGGTTTGAAAAAACCTAAAATTGTAGAGACACAACATTTCAGTTGATATCCACAACCCAAATTTCAAAGGTTCAGAAAAAAAAAAACTAAAATCGTGGAGATGCAACATTTCAGTTGATATCCACAACTCAAAATCCAAAGGTTCGAAAAAACCTAAAATTGTAGAGATACAACATTTCAATTGATATCCACAACCCAAAGGTTCGAAAGAACCTAAAATCATGGAGACGCAACGTTTCGGTTGATATCCACAACCCATAGGTTTGAGAAAACCATAATTTTCAAAAATCGTGGGGAAACTACATTAAGTCAGTACCCGCAAAACAAAATATTTTAAAAAGCAAGGAAGCGACGCTTAGTCAATACTTGCACGCAAATCCGCGATGAGGCGACATTCCATCGATACTTGCAAGACCATTCAGTAGGGAGGCAACTTTTGGTCGATACTTGCATTTTTGAAAACCAAAAACCTGGCTCTCATGCCAAAATCGGCTATAAGTGCCACACAAACCGGCTATCAATGCCACAAAAACCGAATATAAATGCCACAAAACTTGGCTTTCACGCCAACAAACCAAAACTTGGCTTTAAAAAAACTCGGTTATAAATGTCACAAACCGGCTATAAATGCCACAAAACCGGCTATCAATGCCACAAAATCGGCTATCAATGCCACACAAACCGGCTATCAATGCCACAAAATCCGACTTTCATGCAAAAATCGGCCCTCATGCCACAAAACCGGTTGTTAATGCCACACAAACCGGCTATCAATGCCACAAAATCCGGCTTTAATGCAAAAATCGGCTCTCATGCCACAAACAAACCTTGGCCTTCGCACCAAAAGCAAAATTTTGGTTATCATGCCATAAACCCAAAATTAGCTCTCATGCCACAAGCAAAATCTTGCTCTCATGCCACAAACAAAATTTGGCTCCCATGCCAAAACAATCATTTGACAAAAGATTTTCACAATATGACAAACTTTTGATCAAATTTTCAAAAAACAATCATTTCCCATTTAGCAATTGTTTTAAACACAAAAAAAAAGATTTTAAAAAAAAAGATTTAAGTAAAAGTAGGGAATACAAAAAAAAGAAGTGTTCACAAGCACTACAAAAAAGAATACCGAAAAAAAATGTGGTACCCAAAAAAGAAGAAGAGTTTCTGTTACAAAAAATGAGAAACCAGGAGCTCAGCCAAAAAAGGCCTCCAGCCAAAGTTTCAGCTCATCGAGCAAACTTTTGGCCTCAGTCGTTAGTGTTTCCAAAGAACGCTTCTTTAGGAACTTGCCATGCGATGCTGGAGAATGCTTTAACCCTTTGTCGCGACCCCAGATCGAAAGGGGAAGATCCGAGTCCGGGAGTCGGGACAGTGGTGGGGTGATGCCGCGCCACGTGCATCTCTTTGGCTAAAATGCACACGGAATTAAAAGAATATTTATCCGTGCACGTGATTTCCCACAGGGTTCCGCGGTGAGGATTATCTTTACACATCATCTCACATATAACCGTATCAAACATATTTTCAAGATTGCGGAAGCGTGTAGTAAACCATATTAATACCATTCAAATCCATAAACAAGACTGATTTATGGTTAACATAACAAGATATCAGGATGAGCAATGATCAAGCATGTTTTCCCCAAAAGTAAAGTTAAGTGTAATTACAAAATATCAGTTGATTAATGCTCCCAAAATAACGGTCAACAAAGACCGTACAACCAAATGAGATCTAAAACAAAGATATCAAATTCCCAAAGTGTATCGTCCTCAAGGCAAAGCCGTATGTCTACATGACATCATCGGCTTGCCACTCAATCACTCGTTGCGGTTCACCGACCGCCTCCTCTGGCTCCTCCTCAATGGCAATAAGCTCGGGACCTGAGTACCAAAATAAATGGATCAGACACGACGGTCTGGCAGGTGGGTGAAAGGATATGACAATAATAAAACAATGATGCTATGCAAGAGTTAAGAAAACTTATGGATAAATAATGAACTTTATAAAAGACAATGTATCATTTCAAAAGAAGTACATATGCGATAAATCATGTAAGGTAACAAGGATTCGGAAACTGTCAAGATGGCAACCCCACAAGCTAGATCCTCCCTTCACCGAAGTGAAGAGAGCGCATACCCTAATAGGATCATTGACCTCAGTCACACGAGGTGAGGAGGAACAACGATAAACAGGATCATTGGCCTCAGTCACACGAGGTGAGGAGGAACAACGATAAATATTATAATATACATATATATATACTCTGCGGGACCACGGTAGCGAACCGGGTAAAAACTCTGCACATTCCAGACTGTAGCTGACTATCAGGAGGGGAAGGAACCCCAAGTCGGGAGATCAAACCGACGAGGTCGTCCAAGCTCAGTGGTGCCGACTCATAGGTCAAATACGATAACTCAGATCATATGCACGGTAAGAAACGGGGTGCCAAAATGCACAAAATACACATTCACCTCGAGTTGCCATATACAAGTTAGCAAAAGCTAAACACATCACTTCTAGTACTCTTGGGACGGTCTAGTCACATCAAGTTGGTTTGAAATCCCAAAATAAGAGTTAGGTTGAAAATTAGATACAATTAGTTTTCCATACTTTTACAGGCCAACAATGGGGTTTCTAGAATTGAAACAGTGCGAATAGGGTCCCGTATGTCGGTTATGATGAAATTTTGGTACTCTTTAAGAGTTAGGGACATTCCGGGTCCTTATACACATTGAACAATCTAGAAAACCTCATGGAGTTTCCATGATGAGGTTCCTCCTTCCTTCGGACTTCATATAATGCCTTACCCATCCTTGAATAGCATTGGGCCTCCAAACAATACCTCCACACTACAGCCCTTCACAATATACCCCAATCTTTCATGGGTTTGAATGCATCATTATAGGTTCAATGTCTTCAAATAAGAAGATAAGGGATAGAGCTGAATTGGACTTGAGTATGGCTTGGAATGAATCTGGAAATTTGTCTCACAATTCTCCTATTTTACAGTTTATCTCATTTCAGTCCGATCGATCGGACTCCTTGGCCGATCGATCGGTCCTGAATTTGCTTCCAGTTATTTACAGTCCGATCGATCGGACCTGATGGGCGATCGATCGGTCCTGAGAACCCTCTCAGTTATTTACAGTCCGATCGATCGGACCTGACGGGCGATCGATCGGTCCTGAGAACCCTCTCAGTTATTTACAGTCCGATCGATCGGACATGACGGGCGATCGATCGGTCCTGTAGCGAATCTCAACCCATTTGGTTGAATCCTTCTCTTGTCCAACTCCAATCCATTTCCTTTCTTTCCCCTTCTTCCATACATATCTTCACAATTAATTAGGCTATTCCTTGGCCTCATTATCTCATCAATTCATCATTCAAAATCAATAAGACTAAACCATCAAACATAATAAATCAATAAAACCATCAATGAAGACAAATCAAGATCTTTGCAGAAAACATGATAAAACACATGAAAATCATTTCATCCACTTGCCTTGGGTCCAATTGCAAATCAATTGAGCTCTAATCACCTCTTAGGCCCACAATCAAACACCTATACACAAAACCCCCAAATCCAAACCCTAGATTAACAAAACTAATTAAAACAAAATGGAATCTTCCAATAATTGAAATAGAGTTACCCTAGGGCTAAACAAACAAGATTATAAAACTTTTAGGAAAAACACTTACAAAGAAGTTCTTCAAAAGGCAAGGTGTTGTCCAAAGTAAATCTTAGAGTGGGCGGTTTTCTTCAAAATTGGTGTCAAGACGAAGGCCTTGAGATGAGGAAGAAGATTATAGTCTCTAACCTTCCATTAGCACTAGCTTAGTGGGGGATTGAAGATGAAGAGGCAAGAAAAGGTAAGGGAAAACCCTTAGGGCTAGGATTTCTCTTCTCCTCTAGGGTTTTTGCCAGAAATGGGAAAAAGAAGAAGAAGCTTTCTATATATAGTAAGTGAGGATGGGGCCCACAACTTAAAAGACTTCTCGGGCTCAAAACATAGTTTTCGGGGCTTCAAACGAATTCGACGAAGAAGACAAAATTGATCGGCAAAATTTCTAGTTTCCAAAAAGTATATATTTTGTACATTTTGGTGACATTGAAATCGGTGTCCAGATTTTGGGTAAAAAGACCATTTTGCCCTCAATTAGTGAAAAATCGAGTTTAAGGTCTTCAAATGAAAACGATGTCAACATGAAAATTGTAGGGATTAATAAGATAAGTCCAATGGGGTTAAAAACACGATTCTTGGAAATCATCGGTAAAACCCCCAATCTCGCACAATTCGTAACAAGAACCCCCAAAGGGTCCTACAAATAAAAAGGCTCTCCAAATACCCCAAAGCTATTCGAAAAGCTATTCTAATCCCCAACTAATCCAAAAACCACTAAACAAACTTAAAACTAATACACAACTTAATCAACTCTAAACGAGGTCTCTCGGGTTGGGGTCTTACATCCTCCACCCCTTAGGACATTTGGTCCTCAAAATGGAAATTAAAACTCACCTCCGGTAGGAGATGTGGGTACTTCTTCTGAACTTGATCCCGTAATTCCCAAGTTGCTTCTTCCGGTCCATGATTCTCCCAAAGTACCTTGACCCACTGAATAGTCCGAGTTCTCAATTCTTGTTCCTTGGTGTCAATGATCTGTTTAGGCTTCTCAACATAGGTCGCATCTTCTCGAATTTCCAACGGCTCATAACGGAGTATGTGTAGTCTGTCAGGAACGTACTTCTTCAACATAGACACATGAAAAACATTGTGTACGCCGGAGAGCTCAGGTGGTAAGGCTAACCTGTAAGCCACATCACCAATCCTACTCACAATGTCATACGGTCCAATGTACCTCCTAGATAATTTGCCGTTCTGTCCAAACCTCAAAGTTCCACGAGTAGGTGACACTTTCAAGAAAACCTTATCTCCTTCTTTGAACTGTAAATCCCTTCTGTGAGAGTCTGCATAACTCTTCTGTCTACTCTGAGCCACTTTCAGACGTTCTTGGATCAACTTGACCTTGTCACTTGTCTCACTAACAATGGTCGGTCCATGGAAACTGCGAGTACCAACTTCTTCCCAACAAACAGGTGTTCTACACCTTCTGCCATACAAAGCCTCAAAAGGTGCCATACCGATACTCGAGTGAAAACTGTTGTGGTAAGCGAACTCACACAACGGTAAGGCTTCATCCCACTGAGTCTTGAAATCTAACACACAAGCTCGAAGCATATCCTCAAGTGTCTGAATTGTCCTTTCTGACTGACCATCGGTCTGTGGGTGATAGGCTGTGCTGAACTGTAACTTCGTACCCATAGACTCATGCAATGTCTTCCAAAATCTTGAGACAAATCTGCTGTCTCTATCGGATGTGATGGAAACTGGCTGTCCATGACGACTGACAATCTCTGTGACAAACAACTGAGCCAAAGGTAACATATGCATTTTCTTTCCAGTCTTCATCGGTAGGAAATGAGCTGACTTGGTAAGACGGTCCACTATGACCCAAATAGCATCATTGCCCTTACTAGTCTTCGGTAAACCCGATATGAAATCCATGGTAATGTGCTCCCATTTCCATTCCGGAATTTCTAATGGTCGTAATAACCCTGGAGGCTTCTGGTGTTCCGCCTTGATCAACTGGCATGTCATACAACGAGAGACGAAAGCTGCTATCTCTCTCTTCATGTTATTCCACCAAAATCTGCCCTTCAAATTCTGATACATCTTCGTACTGCCCGGATGTATGGAATACTTGGTATTGTGAGCCTCAGACATGATATCATCCCTCAAGTCCTCCAAGTTAGGCACACACAGACGGTCTCGGTAATACAAAACTCCATCTACAACACGAAAATCCGGACGATCTGCTAAGTGCTCAGAAATCTTAGCCAATTCTGGGTCTTGTAACTGATTCTCTTTGATCTTCTGAATGAACGAAGGCTCTGACACTGACATGTTTGCTAACATGACACCCTCTCTTAGTGGATGAAAATCTACACCCAACTCTTCTAACTGTTATACCACATAAGTCCCACGAAGACTGGCCATGCTCACTGGCTTTCTGCTCAAGGCATCTGCGACTACATTCGCTTTTCCCGGGTGATACTTGATTGGAAAATCGTAATCCTTGATATATTCCATCCATCTCCTTTGCCTCATGTTCAACTCCTTCTGAGAAAACAAGTACTGTAGGCTACGGTGATCGGAGTGAACCTCAAACTTTTCTCCATAGAGGTAGTGTCTCCACATCTTCAAAGCTAAAACAACTGCGGCCAACTCGAGATCATGTGTTGCATAGTTCTTTTCATGATCCTTCAACTGCCGTGACCCATATGCAACTACCTTCCCATCTTGCATTAGCACGCATCCAAGTCCAACATTAGAAGCATCGGTAAAAATGGTAAAACCGCCGCTCCCAGATGGCAAAGTAAGGACTGGAGCTGTAGTCAATCTCTTCTTCAGCTCTTGGAAACTAGCCTCACACTTGTCTGTCCAAACATATGGTGCATTCTTCCTTGTCAACTTCGTCAGAGGTGATGCAATCGACGAAAATCCTTGCACAAACCTCCGATAATATCCTGCCAATCCAAGAAAACTCCTGATTTCTGATGCATTCTTCGGTCTATCCCAATTCATGATTGCCTCAATCTTGGACGGGTCCACTGATAATCCTTCTTTGGAGATGATATGACCCAAAAATGTGACTTGGTCCAACCAAAATTCACACTTACTAAGTTTTGCAAACAACTGATTCTCCCTCAAAAGCTGGAGTGCTATCCTCAAATGTTCTTCGTGCTCTCCTTTGGTCTTGGAATATACCAAAATATCATCAATAAACACCACTGTAAACTGATCCAAATACTCCGCAAATATTTTGTTCATCAATGCCATGAAAACTGCCGGTGCATTAGTCAGACCAAATGGCATCACTAGAAACTCATAGTGTCCATATCTTGTCCGAAAGGCTGTTTTTGGTACATCTGAGTCTCTAACTCTCAACTGATGGTAGCCTGACCTCAAATCAATCTTCGAAAAATAAGCAGCTCCTTGCAACTGATCAAACAATTCATCTATCCTTGGCAATGGATATTTGTTTTTTATGGTCACTTGGTTCAATCTTCTATAGTCAATACACATTCTCATGGAACCATCCTTCTTCTTTACAAACAAAACTGGTGCTCCCCACGGTGACACACTAGGTCTCACGAAACCTTTGTTCAGAAGTTCTTGCAATTGCATCTTCAACTCTCCCAATTCTGCCGGGGCCATTCTATAAGGTGCGATAGATATCGGAGCAGTCCCCGGTAACAACTCAATAGTGAAGTCTATCTCTCTAATGGGTGGCAATCCTGGTATCTCCTCCGGGAAAACATCCGGAAACTCACAAACAATTGAAATCTCCTCCACCCCTTGGGACCGTTTATCCTCCGTGATAAACGCCAAATAACCCTCACAACCACTTTTTAGAAGCCTATCAGCCTTCAACGCTGAAATAAACCCTGCACCAGAATTACTCCTCTCTCCCTGAAACAACACCCCTGCTTGGGTCTCCTCTAACTTAAAAGTTAAGGTCTTATGGAAACAATCCATAGTAGCATGGTATCCTGCTAACCAATCCATCCCTAGGATGACATCAAAATCCTGCATCTCCAACAAAATGAGATCTGCCGGTAATACTACTTCTCCTATCATGACTGGACAACTAGGGTAAAAAGTTCTACAAACAACTTCCTTACCTAAAGGGGTAGTCACAGTCAAAATGAAACTCAATTCTCTAGCATGCATATCAATCAACTTAGCAAATTTTGGAGATAGGAATGAGTGAGTAGAGCCAGGGTCAAACAAAACCTTAGCATCAAAACCACAGACGAGAAGTGTACCTTCCACTACATTGCCTTCAGCCTCTGCATCAGCTCTATTGACAGCATAGAGTTGTGCCCTTTGTGGTGGCGTGTTTTGTCCTTGCTGTTGCCTGCCTTGTGGTGCATTCCGGTTCTGATTCTGAGGACGCTGATTCTGATTTTGATTCTGTCCTTGCTGACGGGCCGGTTGTTGCTGTTGTTGTTGTGGCCTAAACTGTTGCTGAGGTGCCTGTTGTTGTAGTGGCCTTGCTTGATTCTGAACTACTAATGCATTCTGAGGTGGTGCCTGACGCTGTACTCCTTGTTGCTGTCTATTCTGTCTATCTGGCCTTGGGCAATCCCTCATTTGATGGTCCAATGAACCACATCTAAAACATGCTCCCGTGATAGAACGACATTGGGCATTTCCATGATGTTTCCCACAATGGATACAAGCACCCGGATTTTGCACATTTTGCTCTTGTCTTGGCCTCTTGTTCTGATTGTTTCTTTGTTGATAGTTCTGCTGTTGGCCTTGACCCTTTCCTTGGTTCTTGATGATCTTGTTGTGGAAGTTCTCAAATTTGTATGCTCTCTTGACAGCTTCTTCAAAGGTAACGGGTGGTACAACCCCGGTAGCATCCCTCTCAATAATCGGGTGAAGTCCCTCAAGGAACTTGGTTATCTTTTTCTCCTCTGTGTCTACTAACTCCGGTGCATACCTTGACAGTCTCTCAAATTTGGTGAGGTATTCGAGGACCGTCATGTTTCCTTGCACAAGTTGCTGAAATTCTACTGCCTTTTGTCTCTTGACATGTGTAGGTACATATTTCTCTCCAAACTGTCTCTTGAAGTTAGCCCAAGCTTCTGCATCAGCCATTGTCCTATATTCTGCCCTGACGGTCTTCCACCAAATATCTGCTAAACCCACAAACATAGAGGCTGCAAGCTGCACACGTTCTAGACCGGTACATATGAATATCTCAAATATTTTTTCGGTGTGTTCAAGCCAATCATCTGCTGCCATTGAATCCTCAGTCCCCAAAAATTCTTTCGGTCCTCTCTTCCTGAACCGCTCATACAACACATTAGGATCATTCCCTCTAACATTCACCGGACCAGGTGGTGCAACTGGGATTGGTTCCGGTCTCCTCTCCAATATCCCCAACAACTGTGCCTGCATTTGAGCTATCTCCCTAGCATGATCCTCGTCTTTCTTAAGCATCTGTTCTTGCAATCTGGTCTGTGTCTCATATGCTTGTGCTTGGAGCCTAGCCTGGTTCTCATTTGCCTGGCGTTGTTGGTCAATCATAGCCTGCATCATCTGTTGGAATTGGTTCTGCATATTGTTGTCCTGAAGTTCCTCTGTACTAAGCCCTGCACTCTCGCTGTTACTGGCAATGTGATTACTGTTTGCTGTTCTTTTGCGAGGTGGCATAACGCTGCAAAACAAATTGTTAGCACATATAAACCGAGTACAGGGTGGTCACACATTGCTCACACGATTCTATCTAACGAATCCTCGCCACGTACTTAAGATTTCTAGTTTCTTTTAATTGCCTGAAACATGTCCCGCTCTGATACCAGTCCTGTCGCGACCCCAGATCGAAAGGGGAAGATCCGAGTCCGGGAGTCGGGACAGTGGTGGGGTGATGCCGCGCCACGTGCATCTCTTTGGCTAAAACGCACACGGAATTAAAAGAATATTTATCCGTGCACGTGATTTCCCACAGGGTTCCGCGGTGAGGATTATCTTTACACATCATCTCACATATAACCGTATCAAACATATTTTCAAGATTGCGGAAGCGTGTAGTAAACCATATTAATACCATTCAAATCCATAAACAAGACTGATTTATGGTTAACATAACAAGATATCAGGATGAGCAATGATCAAGCATGTTTTCCCCAAAAGTAAAGTTAAGTGTAATTACAAAATATCAGTTGATTAATGCTCCCAAAATAACGGTCAACAAAGACCGTACAACCAAATGAGATCTAAAACAAAGATATCAAATTCCCAAAGTGTATCGTCCTCAAGGCAAAGCCGTATGTCTACATGACATCATCGGCTTGCCACTCAATCACTCGTTGCGGTTCACCGACCGCCTCCTCTGGCTCCTCCTCAATGGCAATAAGCTCGGGACCTGAGTACCAAAATAAATGGATCAGACACGACGGTCTGGCAGGTGGGTGAAAGGATATGACAATAATAAAACAATGATGCTATGCAAGAGTTAAGAAAACTTATGGATAAACAATGAACTTTATAAAAGACAATGTATCATTTCAAAAGAAGTACATATGCGATAAATCATGTAAGGTAACAAGGATTCGGAAACTGTCAAGATGGCAACCCCACAAGCTAGATCCTCCCTTCACCGAAGTGAAGAGAGCGCATACCCTAATAGGATCATTGACCTCAGTCACACGAGGTGAGGAGGAACAACGATAAACAGGATCATTGGCCTCAGTCACACGAGGTGAGGAGGAACAACGATAAATATTATAATATACATATATATATACTCTGCGGGACCACGGTAGCGAACCGGGTAAAAACTCTGCACATTCCAGACTGTAGCTGACTATCAGGAGGGGAAGGAACCCCAAGTCGGGAGATCAAACCGACGAGGTCGTCCAAGCTCAGTGGTGCCGACTCATAGGTCAAATACGATAACTCAGATCATATGCACGGTAAGAAACGGGGTGCCAAAATGCACAAAATACACATTCACCTCGAGTTGCCATATACAAGTTAGCAAAAGCTAAACACATCACTTCTAGTACTCTTGGGACGGTCTAGTCACATCAAGTTGGTTTGAAATCCCAAAATAAGAGTTAGGTTGAAAATTAGATACAATTAGTTTTCCATACTTTTACAGGCCAACAATGGGGTTTCTAGAATTGAAACAGTGCGAATAGGGTCCCGTATGTCGGTTATGATGAAGTTTGGTACTCTTTAAGAGTTAGGGACATTCCGGGTCCTTATACACATTGAACAATCTAGAAAACCTCATGGAGTTTCCATGATGAGGTTCCTCCTTCCTTCGGACTTCATATAATGCCTTACCCATCCTTGAATAGCATTGGGCCTCCAAACAATACCTCCACACTACAGCCCTTCACAATATACCCCAATCTTTCATGGGTTTGAATGCATCATTATAGGTTCAATGTCTTCAAATAAGAAGATAAGGGATAGAGCTGAATTGGACTTGAGTATGGCTTGGAATGAATCTGGAAATTTGTCTCACAATTCTCCTATTTTACAGTTTATCTCATTTCAGTCCGATCGATCGGACTCCTTGGCCGATCGATCGGTCCTGAATTTGCTTCCAGTTATTTACAGTCCGATCGATCGGACCTGATGGGCGATCGATCGGTCCTGAGAACCCTCTCAGTTATTTACAGTCCGATCGATCGGACCTGACGGGCGATCGATCGGTCCTGAGAACCCTCTCAGTTATTTACAGTCCGATCGATCGGACATGACGGGCGATCGATCGGTCCTGTAGCGAATCTCAACCCATTTGGTTGAATCCTTCTCTTGTCCAACTCCAATCCATTTCCTTTCTTTCCCCTTCTTCCATACATATCTTCACAATTAATTAGGCTATTCCTTGGCCTCATTATCTCATCAATTCATCATTCAAAATCAATAAGACTAAACCATCAAACATAATAAATCAATAAAACCATCAATGAAGACAAATCAAGATCTTTGCAGAAAACATGATAAAACACATGAAAATCATTTCATCCACTTGCCTTGGGTCCAATTGCAAATCAATTGAGCTCTAATCACCTCTTAGGCCCACAATCAAACACCTATACACAAAACCCCCAAATCCAAACCCTAGATTAACAAAACTAATTAAAACAAAATGGAATCTTCCAATAATTGAAATAGAGTTACCCTAGGGCTAAACAAACAAGATTATAAAACTTTTAGGAAAAACACTTACAAAGAAGTTCTTCAAAAGGCAAGGTGTTGTCCAAAGTAAATCTTGGAGTGGGCGGTTTTCTTCAAAATTGGTGTCAAGACGAAGGCCTTGAGATGAGGAAGAAGATTATAGTCTCTAACCTTCCATTAGCACTAGCTTAGTGGGGGATTGAAGATGAAGAGGCAAGAAAAGGTAAGGGAAAACCCTTAGGGCTGGGATTTCTCTTCTCCTCTAGGGTTTTTGCCAGAAATGGGAAAAAGAAGAAGAAGCTTTCTATATATAGTAAGTGAGGATGGGGCCCACAACTTAAAAGACTTCTCGGGCTCAAAACATGGTTTTCGGGGCTTCAAACGAATTCGACGAAGAAGACAAAATTGATCGGCAAAATTTCTAGTTTCCAAAAAGTACATATTTTGTACATTTTGGTGACATTGAAATCGGTGTCCAGATTTTGGGTAAAAAGACCATTTTGCCCTCAATTAGTGAAAAATTGAGTTTAAGGTCTTCAAATGAAAACGATGTCAACATGAAAATTGTAGGGATTAACAAGATAAGTCCAATGGGGTTAAAAACACGATTCTTGGAAATCATCGGTAAAACCCCCAATCTCGCACAATTCGTAACAAGAACCCCCAAAGGGTCCTACAAATAAAAAGGCTCTCCAAATACCCCAAAGCTATTCGAAAAGCTATTCTAATCCCCAACTAATCCAAAAACCACTAAACAAACTTAAAACTAAAACACAACTTAATCGACTCTAAACGAGGTCTCTCGGGTTGGGGTCTTACACCCTTCTTCGACACTGGGAAGCTTATCCAAAGCAGTTCGCCATCATTTGTTTTCTTGAGTCCTCTCTTTGAGAACTCGATTGGCATCTGCAACCTGGCGAATCAGAGCTCTCTCCTTGTTACGTGCCCCTAGTATAGCAGCCCACTTGGCCGCAACTTGCGCCTCCAAATGCTCAAGACGTTGCCTAGCCTCGGTGACCTCGCTATCAAGGATGGTAATGTCGTGTATCAGCCCGATGATGGCTAACTCTTCTAAGTTCCTCTCCCGGACGAACTGCTTCCTGCTCTGTGTAGTCTCATCCATGTTAGATTGAGCCTTATTAGCAGGGTCCAAGAACATCTCTTTGAAGAAGTCACCATCAGGAAAAGCCATGGTCTTAAACCACTTGTCTCCTAGTGCAATGATCCTAACAACGATCGCCCTGGCACCTGTGACGTCCAAACTAGTCTCTTCGACATCACCGAGAATATTCTGCACATGCTGGATCATGCCAAATCGGCATCCAAGTGTTTAGAAAGGAGAGTCTCGATCCAAGAACTCAAAACCCGCGTCAGCACCTTCTTTGCAAATAGAAGAGATGGCCCAGATGAACATTCGCCTCGCAACGCCGGTCGGCTGCTCATGTCATGCCCCATTGGAAGAGTAACTAAAGAACTATTTCCCATTAGAGCCACTGGGGAAGGAATCTCAGTATGAGGTCTCACCTCTTCTGTGTCAGAACTGGCTGTAGAAATCCCTAGCTCCGGATCAACCTCTGTCACCCCTTTCTCTGGTTTGGAAGAAAGCAATGAAATCTTTCCTGTCACTTCACAACCAGCCAATGAAACACAAAAGGTATGGATATGATACTGATTAAAAAAAATCATTATCAGGGTTCTGGAAGAAAAAGAATTCATACGAGTTGGAGATTCTGGAATCACTCCAGAGTCCCTCGGTTCTTCTTTAGGTGCCACAACCAGATCCGTCACCGCCTCATCGGTCGGAAGCTCAGGCATTACTAAGCCTTCATCCTCTCCCAAAAAGAAAAGAAAAAAAAATAGGGGGAGAAAACAAATCAGAACATGGAAAACTCCATAAAAAAAGTGGAAAGAGAAAGAGGAAGAATCATACTTCACTGACGGTTTCTTCTTCTCGGCTCCTCTTTTTCGGAGGCTCGTCAGCATCCCCTGACACCTCCTCATTGATAGTAAGAGGGACTTCCAAGTCAGGAGAGTCTTCATCCCGTCCCTTGCGACGTTGACCCCTCTTTCTCTTGCTCCTGCGGGCTTGTTTTCTGGAAGAACCTGCCCCGCTGTCAAAGTTAGGTTTCCCACTTGACTCTTCACTGGATGGTCTGCTCTTACTAGTAGACTCCACGGAAGCTCGCCTTTGTGCCGCTTGCAACCAAGCATCAAGCTCAGTTTCCTTAATCTCTAGCTGCTCTAAGGCCTCACCAAGTGCTTCCCGGACAGCTTCAGAACTGATGACGCCATGGTCACCGAGAAAGCCTATCTTATGCTTTTCTCCAGAAAGGAAGGCCAAAACTTCCTCTCGCCAGAAGCCATCTGACTTCCCAATGCCTTTTCCGGAATACAGCTTTACATCAAGCTCTTTCTTGGAAAGCCCCTGATATGCCAAAAAGCTCTCCGCGAACCACTTCGTAAAGCTGGCAGTCCAGAAAGTCGACAACTCATGATAAGAAATCATGGTTGTAGTGTCTTCAACATTATAAAAAGCCTATGCATTTCTGCCGTCCTGTAAACCTCCAAAGTGCTTCACCATACTCGAAGGCGCTCCAACCATGCTTGAGAAAAGCCCAACTGCAATGCAAAACGAGAAGGTACATACGGCTGGATGTCGACGAAAGATGTCTACGGTACACCATTGTGCCGACACGTATGTTGAAAATCCACTCATTCTCTGCATTTGTCAAGGAGTAATGCCTTCCCAACCCTGCCCTGGTGGAGTCACGGAAGGCACCAAAATCAAAAGCCTCCTTCCGCAACTCCGGAGAAAGCTTCACTGAAGATTGCCCCATCTCAACATCTCTGAACCATCGGATCCTCATGCGGGCAAACAAAAGAGATTCGAAGACGGCTTTACCCTTAGGCAATCAAATCATAAAAGGATCATCATCATGTGCAACACCCAGCCAATGGAAGCCAGTACAGTGGTATACAAACCACGAATAAAAAATATGGGCTGAAAATACCCTATTCATAGGGAGCCCAAGCCGAACCAAAAAAGCAACAGCCTGTAGTTCGGTACATAAGTAGGAGTAAAGAGCTGGCACCAAAGCAAGCCACTCTCCGAATGCCATCTGACAAGCCAGAAAAATACAATGCGGCCTGATGTGCATTCCATCTCCTCCAGCAAAGACAGCCTCACCTAGCCAATAGTGAGGTAAACAACGAGATCTCTCTGCAGTGCAATGTCAGAACAAATGGCGTTTGTACTTACGAAGAATCCCCTCTACTCTTCTTGCGTGGCAAAAGTCTTCTTCAAAATCGGATCCTAAGCCCTGGCTTCCCAGGTCATGCCATCAGAAGACTCCCTGCTGCCATAGAAGTAGGGGAACGAAGAGCCAAAACTCTTCTAATTGCTGGACCTGACTTTCGAGCCCTCCTTCTCCCTCAAAAAATCATAGAAGGTGACAAGCTGAAAGTACAGAAGCCTGAATTCCTCAAATCGCTCCTCAAGGATGTTGTCGATAGGCATGAACTCCTCAGAGTTTGCCAAAGATAGGCAACCCAGTAATGGCGTTCAGCTCCTTCAAAGAAAAACCAATCTCACCATTCATGACAACGAAGGTATTGGTTTGTGGAAGGATGACTCCAGCACAGCCATGAAGGCCTCGTCGGAAAAGATCATGGTCTCCATAAAGGCGCGGACCACATCAAAAATCCCGGCTTCCTTCAAAACGGCGCCACCAATCAACATGACGCGATCAGTCCATGACTTCCAATTGGAGTCAACACTGAAACGGCCACAAAGTAGAAAAGGCTTCACCCAATTGCTGCCGTCACCGCTGAAAATTCCAAGGCCCACCTGGCTCAAATTGACGACGGGTAATCAGAGCCCTGTGAGCCGCTGGCCAGCATTAACATGTCCATATGGGTAGGCAACTTCTCCGCATATTCGAAAGGACCGCCAACAAAAATCTCAGTCTTGATCACACTGGTCCTTTTCACCTAGCTTGGAGGATCTTCCCTCTTAGAGCACGTGGGAGAAAGGCTCATGATCGAGATAGTACGATCAAACGTCGATCGGGTAACAACAGTCTTCTCCTCACCATCAACTGTGTAAGAGAACTGAAAACATCTTCTCTGGTATGTCATGTCGTCAGGGACTGTATCCCAAAGAAAAAGGTAGGCTTGGGTAATACCCTCTGATCGTTCATGACCCAAGGACGATTGCTTACCATGATCATATATAACTCCTCACCTTTGAGAGCGATCAACCACTGCCTCATCTCATCCTTATTAAGGGCGTCACACTCTTCCAAGTTTCTCTCAACATACTGAACCTTCTCCCAGGTCTGCTGCACCGCCGCATTAGAAGATCTAGCAGATTGATGAGGTACGCTGATAATAGGCTCTTTACCCTTGTTCGTTCTGGAGGAACCACTTGCAAAGGTTGGAAAAGAAAAGATCAATCATCAAAATGACATAATTTCACTAAAAGAAAATCTGGCGAAATCTTGGCATGATTCTAGGGCAATTCCGAAGAAAAGGGAAACACCTCGAAAGAAATAGAATGTTAAAGATGGGCTCAACATCGCTGCGAGCTCCAAAACTCCAAACTTTCGAAACCTTTCAAATCTTCGTAAATCAGGAAAGGCTCAACATTGCTGCGAGCTCCAAATTCAAAAAATTTGCAATGATTTTCAGGTGTGTGCCATCACATCATGCTTCCAATTCAATTTACAAAAATATCATGCATAAAAGTAAATTGTCATGCATTAGATGTTAGGAAATTCTTGACAAAAGTTTGACCAATTCCAACCCAACTTGGTCAAAACCAATCAAACTTTGTCTTAGCCAAAATTCACGTTGGCTTGGCCTAGAAATCCTAGCCTTTTATTTGATGGATAAAAAAAAATGCATGAACATCTTGATTTGCATAAAAATGCATTTTCATGGTGAGCAAAAAAAAAAGAAAAAAAACCTTAAAAAAATAAAAAGGGAAAGCAAAAAAAAGAAAAGAAAAAAAAAGAACAAAAAAGGGGGCTGGCCCACAAACCACGTGGTTGTACGACCAAATCCGTACGGATCACACAAAAAAATCCGTACGGATCTGTCCGTTACCCCCCCCCCCCCCCCCGCCAAAAAAAAAAAAAAAACCGTGTAAAAAGAAAAGGGAAACACATAAAAAAAATGTGTGAAAAAAAACTCGTGAAAAAGAAAAAGAAAAAAAAAGATGAACTCTTTTTTTTAAAACCATCCTACTTCTACAGAGTTTTCTTGGAAAAGAAGACTTACTTGAAGCCATTGATGGAGAAGAAGAAGAAAAACTTGAAGATCGTTAAAGAAGAAAAAAACTCTTGGTCTTGAAGCCCTCTTGAGATTTTTGGCAAAAGAAAGCAATAAGAGCAAGAGATCCAACCTCCCCTTACTTTTATAGAAGAGAGCAAACAAAAGAATGAAATAAAGAGAAAAGAAAGGAGGTAAGTGTTACAAATTAGCAATCTTACCAAAAGAAAGAAATTAGGAAGTTTCTTTCGCAAAAGAAAGATACTTTTAGGGATTCTCTCCCAAAAGAAAGCAATTAGAGAGATTTTCTCCCAAAAGAGAAGAGATTTGAGATATTCTCCCTTGAGATTTTCTCTCCCAAAATAAAGAAAACATGAGAGATTCTCTCTAAGTAAGGATATTTTTAGATATTCCTTATCCAAAGGAGATATTTTTAGATATTCTTTACCAAATTGACACCATATGAGATCTAAGCCATTTCAAAAGCTTAAGGTCCTATGGGTTAGCCCATATGAGCCAAGTTTTACCACTTAGGCACTAAAATAGGCCTTTAGTCAAAGAAAAATCTCTCTTAACAAGAGCATACAAAAATGGTTCCATGCCTATTTTTGAGTTGATTGGACCATACAAAAAAAATCCAAGCCTCTAACCTCATGAACCAAATTAAGCCAAAACCTTGAAATTAACATTTCACAAATACCAAATCTCGGTCGTCTAACCTGCCACATATAGCATGTTAGGTCACAAGACCAAAAATAAGAAACCAAATCCAGATCCCCTAACTTGCCACATACAGCTTGTTAAGCCACAAGATCAAAACTAAAACTAACCCCCCAACTTGCCACATACAGCTTGTTGGGTCACAAGGTCAAAACCAAACCCGACCCCCTAACTTGCCACATACAGCTTGTTAGGTCACAAGGTCAAAAAAAAAAAAAAAAACCCAATCCCTCCTGTCATTTTCAAAACTTTGCCTTGAGATGGAACATGATCCCTTTCACTACCATAAAAATCCACAGGAAACACAGGAAACTCAAAAGGCTACTCTACCAGAAGAAAAATGCTCAATACTCTTGGTCAAGTCAGAAGTTCTCCTTCAAAACTCTCGTCGAGGAACATTGACTACAAAATTAAGCAACTCATCACTGTACCGCGAGGGGGCATTTGTTGACACAAAAAAAATATCACTTTGCCTCTTCAACATCAAGAAAGCTACGTGAAGCCGCAGCCTATCATAAATAGGCAATGCTACTTCTAAAACATCAAATTTTGTCAGAATCAAACAAAAACTGTAAGATCCTTCAAGATAGCTAAGAGTTACACATGAAGTTTCGGGCCATTTCAAAATCATTTGGTCTAACTTCACTCCTCCAATCGATGAACAGGAGCTCCCGACGGCGACAATGTCGAAAACATCAAATCTTCGATCAGAGCCTGTGGATGGTCTCAAAATACCTCCAAAAGGCTCTGTGACACCCCGGAGTCCCACATCGACTATAGAGAGGAAAGTGATTGGGATTATATGTAGAGCTTACACCCTTACCTTGCATGAGGCCTTTTGATGGGTTGAGGCCCATCAGAAACAAAACCGTGAGGCCAGTGGGCCAAAGCGGACAATATCATGCACGGGTAAAAGGTGGGGCGTTACAAATGGTATCAGAGCCGACTCTCGACTAGTTCGAGTGTGGGTCCCCTGCCGTGGTCTGGTGCAAGTGGGCGGGTTTCCATGTGGGCGAGCTAAGAGGGCTGGCAGGCTACTGCACAGGGACATGCAGCCTTAAGGGGGGTGGAATGTGACACCCCGGAGTCCCACATCGACTATAGAGAAGAAAGTGATTGAGCTTATATGTAGAGCTTACACCCTTACCTTGCATGAGGCCTTTTGATGGGTTGAGGCCCATCAGAAACAAAACCATGAGGCCAGTGGGCCAAAGCGGACAATATCATACATGGGGTAAAGGGTGGGGCGTTACAGGCTCCACGTCAAGTTCCAAGTCAAACCAACAACGTTTGACCCTACATCAACCGTCGAACAACAGAATCATGCCTCTCGACGGTAAGAACCACCGAGGCCATTACTAATTTGACAGAGCACATGGCTGGCTTCAAAATGCTTACAAAGGGCTACACGTCAAATTTCAGGTCATTTCGACAACATTTGACCAGGCTTTGACTCTCGACGGTGAAGCTCCTCGAGACCATGGTTTCCGAATCGGAGCTATTGGATCATCTCAAAATGACTCCAATAGGCTCCCTGTCAAATTTCTAGGTAACCAGTCATCGGTTGACCGCACATCAAAGCGCGACATCTTCCTCGCAATAACATCAAGTCTACTAGCGACAAGACCCCACATGGATTCAAAACTCAAACAAAAGCCTATGGTTGGTCTTAGTTTTTGCTCAGGAGGCTTCACCTCAAGTTTCAGGTCATTCCGACATCGTTTGACCCAGTTTCGGCTTCTGACAGCAAATCGGCAGCCCTGCGCTACTAAATCTTCGGCTTTCCCGAAAAATTAGAAACTTTGCACTCCAGATTGTAAGGATTCTCGTCAAGTTTTCTACAGGGAAATTGGGACAATAAATGTACAAATATGTCACGAACAATCCAGAAGAAAAAAGAATCAGAAAAAACCGGACGAAACGGCTGAAAATCGGCGACCAAAGGGGGAAAAACCCCATGGTTAGCGGCGACCTTGGCCCATGGTCGCCGTCGTCCCTGGAAATCCGGGTAGCCGGATTTCCGCCGAAGGGCCATTTTTCCGATCCCTTTTCGCGTTTCGAGATTTTTGGCCCCTATGGTTTTTCAAAATTCTAACTTTCGAGGCTCCAAATCCGTCGATCTTCGTCAACATCACGAGTCCGTCTCCGAGAGTATTGATCGGACCCAAGTGTAGGGTGCGATTGTAGTAATAAAACTGGTGAGACCAGGTCGATCCACAGGGAGCTTTGAAAATAAGGCTTTCCAACTTTGTCACCTGCCCTAAATAAAATCTAATTTTAGCCTAAGATTTAGAAAAAAACATTCATCATTCCTACTTTAAATTAAAATTAAATACATTTCTAGAAATAAAAATTCCTAAATCTAAAATGAATCACAAGTTGCTACAAAAGAATACACAAATTAGAACATCAAATTAGAAATAAGCCAAAAATAAAACTTACCAAAAATAATACTAAGAAGCTAAATTAGAAACAAAATAAACCTAAGTTAGAAACCAAATTAATCAAAACATGCTCAACAAAGATTGGTAACAAATCAAATCAATCAAAAAGGAAACACCTACTTTTTTACCAAGTTAATCAACTCCCTAAAGTCAAGGACCTTACAAATAAATAATGATTTTCAAATCATAATAATCTTAGAAAGCATTTAGTCAATCAAACCTTAAATTAGAATTTCCAAATATTAAGAAGCTTCCTAAGTTAAAATGTTCAATTAAAAAAATCAGAAAGATCTTTTATTTCTGGAAATTATCTAAATAAAAAAAACACAAAATTAGAAACTAATCCTAAAGTTAGAAAGTTAGTAATGCAATGTATGCCATGAGATGTTAGAAAATTCTAAGGCTAGAAAACTAGTATGCAGGGCTGTTTTTATGCATGGTTTTTTCCTAATCTAATGCAACCTAAAACTGAGTTTAATGGCTGGGTTTTGAACTACAATGATGCATGAATCAAATAAAAAAAACGGAAGTAGAAAATGATTTAAAACGAATGAGATATGAGTGCATGAACATGACCTAAAAAAAAATCTGTGCAGGAATTCTGCACATAGGTGGGTCCGACTATCCATGTTTGAGCCAATGGTTCACCAACTTTTCAAATTTATTTTTGCATGAAATTCTGGGGTTTGAAAGTACACTGATCAAACTTTAATTTCCCCAAGTTTCATCGAAAAATAATGTGTTTTGATCAGGTTTCTAATTGCAAACTTTTCACACAAAATCTGTCCTAAAATTCCTGCAACAATGTGTTGAATTGTGCACTTTATGTTGGGATCCGAATTTCCAAAAATTATTTGGCCGAAATTATTGAATCAAATCTCTGATTTTTCTTACTTATTCAATTTAAAATTCCAATTCCAGCAACTTAAACATATTAAAACTCCACCAATATGAAAATGCATGCAATGCTAACTAGTTCCAACCATAAACTATGCATAAAAAAAATCACATAAACATATAAGAAGCATAAGAAGAAAAGAAAGCAAAAAGTACTTGAATTTAAATGTGTAGTGCAAAAAAAATAAATGTGTGGATTGCATAAAATTAAATGTGTGGAATTAACAATAAATTAAATGTGTGAATTTTGCATAAATGTAAATGTGTGGGAATTGCAATAAAAATAAATGTGTGATAAGTGTGCTCTTTTTTTTTTATTCTCAAATCGAGTTCATAATTACTTATTTCATGCCCTTAGGATCTTGGGTTGTCAATCCAAGAACAACAATAAAGGAAACACAATTCAAGCATTAATCACATAAGAAAAAAGAATAAAAAAAAATCACACTTTTACTAATATGCAATGTTTTTACATAAAAGATGGAGAATTAAAATTTCAAAAACAATTACATACTAGGATGAAAGGAACCTCTCTAGTTGAAGCATCAAGTTGGGACAAGCCTTCTTGAAAAGAGATGGGCTATGGTAGAGAAAGGAGATGGGTAGAATGGTGGAGGAAGTAAACTAGTGAGGGGGCTTTTTCCTTCATGAAAGGAGTGGATGTCCAAGGGCCTCTTTAAATAGGGTATGGATTGCCCTATTCTTTCTCCCTAGTCCCTTCTTTGTTGCAAGAATCTTCTTCATTTAGTAAGTCTTCTCCTTTCTTTTCTCCATTCTATCTTCATGCAAATGTCATATTTCCTTCTTTAGCAAATCTTCCTTAGACTTGACATTTATGAGAGATACATGAGGTGGCAAGCTCTAAGTTGGAATCAAGAGAAAATTGAATGCCCAATATGTGTAGATTCTTTCCACTTTTATCTCTTTGGAAATCTTCTTTCTTGATTTGGCCCTTCATGGATTTTCTTTGATTATCTTGAATTATCTTCAAAATTAACTTGGGATTTTGTGCAAAGAAAGTGGACCCCCCTCTTGGACGCCCCACATGTGTGACCTACACATGAGCATGTGTGGGACCCTTTTTTTTTCTCATTTCCTGCAAGCCAAAAATAAATAAATAAATAAATTTTATGTGAAAAGATAAATTTACCATTAATTCACAATTGCATGACTGCGGGCCCATTTCTCATGAAATGATGAATGCACCTGATGATTAATTAATTTCTTGAGAAAACCACGTTTGAAAAAAATCTTTCCAAATTAAAAATGGCAGGTTTCATGATTTGATGCAAAAATGATGATTTTTGAGCAAATTATGCATGAATGTACTACAATGGATTAAAAATGCATAAAATCATGATATGACACAAAATGAGGCTCTCTTGGCTTGATAAGTCCTTAAACTTACCAAAAATAACCATGAAAATGTGCATTTTTAAGGACTTATCACACCCCCCAACCAACGTTTTGCTAGTCTCTAGCAAAAGCTGTGAATAAAATGAGGAACCCACAATGATGTAATCTATCCTAAAACTAATGAAATGCAATGAAAATTGAAATGAATGCAACGCCACTTTCGCTGGCACTCTCGACTGCATTTAGCATATGCAGTAAGCCCTTAAACCCCTAGGTTCCCCCTAGTGGACGAGTTGTGCCTCGTGAGGGTTTGCAGTGAATTTACCCACAAAATTCTATTTTTTTTCTTTTTTTTTTTTTTTTTTTTTTTTTTACTATCAACAAAGAAATCCTAGTAGAAACCTAACAAAAACAAAGGAACTTTTTCAAAAGAAGATTTACAAACACCGGATATTCTCGATTCTCAAAATTTTCAAAGCAAAGGCAAATTTGAAACTTGGTTCACAAATTCCATCTTTTGGTCCGAAATTCTCGAATTCATGCTAAATTGATCGTGCACGGTGAAATAGTGCGTATACGTAAAAACAAATAAGCTTCAAATGATCCGCCAAGATTCCCGTAAAAACAATTTTCAATCCAAAATTCTGGGCCACCTAACCTTAGCAAAGACAAACAATATTCCTCTCAAGGCAACCATGACGGCTTTCGCACTATTGTTTTTTTTTTTTTTTTTTTTTTTTTTTTTTACACACATGTGACTGTGCAATGCCTAGGTCGCTTAAGCTTTCTAATTAACCCATGTAACGAGCTTTAGGCCAATGACTCCCAAAACAAATGTCTTTAGGGCACTAGGTATGTAAATACCCCTACGGGCTTACTGGCTCGGGTTAAAAAGGCTATAAACCAAAACTAGTCACACAACTTTTTATTCTTTTCAAGACTAAACACTTTTTTTTTTTTTTTTTACTGTCCCCAACAATAGGCAGCCCTTTTCATGTGCCCGAATTAATTCACTAGCTCTGTGGCCAACAAAACCAGATGAACCAGGAAACTGTGAAACTAAGGGTCAGTTGTCCATCATATTTTCAATCCAGTCGTCAAAGAAAAACGGAAATCATGGCTTAGCATTCAAAAACTTTGAAAACATATACAGACTGTGTGAAAGTGAGGGATCAAAATTCAACACTTTTTCAAAAATCCTTTCCATAAACAAAATAGTAAACCATTGATCTCTTTTGTTTTGCCCAAAGCATCAAAAATTCCAAAGTTCAAGGTATCTTTGTTTCATAAAATTTCTCTCAAAACTTTCCCTTTTATTTTATTTCAAAACCTAAAAAATAAAAAAGCATTGTTGTTTTTTTTTCTTTTCTTTTCTTTTTTCATTTTTTTTCTTTTTTTTTTCATTTTTTTCTTTTTTTTTTTTTTAAAAAATCAACCAAAAAGAATGTAAAACTTTTGTCTAAAGATGAACAAGTGTGCTTGTTCCCACCCCCCAACCTAACATGAACATCGTCCTCGATGTGTGAATGAATGAGATGCAGTGAGGTATATGAGACATGAGGAGCATAAAGTAAGAGAGGGTCAAGTGTAGAAAGCACCTGGAATGAGTTCGCGATGATCCCTGTCCAAGGTTAGACAATATAACAAAATAACAAAAGAAAACCTAAACTACCAAGTATACAAATTGTACACAGTAATGGGCCACTGTCAGATCCAGGGCCAGTTAATCCTGGTAGGCAGGATCAACAAGAGGAATTTCTTCCTCATCAGCTGGTGCAATTTCCAAGAATGGCTTTAATCTTTGGCCATTGACTTTGAACGTCTGGCCATCCTTAGGATCATAAATCTCAACAGCACCATACGGAAACACTTCTTTTACAATGAATGGTCCAGTCCAACGAGAGGTAAGTTTGCCAGGAAATAATTGAAGCCTAGAATTAGAAAGGAGGACCTTCTGCTCAAGGTGAAAGGATTTTCGCAGAATGTTTTTATCATGAAAGATCTTGGTCCTCTCTTTATAAATTCTTGAGTTTGCATAGGCTTCCCTGCGCAACTCATCCAATTCATTTAATTGCAGTTTCCTCTTGTTCCCAGCTTTATCCATATCAAAGTTAAACTGCTTAATGGCCCAGTAAGCTTTGTGTTCCAGTTCCACCGGGAGGTGGCATGCTTTCCCATAGATGAGCCGGTAGGGAGACATTCCGATTGGAGTCTTAAAAGCAGTCCGGTAAGCCCATAAAGCATCATTCAATCTCATTGACCAATCTTTCCGATTAGGGCTTACTGTAGTCTCCAATATTCTTTTAATTTCTCGATTCGACACTTCCACTTGCCCACTCGTCTGTGGGTGATAAGGGGTAGACACTTTATGGGTGATCCCATATTGTTTCATCAGGGCTTCAAATGCCCGATTGCAAAAGTGCAAACCCCCATCACTAATGATGGCTCGTGGAGTACCAAAACGAGAAAATATATTTTCTTTCAGAAATTTCTGGACTATTTTAGAATCATTCTCCCGGCAGGGAATAGCCTCTATCCACTTGGACACATAATCCACAGCCACTAAGATATAGATATAACCAAAACTCGAAGGAAATGGACCCATAAAATCTATGCCCCATACATCAAAAAGCTCAACTACCAGAATGGGATTTAGTGGCATCATGTTTCTTTTGGAAATTTTTCCTAACTTCTGGCAGCGATCACAGGCTTTGCAAAAATTGTAAACATCCTTATACAATGTGGGCCAATAGAAACCACTTTGAAGAATCTTATGAATTGTCTTTTTACTTGAAAAGTGGCCCCCACATGCCTGTGTATGAGAAAAGGAGATGACACTGTGTATCTCATTATCCGGCACGCATCTCCTAATTATTTGGTCTGGGCAGTATTTAAACAGATATGGATCATCCCAGAAAAAATATCGAACCTGAGAAAAGAAAGAATTCCTATCTTGCTTGGTCCAATGATCAGGAGTGTTGCCCGTAGCAAGATAGTTTGCAATATCAGCGTACCAAGGGGATTGATGTACCGCAAAAAGATGTTCATCGGGGAAACTGTCCCGGATCGGTGTCGGTTCAATGGTGTCGGAAAGAACCAGCCTAGATAGATGATCAGCCACGACATTCTCTACTCCCTTCTTATCCTTAATTTCTAAGTTAAATTCTTGGAGTAGGAGGATCCATCTAATGAGTCTGGGCTTAGCATCCTTCTTTGAGAGAAGGTACTTTAGCGCAGAGTGATCAGTGAAGACAATAATCTTGGATCCAATCAAGTAGGACCGAAACTTGTCAAGTGCAAAGACCACTGCCAGCAATTCTTTCTCAGTGGTTGAATAGTTGATCTGTGCACTATTCAAGCTCCTACTTGCATAAGAAATCACGAAAGGTTTCTTATCCTTACGTTGCCCCAAGACAGCCCCAACCGCATAATCGCTGGCATCACACATAATCTCAAAGGGCAAAGTCCAATCTGGAGGCTGCATAATCGGTGCGGACGTCAACATGCTTTTCAATTTATCAAATGCTTCTTTGCATGCCTCAGTCCAGTTAAATTCCGCCTCTTTGGAAAGCAGGTTACAGAGCGGTCTGGATATGGAACTAAAGTCTTTGATAAACCTCCTGTAAAAGCCTGCATGCCCTAAAAAGGATCTGATATCTCGTACGGTTTTGGGCGTGGGCAAATCGGCGATCAAATCTATTTTGGACTTGTCGACTTCCAATCCTCTTTCCGACACAATGTGACCAAGGACAATTCCCTGGCGAACCATGAAATGACACTTTTCCCAATTTAGCACAAGGTTCTTTTCCTCGCATCTAGTGAGGACCTTTTCTAGGTTGCTCAAACAGTCCTCAAATGAATCACCAAACACAGAGAAATCGTCCATGAAGACCTCCAAAATTCGCTCCACCATATCGCTGAAAATACTCAGCATACATCTCTGAAATGTTGCAGGAGCATTACATAACCCAAAAGGCATTCGCCGGTAGGCGAAAGTACCGAAAGGACATGTAAATGTGGTTTTCTCATGGTCTTCCGGGGCGATTTCAATCTGGTTATACCCGGAATATCCATCTAGAAAACAATAATAATGGTGGCCAGCTACCCTTTCCAAAATCTGATCCATGAAGGGTAGAGGGAAGTGATCCTTACGTGTGACTGCATTTAATTTTCTGTAGTCTATGCAAACCCTCCACCCCGTGGGTACTCGGGTGGGGACAAGTTCATCTTGAGCATTCTTGACTACAGTAACGCCGGCTTTTTTCGGGACGACCTGGGTAGGGCTAACCCATTGACTATCCGAGATTGGATAGATGATACCCACGTCCAGGAGTTTAAGCACCTCAGCCCGTACTACTTCTTGCATGGTAGGATTGAGCCGGCGTTGCATCTGTCTACATGGTTTAGCATCTTCTTCAAGGTAGATGCAATGCGTACACACTAAAGGATCAATTCCCTTAATATCTGCCACATTCCAGGCAATAGCACTTCTATGCTGTTTGAGTATGTTCAACAGTTGTCCCTCTTGGTCCTCAGTAAGAAGTGAAGAAATAACCACAGGATATGTTTTTTCATCCCCAAGGTAAGCATATCGCAGGTTCGATGGGAGGGGCTTCAACTCAGGCTTGGGTGGATTCCCCTGAGATGGAAGAGTTGGCATACCAGATGGTACAAGCTCCTCAAAATGGGGTTTCCATACTGCATGGGCATCCTCAACAGTGTCATCTTGAAAGTCCTCAAGATAGCCCATGTCCTCTCCAATCAAAAGTAGCGCAACATGGGAGTTAATGCACTCCTCAAGATCATCCACAACCAATGTATCAATAAAATCTACATCATGGTAGTCAGTTTCGCAATCCCTCGGTTGTTTGCACATTTGAAAGATATCAAGGTCCAAGGTCATGTTCCCGAATGACAATTTGAGCCTTCCACTCCGGCAATTGATTAGTGCGTTAGAAGTGGCCAAGAATGGTCTTCCCAGAATGACTGAAATTTCACCACTTTCATTCCGTACTGGCTCAGTATCCAGCACGTAAAAATCCACTGGGAAGTAAAAGTGCTCAATCTGTACCAAAATATCTTCTATTACCCCTTTCGGTTTCTTAACAGATCGATCGGCGAGTTGAAGAGTAGTTCTGGTTGGTTTTAACTCGCCAAGCCCCAGTTGCTCATAAACTGAGTAAGGTAATAGATTTACACTCGCTCCAAGGTCTAGCAACGCTTGACCTATCCGGTGGTTTCCAATAACACATGAGATGGTGGGGCATCCCGGATCTTTGTATTTGGGAGGAGTGGTCTGAGTCAGGTATGCACTTACCTGCTCAGTGAGAAATGCTTTCTTTGGAACATGAACCCTACGCTTAGCAGTGCAAAGATCTTTCAAGAATTTAGCGTAGGTGGGGACCTGTTTAATGGCATCCAGCAGAGGAATATTGATCCTGACTTCTTTGAAAACATCCAAAATCTCTTGGTTTGGGATCTTTTGTCTGGAATGGGTTAACCTTAGAGGGAAAGGGGCAACGGGTTTGATAGTCATGGGGTCAGGACCTTTTTCAATGTCAACAACAGTCTTTGCATTTGTGCTATCCTTTTCTTTTTCAATTTTCTCATTCGAATCCGAGGAGACATGTTGTTTATGTTTTTTCGGAATATCTTGAAGTTCTTTGCCACTTCGTAAAGTGACTGCCTGAACATGCTCCTGATAATTAGGGTTAGTTACGTCGGACACTTCAAACTGGCCTTTAGGGTTTGGTAAGGGTTGGGCCGGAAAGGTTCCTTTCCCCTGACCTTGAAGGCTACGTTTGATTTGCTCGACAGATGTTTCCAACCTTTGAATAGCATGTTGATTGTTCTGAATAGCCTGCTGGTTATTCTGAATAATCTGTTGATTATTATGCAGGCTCTGCATAAACTGCTGCTGAGATTGTATCAGTGTATTGAGTGATTCCTCCAATGACCTATTCTGGGCCTGTGGTGCATAAGATGTATTATGCTGTGGATTCACATATGCACCAGAATTTGATGGTCTTTGGGGATTATACTCAGGAGTAGCATTTGGTCCGTTCCTCCAGCTAAAATTTGGGTGGTTCCGCCACGAAGGATTGTACGTGTTCCCCATGGTATTTGTATTGAACGGCTTTTGAAAAGAATTCAAAGCGTTAGCCTGTTCCTGAATTGCTTCTTGTAAGGCAGGTCCAGTTGGACAATCTACCGACATATGATTTTCGGAAGCACAAATACCACAAACCATGACTGCATCCTTGTTCTTTCCAAGTTTCAGGGTTTCGACTTCTCTCGTGAGTGCTGTAAGTTTGGCTTGAATGTCTATCTGATTATTCACATGATATAGACCTCCACTCTTAGACTGATTCAATCCCCTGGAATGATCTACCCCCTCAGAGGAGGCCCATTTTTGTGCATTTTCTGCCATTAATTCCAAAAACGCCCACGCTTCATCTGGTGTTTTTTGGTCGAATTGACCATTGCACATCATCTCAATGAATTGACGTGTCTCAAGAGTGAGGTTTTCAATGAAGATCTCAATGAGACGGTGTGTTTCATACCCATGATGTGGACATGCAAGGATCAACTCTTTGAACCGTTCCCAACACTTAAAGTAGGGCTCTTTCTGATTTTGCCTGAACATTATGATTTCCCTCTTTAAGGTGTTGGTTTTGTGCTGTGGGAAGAACTTTTTCAGGAATTCGGTGACACAGGCATTCCAGGTATTAATTGAATTAGGCCTAAGTGTGTGGAGCCAAGCCTTAGCCTTTTCCTTTAAAGAAAAAGGAAATAATTTGAGTTTGAGCACATCTGGCACCACGTTTTGCAGTTGAAGTGTAGCACATACTTCATCGAATTCCCTTAAATGTAAGTATGCACTTTCAGATTCTAGCCCGTGAAACTTGGGCAGAAGTTGGATCATACCAGGCTTGATTTCATATTGACCCGCAATGGCGGGTAACACAATGCACGATGGTGTGGTGTGTCGTGCTGGATTCAAAAGATCACATAATTTCCTTGGTGGCTGGTTCACCTCTACCCCGTTACGGTCCCCATTTGGATTTGTGGCAGGCCCACCATTGTTGGGGTTGCTACCGGACCCACTCGACATGTTAGACAACCTTGATGGACTAAGAGATTGAGGAGAGTCGTAGATTCTTATAAGTTCTTTGATTGGGGACTCTCTTCTTTGTAACCGATGCGCTGAGTCTCTTTGCCAACTAGACTTCTTGCTCATGCACAAATGGTGTGAGCAAGTTGGAGAGGACTAGTACTTTCTTTTTGGATTTTTTTTTTATTTTTTTTTTATTTTTTGAAAAATAAATGAGAAAAACCTAACCTACACAAGAAACAACTGAGTTAATATCCTCTGGTTGAAAAGTTTCCCTAGGTTCACCAATCTGGCCCTATGAAACCAACCCGGCCAGTTCAGCCCCCAGGTAAGGGTAGGATCACGAATGGACCCGTTTGAAGGACCCTTGCCTAGAACAGTTTAACTGTCTCCACACTCTGGACAAGGCTTTGCTTCGGCACCGAGATGATCAAGGACAACGATTAGGTCACTTTCAGTTTACTTTCTTCCAAAAGGACTTAAAACAAGTTGGAAAATAAAGTAACTTTGCCAATTCTTAGAAAGTTTTTAAAAATTCAATGATGTGTATTTTCTAATTAGCAATCCATGCACTTTCCTAATCCAATTTAGGGTGGTTTAACATTCCATGCATGCACCTCCTATATCTAGAAAGATGCCAAAAATAGCACACCCATAAAGCAATGTAAATAAGGAAAGTTAGAAGAGTTACCTTATATGGCGCTCCCCGGCAACGGCGCCAAAAACTTGATCGGACCCAAGTGTAGGGTGCGATTGTAGTAATAAAACTGGTGAGACCAGGTCGATCCACAGGGAGCTTTGAAAATAAGGCTTTCCAACTTTGTCACCTGCCCTAAATAAAATCTAATTTTAGCCTAAGATTTAGAAAAAAACATTCATCATTCCTACTTTAAATTAAAATTAAATACATTTCTAGAAATAAAAATTCCTAAATCTAAAATGAATCACAAGTTGCTACAAAAGAATACACAAATTAGAACATCAAATTAGAAATAAGCCAAAAATAAAACTTACCAAAAATAATACTAAGAAGCTAAATTAGAAACAAAATAAACCTAAGTTAGAAACCAAATTAATCAAAACATGCTCAACAAAGATTGGTAACAAATCAAATCAATCAAAAAGGAAACACCTACTTTTTTACCAAGTTAATCAACTCCCTAAAGTCAAGGACCTTACAAATAAATAATGATTTTCAAATCATAATAATCTTAGAAAGCATTTAGTCAATCAAACCTTAAATTAGAATTTCCAAATATTAAGAAGCTTCCTAAGTTAAAATGTTCAATTAAAAAAATCAGAAAGATCTTTTATTTCTGGAAATTATCTAAATAAAAAAAACACAAAATTAGAAACTAATCCTAAAGTTAGAAAGTTAGTAATGCAATGTATGCCATGAGATGTTAGAAAATTCTAAGGCTAGAAAACTAGTATGCAGGGCTGTTTTTATGCATGGTTTTTTCCTAATCTAATGCAACCTAAAACTGAGTTTAATGGCTGGGTTTTGAACTACAATGATGCATGAATCAAATAAAAAAAACGGAAGTAGAAAATGATTTAAAACGAATGAGATATGAGTGCATGAACATGACCTAAAAAAAAATCTGTGCAGGAATTCTGCACATAGGTGGGTCCGACTATCCATGTTTGAGCCAATGGTTCACCAACTTTTCAAATTTATTTTTGCATGAAATTCTGGGGTTTGAAAGTACACTGATCAAACTTTAATTTCCCCAAGTTTCATCGAAAAATAATGTGTTTTGATCAGGTTTCTAATTGTAAACTTTTCACACAAAATCTGTCCTAAAATTCCTGCAACAATGTGTTGAATTGTGCACTTTATGTTGGGATCCGAATTTCCAAAAATTATTTGGCCTAAATTATTGAATCAAATCTCTGATTTTTCTTACTTATTCAATTTAAAATTCCAATTCCAGCAACTTAAACATATTAAAACTCCACCAATATGAAAATGCATGCAATGCTAACTAGTTCCAACCATAAACTATGCATAAAAAAAATCACATAAACATATAAGAAGCATAAGAAGAAAAGAAAGCAAAAAGTACTTGAATTTAAATGTGTAGTGCAAAAAAAATAAATGTGTGGATTGCATAAAATTAAATGTGTGGAATTAACAATAAATTAAATGTGTGAATTTTGCATAAATGTAAATGTGTGGGAATTGCAATAAAAATAAATGTGTGATAAGTGTGCTCTTTTTTTTTTATTCTCAAATCGAGTTCATAATTACTTATTTCATGCCCTTAGGATCTTGGGTTGTCAATCCAAGAACAACAATAAAGGAAACACAATTCAAGCATTAATCACATAAGAAAAAAGAATAAAAAAAAATCACACTTTTACTAATATGCAATGTTTTTACATAAAAGATGGAGAATTAAAATTTCAAAAACAATTACATACTAGGATGAAAGGAACCTCTCTAGTTGAAGCATCAAGTTGGGACAAGCCTTCTTGAAAAGAGATGGGCTATGGTAGAGAAAGGAGATGGGTAGAATGGTGGAGGAAGTAAACTAGTGAGGGGGCTTTTTCCTTCATGAAAGGAGTGGATGTCCAAGGGCCTCTTTAAATAGGGTATGGATTGCCCTATTCTTTCTCCCTAGTCCCTTCTTTGTTGCAAGAATCTTCTTCATTTAGTAAGTCTTCTCCTTTCTTTTCTCCATTCTATCTTCATGCAAATGTCATATTTCCTTCTTTAGCAAATCTTCCTTAGACTTAACATTTATGAGAGATACATGAGGTGGCAAGCTCTAAGTTGGAATCAAGAGAAAATTGAATGCCCAATATGTGTAGATTCTTTCCACTTTTATCTCTTTGGAAATCTTCTTTCTTGATTTGGCCCTTCATGGATTTTCTTTGATTATCTTGAATTATCTTCAAAATTAACTTGGGATTTTGTGCAAAGAAAGTGGACCCCCCTCTTGGACGCCCCACATGTGTGACCTACACATGAGCATGTGTGGGACCCTTTTTTTTTCTCATTTCCTGCAAGCCAAAAATAAATAAATAAATAAATTTTATGTGAAAAGATAAATTTACCATTAATTCACAATTGCATGACTGCGGGCCCATTTCTCATGAAATGATGAATGCACCTGATGATTAATTAATTTCTTGAGAAAACCACGTTTGAAAAAAATCTTTCCAAAATTAAAATTAAAAATGGCAGGTTTCATGATTTGATGCAAAAATGATGATTTTTGAGCAAATTATGCATGAATGTACTACAATGGATTAAAAATGCATAAAATCATGATATGACACAAAATGAGGCTCTCTTGGCTTGATAAGTCCTTAAACTTACCAAAAATAACCATGAAAATGTGCATTTTTAAGGACTTATCAAGTATCAAATCATCATTGATTGCCAATCGGTAAAACAAGAAAGTGCACTTTCTGTCTGATCGATCGAGAAATCGACAAGACAGGTGGCACCGGCCCGCTGTTAGCAATCATTGTCTGAAGTTGAATGATCATCTGATGTCGATCATCATGAAGATCTATCGATGATCATCGCCAGAAGAATTCCAAAAGACGCGGCACGGCCCGCGACTCTTCAACTGCTCTGGCGACCATTTAATGCAGTTAATTGGCCCATTTACGGTAACTTATTGCGGTCATTAACTAGTTATTTCGGACGGCCCAATCAGAAGCAACCAAAAAGGAGTTACGAGTTAGCCATAAACACGACATTATCCCATGTAACTCCTCCCATCATGGAGATTAAAGGCGATTAAATGCTCTTAATTCTCCTCCGGTGAATCAAAAGCCAGAGAAAAGGAGTTACAAAATAAAGAATTAAATCTTGTAACTCCTCCCATTATGTGGCTTTATTACATTTAAAACCCATAAACTCTCCTAAATGACTACCAAAGGCCTATAAATAGGAGAGCTTTCAAAGAAGAACAACCCCAGAAAAATGAATTTGAATCATGAAATCCAGACATACAGAATCCAGAGGAAGAGAGAAAACTTTGTTGAAGTTCTGCATCGACCACCGCTACAAGGTGACAAAAGTCCATTTGCCCCCCCCCCCCCCCCCCCCCCCCAAGGTCCTTTGCCTTCTCTTTTTTCTTCCAGTGGCTTAGACGTGACTTTTCAGCCCGTCTACTTAGCTTTTTATTGGACATAGGACCTCATCTTTATCTTTGTCCTCTAAATATCTGAGGTTATAGGCAAGGTAAACTAATCAAGAGCATCCTCTGTTCTTATTTGCATGGCTGATGACGAAGTCCATACATGGCTTGCGACCGTCAATCTGAACGAGTTCCCCACAATCTCCTGAGAAGTTAGATCCTCATTTTCTTGCTTTTCATTGTAGTTTGTATTTTTCTAAAGAGCAAAAAAAAAAAAAAAAAAAAAAAAAAGAGAAAGAAATCACAACTCTTGTCTTTCACTATTGATAAGAATTATAAATCGGCTATAAACGCCAAAAGTCGGCTATAAATGCCAAAATCGCTTTTTACGGTAAACATCGCCTTTAACGGAAAAACAAATGAAATCATCTCTTACTACATTTCAAAACTGTATCTTTTCTTAAATATATTTGCAATGAAAACTCGAAAGAAGTTAATTTCCTTTTCTACTTGTGAAGATCGATCTCTGGATCACCATTTGTAATCCCAAGTAGTAGAAAATCTGGCACACCCACCCAAAAAGAAGAATGTTGATGTTCGCTTTGCCTCCGGTTACGAAAGGGTCCTACCCCACGGACTCTCACGTCCGCCGATCTCAGTAAGCGCCGAGCATGAAACGCGTGTCCATCAACCCAGATGAAAAGTCGCACGGATCGGGTGAGAACAGTTCTCACCCGATCATTTCCCTTTAAGTAATATGCATCATTCATAGATCTTAGTATTCACTATACATATGCCTTGAATTTAGATTTCATTTTTACATCAGCCTATGTTAAGAGGCATCAATATGTGTTCAAATGCATCTTTTTTAGTGCATTCTTAGGCATATATTTGAGAGATAAACTACCTTGTTGCAAAGGTTATTGCTAAGTCTTGGAAAATCATAAGTGGTTGTAAATGTTTATTTTAAGTTTTTGAAAAGCATATGTGATTGTAAAGTTAGAGGTGACCCTAAACCTCAAATTAAAATAGTGAAAAATCCGATACGGAAACCAGGAGTGGATATAGGCAAGTTTGTTGAACCACTATAAATCTCGTATTATGGTGGATAAGTGTTTATGATTGATGCCTATGATTGAAATGTATGGTTATTGATTTGATTAGATCTTATGTTTATATACTCCTTAGAGACACCCCTTGTATTCAAATCAATTAACCTTCATAGCATAATTGGTTATAAGAATTTAAAATTGGTTTAGGTTTTGAGATCAACCTATTCAACTCCCCTCTAGGATTCGGATCCCGGATTATTTCTCACATTAAGAAGCTCGCTTTGAATTTTGTGCATGTGGAGTTTTCTTATATTCCTAGAAGTCTTACCTATGCAGCTCATTCCTTGGCTAAGCTTGCTTATTCATGTAATCAAGATATAGATCGTGAAAGGGCGATGTTATTCTTAAGGATAGGTTGCTGGTTGGGGAGTTGGTGGTGTTGTGTTTTTTTTTTTTTTTTTTGATTAATCCTTGTTGTTGATGAATTATCTTTAAAACCGAAAAAATTTTAAAGGCTCCATAGCTAACCGTGTAAACTTCGCAAGCACAATAACAAGCAGCAATCCGTAGTCCATTTAAGCTAAAAATTGGTCTGCAGCCAATAAGGTGAGAGGCTAGGTGAGTGGGAAGGAGCTACATGGACCACAAGTGGGTGGTTGGCTCATATTGTACCATTGCCCCCATAAAAAGGACTGATGTAACACAAGGTGACCGTACTTTAATAATCAACGTTTTTCTACCAAAAAAAATAAAAATAAATAATCAACGTTTTCGTGGGGATCACCTTGTGACTCGCAACACAAATCACGATGTCGGGTGGGATGGATTGGGATAGTTTCATCTTTCTAGATGGGAGATGGCTAATTGATTCAGGGCACCAAATAACTACACAACCTAAACAAAGGCTATTCACATGAAATGAATCTCACTCCAAATAAGAATCAAAACTGAGCTATTGGCATTATGTCACCACTCACCACAAGTCACAACTGTGATCTGAAAAAGAATCGCACATGTAGTTGGCATGTAGTAAAAGGAGGAGAGGGCATAGTTGATGACAAAAATAATTATAACATTAAGGTAAGTCAATTTTTTTTTTTTTTGAAATGCTGACCCCACCCGCCTGCTAAACCCAAACCTGGCCCTATAATACTGGGTTTGAGTTAACATTATTTTTCCCTTCTAGCTTAGGTTTTGGTGAACAATTCCAACCCCTATCCAACAGAGACATGGATCGATCTCAGGTCTTGACCCGGTTATTTAGGATATGAGTCATATAAATTAACGTTAATAGCCATGTAATAAATGGGTTGATTGAGGTCTAGTCAATTATAGCTCATTTGGCTAGGAATATGGGTGACTAGAATATGTCATTTTGAATCACATGATTTTGAAAATGCATGTCAATGGTGAATCCGGAACTTTCCCAACCCAACATCAACCATGGCCACCTCTAAAAGACATTTATATAAATATATAAAAGGATGGTGTGGAGACTGGAGAGGCTTCGGGTGTATCGAATGTATATAATTATGAAATCATCCTTGTTGGGTAATCATACAGAACATGTGGACTTTGGCTTTAACTACATAGACAAAAACCAACACAAACGAGCGAGAGAGAGAAAGCGGGAGAGATCTTCCTATGGCAGGTCTGCAGAGATCTTCAGTTTCGTTCAGGAGACAAGGCTCATCTGGGCTTGTATGGGAGGATCGGCTCCTTTCAGAAACAGAAAGCAACCCAACACAAACAATCAAAAAAGAAGACGATCCAGGATCTCAATCCAACTCTCAGAGGCCCACAGAACTAACGGCTGTGATCATGGAACGTAGCCGATCTGGTGGTGGGCGCACATGGCGCACTGGCAAAGTCTCACCTGCCATCGACCCACCTTCTCCCAAGCTCTCTACATGCGGTTTCTGTGGCGTTTTCGGGAAACCCTCTGCAGCCAAACAGCCCAATTCCAGGAAACGCTGATCCAAGAATTTCATGTCAGCTATCTTCATCAACTTCTCTCTTTCCCTCCCTATTTCCTTATATGCATATAGATATTGTGTTTTCATGGGTTGGTGACTGGGGATATAGATTGGGAGATTGTAAATCCATGTTCAATGAGTTTGGAATATAGTCTACACCAAAACCAATAGATTTTCCTCTGTTCATGTTTTTGGGTTTTGGTTTGTGGAAATGTTTGTAGTTTCTCTTGTTTGGAGAAAGGAAATCACTGAGTGACTGCTTTGAATTTCAGGATTTTGGTGGTGAACCAAATCTAGTGAGCATCTTCCTCTTTTTTTCTGAAAAGGTTAAAAATGATGGCTATGTTGGGTAATTATCTGATGATTGTGTGGTAGACTATGATTAGATTCGATTGGTTGGGGAATGATTGTGTGGGAGATTGTGATAAGATTATTAGGTAGGTTTTGGGTAACCTAACTAGTATTAGTGGATCTATCCTCTTTTTGTTTATCTCCATTATAATCAGCCATTCGGCCTATGCCTTGGATGCATTGAAGAATATGTTTAAAATTGGTTTACAAAACTGGGATATGCCATAAATCAGGTAGGGATTTGTTTGGGGTCAACTATTTACAGTTTTTTTCTTGGAAAGTCCAAAACTTAAAGTTCTGTTAGAAAGCCAATTTTAGAAATAACCAATTTATGTGGCTCACCTTAAGCATGACAATGGGTGTGGAGCTAGTCTCAAAGGTCTCTCATCACGTGAGAAAAAAATGAAAAGATAAAAAAAAAAAAAAACCAATCTAATGGCGTTCACTTTTGAGAGATTTTCAAATTCTAATCATTTGATAACGTTAGTGATCGGTAGGGGTGTCAATCTGGGCCGGGCCGCCCAAGCCCAGCTCGAGCACGGCCCAAAAAAAGCGTGCCTGGGCCATGCCTGGGCCCGTTGACTTGGTCAACGGGCGGCCCGGCCCGGCCCGTGACCAAACCTGGGCCGTGCTGGGCCCAGCCTGCCAGGCACGAGGCACGGCTCGGCATAACATGGGTTCAAAACTGTGCCGAGCTGGCCCTGGGCCTTGGAGCCCACGGGTGGCACGGCACGGTCCGAGGCCCGGCTCGGCCTGCCCAACGGCTATAATTTTGAAAATCTCCCCCCCACCCCCCCGAAAAAACGGCCATATTGTATTTTTTACATTTTAAACCCCCCCCCCCCCCCCCCCCCCCCCCCCCCCCACACACACAAAAAAAAAAAAAAAAAAAAAAAAAGCTATAAACGGTCAAATGGGGGGGGGGGGGGGGGGGGGGGGGTATTAGTATCTTTTGATCATTCTTTACCATTATACCCCCCCTAACTGCTATAAAACGGTCATATGAGGGGGTATTTTATGTCATTTTATCACTTAAAAATTCTATAAATAGCCCTAATTTCTCTCATTTCTCTACACATCTACTCTCTACTCTCTCATTTCTCATACTCTCTCTAAAGCTCTTAGCTCTCTTAAGTCTCATTCTAAAGTCTAAGCTCTCTCTATAAAGTTTTATAAGAAGTGAGGGTGACTTCTCTAAAGTGGAGGATTCAACTAGGAATGACTTCTCCATTAGCTCTCTCCTCTCTTATAAAGGCATTTATTATCTTTAATTTTGAGTTTTATTTAGTAGTAATATACATAGTAATATTATATATTAAGTCTCATCTTCTCGCCTTTCTTATATAAATTATCACAAAAAATACATTATTTATAATTATTTATTTAAGTTTTTTTAAATCTTTTATTTAGAAAAATGGCTGGACCATCACAACATTTTAACCTTGACCTCTCTCTAAATGAGGAAGATCCTAGATTTATTAATTTAGATCAAAACGAAGGGACAGAAGCAGAAAGCAGTAATCCCCCCAAGATTCTACAACAAAAAAGAAGAGAAAAACAAGATTGACTTCTCCTGTATGGGCTCATTTTGCTAAAGTTATTGTCTCATGTCCCAAAGGAGGAGCAGAAGAGAAGGCACAATGCAAATATTGCAAAGATCTCCTCAGTGCCAAATCATCAAACGGCACTGGCCACATTACTAGACATATGAAAGCCCATTTGAAAAAACAAATAGCCCCCGCTAACGATGGGGCAAGTAGGGGGATGATTCAAACCCAAATTTCTTAAACAGATTCATCTGGTGATTTAGGAGTTTCCAATTATGACCCTAATAATGCTAGATGTTAACTTAGTAAGTATATAATATATAGTCAGTCACCATTTGTACTTTACAAAGAACGATGTTTTGAAAGATTTTTGAGGTCTGCCTTTTCTCCTGGATGGCAGAAAATATCTAGAAATACTGCTAGAAGTGATGCAATAAAAACTTTTTTGAAAGAAAAAGAGAATTTGAAAAATGTTTTTGAAAATATTCCTGGAAAATTGGCTTTAACTTAAGATTTATGGACCTCTAAACAAAATGTAGGGTACATTGCAATCACATCACATTATATTGATAGTGATTGGGTGATGCAGAAAAGAACGCTAGCATTTTCTATGATAGAATTGTTAGTTTTATAGACTCAATCCAGTAGATGATATAATAAATTGATTAATTTCTTTATTTATGAGTATATTCATGTTTTCCTTTCATGAGATGAATGATGATTTATTATATACATGCACATAACCAATACGAATGACATGATGGTTCATGAGATGAACCGGAGTCCACAAGTATATTGGATGTAACACATGTGTATGGATGAGATCCACATATGGGAGACATGTGTGACAAATCTTATACTTAAATATCTTCACAACCAGTGATGAGACTGGACATCTCATACTGACAAGGTTGTAGCACTTTGATCACTATGAGATAGTGTGATTTGTCTCGATCATCAGAATGTAAGATTCTGGATCATAGTGTTGGTACATTGGATGTATTGAAGGACCATGAGAAGCACCTTATAAACACTGTCTTTACGTTAAGGTCTGCTCTCATAATTCCCTAGCAATAGGCTCTCAATCCTGAGACATTAATGAACTCAAGTTTCTATCTATTCATTTGCTTTGAGTCACCAATGAGTGAGGCCAATTGTAGGTCAACACCTCAGTGATTTGGGTACGTGGTAGTAGAGCTGTGGGAACATTCAATAGTCAAGATGGAATCTATCTCTAATATCCTCTTTTGCCAATTAATGGATTTATCATTGGTAAGTGCGTACCCATTCTGATTAAGAGTTAATTGGAAAGGTACCTATGATCATTATAATTAATTGGGGCTCAAGGATAATAAGATATGGATCTAGTTTGGAAGACAGGTCCAATTGATCCATGGATATTGATAGAGGGGTCTACTTGTGGTAATGTGAAAGTTTAGGGTCTTCTATGTAATATTCCTAAAACTGGAGTTCAATTGCATTTATATAGTGGAGTTATTTGCAATTAGTTATGGGCCCGGATTACACATGAGATGTGGGGTCGCGTGTCCCAGTTGGAGCCAGCTTTCTAAGGAATCCCTAGTGGTCCCCACGCTAGCCCAATTATTACAAAGTATCTAATTCTAGTTGAACTCTAAAAGGAAAGTTACTATTTCTATTTGAAGTGAGACTTCTAATAGTGGTAATAGTAGACTTACTAATTTTAGTAGAAGTGAGACTTTTATTTTAATTAGAAAGGAATTAGAAAGTTACTAATCATATTTGAAGTGAGACTTCTAATTATGATATGGTAAGTTACTAATTAATTAATGGAAGTAAGACTTCTATTTTAATTAAGAAGAGATAGTTACTAATTTTTGGAAGTAAGACTTCTAATGGAAATTAGTAAGTGGGGCTTGTAAAAGCTATAAATAGAGGAGAGGAGGGCTGGACGTCCCATGCATGCTCCATACATAGGGATGAAAGTCTAAGGGATCTTAACCCTAGAGGGGGGGGGGGGTGTGAATAGGGTGATCTACACTTTGTGACTAATTATGACCAATTTTAATTTCTTTATAATTAACTAGTCACATGTGCTGATTAACATACAATATGCGGAAGCTTAAACAAAACAATCACCACTACACAAAGATTTATAGTGGTTCGGCCTCAATGCCTACATCCACTATTGGCTTGTGCTCAACACCCCACCGGATTTCCACTATATATGTTTTTCTAAAAGGCTAAGCAATAAACTCAACAATATGCTTTCCAAGGATAAGCAATAACCTTACAATGTTGTTTTTCTAGGCTAAACAACAACATATACACAATGCTTTTATATGGCTAAGCAATAACCTTACAATCAAATGATTTCTCTAAAGAAAGTGTTTTCACAAAACACTCTAAGAGATTACAATTAAGCTCAAATAAAATTGCCTCTAAATAGGCGAATATGAAAATGAAAATCAACTCACACAACACTCTATGAAATGCTAAGATGTATGCTCATGAAGTGTGTGTGTGAATACTTCAATCAAGTTGAAAATTAAAGCTCAATCAATTTATGCTAAAAGCATTTAAAAGTTTAATGCACATAAAAGGATATGATTGAAGTAATATGCAAATCACATGTACCAAATACAAACTTGTAGAAGATATTAAAAACAAGGGTTCACAAGTTGTATGAAATTAATTTAGACTAAACATGTGATGCATGTGCAATGTTGTTTTCAAAACCAAACTAATTCAACAAAGGTTTAAATGAATGAAAACAACAAGGAAAGATTCAAAACAAGTTAATGAATCATGACATAAAAGAAATCAAAGATTTTGGCAATGCATGATTAACAAAGTTTATAAAACAAACTTGTTTTGAAATCAAGGTGAAGAATCCTATGACTTAAATCAAAGATTAAGGAAGTAGAGGATTCAACACATCATAGTTTATATACTAAAATCATTTTTCAATAGTTTAACAAAGCATAAAATAATGATTAATAAAAGGCAAAGCTTACTTGGTGGTTTAACTTCATTAATCCAAGCTTTAGCTTTCCTTAATGACCATTAGCCTTCCTTAGCTTGATCCCCTTTCTTTTGCCTCAAAATACCTCAAGAATGGCTTCAAAGATCTTAAAAAACGTTTAAGGAATGAACTCACTTTTATAGAAAAAGTGTTCAAACGGCTACCTGTCGGTCGACCGACACCTCAACGGTCAAGTCCCAACGGTCATATTTTTGAAACTGTGCAGTTTTGGGTTAACTGACAAGTGACCGACAAGTTGACCGACAGTGCAATTTTGTTCAGAAAATAGCTCTCTGGAATTCTAACCAAGAGGCTTTCGGTCAGCTTCTGAACCATGGTCGGTTAGCCGACACCTGACCGACATGCTAACCGACAGTGTGGCTAAAATCCCAACTTTTGCACATTTCAAAGTATTTTCATGTAGGGATTTTTGGGCCATTAAACCAAGCATGGAAACATAATTTAAACCAATCCAAGTACTTAAAAATCATGTAACATAAAATGCCAAATATAATTTGAAACTTTAAAACATAGGCTAGCTTGATTTATAAAAATTCTTTTCAAAAATAAATGCATCGAAGATTTAAATCCAAAACATGCATGAAACATTATTTTTACAAGTCTTAAAAACAATGCATCTGTAAATCAAGATTTCAAGATTTTCTAAATCAATGCATGTGTAAAAATTCAAATGATGATTAAAATGTTAATGCATCCATCAAATTGCAATACACAAAATCCCTAACAATCTCCCCCTTTGCAATTTGATGGCAAACCTCCAATATGTTGGCAAACCTTACTCAACACTAAATTTTCACACATAGTCTTCAGTTCCTCCTTGGCTGGACAATCCTTGAAATCTTCTTGGATGCTTCTTCACTTTAGCTTAGGCTCTAGCTCTTTTTCTTCATTCTCCTTGATGCTTGGAGCTTGATCAATCTTCAAGCTTTCTCTTCATCTTCCTTTCTTTAGACCAAGCATCTTCTTTAGCTGCCAAGCTTTCTTCATTTCATTTCTCCTTCTTTGACCATGCACTCTCCTTTTTGGCAAAATGTGCACTTTCTCCCCCTTAATTCTTTCTCCCCCTTTGCCATTAAACTTGAGAACTTTCTCCCCTTAATATTATTCTCCCCCTTTGCCATTAAATTGCAAAGTACCAAATGAAGAGGGGTACCTACACACATGAAACAAGGAAAATACCTTTAGTAGCACTTGTTAACAAAAGTAATCGAAAATGAAATATATAACAGGGCATCATGCATGGGTAGATAGGCTATAAGGGTACAGAGCCAATATAAGGGTGAATTTGACCAACTCTAATGCTTCCTTAGAAGGATTACTCCCCCTCAATCCATACTCTTCTTTTGTCAAACTTTTGACAACGATTTAACTAATAGGTGCAAGAAGAAGATGGTTTAACCAATTGAGGGTTAACTTCAAGAGAAGAATTAGATGCTAATTAATAATGATAATTGACTATAAAGTTCAAATTAATCAAATTACCAATATAAAGATACCAATTGATGGATAAGCTATTGGATAATTAAAGAGCAAGGTCAAAAGGAGATATACTATCATGGATATCATTTGAAATAAATAAAAATATCAATTGAGATTAATCAAGGATAAAACTATTAACTCAATCACTCTAAAATGGAGTTAAGGAATACACCTATTAAGGTTCATCCAAATTAGAGCTATCCATGATGAGATGGGGTTAACTCAAACATAGCATCAAACAATTTAACTATGAAAATCATAAGCTATGTAAAGTTTTAAATTCATTTCATACAGTCATTAGATATAACTATCATGCACAGGATGAATAAAATGAAGTTCAATCATGAAGCCAAACATCGCCATTAACCAACCAAAATTATGAAAACATAAACATGGTGGTGAAGAGATTTACTTATGAGAGAATGAGAGGTGGCAATCATGAAGATTATGATGCTAATGGAATGTGACATGGAACAAAAGACATATGACTATCAAGATCAATCTAATGTACACAAGGTCTATCACAAACTCAAAATATGATACCAATTGGATATAGATACTAATTGAAAATGATACCAATTGATTACCAAATGAATATGAAACATGATTAAGAGCAAGCATGTGACAAACACAAAATTCCAACAAGCATCATAAAATGATATTCATCACTTAGAATAATATAACTAATGAGCATAGTGATGAACAAGAAAAATTACATAAAAAGATATAACTTAGTATAACATGTAATTTTTAAAGTGTCAAATCATATGAATTCAATATCTAAGAAATCCATCAAACAATAGATATAACTATGAAATACAAGGAATGAATTTCAAAGAGGTTCATATGATCAAGAACACTACTATGAAGTTAAAACATGTTTAATGAATGATACCAATAAGAAAATTACACATGAAACAAAAACATAACCATCCATTTCAAATAATAAAAGACTAGAAAGCATAAGGGATGGATTTGAGAGTTCTAGTATGGTATCTTCAAATAAAAACTAAGAGCACAACCATACAAAGAACTATATGTTATTTGCACATCAAGAATGAAACTAAATGAGCAAAGTTGCAAATAGCATATAACAAGTATTTCCTTCTAAAACATATATTCATTAGCACAAGGAAATATACTCAAAAGAAAATGTTTGAATGAATATAACTAACAAATCTTGAAAATATTTTCAAAAGATCTTTAATCACTCCATCATTCAAAATCCAACAATGAAACATTTAAAAAATGAACAAGTGATTATGAAAACCATGAAGTGAACTTAAATAAAATATCAATTTGTAAACAATAATAACTACAAGAGCATATACAAATTGATTTAAAAAAAAAACTATTCAACTTGCATTTCAAAAGATATAACTTATTTGGAAAGACATACAAGATGAGTTTAAAAAAAAAAAAAAACAATAATTTTCCATAAGAAAGTATAACTAAGAAATCCATGGAAAATCTAAATTGTTTCAAATTATTTATTTTTTTAAAAAAATCTTATTATGATTTACAAACAAATGAATTTGCAATATCAATCGATTATGAAAGATCTAGCTATGGAAGCTTTGAAACCATAATCAATTGAACAAGTATAGAAATGCAAGAGATATACCTAAATGAGAGCAAATCTATAATGATGAAATTATAATCAAATAATTTTGAAAACCATGATATGTAACTATAATGGTGCATGATGACTAAATCAAATGATTACAAATAAACATTGCATTTTAATAAATGTAACTAAGAAAGTATAAAATGCAAATGCAACATCGTGACCAACAAAAAGATTTAACTAAAAAGGATAGGTTGGTCAATGAGGTCCAAGGCCTTAAGGTTTCTCTAAGTATATAACTTTGGGAATCCACCTAAGGTCTTGTGAGGGTTGGACTTTGAGGTCTAACTTAAATGTCTCACCAACTATAGGAGATTTGACTTGATAAATTTTCAATTTAGACTTAACATCATGGTGTTTAGATTTAACTAAATTTGGCTTAGGTTGGTGATTAGTCTTTTGAGGGTGATGAGTTTGTTTGTTAGGGGATTGGTTTCCTTTTCTTTTCTTCTTATTTCCTCCATTTATTTGACTTTTGAATTTGAGATTTAACTTTGCAACTTTCTTCAAAAGTTCTTTCATTTGTTGAGTTATGGAGGAAGATTGAGAAGCTTTTTGTTAATAGATTCTTTTAGAGTTGGTTTAACTTGTTTAACCTTTTTAGAATCTATTTTAGGAGACTCCTTTTTAATAGGTTTTACTTGTTTAGTCTTCTTGGAGTCTTCCTTGGTTTTTAGTGTCTTAATCATCATAGAATTTGATTTTACTTTCTTTGGTTCAAAAATGATTTTAGACACATGGCTTCTTCTTGATTTGCACTCAAACCTAAAATGTCCTTCAATGCCACAATAATTGTATTTAGTTTTGGGCAAGGAAGTGTGAGTGCTAGAGAATGAGAACTCACCTTTAACAAATTTGTTGGTGAACTTAGGGTCATGAGAAATATTCCTATCAAATTCAAGACCCGTCATTTCAATAACTTTTCAAATCTTTCTTCACTTTGGGTAAATTTGCACTCATACTTTTGTTTGTAGGTTTCAAGTTGAGTGACTTGGTTTTTAAGGGTTGAATTTTCATTTTTAACTTTTGTTAGTTCAAGTTTAATTCCCTTAAAATTATTTTGCTCTTCATGGGTAAGTTTTAATTCAAGTTTAATTTCATTAAACACATTGGATCCAAGTTCTAGAGTATTTATCTTATTTTGAGCATTAGATAAATTTTCTTTAGTGATAGTCAACTTAGATTCAAGATTGTTAATGTTTTCATCTTGCCTTTGTAATTGATCTCTAAGATTCAAAGTTTCCTTTTTAAGATTATCACAACCTAACATTAATTCAATTAATTCATCTTGAGCATCTTGTAGGTTATGCAAAGAGATCATAAACTTAGAGTCTACACAATTTATTAATTCTTCTTTCTCTCTAAGTTCATCTTTAGAAGAGACTAATTCTTTGTTTAGTCTTTTAGATTCTTGTTGTAGTCTTTTATTCTTTTTAACAAGCTCTAAGGAAAATGTACATAATTCATCATAGGCTTGTTGAATGTCATCTTCATTTTCATTAATTTCTTCTTCTTTTAATTTAAGTTTGGATTCAAGTTGAGATACTTTGAATTCAATGTTTGAATCTCCAATAGATGGAAGAAGGGATCTAAAAGAATCTACAAAGTCTAGCATAGTGGAATCCATTTTTATGATTTTCATAGGAATGCACAACTAGGGTTTTGACTCTAGGTTTTTACACCTTATCAAGAGTTCCAAACACTTGATCCTAAATATAGAGCAACCTTGCTCCGATACCAATTGAAAGTCTAAGGGATCTTAACGGGGGGGTGAATAGGGTGATCTACACTTTGTGACTAATTATGACCAATTTTAATTTCTTTTAAATTAACTAGTCACATGTGATGATTAACATACAATATGCAGAAGCTTAAACAAAATAATCACCACTACACAAAGATTTATAGTGGTTCGGCCTCAATGCCTACATCCGCTACCGGCTTGTGCTCAACACCCCACCGGATTTCCACTATATATGTTTTTCTAAAAGGCTAAGCAATAACCTCAACAATATGCTTTCCAAGGATAAGCAATAACCTTACAATGTTATTTTTCTAGGCTAAACAACAACCTATACACAATGCTTTTATATGGCTAAGCAATAACCATACAATCAAATGATTTCTCTAAAGAAAGTGTTTTCACAAAACACTCTAAGAGATTACAATTAAGCTCAAATAAAATTGCCTCTAAATAGGCGAATATGAAAATGAAAATCCACTCACACAACACTCTATGAAATGCTAAGATATATGCTCATGAAGTGTGTGTGTGAATACTTCAATCAAGTTGAAAATTAAAGCTCAATCAATTTATGCTAAAAGCATTTAAAAGTTTAATGCACATAAAAGGATATGATTGAAGTAATATGCAAATCACATATACCAAATACAAACTTATAGAAGATATGAAAAACAAGGGTTCACAAGTTGTATGAAATTAATTTAGTCTAAACATGTGATGCATGTGCAATGTTGTTTTTAAAACAAACTAATTCAACAAAGGTTTAAATGAATGAAAACAACAAGGAAAGATTCAAAACAAGTTAATGAATCATGACATAAAAGAAATCAAAGATTTGGGCAATGCATGATTAACAAAGTTTATAAAACAAACTTGTTTTGAAATCAAGGTGAAGATTCCTATGACTTAAATCAAAGATTAAGGAAGTAGAGGATTCAACACATCATAGTTTATATGCTAAAATCATTTACCAATAGTTTAACAAAGCATAAAATAATGATTAATAAAAGGCAAAGCTTACTTGGTGGTTTAACTTCATTAATCTAAGCTTTAACTTTCCTAAATGACCATTAGCATTCCTTAGCTTGATCCCCTTTCTTTTGCCTCAAAATACCTCAAGAAGGGCTTCAAAGATCATAAAAAACGGCTAAGGAATGAACTCACTTTTATAGAAAAAATGTTCAAACGGCTACCTGTCGGTCGACCGACACCTCAACGGTCAAGTCCCAACGGTCATATTTTTAAAACTGTGCAGTTGTAGGTTAACCGACAGGTGACCGACAAGCTGACCGACAGTGCAATTTTGTTCAGAAAACAGCTCTCTGGAATTCTAACCGAGAGGCTTTCGGTCAGCTTCTGAACCATGGTCGGTTAGCCGACACCTGACCGACATGCTAACCGACAGTGTGGCTAAAATTCCAACTTTTGCACATTTCAAAGTATTTTCATGTAGGGATTTTTGGGCCATTAAACCAAGCATGGAAACATGATTTAAACCAATCCGAGTGCTTAAAATTCATGTAACATAAAATGCCAAATATAATTTGAAACTTTAAAACATAGGCTAGCTTGATTTGTAAAAATTCTTTTAAAAAACAAATGCATCCAAGATTTAAATCCAAAACATGCATGAAACATTATTTTTATAAGTCTTAAAAACAATGCATCTGTAAATCAAGATTTCAAGATTTTCTAAATCAATGCATGTGTGAAAATTCAAATGATGATTAAAATGTTAATGCATCCATCAAATTGCAATACACAAAATTCCTAACAAGGGATTCACGCCCAGCCCTCTCTAGTGCAAAAGTTGCACGTTTTTCCTCTCTTCCCTCTTCTAGTTCTCTTTCTAGTTCCTCCCTAGAGTTCCTAGTAGTTTTCTCTTGGAGATCCCACCATCTTCTTGAGAAAAGGAGAATCTGATACGGGTCATAGCGTGGAAGATCAGAGGTCTTGGAGATCCTTATTTGATTAGTGAAAGCATTTCATCATCAAAGAAAGACACAACTTAATTCTCCATTAGAGCACAACCGTGCTCCAAAGGTATAATCAACTTCCTTGCATGTTGTAGATTATTATGGATGCTTATTAGTTGCTGTTTCTATCTTCTAGATAGATTGTATTTACTGATCATGATGGCTGAGATGGAAGGTTTACTTCTTGGATTGGGTTTTATAGCCTTCTGGATAGTTGATCCCTGCATCAAGTGGGTCAAAAGTTTTTGAAACCTATCCTAGAGGCCCACCCTATTTCCAACAAGAATTCCCACACACTGGTGCTAGGATAGGGTCTACTATCCTTGAAAAACTTAGAGAATACAAAATTAAAAATAAAATAATTTCTATAACTTTAGATAATGCAAGTACTAACAACGTCGCATCAGATTTATTAAAACAATCGAAATAACTTGATTGAAATGGAGATCTATTTCACAATAGATGTGCATGCCACATCATAAATCTTATCGTACAAGTAGAGATTAAATTAATTAGAGATGATTTAAAGATTATTAAATGGATTATAGGATACATTTTTGGTTCTCCCTCGCGAAAACAATATTGGAGCAACATATGTGTAAATTTGAATCTATTTCCAAAGAAAATATCATATGATGTAAATCATAGATGGAATTTTACCTATAAAATGTTAAAAGCATCATGTGCCTATAAAATTGCACTAAATCAATATTGTCAATTTTATTTGGAGCATGAAAATATTTTTATAAGTGATGATAAACTGACCCTTCTTGAGATAATAAGAGATTTTTTAGAAGTTTTTCATGATGCAACATCGTTTTTTTTTCGGGGTATATTACCCCACATCAAATCAAGCTTTAGCCCATTTTTATGAAATAAGTCTTACTTTTCAAAAGTATAGAGATTTTTAAAATTTTTAAGTTATGTGTGGACAAATGGAGGAAAAGTTTTCACAATATTGGACAGTCGCTCCTTTAACATTTTGTATAGCTACTGTGTTAGACCCTAAATTGAAATTACAGGGTGTAGAGACCATTCTTAATGAAATGAACTCTAATATGAATACAACTAATATAAATGACATAACAAAAATTAAGGCAGATTTAGAAATACTTTTTTTGGAATATGCTACCCGATTAGGTAGATCCATAGCACCCACGGTCCTAACAGGCCCTCCCCAAGTACATAAAGGAAAAAAGAAAGTCATTTTGAGTATTATGAAGAAATCTCAAGGAAGTAACTCATCTTCTTCCAGAGGATCTTACAATCTTAATGAATTAACAATGTACCTGGGGAGCGATCCTATTAAAATAGATGATGAAGATGAAGATGATTTTGATATTTTGGCATGGTGGAAATCATTCGAAAATAAGTTTCCCGTGCTTTCCGCCATAGCCCGTGATATATTAACAATACCAGCATCCACAGTTGCATCAGAGCAGGCATTTAGTGCAAGTGGGCGCCTTATTGACCGCAGGAGGAATATGCTTCAAAAAGAAACCGTTGAGACCTGCATGTGCTTGTGGGATTGGTACCAAGCAGAGGATAGGGAACAACACCTCGAAAATGATGATATCGAAATAGAAGACGAACTAGCGGCGTTATAGATATCATAGTATAAATTTCTTTTATAATGTATAATAGGCTTTTAACTTGTAATTTATTTTTTAGAATGTATCATAGGTTTTTGAAGTTGTAATTTATTTTTTAGAATGTATCATAGGTTTTTAAAGTTGTAATTTATTTTTTAGAATGTATCATAGGTTTTTAAAGTTGTAATTTATTTTTTAGAATGTATCATAGGTTTTTAAAGTTGTAATTTTTTTCACTTATCAGAATGTTTGAATTTCATTATATATTGATCCAAGTTCAAACTTTAAACTTGTAAATTTTTTTGAACTTTTGTAACTTAAATTTCAAGGAAATACAATTTATTTGATGTATTTCTTCAAAATATCATTAGTGTTATTCTACTTGTTTATCTCTTTTAATTTTTTTATTTTAATGAAAATGGGCAAAGTTCAAAAATTTTAAAAACTAAAATAAAAAATAAAAAAAATGGGCAGCCCGTGGGCGGTACGGCCCAGGCCCGGCTGGGGCCCGGCCTAGCACGGCACGACTAGGGCCGTGCTGGGCAGCCGCTAGGATGATTGGGCCCGGCATGGCACAGCCCGTAATTTATCATGGGCAGTGCCGGCCCGCCACGGGCCCGGTCCAGGCCCAGTTTCAGTGGGCCGTGCCGTGCCCTACTGATCGGTCCAAGGGTCCAAGCAGAATGAGTTTTAAATTTACATAACAGCCAATTTGGAGGAGGAATTAATTGTGCGGTTTTAGACTACTGATCATCAGGTGGCCAAGTGGCCCAAAGGATATGCCTATCCACTTTTGTGGTGAAAATCATTCATATACATTAATTATTGTCTATAATAGTTATTTTCTCTAAATTTGGCACATTTGCCGTAACTCTGATAGGAAAAAAAAAAGTTTAAAGGAAAGTTAAATGAACCCTAATCTTTTAAAATCTTCACTCTATCGTATTTGGATGAGTCATGCCTAACTGATAAAGTATTATTGTCAGCTATATGTACATTTCACTTCAACTCTACATACCTCTAAATACTTCAATTTCCTTATAAATAAAAGTGGATTATACTCCAAACCTTAACCTCATACCAAGCATCCAAACTGAGCGAAGTGATGTACTCTACCTTAACTTCAACCCACTTTTTACTCCACTTCTCATTTATCTAAACATGCCATTAGCTTATTTGGGTAAGCAAAAAATAGAGTAAAGTGAAGTTAGACGGGCCCTATTGGTTTAAATTTTCAGCTCTATTCCGTTTGGATGATTTTGATCCGACAAATGAAGTATTTTTATCAGCCATCACGTGTATATCCATTTCATTTCAACCCTATATATTCTTATTTTCTTGAGTAAAAGTGGATTCTAAACTTTAACACCAAGCATATCATCGAAACATAGTGAAGTACCCTACCTTAACTTCAACTCACTCCTCCTCCACTTCACTCCTCATCTGAAATCTACCTCACTTTACTCCGCTCTTCATTTATCCAAATAACGACGAAACATGTGATTTTCTAACACTTAGGCTAGAAAACGGCCCGCCGGGGGTCCGGAACGGGAAACGGTCCCCGAAAAATTTGAAAACCGGCACAAGCACTTCGCTCGAGGGTAGAGAGACCTGTAGGATCTAACGCTACGCAAATAGGACTCCCGGTTAGAGAATTACGATGAAATATGTGATTTTCCAACACTTAGGCTAGAAAACGGCCCACCGGGGGTCCAGAAACGGATACTATCCCCGAAAAATTCAGAAACCGATATGACACTTCGCTCGAGGGTAGAGAGACCTGTAGGAATTGACGCTACGCAAATAGGACTCTCGGTTAGAGAATTACGACGAAACATGTGATTTTCCAACACTTAGGCTAGAAAACGGCCCGCCGGGGGTCCGGAACAGGAAACGGTCCCCGAAAAATTCGAAAACCGGCGCGAGCACTTCGCTCGAGGGTAGAGAGACCTGTAGGAACTGACGCTACGCAAATAGGACTCCCGGTTTGATAGTTGAATATAAAAACGTTTAATTCTGAATACTTAGACTAAACTTTAGGCCGTCGTAGGTTGAAAACGGGAAATGGCCTTCGAACAGCCCAAAAATCTGCACGAGTACCCTGCTCAATGCAAAAGTAAATTGTAGGAATTGACGGTTAGTGAATCGGACTTTTGGTTAACAAAGTTTTATATATACATGTTTATGTTTCATTTATAATTTAATTAATTTAAAAGATTTTAATGTTGTTTTTTTCATTGCAGATTGATGGACGCTTTTCGAAATGTTGGAGTTTTGGGGTCGGTTGCAAACTTGTGGGGGTGTTGGACTTTTTTTCAATTTATTTGTATATATATATTGGACATTTATATCAGACTGTATCGTTATTGATTGTAATATTAGTTTAATGAGATGAATCATTTAATGAAAAATGTAAATAGTTGTTTGTTAATTTGTAACTTTTTTTTCATTGCATTTTTATGTTGAATATAGGTATACGAACAGGTGTATAAACATGTTTATAGGAAAATAATAATGAAAAAATAAAAAGAAAATATTAAAAAAACCTTTGCCGACGAAAATTTTCATATTTTCGTCGGCAAAAGATTAAAAAAATAAAAAAAAAGAATAATTTTGCAGACGAAAAAGTTTCGTCGGCAAAAAATAAAAAATTTAAAAAAATAAAATAAAAGGATTTTTCCGACGAAAATATTCGTCGGCAAAAGATTAAAAAAATTTTAAAAAATAAAATAGAATAATTTTGCCGACGAAAATGTTTCGTCGGCAAACAATAAAAAATTTTAAAAAATAAAATAAAAGGATTTGGCCAACGAACATATTCGTCGGCAAAAAGAAACAAAAGAAAATTTTAAAAAATGTTAAATACTTTTGCAGAAGCAAATTATCGTCGGCAAAAGATAAAAATAAATAAAATAAAAAAAAGCCATTTGCCGACGACTATTTTCGTCGGCAAAATGTCAAATAAAAATAAAGGGACTTTTGCCGGCGAAGAATTTCGTCGGCAAAATGTAAAAATAAAAATTAAAAAAATAAATAAAGGGCCTTTGCCACACAACAGTTCGTCGGAAAAAGATAAAAATAAGATTTTAAAGAAATAAAAGCCCTTTGCCGACGAACATTTTCGTTGGCAAAATGTAAAATAATTTTTTTTTTAAAAATAAAGGGACTATGCCGACGAAAATTTTCGTCGACATAACCTAAAATAAAAATAATAAAAAGAAAAGATCTTTGCCGACCAATTTTTTCGCCGGTAAAAGTAAAAACAAATAATTCTAAAATAAATAAAATACTTTGGATAACGAAAATTTACGTCGGTAAAAGTTAAAAAAGCGTCGGCAAAGACGTAATTTTGGCCGACGAATATTATTTTCGTCGGTAAAATGTTTTACTGACGATGTATAACCGACGAATGGCCGACGAAAAAGTTTTCATCGGTGATTATTTTTACCGACAAAAATATGACTTTTGGCGATGAAAAATTTTGTCACCAAAAGTACAGTTTCTTGTAGTGATATAAAAACTTGACCTTAACTTGTGAATCATTAATCGGTATATATATATATCATCCTCATCACAGTAGTTAAAAGAAATCAAATTATCTCCAGGAGAGATACTCAAGCAAGGTAGAGAGCAATATGGTCGTTAGGATAAATTACAAATCTATATAAAAAAAATGCGATCATGTTTTATTAGAGCAAGATTTTCCTATGTAAAGAAAGACTAATTGGTTGGCGTGCACTCTCCCTATAGGATGCGTGTATTATAACGCTTAGATAGTTAGAATAGATTACAGATAGACCAACAATAAAATAAAATAATCTGATAAATGAAACATACATGCTTTTATATATATATATATATATATATATTGGAAAATATTCAAGTGAGAACTAGTTCTCACCTATTATATGAGAACTTTTTTGCGGGGCCCAACTAGCAACCCATCCAAACCCAGCAACCAATAGGGAACCCCCTGATAGTCACTAATCCCAAGGATTGGTACACATCCGAATGGACTGAACCGTTGGATCGAGGGTTGAATATTTTTTTGAATATGAAGCTATTAAACTTGTGGGCCACGGATGAAGGGGTTAGGGACATGGATTTGGGGTCAAACTTGATACTTGGGGTGGTCTCATATAAATCTTTCTATCCCTCCTGGTCCCATCCCAAATGGGGCCCACAACTGGGCCCCACAAGAAAGTTCTCATATAATATGTGAGAACTAGTTCTCACCTGAATATTACCCATATATATATATACATATAGGGTGATATTCAAGTGAGGGATTCCCTCACCAAAATATTGAGGGTCACTCCCCCTTTTGGAAAGTTTCAAGTATATATACTTAAAACTTTCCAAAAAGAGGAGTGTCCCTCACCCTATGATGAGAGAATCCCTCACTTGAATATCACCCATACATATATGTACATATGTACATGTACATATGTATATGTATCGGATTTGTTTAGGTGAAAACTAGTTCTCATCTAAATCCATCCTCCCATTCCTCCCCTAACCGTAGCTCAACTTGTTAGGGGCATCATGTAGTGAGTAAGGGAGCGAGAGTTCTAGTTCTTGTAAAGCATCAATGGCATCCATGACGATGACAAAAATACCAATAATAAAAACATTACTCAAATCATACGAATGAGACCAACTTCAATTGGTAATAAATTCAAATCTTACGGATGGGACCAACTTATACTCAAATCTTACAAATGGCAGGACCAACTTCAATTGGTAAATAACTTGGGGACATCCATTAAAAGGGAGCATTCATATGAGTTATAGGACCAATTCAAATTGGAGTATAAATTGGAAAAATCCACAGAAGAGAGGATATTTATTTGAGCGGTTCAAATTTTCGATGAATGAGCCTCATTGTGCTATTCCATTGAATTCCTTCCCACTTAGAGGCTCTAGATTCAAACATTTAGTACCAGCCTAATATCACAAAAAGTATCGGCAAAAGTAGCCTTACTTCCTGGATTTCATAGTGCCATGCTTTTCTACTTAGGAACACAATAAATTCGAACTAATTTTTCTTTTTCTTGTGAAAAAGCATGTGCATGAGAGAGCGTGGGTTGCTGAGAAATGCAAGGGAAGAACTCCAACCCTTCCTCCCTCTTGATTCTTTGAATTTTTTTCACTTAAGAAAAAAGGCCCCGATATTTTAAAAGGATCACGTGTTTCTCATCTTTTACTAAAACCAACTTGACTTATGTTCAAATGACCTATAACACTTCTTTTCTTTTCTTTTTTTTTTTTATAAAATGCTTGAAGACATAATCATTTCATTCGCATAGATGGATATCTTTAAAGGTAGGCATTGAAATGGATATCAAAATGGGAATATTGACTCTAGATCTGAATAAAACTTAAAAGTTCGGATTGGAACCATGGGCCTGAGTATACAATTTCATGATAATAAGATTTGCGTCAGAAATTAATTTTATATAGGAACCCTTTCTTATGGGTGATTATTGATGGATACCTATTTTTATTCATAAAGTGTCGCGACCCCGGACCGGGTTAGGGAACCAAATCTGGGATCGGACTGATGATGCCGCGCCACGTGCATCTCTTGGTTGGCTAATCCGCACACGGAATTATGAAATACATTTATCCGTGCACGTGATTTCCCACAGGGTTCCGCGGTGAGGATTGCACATCCCAATCATTTACACATAGACGTATCAAATTCACATTCAAGATATGCGGAAGCATGTAGTAAATCATATTAGTACCATTTTATGCCTTAGACAAGACTGATTCATAATAAATATGACTAGATATGAGAATGAGCAATGATCATTAGCATAATTCCTAAAGGTAAAGTTAATGTTTATACAAAAATCAGTTCTATAGATTTCCCCAAAATAAAGACCAACAAAGGCCAGTACATCCAAATAAAATAAATGCGAAAGATATTAATCATAACCCAAACGTGTCGTCCTCAAAGCTAGATCGAATGTCTACATGACATCGTCTGCTTGCCACTCGATTACTTGTTGCGGTTCACCAACTGCTTCCTCATGCTCCTCCTCAATGGCATTGGGGTCGGGACCTGAGTACCAACGTAAATGGATCAGACAAGACGGTCTGGCAAGTGGGTGAAAAGATATAACAATTTTTTAAAACAATGATGCCTTTAGAAATATAATGGAACCTAGATAAATAATGAATTTCATGAAAGAAGAATACGTCATTTAAAAGAGGTACATATGCAAGTAAAACATGTAAGGTAACAAAGATTCGGAAACTAACAAGATGACAACCACAGAAAGCTAAATCCACTCTCACAAAAGTGTTGAGAGCACATCGGGACATTGACTTCAGTCACACGAGGTGAGGAGAATCAACGACGTTGACCTCAGTCACACGAGGTGAGAAGAGTAAACGATTTTATACAATAAATACATATAATACTTTGCTGGACCACGGTAGCGAACCGGGTATATCGGGGCTAGGCGGGAACCATGCTACAGCTGGTATAATAGAAGGGGGATCTCCAAACCGGTGGATCAAACCGATAAGGTTATTCAAGCTTAGTGGTGCCGACTCATAGGTAACATGCGAAAAATCGAAACAATTGAATACACATAACGGGGCAGGGTATCCATAGGTACAAAACACAGTAGTATCAGGACGGGTCTAAACGGATCAATAATATGCTAAAACAATGCTCTCGGGACAAGTATAATCACATATCGTGGGTTTGAAATCCATGAGTAAAAGTTTAGTTAAAAATCAAATTAGAGTGGATCCTCATACATTTTCGGGCTAGGCATTGAGGTTTCAAGACTGGGCCAATGTGAATAGGGTTCCGTATGTCGATTATGATATAAATTGGTACTCTTTAAGAATTAGGGACATCCCGGGTCCTTATACACATTGACCAACCTAGAAAATCCTCAATGAATCTCCATAATGGGGTTTTTCCTTCCTTCGGACTTCATACGACGCCCTACAAGTCCTTACATTGCATTGGGGCTCCAAACAATACCTCCCCAAGCCTAACAACAATGTTTCAGGTCTTTAAGTATTGACCCGGGCATGACAGGCAGTTCGCTCGAGCGGATTGGGAAGTTCACTTGGGTGAACTGCTCTCTGTTTGGGGTTCGCTCGAGCTGACCTGCTCGGATCAGGTTGGCTCGAGCGATCAGAAGGTTGGCTTGAGCCAACAAGGTTCTGTGACGGGATCGCTTGAGCGATGCATCAAGGTTGCTTGAGCGAACTGTCCAGAAACCTATTTTCTGTGTACAGTTCGGCTCTTCTTCTTCTCTTCCTACCATCCTCTTTTGGGCATCCTTTTATACATACATTTGAGGGTCTTAAAACCTCATTTAAACCCCATTCAATCCATTATTCCCTCCTCCAACAACCACTCCCTCAAACATTAACTTCTCAGTCACTTCCACTTCATTCAATGCAAGGCCAACTCCATTAATGAGAATCCATAAATGATCATAATGATCTTTTAAGAAGACAATAATGCATATGTTTTCAAGAAAACAATTAATAGAGATTAGCCTATCAATATGCATATTTCCAAAACCATTAAAACTCATAAAGACAATTTAGGTGAAAGCAATTAATAAGAGTTCTAATCTTCATAAGCAAGAAATCATGAAATCAACCCATTCATCCACTTGCCTTAGGTCCAATGCTAAGAAAATCAAGTCACAATTCACCTCTCCAAGCTAACACACCTAACCTACACAAAACCCCCAAATACAAACCCTAAAATCATCAAAACCAAACAATAGAAAGAGAAAGTTTGCAATAACCAAGATTAAGTCTCTCTAGGGCTAGGAGAACATGAATCTAGAAGATTGGAAGGATCACTTACTTGAAAGTGCTTCAAATAGGTAGAGAGGGCTTAAAGGGGCTCTAATGGTGATGAATGCCTTCACAAATGGTACCAATAGGAAGTTTTTGAGATGGGGAAGACGATCATGGAGTCCATTCCTTGATTGACAAGAGTTTAGCTGTGATAGATGAGGAAGGGAGCAAGAGGGACAAGGGAGAAACCCTAGGGCTTGAGTTTCTTCTTCTTCAATGGAAAAATGAGCAAGGAAAGGAAAATGGAGAAGAGGGCTCTCCTTATATAGCGAGTGGGGATGGGGCCCACACCTTAAAAGACTTGTCAATGGTACTTTTCCAATTAACTCTTAATCGGAATCGGTGTACACTTACCAATGATAAATCCATTAATTGGGGCTCAAGGATAATAAGATATGGATCTAGTTTGGAAGACAGGTCCAATTGATCCATGGATATTGATGGAGGAGCCTACTTGTGGTAATAGGGAAGTTTAGGGTCTTCTATGTAATTTTCTAATACTGGAGTTCAACTGCATTTATATAGTGGAGTTATTTGCAATTAACTGTGGGCCCGAATTGCACATGAGATGTGGGGTCACGTGTCCCAGTTGGAGCCAGCTTTCTAAAGAATCCCTAGTGATCCCCACGCTAGCCTAATCATCAGATAAATACTAATTCTAGTTGAACTCTAACAGGAAAGTTACTATTTCTATTTGAAGTGAGACTTCTAATAGTGGTAATAGTATCTTACTAATTATTAGGGGCATTTGGGCGGAGGTCCCTCAACTGTGATTTTTATTGCAAACGGTCCACAACATTTTATCGTACTGACGGCAGTCCTTTTGTAAAAGTAACTCATTGAAAAAGATAAAAACACCCTTGTACACGTCAGCAAAAGCAGAATCAGACAATTTATCTGAGTTTTGGCAAAGCTTAGCAATAACTCAAATGAACTTCTCTCATTCTATTGAGGTTTGGATGGCGTTAGAGTTTCAGAACGATAAAGTGGTCTTCATGAAGTTTTTAGAGGACGTCTTGAGCTTTTCAGAAAGGTCTGGTTCGCAAAAATTCAAGTTCGTTTGGGCCTCCAAGCGTTGCTTCAAAATAAGGCCGGAAAAATCGATCCAAAATTCCTATTTTTACCAGTAAACTTCAATGAGCCATAACTTGAGTTTCCGAAGTCCAAATCGGGTGATTCAAAACCCTAGAATCATCTACACATCTAGGGCTACAACTTTCATGAAGAGACCAAGTCAAGATTCCACCGTTATATCATAGAAAATTACCTCACAAGTTGGACACAAACTCAGATAAATTTGTCTGAGTTTTATCAGAAATTCAGATAAATTTGTCTCAGTTTTGCCAGAAACTCAGATAAATTTGTCAAATGAACTTCTCTCATTCCATTGAGGTTTGGATAGCATTAGAGTTTCAGAACGACAAAGTGGTCTTCATGAAGTTTTTAGAGGACGTCTTAAGCTTTTCAGAAAGGTCTGGTTCGCAAAAATTCAAGTTCGTTTGGGCCTCCAAGCGTTGCTTCAAAATAAGGCCGGAAAAACCGATCCAAAATTCCTATTTTTACTAGTAAACTTCAATGAGCCATAACTCGAGTTTCCGAAGCCCAAATCGGGTGATTCAAAACCCTAAAATCATCTACACATCTAGGGCTACAACTTTCATGAAGAGACCAAGTCAAGATTCCACCGTTATATTATAGAAAAATACCTCATAAGTTGGACACAAACTCAGATAAATTTGTCTGAGTTTTATCAGAAATTCAGATAAATTTGTCTCAGTTTTGCCAGAAACTTAGATAAATTTGCCAAAACTCAGATAATTTATCTGAGTTTTTTTTGAAAACTCAGATAAATTATCTGAGTTTTGCAAATTTATCTTTATCAGAGTTTTGTAAATTTATCTTTGTCCGGGCCATGTGATGGATCGATGGCAACAGGAAGGTCATGGTTGAAATGGAGAGATTATTTTGATTCAAGACAGTTGAGTGAATGATCCAAAATTGATAGTGCTACAAATGAATGGAAGTATTGCTACTATAAAACAAGAATTTTCACTCTTGCTTTCAACTGTTACAGTAACACTTGATGACTATGATCCAATCGAGAAAAGAGAAAGGGAAAACAAGCAAAAAAGCAAACTACTATCTTTTAAATCAGTTGTACAGAGAGAGATTTGGATAGAGAGAGATTTCAAAACCGATTCCATCTTTGAATAAATGAAATAGAGAGAATCGGAAGTCATGGCATGGTGGCAACGAAAAGTGCTCTGCAACGATACTCCAAACCATGGAAAGGAATGGAAAATGGAAAATGAGAGAGAAGAAGAAGGCAGGAGTTCAAATGAGGGTTGAAAGGGGCAAATTAGTCATGAAAATATATGACGTGGCATATTAGGGACCTTTCACCAAAGTATCTCCAGCTGTCTGGACTAGAGACATTAGAGAAAAAGTTGTTGTCCTTGATGCCTTAGAAGACCGTGCGCAGGGACTTATGTCTAATTTACCCTAATTATTAATGGAAGTGAGACTTCTATTGTAATTAAGAAAGAGAAGAAGGTTACTAATTAATTTGGAAGTGAGACTTCTAATTAAATTAGTAAGAGTAGTTTGTAAAAACTATAAATAGGGAACCAAAGGGGGCTTGGACGTCCACATTGGAATTCACGCCCAGCCCCCTTTGTGCAAGTGTTGCGCATCTCTTCTCTCCCTCTTCTAGTTCCTTTAAGTTCCTAGTTGTCTTCTGTTGAAGATCCCACCCATCTTCTTGAGAAAGAGATTCTAATTCGGGTAATAGCGTGAAGGCCATTGGGTTTTGGAAAAACCTATTTGATTCGCGAAAAAGTTCGTCATCAAAGAAAGTAGCAAATTCTCCATTAGAGCATAACCGAGCTCCAAAGGTATAATCTATTTCCTTGTATGATATAGATCTTTGTTGCATGTTTGTTGCTGATTTTCTATCTCATAGATAGATTAAATTACTGATCATGATAGACGAGATTGAGGGCTTGTATCTTGGACAGATTGGTAGCCTTCTGGATAGATGATTCCTGCATTAAGTGGAACAAAAGTTTTTGAAAACCTATCCTAGAGGCCCACTTAATTTCCAACAGTTCTTGAGGTGAGTAAGACGATCATGGAGTCCATTCCTTGAATGACAAGAGTTTAGTGGTGATAGATGAGGAAGGGAGCAAGAGGGACAAGGGAGAAACCCTAGGGCTTGAGTTTCTTCTTCTTTAATGGAAAAATGAGCAAGGAAAGGAAAATGGAGAAGAGGGCTCTCCTTATATAGCGAGTGGGGATGGGGCGCACAACTTAAAAGACTTGTCGGGCTAAAAACATATATGCCCTTCGGGGCTTCAAATGAATTCGATGAAGAAGGCAAAGTTGCTCGACGAAATTCCTAGTTTCCAAAAAGTATATGTTTTGCAAGTTTTGGTGACATTGAAATTAGTGTCTAGATTTTGGGTAAAAAGACCGTTTTGCCCTCAAATTGTGAAAAGTCGGGTTTAGGGTTCTCGAATGGGAACGATGTCAGCACGAAAGTTGTAGGGATTAACAAGATAAGTCAAATGGGGTTAAAATATAATTTAGAAAATCATGAATAGACCCCCGAGCTCACGCAAATTCGTAGCAAGAACCCCTAAAGGGTCCCACAAATCAAAAGGGCTCTCAAAATTCCCCAAAGCTATTAGAAAAGCTATTCTAATCCCAAACTTAACAAAAAACCACTAAACACACTTAAAGCTAAAGCATAACTTAATTAACTCTAATCGAGGTCTCTTGGGTCGTGGTCTTGCATAAAGCTTATTTAGTTTTTGTGACTTTTGTTTAATGGGGATCTTTAATTTGGGAAAATTAGCCAAAAGTCCCTCAGTATGGTATTGTAAGGCCTCCAGTCCAACAACTTTTTCTCTAAGCCTATAGTCCATAAAAGTGGACATATTTTGGCGAGAGGTCCCCAGATACGCCACATTAGACATTTTTATGATTGATTTTCCATTTCAACTGTTTAGGTATAAAATTTTGAATTTTAAAATTTCGAATCTTCTATTCTCCCTCATTCTAGGGTAACGTAAAACCCTAAAGTCTTCTTTGATCGGTTGTAGAGAAACTTGTTCGACTCGGTGCTTCCGTTTTCGATCTGTGCAATAACTCTCTGGAGAAGACGAGAAGAGTTGCAGAGGAGATCTCTGGTGGGCCACATAGACTCATTGGAGTCGGGAAAGAGAGAAGAAGTATGGGTTCTCTGTTTTGTAGAGATCCAGCTGATCTCAAGGGTTGTTGCCGAAAGTTGCAGAGGGTCGGAGGACCCGGTCTATGTGTTGAGAACGATTCACAGAGGAGAGCGAAGTGTGTTCCGACGGTTCAGATCTAGGAGAGGGAATGTGGATTATTGTACATCTGGGTTACCTCTTCCCGGGTCTCGTTGTTATTCTCTGTAACTCTGGCTTGTTTAATTGGCAATTCTACTTATAGACTTAAAGTTAAGGAAAGCCCCATTTCCCAAAAAAAATCCCACCAAAAGCACTTTAACTCAAAGTTCCCACCATATTTCTAAAAAAAAGTCAAAAAGTAACTACTAAAAGACAAAAAAAACTCCACTTTTCAATAAAAAAGGTAAAAAAGATTCCATCACAAAAAACTAAAAATAAAATACTATCATAATCCACTTATATTTTATTATTTCTTCGAAATAACCTTCACTCCACTGAACTTTACTTTACAAATAAAGTCCCAAATAGGCCCATTAGTCTCTTGAGTCTTCCATGTATGCACGCTATTCGAGAGAGTGATATCGGGGTGTCTTCGGCGGTCATTGGCACGCGTGCAAGGGAGCACGCACCATCTTCATCGCATCTCTCTTGTCTCGTTTGCATGATCAAAAGCACATGGCCTTTTCTCCCATGATCTTAACAAGTGGCAGATAGGAAAAGAGATAGGGGAGAAGTTGGCATGATTCAAGCCAAGTTCCCAAATGAAGATAGAAAAAGGGGAAGAGGACGGCTGAGCTTTTGCACGTGATCGCCTGTGATGCCCAGCATCCCCTCGATCCGTATGCCAACAAAAGGGGCTTCTCTCTGTGGGTTCTTTAGCAGGTTGGGTCAGGCATGACCCAACCTAATTTTTTGAAAAATTTATCTGAGTTTTCGATAATATATTTGAGTTTTTGACAAATTTATCTGAGTTTCTGGTAAATTTATCGGAGTTTCTAAACAAATCCTTCTCTATTTTTTACAAATTTATCTGAGTTTTTGGTAAATTTATTTATATTTTTGGTAAATTTATTTGTATTTTTGAAAAATTTATCTGAGTTTTTGGAAAATATATCTGAGTTTCTGAAAAATTTATCTTAGTTTCTGAAAAAATCTTTCCAAGTTTTTTTCAAATTTATCTGAGTTTTTTAAAAATTTATATGAGTTTGATTAAATATTTATCTGATATTTAAAATGTGTTTGAGTTTATTTACATTTTTTGAAATTTATTTGAATCTTTTGAAATTTATTTTCATCATTTTAAATTTTTCAGTGCTCTTTTTAAATTTATCAGTGTCCTTTTAAAATTTATTTGGGCCTTTTGAAATTTATTTACGTTTCATGACATTTATTCTTTTGAAATTTATGTGCGCTTTTTGAATGTTTTTTGCATTCTTTTGAAATTTATGTGCGTTTTTTAAATTTTTTGTGTTTTTTTAAAATTTATTTGAAAATCTCATTAATCGTGGCCAATTAAATGGTATTTTTTAAAATTTATTTGTATTTTTTAAAAATTATTTGTGTTCTTTTGAAATTTATGTGCCCTTTTTGAAATTTATTTGTGTTTTTTTTTCAATTTATTTGAAAAGAAAACTTTCTCAAAAATAGGGGGAAAGATTAAATAAAAAAAGAAACAGCAAAAAAGGGCTGACCCACAGGCCACGTGGCTGTACAGTTAGATCCGTACGCCCCCCACCACCAAAAAAAAAAAGAAGAAAAAAAAAAAACGGTGACCGAAGGGGAAAATTCACCCCAGGGTTGTAGCCCGCGACGCTGGCCCACATGGTCGCCGGCGACCATGGAGATCCGGGTCGCCGGATTTGCCCCGGAAGGGCTATTTTCTGTCCCTTTTCGCATTTCAAAGCTTCTAGCTCCTGTGATTTTTTCAAAACTCAGACTTTTGAGACACCAAATCCATCGACATCCGTCAAAATTACAGGTCCATCTTAAAGAGTATCAAAATCATCATTGATAGCCTACCGGCCGACAAAAAAAGTGCACTTTCCACCTGATCGATCGAGAAATCGACAGGACAAATGTCACCGGCCCGCTGTTAGCAATCAATATCTGAAATCACATGGTCATTCAATGTCGATCAGCATGAAGATCCATCGATGATCATCGCCAGAAGAAGTCCAAAAGACGCGGCACGGCCCGCGACTCTTGAACTGCTTGGCGACCACTTAATGCAGTTAATTGACTAGTTTTATTGCAGTCATTAATTATTACTTTGGACGGCCCAATCATAAGCAAGCATTCGGGAATTACAAGTCAAAGGTTTTATGGCATTTAAATCATGAAACTCCTCCCATCATGGTGATTAAAGGCTTTTAAATGCCCTTAATCTCCACTGGCCAATCAAAAGCCAAGATCCAGGAGTTACAAAATAAAGGAATTAAACCTTGTAACTCCTCCCATTATGTGGTTTTATGGCAATTAAAATCCATAAACTCTCCTAAATTGCTACTAAAAGCCTATAAATAGGAAAGCATTCTAAAGAAATCCAGATAAGAAAAATCACACAGATCAGAAAAGATCCAAAAAAATCCAAGCATATATTAGAAAAAAGCACAGAAAATCCAGAGAAAGAAAGAGAGAAAACTCTACTGAAGTTCTGCACCGACCACCGCTACAGGTGACAAAAGTCCCTCAGGGGGGGTACCCCACCCAAGGTCCTTGCCTTTTCCTTCTGCCTCCAATGGCTTAGATGTGGCTTTTCAGCCCGTCTACTTAGCTTTTTATTAGACATAGGAACTCCTCTTGGTCTTTGTCCTCTAAAAATCTGAGGTTATAGCCAAGTCAAGCGAATCAAGAGCATCCTTTGTTCTGTTATGTATGGATGATAGCAAAGTTCACATTCGACTTGCGACCGTCAATCTGAACGAGTCCCCCATAATCTCCTAAGAAGTTGGATTCTCCTTTTTTTTTTGTTTTCACTGTAGCTTGTATTTTCCTAAAAGAGACAAAAAAATCACAACTCTTGTCTTTCATTTTTGATAAGAATTGTAAATCGACTATAAACGTCAAAATCGGCTATAAACGCCCAAAATCGCCTTTCACGGCAAAACAAATGAAATCGTCTCTTACAGCATTTCAAAAACATGTCTCTTTTCTTAAATATTTGTGCAATTAAAAACTTGAAAGAAGTTGATTTCCTTTTTACTTGCGAAGGTCGATCTCCGGATCACCACAAACAATTCCAACTAAAATAGAAAATCTGGCACACCCACCCAAAAAATGTTGATACCTGCTTTTCGCCCTCCGGGCGTGAAGGGGTCGGACCAAAACGGACTCCCACGTCCGCCGACCTCGGTAGCTTTCTAGCACGAAAAAAGCATGGTCCATCAAGTTGGAACACCTGGTGGGACTCGTTCATTTGAGAACACGATGCTTGGAAATGAAATATTTACATACCATATTTTTGCTCTATGCTTATACTTCTTTTATGAATTCCTTATGGCTACTTTCTAGTTGGTGACCTATGTTGGATTTCGTATATAAAAAAAATGAGATGGAATTTTTTGGAAATTTCTAATTCTATCTTTGAATTTATTTCCACTCTTTCTCTTTTCAAAAGAAAAAAAATCAGATTTCTCAGTTTGGATTCAAAATTGAGAAACTTTGATCCTTTCCGTTTCATCTCTGTGCTAGCAGAAATGTTGAGCCGGTTCGAATTGTGGGAATGGCCATCGTTTCTCTTCAATGAGTTCATTAGGGATCTTTTAAAAAAAATCAGATTTCTCAGTTTGGATTCAAAATTGAGAAACTTTGATCCTTTCCGTTTCGTCTCTATGCTCGCAGAAATGTTGAGCCGGTTCGAATTGTGGAAATGGCCATCGTTTCTCTTCGATGAGTTCATTAGGGATCTTAAAAAAAAATTAGATTTCTTAGTTTGGATTCAAACTTGAGAAACTTTGATCCTTTCCGTTTCGTCTCTGTACTCGCAGAAATGTCGAGCCGGTTCGAATTGTGGATTGGGCCATCGTTTCTCTTCGATGAGTCTATTAGGGATCTAAAAAGAAAAAAGAAAAAAAAAGACATAGACCACTAAGGTTAAACCAATTGCGTTCTTTGATCACGATTGATTCAAGAAAAGCCTTATCTAGAGTGTGGAGATAGCTCGACTGTTCTAGGCAAGGGTCCTCCAAACGGGTTCATTAAGTAATCCCACCCTTACCTGTGGGCAATTCTATCAATTGAGGTTTCATAAGACTGGGTTAGGAGGCCTATGTGTACTCTCTCATCTTTAAATCTTAAAAAAAATACTAAAAAAATTGTTTAAAAGAAAAGAAAATATTTTTTAAAAAAATCTTAAAAATATATATATATTTAAATCTTCTGAAAAAAATATTTTTTAAAATAATAATAATAATTTTTTTAAAAAAATCTTAAAAAAAAAGAAAAATTAAATTTTCAAAAAAAAAAAAAACTCCCGTCATGTTTGTATTCAGACTCGAGAAATTGTGGTTCCTTCCCTTCCGGGTATTGGTGATCGCATAAATTGTTGAGCCTGTATTTAGATCGGAATACCATCTGCTCTCTTTGACGAATCCTCACTTGACCTTTCAAAAAAAAAAAAAAAAAACTCTCGTAATTTTGGATTCAGACTCGAGAAATTGTGGTTCCTTCCCTTCTGGGCACTGGTGCTCGCAGAAATTGTTGAGCCCGTGTTCGAATTAGAATACCATTCGCTCTCTTTGATGAAACCAATCTTGACCTTTCAAAATAGAGAATCCCATCTCATAGATACAATCTCCAGCATTTGTGCCTAGCGATACTGGTATGCCCTTTCAGGGTCTACTGTATTTGTGACTGGCACATTTGTAACTCCAACCTTATATTCTTCTTTCCTTGAGCAAGCCCTGCTTTTCGATAAGTCGAATTTAGGTTTACAATTGCTTCTAGCAGTCACTGGAATGCTCATTCTGTGCTCACCATACTTGCAATCAGAACAATTGTACCATCTATGGCTTTTTGCCTTCTTCATGTTGTTTGGGTCAGACCATGTCTCTCGAGCGATTTGAAAAGACAAAATCATAGAAATTTTCATTTATGATCATTATATTCTTGTGATTACTAATGAATGTGGTCTTGTTTCATAAATTTTTCGAAAACTAACAATGGCAGCTTCCTTGACCATTACTTTCGACGAGAACAAGCACCAACTCATGCTTCAACAGAAAAAAACACGCGCACTCATAACCACCCTGTCAGCTGCCGAAGTGTCAACACCCTCGGCAACTCTCTGAATTCCGGGTCGACCTCGACTCCCCGGACTATCATCTTTGGGACGTTGGGACCATTCCAACTTCCCAAAGAAGAAACTGCGCTTACCAAAAAGCAGAAGATTGCCTCTCAACGTGTCACCACCGTGACACCAAAGGCGAGCGCCAAGAAGCCAGAAGCCCGCGGCACCCCCGTGAAGCCTCAGCCCACAAACAACTAGGTCTATCCCAAGACTTGGTCCCGAAAATAAAGAAGGTCCCAAACATCCACAAAGCCAGCATACCTGGCCCCACTCAAGGAGAACCAGTTCTACCCTCTTGCCTACAAGAAAGAGGAGAGACCCATCTCCGACCTGACAACTAAGTCAACCCAGCATGAGCCGACTTGCTCCTACAAGCCTAAAATCAAGTCATGCATCACTAGGCCTCTACAGGCACCTGCTAAGGCCTACAATCCTGTAGTTCGGCCCTTCATCTCTACAGGGGCCGAACTCGAAAAATTCAAAGCTTCGCTGCAACAGGTAAAGGACCGGGTCCACATCTTGTCCTTGCCTAGCTACAAAGAAGACAGGCTCAGCTGCTGCGCCCGAGGGAGCACATCCTTAATTGTCAAAGCCCAGCCAGAGCTGACCGAAGCTCAAATTACTCGTCTTGTACACCGCCGCGCGTCGTATCAACAAAAAAGACTAAAGAAGCAAAGGACCCATCCTCCTACACTTCAAGTCTCCCATAAATGGGTCAAAAAAGAAAGACCCAACCAAGTTGCTGCTGTCCATATGGTTGGAAAAACCAGAAGACGCCAAAAGTCAGCATCCAAAATCAATGTCCGACGTCCGGTGATCTGCAGCATCTCTAGGACACGAAGACATTCAGAAGAATCTCCTGCTCTTTCAAGCCAAGGACAGCAGAGTAATCCTTCCTTATGCTCTTGATAAAAAAGAATGAGCCCCAGCTTAGTCACCAGGATAATTTCTTCGTTCGAATCCTGAGGGATGAACGTCCTGGCTACAAATTCTGAGCCTCAACCTCGTAATCCACCTCAAGATGATGTGATCACACGGATCCAGCAGTTGGAACAAGCCCAGCTGAGGATTGAAACTCTGATGGAAAACCTTCTCCTCGCCTTTCAAAATCAGGCAAACAATGAACCTCCTCCGAGTCTTCAAGATGATGAGGTAAATGGAGAAGAAAATGAGTCATGCACCCTTACTAAAAAAGACGTAGACAGTATCATCGCCAAAGCAAAAGAAGAGGATATACTCAAGGAGCATGGGATCAAGCCATCATATCCCTTATGGACGGACTCGGTCTTGTTCTCTACAAAATTCAAACATCCTAGTCTCCAAACATATACGGGGAAAAGATCAGCCAGACAGCACGTCATCCACTTTAAAATCCTAACGGGACCTATCGTGGATCAAGATGCACTCAAAATCTGCCTCTTTGCAAGTACCCTAAAAGGTACGGCCTTTGACTGGTACTCCACTTTGCCGGAGGACTCCATCTAAAACTGGGCCATGCTAGAGACACGCTTCCTTACTCACTTCAAAGGTGAGGATCCCCGCTACTATGGCTCACCTTTGTAGCCTAAAATAGGGGGAGAATGAGTCAACATATGACTTCATTCACTAGTGGAAAGCAATGGCGTACAGTTGCTCTGATGTACTGCCACAAGCGTCGCTAGTCGACATCTTCCGAAACAACATGAGCGTAAGAATTCACTCCATGATCATCGACAACAAATCAAAAAACTTGGGAGAACTACTAGAATCTTCGATTGAGGCTGAAATGGTGATCAAAGACCTCAACAGTCAGAAATCATCAAGAAAAGAGCCAATTGCCATTGTAACCTCTAAACTAAAGAAAAAAAGAGGTCTTCAATGTGTAAGACCTTGACCCGAGAGACCTCGATTAGTGTTTACTAAGTTGTGTTTTATTTTTAAGTACGTTTAGTGGATTTTGGTTTAATTTTGGATTATAATAGCTTTGGGGAATTTTGAGAGCCTTCTTGATTTGTGGGACCCTTTGGGGATTCTTATTATGATTTTGTGTGAGCTGGAGAGTTTATTCTTGATTTCCTTAAATCATGTTTTTAATCCCATTTAACTTGTCTTGTTTAGCTTTTTCAACTTTCATATTGAACCTGTCCTCGTTTGAAACTCCTAAACTCAACTTTTCTCAATTTGAGGGCAAAACAGTCTTTTTACCCAAAATTTGGACACGATTTTTAATGTCACCAAAACTTGCAAAACATATACTGTTTGGAAACTATAAAATTTGTCGATCAACTTTGTATTCTTCGTCGAAGTCATTTGAGGCCCCGAAATGCATGATTTTAGCTCGGCTAGTACCTTAAGTTGTGGGACCCACTTCACTCTTGCTATATAAGGAAACCCATCTTCTTCACTCTCCTTTTTTCCCTAATTCCTGCACAAGATGAAGAGGTTCCAGCAGCCACCGTTCTGTCCTTTGTTTCTCTTGCTTCCTTCCTCATAAATCGCCACAAAACCTCACTAAATCAAAGATTGAATCTCAAAATCTTCATCCTCTCTTCAAGAGCTTCCATTTAGTACCGTTTGTAGAGGGATTCAACGATCTTGAACTTTCCATTGAGCTAACCTTGCTTATTTGAAGACCTTCTAGGTTAGAGATCTCTTCTAATCTCCTAGATTCTTATTTATTAAGCCCTAAGGACTCTCCATTTTCATTATTGGAAGTTTTCCCTTTGTTTTGATTTGGTTTTGATATTTTACGGCTTGTATTTGGGGGTTTTTGTATAGGTTTTTGATTTTGGCTTAAGAGGTGATTAGTGGCTTGGATTTGCTTTAGCTTGGACCCAAGGCAAGTAGATGAAAGGATTTATTTTCATTAACCATGCTTTTATGCAAATGATTAGCTTTTATTAATGATTTTAATTACTTAAGCTTTGTTTCTTGTCATGCTTTTTATTGAGAATTGAGAGGCACTCAATAGTGTACTTTCTAGGATATTACTCTCTTGGAAATGACATCTTGATTGTGTAAATTTTGATTTCTTACATGTGATGGATTTCCTTTGGTTGAATGTGTTTGGGATGAAGAGGTTGGATTCAATTTATAAATGATGTTGGATGGATGTTTTGGAGGTTTGAATGATGGATTTCATGAAATTTCAATGAGGTTTTGAGACCTCCAAAGTTGTGTAAAAGGGTGCTCAGATGTATAGAAAGATGGGATGGAAAATGGTAAGGAAAAATGTAAAATCTGACTTGAAACGGAACTGACTGTGCAGTGTCGGTTCGTTGTCGGCTGACCAACATCCCAATGCCGGTTGACCGACAGCCAACCGACAACCCGTCGGCTCCATTTCCAGAGAGCTGCAATCTGCCAGATTTTTCTGTGGGTCAGCTGTCGGCTAACCGACATCCCAATGTCGGTCGACTGACAACCAACCGACAGACTCTCATCTCCATTTCCAGAGAGCTGGAATCTACCAGATTTTCTGAGTCAGCTGTCGGCTGATTGATAGCCTAATGTCGGTCGACGGACACCCATCTGTCGGCCAACCGACACCTCCATCTCGACTGACCGACAGGTGACCAATGGGTTGACTAAATTCCAATATTTTCATGGTTTCTTCTAAAGAACCTTGTGAAACCATACTATGGAAGAAACCTCATCATCCTAATTTTGTTAAAGGTCTTTTAGACTTATCAATGTGCGTAAGGTCCCGGATTGTCTCTAATTCTTATGGAGTACCAAATAAATATTAAATTGACAAACGAGACCCTATTTACATTGATTCAAATCTTGGACCTTCAATACTTAGCCAGGAGAATGTTGGAAATCCATTCATGTTTATCTTGACCCGAATTTTATTTGTGCTTTTCAAACATCATATCTTATGATTTGGACTTGTCCCGAAATTATTGGAAAATGTGTTTAGCCTTTGCTAACCCATATATGCTCAACCCGATATGAATGTGCATTTGTGCCTACGGGCACCCTGTTCTGTTATTATGCATTGTTTTTTATTTTCCGCATTTGACCTATTAGTCGGCACCACTAAGCTTGGACAACCTTGTCGGTTTGATCTACCGACTTGGAGATCCCTCCCCTCCTGTTTAGTCAGCTGTAGTCTAAAATCCGCAGAATAATTACTCGGTTCGCTACCGTAGTCCCGCAGAGTATATATATGTATATTATAGTATTTAATCATTAACTCTCCTCACCTTGTGTGACAGAGGTCAATGGTCCCGTACGGTATATGCTCTCATCACTTTCATGAGAGAGGATTTAGCTTTGTGTGGTTGCCATCTTGACAGTTCCTAATCTTTGATACCCTTACGTGCTTTATATTGTTCATACATTTTCTTGACAAATGGTGCATTTACTTTTACGAAATTCATTACTTATATATAGGTTTTCTACACTATCAAGGTATCTTTGTTTTGTATATTTGTTATATTTTTTCACCCACCTGCCAGACCGTCGTGTCTGATCCATTTTATTTTGGTACTCAGGTCCCGAACCCATTGCCATTGAGGAGGAGCCTGAGGAGGCGGTTGATGAACCGCAGCGAGTGATAGAGTGGCAAGCTGACAATATCATGTAGACATTCGTTCAGGCTTAGAGATTAGACTTACTTTTGGGAACTTGTGATTAACGTCTTTTGGGTTTATTATTGGTTGTACCGGCCTTTGTTGGCCATTATTTTTGGGGCAACTACTTAACTGATCTTTTGTATAAATATTTAACTTTACTTTTGGGAAATATGCTAATGATCATTGCTTATTCTGATATCTTGTCATATTAAATATAATTCAGTCATGTTGTGAAATGGAATGGTACTAACATGGTTTACTACACACTTCCGCATATTGAAAATGTACATGACTTGTACATGTGATTGACTTGGATGTGTAATCCTCACCGCGGAACCCTGTGGGAAATCACGTGCATGGATAAATGTTTTTACTTAATTCCTTGTGCGGATTAGCCAACTAAGAGATGCACGTGGCGCGACAGCATTAGTTGGATCCCGAATTAGGCTCATAACCCGGTCCGGGGTCGCGACAAAATGTGCAAACCAAGTCAGCTCCTCAGCCACCAAAGAAAGCTGAAAACAAAGCTGCAGGTAAGAGACCTGAACTCTCAGATGCCTTCAAAGAGCGAGTAGAAGAGAAATACCCGTTTGATGAAGATGTTGATGAAATCTTCGGGGCTCTCATGGCAAACGGTAAGCTCACCTTGCTTGAACCCAAAAGACTGGGAGATGTTGGCAAAACCAACGATCCTCAGTACTGTCCATACCGCCAGATGATCTCGCATCCTCTCAATCAATGCTTTGTTGTAAGAGAGAAGATAAACGAGATGTGGAAAAATGGAGTCATCACCTTTGACAAAAACTATGGGTCTGCCTCCGTCAACATGGTGTCATGTGGACAAACACCAAAATCACTAAAGAAGAAGATCACTACTTTCTTTAATGTGATAAAAAGAATTCAAATGTTCGAAGTGCTGGTTCCTTACTCGACACCAGATGGATAACCCATATGGGTACATCCCGATCTCCTAGAAGATGAAAACTGGGAGATCGTGAAAACAAAGCCAACAGCTCAATAACGAAGCCAGGCTAGGAAACAACTCCTCAAGCTCAAACGGTAAGAGAAGACCCAGCCGAAACAAGAAATCCATGAAAAGGCAGAGGCCTCCTCTAACGCTTCACTAGGGGCAACAGAAACGTTCCTTCCAGAGACTTCAAAGGGGGTAAGAAAATTCACTCTTAGTGATTTCATGCCACCTCAATTCAAAAAAGAAGCCACGCACGGGGAATCAGACTCTTGCAATTCGGTAATTGGATTCTCCATTGATGGATACGAGTCCAGCGACACCGACGATGGATACGAGTCCAACAAAACCGACGAGTGGGAGGAATCCCTTGAAACAGGAGAATACCTCTCCAATGAAGAATGGGTTCCTGAAACTCACCTTATGCCAGTAATCTGGTATAATCCCTTACAGCCACAAGGATCCTGGTCCGATGATGAAGACGACCAAGAGGCTGTACTATTGACCCAACACCCGTTGTTGCTCTAGTGGAAATCAACCATGTTGAACCACAAAGAACAGACGGAAAAGAAGATTTTGCTCTCATGCCTGATCTTGAGGAATATGCGAGGATCTTGCAGCATCTCGCTCTAGAACAAGAGCAAGACCGCGTCAAAGAGCTTCTTCGCAATCCAGAGTCGAAAGTCCCTAACGACCACTAGGTACCTCCTCCCTTAACTCCTGAAAATGGAGAAAATTGCTGGATCGATGATCCTCTTACATCTGAGGATGAGTCTGACTCCCAAGAGTCCATTCTGGCAACATCTCTTATCAGAGCTGCCTGTAATGTGATAAGTCGGGATTATAGCTCTTCCGAAGCCTCGTCTGATGAGATCACTAACACTTCGACGACGCTTAGCACCATATCTTCTGGGGCTACTTCGTCTCGCGTGACTTTTACTGAGGCAACACCCTCTCAGGCTTCTTCTCCTGAGACTGTGACTTCAGGACTCACACTCTTCCCGACTGATCATCATGAAGAAACCCCAGCTATTGATGCTTGGGACAATGAATTGGTCAACGAAGAAGAAAAGTTGCTGGATGCTATTCGGGACTTGTTCCCGAAAAATGCTCCATGCAACACAATCACTGAGGATAGCAACTCTGCTGCAGATACCTCCCCAGTAAATGAGAAACGACAGCCTCTTGATCCTGAAGACAATCTTCCAAACGAAGACCCTTCCCAACAAGCTCTAGAAGTTGGTAGAGGCATCGGCTCTTGCCGGGACTACCACCAAACTTACAACCAATCTTCCTTTACATATGTAAATCCTTTGGGAAAAGATGTTGTAAGAGCCCCTAGTGCCAAGAATGATGAACATGCAGGCCCTAAGGAGGCTTTCAAGTATGATTTGATTGAGCACTTCAAACACATACCTATACGTCTGCACATCCTAGATTTATTACGAATGTCTCCGCACACTCGTAATAATCTCATTTCAGAGTTACAAAAGCTGAATGAGGATGTCGACAAACATGCCCTGCAAGTCCTCCAAATTGAAATGGACTACCTGGTCAAAAACTCAGAAACTTCCTCAAAGGGAGAAAAGAACAAAACTGAGGGATCATGCATCGAATGCCTCTTGGTTCAAAAGGCATCAAGTGCAACCATCGCCTTCACAAAGGAAGACCTTCTGCTTGGCAAAACAAGGCACAATCGACCCCTGTACTTCACAGGGTACATTAAGGAAATGCCTTTTCATAGAGTTTAGATCGACCCAGGTTCTGCACTCAACCTCATCTCCATTTCGGCTCTCAAAGAGTTCACTACGTCAAAAGGGCCTAAATACCACACCATATGCATGTTAAAAATAATAGTTGAAAACACTATTTCTAATCCATAGTTTACAACTATAGTTGATGGAAAAACCACACACTTTAATGTGGGGAAAATTGTTAAAAAGCATAGCAGATTTAGATACTTAATTAAGTTGTTATATCCCACTATTTTAGACACTTGTACCCACTTTCTGGTGTCGTGCCTCTCCCTCCATTCTCCCTCTATTTCGTGCCTCTCCCTCCAAAATCATGATTGATCTCCCTCCAAAATCTCTCTCTCTTAGCATTCTCTAGCCATGGTTGGAGATCAGTTTCTAACCCACATTGCTTCATCAGTTGATTACTTAGGGAGCAAATTTTTGACTTTTCCATTTGGTTTCATATTCAGGAAGCCACGATTGAGCAGATTGCTTCATCTCATGCGAGCATCACTGGTTGGATTGGGTTCTGCAGCCATCTACCTTTGATCTCTTTTTTTTAAGATCTTGCCGTCTCTTTACCTCTGATCTCTTCTCCTCTGGTCACAACGCAGGTATTTTCTCTCGCCTTCTGTTTGTTTGGTTGTGTGAATCAATACGAGCTCATGTATGGATCTCATTTTGTGGATTTGTATGGGAATGTTTAGTCTACCCAAGACCTGTTCGAGAAAATGCCTGAGACATGTTTGAGAAAATGTTTCTTGATTCTAGTTAGTTTGTTGATGGTGTATTAGCTATCAAGTTGGAATGCAGAATTACCAATGTGAAGTTTGATAGATTTAGTGTATTCAAGGTAAGTAGGCTTTCAATCCCAACTATTTAGGCACTTAATGATCAGTATCTGTTCTCTCAGTAACATCTAAACATGTTCCTAATCATTGGAACTTCCTGAAATGATTGTTCTCTATTTAACAGTGTAATATTTGTAATGCCTCTGATTGTTATGCACTGATAAATTATCTCCAAATGTTTACCTGTTGATTGATGGTAGAATATTTACCTCATTTCTTTTTATGAATGAGTGAGTTTTTTTATTATTTTTTCCTTTGTTCACATCTGTTCCATCTCGTTTAGATCATGCAGTCACACATATTTTGCATGAGATTCAAATTTGGTGGGCTCTTTGGCAAAATAGGCGTGGAGAGATCTTCAGATTTGGTGGCTGTCTTCAAGTTTTTGTGTGGTTGTTTTTTCTTTGGTATAATCCTTTCATGCCAGTTATTTTTGCCTTTCCTAAGTTGGGTAGGTTGAAAGTTCTCTTAGTTCTGCTCTGTTCCTTCTCTTTAATACAATTTTCAGTTACCAATGATTTTTTTAAAATTTTTCTTACATTTGATCAATGGTCTATAATTCTCATTCTTTATTTACCCATCAGAGTCAGTAGCCCTCTGTGGATTTGACACTCATCTGAATCAGACTGACTGTTGGATTGAAGTTCATACAAGACCGGCCCTTAAATCAAGGTTAAATCTATAGTTGTGATGATCTTATTGGGATGATTTTTTTTGCCCAAAATAAATGCATTAGCACCACATGGGCTCCACCTGTCATCAATCCAACTCCATTTCATTAACTATCCCCCATGATTTTTTGTATTGAATTAAAAAAAAAACATTTACTTAAGAAATTGTTAAACTTTGGGACCCTTAAATAAATGGTTGTGATGAGTTTTTTTTTTACCCAAAACTTAATCCACAATCACACTATTTCCCGTGATCGGCATTCATCCAAGTGGGTCCCACGAGGGACTTTGATTTTTACCTAGCGGAAGGAAATCCGCTGTGATGAGCTTCAGTCATGGAGAAATAGGGTAATATAAATGCAAAAATGGACTCATCTATAGCAATCCAACAAGAAGCAAAATACAAAGGTCAAACCAAACTCTAAGTTATTGGTCGGGTTTGAAGTTTTGAGGTCCAACAGCGGATTCAATCCCCTATAGTTTCTTTTTGTGTTTTTATTCCATTGATTGATTGCTAGATCACATAAATTTCATAATATAGTTGTCAAATCATATGATTATACATTTCTTTTAATAATACTCACATAATTAGCGATATGTCCAAGACAAAATGTTGAGTCACCTCAGCTCCAATCTTTGGTAAATAAAAAAAACATATAAAAAATAAACCACTGTCATTTGATTAATATAATAAATCTTTTTGATAAATAAATAAATGTCTTAACGATATTCAATTTGAATAAGAGGAAAATTCAGCCACAAAGCCTCAAATACATGATTGTATTGATATGAAAATCACTCCTAATTCACAATAAAGTCTACAAATGCACCTATTGCAGTTGTACTAGTGTTTGTTTGCTCATTAGGTGTGTGTGGATGATACGTTTGGACTCGCCTACATGGACTATTTTTTTTTATATGATGCTCTACTATTCTATAATCTGAAACTTGATTAATATAAAAATTGAATCATGGTACTTGGGATTTATAGAACTTGGAATTGGGTTTGGAGCCATGGTTGAACCCCTTTTGAGGCCCTAAGTCTTGCTGAATGTATGAAGACCTAACTTTGACTAATTACTTGCCATGCTATGCCACCCAATTTCATTCCATTAGAAAATAAGAAGACATGGAGTTCTGTTAAGAGTTTAAGTGCATCTACGAAATAATCACACCCATCTTGATTAGCCAGCAACACAGAATTATTTTAACTGTGATTGAAATTTCAATGTAAAAAATATAGTCTTTCAATCTCTAGAAAGCAAGGGAGGTTCTCTTCACTGAAAGACTATCAATTAAGTGCAGTTGGGTCATGTACAAAATGTTTACTACTCGTACCTCTATGATACGCTTTCTAACAATTTTCTTTTTAGAATCAAAGACTTCTGTGGTGTCTTACTTTTTAGCCTTCTACTTTCTCTTTTTAGAGAGATGCCCATTGCATTTGCTTGGACTCTTCTCCTTAGTTTGTAAGTACTTCTGCTTGGTCGATCAATCCTCCCCTGTTCCTTTTTCTCTTCTTTAATCTAGTTACACATGTTCCATCCGCAAGGATTAGTCAGATGGTCTAATTCAGAGGCCATTTACAACTCTGGTTTTTTAATGTTCAAATCTGAACACTATTTATACACTACTCTTTTTTTTATGGTTAATGTATCCAGTTGATGGTTACCCTATATTAAAAATCCATGGATTTATTTGAATTGGGTTCTTGATGTCTTACATCTTGAGAGCAGGCCAGGAAAAGTGGTATGGGTCTCATTGTGGTTGTCCGGCCATATTAATTATAAGTGTGTCTTTAGTTCTTAGGTCCTATGCACCAATGCTAATCCCTTAGTGCCTGTTTGTTTATCCCATTGAATATCGATTGTATTTCTATTAAGTGGATAAAAATGAAGAATCAAAAGTGAACATCCTAAAATGACCACCGAATTACCTTTCAATATTTAATGGAAATTGAATTAAGGGAAGATGAGAAACGAATACCCCGACATCAGCATAATAATTCAATACCTAGAAAAGTCAAGGTCTCATATGCATCTCCACCTTATTTTCTTCATCCCTCACCTCATTAGTAATCCTAATTTGGTGGAGTTCATTTCACCGTAAGTTTATATCTATTCAATTCCTATTTATTTTATGCAAACAAACCAGCCCTTGTTTAGGAATTGTAGGAAGAATGTTTAGGATCTGAATTATGAAGCATTAACTATAGGTTCTTTTGTTATATGTAGGTCATGGAAGACACTGGTTATTTGACACTAGGTGACATGGGACTTGAGACTATATTAGTTGAGTCGTTGTTTTTATTGGTCCTTTTTGTAATACAGATCATGGTTGGTCAAAATGTGAGACGCTTTTAATGTTATTAGGAGCAGCATATCATCAAGATAAACTAAGATGCCAATCCTTAGAAGTATAGACTAAGATTTAATAAACTAATAAAATTTAGAACAACAGAATGTAAAATTTGAAGCAAGTCCAGGGGAAGTGTATTGGGCTTGGCTGAAGTGCACTGCAAGGCACGGTATTTTAGTGTCACATCCTCTAGCAACTTATCATGATGGAGTTTTTTCTTTTGGTTTGTGTTTGTTAACAAGGGGAAGTTGGAAGCTACATCTAGTTGGTATTGGTTATTTGACTTAATTCAATGGTAGATGATGATTGGATAAGTATTAAATTCAGATGAGTGCCAAATCACAAGAATAAAAGTTCTTAGATTAATTAAGTTAGGCTCGCGGTATGGTATTACATTTTTTTTCCAAGTTGACATCCAACTAAATCCAACTATAGCTGTTCTGGGATGTTCTATTCCTCCTCAGGATCTGCCCCTGCCTCTCATCCTATTTTGAGGGCCTTAGGCATGGCCTTCTCTTCCTCCTCAACTTGATGATCTCTTTCCCAGCTCAATTAGGCTAAGTTAGGCCAATTGTATAATGGTCTGCAGTTTCAGATCTCTTGTCTTTTCTTCTCAGCTCTCCTGTACTTGCAGATTGTCTAGCATTTGATGGTTTCTCTTGCTGGTGCAGTAGCAGCTTTGGGCTCAGTTCTTGGTGCCCCTTTTGTTTGTGAAGTAGAATAGACCGTCTCAGTTGGAGTTTAGCAGCTTGGAAGGGCTCTGGTCTGCCAATTCCTATAACTGTCTTGCAATGATCTTTAGATTTTGTGCAGCCAGTAGCAGTTTGGTCAGCTTCCTAATCTATTTTGTGTTGTTGTTGGAATCACCAGCTTGGTCCTGCTCTAACAGAGTTGATGAGAGTACCATCTGCTTGTTGTCTGAGGTGCTGTTTGTTCAATGTTTGGTTTTGGCTTCCTTCTAGCCCTCTGGTTGGCTTTTCCCCTTCAGCAGTGGTTTTGCATAGGTTCCGGCCTTTGGTTTTAGACTTCTCTCTGCTGCTGCTGAGCTGATGCAGGGTAGTTTTCTTTGCTTTGTTTTGGAGTTCCATTGGTGCTCTTTGGATTAGGGTGCAGTGCTCTTCTCTTCCTCTCCATCTTTTTTTTTATCTTTCATGTCCCTCCTGTTACTGGGGTGGCTTTTTGTATGTATTATTTTTGCTTCTTTTTGTCCCTAAGGCTTTGCCTTTTTCTCTTTTCAATACCAATTTACCATCAGCAAAAAATAAATAAATGCAGTCAAATGACTGCTATTAGAACCAACCATGCACCATCTATCTTAATATGCAAGATATAGAGCATAGTAAGGTAGATATAGGTAAACACCAAGAAAACTTTTGGCCAAGATATAAGCCTCCTTCCAGTGAACTGAGACATAGAACTTGCATTTTCTATCTTTTTATTCCCAAAGTCTTACACATAAGTTAATAGGGAGTAGGCATTTATAAGAGATCTATTAGCTACCGATAAAAACAGAAAGAAAAAAAAGAAGAGATCTCTTAGCTAACCATATTAGTGTAGTATACTGGTTTCATGTATTAGATACCACAAGCTACTAAGTAACATAACACTATATGAGATTATGTGGAAGAATAACAAGAACAGCAAATGACTTTTATTTTCATTTTAAAATTTATTTATTTATTTATCTATTGAGATGGTGGTTGTTTGTGGGCTGTCACATGCCCCATGTGGGAGAAGAAGGAAAGCAATGAATCTGATTGATATACGTTGCTTTCGTTAGTGGTGTCCTCATGTGATGTTGATGATGGAAAGGATCGAATTACCCAGTATAGTTAAGTGAACATATGGATCGACCTGTAGGGTGTAGTACAAAATCCATCTTATTTGGTAGATATACTTTCTCATCTTCCTTGAGCATTTTTGGGTTTAAATTTATTTTGTAAGCAACATATCTATATATTTGGTCATTTGTTTATTTATTTGCTCGCAACAATAATTCCCCGGCCATATTTACTATTTATGCATGTGTGTGTATCAAAGTTGAATAATCCCTCAAGTGAAGAAAGAATGCAAGGCCATATCCATAAGTCTCTAACATAAATCGTAGCCTCCTATCTACAACCCCATTCATCTCCGGTACAATGCAAGGTGATAGGCAAAGGAGTAGATCACCATCTAGTAGAGGAGAAAATCTCTACAACACAGGTACCACACTTCCCCTCATACATGCCACTAGGCTACAGCTTATTTTCAGATTTATCCTTGGAAGTATATTGGTTTCATAATAACTCTTGTTAATCCCAATTACTTTTTATAATATGTAATTCTCACCTTTTTATGCATGTTATCCACCTCAAGAATACATGATTTATCCTTATAAAACATATTTAAATTATTACAATAAGCACCTCGAACAAATCATCGCATGAGCTCATAGGACCAAGCATTTTATTTTTCAAATATCTTTTATTGATGGAGTCATTTTATTTGATAAACAAAGTGAATTCTAGTGCAAACAAGTCCGCTCTAAATGTAATTTGATCTTCAAATGCTTTTGATAATGAAGGTTTTATTTGAAAAGGCCATAAATTATTTTTCAAATGATGACTCCAGGCAAGGAGTGGATGAAGGCACCGAGGTCATCTTCTGAATACTTGGAAGGGGTTGATGCATTCATTGAGTTTATAGGAGCTAAGGCACCTACATTAGGGGGGGAGGATTGGTACTGTTGCCCTTGTGTGAAATGTCGCAATGTGATTGGAGGGAAGAAGAAGATAAGAGATATTCGTACACATTTAATATGTGATGGCATAGATAAGTCTTACACGACATGGATCCATCATGGGGAAAACCATCCCCGAAGGCATGAAGAGGGAGGGGCTAGTAGCAAAAATGATGATTCGTATATGGGTATGGTTAATATGGTGAATGTTTTATTTTGGATTGTTCGCGACAAAGATGACGCACAAGCTCATTTGGGTGGTAGTCCGTCTGTAGGGACTAATGAAGATAACCATCAAGAAGATGGTGAAGCTCAAGAGTATTCATCGGATAATATTCGATACAAGGACTTGATGGAGGATGCGATGCAACCCTTGTATCAATCATGTCAAATTGATGATACAAAATTATCAGTGACAGTTGAGTTACTAAGCATGAAGGCTAGACATCGGTGGTCTAATGTGGGTTTCAATGAGTTACTAAAATTGTTTAAAAGGGTTCTACCTAGTGATAACACTTTGCCAGATAACACCTACATTGCCAAAAAGATGATTGAGTCATTGCGAATGGATTGTAGCATTATACATGCATGCCCTAATGACTGCATACTATATTGGAAAGAGCATGACAATCGGGACAATTGTCCTACCTGTGGCAAAAGTAGATGGAAACCAGAAGATAAATCAAAGTTGAATGGGAAACGTGTGCCCTGGAAGAAGCTAAGATACTTTCCATTAGCACCGAGGTTGCAAAGACTGTATAATGTGCCGTGGATTGCAGAGAGTATGACATGGCATGCAAATGCGAGCTCAGTACCAAACCAATCAATCATGCGTCATCCAGTGGATTCTTCATGTTGGAAGCAAGTAAATCATAAATGGCCTAACTTTGCTGTTGAGGCACGTAATGTTTGTTTGGGGCTTGCAGTAGATGGTTTCAATCCTTTTGGAAACAATAACAATGCCTATAGTTGTTGGCCGGTTATGATTGTTCCGTATAATCTTCCTCCATCCCTTTGCATGCGCAAAGAGTTCACAATGTTAACATTATTGATTCACGGAAAGAAAGGCCCAGGGCATGACATTGATGTCTATCTGCAGCCATTGATTGAAGAGTTGAATGAATTGTGGTCCATTGGAATCAAAACATATGACTCTTATAAAAAGAGTACGTTCACAATGAAAGCAATTTTACTATGGGCAATACACGATTTTCCAGCATATGGCCATTTGTCGGGTTGTAGGACTGCAGGCAAGTATGGCTGTCCGGTGTGTATTGAAGGGACAGAGTCAGAGTGGCTAATAAATGGAAAGAAGCTATGTTACATGGGTCATAGAAAATTCTTACCAAGTATGACTCATCCTTTTAGGTACCAAAAATCACAATTTAATGGGTATGAAGAACTTAGGAAGCCTCCTAGGCGGTTGAGTGGTTCTGAACTATTAAGCAGAATGCAAGTGTTTGAGGCTAAGTTTGGAAAGGTAACCAAGAAGAGGAAGAGGGGTTCGGATGGGCATGATTCCACTGCATGATCGAAGAGATCAATATTTTTTGACTTGCCATATTGGAAGGTACGTTAACTAATACATGTTTAAAATTAAATTAAAGTTGTATACTAGACTTATCACCTACTAACTCAAAATTTTCTCATTTATATAGGATTTGCATATTCGTCATAATCTGGATGTCATGCACGTGGAAAAGAACGTGGCGGAAATCCTGATTGGAACAATCATGAACGCAAAGGGTAAGACTAAAGATGGTCTTGCAGCCCGCCAAGACCTAAAGGTCATGCGGATTAAGAAAACAATGTGGCTTATAGAAGCAAATGGGAAGCAAACATATCCTGTTGGTCCTTACAACTTATCCCAAACATAGAGACAATTGATTTGTAAAACCTTATGCAGTTTGAAGGTTCCCATTGGGTACAGTGGATGTTGGAAACATAAGGTGAGTTTGGAAGACAATCAACTAAAAGGTTTAAAATCTCATGACTATCACATTTTAATGCAGCAACTACTACCGGTGTTGTTGATGCACGCATTTAAATCACATAAGCCATTGCGTGCTGCCATTCGACAATTATCAACATATTTCAATGTCTTATGTTCGAAGACCATCGAACATGTAGAATTAGGCAATATGAGAGAATGCGTTGTAGAAATACTATGTGTGTTTGAAAAGTACTTCCCTCCTTCATTTTTCGTATCTATGATCCACCTTGTTGTGCACCTATTGGAGGAGGCACAGATTTGTGGACCTGTTAGGTATCGTTGGATGTATCCATTTGAGCGGTAAATATAATATTTTTTTTAATTTTTTTAATTAGTAATTTTGAGTAGTATTAACTTACAACATTTGTGTCAGGATGATGAAAACATATAAAGGATACATGGTGAATCAGACATATCCAGAGGGTTGTATTACAGACTGCTTCCTTCTGAATGAAGCAATGACGTATGCCATGAACTACATGCTTGATGGTAGAAAAGGTAGTCATAAGCAAGGTCGGGGGAGGTGGATGGATGACGATGGTCAAACCGGCTACCCTATTGATAAAAGAGGGAAGGTCTACAAACTTGACCATGTGCAGTACCAACAAGCACGCAAATGGGTATTAAACATGTATGCTGAGAATGGCGAGTGGGAAAAGTATGAAAATTCTTAACTTTTTTTTTTAATGAAGCTGATTTATTTATTACATTGCCTATTCATTTTGTATATTCATCTACAGGAATTACGATAGATACGTACGAAGTCTCATATCTAATGTTCAAAATCGAAGAGGCTCAATAAGAACAGAAAAAACAATCGATTACATTCCTTGGCTTAGGCAGCAGTTAGAAAATGAAGAAAATAGTGTCATGAAAAGGCTTGCCGATGGACCTAAGTTTGAACCCATTTCATACAATGCATACGCAATAAATGGTTATGTTTTTTATACAACTGATGCGGAAATGAACAACAAGACACAAAATAGTGGGGTATCCATGAATGCTCTAACTAAAGTCAGATCAGGTTGTCGGGACAAGGAATTTGTATCTGAAGAGGCCACTTACTACGGCATCGTGAAACAAATTTTAGAACTAGATTATCATGACTTCAAAGTGGTAGTGCTCAATTGTGATTGGGTGCGTACAAAAGATGCAAACAGTCATATGATTGATCCGGAAACAAATTTGGTATATGTTAATCTGAGTCAGTTAATGAGAAATACAAAAGAAGTGGATGAACCATTTATTCTTGCCTCTCAAGCCACTCAAGTATTCTATTGTAAAGATCAAAGTCGCCCTATGGATGAGTGGCATGTCGTGTTGGCTGTTCCAAAAAGACTGAATCAGGATGTGGATTGTTATGAAGATCCATTAGTCTTTGTGGGAAGAATGAATGAAAATGATCAAATAACTGCATTACAAGATGATATCCTAGAGGCCGATATCATTGGTGATGCTGAAGATTAGCCTTGTTTGCAGGTGATCATGTCATGTCAACAATTATTTTATTTTCATGTAAAAATCAGCCCCTGTGCATAACATATATTGTTCATGTACCATGTCAATGCATAATATTTGCATGCATAAAGTACATTGTAATATATGTGGTTACAGGAAACATGCCACATGAAACTTCCTCCTTCACACCAGCATCTATGGCTCCGGGAAATGGTTCCCATGCGAGTACGTATTGATTAATTTCATTTATTCTTTTACTTATTCAGTATTTCCCATTATAGTTTTACTAAAATTAACATATATTTGTAACAGATACTCTTACCCACGTTGCTTTTAGTGCTGATGGCCAACCTATAGGACATAATTCGATGGCGTTCTGTTCACATATAGGGAATGTAACAAGGACTAATGTCCCAGCCAACTATACCAGCTGGAAAAAAGTGCCTGATGCTTTTAAAATCAAGTCTGGGATGCCGTATGCGTGAGTATTTTGGGCAATTGTCACTATTACTTATAGATAGTAATTTGATATGGTAAATGCAAGAATTAACTTATGATATTACACAGTTCTCATATGAAGTTTTAGTATGCCACAAACGATGGGTCTTAAAGAAAGCCAATGATAGTTGGAGGGACTGGAAGTCACTTCTTCGTCGCACTGTTTATGATAAATACGACACAAATGCAGAGAGGAAAGCTCATGTCCCCTCGCACGTCAGACAGGAAGATTGGGAGTCGTTTGTGGACATTAACTCGACGGAGCTGGTCCAGGCTTCCAAGGAAAAGGGTAGGATTGCTAGATCTAAGATGATTTGCCATCACACTTCCGGAAGAAAGGGGTAGGCTAGGGTGGCAGAAGATATGGTAAGTGTAATTTTTAATTCTCCCATGATTTTTATGAATGAACTAAAGTTTATAGCTTCAATTATTTACAGCGATAAGAAAATCCTGGTGTAGAGATCGCTCGTACAGACTTATTTTTAAGAACTCATACTAAGAAGGACAGATCAGTTACATGCCCGAAAGTGGTGAGAACTTTTTTTTTATTCAAATGCATTTTATATGATTCGGTATGTTGAGAACAATTTCTATTTTTAGTTACATGCCCTTCTATGTTGTGAACACAGTCAACACACAATAGAACACAGTTTAGCAAAAGATAAAACAAGTGTTAAAACAAGATTCTGAGTGTTTACAAATATTAGAAACCCTAGTGGGGTATATAAAAAAAAAAAAAAAAAAAACCCTATGATTGACGCATATTCATGATGCACACATAAGTCTTTGATCCACACCATTCATAATACCTTACACATATTAAATCTTCATAGATTGTTGTAAAAGTTGTATAAAATATTAGAAAAATCCAAACTATATTTATTTTCTAGATTGTTAAGGGGACCCAAATCAGTATTCGAACACTCCAAGATTCTTACTTTAATGATTAACAATAAGAAACCTAGTTTAATATCATATATCCTCATATATTGGAAGAAGAATGCCAATAACAGAGATTACATTTTCGAACACTGAAAAATTACATTAATATGGGCTTCCCCTAGCATGAAGAAGGTCCTAAAAAATTGATTCTTTGGAAAGGGGGAGTGAAGGTCAAAACCCCTTATTATAAATCCAATGAACTAATGACCAATGAACTCCATATATGAGATCATTCAAGTGATCCACCATCCTCTTATTACATAAAGCACATAAAGCATGGCTACATAAAGTTGGATGATTAAGGACAACATTGACTTCACTTTTTTTTTAATGGCGGCAGTTAGATGCATAGACATTTGTGCAAAAATAAACAAATATTACATTCTCTTGGATCTGTTTCGAAACAGCTGCTCCATAAGACCATAACCTTGAGATTTCAGCTCTGATTCATCAAACTTCTTCCCTCGATCATGATCAAAGCAAGTGCACTCAGTTGCTCCCAATTATGTCCTTGTAAGTGTCTATGACTTTCCTCAACAATGCTTCCCTGAAAATTTATGCAACACTTGTTAAGTTATTTGTGGGGCTTAGGAAATAGGAATATAAACATAGGGTCTATGTTTAGCTCAAGGATTTTGAGGTCTGAAGTTTATTTATTTATTATTTGGGGCCCACCTGGATGCACCAAAATCATGCCCCCCTTCAAAAAACCAAACCCTATAGGATGATCATCCTAAACCACTGCATCTTTGGCTCCCAAAGTTTAATGGCTTTAGTAGCCATGATATTTTGGATTCTCACCACTATAGAACCTAAAATCCTGTGCACCAAATTCATTTATGATCCAACTTTAATTATTGGATATCTATAATGGATATCTGGATCTCTAAAAGTGACATATGAGGAAGACAATTAGACAACACATGTAACTTACCCTTGTATAACCAATTCCTACTAGTTCAAGAACTCCAGGGATTAAAGGAAGCCTATCAATTGCCTGCACTTAAAAGAAGAAGAAGAGGGGGGAAATGGTGTGAGCTCTCCCAAATGTATTGCAGATTGTAGAAGAGAGGAAATTTTAATAGGAAATAATAGAAGCTTAGAAATCATAAGAACTAGAATTTAATGTTTTTACATTGAAATGAATACAGATTTCTTAATCAAAACAGAGAGATTCTGGGAAACCATGCAGAAGCTTGCATTGCATTATTCAACTTACTGAGATCAACCCTGTGGAGCCCCAAAGTACAATAATTCTTGCTACAGCCAAAGAAGTCACTTGCATATTTATCATCGAGTATGTCCCACTGCCATCAATATAGATCAGCTGTTAGGATTGCATTGCATCTAAATGATGATGGTGGTTGATTACCATGGGAAAAAATATTTTTTATTCCTCTCTCTTTGGGATTATTAGTGTTATATATAACACTTTTTTCTTAAGCACTAAGAAAGCAAAGATGAAACTACAATATCAGTTCTCTTCCTGGTCATTACATGCTGAAAGAAGAAAAAATAGTAAATGAAAATCAGAAAACAAACACCTCTCATCCATTGTAAGCAACTTAGGCAGAAGTAATATAGTCCATCGGTGGAGGATTGCTTAAATTCAAGCATGTCTCTCAACCAGAATAAATGCATACAGATATTTTTCCCCGTCTACTAGAAACACAGAATGACAAGGTTAAATAAAAAATAATGTCCAAATACAAAGCAAAATAAAAGTCAGCCTGAGCCCTGAACAAAGTAAGTTAAAGTCAACCGAACACAGTCAACACACAATAGAACACAGTTGAGCAGACAACATATAGAGCAAAAACCAATCAGAAATCACTCTAGCACTAGAAAACCATAATAAACTTGGTCCAAAGAACACAATCTCACTCACAAACTGGATGAAACAAGTTTGTACTTGTTTGTTTGAAACCCTCCAGGTGACTGTAATCTACTGCTTATAGCGATATTCAATTGAGCCCACATCATACATGCATGGGGCTCACCAAAGGTGATTGGAACCTGTTCATTTGATGACCCACTGGAACTTATAATTATAATGTTAATCTGACTGCAGAATAGTTGCTGTGCTGTGCTCTGCTGTTTGTGGTGCTGGCTCTGTATATAATTCAGTGTTGTATGCTGTGTACTGCTGTAAATTTTTTTTCTGCTGCTACTTTGGTGTGCTTTGTCCCTGCTTGGGCCCTGCTGTAATGCTTTTAGTGCAGATCCCTCCAGTACTAGCTGCTTTTTATTCTCTACAGCTATGCCGAGTTTCCTTGTGATCTCTATGTCTTAGGGAATATAAAAGCAGCTATGTTTGAGCTTCCCTGTGGAATTCTGTTGCCTTCTATGCAGGTTGTTAGCATTTCATTTGCTAGTTTGTAATTTTTGGGCTGTGTTGTTTGGTGAAAGGCATATCATCTTGGTGTGTAGGTATGCCTCGAAGTTCTGTGTTGCATAGCTGTGTTGTGTTGTACAGTCTTGGTTCTGCCCTGCTATCTTTGTTTTGGATTGCTCTTCAGTAGTGCACGGTTGTGTCCTGATTCCTTTTTCGTTTTCCTCTCATTGCTTGGAAGTGCAAATCCTGCTATTAGAGGTTTTCTGTATCTTCTCTGTGTCCTTCTCAGCTCTCCTGTATTCTTTGAGCTGTTGAGATTCTTTTTGATGGGTTCTTTATATAGCGTCCTCTTTTTGGTTGGGCTGCCAATTTGGGATGGTGTTTTTTGTAAGCCTTCACTTGTTGTTTTATCTTTGTATTTTTGGGGGTTATGCTCTTTCCCTTCTCTTTCTCAATACAAATTTACCTTAAGCAAAAAAAAAAAAAAAAAAGACTGTAGAATACAGTGGGTCAAATAGGTTGGGAAATGGAAGAGTGTAACTCAACAAAGATTTTCCTTAGAAATCAAACTTAAAAACAACAAACTAAATTGATTGGCCATGTTACAAACCCAAATGGCTGCCCAAAACATCATGAGCATTTCATCTCTTTTTTTCTTTTTCTTTTTTTCTGAATGGCATCAGCATTTCATCGTGAGCTCGAAAGAACCAACAAACATATTAATGCAACGTTACACTCATAATGTTGATTGTATAGAATGTTGAGTTTAAGATGAAAAGGATGAAAATCAAAGTTCAGTTGCTCAATATCATGCTCTAGTCCTAAACAATTAGGAGTTGGGTCTCAAAATCATTTCAACCAGTAACACCTTCATTCAACAGTGTGCACTCATAATGCATTTTTTTATGTATTTGTATTCAATAGGTTGTAGATAAAGTTTAAATGCCCTCCTATGATGGGGAGACTCTGCTAAAAAACTCTAAATTTTTTCCTGAATTGGGATTTTCTTTATTCTTGTTATTTATTATTTGTATTGTAGGATGCTGTTAGAAGTCTTCATGAAGCTAATAGATCTCTTGCACAACAAGATCTAAACAATGACCCTGTTGCGAAGGTATTATTGATTGAGTTTTCTTTTTGATCATAGAGATTTACATGTGTCAATTTTGAATTTGTCTAAGTATTTACATTATTTTCTTTTACTTCCACATAGCTCATTGGCCGTGATTCTCGAGGACATGTTCGTGGCTTAGGCATGGGTGTTTCTAAGACTAGTATCAGTTATGGTGCTCCTCATATGAAAGCTTTAGCAGATGAGAAATTGTCACATGAAAAGATTGAGAATAAACTAGTACAGTTGATGGAGGAGACTGCAGGTGGCTTCCGGAAGGAAATTGATGAGCTTAAACAAAGTCTATCCCAAGGTGGGATGCTGATGCCGCTGATGCGGTCATCCACCCATCATCTCCATTATTCTCAGGTACAATATTTATTTTCCATGTCTTCCAGATTCCTAAGATTAAATAAATATTAGGATTGATGAAGTCCTAACACCATTTATTCCTAATAATTTTGTAGGCTCGTAATGATTCACCACATCAAGAGACACGTACCAACAGAGCAAGCGAACAGACGGGAATGACGATGCGTCGGTTGATGCATTTGGTGCAAAAAGATGTTTGTATTGCTTATGGGACAGTGATTGGTTCATCGCTTGAGTATCGTGGATGCTATAGGATTGTTGTGGAAGAGATCCTTGATTATTCTGCCCAGTTAGTCAGTGGAGATAAAACTTTTGGAGATCTCACTTTGGGTAATATGATAGATTGGCCCATCTATAAGACTTTAGATTAGTTTCATTTCACTTTGTTGCACTTTCAATTTTAGTTTAAAAGATTGTCTTGGAATGACTTCAATTGAAGCATTTGGTTTTTTATTTGTTGGATTGAATTTAAATGTAGTAAATCTAATTATGCTAATTGATGATTGTTGGTATCTTATGTGTTATTGTTTGTATTTAATGGATGGATGGTTATTTATATTTATTGATTGGATGATTATATGAATTCTATAAATAGGTGATTTTCATTTTAAAAAAAAGAACAAAACAACAGCTGCTGACACTTGATAATTCGAATAATGTTCCAGATGCTAAATTAAACGACGGTCTTTAAAACTTGATAATTTATGAAAAAAATAATTGTTTTATTAATTATTAATTAAAAAAATGATAGTTTTCAAAAAAATAACGAGAGCTAATGACACTTGAGAAAAAAACACCTCAAAACACTTGTTTATTCCCATAATTTCGCGATAGCTGTGGGCACTTGTTTCCCATAAGCTACACCAATATTAACGACGGCCCAAACGACGGTTTGGACCGTCGTTTGTCCAATTAAACAACATCTCTAAACACTTGGTTTTTGCCCCTTTTGACGTAGTGGTTGGGCATCCCACCCAGTAAGCTGAGCCACACATCTGTATCTATCTTTGGATACGATGGGAGTACGTAAAGGCCTATCAGCAAAATCAGGTTCAAGTTTCAAATCGGTGATCTTATCTTTTAGGTCAAGTTTCAAATCGGTGATCTTATCTTTTAGGTCACCGAGTATGCAATAAAAACCCCTTCATGCTACAACATCCTTTTCGGATGCCCCTGGATACACGAGAATGGTGTTGCTCCTTCAACTCTACATCGGTGTATCAAGTTCGTTGGTGATGACGGCGTGATACATCGAGTCTTTGCAGACAGAAAACCCATCAAAGGTAAAGAAGTCTACTTTCTAGACTCGCAGATGTATGAAGGTGAAAAAGAAGAATAGGAGAAGGAAATAGTACCCTAGGCTCCTCAACAATCACTGGAAGAAAACAAATCCTCCGGCAAATCCGAAGAGAGTAGTTCAAACTCCCTTCATCATCTCCCTCCAACCGTCAAAGCCTTTGGTCATCACGACTAAAGTGAAGAAGGCAAAGCAAAAGCCTGGGGGCAAATTTGTTGTCTCTTTCAGTGTCTATCATGCAAGACACGGATTTGGATTCAGAGCCAGAAGTGTTGGAAATAGGGTGGGCCTCTAGGATAGGTTTCAAAAACTTTTGACCCACTTGATGCAGGGATCAACTATCCAGAATGCTATAAAATCCAATCCTAGGAAGTAAACCCTCAATCTCAGTCATCATGATCAGTAAATACAATCTATCTAGAAGATAGAAATAGCAACTAATAAGCATCCATAATAATCTACAACATGCAAGGAAGTGGATTATACCTTTGGAGCTCGGTTGTGCTCTAATGGAGAAGTTGCATCTTTCTTTGATGATGAAACACTTTCACTAATCAAATAGGGATCTCCAAGACCTCTTGATCTTCCACGCTATGACCCATATCAGATTCTCCTTTTCTCAAGTAGATGGTGGGATCTCTAAGAGAAAACTACTAGGAACTCAAGGAGGAACTATAAGAGAACTAGAAGAGGGAGAGGAGAAAGAGCTCGTGCAACACTTGCACTAAAGAGGGCTGGGCGTGTATCCCTAGGTATGGAGCATGCCACGGACGTCCAGCCCTCCTCTCCTCTATTTATAGCTTTTGCAAGCCTCACTTATTAATTTTCATTAGAAGTCTTACTTCTAAATAATTAGTAACTATCTCTTTGTAATTAAAATAGAAGTCTTACTTCCATTAATTAATTAGTAACTTACCATATCATAATTAGAAGTCTCACTTCAAATATGATTAGTAACTTTCTAATTTCTTTCTAATTAAAATAGAAGTCTCACTTCTACTAAAATTAGTAAGTCTACTATTACCACTATTAGAAGTCTCACTTCAAATAGAAATAGTAACTTTCCTTTTAGAGTTCAACTAGAATTAGATACTTTCTAATAATAGGGCTAGCGTGGGGACCACTAGGGATTCCTCAGAAAGCTGGCTCCAACTGGGACTAGCGACCTCATATCTCATGTGTAATCCAGGCCCACAGTTAATTGCAAATAACTCCACTATATAAATGCAATTGAACTCCAGTCTTAGGAATATTACATAGAAGACTTAAACTTCCACATTACCATAAGTAGACCCCTCTATTAATATCCATGGATCAATTGGACCTGTCTTCCAAACTAGATCCATATCTTATTATCCTTGAGCCCCAATTAATTATAATGATCATAGGTACCTTTCCAATTAACTCTCAATCGGAATGGGTGCGCACTTACCAATGATAAATCCATTAATTGACACAAGGGGATATTAGAGATAGATTCCATCTTGACCATTGAATGTTCCCACAGCTCTACTACCTCGTACCGAAATCACCGAGGTGTTGACCTACAGTTGGCCTCACTCATTGGTGACTCAAAGCAAATAAATAGATAGAAACTTGAGTTCATTAATGTCTCAGGATTGAGAGCCTATTGCTAGAGAATTAGGAGAGCATACCTTAAAATAAAGACAGTGTTTATAAGGTGCTTCTCATGGTCCTTCAATACATCCAATGTACCAGCACTATGATCCAGAATCCTTCATTCTAAAGATCGAGACAAATCACACTATCTCATAGTGATCAAAGTGCTGCAACCTTGTCAGTATGAGATGTCTAGTCTCATCACTGGTTGTGATAATATTTAAGTATAAGATTTGTCACACATGTCTCCCGTATGTGGATCTCATCCATATACATGTGTTACATCTAATATACTTACGGACTCCGGTTCATCTCTTGAACCATCATGTCATTCGTATTGGTTATGTGCATATATATAATAAATCACAATTCATCTCATGAAAGGAAAGCATGAATATACTGATAAATAAAGAAATTAATCAATTTATTATATCAACTACTGGATTGAGTCCATAAAACTAACAAGAAGATGACACATCGTCAAACCATGCTGACACTCAGCAACTTCAGCCTGCTCTTAGTCCAATGGAGACACCTGCTGACCTAGAAGATCCTACATCTGCTTCCTCTGTTGTTCTGGCAACATTATCGAAGGAAAGGCTGATCTTCTTCCATAGATCGGACGCATCTTCATCAAACTGCATGCTCGAACCTTTCCAAAACGAAGGTATACCTTAACTATCCTTATATAGTCCTATGGCACGAGCTATTATGAAGAAAATGGGCTATGACGCTCAAAACCCAGTCGGTTTGGGAGAAGGTCGCGGTATTCTCACACCATTAGGGCCCGCCTTGACCAAAAGCCAGCTGGAAGAATGGAGACTCTACGGCCATGTTGAAAATTCTTCACACGGGTTAGGGTATGATCCCGACACTCCTCTGAGACAATTGACACAAGGGCTTAAAAGTCTACTTACTGACCTAGCCTCAACATCCTGTATCCATGAAGACATCGATCTCCCTGGATATCTCTTCGATAAGTCACCTGACAAAGATCCAAGAAGCTCATCCAATGTGGTCTTCGACCCATAAGAACCCTCGTCTCCAAAAGAAGTACCTTACTTCAACCCAGTTTCAACAGGCGATTGAGAACATCTCATAGCAAGCCTTGAGAAGATCACCGATTAATAATACCTATGGAAAGGAACAAAGCCTTGGTCTGAAAATGCCCTTGAAATCTTAGAAGGTTTTGTTAAGCTGGAAGCCTCCGAAAATATTGTGGAGGAACCACCTACGATCCTTCCAGCCGAAGATCCAAAAGAAAGGGTAAGCATCAAAGGCGAGCCCCAAACTTTCATTTGGATATTCATTTAAAAATCCTTTACAGGAAATCCTTCAACGGAGTACTTCTACGCTGCTTGTCACAACAAGAGGCTGAAGAAACACTCAAAGAAGTTCATGTTGGCCTTTGTGGAGCTCATCCGGCTGGTCCAAAGCTTATTGATCAGATAAAAAGTTTAGGTTATTATTGGCCTACCATGGTAGCTGACGCAATGCAATTTGCTAAATGCTACCAACAATGCCAAGTTCACGGAGATTATGTTCACATGCCTCTAGAATGGCTGCATCCTACAGCGATCTCATGGCCTTTCGAAGCCTGGTGTATGAACATCATAGGTCCTATTTCTCCCCCTTCAAGCAAAGGTCATCGCTTCATCTTCGCCGCTACGGATTATTTCTCCGAGTGGTCAGAAGCATTTGCGCTCAACAAAATGAAGACCTCATCAGTCCTTCAGTTCCCGCGCACCAACATCTTTTGTCATTTCAACATACCTAAAAGATTCGTCCATGATAAGGGACCACAATTCTAGGATCATCGATTCTACAAGTTCTGCGACAAATACAAAATCCAAAGCTGTCTTTCGACTCCATACAATTCGGCAGCAAACGGATTAGCAGAAGCCTTCAACAAGACACTCTATAAAATCCTCAAGAAAATGGTCTCTAGTCACAAAAGAGACTGGAGCGACAAACTGTCTAAAGCTTTGTGGGCCTATCGAACCACCGTTCGAGGACCAACCCATACCACACCATTCTCATTAGTCTATGGATATGAAACTGTTGTACCCTTGGAAATACAAATTCCTTCATTGAGGGTATCTTTACAAAATGACATGACTCAAGAAAGCAATGTGAAGTTACGACTTCATGAGCTGGACAATCTCGATGAGAAATGGCTCGAAGCTTGACAAAGCATTGAATTTTACTAAGCACGCATGGCAGGATCTTTCGACAAGAAGGTCAGGCAACGCTCCTACAAAAAGGGTGACTTGGTTCTTGCGGTTAAAAAACCAATGGTCTTCGTTCACAAGTCCAAAGGCAAGTTTGAGCAAAAATAGGAGGGACCCTACGTCATTAACAAGGTCTTCTCCAACGGCGCATATGCACTCCTAAACATGGAGGGTGACAGATGTATGCTGCCCATCAACGACAAGTTCTTGCAGCGGTACTACCCTTGAAGACTTGCCCAACTGGGTAAGAGCAATGCCTGTACGGCCAAAACCTATTTCCACGTACTGGATCGTCAAATCCATTCTTTTAGAATTTTGATATCAAATGTTGAAATTTCTAGAGTTTCAAACAATGCTTACTTTCATTGTTTCATTGTTCAAAAATTTCAAGCTTAGGAGCCTCTCCCTAACTTGACCCAAATTTCATGGTTTGAAATAAAATCCAGATTCAGGGATTTCTACCTTAGTCCACCAAGCCTTTTACCGACAAAATGGTTTTAGGTCAAAATTTATGAGCCTCATGTCTTTAAACAAAAAAATGGTTTTTCAAAAAAAAAAAAAAAAAAACTGCGAGGAAGCGACGCTTAGTCGAAACTCGCACAAATCGGAAGAATAGCGAACCATGTTCAACACTTCCAAAATCGTGGGGAAGCGACATTTCGTCGATACTTGCAAAAACCTAAAACCGTGGAGACGCAATATTTCAGTTGATATCCACAACCTAAATTTCAAAGGTTCGATAAAACCATGAAATTGTGGAGATGCAACATTGCAGTTGATATCCATAACCCAAAGGTTCGAGAAAACCATAAATTTCAAAAATTATAGGGAAACGACATCAAGTCAGTACTTACAAAACCAAAATTTTTTTAAAGCAAGGAAGCGATGCTTAGTCGATACTTGCACCCAAATCCGTGAGGAGGTGACATTCCATTGGTACTCGCAACCGAATGACAAAGGATGCGACATTCCATCGATACTTGTAAGACCATTCTGCAGGGAGGCGACTTTTAGTCGATACTTGCATTTTTTGGAAACCAGAATCGGCTATAAATGCCAACAAACCGGCTATCAATGCCACAAAACAAAACCTGGCTATTAATGCCACAAAACAAATCTAGTATCAATGCCACAAAACAAAACCTGGCTTTCACGCAAACAAACCAAAACTTGGTTTTCAAAAACAAACCGGCTATCAATACCACAAAGACCGGTTATAAATGCCATAAAACCAGCTATCAATGCCACAAAAAAGTGGCTCTCATGCTAAGATTGGCTTTCATGCCACAAACATAATCTGGCTCCCATGCCAAAACAATCATTTGACAAAAGATTTTCACAAAATGGCTTGCTTTTGATCAAATGCCATTTAGCAATTGCTTTCATCACAGAAAGATTTAAGTGAGTGTAGGGAGAAGAAAAAAAAAAGGTACCAAAAAATACATATGGTATCAAAACAAAAAAAAAAGTGTTCACAAACACTACAAAAAAAAAGAGTACCAAAAAAATATGTGGTATCAAAAAAAGAAGAATATTTTCTGCTACAAAAAAAATCAGGAGCTCAGCCAAAAATTGCCTCCAGCCAAAGTTTTAGCCCTTCAAGCAAACTCTTGGCTTCAGCTGTCAGAGTTTCGAGGGCACGCTTCTTCAGAACTTGCCATGAAATGCTAGAGAAGGCTGTAATCCTAGTTTCACACAGGGAAGCTTATCCCGAGCAGTTTAGCATCGTTTGTTTTCTTGAGTCTTCCCTTTGAGAACTCGATCAGCATCTGCTACCTGGTGAATCAGAGCACTCTCCCTATCGCGAGCCTCTGTTATAACAGCCCACTTGGCCGCAACTTACACCTCCAAATGCTCAAGACGTTGCCTAGCCTCGGCGACCTCCCTATCAAGGATGTTAAGGTCCTGCCTCAGTCCTATGATTGATAGCTCTTCTAAGTTCTTCTCGTGAACTAACTGCTTCCTGCTCTGTGTAGTTTCATTCAGGTCAGACTTAGCCTTATCAACAGGATCCAAGAACACCTCCTTGAAGAATTGGTAGTCAGGAAAATCAATGGTCTAAATCCACTTGTCACCCAGTGCAATGATCCTATCAACGGTCGCTCTGGCACCTGTGACATCCAAACTAACTTCTTCAGCATCAATGAGAATCTCCTGCACATGCAGGATCATACCAAATCCAGCATCTAGGTGTCCAGAAAGGAGAGTCTCGATCCAAGAGCTCAAAACCAGATGAAGATTCACCCTTCTCCATTGGTCGGCTACTCATGTCATGCCCCATTGGAAGAGTAACAAAATAACTCTTTCCAGCTGGAGCCGATGGGGAAAGAATCTCTACACGAGGTATCTCCTCTATTACATCAGACCTGGTTGTAGGAATCTCTTCCTTCGGACTCTGGCATCCCTTGCTCTGGTTCTGAAGAAAGCGATGGACCCTCTTCTGTCACTTCACAACCTGCCAATAAAACACCAAAAGGTATGAATATGATTCTGTTAAAAAATCCTTATCAGGATTATCACTACAAAATAACTTCTTCGACGACTGGCGGAATACTCTCTTCCTCCATGAACTCATCAGAAACATCATCAACATTTGCGTCTATTGATGGTTCAAAGTCATCGGAATCTAATGGCAAGTCAATTGACAAGAAAAATGTTAGCAAATGAAGTCACAGAAGAAAAAGGGGCAAAAGAAGTCATACCAGTTGGAGATTCTGGAATCACTCCAGAGTCCCTCGGTTCTTCTTCAGGTGCCACAACCGGATCCGTCACCACCTCATTGGTCGGAACCTCAGGCATCACCAAGCCTTCATCCTCCGCTAAAGAAATAGGGTGGAAGAAAGCAAATCAGAACATGGAAAACTCCATGAAAGAAATAGAAAGAGAAAGAAGAAGAATCATACCTTCACTAACGGTTTCTTCTTCTCGGCTCCTCTTTTCCGGAGGTTCGTCAGCATTCTCTGGCATCTCCTCATTGATAGTAAGAGGGACTTCGATATCAGGAGTCTTCATTTTGCTCCTTGCTGCGACGCTGACTCCTCTTCCTCTTGCTTCTGTGGGCTTACTTCCTAGAAGAACCTGCCCCATTGTCAGAGTCAGGTTTCCCACTCGACCCCTCACTGGATGGTCTGCTCTTGCCAGAAGACTCCATAGAAGCTTGCCTTTATACCGCTTGCATCCAAGCATCAACCTCAGCTTCCTCCTGTTCTGCTGCTCTAAGGCCTCATCGGGTACTTCCCGGACAGCTTCAAAACCGATGATGCTCCGGTCACTGAGAAAGCCTATCTTGTGCCTCTCTCTAGAAAGGAAAGCCAGAACTTCCACTCGCCGGATGCCATCCGACTTTCCAATACCTTTTCCAGAAGATAACTTTACATCAAGGTCCTTCTTAGAAAGCCCTCAGTATACCAGAAAAGCTCTCCGTGAACCACTTCGTGAAGCCGGCATTCCGGAAAGTCGACAACATAGGATAAGAAATCATGGTAGTAGTGTCTTCAGCACTATAAAAAGCCCATGCATTTCTGCCATCCTGCAAACCTCCAAAGCGCTTCACCATACTCGAAGGCGTTCCAACGACGCCTTGATAAAAGCCCAGCTGCAGCATAAAATGGGAAGGTACATACGGTTGGATGTCGACGAAAAGATGTCTGCGGTAACCATTGTGCTGACACGTATGCTAGAAAGCCACTCCCTCTCTGCATTTGTCAAGGAGTAATGCCTTCCCGACCCTGCCCTGGTAGAGTCACGAGAGGCACCAAAATCAAAAGCCTTCTTCCGCAACTCCGGAGAATGCTTCACTGAAGACTGCCCCAACTCGACGTCCCTGAATCGTCAGATCCTTATGCGGGCAAACAAAAGTGATTCGAAGACGACTTTACCCTTAGCCGATCGAATCATCAAAGGATCATCCTCCTGTGCAGCACCCACCCGGTGGAAGCCAGGACAGTGGTATACAAACCACGAATAAAATATGTGGGCTGACAAAACCCTATTCATCGGGAGCCCAAGCCGAACAAAAAAAATCAGCATCCTACAGCTCGGTGCATAAGTAGGAGTAAAGAGCTTGCACCAAAGCAAGCCGCTCTCCGAACGCTATCTGACAAGCCGGAAAAATACAATGTAGCCTGATGTGCATTCCATCTCCTCCAGGAAAAACAGCCTCACTTAGCCAGTAAATGAGGTAAATAGCGAGATCTCTCCGTAGTGTAATGTCAGAGCAAATGATGTTTGTACTAGCGAAGAAACCCCTCAACACTTCTTGCATAACCGAAGTCTTCTTCGATCCCGAATCCTGAGCCATGGCTTCCTGAGTCATGCTATCAGCCCTGTTGTCAAAGAAGTTGGGGAACGAAGAGCTGACACTCTTCCAACTACTGGACCTAACTTCGAGCCCTCTTTCCCCTTAAAAAAAACATAGAAGGCGACAAGCTGAAAGTACAGAAGCCTGAACTTCTCTGACTGCCTCTCAAGGACTCTGTCGATCGACATGAACTCTTCATAGAGTTTGCCAAGGATAGGCAACCCAGTAATGGCACTCAGCTCCTTCAAAGAGAAACCAATCTCACCATTCATCACAATGAAGGTGTTGGTTTGTGGAAGGAATGACTCCGACATAGCCATGAAAGCCTCATCGGAACAGATCACGGTATCACTAAAGTCGCGGACCGCATCGAAATCCCGGCTTCCTACAAAACGGCACCACCAATCAGCCGGACGCGATCAGTCCACAACTTCTAATCGGAGTCAGCACTGAAACGGCCACGAAGTCGAAAAGGCTTCACCCAATTGCTGCCGTTACCACTGAAAATGCCATGGCCCACTAGTCCCAAATCGATCGACGGATAATCAGAGCCCTGGTATCCGCTCTCCGGCATCAACATGTCCATATGGGGAGGCAACTCCTCCGCATATCCGGAAGGATTGCCAACAAAAACCTTGGTCTTGATCACGTTGGTCTTTTTCACCCAGCTTGGAGGATCTTCCTTCTTAGAGCACGTGGGAGAAAGGCTCATGATCAAGATAGTGAGATAAAGAGTCGACATGGTAACAACAGTTCTCTCCTCACCTTCACCTGTGTAAGAGAACTGAAAACATCTTTTCTGGTATGTCACGTCGTCAGGGACTGCATCACTAAAGAAGAAGGTAGGCTTGGGCAACACCATCTGATTGTTCGTAACCTAAGGACGGTTGCTTACCATGATCTGATAGAACTCCTCTCCCTTGAGATCTATCAGTCGCTGCCTCATCTCATCTCTGTTGAGGGAGTCACACTCTTCCAAGTTTCTCTCCAGATACTGTACTGTCTGTCAGGCCTGCTGAGCGGCCGCATTGGAAGATCTAGCAGATCAACGAGGTACGATGGTAACCAGCTCCTTACCCTTGTTCATTATGGAGGAACCACCTGCAAAGGTTGGAAAAGAAAATGATCAATCATCAAAATGACAAGATTTTGCTAAAAAAAATCTAGCAAAATTTTGGCATGATCCCGGGGCAATTCCGAAGAAAAAGGAAATATCCCGAAAGAAAAAGAAACCTTGAAGATGGGCTCAACATCGCTGCGAGCTCCAAAACTCCAAACTTTCAAAACCTCAAAATCTCCGCAAAATCAGGAAGGGCTCAACATCGCTGCGAGCTCCAAATTCCCAAATTTGCAAAGATTTTCAGGTATGCTATCACATCATGCTCTCAATCAAATTTTAAAAAAAATAAAATAAAAAAAATGCATGAACATCTTGGTTTACAAAAAAAAAACACGTTATCATGATGAGAAAGAAATATAAAAAAAACTTTCTAAAAAAAGAGGAGAAAAAAAAAGAAAAGGAAACTTTCTAAAAAAAGGGGGGAAGATAAAAAAAAATAACAGCAAAAAAAGGAAACAAAAAAAGGGGCTGGACCACAGGCCACGTGGCCATACGGCCAGATCCGTATGGATCTGTCCGTATGGCCCACAAAAAGGAAAAAAACGTGTAAAAAAAAGAATAGAAAAAGCACGAAAAAAAAAGTTTGTAAAAAAAAAACACGTGAAAAAGAAAAGAGAGAGAAGATGGATCTGGCCTTATGGCCCACAAAAAGAAAAAAAACTTGCAAAAAAAAGAAAAGAAAAAGCACGAGAAAAAAAACACGTGTAAAAGAAAAGAAAACACGTGAAAAATAAAGGAGAAAGAAGAAAAAAGAAAGAAAGAAGCAAAAAAAAGAAGAGAAAATAACCTTTTTTTACCATCCTACTTTCCACAATGGAGTTTTCTTAAAAAATAGAACTTACTTGAAGCCATTAATGGAGAAGAAGAAGAAAAGCTTGAAGATTCTTGAAGAACTCTTGGTCTTGGAGCACTCTTGAGATTTTTGCAAAAGAAAGCAATAAGAGCAAGAGATCCAACCTCCCTTTGCTTTTATAGAAGAGAGCAAACCAACGAAGGAAACAAGAAAAGAGGTAAGTGCTACTAATTAGTAACCTTACGAAAAGAAAGAAATTAGAAAGATTCTTTCCCAAAAGAAAGATATCTTGAGGAATTCTCTCCCAAAAGAAAGCAATGAGAGATTTTCTCCCAAAAAAAAAAGAGATTTGAGGAAATCTCTCCCAAAGAAAGATACTTTGTATTCTCTCCCAAAATAAAGGGAACATGAGAGATTCTCTCCAAGTAAGGATATTCTTAGATATTCTCTATCCAAAGGAGATATTTTTAGATATTCTTTAAAAAACTGAAACCATATGAGATCTAAGCCATCTTCAAAAGCTTAAGGTCCCATGGGTTAGCCCATATGAGTCAGTTTGACCACCTAGGCACTAAAAAAAAAAGGGCTTTTAGTCAAAGAGAAATTCCTCTTACCAAGAGCATAGAAAAATGGTTCCATGCCTCTTGTGAGTTGATTGGACCATAACAAAAAGAATTCCAAGCCCCATGAGCTTCCAAAAATTCAAACCATCCAGCCTCATATAACAAATTGTGCCAAAATCTTGAAATTGACATTTCACAAAAACCCAAACCACTCCAATGGACCCAAATAGTCCCAAAGAGTGACCAAAAACCACATCCTAGTCCCCTAACTTGCCACATACAACTTGTTAGGTCACAAGACCAAAACCAAAAATAAAATCTTGATCCCCTAACTTGCTACATACAACTTGTTGGGTCACAATATCAAAACCAAAATCGACCCCCCCAACTTCCACATACAGCTAGTTGGGTCACACAGTCAAAACCAAACCCGACCCCCTAACATGCGACATACAGCTTGTTAGGTCATAAGGTCAAAAACACAAATCCACATCGCTGATGTCATTTTCAAAATTTTGCCTCGAGATGGTACGTGATTCCTTTCACTACCATACAATTCCCCTGGAAACTCAAAAGGCTACAATACCAAAAGAAAGATTGCTCAAAGACTCTTGGTCAAGTCACAAACTCTCCTTCAAAAATCTCTTCGAGGCACATCGACTACAAAAGTTAATCAACTCGTCGCTGTACCTTGAGGGGGCCTTTGTTGACACCAAAAATGTCACTTTGCCTCTTCAACATCAAGAAAGCTACATGAAGTCGCAGCCTACCACAATTGGACGATGCTACTTCTCAAAAAATCAAATCTTGTCAGAATCAAACAATAACTGTAAGATCCTTCAAGAAAGCCAAGAGAGTACATAAGAAGTTTCGGGCCATTTCAAAATCATTTGGCCTAACTTCGCTCCTCTGGTAGCTGAATAGGAGCTCCCAGCGGCGACAACATCTAAGACACTAAATCTTCGACCAGAGCCTGTGGATGGTCCCAAAATACATCCAAAAGGCTCCGCATTAAGTTCCAAGTCAAACTGACAACGTTTGACCACCCTATATCAATCCTCGAACAGTTAAATCAAGCCTCTCGGCAGCGAGAACCACCGACGCCATCACCCATCAAACATAGCACATGGGCGGCTTCAATATGCATGCTTACAAAGGGCTACATGTCAAGTTTCAGGTCATTTCGACAACATTTGACCAGACTTCGACTCTCGGAAGCCAAATCAGGCCTCTCGGCAACGAAGTTCCCCATGACCATGGTTTCCAAGACAGAGCCTGTGGATCATCTCAAAATGACTCCAATAGGATCCCTGTCAAATTTCAGGTCATTCAGACATCGGTTGACCGCACATCAGAGCGCGACATCTTCCTAGCGACAGGACCCCATACGGCTTCAAAACTCCAAATAAATCTTGTGGCTGGTCTTATTTATTTCTCAGGAGGCTTCATCTCAACTTTCAGGTCATTCCAACATCGTTTGACCCAGTTTTGGCTTCTAACGGAAAATCGGTAGCTCTGCGCTACAAAGTCTTCGGCTTTCCTGAAAAATCAGAAACTTTACAATCCAAAATGCAAGGACTCTCATCAAGTTTTCTACTGGGAAATCATGCCAACAAATGTGAAAAATGTCAAGAAAAATACAGAAGAAAAAAGAATCAGAAAAGACCGTGAAATGACCGAAAAATGGTGACCGAAGGGGAAAAATCCCCCCAGGGTAGCAGCCTGCAGCCCTGGCCCATGGAAGCCAACGACCCTGCACAAGGTCGCCAGCGACCATGGAGATCCGGGTCGTCAGATTTGCCACGGAAGGGCCATTTTTCGTTCCTTTTCGCGTTTCGAAGCTTCCAGCTCCTGTGATTTTCCAAAATTCAGAATTTTGAGGCACCAAATCCGTCGACATCCTTCAAAATTACGGGTCCGTCTTCAAGAGTATCAAAATCATCATTGATCACCAATCGGTCGACCATAAAAGTGCACTTTGCACTTGATCGATCGAGAAATCAACAGTACAGATGTCACCGGCCCGCTGTTAGCAATCAGTATCTAAAATTAGATGGTCATTCGATGTTGATCAGCATGAAGATCCATTCGATGTCACTGCCAGAAGAAGTCAAAAAGATGCGGCATAGCCCGCGACTCTTGAACTGCTCGGGGACCACTTAATACAGTTAATTGTCTAGCTTTATTGCAGTTATTAATTCATTACTTTGGATGGCCCAATCAGAAGCAAGCATTCGGGGGTTACAAGTCAAAGGTTTCATGGCATTTAAACCATGAAGCTCCTCCCATCATGGTGATTAAAGGCGATTAAATGCCCTTAATCTCCACTGGCCAATCAGAAGCCACGGTCCAGGAATTACAAAATAAAGGAATTAAACCTTGTAACTCCTCCCATTATGTGGTTTTATGGTAATTAAAATCCATAAACTCTCCTAAATGGCTACCAAAAGCCTATAAATAGGAAAGCATTCCAAAGAAATCCAGATTAGAAAAATCCCATAGATCAGAAAAGATCCACAAAAATCCAAGCATATATGAGAAAAAAGCACAAAAAACTCAGAGAAAGAAAGAGAGAAAACTCTACTGAAGTTCTGTACCGACCACCGCTACAGGGTGACAAAAGTCCCTTGGGGGGTACCCACCCAAGGTCCTTGCCTTTTCCTTCTACCTCCAATGGCTTAGACGTGGCTTTTCAGCCCGTCTACTTAGCTTTTTATTGGACATAGGACCTCCTCTTGGTCTTTGTCCTCTAAAAATATGAGGTTATAGCCAAGTCAAGCGAATCAAGAGCATCTTCTGTTCTCATCAGCATGGATGATGGCGAAGTCCACATACGACTTGCGACCGTCAATCTGAACGAGTCCCCCACAATCTCCTGAGTAGTTAGATCCTCCTTTTCTTGCATTTCATTGTAACTTGTATTTTTCTAAAAGAGACAAAAAAAAATCACAAGTCTTGTCTTTCATTATTGATAAGAATTGTAAATCGGCTATGAACGCCAAAATCAGCTATAAATGCAAAAAATCACCTTTCACGACAAACATCGCCTTTCATGACAAAGCAAATGAAATCGCCTTTTATGGCATTTCAAAAACATGTATCTTTTCTTAAATATCTGTGCAATGAAAAACTTGAAAGAAGTTGATTTTCTTTTTACTTATGAAGGTCTATCTCTGAATCACCATTTATAATTCCAAGTAAAATAGAAAATATGGCACACCCACCCAAAAAATGTTGATACCCGCTTTTCGTCCTCCGGGAGCGAAGGGGTTGGACCAAAACGGATTCCCACGTCCGCCGACCTCGGTAGCGCCGAGCACGGAAAAAGCGCGGTCCATCAAGCTGGCACACCCGGTGGGACTCGTTCATTTGAGAACACGATGCTTGGAAATGAAATACTTGCATACCATATTTTTGCTCTATGCTTATACTTCTTTTCTGGATTCCTTGGCTACTTTCTAGTTGGTGGCCTATGTTGGATTTCGCATCTAAAAAAAATGAGATGGGATTTTTTGGAAAATTGTAATTCTATCTTTGAATTCATTTGAGAACACGCCACCGGGAGCTCCTGTTCAGCTGCTGGAGGAGTGAAGTTACACCAAATAATTTTGAAATGGCCCGAAACTTCATGTGTACTCATCTCTTGGCTGTCTTGAAGGATCTTGCAGTTTTTGTTTGATTCTGACAAGATTTGATTTTTTGGAAGTAGCATTGCCTATTTTAGATAGGCTGTGGCTTCACGTAGCTTTCTTGAGGTTAAAGAGGCAAAGTGATATTTTTGGTGTCAACAAATACCCCTTCGAGGTACAGCGACGAGTTGCTTAACTTTTGTAGTCGATGTGCCTCGAAGAGAGTTTTGAAGGAGAACTTTTTACTTGACCAATAGTCTTGAGCATTTTTCTTCTAGTAGAGTAGCCTTTTGAGTTTCCAGGGGATTTTTATGGTAGTGAAAGGGATCACGTACCATCTCAAAGCAAAGTTTTGAAAATGACATGAGGGATTTGGATTTGGGTTTTTATTTTTAACCTTGTGACCTAACAAGCTGTATGTGGTAGGTTAGGGGGTCGGGTTTCGTTTTGACCTTGTAACCCAACAAGCTATATGTGGCAAGTTGAGGGGTCGATTTTGGTTTTGATCTTGTGACCTAACAAGATGTATGTGGCAAGTTAGGGGATCGGAATTTGGTTTTTGATTTTTGGTCCTGTGACGTAACAAGCTGTATCTGGCAGGTTAGGGGACCGGGATTTGGTTTTTGTTCACTTTTTAGGACTATTTGGGTCCATTGGAGTGGTTTGGATTTTTGTGGAGTGTCAATTTCAAGATTTTGCCTCAATTTGGTATATGAGGCTGGATGGTTTGGATTTTTGGAAGCTCATGGGGCTTGGAATTCTTTTTTGTATGGTCCAATCAACTCGAAAGAGGCATGGAACAATTTTTTGTATGCTCTTAGTAAGAAGGATTTTTCTTTGACTAAAAGCCTCTTTTAGTACCTAGGTGGTCAAACCCGGCTCATGTGTGCTAACCCATAGAACCCTAAGCTTTTATGATGGCTTAGATCTCATGTGGTGTCTTTTTTGTAAAGAATATCTAAAATATCTCCTTTAGATAGAGAATATCTAAAAATATCTTTACATGAAGAGAATATCTCATGTTCCCTTTATTTTGGGAGAGAATATCTTAAGATATCTTTCTTTGGGAGAGAATATCTCAAATCTCCTCTCTTTTGGGAGAAAATCTCTCTAATTGCTTTCTTTTGGGAGAGAATCCCTCAAAGTATCTTTCTTTTGGGAAAGAAACTTCCTAATTTCTTTCTTTTGGTAAAATTGCTAATTTGTAGCACTTACCTGCTTTCTTTTCTCTTTGTTTCCTTCTTTGGTTTGCTCTCTTCTATAAAAGCAAGGAGAGATTGGATCTCTTGCTCTTATTGCTTTCTTTTGCAAAAATCTCAAGAGGGCTTCAAGACCAAGAGTTTTTTTCTTCTTCAAGGATCTTCAAGTTTTTCTTCTCCTTCTCCATCAATGGCTTCAAGTAAGATTTCTTTTTCAAGAAAACTCCATTGTAGAAGTAGGAAGGTTTTCAAAAAAGAGTTCTTTTTTCTTTCTTTCTTTTTCTTTTCTTTTTATTTTTCACGTGTTTCTTTTTTTTCACACTTTTTTCCCTTTTTTTTTTGACGTGTTTCCTTTTTTAACTTTTACACGTTCTTTTTTTTTTTGTTGTTTTTTGTTGTGGGCCGTATGGCCAGATCCGTACGGGCCAACCCCTTTCTTTATTTTTTTTTTCGCTTTCCCTCTCTCTTTTTTTTTTGAAAATGTTTCTTTCTTTACTTTTTCTTTTTTCTCACCATGATAATGCATTTTATGCAAATCAAGATGTTCATGCATTTTTTTGGTACATCAAATAAAAGGCTTGGATTTCTAGTCAAGCCAACATGAATTTTGGCTTAGACAAAGTTTGATTGGTTTTGACCAAGTTGGGTTGGAATTGGTCAAACTTTTGTCAAGAGTTTCCTAACATCTAATACATGACAATTTACTTTTATGCATGATATTTTTGTAAATTGAATTGGAAGTAAGATGTGATGGCACATACCTGCAATTCTTTATAAATTTTCAGAATTTGGAGCTCGCAGCGATGTTGAGCCCATCTTCAAGCTTTATTTTTCTTTTGGGGTGTTTCCCTTTTCTTTGGAATTGCCCTGGAATCATGCCAAGATTTTGCCAGATTTTCTTTTAGCGAATTTCTGTCATTTTGATTATCGATCTTTTCTTTTCCAACCGTTGCAGGTGGTTCCTCCATAACGAATAAGGGTAAAGATCCTATTACCAGTGTACCTCGTCGATCTGCTAGATCTTCTAATGCGGCCGTTCAGCAGGCCTGGGAGAAGAGTCTAGTATGTTGAGAGAAACTTGGAAGAGTGTGAATCCCTTAACAAAGATGAGATGAGACAACGATTGATCGCTCTCAATGGTGAAGAGTTCTATATGATCATGGTAAGCAATCGTCCTTGGGTCATGAACGATCAAAGGGTATTGCTCGGGAGGCACCAAAATCAAAAGTCTTCTTCCACAACTCCGGAGAAAGCTTCACTGAAGACTGCCCCATCTTGACGTCCCTGAACCGTCGGATCCTCATGCGGGCAAACAAAAGTGATTCGGACACGGCTTTGCCCTTAGCCAGCCGAATCATCAGAGGATCATCATCCTGTGCAGCACCCAGCCGGTGGAAGCCAGGACAGTGGTACACATACCATGAATACCAGATGTGGGCTGAAAATACCCTGTTCATGGGAAGCCCAAGCCGAACCAAAAAAGCAGCAGCCTGCAGTTCGGTACACAGGTAGGAGTAAAGAGCTGGCACCAAAGCAAGCTACTCTCCAAATGCCATCTGACAAGCCAGAAAAATACAATGCGGCCTGATGTGCGTTCCATCTCCTCTAGCAAAAATAGCCTCACCAAGCCAATAAGTGAGGTAAACTGCGAGATCTCTCCGCAGTGCAATGTCATGACATATGGCGTTTGTACTCGCACAAAAATCTCTTAACTCTTCTTGCATAGCCAAGATCTTCTTCGAACTTGGATCCTGAGCCCTGGCTTCCTGGGTCGCACTATCAGAAGACTTCGTACTATCAAAAAAGTTGGGGAACGAAGAGCTAGAACTCTTCCAACTGCTGGATCTAACTTTCAAACCCTCATTCTCCTTCAAAAAATCATAAAAGGCGACGAGCTGAAAGTACAGAAGCCTGAACTCCTCAGACTGCTCCTCAAGGACGCTATCGATCGGCATAAAGTCCTCATAGAGTTTGCCAAGGATGGGCAATCCAGTAATGGCACTCAGCTCCTTCAAAGAGAAACCAATCTCACCATTCGTCACAATGAAGGTATAGGTTTGTGGAAGGAATGACTCCAACATAGCCATGAAGGCCTCGTCAGAAAAGATCATGGTCTCCCTAAAGGCGCGGACCGCATCGAAAATACCGGCTTCCTTCAAAACGGCACCACCAATCAGCAGGACGTGATCAGTCCACGATTTCCACTCGAAGTTAGCACTGAAACTGCCACGAAGTCGAAAAGGCTTCACCCAATTGCTGCCGTCACCGCTGAAAATGCCAAGGCCCATCGGTCTCAAATTGACCGATGGATAATCAGAACCCTGGTAACCACTGGCTGGCATCAACATGTCGAAGTCAGTAGGCGACTTCTCCGCATATCCAAGAGAACCGCCAACAAAAACCCCGATCTTGATTACATTTGTCCTTCCCACCCAGTTTGGAGGATCTTCCCTCTTAGAGCACGTGGGGGCAAGGCTCATGATCGAGACGGTGCGATCAAACGTCGATCAGGTAGCAACAGTCTTCTTCTCACCATCTGCTGTGAAAGAGAACTGAAAACATCTCCTCTGGTATGTCATGTCATCAGGGATGACTTCACCAAAGAAGAAGGTAGGCTTGGGTAAAACACTATGATCTTCCATCACCCATGGACGACTGCTTACCATGATCTTATAAAAATCCTCTCCCTTAAGAGCGATCAGTTGCTGCCTTATCTCATCTCTGTTGAGGGAGTCACACTCTTCCAGATTTCTCTCAACATACTGGACCTTTTCCTAGGCCTGCTGAACGGCCAGATTAAAAGATCTAGCAGATCGACGAGGTATGCTTGTTGCAGTCTCTTTACCCTTGTTCGTTTTGGAAGAACCACCTACAAAGGATGGAGAAGAAAAAGATCAAACATCAAAATGACAGAATTTCGCTAAAAAAAAATATGGTGAAATTTTGACATGATGCCGGGGCAATTCCGAAGAAAAGGAACTATCCCGAAAGAAATGGAAAGCTTGAAGATGGGCTCAACATTGCCGCGAGCTCCGAAACTCCAAACTTTCGAAACCTCAAAGTCTCCGCAAAATCAGGAAAGGCTCAACATCGCTGCGAGCTCCAAATTCCCAAATTTGTGAAAACTTCCAGGTATGCTATCACATCAGCTACAAATTCAATTTACAATAGAATGCATGCATGAACATCTAGGTTTGCCAAAAAAAAAAAAGTGGGCATTATCATGATGAGCAAAAGAAAAAGAAAAAAAAAGGAAGAAAGAAACTTTCTAAAAAAAAAGGGGGAGAAAGAAAAGAAGAAAGAAAAAAAGAAGAAAAAGAAAACTTTCTAAAAAAAAAAATGAGTGGATCAGCAAAAAAAAAAAGAGAAAAAGGGGCTGGCCCATAGGCCACGTGGCCATAGGGCCAGATCCGTACGGATCTGTCCGTAAGGCCCACAAAAAAAAACATGGAAAAAAAAAGAAGAAAGCATGAAAAAAAAAACGTGTAAAAAAAAAAGAGCAAACACGTGGAAAAAAAAGAAAATAAAAGAAAGAAACAAAAAAAGGAAAGAACTTTTTTCCTACAATAGGGTTTTCTTGAAAAAGGGAACTTACTTGAAGCCATTGATGGAGAAGAAGAAGAAAAGTCTTGAAGATCTTGAAGAAGAAGAACTCTTGGTCTTGAAGCCCTCTTTGGATTGTTGCAAAAAAAAGCAACAAGAGCAAGAGATCCAACCCCCTCCTTGCTTTTATAGAAGAGAGCAAACCAAAGAAGGAAAGAAGAAAGAGGTAAGTGTTACTAATTAGTAACCTTACCAAAAGAAAGAAATTAGAAAGATTCCTTCCCAAAAGAAAGAAATCTTGAGAGATTCTCTCCCCAAAAGAAATCAATGAGAGATTTTCTTCCAAAAGATAGGAGATTTGAGATATTCTCTCCCGAAGAAAGATGTCTTGAGATATTCTCTCCCAAAATAAAGGGAACATGAGAGATTCTCTCCAAATAAAAATATTCTTAGATATTCTCTATCCAAAGGAGATATCTTTATATATTCTTTATAAAAATGACACCATATGAGATCTAAGCCATTTCAAAAGCTTAAGGTCCCATGGGTTAGCCCATATGAGCTAGGTTTGACCACCTAGGCACTAAAAAAAAATATATTTTTTTGGGCTTTTAGTCAAAGAGAAATCCCTCTTACCAAGAGCATACAAAAATGGTTCCATGCCTGTTTTGAGTTGATTCGACCATACAAAAGAGAATTCCAAGCTCCATGAGCTTTCAAAAATCAAACCATCCAGCCTCATCTACCAAATTGAGCCAAAATCTTGAAATTGACATTCCGCAAAAATCCAAACCAAATCCTGGTCCCCTAACTTGCCACATACAACTTGCTAGGTCACAAGACCAAAACCAAAAACCAAAACCTGATCCCCTAATTTGCCACATACAGCCTGTTAGGTCACAAGATCAAACCCAAAATTGATCCCCCAACATTCCACATACAGCTTGTTTGGTCACACGGTCAAAACCAAACCCGACCCCCTAACCTGCCACATACAGCCTGTTAGGTCACAAGGTCAAAACCGAAATCCACATCCCTGATGTCATCTTTAAAACTTTGCCTTAAGATGGTACGTGATCCCTTTTCACTACCATAAAATTCCCCTGGAAGCTCAAAAGGCTACAAATACCAAAAAAAAAGACTGCTCAAAGACTCTTGGTCAAGTCACAAGCTCTCCTTAAAAATCTTTTCGAGGCACATCGACTACAAAAGTTAAGCAACTCGTCGCTGCACCTCGAGGGGGCATTTGTCGACACCAAAAATGTCACTTTGCTTCTTCAAGATCCAGAAAACTGCATAAAGTCGCAACCTGCCATAAATAGGCAATGCTACTTCCAAAAGTCAAATCTTGTCAGAATCAAACAAAAACTGCAAGATCCTTCAAGACAGCCAAAAGAGGAGTACACAAGAAGTTTAGGGCCATTTCAAAATCATTTGGCCTAACTTCGCTTCTCCGGCAGCTGAAAATGAGCTCCCGGCGGTGAAAACATCGGAGACACCAAATCTTCGATCAGAGCCGATGGATGGTCTCAAAATACATCCAAAAGGCTCTACGTCAAGTTTCAGGTCATTTCGACAACATTTGACCATACTTTGACGCTCGGAAGCCAAATCAGGCCTCTCAGCGGCGAAGCTCCCTGGGACCATGGTTTCCAAGACAGAGCTTCTGAATCATCTTAAAATGACCCCAATAGGTTCCCTGTCAAATCTCAACTCAATCGGACATCGATTGACCGCACATCAAGCCGCGACATCTTCATCGCGACAAAAACAAGTCTACTGGTAATAGGACCCCAAACGGCTTCAAAACTCAAACAAAAGCCTATGGTTGGCCTTATTTATTGCTCAGCAGGCTTCACCCCGAATTTCAGGACATTCCGACATTGTTTGACTCAGTTTCAGCTTTTGACGGAAAATCGGCAGCTCTGCGCGATAAAGTCTTCGGCTTTCTCAGAAAATTGAAAACTTTGCAAAACAAAATGCAAGGATTCTCATCAGGTTTTCTACAGGGAAATCAGGCCAATAAATGACAAAAAATGTCAAGGAAAAATACAGAAGAAAAAAGAATAAAAAAACAGCAAAAACGGACACAAAACGGGACAAAAGGGAGGAAAACCCCCCAGGGTCGCCGGCGACCCTGGAGCCCGGGATCGCCGGGAGGGCCCAGGAAACCCATTTTTTGCCGTTTTTTCGCGATTCGAAGTGTCTGACCTCTGGTATTTTTCAAAATTCATACTTTTGAGACACCAAATCCTCTGACATCTGTCAAAATCACGGGTCAATCATCAAGAGTATCGAAATCAACATTAATCGCGAACCGGTCAACCAAAGAAAAGTGTGCTTTCTACCCGACCGATCGAGAAATCGACAGGACAGATGGCACCGACCCGCTGTTGGCAACCAATACCTGAAGTTACATGGTCATCCGATGTCGATCTACATGAAAATCCATCGATGATCATCACCAGAAGAATCGCAAAAGACGCGGCACGACGCGCGACTCTTCAATTGCTCGGCGACCACTTAATGCGATTAATTGACTAGCTTTATTGCAGTCATTAATCCATTTCTTTGGACGGCCCAATCAGAAGCAAGCATCCGGGAGTTACAAGTCAAGAGATTCATGACATTTAAACCATGAAACTCCTCACATCATGGCGATTAAAGGCAATTAAATGCCCTCAATCTCCTCCGGCCAATCAGAAGCCAAGAAAAGGAGTTACATATAAAGGAATTAAATCCTGTAACTCCTCCCATTATGCGGCTTAATGACAATAAAAGCCCATAAACTCTCCTAAATGGCTACCAAGAGCCTATAAATAGGAGAGCACTCCAAAGGAATCCAGATCGGAAAAACAAGACAGATCCCAGATCAGAAAATGGCACAGAAATCCAGAGAAATAAATAGAAAACTCTACGGAAGTTCTACACCGACCACCGCTACAAGGTGATAAAAGTCCCTTGGGGGGTACCCCCCCCCCCACAAGGTCCTTGCCTTATCCTTCTGCCTCCAATGGTTAGACGTGGCTTTTCAGCCCGTTTACTTGGTTTTTTATTGGACATAGGACCTCCTTTTGGTCTTTATCCTCTAAAAACCTGTGGTTATAGCCAAGACAAGCGAATCAATAGCATCCTCTGTTCTCATCTGCATGGATGATGGCGAAGTCCACATATGGCTTGCGACCGTCAATCTGAACGGGTCCCCCACAATCTCCTGAGAAGTTAGATCCTCCTTTTCTTGCTTTTCATTGTAGTTTATATTTTTTCAAAAGAGACAAAAATCACAACTCTTATCTTTCATTATTGATAAGAATTGTAAAATCGGCTATAAACGCAAAAAATCGGCTATAACGCCAAAATCGGCTATAAATGCCAAAAAAATCGCCTTTCACAGCAAATCAAGAAAAATGTCTCTTTTCTTAAATATATTGCAATGGAAAGCTCGAAAGAAGTTGATTTCTGTTTTACTTGCGAAGGTTGATCTCTGGATCACAACTTGTAATTCTAAGTAAAATAGAAAATCTGGCACACCCACACAAAGAAATGTTGATGCACGCCTCTGCCCCCGGTTATGAAAGGGACGGACCCAAACGGACTCCCACGTCCGCCGACCTCGGTAGAACCGAGCGGAAGCGCTGTTCCATCAACAATTTATTCGTTCGAATCTCAAAGGCTGAACATCCTGGCTACAAATTCTGAGCTACCACCCCGCAATCCACCTTAAGATGATGTGCTCACACGCATTCAGTAGTTGGAACAAGGCTAGCAGAGGATTGAAACTCTGATGGAAAACCTTCTCATCGCCTTCCAAAATCAGGCGAACAATGAACCTCCTCCGAATCATCGGGATGATGAGGTAAATGGAGAAGAAAATGAGTCACCCGCCCTTACCAAAAAGGACGTAGACAGTATCCTTTCCAAAGCAAAAGAAGAGGATATACTCAAGGAGCATGGGATCAAGCCACCATATCCCTTATGGATGGACTCGGTCCTGTTCCCCACAAAATTCAAGCATCCTACTCTCCAAACATATATGGAGAAAGGATCAGCCAGACAGCACGTCATCCACTTCAAGATCTTGATGGGAGCTATCGCAGATCAAGATGCACTCAAGATCTGCCTCTTTGCAAGTACCCTAAAAGGTACGGCCTTCGACTGGTACTCCACTTTGCTGGAGGACTCCATTCAAAATTGGGCCACGCTAGAGACACGCTTCCTGACTCACATTCAAAGGTGAGGATCCCGCTACTGTGGCTCAGCTGTGCAGCCTAAAACAGGGGGAGAATGAGTCAACATATGACTTCATTCACAAGTGGAAAGCAATGGCATACAAATGCTCTGATGTATTGCCACAAGCGTCGCTAGTCGACATTTGCCGAAACAACATGAGAGCTAGAATCCGCTCCATGATCATCTGCAACAAATCAAAGAACCTGGGAGAACTCCTAGAAGCTTCCATGGAATCTGAAACGGTGATAAAAGACCTCAACAGTCAGAAATCATCAAGAAAAGAGCCAACCGCCATTGGAACCTCAAAACCAAAGAAAAAAGAGGTCCTCAATGTGCAAACCAAGTCAGCTCCTCAGCCACCAAAGAAAGCTGAAAACAAAGCTGTTGGTAAGAGACCCGGACTCTCTGATGCCTTCAAAGAACGAGTAGAAAATAAATACCCATTCGATGAAGATGCTGATGAAATCTTCGGGGCTCTTGTGGCAAATGGGAAGCTCACCTTGCCTGAACCCAAAAGACCGGGTGATGTTGGTAAAACCAATGATGATCCTCGGTACTGTCCATACCACCAGATGATCTCACATCCTCTCAATCAATGCTTCGTTATAAGGGAGAAAATAAACGAGATGTGGAAAAACGGAATCATCACCTTTGACAAAAACTATGGGTCTTCCTCCGTCAACATGGTGTCATGTGGGCAAACATCAAAATCACCGAAAAAGAAGATCACTACTTCTTTCAAGGTGATAAACTCAGTCCAAGCGTCCGAGGAACTGGTTCCTTACCCGACACCAGACGGACAACCTATATGGGTACATCCCGATCTCCTGGAAGATGAAAATTGGGAGGTCGTGAAAACAAAGCTTACAGCTCAACAGCGAAGGCAGGCTAGGAAACATCTCCTCAAGCTCAAACGGCAAGAGAAAACCCAGCCAAAAATAGAAGTCCAAGAAAACGCAGAGGCTTCCTCTACCGCTTCACTGGAGGCAACAAAAACGTCCCTTCCAGAGACTTCAAAGGGGGTAAGAAAATTCACTCTTAGTGATTTCATGCCACCTCAATTCAAAGAAGCCACGCAGGGGGCATCATACTCTTGCAATTCAGTAGTTGGATTCTCCATTGATGGATACGAGTCCAGCGACACTGATGATGGATTCGAATCCAACTACACCGATGAGTGGGAGGAGTCCCTTGAAACAGGAGAATATCTCTCCGATGAAGAATGGGTTCCTGAGACTCATCTTATGCCAGTAATCTGGTATAACCCCCTACAACCACAAGGATCCTGGTCTGATGATGAAGAAGACCAAGAGGCTGTACAAGAAAATGTTGTTGAACCAGCACCCGTCATTGCTCAAGTGGAAATCAATTATGTTGAGCAACAAAGGGCTGATGAAGAAGAAGATTTAACTCCCATGCCTAATCTTGAAGAATATGCAAGGATCTTGCAGCGTCTCACTCTAGAACGAGAGCAAGACCGCGTCAACGAGCTTCCTCGCAATCCAGAGCCTGAAGTCCCTGAAGACCATCAAGTACATCCTCCCTTAACTCCTGAAAGTGGAGAAAATTGCTGGATAGACGATCCTCTTATATCCGAGGATGAATCTGACTTCGATCAGGCAACGTATCCTGTTAGAGCTTCCTGTAATGTGATAATTCAAGATTATTGCTCTTCCGAAGCATCGTCTGACGAGATCACTTACACTCCGACGACGCCAAGCAATATATCCTCTGAAGCCACCTCATCTCACGTGACTTTCACTGAGACGGCACCCTCTCAGGTTTTTTCTCCTGAGACTGTGACTTCAAAGCTCACACCCTTCTTGACTAAAGAATCCCCAGCTATTGATGCTTGGGACGATGAATTGGTCAACGAAGAAGAAAGGTTGCTGGATGTTGTTCAGGACTTGTTCCCGGAAAATGCTCCGTGCAACACAATCATTGAGGATGGCAACTTTGCTGCAGATACATCCTCATCAAATGAAAAATGACAGCCTCTTGATCCTGAAGACAATCTTCCAAACGAAGACCCTTCTCAAGAAGCACCTGAAGTTGGTAGAGGCACCCGCTCTCGCCGGGACTACCACAAGAATTACAACCAATCTTCCTTTACATATGTAAATCCTTTGGGAAAAGATGTTGTAAGCGCCCCTAGTGGCAAGAATGATGAACATGCAGGCCCCAAGGAGGCTTTCAAGTATTGCTTGACTGAACACTTCAAGCACATACCTGCACATCTGCACATCCTAGATTTATTACGAATGTCTCTGTGCACTCGTGATAATCTCATTTCAGAATTACAAAAGCTGAATGAGGATGTCGACAAACATGCCCCGCAAGTCCTCCAAATTGAAATGGACTACCGGGTCAAAAACTCAGAAGCTTCCCCAAAGGGAGAAAAGAAGAAAACTGAGGGATCATGCATCGAATGCATCTCGGTTCAAAAAGCAGCCAGTGTAACCATCGCCTTCACTAAGGACGACCTCCTACTTGGTGAAACAAGGCACAACCGTCCCCTGTACGTCACAGGGTACATCAAGGAAATGCCTATGCACAGAGTACAGATTGACCCAGGTTTTGCACTCAACCTCATCTCCACTTCGGCTCTCGAAGAGTTGGGCATCCCACCCAGCAAGCTGAGCCACACATCTATATCTATTTTCGGATACGATGGGAGTACTCAAAGGCCTATCGGCAAAATCAGGTTCAAGTTGCAGATCGGTGATCTTATCTCTGAGGTCACTGTGTATGCAATAAAAACCCCTTCATGCTACAACATCCTTCTCGGACGCCCCTGGATCCACAAGAATGGGTTTGTCCCTTCAACTCTACATCAATGCATCAAGTTTGTTGGCGATGACGGCATGATACATCGAGTCTTTACAGACAGAAAACCCTTCAAATGTAAAGAAGTCCACTTTGCGGACTCACAGATGTATGAAGGTGAAAAAGAAGAAGAGGAGAAGCACACGGCATCCTTTGCGAAAATCTCCAGAAAGATAAAGGCAAGGCTCCTCAACAATCACCGGAAGAAAACAAACCATCCGGTAAATCTGAAGAGCACATTCAAACTCCATTCATCATTTCCCTCAAACCTTCAAAGCCTTTGGTCATCACAACTAAAGTGAAGAAGGCAGAGCAAAAGTCTGGGGGCAAATTTATTGTCTCTTTCGTGTCTATCATGCAAGACACGGATTCGGATTCAGAGCCAGAAGACGACACATCGTTAAGCCAAGCTGACACTCAGCAAGTTCAGCCTGCTCTTACTCCAATGGAGACAACTTCTGACATAGAAGATCCTACATCAGCTTCCTTCGTTGTTCCAGCAACTTCAGTAAAGGAAAAGCCAATATTCTTCCATAGATCGGATGCTTCTTCATCAAACTTCATGCTTGAACCCTTCCAAAATGAACGTATGCCTCAACTATCCTTATATAGTCCTGTGGCACAAGCTATTATGAAGAAAATGGGCTATGACGCTCAAAACCCAGTCGATTTAGGAGAAGGACGCTGTATTCTCACGCCATTGGGGCCTGCCTTGATAAAAAATCAGCTGGAAGATTGGAAACTCTATGGCCATGTAGAAAAGTCTTCACATGGGCTAGGGTATGATCCCGACACTCCCCTGAGACAGTTGACACAAAGGCTTAAAAGTCAATTTACTGACCAAGCCTCAACATCTCAAGTCCATGAAGACATCGATCTCCCTGGATATCTCTTCGATGAGTCACCTGACAATGATCAAGGAAGCTCATCCAATTGATACTATTTCTCTGACAATGAAAAGGAATTGTCCGATGGCACAGACATGTGGTCTTCTGACCAAGAAGAACCCTAGTCTCCAAAAGAAATACCCTACTTCGACCCGATTTCAATAGGCGATTGGGATCATCTCATAGCAAGCCTTGAGAAAATTGCCGATCAAGAAGACCCATGGAAAGGAACAAAACCTTGGTCTGGAAATGCCCTTGAAACCCTAGAATGTTTCGTTGAGCTGGAAGCCTCCAAAAATACTGTGGAGGAGCCACCTTCGAGCCTTTCAACAGAAGATCCTGTATCCTATAGCAATCTCATGGCCTTTCGAAGCCTGGGGTATGGACATCATAGGTCCTATTTCTCTCCCTTCAAGCAAAGGTCATCGCTTCATCTTCGCTGCTACAGATTATTTCTCCAAGTGGTCGAAGCATTTGAGCGTAACGAAATGAAGACCTCATCGGTCCTTCAGTTCCTGCGCACCAACATCATTTGTCGTTTCGGCATATTCATCCATGATAACAGACCACAATTCCGGGATCATCGATTCTACAGGTTCTGCGACAAATACAAAATCCAAAGCTGTCCTTCGACTCCATACAATCCAGTAGCAAACGGATTAGCTGAAACTTTCAATAAGACACTGCAAAATCCTCAAAAAACTGGTCTCTAATCACAAAAGAGACTAGAGCGACAAACTGTCTGAAACTTTGTGGGCCTATTGAACCACCGTTCGAGGACAACCCATAGCACACCATTCTCCTTGGTCTATGGAAGTGAAGTTGTCGTACCTTGGAAGTACAAATTCCTTCCTTGTGGGTATCATTGCAAAATGACATGACTCAAGAAAGCAATATTAAAATGCGACTCCACGAGCTAGACAATCTTGATGAGAGACGGCTCGAAGCTCGACAAAGCATTGAACTTTACCAAGTACGCATGGAAGAATTTTTCGACAAAAAGGTCAGGCAACGCGCCTACAAAAAGGGTGACTTGGTTCTTGCGGTAAAAAGACCAATGGTCTTCGCTCACAAATCCAAAGGCAAATTTGAGCCAAAATGGGAGGGACCCTACGTCATCGACAAGGTTTTCTCCAATGGCGTATACGCACTCCTAAACATGGAGGGTGACAGATGTATGCTGCCCATCAGTGGCAAGTTCTTAAAGTGGTACTACCCTTGAAGACTTACCCAACTGGGTAAGAGCAATGCCTGTACGGCCAAAACCGGTTTCCAGGTACTCGCTCGCTAAACCTACTCTTTTTAAAATTTTCATATCAAATGTTGAAATTTCTAGAAATTCAAACAATGCTTACTTTCACCGTTTCATTGTTCAAAAATTCCAAGTTTAGGAACCTTTCCCTAACTTGACCAAAATTTTCAACCCTTGAACCCAAAATTCATGGTTTGAAACAAAATCTGGATTCAGGGATTTCCAGCCAAGTCCACCCTACCTTTTACCGCCTAAATGGTTTTAGGTCAAAACTTATGACCCTCGTGTCTTCAAACAAAAAAAAAATTGGTTTTTCAAAAACCGCGGGGAAGCGACGCTTAGTCGATAGTCGTACAAATCGGAAGCATGCGAACCATGTTCGACTCTTCCAAAATCGCTGGAAAGCGACATTTCATCAATACTTGCAAAATCCTTAAAAAAATAATGCGGAGACGCAACATTTCAGTTCATATCCAGAACCCAAACTTCAAAGGTTTGAAAAAACCTAAAAACCGTGGAGATGCAACATTTCAGTTGATATCCACAACCCAAATTTCAAAGGATCGAAAAAACCAAGAAATAGTGGAGATGCAACATTGCAGTTGATATCCACAGCCCAAAGGTTCGAGAAAACCGCAATTTTCAAAAATCATGGGGAAACGACATAAGTCAGTACCCGCAAAACCAAATTTTTTGAAAAAAAAGCAAGGAAGCGACATTCCATCGATACTTGCACCCAAATCCGCGAGGATGCGACATTCCATCGATACTTGCAACCGAATGAGCAAGGATGCGACATTCCATCGATACGTGCAAGACCATTCAGCAGGGAGGCGACTTTTAGTGGATACTTGCATTTTTGAAAACCAAACCGGCTATAGAAGGCACCAAAACCGGCTATAGATGCCACCAAAACAAGCTATAAATGCCACCAAAACAAGCTATAAATGACACAAACCGGCTATCAATGTCACAAAACAAACCGGCTATCAATGCCACAAAACAAAACCGGCTATTAATGCCACAAACCAAAAACTTGGCTTTCAAAAAACCCGGCTATAAATGCCACAAACTCGGCTATCAATGCCACAAAACTGGCTCTCATGCCAAAAACGGCTTCCATGCCATAAAAAAAATTTGGCTCCCATGCCAAAATAGTCATTTGACAAAAGATTTTCACAAAATGACAAGCTTTTGATCAAATCCCATTTACCAATTGCTTTCATCAGAAAAAGATTTAAGTGAGCGTAGGGAAAATAAAAAAAATATATATCCTATTTAGCAATTGCTTTCATCACAAAATGATTTAAGTGAGTGTAGGGAAAACAAAAAAAAAGAGTACAAAAAAAATACATACGGTACCAAAAAAAAAGAGTGTTCACAAGCACTACAAAAAAAGAGTGTACCAAAAAATACATGTGGTACCAAAAAAAAGAAGAAGGATAGTTTTTGCTACAAAAATCAGGAGCTCAACAAAAAATGGTCTCCAGCCAAAATTTCAGCTCCTCAAGCAAACTTTTGGCCTCGGCCGTCAGAGTTTCCAAGGCACGCTTCTTCAGGAACTTGCCATGAGATGCTGGAGAAGACTGCAACCCTTCTTTCACACCGGGAAGCTTATCCCAAGTAGTTTTCCATTGTTTGTCCTCTTGAAACTTCCTTTCAAGAACTCGATCAGCATCTGCAACCCGGCGAATCAGAGCGCTCTCCCTATCGCGCCTCTATTATAGCAGCCCACTTGGCAGCGACTTGTGCCTTCAAATGCTCAAGACATTTCCTGGCCTCATCGACCTCCCTTTCAAGGATGTTAAGGTCATGTGTCAACCCAATGATGGCTAGCTCTTCTAAGCTCTTCTCTCGGACTAGCTGCTTCCTGCTTTGTGTAGCCTCATTCATGTCAGACTTAGCCTTATTAGCAGGGTCCATGAACATCTCCTTGAAGAACTGGTCGTCAGCAAAACCAATGGTTTCAAACCACTTGTAACCCAGTGCAATGATCCTAACAACGATCGCCTGGCACCTGTGACATCCATACCAGCCTCTTCGGCATCACCAAGAATCTCCTACACATGCTGGATCATGCCAAATCCGGTATCCAAGTGTCCAGCAAGGAGAGTCTGAATCCAAGACCTCAGAACCCGCACCACCACCTTCTTCGCAAAAAGAAGAGATGGCCCAGTTAAAGATTCGCCTCGCTCCGTCGGTCGACTGCTCATGTCATGCCCCGTTGGAAGAGGAACAAAAGAACTCTTTCCAGTCGGAGCTGCTGGGGAAGAAATGTTAGCATGAGGTACCACCTCCACCATGTCAGAATTGGTTGCAGGAGTCTCTACCTCCGGATCAACCTCTGGCATCCCTTGCTCTGGTTCTGAAAGAAGCGACAGACTCTCCTCTATCACTTCAAAACCTGCCAAGGAAACACAAAAAGGTATGAATATAATCATGTCTGAAAATCATTATCACGGTTATTACTATAAAATACCTTTTTCGACGACTAGCGGAACACTCTCTTCCTCCATGAACTCATCGGAAGCATCGTTAACATTTTCATCCATCGATGGTTTAAAGTCATCGCAATCCTGTGGGAAGTCAGCTGACAAAAAAAAATGTTAGCAAACCAAGTCACAGACACAAAAAAAAAGAAAGCAAAAGAAGTCATACCAGTTGGAGATTCTGGAACCACTCCAGAGTCCCTCGGCTCTTCTTCTGGTGCCGCAACTGGATCCGTCAGCGCCTCATCGGCAGGAACCTCAGGCGTCGCCAAGTCTTCATCCTCTGCTAAAAAAAAGCAGCAGGGGGGGGGGAGCAAATCAGAACACGGAAGAATCCCATGAAAAGAAATGGAAAAAGAAAGAGGAAGAATCATACCTTCACCGACGGTCTCTTCTTCTCAGCTTCTCTTTTCTGAAGGCTCGTCAGCATTCCCTGGCACCTCCTCATTGATAGTAAGAGGGACTTCTATGTCAAGAGAGTCCTCATGTTGCCTCTTGCTGCAATGATGACTCCTCTTCCTCTTACTTCTGCGGGCTCGCTTCTTAGAGGAACCTGCCCCACTGTCAGAGTCAGGTTTCCCACTTGATTCCTCACTGGATGGTCTACTCTTGCCAGTAGACTCCAGGGAAGCTCGCCTCTGTGCCGCTTGCATCCAACCATCAAGCTCAGCTTTTTCCTGTTCTAGTTGCTCTAAAGCCTCATCAAGTATTTCTCGAACAGCTTCAGAACCAATGACGCCCTGGTCACCGAGATAGCCTATCTTGTGCTTCTCTCTAGAAAGGAAGGCCCAAACTTCCTCTCGCCGGACGCCATCCGACTTTCCAAGGCCTTTTCTAGACGATAGATTTACATCAAGCCCCTTCTTGGAAAGCCCTCGATATGCCGAAAAGCTCTCCACGAACCACTTTGTAAAGCCGGCAGTCCGGGAAGCCGGCAACACAGGATAAGAAATCATGGCAGTAGTGTCTTCAGCACTACAGAAAGCCCATGCATTTCTCCCATCCTGTAAACCTCCAAAATGCTTCACCATGCTTGAAGGCGCTCCAACAACGCCTTGAGAAAAGCCCAACTACAGAGCAAAGCAATAAGGTACATACGTACCCCGGTCTTGATTACATTTGTCCTCTTCACCCAGCTTGGAGGATCTTCCCTCTTAGAGCACGTGGACGCAAGGCTCATAATCGAGATAGTGCGATCAAACGTCGACCGGGTAACAATAGTTCTCTCCTCACCTTTAGCTGTGTAACAGAACTAAAAACATCTCCTCTGGTATGTCACGTCGTCAGGGACTGCATCACCGAAGAAGAAGTAGGCTTGGGCAAAACCCTCTGATCGTCTATCACCCATGGACGACAGCTTACCATGATCTTATAAAATTCCTCTCCCTTGAGAGCGATTAGTCGTTATCTTATCTCATCTTTGTTGAGAGAGTCGCACTCTTCGAGGTTTCCCTCAACATACTGGACCTTCTCCCGGGCCTGCTGAATGACCGGATTAGAAGATTTAGCAGATCGACGAGGTACGCTTGTAGCAGGCTCTTTACCCTTGTTCGTTCTGGAGGAACCACCTGCAAAGGATGGAAAAGAAAAAGATCATCATCAAAATGACGAAATTTCGTTAAAAAAAATCTGGCGAAATTTTGGCATGATTCCAGAGCAATTCCGAAGAAAAGGAACTACTCCAAAAGAAATAGAAAGCTTGAAGATGGGCTCAACATTGCTGCGAGCTCCGAAACTCCAAACTTTCAAAACCACAAAGTCTCCGCAAAATCAGGAAGGGCTCAACATCGCTGCGAGCTCCAAATTCCCAAATTTGCAAAAACTTTTAGGCATGCTATAACATGATGCTACCAATTCAATTTACAAAAGAATGCATGCATGAACATCTTTGTTTGCCAAAAAAAAACGCATTATCATGATGAGCAAAAGAAAAAACAAGAGAGAAAAAATAGAAAACTTTCTCAAAAAAAAAAAGAGAGAGAGAAAACAAAAAAAAGGAGTTGGTCCACAGGCCACGTGGCCGTACGGCAAGATCCATACGGATCTGTCCGTACGGCCCACAAAAGAGAAAAAAAATGTGCAAAAAAAAAGAACGAGAAAAAAATGAAGAGAAAAAATGTGTAAGAAAAACAAAGGGAAAAACACGTGAAAAAGAAAAAAAAAAGAAAAGAAAAGAAAGAAACAAAAATGAAAAGACAGAACTTTTTTTATCATCCTATTTCCTACAATGGAGTTTTCTTGAAAATGGGAACTTACTTGAAGCAATTAATGGAGATGAAAACGACAGTCTTGAAGATCTTGAAGAAGAAAAAATCTTGGTCTTGAAGCCCTCTTTGGATTGTTGCAAAAGAAAGCAATAAGAGCAAGAGATCCAACCTCCTCCTTGCTTTTATAGAAGAGAGCAAACCAAAGAAGGAAAGAAGAAAGAGGTAAGTGTTACTAATTAGTAACCTTACCAAAAGAAAGAAATTAGAAAGATTCTTTCCCAAAAGAAAGATATCTTGAGAGATTCTCTCCCAAAAAAAAATCAATGAGAGATTTTCTCCCAAAAGATAGGAGATTTGAGATATTTTCTCCCGAAGAAAGATGTCTTGAGATATTCTCTCCCAAAATAAAGGGAACATGAGAGATTCTCTCCAAATAAAGATATTCTTAGATATTCTTTATCCAAAGGAGATATTTTTAGATATTCTTTATAAAAATGACACCATATGAGATCTAAGCCATTTCAAAAGCTTAAGGTCCCATGGGTTAGCCCATATGAGCTAGGTTTGACCACCTAGGCACTAAAAAAAATAAAAAATGGGCTTTCAGTCAAAGAGAAATCACTCTTACCAAGAGCATACAAAAATGGTTCCATGCCTCTTTTGAGTTGATTGGACCATAAAAAAAAAAACAGAGAATTCCAAGCCCCATGAGCTTTCAAAAATCAAACCGTCCAGCTCATCTACCAAATTGAGCCAAAATCTTGAAATTGACATTCCACAAAAATCCTGATCCCCTAACTTGCCACATACAGCCTGTTAGGTCACAAGATCAAAAACAAAATCGACCCCCCAATGTTCAACATACAGCTTGTTGGGTCACACGGTCAAAACCAAACCCGACCCCCTAACCTGCCACATACAGCTTGTTAGGTCACAAGGTCAAAACCCAAATCCACATCACTGATGTCATCTTCAAAACTTTGCCTCGAGATTGTACGTGATTCCTTGCATAACCATAAAATTCCCCTGGAAGCTCAAAAGGCTACAAATACCAAAAGAAAGACTGCTCAAAGACTCTTGGTCAAGTCACAAGCTCTCATTCAGAAAAATCTCTTCGAGGCACATCGACTACAAAAGTTAAGCAACTCGTCGCTGCAACTCGAGGGGGCATTTGTTGACACCAAAAATGTCACTTTGCTTCTTCAAGATCCAAAAAGCTACATGAAGTCGCAACCTTCCATAAATAGGCAGTGCTACTTCCAAAAAATTAAATCTTATCAGAATCAAACAAAAACTGCAAGATCCTTCAACACAGCCAAAAGAGGAGCACACAAGAAGTTTCGGGCCATTTCAAAATCATTTGGCCTAACTTCGCTTCTCCGGCAGCTGAAAAGGAGCTCTCGGCGGCGAAGCATCGAAGACACCAGATCTTCGATCAGAGCCTATGGATGGTATCAAAATACATCGAAAAGGCTCCACAGTCAAGTTCCAAGTCAAACGGACATCGTTTGACCCTACATCAACCCTCGAACAACTAAATCAAGCCTCTCGGCAGCGAGAACCACCGAGGCCATCACTCATAAAAAAAAGCATATGGACGGCTTCAAAATGCTTACAGAGGGCTACACGCCAAATTTCAGGTTATTTCGACAACATTTGACCATACTTTGATGCTTGGAAGCCAAATCAGGCCTCTCGGCGGCGAAGCTCCCCAGGACCATGGTTTCCAAGATAGAGCCAATAGATCATCTTAAAATGACTCCAATATGTTCCCTGTCAAATTTGAAGTCAATCGGACATCGGTTGACCGTACATCAAGCCGCGACATCTTCATCGCGACAAAAACAAGTCTACTAGTAATAGGACACCAAATGGCTTGAAAACTCAAACGAAAGCCTATCGTTGGTCTTATTTATTGCTCAGGAGGATTCACCCCAAATTTTAGGTCATTCCGACATCGTTTGACCCAGTTTCAGCTTCTGACGGAAAATCGGTAGCTTTGCACGACAAAGTCTTCGGTTTTCTCAGAAAATTGGAAACTTTGCACTCCAAAATGCAAGGATTCTCATCAAGTTGTTTACAGGGAAATCAGGCCAATAAATGATTAAAAATGTCAAGAAAAAATACAGAAGAAAAAAAGAATCGAAAAACATAAAAAATGGCCGTACAACGGGACAAAAGGGGGAAATCCCCCCAGGGTCGCAGGCCCCTGCGACCCTGGCCCATGGTCGCCGGCGACCATGGAGCTCGGATTCGCCGGGTTGGCCCCAGAAAGCCTGTTTTTGATCATTTTTTTGTGATTCGAAGCTTCCGACTCCTGGGATTTTCCAAAACTCAAACATTTGGACCGCCAAATCCTTTGACATCCGTCAAAATTATGGGTCAATCATCAAGAGTATAAAAAATCAACATTGATTGCCAACCGGTCAACCAAAAAGTGTGCTTTCTAACCGACCGATTGAGAAATCGACAGGACAGATGGCACCGACCCGCTGCTGGCAACCAATACCTGAAGTTACATGGTCATCCAATGTCGATCTACATAAAGATCCATCGATGATCATCGCCAGAAGAATCCCAAAAGACGCGGCAAAGCCCGCAACTCTTTAACTGCTCGACGACCACTTAATGCAATTAATTGACTAGCTTTATTGCAGTCATTAATTCATTTCTTTGGATGGCCCAATCAGAAGCAAGCATTCGAAAGTTACAAGTCAATTGATTCATGGCATTTAACCCATGAAAATCCTCCCATCATGGCGATTAAAGGCGATTAAATGCCCTCAATCTCCACCGGCCAATCAGAAGCCAAGAAAAAGGAGTTACAAAATAAATGAATTAAGACTTGTAACTCCTCCCATATGCGGCTTAATGACAATTGAAGCCCATAAACTCTCCTAAATGGCTATCAAGAGCCTATAAATAGGAGAACAGTCCAAAGAAATCCAGATCATCAGAAGAAAAAATCAAACAACTCCCAGAGATCAGAATCAGATCAGCTTCCAAGCACAGAAAATCCAGAGAAAGAAAGAGGGAGAACTCTGCGAAAGTTCTGCACCAGCCACTAGTACAAGGTGACAAAAGTCTCTTGGGGGGTACCCCCCCCCCCCCAAGGTCCTTGCCTTATCCTTCTGCCTCCAATGGCTTAGACGTGGCTTTTCAACCCGTCTACTTAGCTTTTTATTGGACATAGGACCTCCTTTTGGTCTTTGTCCTCTAAAAACCTGAGGTTATAGCCAAGCCAAGCGAATCAAGAGCTTCCTCTATTCTCATCTGCATGGATGATGGCGAAATCCACATATGGCTTGCGACAGTCAATTTGAACGAGTCTCCCACAATCTCCTGAGAAGTTAGATCCTCCGTTTTCTTGCTTTTCATTATAGTTTCTATTTTTCTAAAAGAGATAAAAATCATAACTCTTGTCTTTCATTATTGATAAGAATTGTAAATCGGCTATAAACGCCAAAATTGGTTATAAACGCCAAAAATCGGCTATAAATGCCAAAATCGGTTATAAATGCCAAAAATCGGCTATAAATGCCAAAACAATCGCCTTTCATGGAAAATCAAGAAAATGTCTCTTTTCTTAAATATATGTGCAATGAAAAACTTAAAAGAAGTTGATTTCCTTTTTACTTGTGAAGGTCGATCTCCGGATCACCACTTATAATTCCAAGTAAAAATAGAAAATCTAGTACCCACACAAAAAATGTTGATACCCACTTCTGCCCCCCGGTTATGAAAAGGTCGTACCCTATGGACTCCCACGTCCGCCGACCTCGGTAGAACCGAGCCATGAACGCGCGGTCCATCACCATGATGGACAGTGCTTCTTTTAATGCTCGGCGCTACCGAGGTCGGCGGACGTGCGAGTCCGTGGGGTAGACCCCTTCACGCCCGGAGGGCGAAAAAGCGTGCATCAACTTTTTTTTTTGGGTGGGTGTGCTAGATTTTCTATTTTACTTGGAATTGCAAGTGGAGATCCGGGGATCGACCTTTGCATGTAAAAAGGAAATCAACTTCTTTCAAGTTTTCCATTGCACGTATATTTAAGAAAATAGACATTTTCTTTGATTTACCGGGAAAGGCGATGTTTTGGCATTTATAGCCAATTTTTAACATTTATAGCTGATTTTTGACGTTTATTGTCGATATTGGCGTTTATAGCTGATTTACAATTCTTATCAATAATGGAAGACAAGAGTTGTGATTTTTATCTCTTTTAGAAAAATATAAATACAATGGAAAGCTAGAAAATGAGGATCTAACTTCTCAGGAGATTGTGGGGGACTCGTTCAGATTGATGGTCGCAAGCCTTGTGTGGACTTCGCCATCATCCATGCAGATGAGAACAGAGGATGCTGTTGATTCGCTTGACTTGGCTATAACCTCATATTTTTAGAGCACAAAGACCAAGAGGAGGTCCTATGTCTAATAAAAAGCTAAGTGGAAGGGCTGAAAAGCCACATCTAAGCCATTGGAGGTAGAAGGAGAAGGCAAAGATCTTGGGGGGGGGGGGTACCCCCAAGGGACTTTTGCCACCTTGTAGCGGTGGTCGGTGCAGAACTTTCTCAAAGTTTTCTCTCTTTTTCTTTCTCTCCGATTTTCTATCTTTTTTTTTTGGATTTCGAATGCTCTTTTTTCTTGGAAAGCTCTCCTATTTATAGGCTCTTGGTAGCCATTTAGGAGGGTTTATGGGCTTTAATCACATTTAAGCCACATTAAGGGAGGAGTTATAAGGTTTAATTCCTTTATTTCGTAACTCCTGAACCTTGGCTTCTGATTGGTCTGTGGAGATTAAGGGCATTTAATCACCTTTAATCGCCATGATGGGAGGAGTTTCATATTTTAAATGTCATGAATCTCTTGACTTGTAACTCCCGAATGCTTACTTCTGATTGGGCTGTCAAAAAAAATGAATTAATGACTGCAACAAAGTTAGCCAAGTAATTGCATTAAGTGGTCGCCGAGCATTTGAAGAGTCGTGGGCCGTGCCGCGTCTCTTGGAGTTCTTTTGGTGATGATCATCGATGGATTTACATGCTGATCAACATCAGATGACCATGTAACTTCAGACATTGATAGCTAACAGCAGGCTGATGACATCTGTCCTGTCGATTTCTCGTTCGATCGGCTAGAAAGTACACTTTTTGGTCGACCAGTTGGCGATCAATGTTGATTTTGATACTCTTGAAGACGAACCCGTGATTTTGACGAATGTCAAAGGATTTGGTGCCTCAAAAGTATAAATTTTGAAAAATCATGGGAGTTGTAAACTTCGAAGCGCGAAAAATGACGGAAAACGGGCCTTTCCGGGGCGAATCCGGCGATTTGGGGCTGCATGATCGCCGGCGACCATGGGTCAGGGTCGCGGGATGCGACCCTGGGGGGAATTATCCACTTTTGGTCCCGTTTCACGGCCTTTTCGAGTTCTTTTTTCATTCTTTTTTCTCCTGTATTTTTCTTGGCATTTTTGCACATTTACTGACTTGATTTCCCTGTAGATAACTTAACAAGAATCCTTTCATTTTGGGGTGCAAAGTTTCCAATTTTCCGGGAAAGCCGAAGACTTTGTAGCGTAGCGCTGCCGATTTTCCGTCAAAAGTTGAAACTGGGTCAACCAATGTCGGAATGACCTGAAATTTGAGGTGAAGTCTCCTCAGCAATAAATAAGACCAACCATAGGCTTTTCTTTGACTTTTGAAGCCGTATGGGGTCCTGTCGCCAGTAGAATTGATTTTGTCGCAAGGAAGATATCGCGCCTTGATGTGCGGTCAACCAATGTCCGATTGACTTGAAATTTGACAGGGAACCTATAGGAGTCATTTTGAGATGATCCATAGGCTCTGTCTTGGACACCATGGTCCCAGGGAGCTTAGCCGCCGAGAGGCCAGATTTGGCTTACGAGAGTCAAAGTCTAGTCAAATGTTGCTGAAATGACCTGAAACTTGACGTGTAACCCTTTGTAAGCAACTTGAAGCCGCCCATGTGCTCTTTTTGATGGGTGATGACCTCGGTGGCTCTTGCCGCCGAGAGGCTTGATTTAGCTGTTCGAGGGTTGATGGAGGGTCAAACGTTGTCGGTTTCACTCGGAACTTGACGTGGAACCTTTTGGATGTATTTTGAGACTATCCATTGGCTCTGATCGAAGATTTGGTGTCTCCGATGCTGTCGCCACCAGGAGCTCCTGTTCAGCAATCGAAGAAGTAAAGTTAGGCCAAATGATTTTGAAATGGTCCGAAACTTCTTGTGTACTCCTCTTTTGGCTATCTTGAAGGATCTTGCAGTTTTTGTTTGGTTTTGACAAGTTTGAATTTTTGAGAAGTAGCATCACCCATTTGTGGTAGGCAGCGACTTTATGAAGCTTTCTTGGTGTTGAAGAGGCAAAATGATATTTTTGGTGTCAACAAATGCCCCCTCGAGGTATAGCAACGAGTTGCTTAACTTTTGTAGTCGATGTGCCTCGAAGAGATTTCTGAAGGAGAGCTTGTGCTTGACCAAGAGTCTTTGAGCAATTTTTCTTTTGGTAGAGTGGCCTTTTGAGCTTCTAGGGGAATTTTATGGTATTGAAAGGAATCACGTACCATCTCGAGGCAAAGTTTTGAATATGACATCAGGGATGTGGATTTGGTTTTTAGTTTTGACCTTATGACCTAACAAGCTATATGTGGCAGGTTAGGGGGGTCTGGTTTGGTTTTGACCGTGTGACCCAACAAGTTGTATGTGGCAAGTTGGGGGGTCGATTTTGGTTTTGATCTTGTGACCTAACAAGCTGTATGTGGCAAGTTAGGGGATCAAGACTTGGTTTTTTATTTTGGTCTTGTTACCTAACAAGCTGTATGTGGCAAGTTAGGGGACCAGGATGTGGTTTTTGGTCACTGTTTGGGATTATTTGGGTCCATTAGAGTAGTTTGGGTTTTTGTGAAATGTCAATTTCAAGATTTTGGCTCAATTTGGCATATGAGGCTGGATGGTTTGAATTTTGGAAGCTCATGGGGCTTGGAATTCTTTTTTGTATGGTCCAATCAACTCAAAAGAGGCATGCATTTTTGTATGCTCTTGGTAAGAGGGATTTCTCTTTGACTAAAAGCCCTTATTTTTTAGGCCTAGGTGGTCAAACCTGACTCATATGGGCTAACCCATGGGACCTTAAACTTTTGAAATGACTTAGATCTCATATGGTTTCATTTTTTTTAAAGAATATCTAAAAATATCGCATTTGGATAGAGAATATCTAAGAATATCCTTACTTGGAGAGAATCTCTCATGTCCCCTTTATTTTGGGAGATAATATCTCAAGATATCTTTCTTTGGGAGAGAATATCTCAAATCTCCTATCTTTTGGAAGAAAATCTCTCTTTGCTTTCTTTTGGGGAAAGCATCCCTTAAGATATCTTTCTTTTGGGAAAGAATCTTTCTAATTTCTTTCTTTTGGTAAGGTTACTAATTAGTAGCACTTACCTCTTTCTTATTTCCTTCTTTGGTTTGCTCTCTTCTATATAAGCAATGGAGAGGTTGGTTCTCTTGCTCTATTGCTTTCTATTATAAAAATCTCAAGAGGGCTTCAAGACCAAGAGTTCTTCTTCTTCAAGGATTTTCAAGTTTTTTCTTCTTTTTCTCCATCAATGGTTTCAAGTAAGTTCTCTTTCTCAAGAAAACTCCATGTAGAAAATAGGATGGTAAAAAAAAATGTTTTTTTTTTTCTTTCTTTTCTTTTCTTTTTTCTTTTTCACATTTTTTCTCTTTTTTTTTACACTTTTTTTTGTGGGTTGTACAAACAGATCCATGCGGATTTGGTCCGTAAGGCCACATGGCTTGTGGGCCAGTCTTATTTCTTTTCTTTCATATTTTTTTTTAAAGAAAGTTTCTCCTTTTTTGTTCTTTTCTTTCTCCCTTTTTTTTAAAAAAGTTTCTTCTTTTTTTTTTTGTTCATCATGCTAATGCTTTTTTTTTTTTTTTTGCAAACCAAGATGTTCATGCATGCATTTTTTTTGTAAATTGAATTGGTAGCATGATGTGATAGCATACCTGAAAGTTTTTGCAAATTTGGGAATTTGAAGCTCGCAGTGATGTTGAGCCCTTCCTGATTTTGCGGAGACTTTGAGGTTTCAAAAGTTTGGAGTTTCGGAGCTCGCAGTGATGTTGAGCCCATCTTCAAGCTTTCTATTTCTTTCGGGATATTTCATTTTTTTCGGAATTGCCCCGGAATCATACAAAAATTTCGCCAGATTCTCTTGTAGCGAAATCCTATTATTTTGATGATTGATCTTTTTATCTTCCATCCTTTGCAGGTGGTTCCCCCATAACGAACAAGGGTAAAGAGCCTGCTACAAGCATACCTCGTTGAACTGCTAGATCTTCCAATCCGGCCGTTTAGCAGGCCTGGTAGAAGGTCCAGTATGTTGAGTGAAACCTCGAATAGTGTGACTCCCTCAATAGAGATGAGATGAGGCAGCGACTGATTGATCTCAAGAATAAAGAATTCTATAAGATCATGGTAAGCAACTATCCTTGGGTGATAGACGATCGGAGGGTTTTGCCCAAGCCTACCTTCTACTTTGGTGATGTAGTCCCTGACGACGTGACATACCAGAGGAGATATTTTCAGTTCTCTTACACAACTGTGATGAAGAGAAAACTGTTGTTACCCGGTCGACGTTTGATCGTACCATCTCGATCATGAGCCTTTCTCCCACGTGCATTAAGAGGGAATATCCTCTAGGTTGGGTGAAGAGGACTAACGTGATCAAGACTAGGGTTTTTGTTAGCGGTCCTTCCGGATATACGGAGAAGTCACCTACGCATATGGACATGTTGATGTTGGCCAGCGGCTACCAGGGCTCTGATTATCTGTCGGTCGATTTGGGATAGTGGGCCTTGGCATTTTTGGCGGTGATGGCAGCAATTTGGTGAAGCCTTTTTGACTTCGTGGGCGTTTCAGTGCTGACTCCAAATGGAAGTCGTGGACTGATCGCATCCTGCTGATTGGTGGCGCCGTTTTGAAGGAAGCCGGGATTTTCGATGCGGTCCTTGCCTTTAGGGAGACCGTGATCTTTTCCTATAAGGCCTTCATGGCTATGTTGGAGTCATTGCTTCCCCAAACCAATACCTTCGTTGTCACGAATGGTGAGATTGGTTTTTTTTTGAAGGAGTTGAGCGCCATTAAGGGATTGCCTATCCTTGGCAAACTTTATGAAGAGTTCATGCCAATCGACAGCGTCCTTGAGGAGTAGTCAGAGGAGTTCAGGCTTCTGTACTTTCAGCTTGTCGCCTTCTATGATTTTTTGAAGGAGAATGGGGCTTGAAAGTTAGATCCAGCAGTTGGAAGAGTTCTGACTCTTCATTCCTTAACTTCTTTGGCAGTAAGGAATTTTCTGATAGCACGACTCGAGAAGCCAGGGCTCAGGATCAGAGTTCGAAGAAGACTTCGGCTATACAAGAAGAGTTGAGGGGTTTCTTTGCAAGTACAGACGCCATTTGTTCTGACATTACACTATGGAGAGAACTTGCTGTTTACCTCACTTATTGGCTGGGTGAGGTTGTTTTTGCTGGACGAGATGGAACGCACATCAGGCTGCATTGTATTTTTCCGGCTTGTCAGATGGTGTTTGGAGACCGGCTTGCTTTGGTGCCTGCTCTTTACTCCTACATGTGTACCGAACTGCAGGCTATTGCTTTTTTAGTTCAGCTTGGGCTTCCCATGAACAGGGTATTTTCAGCTCACATCTTTTATTCGTGGTTTGTATACCACTGTCCTGGCTTCCATCGGCTGGGTGCTGCACAGGATGATGATCCTCTGATGATTCGATTGGCTAAGGGTAAAGTCGTATACAAATCTCTTTTGTTTGCCTGCATGAGGATCCGACGGTTTAGGGACGTCGAGATGAGGCAGTCTTCAGTGAAGCTTTCCCCAGAGTTGCGGAATAAGGCTTTTGATTTTGGTGCCTCCCGTGACTCTACCAGGGTGGGGTCGGGAAGGCATTATTCCTTGACTAATGCAGAGAAGGAATGGCTTTTCAGCATACGTATTGGCACGGTGGTGTACCGCAACTCTAAGTGAAATCCTAGTCCTAAATTCTATAAGAATTTATGTTTCATATATAACTAAGTATTTTATGCCAAGAGAGTGTACAAGGAATGGTAACAACAGATATAATTTACAAGTCAAGGAGATATTACTATCCAATCCTAAGTACGTGGTGTCATCCCTGTACCCCACGTGTTTTAACAAAGTACGTATGGAAATTGAACCAATGATGCTTCTAGAGAAGTCCCTTGGTGTACAATCATGTTAAGCATCTATTGAGACAATTCCATACGCATTCGATTAGACCATGTGTAATACATGAATACCTAGACAACCCATCGAAGAACACCAAGCCACGTGCTTCGATTTTAATCCCCATTAATGGTCAAGTAAGAGTAAGTTTATGGTTTCCAACCTTTAAGGCCCAAACCTAAGTTAAACAGTCTCTTTTCCAAATAACAAGAGCTGAATCATAATTCGAATAATAACATCACATTCCGATCTCCAATCGTAGTGAAAATAAAACCATTGGATTCCGTTTTCCAACGGTATACTATACGTAGAAATCCAACGGGCGGATTGAAAGTTACAAGTCTCTGAAGTTTCAGTGACCAAGCACCCTCAGAATGATCGTACCGAAGGTGCGATCGATCGGCACTGAACACCTCTCAGTTAGTGCACAGTGCGATCGATCGGACTATGCAACCGATCGATCGGCACTGGGCACTTCCCAGTTAGCTGAGAGTTTTCACAGAGCGATCGATCGGACTGTACGACCGATCGATCGGTCTGTAAACGCTCACAGTTAATTTGGGGACTGTTCACTGTCCGATCGATCGCACAGGGCGACCGATCGATCGGATAGCGAACCTGTTAGCCCGAAGTGGGTTTCTGCTCCCTTTTTCCTCCGGCCAATCCATGGTTATCCTGCAGAAAATGAGTCTCCATGCTCTCCCATTCATTCCATACATCACATTGACACCATTACTAGCAATTTAAATAATTCTAAGATTTCCAATTAATAATTAGACCAACTGAAAATTCCCAAAACCTAATCTAGCATATTAACCCAATTCAACAACAAATCAGGCTTGGAATTAGGGAAATCTATCAAGAATCATAGCCATATCAATAATAAAACAACATACATGCTTATAATGAAATGCAGATCTACTTGCCTCAACCAAGAATAAAATAGGAATTGGGTGAAACTTGAGGAGAAGTCTTTCTACCCCGAAAGTCACAATCTAACCCGAACAAATATAACTTAGAACGCAAAGGAGAAGAAAAAAAGGAAAAAGATCAAGATGAAACCTAAATCTAACCAAAAGAAAAGATGATTGAAAGATAAAGATGTCAGCATGCTTACCAAATTAGAACCAATGGAAAGAGAAGATCGCGAGGAAGAAGTTTAACGGATCGGGTCTTCAAGTAGGATCTTCTAGGGTAGAGTTCTAGCTTGAGAAAGAAAAAAAAATGGGGCTGCGGTCCTCTCTTTCGTTGCAGAGAAAGAATAGAGATTAGGGTTAATCTCGTTTAAGAAGAAGGGAATAAGGAAAAGATTAGTTTGCCCTTGAGTGGGTCCGGTGAAGGAATGGATCACTTGAAGGATTTCTAATCGTCGGATCGTGACGAGTCAAGAGACAAAAATGATCAGAACGACGAGACCTTCCTAATGAACCTAAGAATCACAGCGTTTGGAATATTTCGGAAAAACACTCAATTTTCCCTAAATTGCAAACAACCCCCCTGCTATGATCAAACGAACTCGGAATCGAACAAAACTTCACAGATACTAATCTAATGCTAAAAGAAACTCGCTCATGATCTAAACCCACTTAAATACCTAAAATATAATTAAATAAAATAATTAATAATAAATGGGTCAACGGGCCGGGTTTTGGGCCCAATTGACCCAATAAGGTCATAGACCTTACAACTCTCACAAATAAAAAGAACATTTAGTCCCCCAAATACCTAAACAAATCTCATCTGGAAAAAGATAAGGGTACGCTTTTAGAATCTAGGGGTTTTGACCGTACAGGGTATAAAATATCCTGTATTCCTTGAAATGGTGTTGACCAAAAGTATATTCCAAATATGGGTATCATACTGAGAGCCTCTTTTTTTTTCCACTTTTACCCTTTTTGTGCGATATCGCAAATATTTGCGATATCGCATAAACTGAAGAGTTATTATATTAGCTGCTCGTTTTCCCTCCCTTTTTTTCCTCCGTTTGCAGCAAAAAGTAAGTCGTTTTCCCTCATTATTTTCTTGTGGCTGTCTTCATCTTTATAGGAGGTTCTCAAAAGGATGAAGCAATCGCTCTTTCATTTCTCCAAAGGCATTTAGATGATTCTTCTTACATAATATTTGGATATGTTTGGAATTTTTTGTATACTTTGTCAAATGTTATGTTAAAAATAGTTGGGCATTGAGACACCAAAAACTTATGGTCATGGAGATACTTTGGAATTTATTCTTAATTTTTTTGTTTGATTATATTAGATGAAACAAAAGATATGAAACGTCCTAAAAATGTATTTGCTGTAGCAATCGCTCTTTCATTTCTCCAAAGGCATTCAAACGATTCTTTTTACACAATATTTGGACATGTTTGGAGTTTTTCATATACTCTGTCAGATGTTATGTTAAAAATGGTTGGGCATTGAGACACCAAAAACTTATGGTCATGGAGATACTTTGAAATTTATTCTTAATTTTTTTTATTTGATTGTATTAGATGAACAAAAGATATGAAAAAACAATGAGGAAAAACGGCTTACTTTTTGCTGCAAACGGAGGGAAAAAAGGGAGGGAAAACGAGCAGCTATATAATGACTCTTCAGTTTATGCGATATCGCAAATATTTGCGATATCGCACAAAAAGGGTAAAAGTGGAAAAAAAAGAGGATCTTTGTACGATATCCATATTTGGGATATACTTTTTGTCAACACCATTTCAAGAAAAACAGGATATTTTATACCCTGTATGGTCAAAACCCCTAGAATCTAATCCTTCAGCTCCCACGTGGCTTCCTCCGGACTGTGGTTCTCCCATTGTACCTTGACCCATTAGATGGTCTTAGTACGCAACACTATCTCCTTTGTGTCGATGATCTAAGCTGGCTGCTCCACGTAGGTAACATCTGCCTGAAGCTGAAGTGGCTCGTGCTGCAACACGTGAGTGGGATCTGGGATATACTTCCTAAGCATTGAGACATGAAATACGTCGTGTACACCGGCTAACTCTGGCGGTAGCACCAAACGTTAAGCCACGTCTCCAATCCTGCTATTGATCTCAAACGGTCCCACAAACCTCTTAGCAAGCTTCCCTTTCTGCCCGAATCTGACAACACCTCTCATCGGGGATACCTTTAGAAAAACCATATCCCCAACTCGGAAATCCAAAGGTCTCCCCCTCTTGTCTGCATAGCTCTTCTGGCGATCATGTGACTCCTTCATTCTCATCTGAACAACCCAGACCTTCTCACTAGAATCAGCAATCTCCGAGGGGCCACGAAAACTTCAAACTCCAACTTCCTCCCAACATGCCAGAGTCCTACATCTCCTTCCATACAATGCCTCAAATGGTGCCATACCAATACTTGAATGATAGTTATTATTGTAGTCAAACTCACATAGAGGACAACTCTTATCCCAACTCTCCTTGAAATCCAAAACACATGCTCTGAGGAGATCTTCCAGTGTCTGAATGGTACGCTCTGACTGTCCATCTGTCTGAGGGTGGTAAGCTGTACTGAACTTCAACTGGGTACCCATAGATGACTGAAAAGTAGATCAAAACCGAGAAACAAATTTAGTGTCTCGATCGGATACTATGGACTTAGGCACTCCATGTAGCTTGACTATATTGTCCCTATACGTCTTAGTCATCTTATCCATAAATTGACCAGTGTTGAATGGCAGGAAATGTGCTGACTTAGTCAATCTATCCACAATCACCCAAATAGCATCATTGCCTTTCTTGGTGTTCGGCAACCCTGACATGAAATCCATAGTGATATTCTCCCATTTCCACTGTGGAATCTCCAATGGGTGAAGCAAACCAGGAGGCTTTTTGTGCTCCGCCTTAATCTGTTGACAAGTCATACACTTGGAAACAAATTCTACAATCTCTTTCTTCATTTTTACCCACCAATAGTGATTCTTCAGATTCTGATACATCTTGGTACTCCTTGGGTGAATAGAATATCTGGTGTGGTGCGCATCTGTCTTCAATTCTGACTTGATGTCCTGAACATCTGGCACACACAACCTATCCTTGCAATAGAGAACTCCATCAATCAATCTAAACTACGGCTTGTCACCATATGTTCAATGATTATTTGCAACTCTGGATCATCTTTCTGAACTTCCTTGATCATGTTCACTATCTCAGGCTCCCAAACTCCCATAGTAGCAACTAGGACTTTCTCATTAACTGGCCAGACTTCCACATCCATGTCTTTGAACTGCTCCATCCATCTCCATTCAGGCATTATACAACCACTGAATGCTGCCTTCCTACTAAGAGCATTTGCTACCACATTCACCTTTCCAGGATGGTACTTGATTGGAAAATCATAATCCTTTATATACTCCATCCATCTCCTATGTCTGTTATTCAGATCACCCTGTGTAAACAGGTATTGCAGGCTCTTGTGATTTGTATGCACCTCAAATCTCTCTCCATACAAATAATGTCTCCACAACTTCAATGCAAATACCACTGTTGCTAGCTCCAAATCATGTGTGGCATACTTCTTCTCATGATCCTTCAATTGCCTCGACCCATAAGCTATCACCTTATCATTCTGCATGAGAACACATCCTAAGCCAATCCCTGATGCATCTGTAAAAACACATCCTAAGCCAATCCCTGATGCATCTGTAAAAATCACAAATCCTCCACTTCCAGCGGGTAAGGCAAGTATGGGTGCTGTAGTCAATCTGGTCTTCAGCTCTTGAAAACTCTTTTCACACCCTTTCGTCCATACAAACGGAATATCCTTCCTGGTCAACTTAGTTAACGGAGATGCTATGGTAGAGAATCCTTTCACAAACCTCCTGTAGTAACCTGCAAGTCCAAGGAAACTACGAATCTCCGCCATATTCCGCGGGCTACTCCAATTAACAACTGCTGCAATCTTCTTGGGATCCACTGTCAGTCGTTCCTTAGAGATAATGTGACCCAAAAATGCCACTTGTTCCAACCAAAACTCACATTTGCTCAACTTAGCATATAGTTGGTTCTCCCTCAAAAGCTGCAAAGATGTTCTCAACTGATGCTCATGCTCCTCCTTAGTCTTCGAATAAACCAACACATCATCTATGAAGAAAACTACAAACTGATCCAAGAAAGGAGCAAATGCCTTATTCATCAATGCCATAAATACTGCTGGAGCGTTCGTCAACCCGAAAGGCATCACTAGAAACTCAAAATGTCCATATCTCATCCGGAATGCAGTCTTAGGAACATCCTCCTTTCTGACTCTCAATTGATGATAACTGGAACACAGATCTATCTTCGAAAAGAATTGGGCTCCCTGCAACTGATCAAATAGCTCATCGATCCTTGGTAACGGGTACTTGTTCTTAACAGTGACCTGACTCAACTGTCTGTAATCAATACACATCCTCATAGTCTCGTCCTTCTTCTTCACAAATATCACCGGAGCTCCCCACGGTGAAACACTGGGGCTGTAAAACCCTTATCCAACAGATCTCCTATTTGAGTTTTCAATTCCTTCAATTCTGCTGGTGCCATCCTATACAGGGCCTTTGAGATAGGTGATGTCCCTGGCTGCAATTCTATCGTGAAATCCAACTCATGGACAGGTTGCAAACCAGGAATCTCATCCGGAAACACATCTGGGAATTCTCGCACCACTGGAATCTCATCAACAAACTTGGACTCCTTATCTTCCATAATAAATGCGATAAAGCCTTCGCAACCGCTCCTCATAAATCGTTTCCTTTTAATGCAGAAATCATCCTAGTGGAGATGGGCTTTTCAGCTCCAATAAACTCAACACTACAGTCTGCACTCTGCAACTTCACGGTCTTGTTAAAACAATCTAACACCGCTCGGTTAACTGCTAACCAATCCATACCAAGTGTCACATCAAACTCCGCCATTGGTAAAATGATCAAACTGACGGTCAGTTTAACTTCCCCAATCTGAATACTACACTTAGGGTAGATAACATTACAAGCTACATGTCTACCTACAAGGGTGGCTACTATCAAATCATACTGGTAGTATCTCCTTATCCTCCCTCAAGTACAGTACAAAAGCTTGTGCAACAAACGAGTGTGTGGATCCAGGATCAAATAGAACTTTAGTAAAAAATCCACAAACTAAAAGTGTACCTTTGATGACATTCCCTGTTGCCTCTGCTTCCTCATGTGTTAGAACATAAGCTCTCCCAACCTGTTGGGGACGCTGCTGATGATATTGCTATGGTAGTCTCTTACCAAGACCCTGGAATCTGTGTGCTGCGAGTCTCTGCTGATATCGCTTCTGGAGTACTGGAGGACGTTGCTGTGGTGGCTGCGGTGGTCGGACAATCATCTGCTGCTGTTGCTGCTATGGCCTAGCCTATCCAGGAGGCATCTATCTCAACAGCTGCGCAAGATGTGGTGGCCTGGGCGCCAGAGCTGGAAATGCTGGTGGTGCCACTCCTGTCTTCCTGGGGCAGAAACGAACCTTATGCCCTGGGTCTCCACAATGGAAATAGGCCCCTGACTGCTTCCTGCAATCACGACCAAAATGATTTCCCCCATAATAGATGCAAGAGACTCACTATGGCTGTTGTCGGGGTACAGGCTCAAACCGTAGTCTCTTGGGTGCTGGCTGCTGATAGTACTGAGAAGAAGAAGAAGAACCCTGTGACTTGGGTTGAAGGATCAATGCAAAGATCCTCTGCTGCTCCAATACAATCACCTCTTTCAGGGATTCCTCTGCCCAATATGCTTCCTTGACCACATCATCATAGTCAGTCAGTCTGCTGCGCTGAACCTGCATCTTGATGTCTGCTCGCAGTCCCTTGATAAACCTCCGAACTCTCTCTGATTCGGGCTTAATCAGACTCTCAGCAAATCGTGATAGATGGGTGAAGCCAATCTCATAATCTTGTACTGGTAGGTCACCCTGCACCAGTCTCTCGAACTCTTCCATCTTTTGATCCCTGTAGTGTTTCGGGATAAACTTCTTCTAGAACTGCTCCATGAAAGTCATCCAGGCTACCTCTTCTTCAATTGTCTCATATGGGTGCTTGACGGTTTTTCCACCATCTCTCCGCTGCTCCACGGAACATGTGAGCTGCAAGCTGCACCTGCTGGATGCCCGTGCACCGAAACACGTCATAGATTTTCTCCATCTGAACTACCCACTCATCTGCTACAGCGGGATCCTTAATGCCATGAAACTCAGGTGGAAATCTCTTCCTGAATTTCTCAACCAACTCGTTCAGGTCATACTCTTTTGCCTGTGGCTGACCCACCTTCTGTACAACCTCAAGCATCTGTGCTTGGAATACAACTTGATCTTCATTATGCTTTTAGCTCTGCTCAGCCATATCTTTTTGGGACTGGATGAAGGCTGCCATGATTTGGTGAAATTGGTTTTCGGCGCCATTCCGAGAAGAACTAACCTCACCTCGGGTATTGTGTCTACCAGCCATACTCCTGTAAAATATTTAAGGTTAGTTCCAATATGCCCCAAGCTAAACATCACAATGCTAGAAACAAAACTAAAAGATCAATCTACTGACAAATGGAATCCTCACACGCGACCTATGGTTTCTACCAATTTTTACCCTGAGAAACCATCCACTGCTCTGATACCATCATGTCACGTCCCCGGAACCCGATTAAAGAATAACCGGATCTGGAGAGTGAATTTTAGGACTAATTAAAATTTTGTCCTTTGGGCCCACGGATCGTAAGTCCGCGGTGAGGATAAAATATTTCAAGCCTCTTATAATACAATAAACATTGAGTCATAGAACTCTAGGCATATGGAATATCAGTCAATGAATAATAACTTCATTAAATTAAAGTTGCATAAAAGAATATAAACAAAACTAGTCAAATAGTTAGTTATTACATTGGCCAACCCAATAAACAAGGCCAATAAAAGAAATGAGTCAATAAAGTAAAGGTCCAACGAGAGAAATAATAAGAGAATAAATCTAAATGAATCCACATGTATCTCTCTCATGCCAGGAAGTGATGACGCTACTCTACGTCATCGGCACGCCACTCTCGTGCCTCCTCTGCTGGTTGGAGATCCTCTGGGATCTCCTCACCGCCTGCTCCTCATAGCAGTAGTAACCATCTGAGGTGTCTGCATACCAAGGAACAGAGTCAACGACATGTTGAGCAATAGATAAGCAATACATAATAAACATGACGTGCATCAAATGTAGAATAATGACAAGTACATGATCATATGAATGCAAGGTAAGCGAAGCTAGGCATAAAGCGAGATTAATAATTCATAGAAACAATAACAGGAATCCTAGCAACCATCTAACAATAACCACTATCCGGGCAATGCAAAACAAGAACAAGAGGGAGACTCCGAGGATGTCCAAAGCCACCTCCTGGGGCACCAGTAACAATCCAATCCGGACTACTGATAACAAAGTCCGGCTCCAGTAGGATCCTAGCTCCCGGTCCTGGGAATAGCAGCACGGTCCTAGCCTGTTCCCAGCTATTCAACCCCATGGATGCCGTCCTATGCCGACTGCCCACCTCGACAACCGAGTAAACGGTTCATCATTAAAACCCAAACTGCAGATGGCCATGATATGCAACCAATAATAGAGTGGTTCTGACACAAGGACAAACAAGACAAGCAAGTCTGGCTAGTTCCATGTACAAGACAAGATCATATGGATTATCTCATCCAAGACAATACAAGACAAACAAACCACGTGATAATCCCATTTCATTGCTAGCCAGTCATGTTTATCAATACAAGACACATGTTCCTATGGTACACTCTAAGTCAAGTTCAAGTCCTAAATTCTATAAGAATTTATGCTTCATATATAATTAGTTAAACAGTCTCTCTTCCAAATAATAAGAGTTGAATCATAATTCGAATAATAACATCACATTTCGATCTCCGATCGTAGTGAAAATAGAACCATTGGATTCTCCATCTTGAGGGCTTTCCTACGGTATACTATACGTAGAAATCCAACGGGCGGATTGAAAGTTACAAGTCTCCGAAATTTCAGTGATCATGCACCCTCCGATCGATCGTACCGAAGGTGCGATCGATCGGCATTGAACACCTCTCAGTTAGTGCACAGTGCGATCGATCAGACTGTACAACTGATCGATCGGCAATGGGCACTTCCCAGTTAGCTGAGAGTTTTCACAGAGCGATCGATCGGACTGTACGACCGATCGATCGGTCTGTAAACGCTCACAGTTAATTTGGGGACTGTTCACTGTCCGATCGATCGCACAGGGCGACCGATCGATCGGACAGCGAACCTGTAGCCGGAAATGGGTTTCTGCTCCCTTTTTCCTCCAACCAATCCATGCCTATCCTACAGAAAATGAGCATCCATTCTCTCCTATTCATTCCATACATCACATTGACACCTGTACTAGCAATTTAAACAATTCTAAGATTTCCAATTAATAATTAGACCAACTGAGATTCCCAAAACCTAATCTAGCATATTAACCCAATTCAACAACAAATCAGGCTTGGAATTAGGGAAATCTATCAAGAATCATAGCCAGATCAATAATAAAACAACATACATGCTTATAATGAAATGCAGATCTACTTGCCTCAACCAAGAATAAAATAGGAATTAGGTGAAACTTGAGGAGAAGTCTTTCCACCCCGAAAGTCACAATCTAACCCGAACAAATATAACCTAGAACGCAAAGAGAAGAAAGAAAGGAAAAAGATTAAGATCAAACCTAAATCTAACCAAAAGAAAAGATGATTGAAAGATAAAGATGTCAGCATGCTTACCAAATTAGAACCAATGGAAAGAAAAGATTGCGAGGAAGAAGTTTAACGGATCGGGTCTTCAAGTAGGATCTTCTAGGGTAGAGTTCTAGCTTGAGAAAGGAAAAAGAAGAAATGGGGCTGCGGTCCTCTCTTTCGTTGCAGAGAAAGAATAGAGATTAGGGTTAATCTCGTTTAAGAAGAAGGGAATAAGGAAAAGATTAGTTTGCCCTTGAGTGGGTCCGGTGAAGGAATGGATCACTTAAAGGATTTCTAATCGTTGGATCGTGACGAGTCAAGAGACAAAAATGATCAGAATGATGAGACCTTCCCAACAAACCCAAAAATCATAGCGTTTGGAATATTTCAGAAAAACACTTAATTTTCCCTAAATTGCAAATCACCCCCCTGCTATGATCAAACGAACTCGGAATCGAACGAAACTTTGCAGTTACTAATCTAATGCTAAAAGAAACTCGCTCATGATCTAAACCCACTTAAATTTATAAAATACAATTAAATAAAATAATTAATAATAAATGGGTCAACAGGCCGGGTTTTGGGCCCAACTGACCCAATAAGGTCACAGACCTACATTTTGGATTCCATATAGTCGTAGATGAGATTGTGATCACCACATATATAGACATGGCCATTATGAATGTGGTGGGGTTTTGTTTTTTGGTTTTGAAATTTTGGGTTTTGGATTTTGATTTCAACGGCAACTATGAATGTGTTGTTTTTTTGGGCAACCACATATTCGATTCCCTTGATTTCATTTTTTTCAGTACAATTTTACTTTACTTCAACCCAGAATGATGTGAATGATGTGTTGCCATGGTCATCTAGACTTCTCATCTTTTTTTACAGATGTGTTGCCATGGTCATCTAGACTGCTCATCTTTTTTTACATTCTCTTCTGATTTTTAATGTCAGTTGCCATGGTTGTCTTTGTTTTGTAACTGCCCATGTGGTTGTCCATCAAATTATCTACCTTCAAAATGAATGAATGGGTCAAATTGATTTTATTACTCCAAAATCCATTGAAAGTGAGGGTGGCATTGGAACAAGTTTTTTTGACTCCCAGCGTTGCATTCAGCCTTTTAAACAAGTTATGAAGGTCGAATTCGACCCTGACTGAAAATTTATTTTAGTCCCAGCGTTGCATTTGACCTTCATATTTTAGTTATTAGGGTCGAATTCGATGCAAGTTATCCTTCCAGAGCCTAAGTCTGAAAGATATACAGATATACAATTCCAAAACTAAATTTTCTATCAAACATTAAGTATGAAGATTAACATATTTGATGGAATTTGCTCCATTCATGTTCTATTACATTAACAAAAAATATATATATTACATCCATTGCTGGAAAATTGCATACACAAAAAGATGGAAGTTTCATCCATTCATGGAGGATTACAATAAAAAAAGATATGAAGATTACATCCACTCATGGAGACTTACATTAACATAAAAGATGGAATTTCCACCATTCACATAAAAAGATGGAAGTTTCATCCATTCATGGAGGATTACAATAACTAAAAATATGAAGATTACATCCACTCATGGATACTTACATTAACATAAAAGATGAAATTTGCACCATTCACAAAAAAGATGGAAGTTTCATCCATTCATGGAGGATTACAATAACAAAAAATATGAAGATTACATCCACTCATGGAGACTTACATTAACATAATAAATGGAATTTACACCATTCACAAAAAAGATGGAAGTTTCATCCATTCATGGAGGATTACAATAACAAAAAATATGAAGCTTACATCCACTCATGGAGACTTACATTAACATAAAAGATGGAATTTGCACCGTTCACAAAAAAAGATGGAAGTAAAATCCATTCATAAAGACGTTAATTTTGAGCTGAAGCTAGTGGATTTTCCAGCTACCCTTGTTGTGTCCACGTTGTCTACAATTGGAGCAAGTTACCACTCTATGCTGTTGGTTCCTATCTTCCACACGGATTCTATTTTTCTTAGGCCTTAATTCCTGATTGCTTGTTGGCCAACGGAGGACGTACCTGCTCAATTGATCTTTGCTCCCATTGCATCATATCACGTCTTGCATGAATTATATCATCATATGTCCTTTGATACATGCTCACACTGTGCCAATGTTCACAATATTTATACATATTTATATTCCGCAATTTCATTGATGCGAAAGCATGGCAGCATGGAATGCCAATCACTTCCCACTTGCGACATGTGCATGACTTCTTTTCAAGATCAACAACATCCACGTACTCAGTTGACTGAACCTGGAACTCAACCAAACCGGCGACACGAACATGGAGCCAACGTGCTTCTTCCATTTCATTGTTGAGGTACTTCTCTACATATAGAGTAAGACGTGTTGTTATGTTTTGTGTTTGAATACGACGCTTTTGGTATAACTCCATTAATTTTGCATGGATCTCTTCGATTTGCTTTGGGATAGGGAGAACCTTTGTGTCCTTTAGAAGACTGTTGGTGCACTCCGCAGTGTTACCCGTTAGCACGTCGTACCCCCGTCGATGCACATACGTCGTACCCCAATATTGACGGTCAATCGCCCCAATGTATTCAAAAGCACATTTGTTTATAGAACGTATGTCGCTCATGTAAACATTGAACTTGTTTGGGCTATATGCCCGTGCAACTTTCCAGAATCTCCTAACGAAACCATGATTATTGAAAGTTGTTTTGATATTCTCAGCTATGTGATGACAACAAAAATAGTGGAAGGCGCTTGGGAGCATGGATTTCAATGCTGGAATAAGACCCTTTTGACGATCAGACACAATTGTCAAATTCTTTGGCTCACCGAATGCAATCGTTAAGTTCACTAGGAACCTCTCCCAACTATCACGTCGTTCTGCCTCCGCAAATGCAAATGCTATTGGCAATAGTTGATGATTCGCATCATGTGTGACAGCGAGTGGCAATACTCCATGATATTTTCCACGAAGATGTGAACCATCCACTGCTAGCAAAGGCCTTAAAGAAGTTTGAAATGAACGTATGCAAGGCCCAAAGACCCAGAAGAACTGCCTAAATCGGCCATCCGAGGTGATGTCAATGTTTGTCACTATGCTAGGATTGGTCATTTGTAGCTCAAAACAGTACAGTGGTAACTGGAATGACTCTTCATATGACCCACAAATTTTACGCAGTGCCATCTCCCTTGCCATATGTGCTTTCCTATATGTGATTTTAGTACCAAACTCCGTTTCATATTCGTTCATTATCTCTTTCGGTCTAATATCATTATTGCAAAGTATCTTCCCTTCAATGAACTCAGTTATTAACTGCGTTGATGGTTGCCTATGCGTTATCCCCATCATTGGTTTGGAACAAGAATGATTCGGCTTGTACTTCCAAACTTTGAATTGTGGGCCAGAATCCACTATAGAGTCTTGTATTCGCCAAGAACAGTTATCATCTTTGCAACATGCGGTTACCATCTTCATGCTCGTCTTTAAGTGCTTCAACGAGAAATTGTTGTAAATTGCATGCTTGGCTATGCCTTTTCGGGACGCTTCGCGATCTGGAAACTCACTACCCAGCCACATCTCTCTGACAGAACTGTCCACTCCTTCGGCGATGACCACTTCAGGGACCATCTTGTCCACAAACGTCTTGTCATGCATAGTATGTGATCTATCTAAAGCAATATATCCAGATCCGTTGCACCCTTCTAACGAAGTTGAATCTGTGGTACCTCGCTCCATAGGCCTAAACTTGGGGTGGGGACATACAGATATCCGAGTTGACTTGGATGCAGTGTTTACGCCCACGTCATGGAACTCGTTAGGCTTAGGTTGGGTCTCAGCTGTTACAACATTGACTGCCACCTCATTTGACTCATGAGACAAGGGTTGGGCCACCACATCATCGACATCATTCATTAAAGATGAGAAGTTCACATCAACATCCTCTCTTAAGTTGATGGTAGGGCAGTCTTTGGTGGGAGACATAAACGTCGACCCTTTTACTTTAGACTCTATATTTTTGATAATCTTATCAGTGGGATGACTAGTGCTCGTGCGATCAAACCTGTACATTCAAAATTACACCATTATATTGTGTATAAATATTGAATACAACAACATTAATTATAAGTATGTATAACAATATTGAATACAACATGCATAAAAACTAAGTATTAACAACAACCACCAATCTTTCTTGATATAGGTGTACGGTGCAGTCTTCCTCGCCCATTATTCTTGTTACAAATATTATTATCCCAGAAGATTTGGACGTACAGGTTTTGAAAAGTCCATTGATATCGCTGTCATCATCAATGTTTATCATCAAAAAGAAGCTTCCATGTGCAGTAGGTACTTTAAAATAAGATCTTCGACCTTTACATCCCAGCTCGAGGCTTCAAGTGCCATGTTTTTCAGCTCACTTATACTTATGTTACTGGACAGGTACCTCACCTTCTGTCTGCCCCCCTTATATTGGGGTCGATTTAGATCAAATTCAAAAGTTCCATCGTATTGAAAAATAGTTAATTGTTGGACATCTGACATGCCGTTTCAAAAAGGAATGATTGCTTAAATTAGTGGAAAATTTGAGCTCAATAAAAGAAGTTCATACTAAAATTTTGAGAGTCAACCTTATACTACCAATTCATGTTATGAAATTCAAATGCACAAAACAGTAAAAATAGTGCTTGAATGACAAAGGAAACTTCCTGGGTTGGTCACTGCACGTTCACATTTAACCCATTATATTTTTACCTCTACTTAGAATATTATATTAGCCAAAAAGCAATATAGCATCAGCTGATGTATCAATATATGAACAGCTGAGTTTGTCTCTGAACATTTAAACTACTTTATATAGTAATAACTCAAAAAACAAAACAACAATGAAAACAGACCCATATTTCTAACGGTCATGACCAAAACCTTCATGTTCATATTCGACCATACAAGTTTGTTTCAATAAAACTCGAAAACATGATGACAACAATCTAAACAATGAAGCAGGGAAGATGATGACTACCACCTTAAAAGGGAAGATGCCCATAACAGCAAATAAATTCATTTAAAAGCTATGTAAAGATAAGTTCTGCTCTTATTCTTAATATATCATTGCATATGTACCTTAGATCAGAGGGGAGATGTCAAAGAGAGGTGGAATCCGACAAATAATGCCGAAAAAGCAGCTTTCCATCTTTTACAACTCGACTCGTAAGGGTAGGGCACGAACGAATAAAGGGATTGGATATATAGTGAATTATATCTCAGGGTCGAATTCGACCTTTAACATTGCAAATGAAAGTCAAATTCGACCACCCAATAAAATGAAAAAAAAAAGGAATCCTGTACACATTCCCTGTTAGGTGCATAGATGGCTAATGTTCACTGTTACGTGTAGTGGCCATATAATGTGTATTTTTTTGGTAAAAACCCCTATAAATTTGAATTGAAAGAGGACAACACATTCCTATTGGAAATAGGTGGGCCTCTAGGATAGGTTTCAAAAACTTTTGACCCACTTGATGCAGGGATCAATTATCCAGAAGGCTCTAAAACCCAATCCAGGAAGCAAACCCTCAATCTCAGTCATCATGATCAATAAATACAATCTATCTAGAAGATAGAAATAGCAACTAACAAGCATCCATAATAATCTATAATGTGTAAAGAAGTGGATTATACCTTTGGAGCTCAGTTGTGCTCTAATGGTGAAGTTGCGTCTTTCTTTGATGATGAAACACTTTCACTAATCAAATAGGGATCCCCAAGACCTCTTGATCTTCCATGCTATGACCCGTATCAGATTCTCCTTTTCTCAAGTAGATGGTGGGATCTCCAAGAAAAAACTACTAGAAACTCAAAGGAGGAACTAGAAGAAGAACTAAAAGAGGAAGAGGGGAAGGTGCATGTGCAACTCTTTCACAAAGGGGTGGTGGACGTCCAACTCTTGGACAAGAACTCTCTTAGGCATGAATCCCCAGGATGGGAATAGCATTCGAGTTCTCCACCTCTCTTTCCTCATCTATTTATAGCTTTTACAAGCCCCACTTACTAATTTCCATTAGAAGTCTTACTTCCAAATAGTTAGTAACGATATCTTCTCAATTAAAATAGAAGTCTTACTTCCATTAATTAATTAGTAACTTACCATATCATAATTAGAAGTCTCACTTCAAATATGATTAGTAACTTTCTAATTCCTTTTCAATTAAAATAGAAGTCTCACTTTTACTAAAATTAGTAAGTTTACTATTACCACTATTAGAAGTCTCACTTCAAATAGAAATAGTAACTTTCCTTTTAGAGTTCAACTAGAATTAGTATCTTTCTAATAATTGGGCTAGCGTGGGGACCAGTAGGGATTCCTTAGAAAGCTGCCTCCAACTGGGACTCGCGACCCCACAACTCATGTGTAGTCCGGGCCCACAGTTAATTGCAAATAACTCCACTATATAAATTCAATTAAATTCCAGTCTTAGGAATATTATATAGAAGACCCTAAACTTCCACATTACCACAAGTAGGCCCCTCTATCAATATCCATGGATCAATTGGACCTGTCTTCTAAACTTACATACATATCTTATTATCCTTGAGCCCCAATTATTTATAATGATCATAGGTACCTTTCCAATTAACTCTTAATTGGAATGGGTGCGTACTTACCAATGATAAATCCATTAATTGGCACAAGAGGATATTAGAGATAGATTCCATCTTGACCATTGAATGTTCCCACAGCTCTACTACCACGTACCCAAATCACCGAGGTGTTAACCTACAGTTGGCCTCACTCATTGGTGACTCAAAATAAATGAATAGATAGAAACTTGAGTTCATTAATGTCTCAGGATTGAGAGCTTACTACTAGGGAATTATGATAGCAAACCTTAAAGTAAAGAAAGTGTTTATAAGGTGCTTCTCATGGTCCTTCAATACATCTAATGTACCAGCACTATGATCCAGAATCTTTCAATCTGATGATCGAGACAAATCACACTATCTCATAGTAACCAAAGTACTGCAACCTTGTCATTATGAGAGATCCAATCTCATCACTGGTTGTGAAGATATTTAAGTATAAGATTTGTCACACATGTCTCCCGTATGTGGATCTCATCCATACACATGTGTTATATCTATTATACTTGTGGACTCCGGTTCATCTCATGAACCATCATGTCATTCGTATTGGTTATGTGCAAGTATATAATAAATCACTATTCATCTCATGAAAAGTAAGCATGGATATATGAATAAATAAAGAAATTAATTAATTTATTATGTCATCTACTGGATTGAGTCCATAAAACTAACAATCTCCCACTTGGGGTCAATGCCAGTTTGGGTTGCATCTCATGCACATCCCGTCCATTTACTGCTCAAAGACTTTGGTAGTCAAAGGCTTAGTAAAGGGATCTCCCAGATTGTTTGCAGAGGCTATCTTGGTGATCGTACATCACCTCTCTGCACAATCTATCTGACTATGTATAACTTCTTCTGTACATGCTTTTGGCTCCTGGGTTCCTTGGACTTATTGATTGCCCTCTGTTATCACAGCAAACTGTGAACGGCTGTCCTGCCAAAAGTACCACTCCAAGTTCCAAAAAGGAATCTTTTGAGTCAATCTGCTACAATAGCTGCTTCTCAAGTGGCTACAGCAAAAGCACATACCCAAAAGTTGATTTCCTGGAATCCTTATCTGACTAGAAGTCAGTATCTATGTAACCGACTGGAATCAACTCGTCACTCTGTAACTCAACATGTGATCTCTAGTCATTCTCAAGTATTCGAGAACACAGCTTACAGCAGTCCAATGGTTAGGACCTGGGCTAGACTGATATCTGCTGACTAGGCCTATTGCATCACAGATATCCGGTCTAGTACAAAGCATAGCTTACTGTACCAGCACCTTATCTATGTACGCATCTTGGGATAAGCCTATCATCCTATTTTTTGGTCTCAATAGAAATTAATCCCTAGGATGTAGCTGGCTTATCTGAAGTCCTTTATTCTCAAAAGTCTTAGCCAACCAAAACTTTTACTGTTGACGATATCCCTATATCACTCCATGGGAGAAGGATGTCGTCGACATATAATACCAGAAAAACTACCATGCCTTCTTGACTTTTCATGTACACATATGACTTACCCGGATTCTGACAAAAATCAAATGACTTGATTGCCTTGTCAATACGGATGTACATGTTCCGGGATTCCTGCTTGAATCCATAAATGGACTACTACAGCTTGCAAACTCTTTGCACTTGGTTATTAGCTATAAAACCGTCTGGCTGCATCATATAGATGTCTTTCTCAAGATTGCCGTCATGAGAAGCTATCTTGACATCCATTTGCCAAATCTCATCATCGAGATGTACCGCAATGGATAAGAATATCCTTATGGAACTCTTCTATCTGGTCCTCTCTATCTTTTGTAGACCTACTTGCACCCAATAGGTTTGCTATTGTCAGGCAAGTCCACAAGTATCCAGACCTGAATAGAGTACAAAGACTCCACCTCAACTTTCATAGCATCTAGCCAACATCCTGAAACTATGTCATTAACTGCTTTATCATAGTTACATGGATCTTGTTCCGGTTATACCGGGATTGCATTGTAAGACTCTCCCAAAATCGAGAACCTGTCAGGGGTCCTGATAATGCTCCCACTATGACAAGGCATTGGAGTAACTATTGGGTCAAGTATGGGCGAATTTTTTTAAAGTTCGGTTATTCTTGGATTTGGAATTGATTTCTCTTGAGATTCTTCCAAGATAACAATTTCCAAAGATTTCCAGTTAATCTTATAATCTCCCTCCAGAAAACCGCATTGGTGCTGCCAAGCACTTTCTGCTCTCTGGGATTATAGAGAAAACAACCTTTAGTTCCTTTCTGGGATAGAATGTAAACATATATACTTCCGACTTCGATTCCAACCAATCCGTCTTATCCTTCAGCATGTGTGCCGGACAACCCTGAAAACAAAGTAGACTAGGCTTTCGTCCTGTCTATAACTCCCGGGGAGTCTCAAGTATAGACTTAGATGGAATGAGGTTTTAGTATATACATTTCAGTTTTCATATCCCAAAATATAGATAATCCTGAGAAACTCAACATAAACCTGATCATATCTAAAAGAGTATTGTTCCTTCTTTCTGCTACTCCGTACTGTTGAGGCAAACCAGGAGCAGACTACTAGGATCGAATCCCATTATCTGATAAGTATCCCCTAAAATTGGCGGAGAGATATTCGCCTCATCGATCTCATCAAAGAGTATTTATACTTTTACCTAATTGTCTTTCCGCTTCCGCTCGAAGTTCTTTGAACAATTCAAAAAATCTCGGACTTGCGGTGCATAAGGTATATATATCCATATCTCGAGTAATCATCGGTGAAAGTGATGAAATACTCGAATCAATCTCTCGCTCTAATATGATGGGTCCATACACATCAGTAGACACTAACTCCAATAAATCTTTGGCCCTTTTGCTCTTAGATAAATAAGGGTCTTTTGGTCATCTTGCCTTCCAGACAAGACTTGCAGACATGCATTGGTTCTAGCACCAATGAAGGCAAGATACCATCTTTCACTAGCCTGTCAATCATGTTTAGGTTTATATGACCTAGCCTCCGGTGCCAAAGGTTTGTTGGATTTGATGAAGGTGACTATCTCTTTAATGATGGTCTATTATTAGTTGCAGTGTCATGTATCTCATACATTGTGGGAGTTAACAAATAAAAGCCCTTGATTTCCTTATCAGAATATATAAGAGTGTCGTTCCTCTTTATGATAATTTAATTACCAAAAGTAACAGAATAACCCTTATTCATCATATTAGAAATTAAAATTTCATCTTAAAATGGTACATATTATGTATCTGACAAAATCAATTTAATATCTGAAAGCAACCAAGTTATTACTCCCACTGACACTGCTTCTGCCTTGGCTTCCGATCCCAGGTTAACAATGATTTCCCCCGGCCACTAACCCTCCTGGTTACCAGTATGCTTATAATATAGAATGTATGCATCAAATGAGTAGAGACAGTAATAAAGTTAAGAGAATAACAATGGTACAGATCCTAGGCAGTTGAGCAAGATGAACAATTAGAATCAAGATAAACATAATATAATAAACCTACACAAAATGGCACACTCACACAAGCTGGATACCGCGGGATATTATGCCGCGGCCCTCCCATACTGAACACAGTCGCGGCGGGGAAAATCTCACAGTGCTGGGGATTATCTAGCCCCACAAATAACATCATCCATCAACACACACTGAGACCGGACCCAGTATCACACCGTCCGTCTTCAACAATGCTCATCATGATAGCCATACAACACTCTCAATATCTCCTACCAGTGATGATCAGTCCAACTAGCTGAGCTTAGATCTCAACTGAGTGAATGTCTATGCCGACTCAGGAAACAACAAGGGTCAGTGTCTGTCTAGGCTTTGCCTTGCGTGAACAAGGTCCTAACAAAGTCCCTGAGAGGTCCAAGCATCCATGGATCATAATCCAAGTCTGAGTCCAGTCAATGGATGCATACCAAGGCCCACCAAATACATGGCCTGGTCTATAATAGTCCAAATGAGATACAAGTCAATGTTCAATAATATATGATCCATTTACATCCATAACGGGTCACAAGCCCATACAATCTAACCTCTTCAGTCTAGGGTAATTCACATCCAAACTTAGGCCATAAAAGGGCCCGCCTAGCCACAAACACGGGTCAATGTTCACCCAATCATATTACCGGGTCACCTCTAAGTAGTCCTAGGTTCGGGTCCTCCATTTACCATTTAATTGACAGGTATAAGCAATAATAAGGATAATAGAGTGACACTAATAATATAAGGGAGATGAATCTCCAAGTACAAGGATCAAATGGGAGATATCAACAGTCCAACCTAAGTAATTAGTCCACTTTCTGGTTCAGGTCTATCTCAGGTATTTTGATCTTTAAGTGAAACCACAAATGCTAAGGATTACTGTGTTCGGTGCTCAGAAGTTATGTGCATCATTGGTAACGTATAAAGCTCGAATCATCTTAGATTACATGACCTGAACCTTAATTGGTGGACCCCACGAGTCAAGGTTGAGCCACACCATTGACTCGTGGTTGGCACAGTGATGGAAGTCTATTTGGATGGTCAATGGGTCCTACATATGATTGCAACAATAGAAATTAGAATCTGGGAAGTGTCACTGTACACAGTGTGCTCAGCCGACCTCTTGGCCTGGGCGGTCAGCTCGGCACACTGGGATCAGAGAAGTAAAACACCCTGCAGGCAAGCCTGTTGTCCACAACTTCCTGTGAGTTCGGCTAACCCCTGGCCTGGGTAGTTGGCCGTACACACTTAGAATTCTGGCTGAAGGGAATGTCCCAGGTTCTAGTCTCCCGTGTTGGAATCCGGCCATTTCAGAATCCATCTCGGTGTTCGGCTAAGCAATAGAGCTCAATTGAACACTCAGCTCGGTCACCCAGCTCAGCTCGGCAAAGTGCCTAGCTCAGTTCGGTCACCCAGCTGAGTTCGGGAAAGTATTGAGCTCGGCCAGGCATTGAGGTCGGTCAAGCTATTAGCTTGGTTAAGCGCTGAGCTCGGCTAAGCACTGAGCTAGGTAGAACACTGAGCTCGGCCATAACACTGAACCCGGCCTAGATGATGAGCTCGGCCTAGACATTGAGCTCGGCTAAAACGCGGATCTCAACCTGAGCATTGTGCTCGGCAGAACACTAAGTTCGGCTAGCGTTGAATCCAGCCATCGCTGAGTTCAGCTAGTACTGAGCTCGGCAACCGCTGAGCTCCGCCAATGCTGAGCTCGGCAATCGCTGGGCTCTGCCAGTGCTGAGCTCGGCAATCGCTGGGCTCGATCAGTGCTGAGCTCGGCCATCGCTGGGCTCGATCAGTACTGAGCTCGGCCAAAACTGAGCTCTGTCCATGCTCCCCCATCAGTTGTGTTCTGTTACAGAACTCAGTTCCGCGACAGAACACAACTTCTCTTCATTATGTACAGGGATGGTGGCCCACCTCTGATCAAAATCCAGATCAGGTCCCGTCCCCTATGGTCGCCCAGGGCCCCTCAAACAGATGTAGGGTCCTGATCTACCAAAGGTGGTCCCACCTTGGTTCTGATCTCGACACAGCAAGATGGGTTTTCACAATCCCATCTCCGGAAACCTATTTCCATGACCCAATTCTCCTGGGTTCCTCCTTAGATCATCACAGAAGCATAATCGAAGAACAAGCATTCCCATATCATCCATCCATCATCAACAGGCCATTGATCATCCAAATGAGGTAACCCCATCCATCAATGGCCAAAGAAGACCAATCAGACAAGCTCAAAGATCGATCTAAACAACATATATATACTGCAGTTGGAATTATAATTGCAAATCAAAGAAGGAAAACAAGCAATCTAGACCATCAGCATAGGGCACTTGCCTGATCGATTGAAGGTAGAAGGAAAAGAGAGAAAACAACAGAGAACCAAGGGGTCTCGGCAGTAGGTCTCCTCTGTTGCAGATCGGTCTCGGGGTTGGCCTTCTATTGGAAATCCTAGGGAGAGAGAGATAGGAATTGAAGGGAAGATGAGGGCTCGTTAGAGAGAAGTGGGGAAGAAGAAGAGAGAAAAGAGATGGAATTGAGAGAGAGGAGATGAACAGTAGTTGCTTGGGCAGGGAGGGTTTAGTTTAAATAGGTTGGGGTTTTTGGGCTAGGGACAAAAATGCCCTTGGGGTTAGAATAGGATTAGGGTTAGGATAAAGGGTACTTAGGTCCTTAGGTGGGCTTCTAGAAGATTCTTTGGTGCAATCCCCCTATAGTAAATACTAATTTCTAGCAAGGGCCTCTAACAAACTAACTAACTCTAAAAATAACAAAAGACACCCTATTGACTCTACTAATTACACCACTAAACTAATCCTAGGAAAATACATAACTACACTTATCTAAACCCCATAATTAGTATAATTAAAATACTTAGGCTATTATATAGTATTCAAATTCAAACTGAGGGCCCACCAGGGGTGGGGCCTCACATTCCTCCCTCCTTTAAGACATTTGGTCCCCAAATGTAAAAACAAAGTAAGAACATACATGTGGTAGAAGATGTGGGTAATCTCTCGCCACCTGGTCTCGTAGCTCCCAAGTATCCTCAGCTGGGGTGTGATGCTCCCACTGAACCTTCACAAACTGAATGGTTCGGTCCCGAAGCACCTTCTCCTTGGTGTCGATGACAGCGACTGTCTTGGTGATGCAAGACGTGTCGGGCTGGATGTCGAGCGGCTGGTGATGCAGAATGTGGGTAGGGTCCTCCACATACTTTCGCAACATCGAGACGTGGAAGACGTCGTGCACACCTGATAGGTCTCCTGGCAACTGAAGTCTGTAGGCGACATCTCCGATCCTGGCCTTGATCTTAAAGGGTCCGACCTATCTCCGTGCTAACTTGCCCTTCTCGCCGAATCTGAGGGTACCTCGAGCTGGGGAAACCTTCAAGAATACATGGTCTCCCTTCTGAAACTCAAGTGGTCTGCGCCGGATGTCTGCATAGCTCTTTTGTCGACTGCGGCTAATCTTCAGGTTTTCCACTATCTGGTGGATCTTCTCACTGGTGTCGCCGACGATAGATGGTCCATGGAAACTCCTGACACCAACTTCCTCCCAACAGACTAGGGTATTGCACTTCCTGCCGTACAACGCTTCGAACGATGCCATCTTGATGCTCGAGTGATAACTGTTGTTGTAGGCAAACTCACAGAGTGGAAGAGAATCCTCCCAGTTCTCCTTGTAGTCTAGGACACAAGCTCGCAACATATCCTCCAAGGTCTGGTTAGTGCGCTCCGTCTGTCCGTCTGTCTGAGGATGGTAGGCTGTGCTGAAGCTCAACTTGGTACCCAAGGCCTGCTGTAGACTCTCCCAGAAGTGAGATGTGAAGCGTGGATCTCTGTCTGAAACAATCGAAGCTGGAACTCCATGCAAAGAGACGATCTTGTCCATGTACAGCTTAGCAAGGACGGTGAGTCCTGCTCTCATCGACACTGGCAAGAAGTGAGCTGACTTAGTCAATCTATCCACGATCAACCAAATGCCATCACTGCGCCTCCTGGTAGCTGGAAGTCCTGCAATAAAATCCATGGTAATATGCTCCCATTTCCACTGAGGTATCTCGAGCTGATGAAGTACCCCTGGTGGCTTCTGGTGCTAGGCCTTGATCTGCTGACATGTCAGACATTGTTGACACCAAAAATGTCACTTTGCCTCTTCAAGATCCAAAGAGCTACATGAAGTCGCAACCTGCAATAAATAGGCAATGCTGCTTCAAAAAAATCAAATCTTGTCAGAATCAATCAAAAACTACAAGATCCTTCAAGACAGCCAAAAGAGGAGTACACAAGAAGTTTCGGGCCATTTCAAAATCATTTGGCCTAATTTCGCTTCTCCGGCAGCTGAAAAGGAGCTCCCGGCGGCGAAAGCATCGAAGACACTAAATCTTCGATTAGAGCCGATGGATGGTCCTCAAAATACATCCAAAAGGTTCCACATCAAGTTCCGAGTCAAACCGACAACGTTTGACCCTACATCAACCCTCGAATAGCTAAATCAAGCCTATCGGCGGCGAGAACTACCGAGGCCATCACTCATCAGATAGAGCACATGGACGGCTCCAAAATGCTTACAAAGGGCTACACGTCAAATTTCAGGTCATTTCGACAACATTTGACCATAGTTTGACGCTCGAAAGCCAAATCAGGCTTCTTGGCGACGAAGCTCCCCGGGACCATGGTTTCCAAGACAGAGCCTATGGATCATCTTAAAATGACTCCAATAGGTTCCCTGTCAAATTTCAAGTCAATCGGACATCGGTTGACCGCACATCAAACCGCGACATCTTCATCGCGACAAAAGTAAGTCTACTAGTGATAGGACCCCAAACGGCTTCAAAACTCAAACAAAAGCCTATGGTTGGTCTTATTTATTGCTCAGGAGGCTTCACCTCAAGTTTCAAGTCATTCCGACATCGTTTGATCCAGTTTCAGCTTCTGACGGAAAATCGGCAGCTTTGCGCAACAAAGTCTTCGGCTTTCTCGGAAAATTGGAAACTTTGCAAAATAAAATGCAAGGATTCTCATCAGGTTTTCTACAGGGAAATGAGGCCAATAGATGATCAAAATGTCAAGGAAAAATACAGAAGAAAAAAGAACCAAAAAACAACAAAAACGGACACAAAACGGGACAAAAAGGGGAAAAACCCCCCAGGGTCGGCGGGCCCCGGAAACCCCGTTTTTCGCCGTTTTTTCGCGATTTGAAGCGTCCGGCCTCTGGTATTTTCGAAAATTCATACTTTTGAGACACCAAATCCTCTGACATCTGTAAAAAAACATGGGTTAATCATCAAGAGTATCGAAAACAACATTGATCGCCACCCGGTCAACCAAAAAAAAAGTGTGCTTTCTACCCAACCGATCGAGAAATCGACAGGACAGATGGTACCGATCCGCTGTTGGCAACCAACACCTGAAGTTACATGGTCATCCGATGTCGATCTACATAAAGATCCATCGATGATCATCGCCAGAAGAATCTCAAAAGACGCAGCCGGCCCGCGACTATTCAACTGCTCGGTGACCACTTAATGCGATTAACTGACTAGCTTTATTACAGTCATTAATCCATTTCTTTGGACGGACCAATCAGAAGCAAGCATCCGGGAGTTACAAGTCAAGAGATTCATGGCATTTAACCCATGAAACTCCTCCCATCATGGCGATTAAAGGTGATTAAATGCCCTCAATCTCCTCCGGCCAATCAGAAGCCACGAAAAAGGAGTTACAAAATAAAGAATTCAATCTTGTAACTCCTCCCTTTATGTAGCTTTTTGACAATTAAGGCTCATAAACCCTCCTAAATGGCTACCTAGAAGCCTATAAATAGGAGAGCATTCCAAAGAAATCCAGATCGGAAAAAACACAGAGATCGGAAAAACGAGACAAATCCCAGATCAGAAAAAAGCACAGAAATTCAGAGAAGGAAAAGAGAGAAAACTCTACGGAAGTTCTACACCAACCACCGCTACAAGGTGACAAAAGTCCCTTGGGGGGTAGCCCCCCCAAGGTCCTTGCCTTCTCCTTCTGCCTCCAAATGGCTTAGACATGGCTTTTCAGCCCGTCTACTCGGCTTTTTATTGGACATAGGACCTCCTTTTGGTCTTTGTCCTCTAAAAACCTGAGGTTATAGCCAAGCCAAGCGAATCAATAGCATCCTCTGTTCTCATCTACAAGGATGATGGCGAAGTCCACATATGGCTTGCGACTGTAGTTTGTATTTTTTTAAAAGAGATAAAAATCACAACTCTTGTCTTTCATTATTGATAAGGATTGTAAAACGGCTATAAACGCCAAAATCGGCTATAAACGCCAAAAATCGGCTATAAACGCCAAAATCGGCTATAAATGCCAAAAAAATCGCCTTTCACGGCAAATCAAGAAAATGTCTCTTTTCTTAAATATATGTGCAATGGAAAACTTGAAAGAAGTTGATTTCCTTTTTACTTGCGAAGGTTGATCTCCAGATCACCACTTGCAATTCCAAGTAAAATAGAAAATCTGGCACACCCACACAAAAAAAATGTTGATGCACGCCCCTTGCCCCCGGGTTACGAAAGGTCAGACCCAACGGACTCCCACGTCCGCCGACCTCGGTAGGACCAGGCATCCAGGAGCACGGTCCATCAAGTTGGCACACCCGGTGGGACCCGTTCAATTGAGAACACGATGCTAGAAATGAAATATTTGCATATCATATCTATTGCTCTATGCTTATACTTCTTTTCTTGATTCTTTGGTTACTTGTTGATTGGTGGCCATGTTGGATTCCGTATCTAAAAAAAATGAGATGAGATTTTTTGGAAATTTCTAATTCTTTGAATTTATTTCCACTTTTTCTCTTTTTAAAAAAAAAAACAAAAAATCAGATTTTTCATTTTGAATTCAAAATTGAGAAACCTTGATCCGTTCCTATCGTTCATCGCGCTTGCAGAAATGTTGAGCCTGTTCGACTAAGGTTATGGGCCATTGTTTCTCTTTGATGAATTCATTAAAGATCTAAAATATATATATATAAAATAAAAATAAAAAAACAAAAAAATTAGATTTCTCATTTTGGATTCAAAATTGAGAAAGCTTGAGCCGTTCCTATCGTTCATCGCGCTTGCAGAAATGTTGAGCCAGTTCGACTAAGGTTTTGGGCCATCGTTTCTCTTCGATGAATTCATTAAAGATCTAAAAAATATATATAAATAAAAAAAAAAAATTAGATTTTTCATTTTGGATTCAAAATTGAGAAACCTTGATCCGTTCCTATCGTTCATCGCGCTTGCAGAAATATTGAGCCTGTTCGACTAAGGTTTTGGGCCATCGTTTCTCTTCGATGAATTCATTAAAGATCTAAAAAATATATATATAAATAAATAAAAACAAAAAATCAGATTTCTCATTTTGGATTCAAAATTGAGAAACTTTGATCCATTCCTATCGTTCATCGCGCTTGCAGAAATGTTGAGCCTGTTCAACTAAGGTTTTGGGCCATCGTTTCTCTTCGATGAGTTCATTAAAAAAAATAATAAATATAAGAAAAAGCAAAAAAAAAAAAGACATAGACCACTAAGGTTAAACCAACTGTGTTTTTTGATCATGGTTAATTCAAGAAAAGCCTTGTCCAGAGTGTGGAGACAGCTTCACTGTTCTAGGCAAGGGTCCTCCAAACGGGTTCATTAAGTAATCCTACCCTTACCTGGGGGCAATTCTAGTAATCAAGATTTCATAAGACCGGGTTAGGAGGCCTATGTGTACTCTCTCGTCTTTTAAATAAATTTTAAAAAAAAAAATAATTTTTTTTTAAAAAATAAAAATTTTAAAATAAAAAATAAAAAATAAATTTTTTTTTCAAAAAAAAAATCTTAAAAAAATAAAAAAAATAAAAAAATGATTTTTTTTAAAAAAAATCTTCAAAAAAAAAAACCTTTCGTCATTTTGGGTTTAGATTGGAGAAATCTTGGTCTTCTCTTTTCTGAGCACTGGCGCTCGCGGAAATCGCTGAGTCCGTGTTCAGATTGGAGTGCCTTTTGCTCTCTTTGATGAACCCGATATTGGCCTTTCAAAAAAAAAAACTCGTCATTTTTGGATTTAGATCTGATAAATTATGGTTCATTTCTTTCTGAGCACTGGCGCTCGCGGAAATCGCTGAGCCCGTGTTCAGATCGGAATACCATCTGCTCTCTTTGAAAAATCCAATCTTGACCTTTCAAAATAGAGAATCTCATCTCATGGATGCGGTCTCAAAACATTTGTGTCTAGCGGTACTAGTACGCCCTTTCAGGGTCTACTGTATTGCGACCGGCACATTTGTAACTCCAACTTTATATTCTTCTTACCTCGAGCAAGCTCTGCTTCTCGATAAGTCGAATTTAAGTTCACAATTGCTTCTAGCAGTCACTAGGACGCTCATTCTGGGCTTACCATACCTGCGATCAGAAAAATTTTACCCTCTATGGCATTTTGTCTTCCTCATATTGCTTGGGTCATCTCCCTCGAGCAATTTGAAAAGCCGAAACCATAGAACTTCCCATTTATGATCATTGTTCTTGTGATTACTAATGAATGTGGTCTTGTTTCAGAAACTTTTCGAAAACTAACAATGGCAGCTTCACTAACCATTACTTTCGATGAAAGCAAGCACCAAGTCATGCTTCAACAGAAGCAAACTACGCGCACCTACAAAGCGCCCCATCAGCTGCCGAAGTGTCAACTCCCTCGGCAACTCTCTGAACTCCGGGTCGACCTCGACTCCCCGGACTATCGTCTTTGGGACGCTGGGACCATTCCCACTGCCCGAGGAACAAACTGCTCCCTCCAAGAAGCAGAAACTCGCCTCTCAATGTGTCACTACCGTGACACCAAAGGCGAGCACCAGAAGGCCCGAAGCCCGTGGCAGCCCCACGAAGCCTTGACCAGCAAACGTCCAGGTCCATCCCAAGACTTTGTCCCCAAGACCTTCACCAAAACAGAGAAGGTCCCAAACATCTACCAAGCCAGCATTCCTGGCCCCACTCAAGGAGAACCAGTTCTACCCTCTTGCTTACATGAAAGAGGAGTGACCCATCTCCAACCTGACTTCCAAGTCATCCCAGCATGAGCCGGCTTGTTCCTACAAGCCCAAAATCAGATCATGCATCACAAGGCCTCTGCAAGCACCTACTAAGGCCTACAAACCCGTAGTTCGACCCTTCATCTCTACAGGGGCCGAACTTCAAAAATTCAAAGCTTCGCTGCAACAGGCGAAGGACAGGGTCTGCATCCTGTCCTTGCCCAACTGCAAAGAAGACAGGCTCGGCTGCTGCGCCCGAGGGAGCACATCCTTCATAGTCAAAGCCCAGCCAGAGCTGACCGAAGCTCAAATTGCTCGTCGCATACGCCGCCGCGCATCGTATAGACAAAAGAGACTAGAGAAGCAAAGGACCCAGCCTCCTACACTTCAAGTCTCTCCCAAATGGGTCGAAAAAGATAGACCCAACCAAGTTGCTGCCGTCCATATGGTTGGAAAAACCAGAAGACGCCAAAAGTCAGCAACAAAAATCCATGTCCGACTGTCCGATGACCCGCAGCGTCTCCAAGACAAGAAGACATTCAGACGAATCCCCTGCTCCTTCAAGCAAAGGACGGTAGAGTGATCCTTCCTCAAGCTCTTCTTCAAAAAGAATGAGCCCCAGCTCAGTCACCAGGACAGTTTCTTCGTTCGAATCACGAAGGATGAACATCTTGGCTACAAATTCTGAGCCACCACCCCGCAATCCACCTCAAGATGATGCGATGACCCGCATCCAGCAGTTGGAACAAGGCCAACAGAGGATTGAAACTCTGATGGAAAACCTTCTCCTCTCCTTCCAAAATCAGGCAAACAATGAACCTCCTCCGAATCATCAAGACGATGAGGTAAATGGAGAAGAAAATGAGTCACGCGCCCTCAAGAAAAAGGACATAGACAGTATCCTCGCCAAAGCAAAAGAAGAGGATATACTCAAGGAGCACGGGATCAAGCCACCATATCCCTTATGGATGGACTCGGTCCCGTTCCCCACCAAATTCAAGATCCTACTCTCCAAACATATACGGGGAGAGGATCAGCCAGACAGCACGTCATCCACTTCAAGATCCTGACGGGAGCTTTCGCGGATCAAGATGCACTCAAGATCTGCCTCTTTGCAAGTACCCTAAAAGGTATGGCCTTCGATTGGTACTCCACTCTGCCGGAGGACTCGATCCAAAACTGGGCCATGCTAGAGACACGCTTCCTGACTCACTTCAAAGGTGAGGATCATCCCGCTACTATGGCTCAGCTGTGCAGCCTAAAACAGGGGGAGAATGAGTCAACATATGACTTCATTCACAAGTGGAAAGCAATGGCATACAAATGCTCCGATGTATTGCCACAAGCGTCGCTAGTCGACATCTGCCGAAACAACATGAGAGCTAGAATCCGCTCCATGATCATCGGCAACAAATCAAAAAACCTGGGAGAACTCCTAGAAGTTTTTATGGAAGCTGAAACGGTGATTAAAGACCTCAACAGTCAGAAATCATCAAGAAAAGAGCCAACCGCCATTGCAACCTCAAAACCAAAGAAAAAAAAGGGTCCTCAATGTGCAGACCAAGTCAGCTCCTCAGCCACCAAAGAAAGCTGAAAACAAAGCTGCTGGTAAGAGACCTGAACTCTCTGATGCCTTCAAAGAACGAGTAGAGAAGAAATACCCAGTTTGATGAAGATGTTGATGAAATCTTCGAGGCTCTTGTGGCAAACGGCAAGCTCACCTTGCCTAAACCAAAAAGACAGGGTGACGTTGGCAAAACCAACGATCCTCGGTACTGTCCATACCACCAGATGATCTCGCATCCTCTCAATCAATGCTTTGTTGTGAGGGAAAAAATAAACAAGATGTGGAAAAACGGAGTCATCACCTTTGACAAAAACTATGGGCTTGCCTCCGTCAACATGGTGACATGTGGACAAACATCAAAATCACCGAAGAAGAAGATCACTACTTCCTTCAAAAGTGATAAACTCAATCCAAGCGTCCGAGGAACAGGTTCCTTACTCGACACCAGACGGACAACCCATATGGGTACAACCCGATCTCCTGGAAGATGAAAATTGGGAGGTCGTGAAAACAAAGCCTACAGCTCAACAGCGAAAAGCAGGCTAGGAAGCATCTCCTCAAGCTTAAACGGCAAGAGAAGACCCAGCCAAAACAAGAAGTCAAAGAAAAGGTAGAGGCTTCCTCTACCGCTTCACTGGAGGCAACAAAAACATCCCTTCCAGAGACTTCAAAGGGGGTAAGAAAATTCACTCTCAGTGATTTCATGCCACCTCAATTCAAAGAAGCCATGCAGGAGGCATCATACTCTTGCAATTCGGTAGTTGGATTCTCCATTGATGGATACGAGTCCAGCGACACCGATGATGGATTCAAATCCAACTACACAGATGAGTGGGAGGAGTCCCTTGAAACAGGAGAATACCTCTCCGATGAAGAACGGGTTCTTGAGACTCATCTTATGCCAGTAATCTGGTATAACCCCCTACGGCCACAAGGATCCTGGTCTGATGATGAAGAAGACCAAGAGGCTGTACAAGAAGATGCTGCTGACCCAGCACCTCTCATTGCTCCAGTGGAAATCAACCGTGTTGAGCCACAAAGAGTTGATGAGGAAGAAGATTTGGCTCCCATGCCTGATCTTAAAGAATATGCAAAGATCTTGCAACGTCTCGCTCTAGAACAAGAGCAAGACCGCTTCAACGATCCTCCTCGCAATCCAGAGCCTGAAGTCCCTGAAGATCATCAGGTACATCCTCCCTTAACTCCTGAAAATGGAGAAAATTGCTGGATAGACGATCCTCTTACATCCGAGGAATAGTCTGACTCCGATCAGGCAACGTCTCCCGTCAGAGCTTCCTTTAATGTGATAATTCGGGATTACAGCTCTTCGGAAGCATCGTCTGATGAGAGCACTTACACTCCGGTAACGCCTAGCAATGTATCTTCTGGAGCCACCTCGTCTCACATGACTTTCACTGAGATGACACCCTCTCAGGTTTCTTCTCCTGAGACTGTGACTTCAAAGTTCACACCCTTCCTGGCTGAAGAATTCCCAGCTATTGATGCTTGGGACGATGAATTGGTCAATGAAGAAGAAAGGTTGCTGGATGCTGTTCAGGACTTGTTCCCGGAAAATGCTCCGTGCAACACAATCACTGAGGATGGCAACTCTGCTGCTGATACATCCTCAGCAAAAGAAAAACGACAGCCTCTTGATCCTGAAGAAAATCTTCCAAACGAAGACCCTTCTCAAGAAGCTCTCGAAGTTGGTAGAGGCACCCGCTCTGGCCGGGACTACCACAAAAATTACAACCAATCTTCCTTTGCATATGTAAATCCTTCGAGAAAAGATATTGTAAGCGCCCCTAGTGGCAACAATGATGAACATTCAGGCCCTAAGGAGGCTTTCAAGTATGACTTGATTGAACACTTCAAGCACATACCTGCACGTCTGCACATCCTGGATTTGTTGCGAATGTCTCCGCACACTCGTGATAATCTCATCTCAGAATTACAAAAGCTGAATGAGGATGTCGACAAACATGCCCCGCAAGTCCTCCAAATTGAAATGGATTACCGGGTCAAAAACTCAGAAGCCTCCTCAAAGGGAGAAAAGAAGAAAACTGAGGAATCATGCATTGAATGCCTCTCAGTTAAAAAAGCAGCCAGTGCATCCATCGCCTTCACAAAGGACGACCTCCTACTTGGCGAAACCAGGCACAACCGACCCCTGTACTTCACATGGTACATCAAGGAAATGCCTATGCACAGAGTTTAGATTGACCCAGGTTCCGCACTCAACCTCATCTCCACATCGGCTCTCGAAGAGTTGGGCATCCCACCCAGCAAGCTGAGCCACACATCTGTATCTATCTTTGGATACGATGGGGTACTCAAAGGCCTATCAGCAAAATCAGGTTCAAGTTGCAGATTGGTGATCTTATTTTTGAGGTCACTGTGTATGCAATAAAAACCCCTTCATGCTACAACATCCATCTCGGACGCCCTTGGATCCACGAGAATGGCGTTGTCCCTTCAACTCAACATCAATGCATCAAGTTTGTTGGCGACGACGGCATGATACATCGAGTCTTTGCGGACAGAAAACCCTTCAACGGTAAAGAAATCAACTTCGCAGACTCACAAATGTATGAAGGTGAAAAAGAAGAAGAGGAGAAGCACACAGCATCCTTTACCGAAAATCTCCAAAAAGATAAAGGCAAGGCTCCTCAACAATCACCGGAAGAAAACAAACCATCCGGTAAATCCGAAGAGAGCATTCAAACTCCCTTCATCATCTCCCTCAAACCTTCAAAGCCTTTGGTCATCACAACTAAAGTGAAGAAGGCAAAGCAAAAGCCTGGGGGCAAATTTGTTGTCTCTTTCGTGTCTATCATGCAAGACACAGATTCAGATTCAGAGCCAGAAGTCAAGCCAAGCTGACACTCAGCAAGTTCAGCCTACTCTTACTCCTATTGAGACAACTTCTGACATAGAAAATCCTACGTCGGCTTCCTTCGTTGTTCCAGCAACTTCAGTAAAGGAAAAGCCGATCTTCTTCCATAGAACGGATGCTTCTTCATCAAACTCCATGCTTGAACCTTTCCAAAATGAAGGTATGCCTCAACTATCCTTATATAGTTCTGTGGCACAAGCTATTATGAAGAAAATGGGCTATGACGTTCAAAACCTAGTCGGTTTGGGAGAAGGACGCGGTATTCTCACGCCATTGGGGCCCGTCTTGACCAAAAGCCAGCCGGAAGATTGGAGACTCTACGGCTATGTAGAAAAGTCTTCACACGGGTTAGGGTATGATCCCGACACTCCCCTGAGACAGTTGACACAAAGGCTTAAAAGTCAATATACTGACCAAGCCTCAATATCTCAAGTCGATGAAGACATCGATCTCCCTGGATATCTCTTTGATGAGTCACCTGACAAAGATCCAGGAAGCTCATCCAATTGGCACGATTTCTCCTAAAATGAAGAGGAGTTGTCCGATGGCACAGACGTGTGGTCTTCTGACCCAGAAAAACCCTCATCTCCAAAAGAAGTAGCTACTTCGACCCGGTTTCAACAGGCGATTGGGATCATCTCATAGCAAGCCTTGGGAAAACTACCGATCAAGAAGACCCGTGGAAAGGAACAAAACCTTGGTCTGGAAATGCCCTTGAAACCCCAGAAGGTTTCATTGAGCTGGAAGCCTCCAAAAATATTATGGAGGAACCACGTTCGAACCTTCCAACAGAATATCCTGTTCAAAAGATAGACTTGGGAACATCAGATAACCCACGTCCTGTATTCATAAGCAAGAATATAAAGGATGATGAGTTACCCGAGTATATCGCCTTTTTTCGTGAGTTCGTTGATTGCTTTGCATGGTCTTACGCTGAAATGCCTGGCTTAGACCCCAAAATAGCGGTTAACAAACTCAATCTTCAAGAAGACATCAAGCCTGTCAAGCAAGGCCAAAGAAGATTCCATCCAGATGTGATCAATAAAATTTAACAAGAAGTTCAAAAACTCAAAAGCGTCGGCTTCATCCGTGAGGAGCAACATCCTGAATGGTTGGCCAACATTGTCCCCGTGACAAAGAAAAATGGGCAGATCAGGGTCTGTATTGACTATAGAGACCTGAATGGCGCATGCCCAAAAGATGAATTTCCGCTCCCCATACTAGAGGTAATGATTGATAATACTTGTGGATTCAAGCGAATGACATTCATGGATGGTTTCTCTGGCTACAATCAGATAAAGATGCATCCTGAAGATGAAAAACATACATCTTTTTGGACACCATTTGGCATGTATTGTTACACTGTCATGCCATTTGGTTTGAAAAATGCTGGTGCCACATATCAGAGTGATATGATGAAAATATTCCAATATATGCAGCACAAGACGGTTGAATGTTACATTGATGACCTCGCCGTCAAAAGCAAAAGAAAAGAAGATCATCTCAAAGACCTTCGAGAAGTCTTCCTTCGGCATCGCAAACACAAACTGCGGATGAATCCTTTGAAATGCTTCTTCGGCGTCTCGTCGGGTAAGTTCCTCGGATTCTTAGTTCAGAAAGCTGGAATAGAGCTTGACCCTATAAAAGTCAAAGCCATTCTAGAAATGCCCTCTCCAAGGACCTTGAGAGAACTCAAAGGGCTTCAAGGGAGATTGGCCTACATCAGACGGTTCATCTCCAATCTATCGGGGAAATGCCGTCCATTCTCCCGGTTGATGAAAAAAGGTGTAAACTTTGTCTGGGATGCTGACTGTGAAGCTGCTTTCCAAGACATCAAGTCATACCTAACAAAACCTCCAGTGTTAGCTGCTCCTACCACTGGAAAACCATTCATCTTGTACACAAGAGCCCTTGATCACTCTTTGGGAGCTCTGCTTGCATAAGAAAATGATCAAAGAAAAGAAGCTGCTCTATATTACCTCAGCCGCAAGCTAGTAGGTGCAGAGCATCGCTACTCTCCAGTCGAAAAAGAATGTCTTGCAGTGATGTTCGCCGTACAAAAGCTACATCACTACTTGCTTTCCAAGACAGTATACCTGGTCTTGAGAGTCAACCTCTTGAAGGTCTTCGTCACAAAAGCAGGTTCTCTCAATGTCCGACTGGCAAAATGGTCCATCCTTCTGTCACAATTTGATATTAGGTATGTACCACAAAAAGCAATCAAAGGGCAAGCTCTAGTGGACTTCCTCGCAGAGCATCCATTGCCTAAAGATTCTCCGCTCAGAGATGATCTCCCAGACGAACCAGTCTACAATGTGGAGACTTTCTCACAAAGTGCCTCCTGGGACATGTACTTTGACGATGCAACCAGGACAAATGAAAAAAGACAGCTGATCTCGGGAGTTGGCATCCTCTTTGTTAGCCCCGACAAATATATGACTCCACATGCTTTCTCGATACTGGAACCATGACAATGCAGCTGAATATCAAGCTCTGATCCTAGGATTGGAACTCGCCATCGAATCCGGTATCACCATGCTGGAAGTCTTTGGAGACTCTCAACTGATCGTCAACCAGATGAATCAGAAATTTGAAGTCAGGAAGCCAGACTTGCTGCCTTACTAACAACAAGGCACAATCACTTCTGAAAAAGTTTGACATCTATCACATCACCCACATTCGTAGAGGTGAAAACATACGTGCAGATGCCCTAGCTGGACTTGCCGCATCCATGGCAATCTAGGAAGGGGAAAACATGCAAATCACAGTATGCGAGAGAAGAATCCTTCCTCCTCTTAACAAACACCAAGCCGTTGCTGAATGCCACCAAGTGGTTGGAAGTCGGATTTCAATCCTTCAAACTTCAATCGACGACTGGAGGGATCCGTTCATTGATTACATTATGTTCGGAATCCTACCTGAAGATCCAAAAGAACGGGTAAGCATCCAAAGGCAAACCCCAAGCTTTCATTTGGATATTCCTTCAAAAATCCTTTACAGGAAATCCTTCAACGGAGTACTTCTACGCTGCTTGTCACAACAAGAGGCTGAAGAAACACTCAAAGAAGTTCATGCTAGTCTTTGCGGAGCTCATCAGGCTGGTCCCAAGCTCTATGATCAGATAAAAAGGTTAGGATATTACTGGCCTACCATGGTAGCTGACGCAATGCAATTTGCTAAGCGCTGCCAACAATGCCAAGTACATAGAGATTACATTCACATGCCACCAGAATGGCTGCATCCTACAGCGATTTCATGGCCTTTCGAAGCCTAGGGTATGGACATCATAGGTCATATTTCTCCCCCTTCGAGCAAAGGTCATCGCTTCATCTTCGCCGCTACGGATTATTTCTCCAAGTGGTCAGAAGCATTTGCGTTCAACGAAATGAAGACCTCAGCAGTCCTTCAGTTCCGACGCACCAACATCATTTGTCATTTCAGCATACCCAAAAGATTCGTCCATGATAATAGACCACAGTTCCGGGATCATCGACTCTATAGGTTCTGCGACAAATACAAAATCCAAAGCTGTCCATCGACTCCATACAATCCGGCAGCAAACGGGTTAGCAGAAGCTTTCAACAAGACACTCTGCAAAATCCTCAAAAAAATGGTCTCTAGTCACAAAAGAGACTGGAGCGATAAAATGTCTGAAGCTTTGTGGGCCTATCGAACCACCGCTCGAGGACCAACCCATAGCACACCATTCTCCTTGGTCTATGGATGCGAAGCTGTCGTGCCCTTGGAAGTACAAATTCCTTCCTTGAGGGTATCCTTGTAAAATGACATGACTCAAGAAAACAATGTCAAATTGCGACTCCATGAGCTGGACAATCTCGATGAGAGACGGCTCGAAGCTCAACAAAGCATTGAACTTTACCAAGCACGCATGGCAGGATCTTTCGATAAAAAGGTCAGGCAACGCGCCTACAAAAAGGGTGACTTGGTCCTTGTGGTAAAAAGACCAATGGTCTTCGCTCACAAGTCCAAAGGCAAATTTGAGCCAAAATGGGAGGGGCCCTACGTCATCGACAAGGTTTTCTCCAACGGCGCATACGCACTCCTAAACATGGAAGGTGACAGATGTATGCTGCCCATCAACGGTAAGTTCTTAAAGCGGTACTACCCTTGAAGACTTACCCAACTGGGTAAGAGCAATGCCTGTACGGCCAAAACCGATTTCCAGGTACACGCTCACTAAGCCCACCATTTTTTTTAGAATTTTCATATCAAATGTTGAAATTTCTAGAAATTTAAACAATGCTTACTTTCATCGTTTCATTGTTCAAAAAAAAATCCAATTTTAGGAACCTTTCCCTAACTTGACCAAAATTCACAACCCTTGAACCCAAAATTCATGGTTTGAAACAAAATATGGATTCAGGGATTTCCACCCTAGTCCACCCTGCCTTTTACCGCCAAAATGGTTTTAGGTCAAAACTTATGACTCTCGTGTCTTTAAAAAAAAAATGGTTTTTCAAAAAACCACGGGGAAGCGACGCTTAGTCGATACTCGCACAAATCGGAAGCATGCGAACCACGTTCGACACTTCCAAAATTACAGGGAAGCGACATTTCGTCGATACTTGCAAAATCCAAAACCGTGGAGACGCAACATTTCAGTTGATATCCACAACCCAAATTTCAAAGGTTCGAAAAAACCTAAAAAACCATGGAGATGCAACATTTCAGTTGATATCCATAACCCAAAGGTTCGAGAAAACCACAAATTTCAAAAATCGTGGGGAAACGACATCAAGTTAGTACCCGCAAAACCAAAATTTTTTAAAAGCAAGAATGCGACATTCCATCGATACTTGCACCCAAATCCGCGAGGATGCGACATTCCATCGATACTCATAACCGAATGAGCAAGGATGCGACATTCCATCGATACTTGCAAGAACATTCAGCAGGGAGGCGACTTTTAGTCGATACTTGCATTTTTGAAAACCAAACCGGCTATAAATGCCACAAAAACGGCTATAGATGCCATCAAAACCGGCTATAAATGCCACAAACCGGCTATCAATGCCGCAAAACCAAACAGGCTATAAATGCCACAAAACAAAACCGGCTATCAATGCCACAAAACAAATTGGCTATCAATGCCACAAACTAAAAACTTTGGCTTTCAAAAAAAAAACCCAGCTATCAATGCCACAAACTCGGCTATCAATGCCACCAAAACCGGCTATCAATGCCACAAATCGGCTATCAATGCCACAAAAAAGCTGGCTCTCATGCCAAAAATCGGCTTCCATGCCACAAGCAAAAATCTGGCTTCCATGCCAGAACAATCATTTGACAAAAGATTTTCACAAAATGACAAGCTTTTGATCAAATCCCATTTAGCAATTACTTTTATCACAAAAAGATTTAAGTGAGCGTAGGGAAAACAAAACAAAAAAAAGCATCCCATTTAGCAATTACTTTCATCACAAAAAGATTTATGTGAGCGTAGGGAAAACAAAAAAAAGGAGTACCAAAAAGAATACATGTTGTACAAAAAAAAAAAGAAAGTGTTCACAAGCACTACAAAAAAAAAAAAAAAGGTACCAAAAGAATACAAGTGATACCAAAAAAAAGAGAGAAGGATGGTTTCTGTTAAAAAAAAAATAGGAGCTCAATCAAAAATGGTCTCCAGCTAAGAGTTCAGCTCCTTAAGCAAACTTTTGGCCTCAGCCGTCAGGGATTCCAAGGCACGCTTATTCAGGAACTTGCCATGAGATGCTGGAGTGGGTTGTAACCCTTCTTTCGCACCGGGAAGCTTCCCCCGAGCAGTTTGCCATTGTTTGTTCCCTTGAGACTTCCTTTTAAGAACTCGATTGGCATCTGCAACCCTGCGAATCAGAGCACTCTCCCTGTCACGAGCCTCTGTTATTGCAGTCCACTTGGCAGCGACTTGTGCCTGCAGATGCTCAAGACGTTTCCTGGCCTCATCGACCTCCCTATCAAGGATTTTAAGGTCATGTGTCAGCCCAATGATGTTTAGCTCTTCTAAGTTCTTCTCTCGGACTACCTGCTTCCTGCTTTCTGTAGCCTCATCCAGGTTAGACTGAGCCTTATCTGCAGGGTCCAAGAACATCTCCTTGAAGAACTGGTCGTCAGGAAAACCCATGGTCTCAAACCACCTGTCACCCAGCTCAATGATCCTATCAACGATGGCCCTGGCACTTGTGACATCCAGACCAGCCTATTTGGCATCACCAAGAATCTCACGCACATGCTGGATCATCCCAAATCTGGCATCTAAGTGTCCAGAAAGCAAAGTCTCAATCCAAGAGCTCAGAACTCGCACCACCACCTTCTTCGCAAAAAGAAGAGATGGCCCAGCTGAAGATTCGCCCAACTCCGTTGGTCAGCTGCTCATGTCATCACCTGTTGGAAGAGTAACAAAAGAACTCTTTCCAGTTGAAGCTGCTCCTGCTCGGGAAGGAATCTCAACACGAGGTATCTCCTCAACATTGTCAGAACTGGTCCCAGGAGTCTCTACCTCTGGATCAACCTCTGGCATCCCTTGCTCTGGAAGCGACGGATCCTCCTCTTTTACTTTAAAACTTGCCAAAGAAACACAAAAAGGTATGAATATGATCCTGTTTGAAAATCATTATCAGGGTTATTACTACAAAATACCTTCTTCGACGACTAGCAGAACACTCTTCCTCCATGAACTCATCGGAAGCATCATCAACATTTGCGCCCATCGATGGTTCAAAGTCATCAGAATCCTTTGGCATGTCAGCTGGAAAAAAAAATGTTAGCAAACCAAGTCACAAACACAAAAAAAAGGGAAAAGCAAAAGAAGTCATACCAATTGGAGATTCTGGATTCACTCAAGAGTCCCTCGGTTCTTCTTCAGGTGCCCCAACAGGATCCGTCACCACCTCATCGACTGGAACCTCAGGCATCACCAAGTCTTCCTCTACTAAAAGAAAAAAGAAAAGCAGAAACAAGAAGCAAATCAGAACATGGAAAATTCCCATGAAAAGAAATGGAAAGAGAAAAAGGAAGAATCATACCTTCACCGACGGTCTCTTCTTCTCGGCTTCTCTTCTCTGGAGGCTCGTCAGCATCCACTGGCACATCCTCATTGATAGTAAGAGGAACTTCCAAGTCAGGAGAGTCCTCATGCTGCCCCTTGCTGCGATGATGACTCCTCCTCCTCTTACTCCTACGGGCTCGCTTCTTAGAGGAACCTGCCCCGCTGTCAGAGTCAAGTTTCCCACTTGACTCCTCACTGGATGGTCTACTCTTGCCAGTAGACTCCACGGAACCTTGCCTCTGTGCCGCTTGCATCCAAGCACCAAGTTCGGCTTCCTCCTGTTCTAACTGCTCTAAAGCCTCATCAGGTATTTCTCGAACAGCTTCAGAACCGATGACGCCCTAGTCACCGAGAAAGCCTATCTTATGCTTCTCTCCAGAAAAGAAGGCCCAAACTTCCTCTCGCCGGATGCCATCCGACTTTCCAAGGCCCTTTTCAGATGCCAGCTTCACATCAAGCCCCTTCTGGGGAAGCCCCCGATATGCCGAAAAGCTCTCCGTGAACCACTTCGCAAAGCCAGCAGTCCGGGAAGTCAACAACACAGGATAAGAGATCACGGCTCTAGTGTCTTCAGCACTATAGAAAGCCCATGCATTTCTCCCGTCCTGTAAACCTCCAAAGCGCTTCACCATGCTTGAAGGCGCTCCAACAACGCCTTGAGAAAAGCCCAGCTGCAAAGCAAAGCGAGAGGGTACATACGGCTGGATGTCAATGAAAAGATGTCTGCGGTACACCATCGTACCGACACGTATGCTGAAAAGCCACTCTCTCTCTGCATTCGTCAAGGAGTAATGCCTTCCCGACCCCGCCCTAGTAGAGTCTCGGGAGGCACCAAAATTAAAAGCCTTCTTCCGCAACTCCGGAGAAAGCTTCACTGAAGACTGCCCCATCTCGACGTCCCTGAACCGTCGGATCCTCATGCGGGCAAACAAAAGTGATTCGGACACGGCTTTGCCCTTAGCCAGTCGAATCATCAGAGGATCATCATCCTGTGCAGCACCCAGCAGGTGGAAGCCAGGACAGTGGTACACGTACCACGAATAAAAGATATGGGCTGAAAATACTCTATTCATGGGAAGCGCAAGCCAAACCAAAAAAGCAGCAGCCTGCAGTTCGGTACACAGGTAGGAGTAAAGAGCTGGCACCAAAGCAAGCTGCTCTCTAAACACCATCTGACAAGCCGGAAAAATACAATGCGGCCAGATGTGCGTTCCATCTCCTCCAGCAAATATAGCCTCACCAAGCCAATAAGTGAGGAAAATAGCGAGATCTCTCCGCAGTGCAATGTCAGGACATATGGCGTTTGTACTCGCACAGAAATCTCTCAACTCTTCTTGCATAGCCAAGATCTTTTTCGAACTTGGATCCTGAGCCCTGGCTTCCTGGGTCACACTATCAGAAGACTCCCTGCTATCAAAAAAGTTGGGGAACGAAGAGCTAGAACTCTTCCAACTGCTGGATCTAACTTTCAAACCCTCCTTCTCCTTCAAAAAATCATAGAAGGCGACGAGCTGAAAGTACAGAAGCCTGAACTCCTCAGACTGCCCCTCAAGGACGCTGTCAATCGGCATAAACTCCTCATAGAGTTTGCCAAGGATGGGCAATCCAGTAATGGCGCTCAGCTCCTTCAAAGAGAAACTAATCTCACCATTCGTCACAACGAAGGTATTGGTTTGTGGGAGGAATGACTCCAGCATAGCCATGAAGGCCTTGTCGAAAAAGATCACGGTCTCCCTGAAGGCACGGACCGCATCAAAAATCTCGGCTTCCTTCAAAATGGCGCCACCAATCAGCAGGACGCGATCAATCCACGACTTCCACTCAGAGTCAGCATTAAAACGGCCACGAAGTCGAAAAGGCTTTATCCAATTGGTGCCGTCACCGCTGAAAATACCAAGGCCCACCGGTCTCAAATCGACCGACGGATAATCAGAACCCTGGTAGCCACTGGATGGCATCAACAAGTCCATGTCAACAGGTGACCTCTCCGTATATTCAGGAGAACCGCCAACAAAAACCCCGGTCTTGATTACATCTGTTCTTCTCACCCAGCTTGGAGGATCTTCCCTCTTAGAGCACGTGGGGGCAAGGCTCATGATTCAGACGGTGCGATCAAACATAGACCCGGTAACAACAGTCTTCTTCTCACCATCTGCTGTGAAAGAGAACTAAAAACATCTCCTCTGGTATGTCATGTCATCAGGGACGGCATCACCGAAGAAGAAGGTAGGCTTGGGCAAAACCCTCTGATCTTCCATTACCCATGGACGACTGCTTACCATGGTCTTATAGAATTCCTCTCCCTTGAGAGTGATTAGTCGCTGCCTCATCTCATCTCTGTTGAGAGAGTCGCATTCTTCCAGATTTCTCTCAACATACTGGACCTTCTCAAAGGCCTGATGAATGGCCGGATTAGAAGATCTAGCAGATCGACGAGGTACGCTTGTAGCAGGCTCTTTACCCTTGTTCGTTTTGGAGGAACCACCTGAAAAGGATGGAAAAGAAAAAGATCAAACATCAAAATGACAGAATCTCGCTAAAAAAATCTGGCGAAATTTTGACTTGATGACGAGGCAATTCCGAAGAAAAGGAATTATCCCGAAAGAAATAGAAAGCTTGAAGATGGGCTCAACATTGCTGCGAGCTCCGAAACTCCAAACTTTCGAAACCTCAAAGTCTTCGCAAAATCAGGAAGGGCTCAACATCGCTGCGAGCTCCAAATTCTCAAATTTGCGAAAACTTTCAGGTATGCTATCACATCATGCTACAATTCAATTTACAAAAATATACATGCATGATCTTGGTAAAAAAATGCATTATCAATGATGAGCAAAATAAAAGAAGAAAAAGAAAACTTTCTCGAAAAAAAAGGGGAAAGAAAACAAAAAAAAAGAGAAAAAAAAGGGATGGCCCATAGGCCGAGGCCCCACAGGCCACGTGGCCGTACGGCCAGATCCATACGGATCTGTCCGTACGGCCCACACAAAAAAACATGCAAAAAAAGAAAAGAAAAGGAGAAAACACGTGCAAAAAAAAAAAGAAAAAAACACGTGGAGAGAAAAAAGAAAAGAAGAAAAGAAAGAAACAAAAAAAAAAGAAAGAACTTTTTATTTTTCCTACAATGGAGTTTTCTTGAAAAAGGGAACTTACTTGAAACCATTGATAGAGAAGAAGAATAAAAGTCTTGAAGATCTTGAAGAAGAAGAACTCTTGGTCTTGAAGCCCTCTTAGGATTGTTGCAAAAGAAAGCAATAAGAACAAGAGATCCAACCTCCTCCTTGCTTTTATAGAAGAGAGCAAACCAAAGATGGAAAGAAGAAAAAGGTAAGTGTTACTAATTAGTAACCTTACCAAAAGAAAGAGATTAGAAGGATTCTTTCCCAAAAGAAAGATATCTTGAGGGATTCTCTCCCAAAAAGAAATCAATGAGAGATTTTCTCCCAAAAGATAGGATCAATGAAGGATTCTTTCCCAAAAGAAAGATATCTTGAGATATTCTCTCCCAAAATAAAGGGAACATGAGAGATTCTCTCCAAGTAAAGATATTCTTAGATATTCTCTATCCAAATGAGATATTTTTGGATATTCTTTACAAAAATGACACCATATGAGATCTAAGCCATTTCAAAAGCTTAAGGTCCCGTGGGTTAGCCCATATGAGCCAGGTTTGACCACCTAGGCACTAAAAACTATATATATATATATATTTGGGCTTTTAGTCAAAGAGAAATCCCTCTTACCAAGGGTATACAAAAATGGTTCCATGCCTATTTTGAGTTGACTCGACCATACAAAAGAGAATTCCAAGCCCCATGAGCTTCCAAAAATCAAACCATCCAGCCTCATATACCAAATTGAGCCAAAATCTTGAAATTGACATTCCACAAAAATCCAAACCAAAACCTGGTCCCCTAACTTGCCACATACAGCTTGTTAGGTCACAAGACCAAATCCAAAAACCAAAACCTGATCCCCTAACTTGCCACATACAGCCTGTTAGGTCACAAGATCAAAACCAAAATTGATCCCCCCAACATTCCACATACAGTTTGTTGGGTCACACGGTCAAAACCATACCCGACCCCCTAACCTGCCACATACAGCCTGTTAGGGCACAAGGTCAAAACCCAAATCCACATCCCTGATGTCATCTTCAAAACTTCGCCTCGAGATGGTATGTGATCCCTTTCACTACCATAAAATTCCCCTGGAAGCTCCAAAAGGCTACAAATACCAAAAAGAAAGACTGCTCAAAGACTCTTGGTCAAGTCACAGGCTCTCCTTCACAAATCTCTTCGAGGCACATCGACTACAAATGTTAAGCAACTCGTCGCTGTACCTCGAGGGTGCATTTGTTGACACCAAAAATGTCACTTTGCCTCTTCAAGATCCAAAGAGCTACATGAAGTCGCAACCTGCCATAAATAGGCAATGCTACTTCCAAAAAATTAAATCTTGTCAGAATCAATCAAAAACTACAAGATCCTTCAAGACAGCCAAAAGAGGAGTACACAAGAAGTTTCGGGCCATTTCAAAATCATTTGGCCTAACTTCGCTTCTCCGGCAGCTGAAAAGGAGCTCCCGGCGGTGAAAGCATCGGAGACACTAAAACTGCGATCAGAGCCGATGGATGGTCTCAAAATACAAGCAAAAGGTTCCACGTCAAGTTCCGAGTCAAACCGACAACGTTTGACCCTACATCAACCCTCGAACATCTAAATCAAGCCTCTCGGCGGTGAGAACTACCGATGTAAGACCCCGACCCGAGAGACCTCGATTAGAGTAAATTAAGTGTGTTTTAGTTTTAAGTGTGTCTAGTGGTTCTTGGATTAGTTTGGGGATTAGAATAGCTTTTATAATAGCTTTGGGGAATTTGGAGAGGCTTTTTACTTGTGGGACCCTTTGGGGGTTCTTGTTACGAATTGTGTGAGATTGGGGGTTTACCGATGATTTCTAAAAATTGTGTTTTTAACCCCATTTGGACTTATTTTGTTAATCCCTACCACTTTCATGTTGACATCGTTCCCATTCGAGAGCCCTAAACCAGGTTTTTCGCAGTTTGAGGGCAAAATGGTCTTTTTACCCAAAATCTGGATACCGATTTCAATGTCACCAAAATGTGCAAAATATATACTTTTTGGAAACTAGAAATTTCGCCGATCAACTTTGTCTTCTTCGTCGAATTCGTTTGAAGCCCCAAAAATCATGTTTTGAGCCCGAGAAATCTTTTAAGTTGTGGGCCCCATTCCCACTTACTATATATAGAAAGCTTCTTATTTATTTTTTTCCGTTTCTGGCAAAAACCCTAAAAGGAGAAGAGATTTCCAGCCCTAGGGTTTTCCCTTGCCTTTTTCTTGCTTCTTCATCTTTAATCCTTCACCAAGTTAGTGCTAATGGAGAAATAGAGGTTACAATCTTCTTCCTCGTCTCAAGGGCTTCATTTTGACACCATTTTAGAAGAAAACCGCCCACTCCAAGACTTCCTTTAGACAACACCTTGCTTTTTGAAGAACTTCTTTGTAAGTGATCTTCTTAAAAGTTTTAGAATCTTGTTTGTTTAGCCTTAGGGAAGCTCCATTTCGTTTATTGGAAGATTTCATTTTGTTTTACTCGGATTTTGATATTTTAGGGTTTGGATTTGAGGGTTTTTGTATAGGTGTTTGATTGTGGGCTTAAGAAGTGATTAGAGCTCAATTTGATTGGCATTGGACCCAAGGCAAGTGGATGAAATGATTCTCATGTGTTTATAATGTTTTATGCAAAATCTTGATTTATCTTTATTGATAGTTTTAATCGTTTATCATGCTTGATGGTTTGGTATTATTGATTTTAAATGATGATTTGATGAGATGAGGAGGTTAAGGAAGGGCCCAAATATTCAGGAAGTTATGTTTGGAAGAAAGGAAATGGATAGGAGTTGGACAAGAGAAGAATTCAACAAAATGGGTTGAGATTCGTCCCTGAACCGATCGATCGCCCATCAGGTCCGATCGATCGGGCTGTAAATAACTGGGAGTGTTTTCAGAACTGATCGATCGCCCATCAGGTCCGATCGATCGGACTGTAAATAACTGTGGACGTTTCAGGACCGATCGATCGGCCAATGAGTCTGATCGATCGGACTGAAATGAGATGAACTACAAAATAATGGAATTGTGGGACTGTTCTCCAGATTCATTTCAAGCCCATACTCAAGTCCAATTCAGCTCTATCCCTTCTCTTCTTATTTGAAGGCATTGAACCCGTAATGATGCATTTGAACCCATGAAAGATTTGAGTAAATTGTGATGGGTTGCAGTGGGGAGGTATTGTTTGTAGCCCAAATGTTATTTAAGGACTCGTAAGGCATTACATGAAGTCCGGAAGAAGGAGGAATCTCATCATGGAGATTCCATGAGGTTGTCTAGATTGACCAATGTGTATAAGGACCCGGAATGTCCCTAACTCTTAACGAATAACAAATTACATCATGATAGACATACGGGACCCTATTCACACTGAATCAATTCTAGGAACCCCATGGTTTAGCCTGTAAATGTGTGCGAAACTATTTATATTGGATTTTCAACCAAACTCCTATTTTGGGATTTCAACCCATGATATGTGAGTACACTTGACCGAGGGCATTGTGTTACCATATTGTTAATTTGTTTAGACCTGTCCCGACTTTTATGCGTCTTATACCTATGGGTACCCCACTCCGTTATGTGTATTTATTTGCTTTGATTTTTGCATGTTACCTATGAGTCGGCACCACTAAGCTTGGATAACCTTATCGGTTTGATCCACCGGTTTGGATATCCCCCTTCTGTTATACCCGCTGCAGCATGGTTCCCGCCTCGCCTCGATATACCCATTTCGCTACCGTGGTCCCGCAGAGTATTATAAGTATTTATTATATAAAATCGTTGACTCTCCTCACCTCGTGTGACTGAGGTTAACGTCGTTGATTCTCCTCACCTCGTGTGACTGAGGTCAATGTCCCGATGTGCTCTCTTCACTTCGGTGAGAGTGGATGTAGCTTTGTGTGGTTGCCATCTTGACTGTTCCTTATCCTTGGTACCTCTCTTGTTTTATATCGTTCATGTTGCTATTTAACAAATGATGCCTTATCTTTTATGAAAATTCATTATTTATCTAGGTTTCGCTATGTTTCTAAAGGCATCATGGTTTTGAATTATTGTTGTATCTTTTCATCCACCTGCCAGACCGTCGTGTCTGATCCATTTATTTTGGTACTCAGGTCCCGAGCTTATTGCCATTGAGGAGGAGCCTGAGGAGGCGGTCGGTGAACCGCAGCGAGTGATTGAGTGGCAAGCCGACGATGTCATGTAGACACTCGGCCTTGCCTTGGGAACGTCACATTTTGGGAACTTATGATATTTTTAATTTAGGTTTTTGTTGGTTGTATGGTCTTTGTTGACCATTATTTTGGGGCATTAATCAACTGATCTTTTGTAATTACACTTAAAGTTACTTTTGGGGAATATGCTTATAATCATTGCTCATTTTGATATATTGTCATGTTAATCATAGGTCAATCTCATTTATGGGATGGAATAACATTATTATGATTTGCTACACGCTTCCGTAATCTTGAGAATGTGTTCGATATGGTTGTATGTGAGATGATGTGTAAAGATAATCCTCACCGCGAAACCCTGTGGGAAATCACGTGCACGGATAAATGCTCTTTTAATTTCGTGTGCGGTTTAGCCAAAGAGATGCACGTGGCGCGGCATCATCACTGTCCCGATCCCGGACTTGGCCTATTTTCCCCTAGTCCCGGTCCGGGGTCGCGACAGGACTGGTATCAGAGCGGGACATGTTTCAGGCAATTAAAAGAAACTAGAAATCTTAAGTACGTCGCGAGGATTCATTAGATAGAATCGTGTGAGCAATGTGTGACCACCCTGTACTTGATTTATATGTGCTAACAATTTGTTTTGCAGCGTTATGCCACCTCGCAAAAGAGCAGCAAACAGTAATCACGTTGCTAGTAACAGTGAGAATACATGGCCTATTGCAGAGGAACCACAGGACAACAATATGCAGAACCAATTCCAACAGATGATGCAGGCTATGATAGACCAACAACGCCAGGCAAATGAGAACCAGGCTAGACTCCAAGCACAAGCATATGAGACACAGACCAGATTGCAAGAATAGATGCTTAAGAAAGACGAGGATCATGCTAGGGGATAGCTCAAATGCAAGCACAGTTGTTGGGGATATTAGAAAGGAGACCGGAACCAATTTCAGTTGCACCACCTGGTCCGGTAAACATTAGAGGAAATGATCCCGATGTGTTGTATGAGCGGTTCAGGAAGAGAGGACCGAAAGAATTTTTAGGGACAGAGGATCCAATGGCAGCAGATGACTGGCTTGAACACACCGAGAACATATTTGAGATCTTCACATGTACGGGTGTAGAACGAGTACAGCTTGCAGCCTCTATGTTCACAGGCATAGCAGATATATGGTGGAAGACCATCAAAGCAGAATATAGGGCAATGGCTGATGCAGAAGCTTGGGCTAACTTCAAGAGACAATTTGGAGAGAAATATGTACCTACACATGTCAAGAGGTAAAAGGCAGCGGAATTTCAGCAACTTGTGCAAGGGAACATGACAGTCCTCGAATACCTCACCAAATTCGAGAGATTGTCAAGGTATGCACCGGAGTTGGTAGACACGGAGGAGAAGAAGATAACCAAGTTCCTTGGAGGACTTCGCCCAATTATTGAGAGGGATGCTACCGGGGTTGTACCACCCGCCACCTTTGAAGAAGCTGTCATGAGAGCATACAAATTTGAAAACTTCCATAATAAGATCATCAAGAATCAAGGAAAGGGTCAAGGCCAGTAGCAGAACTATCAGCAAAGAAACAATCAGAACAAAAGGCCAAGGCAAGAGCAGAATACACAGAATCCAGTGGTTTGTATCCACTGTGGGAAAAACCATTAGAGTACTAATTGCCGTTTTATTACGGGAGCATGCTTTAGATGTGGCTCCATGAACCACCAAATGAAGGATTGTCCAAGGCCGGATAGACATAATAGGCAACAGCAAGGAGCACAGCATCAGGCACCACCTCAGAATGCATTAGTAATTCAGAATCAAGCAAGGCCACTACAGCAACAGGCACCACTGCAGCAGCATAGGCCACAGCAGCAACACAAGCCCGTCAGCAAGAGCAGAACCAGAATCAGAATCAGCGTCCTCAGAATCAGAACAGGAATGCACAACAAGGCAGGCAACAGCAAGGACAGAACAGGCCACAACAGAGGGCACAACTTTATGCTGTCAATAGAGCGGATGCAGAGGCTGAAGGCAATGTAGTGGAAGGTACACTTCTCGTCTGTGGTTTTGAGGCTAGGGTTTTGTTTGACCCTGGCTCTACTCACTCATTTCTATCTCCAAAATTTGCTAAGTTGATTGATATGCATGCTAGAGAATTGAGTTTCATTTTGACTGTGACTACCCCTTTAGGTAAGGAAGTTGTTTGTAGAACTTTTTACCCTAGTTGTCCAGTCATGATAGGAGAAGTAGTATTACCGGCAGATCTCATTTTATTAGAGATGCAGGATTTTGATGTCATCCTATGAATGGGTTGGTTAGCAGGATACCATGCTACGATGGATTGTTTCTATAAAACCCTAACTTTTAAGTTAGAGGAGACCCAGGCAGGGGTGTTGTTCCAGGGAGAGAGGAGTAGTTCTGGTGCAGGGTTTATTTCAGCGTTGAAGGCTGATAGGCTTCTAAAAAGTGGTTGTGAGGTTATTTGGTGTTTATCACGGAGGATAAACGGTCCCAAGGGGTGGAGGAGATCCCAATTGTTTGTGAATTTCCGGATGTTTTCCCAGAGGAGATACCAGGATTGCCACCCATTAGAGGGATAGACTTCACTATTGAGTTGTTACCGGGGACCGCTCCGATATCTATTGCACCTTACAGAATGGCTCCGACAGAATTGGGAGAGTTGAAGATGCAATTGCAAGAACTTTTGGACAAAGGTCTTGTGAGACCTAGTGTGTCACCGTGGGGAGCACCAGTTTTGTTTGTGAAAAAAAAGGATGGTTCTATGAGAATGTGTATTGACTATAAAAGATTGAACCAAGTGACCATCAAAAACAAATATCCACTACCAAGGATAGATGAATTGTTTGATCAGTTGCAAGGAGCTGCTTACTTTTCGAAGATTGATTTGAGGTCAAGCTACCATCAGTTGAGAGTTAGAGATTCAGATGTACCAAAAACAGCCTTTCGGACAAGATATGGACATTATGAGTTTCTAGTGATGCCATTTGGTTTGACTAATGCACCGGTAGTTTTCATGGCGTTGATGAACAAAATATTTACAGAGTATTTGGATCAGTTCACAGTAGTGTTTATTGATGATATTTTAGTGTATTCCAAGACCAAAGAAGAGCACGAAGAACATTTGAGGATAGCACTCCAGCTTTTGAGGGAGAATCAGTTGTTTGCAAAACTTAGTAAGTGTGAATTTTGGTTGGACCAAGTCACATTTTTTGGTCATATCATCTCTAGGGAAGGATTATCAGTGGACCCGTCCAAGATTGAGGCAGTTATGAATTGGGACAGACCGAAGAATGCATCAGAGATCAGGAGTTTTCTTGGGTTGGCATGGTATTATCGGAGGTTTGTGCAAGGATTTTCGTCGATTGCGTCACCTTTGACGAAGTTGACAAGGAAGAATGCACCATATGTTTGGACGGACAAGTGTGAAGCTAGTTTCCAAGAGCTGAAGAAGAGATTGACTATAGCTCCAGTCCTTACTTTGCCATCTGGGAACGGCGGTTTTACCATTTTTACCGATGCTTCCAATGTTGGACTTGGATGCGTGTTAATGCAAGATGGGAAGGTAGTTGCATATGGATCCCGGCAGTTGAAAGATCATGAGAGGAACTATGCAACACATGATCTCGAGTTGGCCGCAGTTGTTTTAGCCTTAAAGATGTGGAGACACTACCTCTATGGAGAGAAGTTTGAGGTTCACTCCGACCACCGTAGTTTATAGTACTTATTTTCTCAGAAGGAGTTGAACATGAGGCAGAGGAGATGGATGGAATATATCAAGGACTACGATTTTCCAATCAAGTATCACCCGGGGAAAGCGAATGTAGTTGCAGATGCCTTGAGTAGAAAGTCGGTGAGCATGGCAAGTCTTCGGGGGACTTACGTGGTACAACAGTTAGAAGAGTTGGGAATAGAATTTCAACCACTAAGAGAGGGTGTCATGTTGGCAAATATGTCAGTGTCAGAGCCTTCTTTTATTCAGAAGATCAAAGAGAATCAGTTGCAAGATCCAGAGTTGGCTAAGATTTTTGAGCATTTAGCAGACCGTCCGGATTTTCGTGTTGTATATGGAGTTTTGTACTACCAAGACCGCCTATGTGTGCCTAACTTGGAGGACTTGAGGAATGATATCATGACTGAGGCTCACAATACCAAGTATTCCATACACCCGGGCAGTACGAAGATGTACCAGAATTTAAAGGGCAGATTTTGGTGGAATAACATGAAAAGAGAGATAGCAGCTTTTGTCTCTAGATGTTTGACATGTCAGTTGATCAAGGCGGAACACCAGAAGCCTCCAGGGTTACTACGGCCATTAGAGATTCCGGAATGGAAATGGGAGCACATTACCATGGATTTCATCTCGGGATTACCGAAGACTAGCAAGGGCAATGATGTTATTTGGGTCATAGTGGACCGTCTCACCAAGTCAGCTCATTTCCTACTGATGAAGACTGGAAAGAAGATGCACATGTTACCTTTGGCACAGTTGTTTGTCACCGAGATCGTCAGTCATCATGGACAGCCAATTTCCATCACATCCGATAGAGATAGCAGATTTGTCTCGAGATTTTGGAAGACATTGCATGAGTCTATGGGTACGAAGTTACAGTTCAGCACAGCCTATCACCCACAGACCGATGGTCAGTCAGAGAGGACAATTCAGACACTTGAGGATATGCTCCGAGCTTGTGTGTTAGATTTCAAGACTCAGTGGGATGAAGCCTTACCGTTGTGTGAGTTCGCTTACAACAATAGTTTCCACTATGGCAGAAGGTGTAGGACACCTGTGTGTTGGGAAGAAGTTGGTACTCGCAGTTTCCATGGTCCAACTATTGTTAGTGAGACAAGTGACAAGGTCAAGTTGATCCAAGAACGTCTGAAAGTGGCTCAGAGTAGACAGAAGAGTTATGCAGACTCTCACAGAAGGGATTTACAATTCAAAGAAGGAGATAAGGTTTCTTGAAAGTGTCACCTACTCGTGGAACCTTGAGATTTGGACAGAAGGGCAAATTGTCTAGGAGGTACATTGGACCGTATGACATTGTGAGTAGGATTGGTGATGTGGCTTACAGGTTAGCCTTACCACCTGAGCTCTCTGGCGTACATAATGTTTTCCATGTATCTATGTTGAAGAAGTACGTTCCCGACGGACTACACATACTCCGTTATGAACCGTTGGAAATCCGAGAAGATGCTACTTATGTTAAGAAGCCTAAGCAGATCATTGACACCAAGGAACAAGAATTAAGAACTCGGACTATTCAGTGGGTCAAAGTGCTTTGGGAAAATCATGGACCAGAAGAAGCAACATGGGAATTACGAGATCAAGTTCAGAAGAAGTACCCACATCTCCTACCGGAGGTGAGTTTTAATTTCCATTTGGAGGACCAAATGTCCTAAGGGGTGGAAGATGTAAGACCCCGACCCGAGAGACCTCGATTAGAGTTAATTAAGTGTGTTTTAGTTTTAAGTGTGTCTAGTGGTTTTTGGATTAGTTTGGGGATTAGAATAGCTTTTATAATAGCTTTTGGGAATTTAAAGAGCCTTTTTACTTGTGGGACCCTTTGGGGGTTCTTGTTACGAATTGTGTGAGATTGGGGGTTTACCGATGATTTCTAAAAATTGTGTTTTTAACCCCATTTGGACTTATTTTGTTAATCCCTAAAACTTTCATGTTGACATCGTTCCCATTCGAGAGCCCTAAACCAGGTTTTTCGCAGTTTGAGGGCAAAATGGTCTTTTTACCCAAAATCTGGACACCGATTTCAATGTCACCAAAATGTGCAAAATATATACTTTTTGGAAACTAGAAATTTCGCCGATCAACTTTGTCTTCTTCGTCGAATTCGTTTGAAGCCCCAAAAATCATGTTTTGAGCCCGAGAAGTCTTTTAAGTTGTGGGCCCCATTCCCACTTACTATATATAGAAAGCTTCTTATTTATTTTTTTCCATTTCTGGCAAAAACCCTAAAAGGAGAAGAGATTTCCAGCCCTAGGGTTTTCCCTTGCCTTTTTCTTGCTTCTTCATCTTCAATCCTTCACCAAGTTAGTGCTAATGGAGAAATAGAGGTTACAATCTTCTTCCTCGTCTCAAGGGCTTCATTTTGACACCATTTTAGAAGAAAACCGCCCACTCCAAGACTTCCTTTAGACAACACCTTGCTTTTTGAAGAACTTCTTTGTAAGTGATCTTCTTAAAAGTTTTAGAATCTTGTTTGTTTAGCCTTAGGGAAGCTCCATTTCGTTTATTGGAAGATTTCATTTTGTTTTACTCGGATTTTGATATTTTAGGGTTTGGATTTGAGGGTTTTTGTATAGGTGTTTGATTGTGGGCTTAAGAAGTGATTAGAGCTCAATTTGATTGGCATTGGACCCAAGGCAAGTGGATGAAATGATTCTCATGTGTTTATAATGTTTTATGCAAAATCTTGATTTATCTTTATTGATAGTTTTAATCGTTTATCATGCTTGATGGTTTGGTATTATTGATTTTAAATGATGATTTGATGAGATGAGGAGGTTAAGGAAGGGCCCAAATATTCAGGAAGTTATGTTTGGAAGAAAGGAAATGGATAGGAGTTGGACAAGAGAAGAATTCAACAAAATGGGTTGAGATTCGTCCCTGAACCGATCGATCGCCCATCAGGTCCGATCGATCGGGCTGTAAATAACTGGGAGTGTTTTCAGAACCGATCGATCGCCCATCAGGTCCGATCGATCGGACTGTAAATAACTGGGAGTGTTTTCATAATCGATCGATCGCCCATCAGGTCCGATCAATCGGACTGTAAATAACTGTGGACGTTTCAGGACCGATCGATCGGCCAATGAGTCCGATCGATCGGACTGAAATGAGATGAACTACAAAATAAGGGAATTGTGGGACTGTTCTCGAGATTCATTTCAAGCCCATACTCAAGTCCAATTCAGCTCTATCCCTTCTCTTCTTTTTTGAAGGCATTGAACCCGTAATGATGCATTTGAACCCATGAAAGATTTGAGTAAATTGTGATGGGTTGCAGTGGGGAGGTATTGTTTGTAGCCCAAATGTTATTTAAGGACTCGTAAGGCATTACATGAAGTCCGGAAGAAGGAGGAATCTCATCATGGAGATTCCATGAGGTTGTCTAGATTGACCAATGTGTATAAGGACCCGGAATGTCCCTAACTCTTAAAGAATAACAAATTACATCATGATAGACATACGGGACCCTATTCACCCTGAATCAATTCTAGGAACCCCATGGTTTAGCCTGTAAATGTGTGCGAAACTATTTATATTGGATTTTCAACCAAACTCCTATTTTGGGATTTCAACCCATGATATGTGAGTACACTTGACCGAGGGCATTGTGTTACCATATTGTTAATTTGTTTAGACCTGTCCCGACTTTTATGCGTCTTATACCTATGGGTACCCCACTCCGTTATGTGTATTTATTTGCTTTGATTTTTGCATGTTACCTACGAGTCGGCACCACTAAGCTTGGATAACCTTATCGGTTTGATCCACCGGTTTGGATATCCCCCTTCTGTTATACCCGCTGCAGCATGGTTCCCGCCTCGCCTCGATATACCCGTTTCGCTACCGTGGTCCCGCAGAGTATTATAAGTATTTATTATATAAAATCGTTGACTCTCCTCACCTCGTGTGACTGAGGTTAACGTCGTTGATTCTCCTAACCTCGTGTGACTGAGGTCAATGTCCCGATGTGCTCTCTTCACTTCGGTGAGAGTGGATGTAGCTTTGTGTGGTTGCCATCTTGACTGTTCCTTATCCTTGGTACCTCTCTTGTTTTATATCGTTCATGTTGCTATTTAACAAATGATGCCTTATCTTTTATGAAAATTCATTATTTATCTAGGTTTCGCTATGTTTCTAAAGGCATCATGGTTTTGAATTATTGTTGTATCTTTTCATCCACCTGCCAGACCGTCGTGTCTGATCCATTTATTTTGGTACTCAGGTCCCGAGCTTATTGCCATTGAGGAGGAGCCTGAGGAGGCGGTCGGTGAACCGCAGCGAGTGATTGAGTGGCAAGCCGACGATGTCATGTAGACACTCGGCCTTGCCTTGAGAACGTCACATTTTGGGAACTTATGATATTTTTAATTTAGGTTTTTGTTGGTTGTATGGTCTTTGTTGACCATTATTTTGGGGCATTAATCAACTGATCTTTTGTAATTACACTTAAAGTTACTTTTGGGGAATATGCTTATAATCATTGCTCATTTTGATATATTGTCATGTTAATCATAGGTCAATCTCATTTATGGGATGGAATAACATTATTATGATTTGCTACACGCTTCCGTAATCTTGAGAATGTGTTCGATATGGTTGTATGTGAGATGATGTGTAAAGATAATCCTCACCGCGAAACCCTGTGGGAAATCACGTGCACGGATAAATGCTCTTTTAATTTCGTGTGCGGTTTAGCCAAAGAGATGCACGTGGCGCGGCATCATCACTGTCCCGATCCCGGACTTGGCCTATTTTCCCCTAGTCCCGGTCCGGGGTCGCGACAGGACTGGTATCAGAGCGGGACATGTTTCAGGCAATTAAAAGAAACTAGAAATCTTAAGTACGTCGCGAGGATTCATTAGATAGAATCGTGTGAGCAATGTGTGACCACCCTGCACTTGATTTATATGTGCTAACAATTTGTTTTGCAGCGTTATGCCACCTCGCAAAAGAGCAGCAAACAGTAATCACGTTGCTAGTAATAGTGAGAATACATGGCCTATTGCAGAGGAACCACAGGACAACAATATGCAGAACCAATTCCAACAGATGATGCAGGCTATGATAGACCAACAACGCCAGGCAAATGAGAACCAGGCTAGACTCCAAGCACAAGCATATGAGACACAGACCAGATTGCAAGAACAGATGCTTAAGAAAGACGAGGATCATGCTAGGGAGATAGCTCAAATGCAAGCACAGTTGTTGGGGATATTAAAAAGGAGACCGGAACCAATTTCAGTTGCACCACCTGGTCCGGTAAACATTAGAGGAAATGATCCCGATGTGTTGTATGAGCGGTTCAGGAAGAGAGGACCGATAGAATTTTTAGGGACAGAGGATCCAATGGCAGCAGATGACTGGCTTGAACACACCGAGAACATATTTGAGATCTTCACATGTACGGGTGTAGAACGAGTACAGCTTGCAGCCTCTATGTTCACAGGCATAGCAGATATATGGTGGAAGACCATCAAAGCAGAATATAGGGCAATGGCTGATGCAGAAGCTTGGGCTAACTTTAAGAGACAATTTGGAGAGAAATATGTACCTACACATGTCAAGAGGTAAAAGGCAGCGGAATTTCAGCAACTTGTGCAAGGGAACATGACAGTCCTCGAATACCTCACCAAATTCGAGAGATTGTCAAGGTATGCACCGGAGTTGGTAGACACGGAGGAGAAGAAGATAACCAAGTTCCTTGGAGGACTTCGCCCAATTATTGAGAGGGATGCTACCGGGGTTGTACCACCCGCCACCTTTGAAGAAGCTGTCATGAGAGCATACAAATTTGAAAACTTCCATAATAAGATCATCAAGAATCAAGGAAAGGGTCAAGGCCAGTAGCAGAACTATCATCAAAGAAACAATCAGAACAAAAGGCCAAGGCAAGAGCAGAATACACAGAATCCAGTGGTTTGTATCCACTGTGGGAAAAACCATTAGAGTACTAATTGCCGTTTTATTACGGGAGCATGCTTTAGATGTGGCTCCATGAACCACCAAATGAAGGATTGTCCAAGGCCGGATAGACATAATAGGCAACAGCAAGGAGCACAGCATCAGGCACCACCTCAGAATGCATTAGTAATTCAGAATCAAGCAAGGCCACTACAGCAACAGGCACCACTGCAGCAGCATAGGCCACAGCAGCAACAACAAGCCCGTCAGCAAGAGCAGAACCAGAATCAGAATCAGCGTCCTCAGAATCAGAACAGGAATGCACAACAAGGCAGGCAACAGCAAGGACAGAACAGGCCACAACAGAGGGCACAACTTTATGCTGTCAATAGAGCGGATGCAGAGGCTGAAGGCAATGTAGTGGAAGGTACACTTCTCGTCTGTGGTTTTGAGGCTAGGGTTTTGTTTGACCCTGGCTCTACTCACTCATTTCTATCTCCAAAATTTGCTAAGTTGATTGATATGCATGCTAGAGAATTGAGTTTCATTTTGACTGTGACTACCCCTTTAGGTAAGGAAGTTGTTTGTAGAACTTTTTACCCTAGTTGTCCAGTCATGATAGGAGAAGTAGTATTACCGGCAGATCTCATTTTATTAGAGATGCAGGATTTTGATGTCATCCTATGAATGGGTTGGTTAGCAGGATACCATGCTACGATGGATTGTTTCTATAAAACCCTAACTTTTAAGTTAGAGGAGACCCAGGCAGGGGTGTTGTTCCAGGGAGAGAGGAGTAGTTCTGGTGCAGGGTTTATTTCAGCGTTGAAGGCTGATAGGCTTCTAAAAAGTGGTTGTGAGGTTATTTGGTGTTTATCACGGAGGATAAACGGTCCCAAGGGGTGGAGGAGATCCCAATTGTTTGTGAATTTCCGGATGTTTTCCCAGAGGAGATACCAGGATTGCCACCCATTAGAGAGATAGACTTCACTATTGAGTTGTTACCGGGGACCGCTCCGATATCTATTGCACCTTACAGAATGGCTCCGACAGAATTGGGAGAGTTGAAGATGCAATTGCAAGAACTTTTGGACAAAGGTCTTGTGAGACCTAGTGTGTCACCGTGGGGAGCACCAGTTTTGTTTGTGAAAAAAAAGGATGGTTCTATGAGAATGTGTATTGACTATAAAAGATTGAACCAAGTGACCATCAAAAACAAATATCCACTACCAAGGATAGATGAATTGTTTGATCAGTTGCAAGGAGCTGCTTACTTTTCGAAGATTGATTTGAGGTCAAGCTACCATCAGTTGAGAGTTAGAGATTCAGATGTACCAAAAACAGCCTTTCGGACAAGATATGGACATTATGAGTTTCTAGTGATGCCATTTGGTTTGACTAATGCACCGGTAGTTTTCATGGCGTTGATGAACAAAATATTTGCAGAGTATTTGGATCAGTTCACATTAGTGTTTATTGATGATATTTTAGTGTATTCCAAGACCAAAGAAGAGCACGAAGAACATTTGAGGATAGCACTCCAGCTTTTGAGGGAGAATCAGTTGTTTGCAAAACTTAGTAAGTGTGAATTTTGGTTGGACTAAGTCACATTTTTTGGTCATATCATCTCTAGGGAAGGATTATCAGTGGACCCGTCCAAGATTGAGGCAGTTATGAATTGGGACAGACCGAAGAATGCATCAGAGATCAGGAGTTTTCTTGGGTTGGCATGGTATTATCGGAGGTTTGTGCAAGGATTTTCGTCGATTGCGTCACCTTTGACGAAGTTGACAAGGAAGAATGCACCATATGTTTGGACGGACAAGTGTGAAGCTAGTTTCCAAGAGCTGAAGAAGAGATTGACTATAGCTCCAGTCCTTACTTTGCCATCTGGGAACGGCGGTTTTACCATTTTTACCGATGCTTCCAATGTTGGACTTGGATGCGTGTTAATGCAAGATGGGAAGGTAGTTGCATATGGATCCCGGCAGTTGAAAGATCATGAGAGGAACTATGCAACACATGATCTCGAGTTGGCCGCAGTTGTTTTAGCCTTAAAGATGTGGAGACACTACCTCTATGGAGAGAAGTTTGAGGTTCACTCCGACCACCGTAGTTTATAGTACTTGTTTTCTCAGAAGGAGTTGAACATGAGGCAGAGGAGATGGATGGAATATATCAAGGACTACGATTTTCCAATCAAGTATCACCCGGGGAAAGCGAATGTAGTTGCAGATGCCTTGAGTAGAAAGTCGGTGAGCATGGCAAGTCTTCGGGGGACTTACGTGGTACAACAGTTAGAAGAGTTGGGAATAGAATTTCAACCACTAAGAGAGGGTGTCATGTTGGCAAATATGTCAGTGTCAGAGCCTTCTTTTATTCAGAAGATCAAAGAGAATCAGTTGCAAGATCCAGAGTTGGCTAAGATTTTTGAGCATTTAGCAGACCGTCCGGATTTTCGTGTTGTAGATGGAGTTTTGTACTACCAAGACCGCCTATGTGTGCCTAACTTGGAGGACTTGAGGAATGATATCATGACTGAGGCTCACAATACCAAGTATTCCATACACCCGGGCAGTACGAAGATGTACCAGAATTTAAAGGGCAGATTTTGGTGGAATAACATGAAAAGAGAGATAGCAGCTTTTGTCTCTAGATGTTTGACATGTCAGTTGATCAAGGCGGAACACCAGAAGCCTCCAGGGTTACTACGGCCATTAGAGATTCCGGAATGGAAATGGGAGCACATTACCATGGATTTCATCTCGGGATTACCGAAGACTAGCAAGGGCAATGATGTTATTTGGGTCATAGTGGACCGTCTCACCAAGTCAGCTCATTTCCTACTGATGAAGACTGGAAAGAAGATGCACATGTTACCTTTGGCATAGTTGTTTGTCACCGAGATCGTCAGTCATCATGGACAGCCAATTTCCATCACATCCGATAGAGATAGCAGATTTGTCTCGAGATTTTGGAAGACATTGCATGAGTCTATGGGTACGAAGTTACAGTTCAGCACAGCCTATCACCCACAGACCGATGGTCAGTCAGAGAGGACAATTCAGACACTTGAGGATATGCTCCGAGCTTGTGTGTTAGATTTCAAGACTCAGTGGGATGAAGCCTTACCGTTGTGTGAGTTCGCTTACAACAATAGTTTCCACTATGGCAGAAGGTGTAGGACACCTGTGTGTTGGGAAGAAGTTGGTACTCGCAGTTTCCATGGTCCAACTATTGTTAGTGAGACAAGTGACAAGGTCAAGTTGATCCAAGAACGTCTGAAAGTGGCTCAGAGTAGACAGAAGAGTTATGCAGACTCTCACAGAAGGGATTTACAATTCAAAGAAGGAGATAAGGTTTTCTTGAAAGTGTCACCTACTCGTGGAACCTTGAGATTTGGACAGAAGGGCAAATTGTCTAGGAGGTACATTGGACCGTATGACATTGTGAGTAGGATTGGTGATGTGGCTTACAGGTTAGCCTTACCACCTGAGCTCTCTGGCGTACATAATGTTTTCCATGTATCTATGTTGAAGAAGTACGTTCCCGACGGACTACACATACTCCGTTATGAACCGTTGGAAATCCGAGAAGATGTTACTTATGTTAAGAAGCCTAAGCAGATCATTGACACCAAGGAACAAGAATTAAGAACTCGGACTATTCAGTGGGTCAAAGTGCTTTGGGAAAATCATGGACCAGAAGAAGCAACATGGGAATTACGAGATCAAGTTCCGAAGAAGTACCCACATCTCCTACCGGAGGTGAGTTTTAATTTCCATTTGGAGGACCAAATGTCCTAAGGGGTGGAAGATGTAAGACCCCGACCCGAGGACCTCGATTAGAGTTAATTAAGTGTGTTTTAGTTTTAAGTGTGTCTAGTGGTTTTTGGATTAGTTTGGGGATTAGAATAGCTTTTATAATAGCTTTGGGGAATTTAAAGAGCCTTTTTACTTGTGGGACCCTTTGGGGGTTCTTGTTACGAATTGTGTGAGATTGGGGGTTTACCGATGATTTCTAAAAATTATGTTTTTAACCCCATTTGGACTTATTTTGTTAATCCCTACAACTTTCATGTTGACATCGTTCCCATTCGAGAGCCCTAAACCAGGTTTTTCGCAGTTTGAGGGCAAAATGGTCTTTTTACCCAAAATCTGGACACCGATTTCAATGTCACCAAAATGTGCAAAATATATACTTTTTGGAAACTAGAAATTTCGCCGATCAACTTTGTCTTCTTCGTCGAATTCGTTTGAAGCCCCAAAAATCATGTTTTGAGCCCGAGAAGTCTTTTAAGTTGTGGGCCCCATTCCCACTTACTATATATAGAAAGCTTCTTATTTATTTTTTTCCATTTCTGGCAAAAACCCTAAAAGGAGAAGAGATTTCCAGCCCTAGGGTTTTCCCTTGCCTTTTTCTTGCTTCTTCATCTTCAATCCTTCACCAAGTTAGTGCTAATGGAGAAATAGAGGTTACAATCTTCTTCCTCGTCTCAAGGGCTTCATTTTGACACCATTTTAGAAGAAAACCGCCCACTCCAAGACTTCCTTTAGACAACACCTTGCTTTTTGAAGAACTTCTTTGTAAGTGATCTTCTTAAAAGTTTTAGAATCTTGTTTGTTTAGCCTTAGGGAAGCTCCATTTCGTTTATTGGAAGATTTCATTTTGTTTTACTCGGATTTTGATATTTTAGGGTTTGGATTTGAGGGTTTTTGTATAGGTGTTTGATTGTGGACTTAAGAAGTGATTAGAGCTCAATTTGATTGGCATTGGACCCAAGGCAAGTGGATGAAATGATTCTCATGTGTTTATAATGTTTTATGCAAAATCTTGATTTATCTTTATTGATAGTTTTAATCGTTTATCATGCTTGATGGTTTGGTATTATTGATTTTAAATGATGATTTGATGAGATGAGGAGGTTAAGGAAGGGCCCAAATATTCAGGAAGTTATGTTTGGAAGAAAGGGGAAAGAAAGGAAATAGATAGGAGTTGGACAAGAGAAGAATTCAACCAAATGGGTTGAGATTCGTCCCAGAACCGGTCGATCGCCCATCAGGTCCGATCGATCGGGCTGTAAATAACTGGGAGTGTTTTCAGAACCGATCGATCGCCCATCAGGTCCGATCGATCGGACTGTAAATAACTGGGAGTGTTTTCATAATCGATCGATCGCCCATCAGGTCCGATCAATCGGACTGTAAATAACTGTGGACGTTTCAGGACCGATCGATCGGCCAATGAGTCCGATCGATCGGACTGAAATGAGATGAACTACAAAATAAGGGAATTGTGGGACTGTTCTCGAGATTCATTTCAAGCCCATACTCAAGTCCAATTCAGCTCTATCCCTTCTCTTCTTTTTTGAAGGCATTGAACCCGTAATGATGCATTTGAACCCATGAAAGATTTGAGTAAATTGTGATGGGTTGTAGTGGGGAGGTATTGTTTGGAGCCCCAATGTTATTTAAGGACTCGTAAGGCATTACATGAAGTCCAGAGGAAGGAGGAATCTCATCATGGAGATTCCATGAGGTTTTCTAGATTGACCAATGTGTATAAGGACCCGGAATGTCCCTAACTCTTAAAGAATACCAAATTACATCATGATAGACATACGGGACCCTATTCACACTGAATCAATTCTAGGAACCCCATGGTTTAGCCTGTAAATGTGTGGGAAACTATTTATATTCGATTTTCAACCAAACTCCTATTTTGGGATTTCAACCCATGATATGTGAGTACACTTGACCGAGGGCATTGTGTTACCATATTGTTAATTTGTTTAGACCCGTCCCGACTTTTATGCGTCTTATACCTATGGGTACCCCGCTCCGTTATGTGTATTTATTTGCTTTGATTTTTGCATGTTACCTATGAGTCGGCACCACTAGGCTTGGATAACCTTATCGGTTTGATCAACCGGTTTGGATATCCCCCTTCTGTTATACCCGCTGCAGCATGGTTCCCGCCTCGCCTCGATATATCCCGATGTGCTCTCTTCACTTCGGTGAGAGAGGATGTAGCTTTGTGTGGTTGCCATCTTGACTGTTCCTTATCCTTGGTACCTCTACTGTTTTATATCGTTCATGTTGCTATTTAAGAAATGATGCATTATCTTTTATGAAAATTCATTATTTATCTAGGTTTCACTATGTTTCTAAAGGCATCATTGTTTTGAATTATTGTTGTATCTTTTCATCCACCTGCCAGACCGTCGTGTCTGATCCATTTATTTTGGTACTCAGGTCCCGAGCTTATTGCCATTGAGGAGGAGCCTGAGGAGGCGGTCGGTGAACCGCAGCGAGTGATTGAGTGGCAAGCCGACGATGTCATGTAGACACTCGGCCTTGCCTTGAGAACGTCACATTTTGGGAACTTATGATATTTTTAATTTAGGTTTTTGTTGGTTGTATGGTCTTTGTTGACCATTATTTTGGGGCATTAATCAACTGATCTTTTGTAATTACACTTAAAGTTATTTTTGGGGAATATGCTTATAATCATTGCTCATTCTGATATCTTGTCATGTTAATCATAGGTCAATCTCATTTATGGGATGGAATAACATTATTATGATTTGCTACACGCTTCTGCAATCTTGAGAATGTGTTCGATATGGTTGTATGTGAGATGATGTGTAAAGATAATCCTCACCGCGGAACCCTGTGGGAAATCACGTGCACGGATAAATACTCTTTTAAGTCCGTGTGCGGTTTAGCCAAAGAGATGCACGTGGCGCAGCATCATCACCGTCCCGATCCTAGACTTGGCCTATTTTCCCCTAGTCCCGGTCCGGGGTCGCGACAACCGAGGCCATCACTCATCAGATAGAGCATATGGACGGCTCCAAAATGCTTACAAAGGGCTACACGTCAAATTTCTGGTCATTTCGACAACATTTGACCATAGTTTGACGCTCGGAAGCCAAATCAGGCCTCTCGGCGGCGAAGCTCCCCGGGACCATGGTTTCCAAGACAGAGCCTATGGATCATCTTAAAATGACTCCAATAGGTTCCCTGTCAAATTTCAAGTCAATCGGACATCGGTTGACCGCACATCAAACCGCGAAATCTTCATCGCGACAAAAGCAAGTCTACTGGGATAGGACCCCAAACGGCTTCAAAACTCAAAAAAAAAGCCTATGGTTGGTCTTATTTATTGCTCAGGAGGCTTCACCTCAAATTTCAGGTCATTCCGACATCCTTTGGCCCAGTTTCAGCTTCTGATGGAAAATCGGCAGCTCTACGCAACAAAGTCTTCGGCTTTCTTGAAAAATTGGAAACTTTGAAAAATAAAATACAAGGATTCTCATCAGGTTTTCTATATGGAAATCAGGCCAATAAATGATAAAAAATGTCAAGGAAAAATACAGAAGAAAAAAGAATAAAAAAACAGCAAAAACGGACACAAAACGGGACAAAAGGGGGAAAACCCCCCCCCCTGGGTCGCAGGCCCCTGCGACCCTGGGGCTCGGGATCGCCCGGTGGGCCCCGAAAACCCCGTTTTTCGCCGTTTTTTCGGTATTCGAAGCGTCCGGCCTCTGGTATTTTCCAAAATTCATACTTTTGAGACACAAAATCCTATGACATCCGTCAAAAACATGGGTTAATCTTCAAGAGTATCAAAAACAACATTGATCGCCACCCGGTCAACCAAAAAAAAAGTGTGCTTTCTACCCGACCGATCGAGAAATCGACAGGACAGATGGTACCGACCCGCTGTTGGCAACCAACACCTGAAGTTACATGGTCATCTGATGTCGATCTACATGAAGATCCATCGATGATCATCGCCAGAAGAATCTCAAAAGACGTGGCACGGCCCGCGACTCTTCAACTGCTCGGCGACCACTTAATGCGATTAATTGACTAGCTTTATTACAGTCATTAATCCATTTCTTTGGACGGACCAATCAGAAGCAAGCATCCGGGAGTTACAAGTCAAGAGATTCATGGCATTTAACCCATGAAACTCCTCCCATCATGGCGATTAAAGGCGATTAAATGCCCTCAATCTCCTCCGGCCAATCAGAAGCCAAGAAAAAGGAGTTACAAAATAAAGAATTCAATCTTGTAACTCCTCCCTATATGTAGCTTTATGACAATGAAGGCTCATAAACCCTCGTAAATGCTACCTAGAAGTCTATAAATAGGAGAGCATTCCAAAGAAATCCAGATCGGAAAAAACACAGAGATCGGAAAAACGAGACAGATCCCAGATCAGAAAAATGCACAGAAATTCAGAGAAGGAAAAGAGAGAAAATTCTACGGAAGTTCTACACCAACCACCGCTACAAGGTGACAAAAGTCCCTTGGGGGGTAGCCCCCCCAAGGTCCTTGCCTTCTCCTTCTGCCTCCAAATGGCTTAGACATGGCTTTTCAGCCCGTCTACTCGGCTTTTTATTGGACATAGGACTTTCTTTTGGTCTTTGTCCTCTAAAAACCTGAGGTTATAGCCAAGCCAAGCGAATCAATAGCATCCTCTGTTCTCATCTGCATGGATGATGGCGAAGTCCACATATGGCTTACGACCGCCAATCTGAACGGGTCCCCCACAATCTCCTGAGAAGTTAGATCATCATTTTCTTGCTTTTCATTGTAGTTTGTATTTTTTTTAAAAGAGACAAAAATCACAACTCTTGTCTTTCATTATTGATAAGGATTGTAAAACGGCTATAAACGCCAAAATCGGCTATAAACGCCAAAAATCGGCTATAAACGCCAAAATCGGCTATAAATGCCAAAAAAATCGCCTTTCACTGCAAATCAAGAAAATGTCTATTTTCTTAAATATATGTGCAATGGAAAACTTGAAAGAAGTTGATTTCCTTTTTACTTGCGAAGGTTGATCTCCGGATCACCACTTGCAATTCCAAGTAAAATAGAAAATCTGGCACACCCACACAAAAGAAATGTTGATGCACGCCCCTTGCCCCCCGGTTACGAAAGGGTCGGACCCAACGGACTCGCACGTCCGCCGACCTCGGTAGGACCAGGCATCCAGGAGCGCGGTCCATCAGACATCTGGCCACATAGCCTGCAATCTCTTTCTTCATGTTGTTCCACCAGTAGTAGCTCCTCAGGTTCCTGTACATCTTAGTGCTGCCCGGGTGAATCGAATATCTGCTGTGATGTGCATCTGCTAAGATCTGGTCCTTCAACTCCTGGACGTCTGGTACACACAGTTTGTCCTGATAGTAGAGCACTCCTCCGATCAGTCTGAACTCTGGCCTCTGGTCAATCTGCTCGATCACTCTGACAAGCTTGGGATCGCTGCGTTGACTGTCCTTGACCTCTCCAAGTAATTCTGGTTCCCATGCGGACATGGTGGGAAGCATAACTCTATCGCTGAGCGGCTGAAACTGGACATCCAAGTTGCTAAAGACATCTGTCCACACACCCTCTGCTGCTAGAAAACTGACTAGGGCGGTCTTCCTGCTCAAAGGATCTGCTACGACGTTCGCCTTACCTGGGTGGTTTTTATAGGGAAGTCGTAATCCTTGAGGTACTCCATCCAACGCCTCTAACGGTTGTTGAGATCATGCTGAGTGAACAGGTACTGCAAACTGCGATGGTCTGAATGAACTTCGAACTTCTCTCCGTAGAGGTAGTGCCGCCACATCTTCAGGGCAAACACGACTGTTGCAAGCTCTAGATCGTGAGTAGCATACTTTTTCTCGTGTTCCTTCAACTGGCGTGATCCATAAGCGATGACTTTGGCCTCCTGCATCAAAACACAACCAAGACCGGTCCCTGAAGCATCGGTGAAGACCACAAAACTGCCTGTACCAGAAGGTAAAGATAAGATCAGTGCTGTCGTCAGTCTCTCCTTCATCTCTTGGAAACTTCTCTCACAAGCATCTGTCCACACGAACGGTACATCCTTCCTCGTCAGCTTGGTCAAAGGTGCTGAAATCGAAGAGAAGCTCTTGACGAATCTGCGGTAGTAGCCTGCTAAGCTAAGGAAACTCCGAACTTCCGTGACATTCTTCGGTCTTTCCCAGTTCACTACTGCCTCGATCTTCGCTGGATCCACTGCTAGGCCGTCTTTGGAGATGATATGTCCAAGGAAGACTACCTGCTCTAACCAGAACTCGCACTTGCTGAGCTTCGCGTATAGCTGGTTGTTACGCAACAACTGTAGAGATGTCCTTAAATGCTGTTCGTGCTCCTCTCTGGACTTGGAGTAGACCAACACGTCGTCGATGAACACCACTATGAAGCTGTCGAGGTACGGGGCGAAGATCTTGTTCATCAAAGCCATGAACACTGCTGGCACATTCGTCAACCCGAACGGCATCACAAGGAACTCATAGTGCCCGTAACGAGTACGAAACGCCGTCTTCTGTACATCTTGCTCTCTGACTCATAGCTGATGATATCCCGATCTCAGGTCCACCTTCGAAAAGTACTGCGCTCCCTGAAGCTGGTCGAAAAGCTCGTCGATCCGGGGAAGAGGATACTTGTTCTTCACTGTTGCCTGGTTCAGCTGCCTGTAGTCGATGCACATCCTCATCGATCCATCCTTCTTCTTCACGAAAAGCACAGGTGTTCCCCAAGGTGACATGCTCGGTCTGATAAAGCCCTTGTCTATTAACTCTTGCAACTGGGTCTTCAACTCTCGCAGCTCTGCTGGAGCCATGCGGTAAGGAGCTCTGGAAATCGGTGCGGTGCCTGGCACAAGCTTGATGGTGAAGTCGATCTCTCTGACTGGAGGCAATCCTGGGATCTCGTCGGGAAACATGTCTGGAAACTCGCAAACAACTGGGATCTCCTCGACTCCCTTGGACTTCTTGTCCTCTGAGGTGAATGCGATGTAGCCCTCGCAACCTGATCTCACTAGCCTCTCTGCCTTTAGTGCTGAAATCAACCTGGTATTGTGTGGCTTCTTCTCGTCTATAAACTCGATCGTGTCATCTGAACCGTCGATGGTGAGTCTGACTATCTTCTCAAAGCAATCCATCACCGCTCGGTATTTGGCCAACCAATCCATCTCCAAGATAACATCGAAGTCATGCATGGGTAACATGATCAAATCTGCAAACATAATGCACTCCCTGATCTGCACTCGGCATCTGGGGTGGTAAGTCTGACACACTACCCTCTTGTCCACGGGCATAGACACAACTAGCGTGCAAGGCAACTCCTCTCCTACCCCACCAAGGACTAAAGCAAAAGCAGAAGACAGATAGGAATGTGTCGCACCAGGATCAAACAATACTCTAGCAATCTGATCACAAATAGAAAGAGCACCTTCGATGACGTTCCCTGCAGCTTCGGCCTCCTCATGTGTGAGTGCAAATGCCTGACCTGCAGCCTGAGGTCTTTGCTGCTGTCGCTGCTGTCCATGGGGCCTCTGGTGTCGTCCCCTCTGGTAGTGCTGTCCCCTGGGCTGCTGGGGTCCACGTGCCTGCTGCTGGGCATGGTACTGCTACTGAGGTGGCTGAGGTGCTGGTGCAATCCACGGAGCAGGTGGAGCTGGAGCTGGAGCTCTAGGAGGTGCTGGAAGCTGGAGCATCGGGGGCTGTCCTCCTCGTAGTGGGCAAACTCTGGAGATGTGCCCTGGCTCCCCGCAGTCATAGCACAACCTAGGTCCACGCCGCTGCTGCTTTTGGTGCTACTGATGCTGACGCTGATGATACTGCCCGGCTGGTCTCTTTCTCTGGAATGGCTGCTGCTGTAAGGGCACAGGCTGCGGTCTGACCAGAGCAACCCGGACCCGTCTCTGCTGCTGACTGGCCTCAATCCGCTGCAGACGCTCCTCTGCCCAGTAAGCCCTCCTCAAAGCCTCCTCATAGGTGTGAATCTCAATGCAAGACATGTTGAGCTGGATGTCGTCTCTCAGTCCCTCGACGAACCGCCGGATCCTCTCTGACTCAGGAGTGACCAGAGCCTCTGCAAAGCGAGAAAGCAGGGTGAAGCGAACCTCATACTGGTAGACAGTCATGCTGCCCTGCACCAGTGCCTGAAACTCCCGCAGCTTGCGGTCTCTGACGTGAGATGGTATGAACTTCCGGAGGAAGTCCGCTCTGAATGCAGTCCAGGCAATCTCGTCTCCTATCACCTCGTAATGACGCTGAATCGTCCTCCACCAGTCCTCTGCGACTCCCCGGAACATATAAGCAGCTAACTGCACCCTCTGCTGGCCGGTACACTCGAAGACCCTGAAGATCTTCTCCATCCGCACGATCCAATCGTCGGCCACCAGCGGATCATCCGCACCAGTGAACTCAGGGGGTCCCCTCTTGAGGAACTTCTTAAATATTACGTTCGGGTCTGCCTCCCGAACAGACGCCGCTGCTGTACCCGGCTGAGCCACCTTCTCGATGATATCTAGGACTTGTGTCTGAAATTGAGCAAAATTCTCGGCCTGCTGCTGCTGTGCCGAAGCCTGGGTCTCCTCGAAAACGAGGAAGGCCTGTAAGAATCTCTGGAAACGCTGCTCGAAGTCGGGTTGGCCACCGACCGCTGGTATCATATGTGGTGGAGAACCTTCTCCAGACATCTGTCAAGAGAAATAGATTTGGTTAGTTCAAGTCCAACACTTAGGACTACACTGATTCTACCCGATCCATCGACCTTACACGTAACCCCACACTGAAATCCTCACTACGTCCTAAAGTTTCTAGTGTATTTTATTTCCTAGAGACTTGCCCGCTCTGATACCATAAAATGTAACGCCCCAATTCCGGATACCGAGAAAACCGTCAAAGTACCGAGATTGGCGTACTACTTCCTGGAAAATCCGAGAACTTCCAAGATCGTAGGTCCGCAGTGAGGTCCAATTTAAAACTTTTGTAAAATAAGCGGAAGCAATATAGAGATAGCGGAAGCATAAGGTATCATCATATATATGTCAAATGAGAATGGGCTGAAGTCCAGCCTAAAATGTGAAGTGACAAAAACCAAAGTTTTAATTACATATTTGGAACATTACCCAACTCACAACAAAATATCTCTAAAAAACCCAAACAAATAACCACTCAAACCCGTGCAACCGGTGCCAGCTCTCCACCCTCCGGCTCGACCTCTTGGTCGGCCGGTCCCCATCTATAGTCACCTACTATGGGTACCTCAACGAGTGCATACGCATCGCCCTCGAACTCGGGGTCAACACCTAAGCACCAAGAGTGGATCAGATCTAAAGATCTGGCAAGTCACAGTATGCTTATAATATAGAATGTATGCATCAAATGAGTAGAGACAGTAATAAAGTTAAGAGAATAACAATGGTACAGATCCTAAGCAGTTGAGCAAGATGAACAATTAGAATCAAGATAAACATAATATAATAAACCTACACAAAATGGCACACTCACACAAACTGGATATCGCGGGATATTATGCCGCGGCCCTCCCATACTGAACACAGTCGCGGCGGGGAAAATCTCACAGTGCTGGGGATTATCTAGCCCTGCAAATAACATCATCCATCAACACACACTGAGACCGGACCCGGTATCACACCCTCCGTCTCCAACAATGCTCATCATGATAGCCATACAACACTCTCAATAGCTCCTACAAGTGATGATCAGTCCAACTGGCTGAGCTTAGATCTCAACTGAGTGAATGTCTATACCGACTCAGGAAACAACAAGGGTCGGTGTCTATCTAGGCTTTGCCTTGCGTGAACAAGGTCCTAACAAAGTCCCTGAAAGGTCCAAGCATCCATGGATCATAATCCAGGTCCGAGTCCAGTCAATGGATCCATACCAAGGCCCACCAAATACATGGCCTGGTCTATAATAGTCCAAATGAGATACAAGTCCATGTTCAATAACATATGATCCATTTACATCCATAACGGGTCACAAGCCCATACAATCTAACCTCTTCAATCTAGGGTAATTCACATCCAAACTTAGGCCATAAAAGGGCCCGCCTAGCCACAGACACGGGTCAATGTTCACCCAATCATATTACCGGGTCACCTCTAAGTAGTCCTAGGTTCGGGTGCTCCATTTTCCATTTAATTAACAGGTATAAGCAATAATAAGGACAATAGAGTGACAGTAATAATATGAGGGAGATGAATCTCTAAGTACAAGGATCAAATGGGAGATATCAACAGTCCAACCTAAGTAATTAGTCCACTTTCTGGTTCAGGTCTATCTCAGGTATTTTGATCTTTAAGTGAAACCACAGATGCTAAGGATTACTGTGTTTGGTGCTCAGAAGTTATGTGCATCATTGGTAATGTATAAAGCTCGAATCATCTTAGATTACATAACCTGAACCTCAATTAGTGGACCCCACGAGTCAAGGTTGAGCCACACCATTGACTCGTGGTTGGCACAGTGATGGAAGTCTATTTGGATGGTCAATGGGTCCTACATATGATTGCAACAATAGAAATTAGAATCTGGGAAGTGTCATTGTACACAGTGTGCTCAGCCGACCTCCTGGCCTTGGCGGTCAGCTCGGCACACTGGGATCAGAGAAGTAAAACACCCTGCAGGCACGCCTGTTGTCCAGAACTTCCTGTGAGTTCGGCTAACCCCTGGCCTGGGTAGTTGGCCGTACACACTTAGAATTCTGGCTGAAGGGAATGTCCCAGATTCTAGTCGCCCGTGTTGGAGTCCGACCTTTTCAGAATCCATCTCGGAGTTCGGCTAAGCACTAGAACTCAATTGATCACTCAGCTCGGTCACCCAGCTCAGCTCGACAAAGTGCCTAGCTCAGTTCAGTCACCCAGCTGAGTTCGGGAAAGTACTGAGCTCGGCCAGGCATTGAGGTCGGTCAAGCTCTTAGCTCGGTTAAGCGCTGAGCTCGGCTAAGCACAGAGCCCGGTCTGGCACGGAACCCGGTCTGGCACTGAGCTAGGTAGAACACTGAGCTCGGCCATAACACTGAACCCGGCCTAGATGACGAGCTCGGCCTAGACACTGAGCTCGGCTAAAACGTGGATCTTAACCTGAGCATTGTGCTTGGCAGAGCACTGAGTTCGGCTAGCGTTGAATCCAGCCATCGTTGAGTTCGGCTTGTACTGAGCTCGGCAACCGCTGAGCTCCGCCAATGCTGAGCTCCGCAATCGCTGGGCTCTGCCAGTGCTGAGTTCGGCAATTGCTGGGCTCGATCAGTGCTGAGCTCGGCCATCGCTGGACTCGATCAGTACTGAGCTCGGCCATCACTGAGCTCCGTCCATGCTCCCCCATCAGTTGTGTTCTGTTACAGAACTCAGTTCCGTGACAGAACACAACTTCTCTTCATTATGCACAGGGATGGTGGCCCACTTCTGATCAAAATCCAGATCAGGTCCCGTCCCCTATGGTCGCCCAGGGCCCCTCAAACAGATGTAGGGTCCTGATCTACCAAAGGTGGTCCCACCTCGGTCCCGATCTTGACACAGTAAGATGAGTTTTCACAATCCCATCTCCGGAAACCTATTTCCGTGACCCAATTCTCCTGGGTTCCTCCTTAGATCATCACAGAAGCATAATCGAAGAACAAACATTCCCATATCATCCATCCATCATCAACAGACCATTGTTCATCCAAATGAGGTAACCCCATCCATCAATGGCCAAAGAAAACCAATCAGACAAGCTCAAAGATCGATCTAAACAACATATATATACTGCAGTTGGAATTCTAATTGCAAATCAAAGAAGGAAAACATGAATCTAGACCATCAGCATAGGGCACTTGCCTGATTGATTGAAGGTAGAAGGAAAAGAGAGAAAACAACAGAGAACCAAGGGGTCTCGGCAGTAGGTCTCCTCTGTTGCAGATCGGTCTCGGGGTTGGCCTTCTATTGGAAGTCCTAGGGAGAGAGAGATAGGAATTGAAGGGAAGATGAGGGCTCGTTGGAGAGAAGTGGGGAAGAAGAAGAGAGAAAAGAGATGGGAATTGAGATAGAGGAGATGAACAGTAGTTGCTTGGGCAGGGAGGGTTTAGTTTAAATAGGTTGGGGTTTTTGGGCTAGGGACAAAAATGCCCTTGGGGTTAGAATAGGATTAGGGTTAGGGTAAAGGGTACTTAGGTCCTTAGGTGTACTTTTAGAAGATTCTTTGGTGCAAACCCCCTATAGTTAATACTAATTTCTAGCTAGGGCCTCTAACAAACTAACTAACTCTAAAAATAATAAAAGACACCCTATTGACTCTACTAATTACACCACTAAACTAATCCTAGGAAAATACATAACTACCCTTATCTAAATCCCATAATTAGTATAATTAAAATACTTAGGCTATTATATAGTATTCAAATTCAAACTGAGGGCCCACCAGGGGTGGGGCCTCACACTTGATGACTGATTTCTTCTTGCTATCCCGGTCTTTGTCTTTCGGCTTAGTCTTAGCAAATGACTTTTCTGTCATGAGGGTAGTTGGTCTTTTCTTCATGATTTCCTCAAACACTACCAGCTGGCGAGACAACTCAGTGAAAGTCCAGGATCCTTACCCTAGAGGGGGGGGGGGGGGGGGGGGGGGTGAATAGGGTGAGCTTCTAATTAGTGACCAATAATAATAAATTTTAACTTCTTTAAAATTAACTAGTCACAAGTGATGATTATAAAATTAAATGCGGAAGCTTACAAAAACAATCACCACAAAGCATGTACAATCACACAAAGATTTATAGTGGTTCGGCCTCAATGCCTATATCCACTACTGGCTTGTGATCCAACACCCCACCGGATTTCCACAATCTATGCTTTTCAAAAGGCTAAGCAATAACCTCTAACAATGTGCTTTTTCAAGGCTATGCAATAACCTTTACAAGATGCTTTTCAAGGCTAAGTAATAACCTCTACACAATGCTTTTCTTAGGCTAAGCAATAACCACTACAATGTTATTTTTCTAGGCTTAACAACAACCTATACAAGATGCTTTTCTAGGCTAAGCAATAACCTTTAACAATGTGCTTTTCAAGGCTAAGCAATAACCTTTACATAATTAGATTTCCTCTCAAGGAAGTATCTTCACAAAACACTCTTAAGAGATACAATTAAGCTCAATAAATTGCCTCTTAAATAGGCGGATATTAAACTGTAAAACAAACTCACACAAACACTATATGAATGCAAAGATGAATGCTCATGATGTGTGTGTGTGAAAACTTCAATCAAGTTAAAAAGGTAAGCTCAATCAATGTATGCTTAAAGCATTTAAAAGTTTAAGGCACATAAAAAGATTTGATTGAAGTGAAATGCAAATCACATGTATAAATACTAACTTGTTAATGATATAAAAATCAAAGGCTCACAAGTTGTATATAACTATTTAATTCTAAACATGCGATGCACGTGCTATGTTGTTTTCAAAAACAAACTAGTTTAACTAATGTTCTAAAGCGATTGAAAACAACTAATGAGGATTCAACCAAGTAAATGAATCATGCTATAAAAGAAATCAAAGATTTTGGCAAAGCATGATTAATGAAGTTTTTAAAAACAAACTTGGTTTGAATTAAGGAGAAGATTCCAACATAAATAAATCCAAGATTAAATATGATAAAGGATTCAACACATCATAGTTATCATGCTAAAATTCATTTACCAATAATTAAAACAAAGCATGATATAATTAAAGAAAAGGGAGCATACCCATTAGAAAAGATTCCAAGATTGAATCAATGGAATAGCCCCATATTCCCTTTACTAATGCTCTTAAAACATCCTCCTTCCTTGGCCTCAAAACTCCTCAAAAGTTCAATGTTTTTTTCTCAAAGAAAACGTCCCTTTTTATAGCCAAAAAGGTTGCCAACGGCTAGCCCAACGGTTATATTTTTTTTAAAACTATACTTTTAGCAGGGGTCGGGGCCGTCGGTAAAAGTATATAATGGTCGCCGGTATAAGTCCTTCCAACGGTCACAATTTTTTGAAAATATGCTTTTAGCGACGGTTTTAGCCACCAGTAAAGGTGATATATTGGCCGCCGGTAAAAGTCCTGTTTTCCCAAAAAATGTATATTTCAAAGAGATTTTCTTGTGGGGACTTTAAGCCATGAAATCAAGCTAGGAAACATATTTTAAATCATTCTAAGAGTTTTAAAATCATGAAACCTAAAATACCTAAGATGATTTAAAACTTTTAAAAAATTGGCTAACTTGATTTATAGAAAATCCTTTTCAATGCAGCCAAGTTTAAAACACAATATGCATGAAACATGAATTCTGAAAGTTTTAAAACCATGCCAGTGAAAATCAAGATTTCAAGATATTCTAAATCAATGCATGTGTGAAAATTCATGAGATGAATAAAATGACAATGCATCCATCAAATTGCAAATACACAAAATCCCTAACACTCAGCTATGGTCATTTCCAATTTATTATAATTGATCTCGAAATGTTTGAATGAGTCCGGTAGTGATTGAATGATCATGTCGATCTGTGATTCTGTTTCAATCGTAGCTCCCAGTACATTGAACTCATTCAATGCCAACATCATTTTTAACAAATATTTTTGTACTGGGGTTCCCTCAGTCATCTTAGTATTTATCAGCACTTTCATAGCAGCCTGCCTAACAAGCCTGACCTGGTCTGCAAACATCTCCTTTAAGTTCAATATAATATTGTATGCTGACTTATAGGATTGATATTGATCTTGCAAAACACTAGACATGGATGCCTGAATAAAACATCTGGCCATCTCATTGTCTTTGGTCCATTTGGTGTAAAGGTTTTTCACATCCTGTGGTGCATCAGGCTCAGGCTCAGGCTCAGGAAGAGAGGGTATAGCAAGGACGTATTTGCATCCTGAAGCTATCAGGATTATATCCAGGTTCCTTTTCCAGTATACATAATTGGATTCTATCATCTGGTTCTGGTTAAGGATGGTCGCAAGTGGATTGAAAGTATTCGAATTCACGCTGCATAAACTAAAGCACATAACCATACATTCAATGAAAGAATATAAATGACATTAGGATTTAGTATTCTACCAAATTCATACGGAAATCCTCATAACCACTAAATTCAAAATACATCGAAATCCCAATCCCTTAGGGAATGCCTCCTAAGGGAGTCCGAATGTCCTTAGATTGGTGCAGATCAAAGTTCGTCAAAATTAGAATTATGACTAACTATCCATGATCTCCATCATTCATTATCATCTAGGTATCTCATACCAAATAATGTATGACTCCCGATTAGCTTTGGTTTCTAAAATACATAAGGCAAATCGTAGGAGATACTACATCATTATTTTAGTTAAGTGTGACCCACTAACTAGCATCGCATGACAACCGTTGTGAGTAGCTCCTCCTAGGGGAGTAAGCCCCCAGCCCGTCTCATTAATACTATCCATAGGAGATCCATATCTAGTAACCAGACAAGTAAAAGCCCTCCGAAGGAACGGCCACACTTTTGGTGGCGCGAGGCTAATACTTTCCTTATAATGGACCTATGGTGGAAAACCATGGGGATTTCTCAATTTAAATGCCCCGCTCCCACTTAATATTTTATAACTGAGGATTTCCTTTTAAAGTATTAGGGCCCACATATATAAATATGAACATCAAATCATCTCATGATATTATCTAAGATTAGTTCCAAGTCAAGTTATTTTAAGGAAAGTCTAGTTTCTTAAATTAGTGTTACCAATGTATCCATCCCATGGGTCATCAACACTAATTAGAACTCTTTCCAAAAATTAATTCGATTTGACTAATTTTAGTAACTTGCTATGTTTGGATCAAATTTGAAACATTCTAAAACAAGCATTCAACTATAAATAGAAAATGCTAAAATTAGAAACTAGTCATCTCCTCCACATGGCCCAAGCGGAGTAGTCTTCTTGGACTTCTAGACTTTCCAAAACTTTGGAATTCCTCAAACTCTTTGGGAAACTCCAAAACTCTTTTGGTAATCTTCAAACTCTTTGATTAGAAGTCCAACTTTGCTTTCCTTCTTCGTCTCGGACATCGCCAGAATTTACAAATTTAAAAAATTACATAAATTCCTAAGTCTCTACGATGAGACTTACATGGTAATCTATTAATGGAAATAAAAGGCTCATAGGGTAATTTACCATGCCTTGCCCTAAACCGGGAAACCAAGGAAACCATGATGCCCTTTACAAATTGTCAAAAATAAATTATCAACCATAAAAGAAAGTAATAAGACTTGTGGGCCACATGGAGAGGACAAGAACACCTGCAAGTTAACATTTTATACACAATAGGGACTTGGGTTAAGAAGTCATCCATCATCTCACGATGAACAAACCCGGATAGCCACATAAAATAGGAAACTGTCTATAGCGGGGCCCGAAGCCGCCGGTAAAAGTCCTCTCTGGCCGCCGGAAAAAATATGGCCGCCAATAAAAGTGTTTTATAGCCGCCGGTAAAAGTCCATAACACAACTCGGGGTTTTTGTAGAAAACCGCGATTTTGCCCGAACTTGCCCCTTCTTGTGCATTCAAAAATAAATGCATAAAAATATCCAAACTGATCATCACATATCCCTAAGTCTATCCTCCTCGCATCTCATGCAAAGATTAGATCTAGACAACTGATCTAATATGATTAGAGATGAGGTATGACTCTGATACCAATTGTTGGAAATAAGTGGGCCTCTAGGATAGGTTTCAAAAACTTTTGACCCACTTGATGCAGGGTTCAATTATCCAGAAGGCTCTAAAACCCAATCAAATAAGCAAACCCTCAATCCTAGTCATCATGATCAGTAAATACAATCTATCTAGAAGATAGAAATAGCAACTAACAAGCACCCATAATAAACTATAATGTGTAAGGAAGTTGATTATACCTTTGGAGCTCGGTTGTGCTCTAATGGAGAAGTTGCGTCTTTCTTTGATGATAAAACGCTTTCACTAATCAAATAGGGATCTCCAAGACCTCTTGATCTTCCACGCCATGACCCGTATCAGATTCTCCTTTTCTCAAGTAGATGGTGGGATCTCCAAGAGAAAACTACTAGAAACTCAAAGGATGACTAGAAGAAGAACTAGAAGAGGGAGAGGAGAAGGTGCATGTGCAACTCTTGCACAAAGGGGTGGTGGACGTCCAACTCTTGGACAAGAACTCTCTTAGGCGTGAATCCCTAGGTTGGGAATAGCATTAGAGTTCTCCACCTCTCTTTCCACATCTATTTATAGCTTTTACAAGCTCCCCTTACTAATTTCCATTAGAAGTCTTACTTCCAAATAATTAGTAACTATATCTTCTTAATTAAAATAGAAGTCTTACTTCCATTAATTAATTAGTAACTTACCATATCATAATTAGAAATCTCACTTCAAATATGATTAGTAACTTTCTAATTCCTTTCAAATTAAAATAGAAGTCTCACTTTTACTAAAATTAGTAAGTTTACTATTACCACTATTAGAAGTCTCACTTCAAATAGAAATAGTAACTTTCCTTTTAGAGTTCAACTAGAATTAGTATCTTTCTAATAATTGGGTTAGCGTGGGGACCAGTAAGGATTCCTTAGAAAGCTGGCTCCAACTGGGACTCGCGACCCCATATCTCATGTGTAGTCTGGACCCACAGTTAATTGCAAATAACTCCACTATATAAATGCAATTGAACTCCAATCTTAGGAATATTACATAGAAGACCCTAAACTTCCACATTACCATAAGTAGGCGGCCCCTCTATCATTATCCATGGATCAATTGGACCTGTCTTCCAAACTTAGATCCATATCTTATTATCCTTGAACCCCAATTAATTATAATGATCATAGGTACCTTTCCAATTAACTCTTAATCGGAATGGGTGTGCACTTACCAATGATAAATTCATTAATTGGTACAAGAGGATATTAGAGATAGATTCCATCTTGACCATTGAATGTTCCCACGACTTTACTATCACGTACCCAAATTACCGAGGTGTTGACCTACAATTGGCCTCACTCATTGGTGACTCAAAGCAAATGAATAGATAGAAACTTGAGTTCATTAATGTCTCAGGATTGAGAGCTTACTGCTAGAGAATTATGATAGCAAACCTTAAAGTAAAGGCAGTGTTTATAAGGTGCTTCTCATGGTCCTTCAATACATCCAATGTGCCAGCACTATGATCCAGAATCTCCCATTCTGATGATCGAGACAAATCACACTATCTCATAGTAACCAAAGTACTGCAACCTTGTCAGTACGAGATGTCCAGTCTCATCACTGGTTGTGAAGATATTTAAATATAAGATTTATCACACATGTCTCCCGTATGTGGATCTCATCCATACACATGTGTTACATCTAATATACTTGTGGACTCCGGTTCATCTCATGAACCATCATGTCATTCGTATTGGTTATGTGCAAGTATATAATAATTCACTATTCATCTCATGAAAGTAAGCATGGATATATGAATAAATAAAAAAATTAATCAATTTATTATATCATCTACTGGATTGAGTCCATCATTTAAAAGATAGAATGGATTCTCATGCATAATAACATGTGGTGCATGTGAATTGGTTCGTTTTTGTGAAAGCTTTTGTCTCCCTAGCATTTTCCAAATAGAGTAACAAAGGTCAATAGCACCGAGTCCCCTTCCTCCTGCTCAAGTATTTCACAATCAATAAGAAACGAAGCCTATGCCTTAACAGCGAACTATTCATCAGAATGATGTATCTGCTATCCTTAGCTTTTGTATTCCTATTGTATAGGGATTGGGACCTTTCTCTATTTTGTCAAATCTGAAGTTTGGACTGAACCAAACCTTTCCCGGCACAAGTTCACATGGAACAGGGTCAAATCAGATGGTTCGGTTCAGCTGTTAAAACACAGACCATAATCCATGCACACATATGAGTTTCATAACACGTGCAACTCGGGGTAAAACTCAGGCAAAAATCGAGCAGGCATTACTTAGGACCTGCCAAAAGTAAAGTGGCTTAGGCTTGTTTGGGTTTAGATCAGGTTCAGGCCTCAATTTTAAATACCAGATGGAAACTGGGTTGGGTAGACGGGTACATTGGTTACTGGAATTTGACTTTGTTATCCAACTACCAAACTCATCCATAAACATGTGTGTCATATATTATATTATGATATCCGGATACTTGTACAAGATCAATGTATCAGTTTTCAACCAATACAGCACTCGTATCGTTACCCAATACTACACCAATACTTTGCCCGTTTGGTAACTTGACTAGTAAAGTCAAGTAAAGTTAAGTAATCATAAACATCACATCAAAAGCACTTTTTCTCAAAACTCCCTCCAACTTTTCCAACAAAAAGTTAAAAAGTAACCACATTTATTAACTAAAAGACAAAAAAACTCAATTTCCCATACCAAAAGTCAACAATATTCCATCTCAAACAACTAAAAATAAAATACCATCATAACCCACAACATATTTTATTCATACTTTTCATTTCACTTTACTCCACTTGACTTTAATAGTAAAATGCCAAACGGTAGGGCACAAGTTTATCATTCTTACTTACTAAGTCCAATGTTTTATTTTGTTATTATAATTTTCTTACTTCTCAACATATAAACATGTAGAAAGTAATGTAAACAATGATCGTATCGTTAAATTTAAAAGTGATCTAAACAAAATTAAGACACCAATATCTATATCCCTCCATCCGTGTCCATATCCATATTCGTATCTGGACATGTTATGGGCATGTTTACATTATATTATGTAGGAGATATATATATATATATATTTATAAATTTCATGTACTTTGAAAAGCCAACCAAAACCAGCAATTTGGGTACTCAACCAAACCTGGCACTAACCTGAATTCAAATCGAGCAGGAAATTTGCAATTTGAGTGAAGTTCATGTCAGGAATGTAGCCTAGTATCGTGTGATAACGAGGCCATAAAATCAGGTGGGCCAACTCATGAATTGGATGGGGCTATAGAGATGTTACGAATGGAGTGGATAGTCGAGTTTCTAGTAATCTAGAAATAATCAAAGTCCCACACTAAACCCTAATCCGAAATTAACAACAAATATCGATCCTTACTTGTCACCCTTAATTTCCTCTTTTACATGGTTGTGAAGAGCCAGGTTAACGCGAGCATGAGCTTCACTTAAACATTAAACCAATCACCTCGAGCTTATGCAGAGTAAAGCCTAGACCATTTTGAACTCGACTTGAATCACATATAGCTAGGGTTGGTAGTACAAAACTAAGATCTAAATGAATCATAGGCTTGATTCCTGAGCAAAGCCAATGTAGAGTATTCCTTCTTTTTTTTGGTTAGCAATCAAGCCTAACAAAGCCAATATAGAATACTGTTTGACATTGTATATTAAGTTTGAGATCAAGCCAACCCTTAATAAGCCAATATCGAAAAAAGTTTCTCCTAATTGAAGCTTGGTATAGCGAGGAGCAATCGTAATTTATAGAAGAGAATAAAAATTTATTCAAAACTCAAATTCTATTTAAAATTTAAACTCAGATCTAATAGTCCTAATTTTTTTGCTCCATATAAGAAATAAGCATATTGAAGTGCACGGTTCGCTAGGGATGGTCATGCAAGGACATATTATGCCACATCCAATTTAGGAGACAAGAACAAGTTGCTGATTTGTTCTCTACAATACTCAACCTGATAACTTACCCATGTAAAGAAAACGCCTACTTCATGCATTGAAAAGTGTGGGGTCCATTTTCCCTCCTCCTTTATGAATTTGGTCAGTTTGACCTGACTTTAAAAACACATCAAAAAACATTATCTAAGCCAATAGATGTGAAAAAAATGAGTTATTTTGGTGTATAACACAGATATAAAGTCGACAGAAGTAACTTTGCAACTAAAGAAGTGGTAGCTGCATGGGCCGGCCATCATCACTACAATAACAAGCAACATGTAATGAGGTGGCCCATCTAGTCTGACTGTTTTTATTTGAAGGGGTTTTGATATATTGGTTAACTTTATATTTTATTTTTTTTAATTTCATGACTCAAATTTACATAATGTTATTAGAGTCATTTGACTCTCGTCAACACTATTTTTGTAACTCTTTTTCACCATATTCCATGATATCATTGGATTTATCAATTTACATAATGTTATTAGAGTCGTTTGACTCTCGTCAACACTATTTTTGTAACTTTTTTTCACCATATTCCATGATATCATTGGATTTATCAATTTCTGTATCATATATTTTTTACAATTGGTGAACAAATTCATTTTTTATAAAATACAAAATCTGACATTTTGTAAAAATGTAAATACACATTTGATCACCATTTATTAGGTTTTATCATTTGGAGAAAAATCTCTCTAAGATGCAGAGCTAAAAAGTTAAAAAATAATAATAATAATAAGTTGACGAGAGACGAAGTTTGGTCATGAAATTGGAAGATCTTAGATTACGAGGGACTAATATGTCAAAATCCCTTATTTTAATTTAAGGTTGTATTTTGTTCAATAACGGTGCCTTAAGTCCTTAAAACTGAAGTATTTAATATTTTAATCTTGATTTTAAAAGAAAAGAGAAAAACAAAGTGAAAAAAACCCAAAGCAACCTTCAATGAACAACCTGCAACTCAATCTATATATAGAAACATGACATGATATGTTGATGTACATCAACATCGATCTAGAGAGAGAGAGAGAGAGAGAGAGAGAGAGAGAGCAGTCAATTTGCAGCAGAGCAGGACGCAGAAGCAATTGACCAGGAAACCATGGTATGGTCCTCACCCCAACAAACTTAGGAAATCTCAATAAATTAAGACATGGGTCCTGTCACTATTTGCCCAACCAAAACTCCAAGTGAGAATGGGAATCAGATTCACCAAAGCAACAACAACAGAGAAGGTTAAATTTCGATTGACAAAGGTGAATCAAATCATGTGTTCAGGGAAGGAAAGGGCAGTAAAAAAGCAAAGGCTCATTTGCATCTCTCCCTAAACATAGAAATCAAAAGGAAAAGAGTCCCATTTGCCAAAGTGGCATGAAGTACTTGGAATAGATAGCAGAAACAAAGCAAGACTTGGTGGAAGAAAAAGTGTTACTAAGGGCTGTTGATTGCTTTAGGGACCACTAAAGAAGAGGCCCTTCACACTAGGAGCAACTAAGGTTTTTTCTGGCAAATCCAACTTCCATGCATTTTTGGACAAGAATAGATAGAGGCATTGAATTTCTAAGATGTAATGCTCATTCTTCCATCTTTAAATCTTGCCAGCAGCATGTGATACATCCATGTTTGGGAACCATCTATGTATACATACCTATACTTGGGTATTAAGGATTATCAAATCTGTGCTAATTTTTTGGGCACATGGCCGATTCACTTTTGGATGATGAATTCCTCTAATGTGTTTGGGCACCATGCATCCATACATATCTTTGCTTGGGTACTAAGAAAAATCCAATCTGTGTTACTTCGGCCCATCCACGTTTGGATAGTATGTTTCTCAGAGTTAATGTGTGTTGCATATATAGATGAATTAGATCAGAAAGTAGGAGATAAAATAGGGTAGGCCCGAATTGACAATCAGGTCAATTGACTAGTGTCTAGGCCTAACTTAAAGGCTCGGTGATATATGTTGATTTATCATTTTTCTCTCATAAGCTCCGATAAATGTTGATATATGTTGCATATATATGTTAGATTTGTTCATATCGCCATAGGAAATCTCTCTGTGCATAGTTAATGATCAGAACTGGCCCAACTCAGTTTAAATAAGACCCGGCCCAATGAATCCCTTATCTAGACCCATACGTGTGGATGTGTATAAGCAAATTTAATCATAAGGTATGAATAAGGACATAATAGGTCATCCATAAACTATCCCTAAAAGGAAAAAAGAAAAAGAATCATGCATAGACTATATGCCTTACTGAGCCTTAGCTCAGGCTGCTTATGTTTCATGCTGAAGACTGTCCTGTGGGCCCAACAAAAAGCCTTAGCCGGGCCAGGTATTGACCTAGTCCAAATACAGGCCTAGTGGCATGCAGGTAATGTGGACCAGCTTCTGGGTGAAATCCAAATTTCCAAGTTTCAAGCCCAGGTCTAATTCATGTAACGAAGCACCATAGAGGTACCCGAGTCCCAATGCGAAGCCAGAGCCCAGTTCAAACTCCACGGAGACTTCAACATACCCTCCCTATCCTGAGCCCGAACTCTAAAAGGCCCATCTCAAATGGGATTTTCATCCTGGCCCGAAATTCAGAGGTGGGTTTGGCTGGACCCAATTTCTAACCATAACTATGAACACCCATGAATGAGCCATCATTGTCAAGCTCACATTCCAGAAATGGATGTCACTTCTGTTCACATTCTCTACAAAAGCTCAGCACAAGCAGTGTGAAAGCAGGAACATCTCTAGACTGTTGCATCCCTGAGCTCACTTACTTCTCTGTCTCTCCTTCCTTCCCTCCAAGAGCATTGCTTCTCTTAATACCTCCTTTCCATGTTCATTTGTCACATTCGTGGGATGGTAGCCATGAGAAAATTGTAGAAATGGGGGTTCCTTTCGGCCCAAAACAGTTCATGATCTTCAAAAAGATTTTGCTTTGGACTGAAGGGAGCTCCTAATTCTCCTTTTCTCCTTAACTTCTTAGAAAAGTTCTAATTGGCTTGGAGGGGCTTCTGACTTCTGTAAGATTGTCTTTGTCGGTAAGTCTTTATGATTCCTTCCTTAATCATGTGCATATGTGTAATGATAGCAGTCATAGTATGATGCCTACATTTGAACTATCAAATTTGATGATTTGGGTCAGTGGCCTTTTAATCTGTTTTTGAGGATCTTGGACTTATATGAAGCTTTTCAAATCCTAGATAGTTTTTGTAAGTTTTGTTATTATGACCAACTGACGACTCTGGCCAAATTATATATTAAGGCTCACAAGTCACACCCATTTCTACAAATTTTGTTCCAAGGAAACTATTCTCATAAAATTGTCCGGCTCTTTTCAAATTTGGGTTTTTTTTTTTTTTTTTACAAATATTATTCAAAACATGTTATTGAAAATAGATGTTTGTTGTTTAAGAATAATAAAGAAATACAAAATATTGTTAGAATCTATTATTTTGAAGATTTTTCCTACTTTTTTTCCCATTCTATTGTAACTTTGGAGATATTTTTTTAAATATTGCAATATTATTAGAAAGATTGGATTCTTGTTAAAATTTCATAATATTATGACATGATACTGATATTTATGATGGTGCTCACAGCTCTGACTTTAGATCGGATGGATGCTAACATTCTATAAACGGAGATTCTACAAAGATCCTTGTCTGGCTTGGCCAGTGGACCATTGTCACTTTGACAACATCAAGCTTTTGTCATGGTAGAAATTGAAAGGAATCCACAATAAGAAGGATATTTAGTAGTAGCATTGATGTAGAAAGTATTATGAAAGCCTACATCCCTAATCAAAGAAGGAATGAAAAGAGAGTTAGGCCTTTTACTAAAAAGGGTGTACTCTCCACCAAATCTGTTTACAAAATTCTGTCCTCATAATGATACTGACGTTAACTCTGCTGTAAATTGAAACTTTTTTATGATCCCTCCCCCCCCTGGATGGAGATGTATCGAAGATGATCCACTGTAAATCTGTTAATAGTAATGCTTTGTGTCTGATTAGTGAAGTCTCTGAGGAGACAATAAACATGTTTTATTCTAATGTAATCATGCTAGAGTGATCACTTGCTTTGGTTCTAATCTTGGGTTTTTATCCTAATATGTCCCCTCTCTCCATATCTTGGGCTGGTGGAAGGGCCTCTTGGGTCTATGTGACTTGATTCACTCACCTATTAGTCCCCAGGATAAAACTTGGGTGTTGGTTCTTTGGAGGGCTATATGGAAAAGTATAGATGATTATATCCTCAGGGACAAGGAAATTCGTCCCTCTTAACACTTCTGACTAAGGCTAGACGAGTTCAATATTTTGCCAAATGAGTTTCCGTATATGCCGAAAAGCCCAAACCAAGTCTTTAAACTGATATTGGAGAAAGATATAGTGTTTTCAAAAGCAGCTTTCCAAGCTGCATGTAGATGGAAAAACTGATGGATCTGGATATGGCTTTGGCAATTTGGATCCGGCTTGCAATTTGGCTTAATAGTTTTCTCATGTTCATGGGATCAATGAAGTGATCCAATGCCACTTCCTCTGAAGAAGCAGATGCGAGAGCTATCCTTTTTTGCCATAGATTTTGCAAGAGCGGGGGGATTCTCCAAAGATTTTTGTCAAACGCCTGAAGGTGGCGCAAGCGATCAGTGACAGTTCCAATTGGTCCTTTGTTCCGATTTTGCATGACATTTTGTTGCTTTATCTGTTTCTTGGTGTCGTTTTTCTTAATCCATGATATCTTTAAAGGGGAGAAAAAAAATTTGTAATGTTTGCTAATTCAATTTTTTTTTTTTAAATATTGGACTGATATCCATTAGGAACCATTCAAGGAGCAGATCCTCATCTTGGATGAGCCATGATGGAAGTCAGAGCTTTTCAATGGCATACACACCCCTCTTGCACCATGGAGTTTGTGGGCATAGTTTTATTTATTTATTTATTTATTATTGATAGAGTCTAAAATCTCACCTAAAAAAGGTTACTCACCTGAATAGGGACATGTGTAGCATGTGTCAAAACTCCATTTAACTACTCACTTTTAATAACCATACAATCTACCTTAATAAATGGACAGTCAACGTGGTTGATATTAGGCTTTTTCTTTGGGAATCAAGAGACAGCTCACACGCAAATGAAGATAACCCACTCACATGTGAAAAGAGCCCATACACATACGGCAAAAAAGCCCATGCATGTTGAAAGAGGCGGCATACCCAAGGTTCAAACCTTGGACAGCTAGGTGAGAACTCCCGCTCGGATAAGGAGCCGATTTGAACATAATTGTTATTAGTCAGTTGGCTCTGTAGTCACCACACGGCTTTAGTCACATATTAGTCAGTTTTTATTATCATTGTGATCTGATAGATGGTCAGAATGACCGAATAGATAGACCCAACTGATGATTCTTCACAAAAATAATCTTCAAGATTATTAAAGATAAGATTTTTTAAGGTTTTATAGATTTTAGGGATTTTTACTAAAAAATTATAAAGAATTTCATAAAATTCTAAGTACTAGACACACATATTTGAATTTTTGACAAGAAGAGATAATTGAGACTCTATATTTTTTTCTTACTAGATTGCCCATAGGTTGTGAGATCAAAAACTATGTCCGCCCTTATCCAGCTAGCTAGATCAATCTGAATTTACATTATTCAGCAAATGGATCCCCCATTTTAAGGATAGTCATGGCTTCAAAGTGAAGAGTCCCACCCTTCCCATCGTGTTCTTTCTAATTGTTAGAGAATGATATGGTATACTATAAGGTTTTGAGTGTGGGCATAATTCATGGGATTGGACAAAACTTGGATTTGATTTATGTATTTTTCATTTTTCTAGAATGGACTACAAAATCCCATGGGAGTACAGCTTACAAACAAAAGACCAGAGCTCCAGAGTTAGAATGTTCAGAAGCAGAGTTTGAACATAGAACGTTCGAACAAAGTTCGAAGTTAGAACGTTCGAACAGAGTTAGAACGTTCGAACAGAGTTAGAACGTTCGAACAGAGTTCGAACATTGCTGTCCAGAGCCTTTCAAGCCAATTTTCCCGAGAGCTCAAGAGTTCGAACGCACACTGCCTTCGTTCGAACGTTGGTCATGCAAAGTCATAAAGCCATTTTTCCGAGAGCACAAGAGTTCGAAAGCATGTGACAAGCGTTCGAACGTTGGTTCCCCAAAAGCCTTCTGCCACTTTTTCCAAAAGCACAAGTGTTCGAACGTTCCACTTAAGTGTTCGAACGTTCGTTACATAATACTATTTTGGGCAAACCCTTGTGGTTCTACTATATACGGGTTATTATATTTTGCCCTAAATACCTCTCTTAGACATTCAAGGACGGCTGCAAACATTGAGAGATGGCTTCTCATTCTCTAGAGAGATTCATCCATTTTAAGCTGAGATTTCCATCTTTAGAGTCCATTTTCTTCTATCTTTGGTTCGTTTCATCTCGGAGTTACTTCGAGGGTGTAGACGGAGAGTCAAGCATGGGAGAAGATGAACGTCGAGGCGCCGGCATGAGGTTCTACAGTCCTTAGGTTGTTGTTCAACTGGGGAGGGGTTGTAAGTTCTCTTGTAATCTTCGAATTGTTAGTATTTGATCTCTTCCTGGACCGAGTTCCAGGGCCAGTGGTTTTTTCCCTTGTTTGGGGTTTTTCCACGTATATCGTTGTCTCTCTCGTGGTGATTGATTGTTGATTTTGTGGTTATTGTTTGTGTTGTTTGAATTGCATATTAGAGATCTGATTCTTAAGCCCTAGGATTTGGGGGTTTTAAAACCATCAATTAGTATCAAAGCAGGTCACACTAAGATATTGTGTGAAACGATCAATCGGATCTAGAATATGGAATTCAACCAAGAAGGATCCTCTACCATAAAGCCTCCTTTGTTAATTGGGTCAAATTATGTGTATTGGAAGGTTCGGATGATTGCCTTTTTGAAATCTATTGATGATGATGTTTGGGATTGCATTGAAGATGGCTATTCTCTCCCCAAAATTGAAATTGATGGGAGTTCTGTTCTCAAACGTAAGTCTGAATGGACCAAGGAGGAGAAATATGCTTCAAATTGTAATAGCAAAGCCATTAATGCCATCTACAATGGTCTATCTCCTTCGGAGTTTCGGAGAATTTCCTCTTGCACCACCACCAAGGAAGCTTGGGACATTCTTCAAACGGTCCATGAGGGTACAGATAAGGTCAAACGGACTAAGCTCCAAAATTATGCCACTATTTTTGAATCATTAAAGATGAAGGATTCTGAAACTTTTGATGAATTCAATCTGAAATTGGATGACATAGTTATTGTTTCACCTTGGGGGAACCATATTCAGACAGTAAAGTTATTAAGAAGATCTTAAGATCTCTTCCCCCAAATTATCATGCTAAAGTGGTGGCAATTGAGGAGACTAAAAATCTGGACTCTTTGAGAGTTGATGAATTAGTTGGGAATCTGCAAACTTATGTGCCAATTACTTACCTTCTCTCAAACCCAAAGGAATGGCTCTTGTTACATCTAAAAATGAGAGCTGTGAGTATGATGATGAAACAGAGGCTAATTCAGAAAATGAAGAGCTAGAGGCTCTCTTAGTGAAGAAGTTTAAGAAGTTTTTGATTAATAACAAAAGTGGCATGAAGAAGAATTCTTTGAAAAGCAAGGGACGAACTAGGAACAACTATGTCCCTAAGGTGACAAGCCCATCGGTAAAAGTTTTTCGAAGAACTCTTCAAAGGACATCAAATGTTTTGAATGCCAAGGATATGGACACATTGCTACTAAATGTGCTAATCGTGTTGAAAGGTGATTGGATAGAGCTCTGAATGTAACTTGGGATGATGACTCAGAAGATGAGAAGAGTGAATCAAAGTCAATCCCAGAAGGTGGTAGAAAATTTATTGCTTTGATGTCTCGATCTTCTAAAATCTCTTCTATGCAGGGTTCTTCTGACAAAGATTCTAAATCAGAACATGAAGTGAATTTTTATGAATCATCTGGTGAGGATCAAGACTTGGAAACACAGTATGAAAAGCTTCTTAAAGACTCAATGAAGATTGCAAGGAGAAATGACAAGAAGTCAGTCAAGTTGAAACACTTGAAACTTGAAAACTCTACCTTGTCAAATGAATTGAATGAAACTCAGTGCAAGGTAAATCAATTGTAATTGAAGAGTTCTAAGTTGATTGAACTGTTAAATGTTGCAGGTAAAAATGGGTGTGATGATAAGAAGCACCTGAAAAATCTCCAAAGTGAAGTAGTCATTCTCAAAACTCAAAAATGTGATCTTGAAGGAAAATTGAATATGGTATACAATGAACCGGCTGCAACAAAAAGTACACTCAAAATGATGAATAATGGTGTTGACACCAAAAATGTCACTTTGCCACTTCAAGATCCAAAAAGCTATATGAAGTCGCAGCCTGCCATAAATAGGCAATGCTACTTCCAAAAAATTGAATCTTGTCAGAATCAAACAAAAACTGCAAGATCCTTCAAGACAGCCAAAAGAGGAGTACACAAGAAGTTTCGGGCCATTTCAAAATCATTTGGCCTAACTTTGCTTCCCCGGCAGCTGAAAAGGAGTTCCCGGCGGCGAAAGCATCGGAGACACCAAATCTTCGATCAGAGCCTGTGGATGGTCTCAAAATACATCCAGAAGGCTCCACGTCAAGTTCCAAGTCAAACCGACAACGTTTGACCCTACATCAACCCTCGAACATCTAAATCAAGCCTCTCGGCGACGATAACCACCGAGGCCATCACTCATCAAAAAGAGCACATGGACGGCTTCAAAATGCTTACAAAGGACTACACGTCAAATTCCAGGTCATTTCGACAACATTTGACCATACTTTGATGCTCGGAAGCCAAATCAGGCCTCTCGGCAGCGAAGCTCCCCGGGACCATGGTTTCCAAGATAGAGCATATGGATCATCTTAAAATGACTCCAATAGGTTCCCTGTCAAATTTCAAGTCAATCGGACATCGGTTGACCGCACATCAAGCCGTGACATCTTCATCGCGATAAAAAATAATTCTACTGGCGATAGGACCCCAAACGGCTTCATAACTCAAACAAAAGCCTATGGTTGGTCTTATTTATTGCTTAGGAAGCTTCACCCCAAATTTTAGGTCATTCCGACATTGTTTGACCCAGCTTCAGCTTCTGACGGAAAATCGACAGCTTTACGCGACAAAGTCTTCGGCTTTCCCGAAAAATTGGAAACTTTGCACTCCAAAATGCAAGGATTCTTGTCAAGTTTTCTACAGGGAAATCAGGCCCAAAAATGATAAAAAAATGTCAAGAAAAAGTACATAAGATAAAAGAATCGAAAAACGTCCAAAACGGCCGCAAACGGGACAAAAGGGAGGAAATCCCCCCAGGGTCGCAGGCGCCGGCGACCATGGAGCCCGGGTTCGCCCCGGAAGGCCCGTTTTTCGTCGATTTTTCCCGATTCGAAGCTTCCGACTTCTGGGATTTTCCAAAATTCATACTTTTGAAACACCAAATCCTTTGACATCCGTCAAAATCACGGATCAATCATCAAGAGTATCAAAATCAACATTGATCGCCAATCGGTCAACCGAAAAAGTGTGCTTTCTACCCGACCGATCGAGAAATCGACAGGACAGATGGCACCGACCCGCTTTTGGCAACCAATACCTGAAGTTACGTGGTCATCCGATGTCGTTCTACATGAAGATCCATCAATGATCATCGCCAGAAGAATCCCAAAAGACGCGGCATGGCCCGCGACTCTTCAACTGCTCGGCAACCACTTAACGCGATTAATTGACTAGCTTTAATACAGTCATTAATTCATTTCTTTGGACGACCAAATCAGAAGCAAGCAAATGGGAGTTGCAAGTCAATTGATTCATGGCATTTAATCCATGAAACTCCTCCCATCATGGCAATTAAAGGCGATTAAATGCCCTCAATCTCCACCGGCCAATCAGAAGCCAAGAAAAATGAGTTACAAAATAAAGGAATTAAATCTTGTAACTCCTCCCATTATGCAGCTTAATGACAATAAAAGCCCATAAACTCTCCTAAATGGCTACCAAGAGGACCTCCTTTTGGTCTTTGTCCTCCAAAAACCTGAGGTTATAGCCAAGCCAAGCAAATCAAGATCATCCTCTGTTCTCATCTACATGGATGATGGCGAAGTCCACACATGGCTTGCGACCATCAATCTGAACGAGACCCCCACAATCTCCAGAGAAGTTAGATCCTACTTTTCTTGCTTTTCATTGTAGTTTGTATTTTTTCAAAAGAGACAAAAATCACAACTCTTGTCTTTCATTATTGATAAGAATTGTAAATCGGCTATAAACGCCAAAATCGGCTTTAAACGCCAAAAATCGACTATAAATGCCAAAAAAATTGCATTTCACGACAAATCAAGAAAAATGTCTCTTTTCTTAAATATATGTGCAATGGAAAACTTGAAAGAAGTTGATTTCCTTTTTAATTGCGAAGGTCGATCTCTGGATCACCACTTGCAATTCCAAGTAAAATAAAAAATCTGGCACACCCATACAAAAAAATGTTGATACCCGCTTTGCCCTCCGGGCGCAAAAGGGTCGTACCCAGCGGACTCTCACGTCCGCCGACCTTGGTAGCACCGAGCAAAGAATGCGCGGTCCATCAAGCGGGCACACCCGGTGGGACTCGTTCATTTGAGAACACGATGCTAGAAATAAAATATATGCATATCATATCTTTTGCTCTATGCTTATACTTCTTTTCTCGTTTCCTTGGCTACTTTCTAATTGGTGGCCTATATTGGATTCCGCATCTAAAAAAAATGAGATGAGATTTTTTGGAAATTCCTAATTCTTTGAATTTATTTCCACTCTTTCTCTTTTCAAAAAAAAATTTAAAAAAATCAGATTTTTCAGTTTGGATTCAAAATTGAGAAACCTTGATCCTTTCCTATCGTTCATCGTGCTTGCAGAAATGTTGACCCTGATCGACTAAGGTTTTGGGCCATCGTTTCTCTTCGATGAGTTCATTAGAGATCTAAAAAAAATTAAAAAACATAAAAATCAGATTTTTCAGTTTGGATTCAAAATTGAGAAACATCGATCCTCTCCTATCGTTCATCGTGCTTGCAGAAATGTTGAGCCTGTTCGACTAAGGATTTGGGCCATCGTTTCTCTTCGATGAGTTCATTAGAGATCTAAAAAAAATAAAAAAAATCAGAATTCTCAATTTGGATTCAAAATTGAGAAACGTTGATCCTTTCCTATCGTTCATCGTGGTTGCAGAAATATTGAGCCTGTTCGACTAAGGTTTTGGGCCATCGTTTCTCTTCGATGAGTTCATTAGAGATCTAAAAAAAATCAAAAAATCAGATTTCTTAGTTTGGATTCAAATTTGAGAAACCTTGATCCTTTCCTATCTTTCATCGTGCTTGTAGAAATGTTGACCCTGTTCGACTAAGGTTTTGGGCCATCGTTTCTCTTTGATGAGTTCATTAGATATCTAAAAAAAAAAACAAAAAGTCAGATTTCTCATTTTAGATTCAAAATTGAGAAACCTTGATCCTCTCTTATCGTTCATCGTGCTTGCAGAAATGTTGAGCCTGTTCGACTAAGGATTTGGGCCATCGTTTCTCTTCGATTAGTCTATTTGGGATCTAAAAAAAAAAGACAGACCACTAAGGTTAAACCAATTGCGTTCTCTGATCACGGTTGATTCAAGAAAAGCCTTGTCCAGTGTGTGGAGACAGACTGTTCTAGGCAAGGGTCCTCCAAACGGGTTCATTAAGTAATCCTACCCTTACCTGCGAGCAATTCTATCAATCAAGATTTCATAAGACCGGGTTAGGAAGCCTATGTGTACTCTCTCATCTTTTAAAAAAGAAATTTCAAAATAAAAATTTTTTAAATCAAAATTTTAAAATAAAAAAAAAGATTTTTCAAAAAAAAATCTTAAAAAAAAATAAATTAAAAAAATTTTCAAAAAAATCTAGAAAAAATATTTTTTAAAAAAAAGTCTTCACAAAAAAAAAGATTTTTTTTAAAAAAAATCTTCAAAAAAAAAAACTTCCGTCATTTTTTGGTTCAGATTGGAGAAATTTTGGTCTCCTCCTTTCTGAGCACAGGCGCTCGCGGAAATCGTTGAGCCCGTGTTCATATTGGAATGCCTGTTGCTCTCTTTGATGAACCAGATCTTGGCCTTTAAAAAAAAAACTAGTCATTTTTGAATTCAGATCCGATAAATTATGGTTCATTCCCTTCTGAGTACTGGCGCTTGCGGAAATCGCTGAGACCGTATTTGGATCGGAATATCATCTGCTCTCTTTGACGAATCCAATCTTGACCTTTCAAAACAGAGAATCTCATCTCATTGATGCGGTCTCTAAACATTTGTGTCTAGCGGTAATAGTACGCCCTTTCAGGGTCTACTGTAGTCGCGACCGGTACATTTGTAACTCCAACCTTATATTCTTCTTAAATCGAGCAAGCTCTGCTTCTCGATAAGTCGAATTTAGGTTCATAATTGCTTCCAGCAGTCTTTGGAAATCTCATTCTGGGCTTACCATACCTGCAATCAGAACAATTGTACCCTCTATGGCTTTTTACCTTCTTCATATTGCTTGGGTCATATCCCTCTAGCGATTTGAAAAGACAAAGCCATAGAACTTCCCATTTATGATCATTATATTCTTGTGATTACTAATGGATGTGGTCTTGTTTCAGAGATTTTTTTCGAAAAAACTAACAATGGTAGCTTCGCTAACCATTACTTTCGATGAGAACAAGCACTAGCTCATGCTTCAACAGAAGTAAACCACGCGCACCTACAAGCGCCCCATCAGCTGCCGAAGCGTCAACTCCCTCAGCAACTCTCTGAACTCTGGGTCGACCTTGACTCCCCGGACTATTATCTTTGGGACGCTGGGACCATTTCCACTTCCCGAGGAACAAACTGCTCCTTCCAAGAAGCAGAAACTCGCCTCTCAACGTGTCACTACCGTGACCCAAAGGCGAGCACTAGAAGGCCCGAAGCCCGTGGCAGCCCCACGAAGCCTCGACCAGCAAATGACCAGGTCTATCCCAAGACTTGGTCCCCAAGACCTTCACCAAAACAAAGAAGGTCCCAAACATCTACCAAGCCAGCATTCCTGGCCCCACTCAAGGAGAACCAGTTCTACCATCTTGCTTACATGAAAGAGGAGAGACCCATCTCCAATCTGACTCTCAAGTCAGCCCAGCATGAGCCGGCTTGTTCCTACAAGCCCAAAATCAAGTCATGATCACAAGGCCTCTGCAAGCACCTGCTAAGGCCTATAAACATGCAGTTCGACCCTTCATCTCTACAGGGGCCGAACTTCAAAAATTCAAAGCTTCGCTGCAACAGGCGAAGGACAGGGTTCGCATCCTGTCCTTGCCCAGCTACAAAGAACACAGGCTCGGCTGCTGCGCCCGAGGGAGCACATCCTTCATTGTCAAAGCCTAGCCAGAGCTGACCGAAGCTCAAATTGCTCGTCGTATACGCCGCCGCGCGTCGTATCGACAAAAGAGACTAGAGAAGCAAAGGACCCAGCCTCCTACGCTTTAAGTCTCTCACAAATGGGTCGAAAAAGAAAGACCCAACCAAGTTGCTACTGTCCATATGGTTGGAAAAACCAGAATACGCCAAAAGTCAGCAACAAAAATCCATGTCCGACGTCTGTTGACCCGCAGCGTCTCCAGGACAAGGAGACATTCACAAGAATCCCCTACTCCTTCAAGCAAAGGACGGCATAGTGATCCTTCTTCAAGCTCTTCATAAAAAAGAATGAGCCCCAGCTCAGTCACCAGGACAGTTTCTTCGTTCAAATCTCGAGGGATGAACGTCCTGGCTACAAGTTCTGAGCCACCACCGCGCAATCCACCTCAAGATGATGCGCTCACACGCATGTAGCAGTTGGAACAAGGCCAACAGAGAATTGAAACTCTAATGGAAAACATTCTCCTCGCCTTCCAAAATCAGGCGAACAATGAACATCCTCCGAATCATCAAGATGATGAGGTAAACGGAGAAGAAAATGAGTCACGCGCCCTTACCAAAAAGGATGTAGACAGTATCCTCGCAAAAGCTAAATAAGAGGATAAACTCAAGGAGCATGGGATCAAGCCACCATATCCCTTATGGATGGACTCGGTCCCATTCCCCACAAAATTCAAGCATCCTACCCTCCAAACATATACGGGAAAAGGATCAGCCAGACAGCACGTCATCCACTTCAAGATCCTGACAGGAGCTATCGCGGATCAAGATGCACTCAAGACCCGCCTCTTTGCAATACCCTAAAAGGTACGGCCTTTGACCGGTACTCCACTTTGCCGGAGGACTCCATCCAAAACTGGGCGATGCTAGAGACACGCTTCCTGACTCACTTCAAAGGTGAGGATCATCCCGCTACTATGGCTCAGCTGTGCAGCCTAAAATAGGGGGAGAATGAGTCAACATATGACTTCATTCACAAGTGGAAAGCAATGGCGTATAAATGCTCTGATGTACTGCCACAAGCGTCGCTAGTCGACATCTACCGAAACAACATGAGAGCTAGAATCCGCTCCATGATCATCGGCAACAAATCAAAGAACCCGGGAGAACTCCTAGAAGCTTCCATGGAAGCTGAAATGGTGATTAAAGACCTAAACAGTCAGAAATCATCAAGAAAAGAGCCAACCGCCATTGTAACCTCAAAAATAAAGAAAAAACGATCCTCAATGTGTAAACCAAGTCAGCTCCTTAGCCACCAAAGAAAGCTGAAAACAAAGCTGCTGGTAAGAAACCCGAACTCTCAGATGCCTTCAAAGCGAGTAGAAAAGAAATACCCGTTCGACGAAGATGTTGATGAAATCTTCGGGGCTCTCGTGGCAAACGGGAAGCTCACTTTGCTTGAACCCAAAAGATTGGGCGATGTTGGCAAAACCAACGATCCTCGGTACTGTCCATACCACCAGATGATCTCGCATCCTCTAAATCAATGCTTTGTTGCGAGAAAGAAAATAAACGAGATGTGGAAAAATGGAGTCATCACCCTTCGACAAAAACTATGGGTCTGCCTCCATCAACATGGTATCATGTGGACAAACAACAAAATCACCGAAGAAGAAGATCACTACTTCCTTCAAGGTGATAAACACAATCCAAGTGTCCGAAGAACTGGTTCCTTACCCGACACCAGACGGACAACCCATATGGGTACATCCCGATCTCCTAGAAGATGAAAACTGGGAGATCGTGAAAACAAAGCCTACAGCTCAACAGCGAAGGCAGGCTAGGAAATATCTCCTCAAGTTCAAATGGCAAGAAAAGACCTAGCCAAAACAAGAAGTCCAAGAAAAGGCAGAGGCCTCCTCTACCGCTTCACTAGAGGCAACAAAAACGTCCCTTCCAGAGACTTCAAAGGGGGTAAGAAAATTCACTCTCAGTGATTTCATGCCACCTCAATTCAAAGAAGCCACGCAAGGGGCATCATACTCTTACAATTTGGTAGTTGGATTCTCCATTGATGGATATGAGTCCAGCGACACCGATGATGGATTCAAATCCAACTACACCGACGAGTGGGAGGAGTCCCTTGAAATAGGAGAGTATCTCTCCGATGAAGAATGGGTTCCTAAGACTCATCTTATGCCAGTAATCTGGTACAACCCCCTACAGCCACAAGGATCCTGGTCTAATGATGAAGAAGACCAAGAGGCTGTATAAGAAAATGCTGCTGACCCAGCACCCGTTATTGCTCCGGTGGAAATCAATTATGTTGAGCCATAAAGAGTAGATGAAGAAGAAGATTTGGCTCCCATGCCTGATCTTGAAGAATATGCAAGGATCTTGCAGCGTCTCGCTCTAGAACAAGAGCAAGACCACGTCAACGAGCCTCCTCGCAATCCAGAGCCTGAAGTCCCTGAAGACCATCAGGTACATCCTCCCTTAACTCCTGAAAATGGAGAAAATTGTTGGATAGACGATCCTCTTACATCCGAGGATGAGTCTGACTCCGATCAGGCAACATCTCCTGTCAGAGCTTCATGTAATGTGATAATTCGGGATTATAGGTCTTCCAAAGCATCGTCTGATGAGATCACTTACACTCCGATGACGCCTAGCAATGTATCCTCTAGAGCTACCTCGTCTCACGTGACTTTCACTAAGGCAACGCCCTCTCAGGTTTCTTCTCCTGAGACTGTGACTTCAAAGCTCACACCCTTCCTGACCGAAGAATCCGCAGCTATTGATGCTTGGGACGATGAATTGGTCAACGAAGAGGAAAGGTTGATGGATGCTGTTCAGGACTTGTTCCCAGAAAATGCTCCATGCAACACAATCACTGAGGATGGCAATTCTGCTGCAGATACATCCTCAGCAAATGAAAAACGACAGCATCTTGATTATGAAGACATTCTTCCAAACGAAGACCCTTTTCAAGAAGCTCTCGAAGTTGGTAGAGGCACCCGCTCTGGCCGGGACTACCACAAAAATTACAACCAATCTTCATTTACTTATGTAAATCCTTCGGGAAAAGATGTTGTAAGCGCCCCTAGTGGCAACAATGATGAACATGCAGGCCCCAAGGAGGCTTTCAAGTATGACTTGATTGAACACTTCAAGCACATGCCTGCACGTCTGCACATCCTAGATTTATTGCGAATGTCTCCGCACACTCGTGATAATCTCATTTCAAAGTTACAAAAGTTGAATGAGGATGTCCTCTAAATTGAAATGGACTACCGGGTCAAAAACTCAAAAGCTTCCTCAAAAGGGAAAAAGAAGAAAACTGAGGGATCATGCATCGAATGACTCTCAGTTCAAAAAGCAGCCAGTGCAACCATTGCCTTCACTAAGGAAGACCTCCTACTTAGCGAAACAAGGCACAACCGACCCTTGTACTTCATAGGGTACATCAAGGAAATGCCTATGCCCAGAGTTCAGATCGACCTAGGTTCTGCACTCAACCTCATCTCCACTTCGGCTCTCGAAGAGTTGGGCATCCCACCCAACAAGCCGAGCCACACATCTGTATCTATCTTTAGATACGATGGGAGTACTCAAAGGCCTATCGACAAAATCAGGTTCAAGTTGCAAATCGGTGATCTTATCTCTGAGGTCACCGTGTATGCAATAAAAACCCCTTCATGCTACAACATCCTTCTCAGACATGTGGTCTTCTGACCCAGAAGAACCCTCATCTCCAAAAGAAGTAGCCTACTTCGACCCGGTTTCAACAGGCGATTGGGATCATCTCATAGCAAGCCTTGAGAAAATTGCCGATCAAGAAGACCCGTGGAAAGGAACAAAACCTTGGTCTGAAAATGCCCTTGAAACCCCAGAAGGTTTCGTAGAGCTGGAAGCCTCCGAAAATATTATGGAGGAACCACCTTCGAACCTTCCAACAGAAGATCATGTTCAAAAGATAGACTTGGGAACACCAGATAACCCATATCTGTATTCATAAGCAAGAATATAAAGGATGATGAGTTACCCGAGTATATCACCTTTCTTCGTGAGTTCGTTGATTGCTTTGCATGGTCTTACGTTGAAATGCCTGGTTTAGACCCCAAAATAGCAGTCCACAAACTTAATCTTCAAGAAGACATCAAGCCTGTCAAGCAGGGCTAAAAAAGATTTCGTCCAGATGTGATGGATAAAATTGAACAAGAAGTTCAAAAACTCAAAAGCGTCGGCTTCATCCGTGAGGAACAACATCTTGAATGGTTGGCCAACATTGTCCCCGTGACAAAGAAAAATGGGCAGATCAGGGTCTGTATTGACTATAGAGACCTGAATGGCGCATGCCCTAAAGATGAATTTCCGCTACCCATACCAGAGGTAATGATTGATAATACCTGTGGATTCGAGCGAATGACATTCATGGATGGTTTCTCTGGCTACAATCAGATAAAGATGCATTCTGAAGATGAAAAACATACATCCTTTCAGACCCCATTTGGCGTGTATTGCTACACTGTCATGCCATTTGGTCTGAAAAATGCTAGTGCCACATATCAGAGGGCTATGATGAAAATATTCCAAGATATGTAGCTCAAGACGGTCGAATGTTATGTTGATGACCTCGCCGTCAAAAGCAAAAGAAAAGAAGATCATCTCAAAGACCTTCGAGAAGTCTTCCTCCGGCTTCGCAAACACAAACTGCGAATGAATCCTCTGAAGTGCTTCTTCGGCATCTCGTCGGGTAAGTTCCTCGGATTCTTAGTTTGGAAAGCTAGAATAGAGCTTGACCCCATAAAAGTCAAAGTCATTTTAGAAATGCCCTCTCCAAGAACCTTGAGAGAACTCAAAGGGCTTCAAGGGAGATTGGCCTACATCAGACCGTTCATCTCTAATCTTTCGGGGAAATGCCGTCCATTCTCCCGGTTGGTGAAAAAAGGTGTAAACTTTGTCTGAGATGCTGACTGTGAAGCTACATTCCAAGATATCAAGTCATACCTGACCAAACCTCTAGTGTTACCTGCTCCTACCACTGGAAGACCATTCATCTTGTACACAAGAGCCCTTGATCACTCTCTGGGCGCTCTGCTTGCACAAGAAAATGATGAAAGAAAAGAAGTTGCTCTATACTGCCTCAGCCGCATGCTAGTAGGTGCAGAGCATCGCTACTCTCCAGTCGAAAATGAATGACTTGCAATGATGTTCGCCATACAAAAGCTGCGTCACTACTTGCTTTCCAACACAGTCTACATGGTCTCAAGGATCAACCTCTTGAAGGTCCTCGTCACAAAAGCAGGTTCTCTCAATGCCTGACTGGCAAAATGGTCCATCCTTCTGTCACAATTTGATATTAGGTGTGTACCACAAAAAGCAATCAAAGGGCAAGCTCCAGTGGACTTTCTTACAGAGCATCCATTGCCTAAAGATTCTCCACTCATAGATGATCTCCCCGACGAACCAGTCTATAATGTGGAGACTTTCTCACAAAATGCCTTCTGGGACATGTACTTTGACGGTGCAACCAGGACAAATGAAAAAAGACAGCTGATCTCAGGAGTTGGCATCCACTTTGTTAGCCCCGACAAATACATGATTCCACACGCTTTCTCGCTACTATAACCATGCACAAACAATGCAGCTGAATATCAAGCTCTGATCCTAGGATTGGAACTCGCCATCGAATCTGGTATCACCATGCTGGAAATCTTTGGAGACTCTCAACTGATTGTCAACCAGATGAATCAGAAATTTGAAGTCAGGAAGCCTGATCTGCTGCCTTATTATAACAAGGCACAATCGCTTATGCAAAAGTTTGACATCTGTCACATCACCCACATTCGTAGAGGTGAAAACATACGTGTAGATGCCCTGGCTAGACTTGCCGCATCTATGCAATCCAAGAAGGGGAAAACATGCAAATCACAGCGTGCGAGAGAAGAATCATTCCTCCTCTTAACACACACCAAGCAGTTGCTGAATGCCACCAAGTGGTGGGAAATCGAATCTCTATCATTCAACCTTCAATCGGCGACTGGAGGGATCAGTTCATTGATTACACTATGTTCGAAATCCTACCTGAAGATCCAAAAGAATGGGTAAGCATCTAAAGGCGAACCCCAAGCTTTCATTTGGATATTCCTTCAAAAATCCTTTACAGGAAATCCTTCAACGGAGTACTTCTACGCTGCTTGTCACAACAAGAGGCTGAATAAACACTCAAAGAAGTTCATGCTGGTCTTTGTGGAGCTCATCAGGCTGGTCCAAAGCTCTACGATCAGATAAAAAGGTTAGGTTATTACTGGCCTACCATGGTAGCTGACGCAATACAATTTGTTTAGCGCTGCCAACAATGCCAAGTTCATGGAGATTACATTTACATGCCTCCAGAATGGCTACATCCTAGAACGATTTCATGGCCTTTCGAAGCCTGGGGTATGGACATCATAGGTCCTATTTCTCCCCCTTCGAGCAAAGGTCATCGCTTCATCTTCGCCGCTACGTATTATTTTTCCAAGTGGTCAGAAGCATTTGCGCTTAACGAAATGAAGACCTCATCAGTCCTTCAGTTCCAGCGCACCAATATCATTTGTCGTTTCGGCATACCCAAAAGATTCGTTCATGATAACGGACCACAATTCCGGGATCATCGATTTTACAGGTTCTGCGATAAATACAAAATCCAAAGCTGTCCTTCGACTCCATAAATCCGGCAGCAAACGGATTAGCAGAAGCTTTCAACAAGACACTCTGCAAAATCCTCAAGAAAATGGTCTCTAGTCACAAAAGAAACTGGAGCGACAAACTGTCCGAAACTTTGTGGGCCTATCGAACCACCGTTCGAGGACCAACCCATAGCACACCATTCTCCGTGGTCTATGGATGTGTAGCTGTCATACCCTTGGAAGTACAAATTCCTTCCTTGAGGGTATCTTTGCAAAATAACATGACTCAAGAAAGCAATGTCAAATTGCGACTCCATGAGCTGGATAATCTCAATGAGAGACGACTCGAAGCTCGACAAAGCATTGAACTTTACTAAGCACGCATGGCAGGATCTTTTGACAAAAGGGTTAGGCAACGCGCCTACAAAGAGGGTGACTTGGTTCTTGCGGTAAAAAGACCAATGGTCTTCGCTCACAAGTCCAAAGGAAAATTTGAGCCAAAATGGGAGGGACCCTACGTCATCGACAAGGTTTTCTCCAATAGCGCATACGCACTCCTAAACATGGAGGGTGACAGATGTATGCTGCCCATCAGCGTCAAGTTCTTAAAGCAGTACTACCCTTGAAGACTTACCCAACTGGGTAAGAGCAATGCATGTACGGCCAAAACCGGTTTCCAGGTACACGCTCGTCAAACCCACTTTTTTTAGAATTTTCATATCAAATGTTGAAATTTCTAGAAATTCAAACAATTCTTACTTTCACCGTTTCATTGTTCAAAAATTCCAAGTTTAGGAACCTTTCCCTAACTTGACCAAAATTTTCAACCCTTAAACCCAAAATTCATGGTTTGAAACAAAATCCGGATTCAGGGATTTCTACCCTAGTCCACCCGGCCTTTTACCGCCAAAATGGTTTTAGGTCAAAACTTAAGACCCTTGTGTCTTTAAACAAAAAAAATGGTTTTTCAAAAAACCGCGGGGAAGCGACGCTTAGTCGATACTCGCACAAATCGGAAGCATGCGAACCACGTTCGACACTTCCAAAATCGCAGGGAAGCGACATTTTGTTGATACTTGCAAAAACCTAAAAACCGTGGAAACGTAACATTTCAGTTGATATCCACAACCCAAAATTTCAAAAGGTTCGAAAAAACCTAAAAATCGTGGAGACGCAACATTTTAGTTGATATCCACAACCCAAAGGTTCGAGAAAACCGCAAATTTCAAAAATCGTGGGGAAACGACATCAAGTCATTACCCGCAAAACCAAAATTTTTGAAAAGCAACGATGCGACATTCCATCGATACTTGCACCCAAATCCGCGAGGATGCGACATTCCATCGATACTCACAAACGAATAGGTAAGTATACTACATTCCATCGATACTTGCAAGACCATTCAGCAGGGACGCGACTTTTAGTCGATACTTGCATTTTTGAAAACCAAAACCGGCTATAAATGCCATAAACCGGCTATAAACGCCACAAAACAAAACGGCTATCAATGCCACAAAACAAAACCGGCTATCAATGCCACCAACCAAAACTTAGCTTTAAAAAAAAAAACCGGCTATCAATGCTACAAACCGGCTATCAATGCCATAATTTCGGCTATCAAAGCCACAAAAAAAACCGGCTCTCATGCCACAAACAAAATCTGGCTCCCACGCCAAAACAATCATTTGACAAAAGATTTTCACAAAATGACAAAACTTTTGATCAAATCCCATTTAGCAATTGCTTTAATCACAAAAAGATTTAAGTGAGCATAGGGAAAACAAAAAAAAAAAAAAGAAAGTATCCCATTTAGCAATTACTTTCATCACAAAAAGATTTAAGTGAGCGCAGGGAAAATAAAAAAAAAACACCAAAAAAATACATGTGGTACAAAAAAAAAAGTGTTTACAAAGCACTACAAAAAAAAAAAGAAAAAAGAGTACCAAAAAAATACATGTGGTACCAAAAAAAAAAAAAAAAAGAGGAAGGATAGTTTCTGCTTCAAAAATCAGGAGCTCAATCAAAAATGGTTTCTAGCCAAAATTTCAGCTCCTCAAGCAAACTTTTGGCCTCAGCCGTCAGAGTTTCGAGGGCACGCTTCTGCAGGAACTTGCCATGAGATGCTGGGGTAGGCTGTAACCCTTATTTCACACCGGGAAGCTTATCCCGAGCAATTTGCCATTGTTTGTCCTCTTGAAACTTCCTTTCAAGAACTCAATCAGCACTTGTAACCCGGCGAATCAGAGTACTCTCCCTATCGCGAGCCTCTGTAATAGCAACCCACTTGGCAGCGACTTGTGCTTTCAAATGCTCAAGGCGTTTCCTGGCCTCATCGACCTCTCTATCAAGGATGCTAAGGTCATGTGTCAGCCCAATGATAACTAGCTCTTCTAAGTTCTTCTCTCAGACTAGTTGCTTCATGCTTTGTGTAGCCTCATTCAGGTCAGACTTAGCCTTATCAGCAGGGTCCAAGAACATCTCCTCGAAGAACTGGTCGTCTGCAAATCCCATGGTCTCAAACCACTTGTCACCCAGTGCAATGATCCTATCAACGATCGCCCTGGGACCTGTGACATCCAGACCAGCCTCTTCAGCATCACTGAGAATCTCCTGCACATGCTGGATCATGCCAAATCCGGCACCCAACTGTCCAGCAAGGAGAGTCTCAATCCAAGAGCTCAGAACCCGCACCACCAGCCTTCTTCACAAAAAGAAGAGATGGCCCAGCTGAAGATTCGCCCCGCTCCGTCGGTCGGCTGCTCATGTCATGCCCTGTTGGAAGAGTAATAAAAGAACTCTTTCCAATTGGAGCTGCTGGGGAAGGAATCTCAGCATGACGTACCTCCTCCACCATGTCAGAACTGGTTCTACGAGTCTCTACCTATGGATCAACCTCTGGCATCCCTTGCTCTGGTTCTGAAGGAAGCAATGGACTCTCCTCTATCGCTTCAAAACCTACAAAAGAAACACAAAAAGGTATGAATATGATCCTATTTAAAAAAAAATCATTATCAGGGTTATTACTATAAAATACCTTCTTCGACGACTGGCGGAACACTCTCTTCCTCCATGAACTCATCGGAAGCATCGTCAACATTTGCGTCCATCGATGGTTCAAAGTCATCGGAATCCTGTGACAAGTCAGCTGACAAGAAAAATGTTAGCAAACCAAGTCACAGACAAAAAAAAAACAGAGAAAGTAAAAGAAGTCATACCAGTTGGAGATTCTAGAGTCACTCCAGAGTCCCTCGGTTCTTTTTCCGGTGCCGCAACCGGATACATCACCGCCTCATTGGCAGGAACCTCAGGCATCACCAAGTCTTCATCCTCTGCTAAAAAAAAGTGCAGCAGGGGAAGAAAGCAAATCAAGACATGGAAAAATCCCATGAAAAGAAATGGAAAGAGAAAGAGGAAGAATCATATCTTCACCAGCGGTCTCTTCTTTTCGGCTCCTCTTTTCGGAAGGCTCGTTAGCATTCTCTGGCACCTCCTCATTGATAGTAAGAGGAACTTCCAAATCAGGAGAACCTTCATGTTACTCCTTGCTGCGATGATGACTCCTCTTCCTCTTACTTCGGCGGGCTCGCCTCTTAGAAGAACCGCCCCACTGTAAGAGTCAGGTCTCCCACTTGACTCCTCACTGGATGGTCTACTCTTGCCAGTAGACTCCACGGAAGCTCGCCTTTGTGCCGCTTGCATCCAAGCATCAAGCTCGGCTTCCTCTTGTTATAGCTGCTCTAAAGCCTCATCAGGTATTTCTCGAACAACTTTAGAACCAATGACGCCCTGGTCACCGAGAAAGCCTATCTTGTGCTTTTCTCCAGAAAGGAAGGCCCAAATCTCCTCTTGCCGGATGCCATCCGACTTTCCAAGGCCTTTTCCAGACGATAGCTTCACATCAAGCTCCTTTTTGGAAGGCCCCCGATATGCCGAAAAGTTCTCCGCGAACCACTTCGCGAAGCCGGCAGTCCGGGTAGTCGACAACACAGGATAAGAAATCATGATAGTAGTGTCTTCAGCACTATAGAAAGCCCATGCGTTTCTGCCATCCTACAAACCTCCAAAGCGTTTCACCATGCTTGAAGGCGCTCCAACAATGCCTTGAGAAAAGCCCAATTGCAGAGCAAAGCGAAAAGGTATATACGACTGGACGTCGACGAAAAGATGTCTGCGGTACACCATCGTGCCGACACGTATGCTGAAAAGTCACTCCTTCGCTGCATTTGTCAAGGAGTAATGCCTTCCCGACCCTGCCCTGGTAGAGTCTCGGGAGGTACAAAAGTCAAAAGCCTTCTTCCGCAACTCCGGATAAAGCTTCACTGAAGACTGCCCCATCTCAACGTCCATGAACCGTCGGATCCTCATGCGGGCAAACAAAAGTGATTCGGACACGACTTTGCCCTTAGCCAGTCGAATCATGAGAGGATCATCATCCTGCGCAGCACCCGGCCATTGCAAGCCAGGACAGTGGTATACATACCACGAATAGAAGATATGGGCTGAAAATACCCTGTTCATGGGGAGCCTAAGCCGAACCAAAAAAGCAGCAGCTTGCAGTTTGGTACACAGATAGGAGTAAAGAGCTGGCACCAAAGCAAGCTGTTCTCCAAACGTCATTTGACAAGCCGGAAAAATACAATGCGGCCTGATCTATGTTCCATCTCCTCCAGCAAAAATAACCTCACCTAGCCAAAAAGTGAGGTAAACAGCGAGATCTCTCCGCAGTGCAATGTCAGGACATATGGGATTTGTACTCGCAAAGAAATCTCTCAACTCTTCTTGCATAGCCAAAATCTTCTTCGAACCCGGATCCTTAGCCCTGTCTTACCGGGTCATGCTATCAGAAGGCTCCCCACTTTCAAAGAAGTTGGAAGATGAAGAGCTAAAACTCTTCCAACTGTTGGATCTTACTTTTGAGCCCTCCTTCTCCTTCAAAAAATCATAGAAGGCGACGAGCTGAAAGTACAAAAGTCTGAACTCCTCAGACTGCTCTTCAATGACGCTGTCAATCGGCATAAACTCCTCATAGAGTCTGCCAAGGACGGGCAATCCAGTAATGGCGCTCAGCTCCTTCAAAGAGAAACCAATCTCACCATTCATCACAACAAAGGTATTGGTTTGTGGAAGGAATGACTCCAACATAGCCATGAAGGCCTCGTCGGAAAAGATCACGGTCTCCCTAAAGGCGCGGACCGCATCAAAAATCCCGGCTTCCTTTAAAACGACGCCACCAATCAGCAGGACGCAATCAGTCCATGACTTCTACTCAGAGTCTGCACTGAAACGGCCACGAAGTCGAAAAGGCTTCACCCAATTGCTACCGTCACCGCTAAAAATGCCAAGGCCCACCGGTTCCAAATCGACCGACGGATAATCAGAGCCCTGGTAGCCGCTGGCCGGCATCAACATGTCCATGTCAGCAGGCGATTCCTCTGCATATCCAGGAGAACCGCCAACAAAAACCCCGGTCTTGATTACATTTATCCTCTTCACCCAGCTTGGAGGATCTTCCCTCTTAGAGCACGTGGGAGCAAGGCTCATAATCGAGATGGTGCGATCAAACGTCGACCGGGTAACAATAGTTCTCTCCTCAGCATCAGCTGCGTAAGAGAACTGAAAACATCTCCTCTAGTATGTCACGTCGTCAGGGACTGCATCACCAAAGAAGAAGGTAGGCTTAGGCAAAACCCTCTGATCGTCTATCAACCATGGATGACTGCTTACCATGATCTTATAAAATTCCTCTCCCTTGAGAGCGATTAGTCGTTGTCTCATCTCATCTTTGTTGAGAGAGTCACACTCTTCGAGGTTTCTCTCAACATATTGGACCTTCTCCCAAGCCTGCTGAACGGCCGTGTTAGAAGATCTAGCAGATCGACAAGGTACGCTTGTAGCAAGATCTTTACCCTTTTTTCGTTCTGGAGGAACCACCTGCAAAGGTTGGAAAAGAAAAGGATCAATCATCAAAATGACAGAATTTCGCTAAAAAAAGTATGGCGAAATTTTGACATGACTCGGGGGAATTCCGAAGAAAAAGGAAATATCCCGAAAGAAATAGAAAGCTTGAAGATGGGCTCAACATTGCTGCGAGCTCCGAAACTCCAAACTTTCAAAACCTCAAAGTCTCCGCAAAATCGGGAAGGGTTCAACATCGCTGTGAGCTCCAAATTCCCAAATTTGCAAAAACTTTCAAATATGCTATCACATCATGCTACAAATTCAATTTACAAAAGAATGCAGGCATGAACATCTTGGTTTGCCAAAAAATGCATTATCATGATCAGCAAAAAAAAAAGGAAACTTTCTCAAAAAAAAAGAGGAGAAAGAAAAGAAACAAAAAAGAAAAAGAAAAAGAAAAGGAGAGGGACTGGCCCACAGGCCACGTGGGCGTACGAATCTGTCCATACGGCCCACGAAAGAGAAAAAAACGTGCAAAAAAAAAAAGAAAGCACAAGAAAAAAAAGAAAAAACGTGTAAAAAAAAAGGAAAACACGTGAAAAAGAAAAGAAAGAAACAAAAAAGAAAAGAAAGAACTTTTTCTATCATCCTATTTCCTACAATGGATTTTTCTTGAAAAAGGGAACTTACTTGAAGCCATTGATGGAGAAGAAGAAGACAGTCTTGAAGATCTTGAAGAAGAAGAACTCTTGGTCTTGAAGCCCTCTTGGGATTGTTGCAAAAGAAAGCAATAAAAGCAAGAGATCCAAACTCATTCTTGCTTTTATAGAAGAGGGTAAACCAAAGAAGGAAAGAAGAAAGAGGTAAGTGTTACTAATTAGTAACCTTACTAAAAGAAAGAAATTAGAAAGATTATTTACCAAAAGAAAGATATCTTCAGGGATTCTCTCCCAAAAAGAAATCAATGAGAGATTTTCTCCCAAAAGATAGGAGATTTGAGATATTCTCTCCCAAAGAAAGATATCTTGAGATATTCTCTCCCAAAATAAAGGGAACATGAGAGATTCTCTCCAAGTAAAGATATTCTTAGATATTCTCTATCCAAAGGAGATATTTTTAGATATTCTTTACAAAAATGACACCATATGAGATCTAAGCCATTTCAAAAGCTTAAGGTCCCATGGGTTAGCCCATATGAGCCAGGTTTGACCACCTCGGCACTAAATATATATATATATTTGGGTTTTTAGTCAAAGAGAAATCCCTCTTACCAAGAGCATACAAAAATGGTTCCATGTCTCTTTTGAGTTGATTGAACCATACAAAAAAAAAAAAGAATTCCAAGCCCCATGAGCTTCCAAAAATCAAACCATTCAACCTCATATACCAAATTGAGCCAAAATCTTGAAATTGACATTCCACAAAAATCCAAACCAAATCCTGGTCCCCTAACTTGCTACATACAGCCCGTTAGGTCACAAGACCAAAACCAAAAATCAAAAACCTGATCCCCTAACTTGCCACATACAGCCTGTTAGGTCACAAGATCAAAAGCAAAATTGACCCGCAAACATTCCACATACAGCTTGTTGGGTCACACGGTCAAAACCAAACCTGACCCCCTAAACTGCCACATACAGCTTGTTAGGTCACAAGGTCAAAACCCAAATCCACATCCCTGATGTAATCTTCAAAACTTTGCCTCGAGATGGTACGTGATCTCTTTCACTACCATAAAATTCCCCTTGAAGCTTAAAATGCTACAATACCAAAAGAAAGACTGCTCAAAGACTCTTGGTCAAGTCACAAGCTCTCCTTCAAAAATCTCTTTGAGGCACATCGACTATAAAAGTTAAGCAACTCGTCGCTGCACCTCGAGGGGGCATTTGTTGACACAAAAAATGTCACTTTGCCTCTTTAAGATCCAAAAAGCTACATGAAGTCGCAGCTTGCCATAAATAGGCAATGCTACTTCCAAAAAATCAAATCTTGTCAGAATCAAACAAAAACTGCAAGATCCTTCAAGACAGCCAAAAGAGGAGTACACAAGAAGTTTCGAGCCATTTCAAAATCATTTGGCCTAACTTCGCTTCTCCGGCAGCTGAAAAGGAGCTCCCGGCGGTGAAAGTATCGGATACACCAAATCTTCGATCAGAGCCTGTGGATGGTCTCAAAATACATCCAAAAGGCTCCACGTCAAGTTCCAAGTCAAACCGACAACGTTTGATCCTACATCAACCCTGAAAAAGCTAAATCAAGCCTCTCGGCGACGAGAACCACCGAGTCCATCACTCATCAAAAAGAGCACATGGACGGCTTCAAAATGCTTACAAAGGGCTACAGGTAAAATTTCAGGTCATTTCGACAACATTTGACCATACTTTGACGCTCGAAAGCCAAGTCAGGCCTCTCCGCGGCGAAGCTCCCCAGGACCATGGTTTCCAAGACAGAGCCTATGGATCATCTTAAAATGACTCCAATAGATTCCCTGTCAAATTTCAAGTCAATCAGACATCGGTTGACCGCACATCAAGCCGCGCCAAGTCTACTAGCGATAAGACACCAAACGGCTTCAAAACTCAAACAAATGGTTGGTCTTATTTATTACTTAGGAAGCTTCACCCCAAATTTCAGGTCATTCCGACATCGTTTGACCCAGTTTCAGCTTCTGACGGAAAATCGGCAGCTCTACGCGACAAAGTCTTCGGCTTTCCCGGAAAATTGGAAACTTTGCACTCCAAAATGCAAGGAATCTTGTCAAGTTTTCTATAGGGAAATCAGGCCAAAAAATAAAAAAAAATGTCAAGAAAAAATATAGAAGAAAAAAGAATCGAAAAACGTCAAAAACGACCGCAAAACGGGACAAAAGGGGGGAAATCCCCCCAGGGTCGCAGGCCCCTGCGACCCTGGCCCATGGTCGCCGACGACCATGGAGCCTGGATTCACCGGGTTCGCCTCAGAAGGCCCGTTTTTCGTCATTTTTCGCGATTCGAAGCTTCCGACTTCTGGGATTTTCCAAAATTCATACTTTTGAGACACCAAATCCTTTGACATCCGTCAAAATCACGGATCAATCCCCCAGGGTCGCAGGCGACCATGGAGCCCGGATTCGTCGGGTTGGCCCCGGAAGGCCCGTTTTTCATCATTTTTCGTGATTTGAAGCTTCCGACTTCTGGGATTTTCCAAAATTCATACTTTTGAGACACCAAATCCTTTGACATCCGTCAAAATCACGGATCAATCATCAAAAGTATCAAAATCAACATTGGTCGCCAACCGGTCAACCAAAAAAGTGTGCTTTCTACCCGACCGATCGAGAAATTGACAGGACAAATGGCACCGACCTGCTGTTGGCAACAAATAACTGAAGTTACGTGGTCATCTGATGTCGATCTACATGAAGATCCATCAATGATCATCACCAGAAGAATCCCAAAGACGCGGCACGGCCCGCGACTCTTCAACTGCTCGGCGACCACTTAATGCGATCAATTGACTAGCTTTATTACAGTCATTAATTCATTTCTTTGGACGGCCCAATCAGAAGCAAGCAAATGGGAGTTACAAGTCAATTGATTCATGGCATTTAATCCATGAAACTCCTCCCATCATGGAAATTAAAGGCGATTAAATACCCTCAATCTCCACCGGCCAATCAGAAGTCAAGAAAAAGGAGTTACAAAATAAAGGAATTAAATCCTGTAACTCCTCCTATTATGCGGCTTAATGACAATAAAATCCCATAAACTCTCCTAAATGGCTACCAGGAGCCTATAAATAGGAGAGCACTCCAAAGAAATCCAGATCGGAAAAATCAAACAGAGATCCCTGATCCGAAAAATGCACAGAAATCTAAGTGAAAAAAAGAGAGAAAACTCTGCGAAAGTTCTGCACCGACCACCGCTACAAGGTGACAAAAGTCCCTTGGGGGGTACCCCTCCCCCAAGGTCCTTGCCTTCTCATTCTGCCTTCAATGGCTTAGACGTGGCTTTTCAGCCCGTCTACTTAGTTTTTTATTAGACATAGGACCTCCTTTTGGTCTTTGTCCTCTAAAAACCTGAGGTTATAGCCAAGCTAAGCGAATCAAGAGCATCCTCTGTTCTCATCTGCATGGATGATGGCGAAGTCCACACATGGCTTACGACCGTCAATCTGAACGAGTCCCCCACAATCTCCTGAGAAGTTAGATCCTCATTTTCTTGTTTTTCTTTGTAGTTTGTATTTTTTTCAAAAGAGACAAAAATCACAACTCTTGTCTTTCATTATTGATAAGAATTATAAATCAGCTATAAACGCCAAAATCGGCTATAAACACCAAAAATCAGCTATAAATGCCAAAATCGGCTATAAATGCAAAAAATCGGCTATAAATGCCAAAATCGGCTATAAACGCCAAAAATCTGCTATAAATGCCAAAAAAATCGTCTTTCACGGCAAATCAAGAAAAATGTCTCTTTTCTTAAATATATGTGCAATGGAAAACTTAAAAGAAGTTGATTTCCTTTTTACTTGCGAAGGTCGATCTCCGGATCACCACTTGCAATTCCAAGTAAAATAGAAAATCCGGCACACCCACACAAAAAAATGTTAATACCTGCTTCTGCCCCCCGGGCGCGAAAGGGTCGTACCTAATGGACTCCCACGTCCGCCGACCTCGGTAGCACCGAGCAAAGAATGCGTGGTCCATCAAATGGCTCCTTAATCTTAGATGAGATCTTGAGCCAACAAAAGAGAGATAAACACGGGATAGGCTATGGTGATCTTGTTTCTTCATCCAACTCAAAGGGTAACACTATTTTTGTTAATGGCCCCATCCAAAATGAAAACACCCCTGTTGTTCCTACTGTCACTCATGTGAATCCTGTTCCTAGTGCATCAAAAGGAAAAGTCATTCAAACTAAGTTTGTGCCTATTTGTCACTATTATGGAGTGAAAGGTCATATTCGACCTTTCTGTCGATAATTGAGGACAAACTTTATCCCAACTTGTCATTATTATGGGATAAGAGGACATATTCAACCACAGTGTCGAAAACTGAAAAGGCACTTACATGAGCAACAGAGGTTGATACGATATTTTCCTCCACAAGTCAAGACCAAATCGATATGGATTCGTAAATCAGACTTGTGTTGCAATGCGGTCTTGTCTGCACTAAAAGCACAAGACTAAAATGTGTGGTACTTGGATAGTGGTTGTTCAAGACATATGACTGGGAGCAAGTCATTGTTCACTTATCTTGAGATGTGTGATGAGGGTGTGGTTCAATCTGGTGATGGAGGTAAGTCAAAAATTGTTGGAAGAGGCAAAGTTTACATTCCCGGGATATCTACTCTTTCTAATGTATTTTTCGTTGATGATTTGAAGGCTAACTTACTTAGTATTAGCCAATTGTGTGACATTGAGTATGACGTACACTTTTCCCTAAAAGAATGCATTATTGTTGACAAAAAGGGAAATAGTGTTCTTGAAGGCAAGAGGACTTCTGATAATTGTTACATTGTAGCATAGGCAGATTATATTGGAGGGGGAATTGTTGCACACAACTACTTTGGATGAAGCAAATGTTGTCTATCTATGGGATTTCTCAAGGGATAGTGGGTGTTTTCTATGATAACAAGAGTACCATAGATATTTTCAAGAATCCGGTGCAGCTCTTTAGAACAATACACATAGATATCCAACATGTTTTTATTTCATGACTTAGTAGAGGAGAAGATTTTGGTTTTGGAACACATCTTGTTTAATCATCTCTTAGCTGATTTCTTTACTAAGCCACTTGTTTGAAATAGGGCTGTATCCCTTAGAAAGTCCCTAGGTATTTGTTTGTTTTTCTAATTCCCTACATTTTTGAAAGTTTTGATCATTCTCTTCGCACGGCACTTCAGTTTGAAAGTATTTCAAATGGGATGAGTTTGCTCCTTATTTCCATTACTTCTTCTGAATGTTATTTTATCTTTTTGTCTCCTGACGTTTTTAGGTTGTTGACGAAGTCTTGCTGCGTTTGCTCCCTAGCTCGTCTTGTTTGATGATGTTAGTTTGCTGATGAAGACCTATTGGGTTTGCTTCCTAATTGGTCTTGTTTGGCTAGATTAGCTCGGTTATGTAGACTCATTGAGTTTGCTCCCCAATGAGTTCTCATTTCATAGTTAAGTGTTTATAAAAAAAAAGGTTTGGGTTTGTAGCCTTTTTTACCCCAGCCGTTAAGCCCGTAGGGGTATTTCTATACCTAGTGCCCTAAAGTCATCTGACTTGGGAGTCATTGGCCTACTGCTCGTTACAAGGGTAAATAGAAAGCTTAAGGAAGCAGGCTTTGTGATAAAAAAATGCTAAGGCTCTGTGAGAAAATGTTTTAAATTTTTTTTTAGTGTTGTTCAGTTTAGAAGGAGACATCTAGATGGGTTTTAATCTTCAGGGGGAGTTTGATTAACTTGAGAATTGATTTGCCCCTCACACACGTCTCACTGGTTAAATCTTTTAGAAAATTATAATTTTTCTCGAACTCTTTCATTTGCAGCCGCCGCCCCTCTCCTTCAAGGAGCCATCCTCATCATATGGTGTGCTCAAAATCTTCTTCTTTGCTAGGTTGTGAGCCTTTCATGTATTTTTGTTCTTTTCCTCATGGTTTCTTGGACATACCTTGTAGTTTGTCTTGATAAATTCTTATCATCTTTTGTCTCATATGATAGATACATGGCTAATGATTCCTATTTCTCTTGGCTGTGTTGAATAGTTGGTTTTGTGAAGAAGATGGGATGGTGTGTAGGGGGAGTTTTGCATTGTTGAGAAGAGTTGATTTTTATTCTATTGATGGCTTTGTCTTGTGTTGGCTATTGTGACTATCTTGTGTTGAACTTGAACTCCTTTAACAATTATGTACAAAAAGGGGGAGAATGGCTTTATTTTGTTTGGCTTTGGTTTGGATTTATTTTTTAGCATTTGGTTTATATGATTATCTTTTTTTGCTGACAAGATCTTTGTCCAATGGTTTAGGTTTGGTAGTTGGTTTGCAGGTTATATAGGCTCCTCTTGTGATGGTTCTTCAGATGTTTTGATTGTTTTGGTTTTCAAGGGTAGAATGTATATTTAGGAAGTTTTGTCCATGAATTGCCAAAGGAAGAGATTGTAAGGTTTTGAGTGTTGGCATAATTCATGGGATTGGACAAAACTTGGATTTGATTTATGCATTTTTATTTTTCTAGAATGGACTGCAAAATCCCATGGGAGTAGTACAGCTTACAAACCATAGACCAGAGCTCCAGAGTTAGAATGTTCAGAAGCAGAGTTTGAATTTAGAATGTTCGAACAGAGTTTCAAGTTAGAACGTTCGAACAGAGTTCGAACGTTGCTGTCCAGAGCCTTTCAAGCCAAGTTTCCCGAGAGCTCAAGAATTCAAACGCACACTGCCTTCATTCGAACGTTGGTCATGCAGAGTCATCAATCCATTTTCCTGAGAGCACAAGAGTTCGAAAGCATGTGACAAGCATTTGAACATTGGTTCCCCAGAAGCCTTCAACCAGTTTTTCCGAAAGCACAAGTGTTCGAACGTTCCACATAAGTGTTCGAACGTTCGTTACAAAATATTATTTTGGGCAAACCCTAGTGGTTCTACTATATAAGGGTTGTTATATTTTGCCCTAAATACCTCTCTTAGACATTCAAGGATGGCTGCTAACATTGAGAGAGGGCTTTTCATTCTCTAGAGAGATTCATCCATTTTGAGCTGAGATTTCCATCTCTAGAGTCCATTTTCTTCTATATTTGGTTCGTTTCATCTCGGAGTTACTTCGAGGGTGTAGACACAGAGTCAAGCACGGGAGAAGATGAACGGTGAGACGCCGGCATGAGGTTCTACAGTCCTTAGGTTATTTTTCAACTAGGGAGGGGTTGTAAGTTCTCTTGTAATCTTCGAATTGTTAGTGTTTAATCTCTTCCTGGACCGAGTTCCAGGGCCCGTGGTTTTTTCCCTTGTTTGGGGTTTTTCCACGTATATCGTTGTCTTTCTCGTGGTGATTGATTATTGATTTTGTTGTTATTGTTTGTGTTGTTTGAATTGCATATTAGAGATCTGATTTGGGTCCTTAAACCCTATGATTTGGGGGTTTTAAAACCATCATATACCACTCTCACTGAACAATTTTGTCTATCACATGAGCAATCATGCAAACAATGTCGTAAGGACGAAAGTCATATGCTTTCAACCAACCAAAGGGCCAAATAAAAGCTCTTTCCTTAACTAAATCGATTGCTTATACACACGGTGCAAGAATTCTTTGAATTTTCTCCATTGTATCAGATGTGAGTGGTGCCTAATAAATCTATGACCAAAGACAGCCAATCCAACCATTCCTCGTCATGCCAAGATGATTGGACATAGAGAATTGCAAGATGAGAATCCGGATTTGCGTGAAGAACAATAACACTAGACTCCATCAATGTTGTTAGGGGATGACTGGGCGAACTGCGTTTCTCCATGAATTTATTGTCACATTTTAGTCCCTAGATTACCCGGCCAAGGCAAATCCCGAGGTGTAACACGCGTACTTCCGTGACTTTCGCACCTGTCTAGGGTCAAGCACGAGTCACGAAGGATAAAATTCCACTTGTGAGACATGCTCATAGGCACATGTCCCTGTACATTGTCAAAGTGGAAGCATCTAAATTAAAATATTAATTGGTATCATATCATGAGCTGTCCTAAACATTCAAGTTCATAGACAAAAGATGATTTCATTCACTATAAAGAAGTAGAGATCATTAAACTTACTCTACCTCACTATTACAAAAGTATATATAAAAGAAAGTATTTTCCAAAAGTATTCTAACAACATATACATACTAATCAAGTTCAAAATCACAAGAGAAGATTTTCCTAGTTTGCCCTCAAAAGAGAAGACTCATGATGCTCTCTGAAAACATGGCTAAACAGCACCCTCAGCTGTCCATCCTATTAGGCCTACCGGTACCTCATTGGCCTCCTCCTCTCCCTTCGTGGTCTCCTCATGGAAGACCCGGACCCGAGAGACCTCGATTAGAGTTAATTGAGTTGTGCGTTGGCTTTAAGTGTGTTTAGTGGTTTCTGGATTAGTTTGGGATTAGAATAGCTTTTATAATAGCTTTGGGGAATTTGGAGAGTCTTTTTACTTGTGGGACCCTTTGGGGGTTCTTGCTACGAATTGTGTAAGATTGGGGGGTTACCAATGATTTCTAAAAATTGTGTTTTTAACCCCATTTGACTTGTCTTATCAATCCCTACAACTTTCATGTTGACATCGTTTCCATTCGAGGGCCCTAAACCTGACTTTTTACAATTTGAGGGCAAAATGGTCTTTTTACCCAAAATCTGGACACCAACTTCAATGTCACCAAAACGTGCTATATATATATACTTTTTGGAAACTAGAACTTTCGCCGATCAACTTTGTCTTCTTCGTCGAATTCGTTTGAAGCCCCGAAAGCCATGATTTTAGCCCGACAAATCTTTTAGGTTGTGGGCCCCATCCCCACTTGCTATATAAGGACAGCTTCCTTCTTCATTTTTCCCCTTTCTTGCTAAAACCCTAGAAGGAGAAGAAGTTCCAGCCCTAAGGGTTTATCCCTTGTTCCTCTTGCTTTCTTTCTCATAAATCATCTCAAGAGCTCTTCCTAATCAAGAAATGGACTCCATGATCATCTTCCTCACCTCAAGAGCTTCATATTGGTACCATTTGTGAAGACATGCATCACCATTGGAGCTTCTTTTGAACTCTCTCTACCTATTTGAAACACTTGTAGGTAACTGATCCTTCCAATCTTCTAGATCTGTGTTCTCCTAGCCCTAGAGAGACTTAATCTTGGCTATTGTAAGCTTCCCTTTCCTATTGTTTGGTTTTGATGGTTTTAGGGTTTGGATTTGGGGGTTTTTTGTGTAGATTTGGTGTCTTGGCTTGGAGAGGTGTTTGAGGCTTGATTTTCTTAGCATTTGGACCCAAGGCAAGTGGATGAATGGATTGATTTCATGATTTCTTATTATTAAGATTTGAACTCTTACTCATTGCTTTCACCTAATTTATCCCTATGGGTTTTCATGGTTTTGGAAATATGCATAATGATAGGCTATTCTCTATTAATAGTCCCTTTGGAAAATATGTGCATTATTGTTTTGTTTATTGATCATTTGTGTTCATTCATGGACTTTTATTAATGGAGTTGCCTTGCATTGAATGAGGTGGAAGTGTTGGAGAAGTTGTGTTTGGTTGCTGTGGTTGTTGAGGGAAGTAAATGATGGATTGAATGGGGCTTAAATGAGGTTTTAGAGACCCTCAAATGTAAGATTAATGGGTGCTCAAAAGAGGGTGAAAGGAAAGATAGAGGAAGGAACGAACTGTACACAGAAAAAAAAAAGAGTTTATGGACAGTTCGCTCGAGCGACCTTGACACATCGCTCGAGCGAACCCGTCACAGAACCTCGTTGGCTCGAGCCAACCCTCCGATCGCTCGAGCCAATCTGATCTGAGCAGGTCCGCTCGAGTGAACCCCAAACAGAGAGCAGTTCGCCCGAGCAAACCTCCCAGTCCGCTCGAGCGAACTACCTGTCTGGCATGGGTTAATACCTAAGGACTTGAAACATTATTTTTAGGCTTGGGGAGGTATTGTTTGGAGCCCCAAGGCTATGTAAGGACTTGTAAGGCGTTGTATGAAGTCCGGAGGAAAGAGAAACCTCATCATGGAGATTTCATGAGGTTTTCTAGATTGGCCAATGTGTATAAGGAACCGGAATGTCCCTAACTCTTAAAGAGTACCAAATTACATCATGACCGACATACGGGACCCTATTCACACTAATTCAGTTCTGGGAACCTCATTGTCTAGCCCGAAAATATATGAGAAACCATTCGTACTCGATTTTCAACCAAACTCTTATTGGAATTTGAAACTCGTGTGATATGACTAGACTGTCCCGAGAATATTAAAAGTGATGTGTTTAGCTTTTGCTAACCTGTATGTGTCAACCTGATGTGAACATGTATTTGTGCCTATTGGCACCCCATTCTTTTACTATCCATTTGATTTGATTTCGCGTATTTGACCCATGAGTCGGTACCACTGAGCTTGGACAACCTTGTCGGTTTGATCCACCGACTTGGAGATCCTTCTCCTCCTAATAGTCAGCTGCAGTCTGGAATCCGCAGAGTTTTTACCCGGTTCGCTACCGTGGTCCCGCAGAGTATATATATATGTATATTATAGTATTTTATCATTGTCCCTCCTCACCTTGTGTGACTGAGGTCAATGATCATGTCTTCACTTTAGTGAGAGAGGATGTAGCTTTGTGTGGTTGCCATCTTGACAGTTCCTTATTCTTGGTACCTCTATTGTTTTATATCGTTCATGTTGTTATTTAACAAATGATGCATTATCTTTTATGAAATTCATTATTTATACACAGGTTTTCTAAACTCTTGCAAAGTATCATTGTTTTGTTTGTTGCCATATCTTTTCACCCACCTGCCAGACCGTCGTGTTTGATCCATTTATTTTGGTACTCAGGTCCCGAGCTTTTTGCCATCGAGGAGGAGCCTGATGAGGCGGTCGGTGAACAGCAGCGTGTGATAGAGTGGCAAGCCGACGATGTCATGTAGACATTCGTTCGGGCTTTGAGGACGCTACTTTTTGGGATACATCTAACATCTTTTGGGTTTTATGGGATGTATAGTCTTTGTTGACCATTATTTTGGGGCAATTAACTAACTGATCTTTTGTATATACAATTAACTTTACTTTGGGGGAAATATGCTTATGATCATTGCTCATTCTGATATCTTGTCGTGTCAATGATGAATCAGTCTTATTTATTGAATGGAATAGCATTAATATGATTTGCTACACGCTTCCGTAATCTCGAATACATGTTTGTTATGGTTATATGTGAGATGATGTGTAAAGATAATCCTCACCGCGGAACCCTGTGGGAAATCACGTGCACGGATAAATGTTATTTTAATCCTGTGTGTGGTTTAGCCAAAGAGATGCACGTGGCGTGGCATCAACTTGGTCCCGATCCCGGATTTGGATTCCCTAACCCGGTCCGGGGTCGCGACACCTCAAGACCGGGAGTGGGGTCTGCATCTGTAACTCTAAGAATAGCTGGTGAATACGATGATTCAATAAGTATAAACAACAACAACTGTGCATATTGTATCAATTAGAATTAATGACAAGTGATTGGAAAAGAGTATATAAACGTGAACTAGGCAATTGTGCAATCGAATAAATCATGCTTTTATGAATAAATAATAAATGAGATTATTAAAACTAGTTGGTTACTGCATAAGCTAATCCTTCCTCTCAATTAGAGAGGGAATCACGTTGGGATGTCATTGGTGACCCGGCCAAATGTTCATCTCGCTACCCGGTTCTGGAGTTCTGGTGCTCTAGATTATCAACTGCACAGTGACTTTAACAGTTCTAAATCATGAGTCAACCCCATCGGGTATCATCCGATCGAAGTTAAGCAGTACCGACTCCTTCGGATCAATTAACAATCTGAACTTGAGTAGAACACACTAATCACATCATTCAGTATGATTTATCTAATTCCACTCACAATAATTCCACTCAAGACATACTCAATTTACCTTATAGGCGGTATACATTGGTATTGAAATGACAATTCAATTAACAATACGAAGAAAGTACAGTTATGTAGATGGATATTCATTTATCATATGAAGTCATTGATATAGTCAACCAATATGCACATGTATTGTAATTAAGAGAGTTAAGGTGACTTACTAGCCAACCTAAACTATTTATCCGTTGTCTTTCATTTTCCATTCTGATGTAAAGTTAAAGGATTTGATGCAGTTCGTCCCAAAACAGAGTTCGCAATACGAAGAAAGTACAGTTATGTAGATGGATATTCATTTATCATATGAAGTCATTGATATAGTCAACCAATATGCACATGTATTGTAATTAAGAGAGTTAAGGTGACTTACTAGCCAACCCTAAACTATTTATCCATTGTCTTTCATTTTCCATTCTGATGTAAAGTTAAAGGATTTGATGAAGTTCGTCCCAAAACAGAGTTTGCAAATATAATTTATACCTAGCTACTATATCTACTTGTGAGAATAAATATTTTAACCGAGTGTCGATGTATCCACTGGGACAAAAAGGCTAAGTTGTGTTGGTTCCAAAATTCCTAAATTAATCTTATTAGAAAACGAAGCCTTAATTTGATGGGTTTGGTTCCTAAATTAGCAATTTAAAGGCAAGATTTGATCCAATTAAAAAAAGCTCTTAGGGTATGAATCCACCCCTAGTCTCATGCAATGGCGCGAATATAGACCTAAGATTTCACTATCAATGTTTTAAAGACTCGTTTTGGTTACAAACCTCCACAGAGTCACCAAATAAATTGTGCAGGTTTAGATCTGGGTATAACCTATCTCTAGGGCATAGATTATCCTAGATTTAACTCCACAGACATTTAGGCACCATTATATGACTGGTGTTCCAAACTACATGAATAAAATACCACAACTAGATATTGCATTAATAAATAATTCCAATACATGGATAGCATTCATGTCATATAATCAAAGCATCCAAAATAAAACCCCAGAACCTATACATCACCATAAACACAAAACTAGGGCTTCATCACAAACCTAAGATAGAGATGTAGTTACTAATTGAGAGAGATTGATGAAGAATCCTTAACGAAATCCTCATTAGTGCTCCTTTCGATGCTCTAAAACCAGCCTCTAAGATTGAATCTATCCTCATAAATATTCCCATGTGCCAACTAATGGATTTTAACATTAGTGAGTGTGCACTCATCTCAATTAAGAGTTAATTGGATGATGCGGATGATTATTGTGATTAATTGGGATACAAGGATAATAAGAGATGGACCCAATTTGTAGGGCAAATTTATTCTAATAGATCCATGGATATATTTGATGGAGGGGCCTGCTTGTAGTAATTGAAAAGTTTAGGGTCTTTTTATAAATATTCCTAAGATTGGTGTGCAATTGCATTTAATTAGTGAACTTATTTGCAATTAATTGTGGGTCTGGAGTTCACATGAGATGTGGGGTCCAGATTCCTAATTGAAGCCACTATTCTCCTTTAGAAGTTTTATAAGAGGGTTATAGCCTGGAAGAACACAAAGGCAAGAGAGATCAAAGTTTCTGAAAAAGAGTTTTTGGTAGAGATTATGTTCTCCATTAGAGCACAATTAAGCTCCAAAGGTATAGATCTATTATCTATTTGAACTAATAGATCTAGTTATGCTTGTTGTTTCTTGATCTATCTTCTTGATGGTTGTTTGATATTAATGCATGAGATTAGGGTTTTAGATCTTGGGCTTGGGTTCTTGGCCTTATGAATATTTGATCCCTGCATTAAGTGAGTCAAAAGGTTTTGAATATCTATACCCGATGCCCACCTACTTCCAACATCTCTAAGCAAGTGGTGGAGATGAAGAGACTCTTCTATATATCTATGCCAGAAGTAGAGTCTTACATGTACACATAGCATCCAAAGGCCCCACAATCAATAGCTTGCATCAAACGAGGAGGAGAAAGAGGAGGAAGCAAACATAAGGGAAAAGCAGGTCAGAACCAGGTGGAGGCATGTAGGTGAAATTGCCATTTTTATAATAGGGTATAGATAGAAATGAGTAACATGATAGAAGACAGAGCTACAGGGTGTGCATGAGAAATGGTTTGATGATACGTTCTTGACAATAAGTCCTTTGACTCATTTGCATTTGTTTGGAAATAGAAAAGTGAAGAAAATGTTGATCTGAAACCCATGAAAAGTAAGCGTGGAGAAGTGTCGAGTTTGACTCTTCAATAATATAAAATGATAATTGTCAAATTAAGCAGCATCAAGGAAGCTTGTCGATCGAAGTGATGAATAAATATGATTCTGCATTTTTTCTGATGCAGCATCAGACTTTCATAGAAGAATATGAAAATATTGATATATCAAGATATTAAAATCCAACCCTTGTCAAAATCCAAATGAATCTGGTACCAAGGTAATTGAAACTTGGTCTATCGTGGACAGTAACAATTATAGGCTTGATGAGAAAATCAGTAGAAGTTCAATATAGACCTGAAAATTAGTTTTTTTTTTTTTTTTGGGTAAAACCAAAATCAGGAGTTGATCTAATATTGTAACCAGGCCCTACTAAAACTGCCTTTCTACTAATAACTCCAGAATGGACAATACATGAACTCTGAAGTTGTTTATTGTAGCAGTTGGGCGGCCACAAGTATGCAATGAAAAGATCTCTAATGGAAACAACACTTTCTACATTTTTACCCAAAAAAGAAAGAGAAAAGAAAATGGCACACGCACAAAGTTTCTACATTGCTTATTTGTTCAAAGAACTGTAGGAGTGACCTAGAGCTCCATTGAGATTGTCTTTTTTTTCTTTTCTTTTTTTTTTTTTTTTTGAAATTTAAGTAGAGATTGTCTTATGAATTCTTTGTTTGAATACAAAACTCATCTTTCAAATCCTAAATGAATCATGAATGTGGAACATTGTTCCTAATTCTTGGTTCCTTGATATGATGGTTCATAAAATCATCATTATTGAATAACCCTACAAGTGTTTGTAGAGTCCGGATGCCCTGTTTTATAGAAACAGGGAGGTATTGTTTCATCGAATTCATATTTGCTAACTGTGTAAAATCTTATGCCAGCTAATGCACCCTTTCAAAAATGAAAAAAATCAAGGAAGAGATTTTACACAATTGGCGAATGCGAATTAGATGAAACAATATCTCCACGTTTCTACAAAATAGGGGATCAAGACTCGTGTTAATAAGATGGAAATGTTGGATATTAGCTGGTCTTAATATCCAAGCATAGTATAGAGCAAGATACTCTTGCAACCATTCCTAGATGATCATACACAACAAATTGAATATCTAATTAACAAGGGTGGAAAAAGAGTTTGTGTTAGATGGTACAATTTTTTTAGCAAAGAAGGTCCATTTAACAAATATTTCTAACATGGAATCTAATGTAGTGTGCGTGTCTGTACCTCTTGCAATTGTTCATAGATGGTGGTAATACACAACAAATCGAATATTTATTTAAGAGAGACTTAAAATCTTTTGCATTATATAGTACAATCTATTTGGAGTAAAAAAAAGATCCATTTAACAATTTTTTCTACTATGGGATTTAATGTAACATGAGTGCATGTACCCTATACCTAGTGCAAGGATGAGTGTTGCACTCATGCCTGAGCAAATAAGCTATCAATATCTATATCTATATATAGGAAAATATTAGTACGCATCCATCCCTCACCGTATTATGGCAAGGGACAATATAGTAATGCCGACTTACATCCGAACCATTTACATACATGGGACATCCTTAAGTACACTAGACCCATCAAGTTTTAACCTATCCAAATGGGTTGGGCCGTTGGATCGAAGGTCAAGTTTCTTTATTTAATATAAAATTGTTAAATTTATGGGCCACAGAAGAAGGTCTAGAAGCATGGGATTGACCACAAACGACCCCATATCCCCCCCCCCCCCCCCCCCCACACACACACACACACACACACAGACACACACACACACACACACACACACAGAAATATCAAGTTTGGATTGAAGGTCAATTTTTTTCTTTAAAATAAAGTCCTTAAATTTATGGGCCATGGGCGAAGGGGCTAGAAGCATGGGATTGACCCGAAACTTGATATAAGATCCCAAACTTGATATATGAGCCAATCTAAAAATGCTATTTCCAGATCCCCCCCCCCCCCCCCCCCCCTCCAAGTTCCATGATCAATGGGGTCCTATGTGGGCCCCATTAAATTTGTCCCACACCATATGGTGAGAGAATGATGGACATGAATATCCCTCACCTTATTGCATTCACATTGCTAGGCGGATAATCAGGGCATAATTGGTTACATGAATAAAGCTTGACAATTTAGAATATCTTCACGATATGAAATTCAATTATCCTTTCATTATCATCATCTTGGTGTTAGTCCCATGAGATTATTAAGTTTCGATTTCTATTAGACTTTTAATCAAACACTTCATGTTCAACTTTTTGGAGGAAAGAAGGTCTATTTTACAGCTGTTACTTACATGGAATTTAATATAACGTGGGTGTAAGAAAAAAAAATAACATATAAAGAGCTTTTTGTATATACCCCTCTAAGGTTTGTAGGATTTGTAAATATCCCCTTTGGGAGGTATATACAAATCCTATAAACCTTAGGGAGGTATATACAAAAATCTCAAAATCAAAAGAATACAATCATTAGATTTCAAATGATTTACACACTCCACGTATGGGCAATACAATACTCCTTGTCCACTTCCAAAATCGATTCTTTCAATGTTCTAATCATATCCATCACAAAATATCAGCCAAATTCATAAAAAAGAGCACTCCAAACCCACCGATTGCAATAAAAGTAACACCACTAACAATGCTAAAAATAACCCAGAATCAAAAGAACAATAACATAAAAAAACACTATATGAGAAAACTTTCTTGAAATATTCAACATCTCCAGCTATATGCAAAACAAACCTAAAAACATTTAGCAACAATGGAAAAAATTACGATAGAGGAAGGGAGAAAAGAAATCCAGCTTATTTTGAAAATTAATCTGTAGCAACAACAATATCCAAGCCCAACAAAAAAAAGTTAAGCCCCAGAAACAACAGAAAGTTTGAACAACTCCACCTATATACAAAAAAATAAAATAATAATAATAAATAAACAAAAAAAAAAACCATAAGAGTAACCTATATAAACAGGAGGGTTTCCAATGCCACCAGACTCTCCCAACCTCGTCACAATTCCGCCAAACCCACCCCCTTCTTCATCGCCGATCCCGTCCCTCTCTTCTTCGTCATCTCTTCACCCTCCTCCCCCTCAGCTTCCCCTCCCCCTTCTAAACCAACCTCCTCCGCTCTTGCCAGTTTTTCAAATTCCTCCTTCTCCCGCCCATTTCCCCTCAAGCTCCTTGTCGACCCAACCCTCTTCTTCTTCTCCGTCAACTCTCCCTCCTCCTCCCTCATTGCTTTCCCCCTCCCCTCCCCCACTTTTAAACCAACCCCCCTCTTCACTCCTGCCAGTTTTTCAAATTCATTCATGTGAGAACCCGACCCCAGATTTCCGGGTTTATCGTGGTTTTAATCATGGAATTGTTTTCTCAGTGGGTTTACCGGTTGTTTGATCGAATTTCTGAGTTTGATTATATTTTCTTTGGTTTTGGAAGCCAGTGAACCTAGACAGTGACCATAGGGTCCTATTTGTTTTGTGTGGTCATTTTGGAGAGATTCTCTTTGATTTCTGAAAATTCCCATTTCAGCTTTGTTTGACTAATCTCGTCATTCCCTACAACTTTCGTGTTCACTCCGTACCCATTTGAAACTCCGAAAATCAGTTTTTCCAGCCCTGGGGGCAAAATCAGTCTTTTCACATTGAATCTGGACCCAAATTTCGAGATCTCAGAACCTTGCCAAATATATACTTTTTGGAAACTAGATTTTATGAGAAACATTTCCCTCTTCTTGGTCGATCGCATCCGAGGCCCATAAATCGATGTCTTAACACTTGAATCCATTATTTTGATCCCTTTGACCAAACAGTTGACTTTTTCTGTGGACCCCGGAAGTATGTCAATATTAACCTTGTTGGAAAGATAATTTTATTTCGGGCACTTTTCATGTTTTAAGTTTCTTGATCCGATGTATAGAAAGCCTCCTAATCACAATTTTCAAGTTTTGAGTGTTTTAAGTGTGGTGGGGCCCACACCCACCCATTATAAATGTGCAACTTCTCTCCCTCATCTCTCCCAATCGTCCCAGCGATGCTGCCTGTGCAGGAATGGGGAATTTTCACCCCTTTCTTCTTTCCTTGGTTTCTTCCTCTCAAATCTCCTCAAAGCCTTGCTCAAATCAAGAGAAGACCTTCACCAATCTTGTTCACCTCGCCAAGAGCTTTCTATTGGTACCATTTGTGAAGACATTCGTCACCATTAGAGCTTCTTGTGAGCTCTTTCTACTTATTTGAACCACTTCTAAGTAAGCTCTCCTCCTAATCTTTTAGATTTGTGTTTGTTTAGCCCTTGAGACTCTCCATTTTCATTATTGGAAGATTTCGTTTTGTTTTACTTGGATTTTGATATTCTAGGGTTTGGATTTGGGGGTTTTTGTGTAGATTTGGTATCTTGGCTTGGAGAGGTGTTGAGGCTTGATTTTCTTAGCATTTGGACCTAAGGCAAGTGGATGAAATGATTCTCATGTGTTTTATCATGTTTTATGCAAAATCTTAATTTGTCTTCATTAATAGTTTTAATGATTATCATGTTTGATGGTTTAGTCTTATTGATTTTGAATGAGGATTTGATGTGATAATGAGGTCAAGGAATAGCCCAATTGTTTGTGAAAATATGTATGGAAGAAGAGGAAAGAAAGGAAATGGATTGGAGTTGGACAAGGGAAGAATTCAATCAAATGGGTTGAAATTCGCTGCAGGACCGATCGATCGCCCTTCAGGTCCGATCGATCGGACTGTAAATAACTGAGAGGGTCTGCAGGACCGATCGATCGCCCATCAGGTCCGATCGATCGGACTGTAAATAACTGAGAGGGTCTTCAGGACCGATCGATCGCCCATCAGGTCCGATCGATCGGACTGTAAATAACTGAGAGGGTCTTCAGGACCGATCGATCGCCCTTCAGGTCCGATCGATCGGACTGAGATGAGATGAAGTATAAAATAGGAGAATTGTGGGATTATTTTCCAGATTCACCCCAAGTCCACACTCAAGTCCAATTCAGATCTATCCCTTATCTTCTTATTTGAAGGCATTGAATCTATAATGATGCATTTAAACCCATGAATGAATTGGGAGAATTGTGATGGGTTGTATTGGGGAGGTATTGTCTGGAGCCCCATTATTATATAAGGACTTGTAAGGCATTGCGTAAAGTCCGGAGGAAAGGGAAAGCTTATCATGAAGATTCTATGAGGTTTTCTAAGATTGACCAATGTGTATAAGGACCCGGAATGTCCCTAACTCTTAAAGAGTACCAAATTACATCATTATCGACATACGGGACCCTATTCACACTGATTCAATCCTAGAAACCCCATTGTTGGCCTGTAAATGTATGAAAAACTATTTGTATTTAATTTTCAACTAAACTCTTACTTTGGGATTTCAAACCAACTTGATATGACTAGACTGTTTCAAGAGTACTAGAAGAGATGTGCTTAGCTTTTGCTAACTTGTATATGGCGACTTGAGATGGATGTGTATTTGTGCCTATGGCACCCCCGTTTCTTACTGTGCATATGATTTGATTTATCGTATTTGACCTATGAGTCGGCACCACTGAGCTTGGACGACCTCGTCGGTTTGATCCTCCGACTTGGGGTTCCTTCCCCTCCCGATAGCCAGCTGCAGTCTGGAATGTGCAGAGTTTTTACCCCGGTTCGCTACCGTGGCCCCGCAGAGTATATATGTATATATATGTATATTATAATATTTATAGTTGTTCCTCCTCACCTCGTGTGACTGAGGACAATGATCTTGTTAGGGTATGCGCTCTCTTCACTTCGGTGAAGGGAGGATCTAGCTTTGTGTGGTTGCCATCTTGACAGTTCCCGATCCTTGATACCCTTACTGTTTTAAATATACATGCTTCATAACATGCTTTAAATGAAATACCGATTTGTTAAATGTAAATGCTTTGTACTTGGTTTCAATGAATCCCCGATTTGTAAATGTTCATACTTGGTACATGTTTTAAATAAATTATCGATTTGTCAAATATCCATGTTTTACACCCGTTCCAAATGAATACATGTTTTGCTAAATATTCATGTTTTATACATGCTTTAAAGAAATACATGTTTTGTCAAATGTACATGCCTCATCCATGCTTTCACATGAATACAGTATTTTGTCAAATAACATGATTTATCATCTGTTTTATTCTTCAGTACTTGTGTTATCCTTTCACCCACCTGCCAGACCGTCGTGTCTGACCCACTAATTTGGTACTCAGGTTCAGATATCTAGCTCGATCAGAGTGTACGTGTTGGCTATGGAGCCATGAGCTTGCAGGTTACTTTGTCGGCTATGTCGTGTAGACATTGAGCTTGACATCAGAGCTACGTCACATATGGGGGTAGAGATTATTAGCTTGTTTTTGTATGGCTTTGATTAGCCCGTTTATTGGGATTGTAATTAATGCACATTGTTATTGTAACTTGAATATATATGGGAATATAATATCCAGATACTGTCAGCTCTGTATTTTGTTACATTGGTTTGCTCCAGTCTGATATGTTCATTGATAAGATAATTATATGCTTGGGTTGAGTGCGACGCGGAATCCGATGGCCACGGACTTCGGGTCGCAACGCCACGAAAGCTTCCGCAAAAATATTCAAGATGTGTTGGAACGTGTTATCCTCACACACGCGGATCTTGGGAGAAACAATAATCATCACTTAACTCCCAATCAAATTTCTCACGGCCCCTCGGGTTTGGGGTCGTGACAGACTGGTATCAGAGCCGGCAGGTTTCTAGGAAATAAAACACTCTAGGAACCTTAAGACGTGTGGTGAGGAATCGTTAGATTTGTGATCTTGTTTTGATTAGATGTTGTTTTGACGGATTCGGATTTGTTTTCTTCTAGTGGGGGAGACTATCCTTGTCTCTTCTCTTTTGATGTTGCTAGGGAATTTGGGGGACCAAATTCTCTTCTAGTGGGGAGGATTTAATGTCCTCGCACCCACAGTCAGTGCTTTTTCCTTGTTTTCACGCCAGAGAGTCAGAGTTTTATTTTATTAGTATGTGGTTCTCAAAGGATTTGGCAAAGTTTTAGATCTTTTGGCGTCACAGATTTTAGCAGCAAGAGAAGAGTTTTATAGTTGTCAGTCAACAAGAGGCATGAGCAACACTTCAAGACTATTCAAGTTTGATTGAGGACCGTCATGTGGCAAGCCAAAGCGGGTAAGTACAGATGTTTGGGTTGAACTTGAGTCATCTTCATAAGTCAAGAGACTCTAGAGACCAGACAAATGGTGGATTTCAGGAAGGTTGATGTGACTTTCAGTTGATAGAGCTTCAAGTGGATGCCAAAAGTTAGAGATTTCTCGTGTATTGATGGACTTGTGACAGAGAACTGTTCGAGGAGGTTCAGCAATTGTGACTATGGTGATGAAGTCGACTCAGCAAAGTGCGTCAGTGCGTGGTTAAAAGCATAGGAATTCAGTTTTTGGCAGCAATGGAGAGAGTTGTATGCAGAATTGATTGTTACCTGGTCACATGATAGAGTAGATTTTATGAAATTTACAGACTTGTAGGACATCAGTTTGGACATAGTATAGATACGAGATGAAGAATCATAACCTGTGGACAAGGTCAGTTGAAAGATCCAGAAAAGAATGGCACATGTGCAAGACTTGAGGATGGTGAACCTGAAACAGAGGTAGAAGATTGAGCAACCAAGGTTTGATTGAAACAATTTTGATATTTAAATGCAGAGTTGTAACCGTTTGAGTGTGATGAGAAGTAGACAAACATGTATAGTCGAGGACTGATCATCGTGCAAAGGACCAATGGCAATCGGAAGAAAGAGTCAGAGTAACAAAAACTTTTAGATATTTTGGAGCCTGGGTAGAAGACCGGAAGACAGAGATAGATTTCGACAGAAGCACACCCTATGAAGTTAGGACATGTGGAGTAGCATGACAGTTAGAGTGTTAACAGGTTTGGTCAGAGATGGAAACCTACAGAGTTGTGAACCTTGTGATTTCAACAAACAGATGGAGATCGCAGAGGTGTATCGAAGGCTGGACGGCATTACCTGAGGTAAGATACATCTAGTAGTACTCAGCATCACCAAATTTTCTGAAGCCAAGAGTAGCAGATTCGAGATTGTGTAAGAACATCTGAAGGGTGTTAGAGGTTTGATGGAAGGATTCTTCGAATATTGATTGTGTTAGAGGAGCAAGTTACCAAGTGGAGTTTGGACAGTTTGAGATCTTCAACCAAAATCAGGGAGTTTGACGGTGGATAGTGCAGTTATACAGGAGCAGTGCAGATCATCAATGAATAGAGACAATTTTCAGTTGGTAAAACTCCAAAGAGATGTTCAGAGTTAGAGATTTCTGGAATTTGATGAGTTTTGTCAGAGAATTATTCTGGGATTTTCAACAAGTGCAGCCATGTGGAGGAGTATACCCAGCAGGATGCGTCATTTGTGTGGTTAGAAGCTTTTGGAGTTGAATTTCAGTAGCTAGTGAAGGAGTTGATAGCAGAAATGACCTCTACTTGATCGCCTGATAACGAAGATTTTCGTTGACCATATCGACATGAGGAATTTCGGATCTCAATGCATATAGGAGGAGCAAGAAATCAGTTATTTTGGATTTTGGTTTGGGAAGGCAGATCTAGCAGGACAGTTGCAAGAGTGTGTGCAGAGCTTCAAATGCTGAAGAATTGTGAAGGTGCGAACATGTTAGTGTCAGAGACCGACTATGATACAGAGGATGAATAGCAACGAGTAGAAAGAGTTAGAACTAGCAAGAGTTCACCTTGAAGATTGTGCAGTGTATATGAGATCATAGCTTTGACAGTTACGACAAAGCCGACAGAATTGTTCCAAGAATTTTCTTTACTAAGCTGGCTAGAAACAAGAGACTTGGTTGAGTTTAGAAGGAGTCAGAGTTTGCAAATTTCTTGAGCAGTCATATGGGCAGGGCAGTGACAGATTCGAGCCAGTGAAAGAATGTTTGACGACTGTTGATAGTTGACCGAAGAGTTCTACTATGAGGATGACTCAGCAAGTTCAGATGTTTTCGTGAGGACTGTTTTAGAGTTTTGATTTGTGGTTTTGTTTCGAGGTGTGGGATTAATGTCCCCACTTGTTTTTGGATTTGTTTAGTCATTTGGAGGACCAAATGTTCTAAGTGGGGGAGGATGTGAGAACCCGACCCCAGATTTCCGGGTTTATCGTGGTTTTAATCATGGAATTGTTTTCTCAGTGGGTTTACCGGTTGTTTTGATCGAATTTCTGAGTTGATTATATTTTCTTTGGTTTTGGAAGCCAGTGAACCTAGACAGTGACCATAGGGTCCTATTTGTTTTGTGTGGTCATTTTGGAGAGATTCTCTTTGATTTCTGAAAATTCCCATTTCAGCTTCGTTTGACTAATCTCGTCATTCCCTACAACTTTCGTGTTCACTCCGTACCCATTTGAAACTCCGAAAATCAGTTTTTCCAGCCCTGGGGGCAAAATCAGTCTTTTCACATTGAATCTGGACCCAAATTTCGAGATCTCAGAACCTTGCCAAATATATACTTTTTGGAAACTAGATTTTATGAGAAACATTTCCCTCTTCTTGGTCGATCGCATCCGAGGCCCATAAATCGATGTCTTAACACTTGAATCCATTATTTTGATCCCTTTGACCAAACAGTTGACTTTTTCTGTGGACCCCGGAAGTATGTCAATATTAACCTTGTTGGAAAGATAATTTTATTTCGGGCACTTTTCATGTTTTAAGTTTCTTGATCCGATGTATAGAAAGCCTCCTAATCACAATTTTCAAGTTTTGAGTGTTTTAAGTGTGGTGGGGCCCACACCCACCCATTATAAATGTGCAACTTCTCTCCCTCATCTCTCCCAATCGTCCCAGCGATGCTGCCTGTGCAGGAATGGGGAATTTTCACCCCTTTCTTCTTTCCTTGGTTTCTTCCTCTCAAATCTCCTCAAAGCCTTGCTCAAATCAAGAGAAGACCTTCACCAATCTTGTTCACCTCGCCAAGAGCTTTCTATTGGTACCATTTGTGAAGACATTCGTCACCATTAGAGCTTCTTGTGAGCTCTTTCTACTTATTTGAACCACTTCTAAGTAAGCTCTCCTCCTAATCTTTTAGATTTGTGTTTGTTTAGCCCTTGAGACTCTCCATTTTCATTATTGGAAGATTTCGTTTTGTTTTACTTGGATTTTGATATTCTAGGGTTTGGATTTGGGGGTTTTTGTGTAGATTTGGTATCTTGGCTTGGAGAGGTGTTGAGGCTTGATTTTCTTAGCATTTGGACCTAAGGCAAGTGGATGAAATGATTCTCATGTGTTTTATCATGTTTTATGCAAAATCTTAATTTGTCTTCATTAATAGTTTTAATGATTTATCATGTTGATGGTTTAGTCTTATTGATTTTGAATGAGGATTTGATGTGATAATGAGGTCAAGGAATAGCCCAATTGTTTGTGAAAATATGTATGGAAGAAGAGGAAAGAAAGGAAATGGATTGGAGTTGGACAAGGGAAGAATTCAATCAAATGGGTTGAAATTCGCTGCAGGACCGATCGATCGCCCTTCAGGTCCGATCGATCGGACTGTAAATAACTGAGAGGGTCTGCAGGACCGATCGATCGCCCATCAGGTCCGATCGATCGGACTGTAAATAACTGAGAGGGTCTTCAGGACCGATCGATCGCCCATCAGGTCCGATCGATCGGACTGTAAATAACTGAGAGGGTCTTCAGGACCGATCGATCGCCCTTCAGGTCCGATCGATCGGACTGAGATGAGATGAAGTATAAAATAGGAGAATTGTGGGATTATTTTCCAGATTCACCCCAAGTCCACACTCAAGTCCAATTCAGATCTATCCCTTATCTTCTTATTTGAAGGCATTGAATCTATAATGATGCATTTAAACCCATGAATGAATTGGGAGAATTGTGATGGGTTGTATTGGGGAGGTATTGTCTGGAGCCCCATTATTATATAAGGACTTGTAAGGCATTGCGTAAAGTCCGGAGGAAAGGGAAAGCTTATCATGAAGATTCTATGAGGTTTTCTAAGATTGACCAATGTGTATAAGGACCCGGAATGTCCCTAACTCTTAAAGAGTACCAAATTACATCATTATCGACATACGGGACCCTATTCACACTGATTCAATCCTAGAAACCCCATTGTTGGCCTGTAAATGTATGAAAAACTATTTGTATTTAATTTTCAACTAAACTCTTACTTTGGGATTTCAAACCAACTTGATATGACTAGACTGTTTCAAGAGTACTAGAAGAGATGTGCTTAGCTTTTGCTAACTTGTATATGGCGACTTGAGATGGATGTGTATTTGTGCCTATGGCACCCCGTTTCTTACTGTGCATATGATTTGATTTATCGTATTTGACCTATGAGTCGGCACCACTGAGCTTGGACGACCTCGTCGGTTTGATCCTCCGACTTGGGGTTCCTTCCCCTCCCGATAGCCAGCTGCAGTCTGGAATGTGCAGAGTTTTTACCCGGTTCGCTACCGTGGCCCCGCAGAGTATATATGTATATATATGTATATTATAATATTTATAGTTGTTCCTCCTCACCTCGTGTGACTGAGGACAATGATCTTGTTAGGGTATGCGCTCTCTTCACTTCGGTGAAGGGAGGATCTAGCTTTGTGTGGTTGCCATCTTGACAGTTCCCGATCCTTGATACCCTTACTGTTTTAAATATACATGCTTCATAACATGCTTTAAATGAAATACCGATTTGTTAAATGTAAATGCTTTGTACTTGGTTTCAATGAATCCCCGATTTGTAAATGTTCATACTTGGTACATGTTTTAAATAAATTATCGATTTGTCAAATATCCATGTTTTACACCCGTTCCAAATGAATACATGTTTTGCTAAATATTCATGTTTTATACATGCTTTAAAGAAATACATGTTTTGTCAAATGTACATGCCTCATCCATGCTTTCACATGAATACAGTATTTTGTCAAATAACATGATTTATCATCTGTTTTATTCTTCAGTACTTGTGTTATCCTTTCACCCACCTGCCAGACCGTCGTGTCTGACCCACTAATTTGGTACTCAGGTTCAGATATCTAGCTCGATCAGAGTGTACGTGTTGGCTATGGAGCCATGAGCTTGCAGGTTACTTTGTCGGCTATGTCGTGTAGACATTGAGCTTGACATCAGAGCTACGTCACATATGGGGTAGAGATTATTAGCTTGTTTTTGTATGGCTTTGATTAGCCCGTTTATTGGGATTGTAATTAATGCACATTGTTATTGTAACTTGAATATATATGGGAATATAATATCCAGATACTGTCAGCTCTGTATTTTGTTACATTGGTTTGCTCCAGTCTGATATGTTCATTGATAAGATAATTATATGCTTGGGTTGAGTGCGACGCGGAATCCGATGGCCACGGACTTCGGGTCGCAACGCCACGAAAGCTTCCGCAAAAATATTCAAGATGTGTTGGAACGTGTTATCCTCACACACGCGGATCTTGGGAGAAACAATAATCATCACTTAACTCCCAATCAAATTTCTCACGGCCCCTCGGGTTTGGGGTCGTGACAATTCATCTCCCGCCCATTTTTCCACCAGGCCAGGTCCTTCAGCTGCGGTCCGGCCAACCCACTTCCCCCCTTGGACTTCCAGACCTCCTCCTCCAAACCCCCCATCTCTTCCCTCAACCAAGCCTCTTCACCACTCTGCCTCTCTCTCCCTATCCCCCCCTTCTGACCCCTCTGCCTTCCCTCCCTTGCCATCCGCAATTCCCCCTACTCCCAGCCTCTCCTCTGGCACACCTATTTTCCCCCCTTCTTCCTTTGCAAACCTCTTTGCTTTTCCACAGCCTTCCTTCCACCCTCCAAGCTATCCCCCTACCACCTGGACTAATGGTAGACCGACCCTTTCCATCCCCCAAACTGTGCTTTCCGCGAGTAAGGAATCCTTCAATTCTCTGTCATAGGCAAATTTGCAGGTAAACGCCCCTCCCTAGAATGGGTTGAAGAGAAGGCCAAATTCTGGGCCCTTTCCAGACCTTGCTTGGTTTCCCTTACCATCAAAGGCCACTTCATCTTCCGCTTTAACTCACCCGAAGATAAAGCCTTCATTCTGGGCCTCTCCCCTCTGTCCTTAGACAGGAAGAAAATCTTCTTCCAACCCTGGTCCCCTGGTCAGGATGAATCAGTTTGGCCCTCCTTTTCCCCTGTATGGGTGAGACTTTCAGGGCTGCCTTACCACTGCTGGAGCCAGCACATCATTTTCTCCATAGCCAACTCCATTGGCCAACCAATCAAGCTAGATGCAATTACCTCCTCACAAAGAATTCTAACTTTTGCCAGGGTCCAGGTCAATATTGACCTCTCCAAACCTAAACCCAAAACCATCCTTGTAGACTTGCAGGGTGAAGGGGAATTGGAAATTGCAGTGTCCTATGAACACTGCCCTTGCCCTCTCTGCTTTCAATCAGGCCACTCCTCTCATAATTGCCATCTAGCTCCTCAGCCCAGCAACCACTCCTTAGGCACTGTTTCCCCCCCTTCTTCACTCCCCCCCCAACCCCCCCCTAGCCCAATTCAGCCCCTGCCTACCCTTTCCCCACCTCTTCAGTCTCCCCTGCCTCTCACCCATGCCCCCCCTCTTCAGTCTCAGTTTCCCCCCCCTCTCTCTACCAACCCTCCCTTGGCTCCCCCATCTATCACTGCTCCCCTCTCTCTTCCTACCTCTGCAACCAACCAGCCTCCCCCCTCCTCAGCTACTACCACCATCACTTCCTGCCCCCCCTCTTCTCCTCAGCTTTTTCTATCACCCCATCATCCCAAATCCTCAATGACTTTAGCTAGTCCTCCCAGTAAGTCTCTTTCTAAGGCTACCACTCTCACCCTTTCCTCTTCCAATCCTTCCATCAATGACCCTCCCTCTGAAGTAGTCTCAGTCATCCTTAAAGAAACCTCTCCTCCAACCATTGACTTATCCAATCCCTTTGACATTCTTGATAAAATGCTCCCTTTTAGAACCCCACCTCCAATCCAAACCTCTTTGGTCGCAATCTTCAGGATCTCCCTGAAGATGCTCCCCCTCCAGGCTTTAATCATCCTTCAGTCACCCCTCTGGCCAACCCTCCCTCACCCCCTCCAGCTGAACTTCCTCAGGCTGCGAACCTTGGGACTACTCCTGCAGGCCCTTCCAAGCACCACTCCAAAGGCAAAAGGAATTCCAAATACCCAGTCTCTGGTCCAATCACTAGGAGGTCTAGAAGTAAGTTCACCTCCCCCCCCTCCTATCCATGTTAAAGATCCTTTACTGGAACTGTAGGGGAATAGCCAAACTCCCCTACCATCAGAGCCTTGGCTAACCTGATCCGCTCCCATCTCCCTGACTTTGTTTTCATCTCTGAACCAATGTCTAGCTTCTCATCCACCAATTCTCTTGGTCTGCTTAATCTGGGTTTTGACACTTTCCACTCAAACCATCAATCTTTAGCTACCCCAAATCTTTGGTGCTTCTCAAAATCTTCCCATCACCTCACTACCTCTGTCCTCAATGTTTCATCCCAGCACCTAACTCTTCTCCTTCATAACCCAACCTCTGGTCACTCTTCCCTTATCACAGGAGTCTATGGATCCACCAACCATACTCTTAGGAAAGACCTTTGGCAAGTATTAATTGACACCTCCCAAACCTCCCTTCCCTGGTGTGTCCTAGGTGACTTTAACGCCATTCTCTCCCACAATGAGAAGCTCAGTCTCCGCCAAGCCTCCCCCTCCACCCTCAAGGACTTCCAGTCGATGGTGTTTCAAGCTGGTCTCTCTGATACCCTCTACTCAGGTAGCAAATTCACTTGGTCCAACAATAGGCAAGGCCTCTCCTACGTAGCTGCAAGACTCGACAGAGCTCTAGTGAACTCTCACTGGCTGGACTGTTACCCTGACCCTCTGCTTCTTCACCTCCCCAGGATCTCCTCTGACCACAGTCCTATCCTTCTCACCCACTCCATCCTCCCCCAGCCCCTAAAGCCCCCTTCAAGTTTGAGAATAAATGGCTCCTCCACCCTTCCTTCCTTGATGTTGTTGCTTCCAGCTGGGCTACTCCCATTGCTGGGAATCCCCAGTTCATCCTAGCCCAGCAGCTCAAAGCTCTTAAAAAAATCCTTGAAAATCTGGAACAAGGCCACCTATGGCCACATCCACCAAAACATTCTGTCTGCGGAAGCTTCTGTCCTAAGGTGCCAACAGAACTTTGACTCCTCCCCTTCGGACTCTCTTAGGAATGACCTTCTGGCAGCAAAGCTCAGTCTCCATGAAGCTCTAAAAGCCCAAGAAATTCACTGGAAACAGAGATCAAGGAACTCTTGGCTCAAGGAGGGAGACTTGAACACTAAGTTCTTCCACCAATCTGCAAAAGCCAGGAGTTCTTTCAATAGAATCAACCACATCACTGTCAATGGCAATCAACTGATGATCCCTCCATCATCCAAGCTCAAGCAGTAGACTTCTTCTCCAACCTCTACAAACCTCATGATGGCCAGCTTCACCAAATCCTCTTTCAGTCTGATAGCCCCAAGGTAACAGACCTGGAAAACACTACCCTTGTTTCTATCCCTGCTGACTCCGAGATCAAAGAGGCAGTCTTTGCCCTCAAAAGAAACAGTTCTCCAGGCCCAGATGGCTTCAATGGCGCTTTCTTCACAGCAGCTTGGGGCATTATAGGACCTTCAGTAACCTCAGCAGTGCAGCACTTCTTTCTATCCAAGAGAATCCTCAAAGCCTCTAATACCTTCTTCCTTGCTCTCATCCCCAAATCCAACTCCCCTGCCACCTTTGCTGATTACAGACCTATTAGCCTGCTGAACTTCTCCTACAAAATCATATCCAAAATCCTATCTTCCAGACTAACCAAGCTCCTACCAAAATTGATATCCTCCTATCAAGCAGCTTTCATCCAAGGCAGATCAATCCATCACCATGCAGCCTTGACCTTCGAGCTATTCCAGAAGCTCAACTCCAAGCTCAGTAAAGGCTCCCTTTGCCTCAAGCTTGACATTTCAAAAGCTTTTGATAAGCTCAATTGGCAATTCCTTTTCTCTGCCCTCAGGTTTTTCAACTTCTCTGAAGACTGGATCTCCCTCATGCGAGAATGTATTTGCACAACCAGATGCTCTGTTTTGATCAACCGAACCCCTCATGGTTTTTTTCAGCTCCCACTGTGGTCTCCGACAAGGCGACCCACTATCACCTTACCTGTTTATCCTTGCAGAGGAAATTCTCAGCCTTCATCTCCACAACCTTCAATCTCAACGGACAATCCTCCCCCTATCCTCAGTTCCCTCCACCCCTTGCCACCTCCTCTATGCGGATGACATTATCATCTTCATGAAAGGCACCACCTCAGGAGTCCTAGCTATTCAAGACCTGCTGGAGCTGTACCAATCCTCCTCTGGCCAGCAAATCAATCTTCGCAAGAGTCAGCTTTTCATTGGCAAATGTGGGACTCGTAGGAAGTCCAGAATCTGCTCTATCCTTGGTCTGCAGCAGTGCCAGGCTCAGCTAAAGTATTTGGGATTTCCTATAGTTTTCGGCACTCCGAAGCAAGCTCACTTCCTCCCTCTGCTGGATTCCATTCTAGCAAGGCTGTCAGCTTGGAAAGCAAAATTTCTCTCTTTTGCAGGTAGACTGATCCTCATTAAGCACGTACTCTCCTGCATCCCTTTACACACAGCCTCCATACTTCCTCTCCCTGTCTCTATATGTAAAGCCATTGAAAGATTGATGAGAAGGTTCCTATGGTCTGGCAGTGCTCCCTCCTCTAAGTTCAACCATGTCAATTGGTCCCAAGTGACCCTTCCAAAGTCAGAAGGAGGCCTCGGCATCAGAAGGATCAGCGAAGTCAACAATGCAGCTTTCCTCAAGTTGGGCTGGCAGGCTTCCACCATGAACACCATCTGGTCTGCTTGGTTCAGGAACCGTTACTTCAAGCTCAGCAGCATCTGGGACCCTGTAAATACCATCTACGGCTCCTGCATTTGGAAAAAAGTTCGTCGTCTTGCTCATCTTCTTCACCAGGGCAGTGCCTGGGCCTTTGGCAATGGCAAAGACATCAACCTCTGGCATGATACATGGTGTGGCGACAGACCTCTCTCTGCAGTCTTCCCCAATCTACAATTCCCTCCGGACCAAATGCTGGCCTCTCTCTTCCACTCTGGCTCTTGGCATATCCCCCTGACTCTGCCAACTCCTGTTCAAGACCTGCTCGATAATGCCACTTCTTACCTCTCTCCCAACCACGCAACTAGAGACAACCTCTACTGGAGAGAGTCTGCTGATGGCCAGCTTTCCCTGAAATCAGCCTGGAATGTAATCAGACAGAGAGGCATCATCCTCAATTGGCCTTCTCTCATTTGGAATGGTATCTCCCTACCCAGAGCCAGCTGTTTTGGTTGGAGACTAATGCTTAACAGAACACCCTCTGATACGCGTCTGCAGCAAATTGGCTTCTCCTTAGCTTCGAGGTGCAGTCTCTGTCTCAGCGGAGAAGACTCAACCAGCCACCTTTTCTTCTCCTGCCCTTTTGCTCTTTCTCTCTGGCAATGGCTGCTGCTTTCCTCAAATGCTTTGCAACCGACCTCATGCTCTGCCTCTTCTATTTGGCTTGCTCTGTCGACAGGTAATGACTCAGCTGGGAGGCTCTTCATGGCAGCAGTCTTTCTCTCAGTTCTTCATACCATATGGAAGGCAAGAAATGCAGCCCTTTTTGATGACCATCAGCCTTCCCTTAATCAGATTTTACTTAATCTGCATGATGATCTGGGTATCTCTCTGAAAAGGATCTCAAAACCTTTTGCCAGCCACCAACTTACCTCCCTCTTCAGACTTTTGAATATTCCTGTAAATCTCAATTACAATTGAACTCCCCCTGACTTTTGTATCTTCTCAGGGTCTTTTGGTTTTCTTCTCTTGTATTTTCCCTTTCTTTGAGGCTTTCTTGGCCTCTGTATTCTTTCTTCTCCCTTATTAATACAATTACCCTTTAAACAAAAAAAAAAAAACCTATATAAACAGTGGCATCTGGATTTTCTGGCATCATTCAAAAAGGAAGAAACAACAGAACTATTGTGCGTCATAAATCAGTATACATGAATACAGTATCCCAGATTAAAAATCACATGCATTTTACAGATAAACAGATTCGAAAACTACAAGGAAGTATACCTTGTCGACCGCATCCCACCAATGAAATTCTGACTGGATCTTGTTCTTGATACCATTTGGATAGAAAGTCATACGCCTCAAATCGAGAAATCCTAAGCACCTGATTTATACAGATCTGAAGAAAGAGAAATCGCAGCCGAGACATTATTTTTGTGTTAGAGATGGATAAGGAAGAGAGAGTCAATTGGCTTGTGAGAGAGGACCTGGTGAGGGAGAGCTGTTACATATCCTTTGGACGTTTTCTTTGGAGAGGCAAGATGAAGTGGAAGAGGGGATTTGAAAAAGGGATATCGACAGCAAAGGGAAGATGAAGAGGATGTCACGTCCCCAAAATAAGAATTGGGGAAAAACGTGAAAAATTAAATCAAATTCAATTTTATGTGTTTAATGCAACACAAGCTTCCAAAAGTGGACCCACATAAATCACAAACCGTGGTGAGTCTAAATAAAATTCTATTAAATGCAATGGAAGCTTCGTTCAATTGGTATTCAATGATCGTAAATAAGATCCAACACAAAAATCGAATAAACATTCATAGTTAAAGTTGCATAAAGAATTAAATAATTACTAAAGAAAGTTTATCATTAAAAGAAAGTTCATCTAAAAAATTGCTAAGATGACGTTCTCTCCAATGCAGGCTCCGACGGCTCCCAAACCGTCTCCGACATCCCACTTGGGCTCGTCAGTTGGCTTAAACGTTTGAAATGTTTGATCTTCCTCGGTCTCCTCGGTAAAGTAGGGCTCGGTTCCTTTGCACCAAAAGTAGTAACGTAAATAACAAGAACATGACCATAATTCGAAATTAAGATACGATATCAAAATGATTAAAAACAAGTGAGATTATGAGAAACAATGATAAAGATAAAGACAAGAAAGAATGTATAATATAAATCCAAAAAACACCAAATGGAGCAATATATAATTTACACGGAGACAAGTGTCCCTGTTTTGGGTGGTAAACCCTATATAATCGGGAAAGCCCATCCACAATGTCGGTGGTCATAAACCGATCTATAAACACATATCAGGATAACCTGTTCACAATCAAAGCGAATTATATGTGATACGGACACATCGGTGATCAACCGTCCACATACGATCTGCAGCCGTTCACAAAGGACCCACATAAAGGAAAACATATATGCATAATAGACCTGAATAATAATGCTCTGACACAAGAGTCCTAAGTCAAAATGAAGGGCTAGCCAATCCATATCATAGTCAAGTCGCATATATCTAATTTGCCAAGCCACCTCATAATCCATAATACAAAGTAGGGTATGCATCTAAAGGAATACATAACCTAAACCAATATATGCACGCAAATACAAAGGTTAAGACATATTATAAATCGATCCTAAGGTTAAACGTATATTCTTATACCCGTCAACACACAATAATAATGCTAGTAAGTTAAGGAGGTTACATCTCTCGAAATTCACGGTGCATAGATCCAATGAAGGAATTCCAATAGAGATATATTGACCCTTTCTCACTAGAGTTCATTAAAATCATAGCAGGTAATTGAATCCTGCATCCATAAGATACCGTATGCCCAAAAACGGTTCTTATGTCAAGTCCAGGTAGATAATTTAAGGTTATTAGATCTATGTGGGGAGATTTTCAAAACTCCAGGATTATGTTAATCACGGCTATAAGATGTGACTAAGCACTCTCACGTGCCATCCAGTGCCATCCACGTGGCACCCAGACTCGCCTCGACGGCCGGGACAAAGGCCTCGGCCGAAACCAGACAGACTTTGGCTGCTAGCGCCGAGTTCGGCTACCAAGGGCCCACTTCGGCTAAAGAGCTTGACCTCGGCCAAATGAGCCAGGATGGAAGCCGAAATAAAGAAGAATCCCCACTCGCACCCCACGCCCGCCACGTCATCAGACGCGTGGCAGAATACGGGCGCGAGCCAGTGGGACAGATGCGACATCCAGCCGTCCACAATCTTCGCCAGATCGCTGACAGGGCGGCATCCAGCGGCTGTAGCCAAATTAAGGCAGGCCCGAGGATGGATCCGATAGGACCTCTATCGCCAAAGGTGTCCAACACGATCTGGCCCAACATGACATGCATTAAATGCAATGTGGGCTGATCCGACTGGCATTAAATGCAATGTGGGCTGAAATGGGCCACATTTATTACTTTGTAGGCTGATAAGGACTTCCCTATCAAATCAAGGGACCCACTCCAAAATATCATCCAGAGTCCTCTATAAATAGGACCCCATTTCATAAGCAAGCTACGTAACCTACACACTTGAGAATCGTTACTCTGCCTCTCTTCTTCCTCTCCTTCCTCAGTTAAGTTCATACACTGACTTAGGCATCGGAGAGCCTTGCGCCGCCCAGGCCAGGGTCCTCTGACTGTTTGCTCTTCCCTTTCAGGCTTTGAGGCAGCAGATCATCTTCTTTCATTCGGATAAGTCCTATCAGGCACCCCTAATCTCGTGGTCATCTTTTTTTGCACTTACAATTGGCGCCGTCTGTGGGGAAGTACTATCCCAACCTTCCCAACCTTCCCAACCTTCTCAATCTTCCCAGATACCATGCCTCCAAAACTTAAGAAAGGCGGAGAGTCTTCGACAGCAATGCTCGAGCGACCGGCCCGTTGACGGACGCCCCTCCTCAAGGGCGGTCCGGAGCGGTGCTTGGCATGCCTGCAGGCGAGGGGCGCCTAGGCTCGCAGCTCTTCGTCGAGATTCCCTTCCAAGAGGGACTTGAGGATTCGTCCCCGGGCGATGAAGTCATGCCTCCCCGACGAGACGGGCGGTGACACGAGCGTCCCCGGAAAGACAAAGGTGTGGCAGTCGACGAGCCATGCCTTCAGCGAGACGTCGATGATGGAGGAGATATCGCGGCTCAAAATGCCCTCATCCAGGAGCAGGATAGAATAATCCGCCAGCTCCAGCAGCAACTGAGAGCAGCAGGAGCCCCCTCAGCAGGACAGCCCTCCGGGCCCCAAGGCAAGAAGAGAACTGCCCCGAGCAAAGTAGTCCAGCCTTCCCACGAGGATTTGAGAGCTTTTCTGGACCAAAAGCGTAGTGGGGCCAACAACGAGGTCTCGAGCAATGGTCGAAACCATCATGGCCGAGACGACCAAGTTCGCAGCTACCACAGTCGAGGCCATTCGAAGCGAAAGTCGGAAGCAATGTCGCCACGGAAGGACGTCGAGCAGGAGCGGCTCGACAGGCGTATTAGGCTGGCCCTTCAGCATAACATGGAGATTGCTGCTCTCGCCCGAGACCAGCAAGAGATTTGCGGCCCCACCGATCTAGGGGCCTCCCCCTTCACGCGGGATATCGAGGAGACTCCACTGCCCAAGAAGTTCTTTGTCCCGCTGTTCGTCCCTTACGACGGAGTGTCTGACCCAGCCGCTCACCTCCGACACTTTTCTCAGAAGATGTCCATCTGGGGGAACGAGGGCCACCTCAACTGCAAAGTCTTCTCCTCCAGTCTGGGCGACCTCCCTCTGAAGTGGTACTGCGCCCTCCCGGAGAAGTCTATCTCGAGTTGGAAACAGCTCTAGCTCTCCTTCCTGAAGAAGTTCCAGGCTTACAGCATCGTCCCCAGGACCGATGCTGATATACTTGCCCTGAAGATGAAGCAGGGTGAAAGCATCACCCAGTTCGCCCAGCGGTTCTGGGAGATTTACAGCTAGATTGAGGTTACTAGAGACGAAGTGGCGATTTTCGCCTTCCAGAATGCCCTGTTACCAGGGAACGAGCTGAGGAAAGACCTGGCCGGAGACCCCGCAACCTCCATGCCGGCCTTGATGTCCTAGATAAAGCGCTATGTCACCTGGGAGGAGGATCAAATCAAGGCCCGGGAAAGTCACGGCCCAGGACCCAAGGAGAAGGGCAATCAGCCCCAGCAGAGAGATAAGAAGCCCTTTTGGAAGGAAGAGCCGAAGCAAGCCTGTGTCTCCAGCTCGGCAATGGCTGCAGCATCCAGGTATGGGGGCAGCAAGAAGACCAGACCTCCTCCCGACGCTTACCAGGCTGTGAATGTCGTCTTCAGAGAGCCGATCCACCAGATTATGAACAAGATCAAGAACATGCCATTCTTCAGCTGGCCGCAGCCCATGCAGAGTGATTCCTCCACCCGTGACCAGACCAGGTTCTGTGCCTACCACAAGCAAAATGGGCACAAAACCGAGTAGTGCAGGACCTTGAAGTTCTATCTGGAAAAGCTCGCCAAGGAAGGTCATCTGGAGGAGTTCGTCAAGGCAGGAGATGCCGGCGCCGGCGGCAGCGGCCGAGCTCATCAGAGCGCTGATATCCAGATAGCGAAGATTCTGAGAAGATCATCAATGTGATCCATCTGGCGCCCTCAACTCCCTCTCTCTCAGCTAGAGCCGGCTCCCAGGCTCGTGCCGAAGCCAGGCAGGCCTCGCATGGGAAAGAGGTGATGAGAACCGAGCTCCGACCGGCGTCCAAGCGAGCACGGCGCAAGCGCCCAGTCATCTCATTCTCAGATAGAGACCTCAAGGGAGTGCAGCTTCCACACAATGATCCCCTGCTCCTGACGATGAAACTGCGAGACTTCACAGTGAAGCGGATCCTCAACGACCCCAGCAGCTCGTCTGAAGTCCTCTACTATGGATGCTTCAAGAAGATGGGGCTCTCGGAGACTGATTTGAAGGAAGCTCGCACGCCTCTGATTGGGTTCAACGCCAAGCCGGTCTACCCCAAGGGGAGAATCACTTTGGAGACCAGAGTAGCCGGAGCCTCGGTGATGACTGATTTCCTAGTAGTGGACGCCCCCTCCCCCTACAATGTTGTTATGGGTAGGGCGTGGCTCCACAAGATGGAAGCAGTTCCCTCCACTCTCCATCAGAAGCTGAAGTTCGTGCTTGAAGACAAGGAAGGAAAGATGGAGGTGGTTACAGTTGAAGGGGATCAGCAGCTGGCCATGCAGTGTATGTTGGCCATGGTCCCTGGGGAAAAGGAGCCGAGCGAGTGAATCTGGCGGAGTTCGAAAGGGGGCTGGATGAGATCGGCCGAGATCCTGACAAGAAAAGTATTGAAGATCTAGCCGAAGTCAGGCTCGACCCGCTGGACCCTGACAGATTTTTCCTGATCAGCACCCAGCTGCCCGACCCAGAGAGAGCCGACCTCTCAAGATTCCTGATGCAGAACGTGGATGTCTTCGCTTGGACCCCGAGCGAAGTGCATAGGGTCGACCCCGAGGTCATGTGCCACCGGCTGAACGTGGATCCCAACCACAGCCAGTAGTACAGAGGGCCCGCAGGACGGGGTTGCAGCAGATGGAAGTGGTGGTCGAAGAAGTCGACAAGTTGCTAGAGGCAGGCGTAATTCGGGAGGTCCAGTACCTAGTCTGGCTGGACAATATAGTGGTAGTAAAAAAGAAGACTGGCAAGTGGAGGGTATGCGTGGATTTCACAAATCTCAACAGAGCTTGCTCGAAGGACAGCTTTCCTCTTCCAAAGATTGATCAGATGATCGATGCCACTGCTGGCCATGACAGAATGAGCTTCCTCGACGCCTATAGAGGCTACCACCAGATTCCGATGTATGAGCCGGATGAGGAGAAAACTGCATTCATAACCCCCCGCGGCACTGACTGTTATAAGATGATACCCTTTGGGCTGAAGAACGCAGGGGCAACCTATCAGCGCCTCTTCACAAAAATGTTCCAGGCTCAGCTCGGCAAGACAGTTAAAGTCTACATTGACGACATGGTCATCAAGTCCACGCAGTTCAGCGACCATCTGGCGGATCTGGCCCAAGTCTTCAGCATCCTCCGTGAATTCAACCTCAAACTGAATGCTTCCAAGTGCACTTTCGGCGTAGCTTCTGGCAAGTTCCTTGGAATCCTAGTGACGCGGAGGGGGATAGAGGCCAACCCGGACTAGATTACAGCAATCCTGGGAATCCAAAGCCCATCAACTACAAAGGAGGTCCAGAAGCTCACAGGCATGGCTGCAGCACTCAATCGCTTCATCAGCAGATCATCAGATAAGTGCCGGCCTTTCTTTCAGCTTCTGAAAAAGAATTTAAAGTTTCAATGGACCCCTGAATGCGACCAAGCATTGGAAGCACTCAAAACTTATCTGACTTCACCACCCTTACTCTCTACCCCAACTCAGTGGGAGATTTTGTATCTGTATCTTGCGGTCTCGGATCATGCAGTAAGCTCCGTCCTCATCAGAGAGGACGATGGAGTCCAAAAACCAATCTACTATACGAGCAAGATCCTGCTTGATGCCGAGACCAGATACCTTTTGCTGGAGAAGCTTGCATTGGCACTTGTCAGTGCCTCCCGCAAGCTCTCCTATTATTTTCAATCCCACACTATTGTGGTTATCACGGAGCACCCACTCCGATCTATATTCAAGAAAGCTGACTTTTCAAGGCGAATCTCAAAATGGGCAGTCGAACTGGGGCAGTATGACATCCAGTACCGTCCCAGGACTGCGATCAAAGCCCAAATTCTGGCAGACTTCATTGTAGAATTCGTCTCTCCAAGCTCAGCTTCGACCCAGCCCGGCACAGAACTAGGGGGCATAGGGCATGAGCATGAAGTCACCGAGGTCGAACAATTTTCTCAGAGCCAAGTTCCTGTCTCGGCATGGAAGGTCTTCGTCGACGGCTCGTCTACCTCCAAGAGAGCTGGCGCCGGCATAGTTCTCCAATCGCCAGAGGGACTGGTCATAGAACAAGCTTTCACCTTGGACTTCAAAGCGACAAACAATGAAGCGGAGTATGAAGCTCTGATAGCAGGGCTGAACAGCGCCCGAATCCTCAGAGCCCAGCAATTGGTGGTCTTCAGTGATTCACAACTGGTAACTAGCCAACTCACTAGAGACTACCAAGCCAGGGACGACAGGATGGCGGCCTACTTAGCCCTCGTGAAGAAATTGCTCTCTCACTTCCAGACAGCCGAGGTCAGGCAAATCTCCAGAGAAACTAACACGCATGCTGATGTGCTTGCAAACCTGGCCTCCGCTGTCAAAGTGGGAAAGAAAAGGACCGTTGAGGTCGGATCGATACCAAGATCAACCCTAGAGCTCCACTCATCTCGGCAAGTCCTGTGCGTTGATCTCGGCCCGAGCTGGATGGACCCGATCATCTCTTACCTGAAGGACGACCAGCTCCACGAAGATAAGAATGAAGCCCACCGAATCAGACTCAAGGCAGCTTGATTCTGGCTATCTCCTGAAGGCAAACTCTACAGAAAATCCTTCACAGGTCCATACCGCCAATGCATCCATCCGAGCAAGGTGGACGATTTTCTGTATGAGATCCACGAAGGAATCTGCGGTAGTCACATCGGAGGGCGGTCACTGGCCTACAGAGCTATAAGCCAAGGTTACCGGTGGCCATATATGCAGAAGGATGCACAGGTATACGCCAGAAAATGCGAAAAATATCAAAAGTTCTCCCATTCTCTTCACCAGCCAGCGCAAGACTTGAGTCCCCTCTCTAGTCCATGGCCCTTTGCTCAATGGGGGCTGGACATTGTGAGACCTCTCCACCGAGCTCCAGGGAATAAGAGATGGCTGATAGTCGCTACAGATTACTTCATGAAGTGGGTAGAAGCTAAACCGCTGTCCTCCATCACCGAAAGGGACTCCAAGAACTTCGTGTGGAAGAACATCATAACAAGGTTCGGCATCCCCAGGGCCCTGATTTCGGATAACGGGACTCAGTTCGACTCCAACTCCTTCAGAGACATCTGTCAAAAGCATGGCATCAGGAACCACTATTCCACTCCGGCATACCCGCAGAGCAATGGCCAGGCCGAAATTGCTAACAAAGTACTCCTGGACGGCCTGAAGAAACGATTGAACAAAGCGAAAGGGAGATGGGTAGAAGAGCTTCCTAGCGTGTTGTGGGCATACAGGACGACTCCGAGACGATCCACCTCGGTGACACCCTTCTCGTTGGCCTATGGGATGGAGGCAGTCATTCCTTTAGAAATTGGCCTCCCTACCCTGAGATCAAAGCTTGTCGACCAAGGCCGAAATGAGATGAACCTGGCAATGGAGCTGGACCTAGCCAACGAATGCCGAGATGCAACGGCCATACGACTGGCAGACCATCAGCAACGGCCAGCCAGAGGATACAATGCAAAAGTCAGGGAAAGAAGCTTCTCAGTAGGAGAACTGGTTCTGAAGAAGACCCTGCCAGCTGACAGAGACCCAAATGAAGGTGAACTGGCCCCAAACTGGCATGGCCCGTTCAGGGTGGTTTCAATGGTAGGACGATCTTCTTACAAACTTGAAGACTTGGAAGGCAGGCAGTTGCCGAGACCGTGGAATGCATCTCACTTAAAAAAGTTTTATTTCTAAGATGTAATGAAAGTTCCATGATCAATGAAAGCTGCACTGCCCTTCATCAATTTGTGTCATCTTATCTGAGTTCGGCAGCTCCGAGTTCATACACCCTGGGATTGATTCGGATTCATACATCCAGTCTTCCCTACATTTTGGGTTCACGCGCCCATGGACTGACTTAGGATTTATACATCCAGTCACTCCTAAAACCTTGGGTTGATACTTGATATACCTTGGGACTGACTTCGGATTCATACATCCAGTCTTCCCTAAATTTTGGGTTCACGCGCCCATGGACTGACTTAGGATTTATACATCCAGTCGCTCCTAAAACCTTGGGTTGATACACCTTGGGACTAACTTCGGATTCATACATCCAGTCTTCCCTAAATTTTGGGTTCACGTGCCCATGGACTGACTTAGGATTTATACATCCAGTCGCTCCTAAAACCCTTGGGTTCATATACTTGGGACTGACTTCGGATTCATACATCCAGTCTTCCCTAAATTTTGGGTTCACGTGCCCATGGACCGACTTAGGATTTATACATCCAGTCGCTCCTAAAACCCTTGGGTTCTTATACCCTGGGACTGACTTCGGATTAACACATCCAGTCTTCCCTAAACTCTGGGTTCATACACCCCCCGAGATCGATCCCGGACTCAGGCTTGCACAGCCGAGATCCTCGAGACTCTGGGTTCATCTCGGCTAATGACAGTTTATGAAAGACAGAATAGTGCAAGCACAAAAGTGTAGAAAAACAGCACAGAAAAGAAGAAAAAAGCAGTGCAAGCACAAAAGTGCAGAAAAACAGCATAGAAAATAAGAAAAACGCAGTGCAAGCACGGAAGTGCAGAAAAGCAGCACAAAAATACAAAGAAATGCAAAAAAGAATGCAAAAATGCAGAATACACATGTCGTCAGATTAAAAACTTCTTTCTTTTATTGAATGTAATTTCTTCTTTACAAGGATTACAGAAAAGAAAAACAGAATACAATAAGGAGGCTCGTAGACCTCTGAAAACAGAAAAAGAAGGGAGCTTGGAGGTCTTGATCTTCACCGGCCCGCTGCTCGGAGGTCTTGATATCCCACACAAGACCCTGCGGCATGATCCCACACAGGACCGTGCAGGATCAAGTGCGCAACCAACTCCCGACCAGAGAATAATCACCTCCCAGCCGCATAGGGAGGAATTGATCTCCTCGCAGCTGCATCGGCGGGAGTTGGCCGTGGACCCACATTCAGAGAACGCGTAGTCCACGAGGACCATCTTCAGAGAGCGCACAGACCACGACTTCCGGCGACAGTCCCTCCCAAAGGAAGCTGTCTTCAGTCGTAGAAGGATTGGTCAGAGCAGAGGTTCCTAAACGAATTCTACAAGGTGAAACTGCCAGAACGTCTGGCAGACGCGGATAGACCTTCATCAGTTGAAGAGATGAAAAAGATGAAGGGTTTCTGGTTCGAGTTCCTTTTTCTCTCCAATGGCAAGCCTGCTGCCTCTATTTATAGAAGGAGGAAGGGCTCAGTAATCGAAGACCTATTAATAACGTGAGGTCTCCCATGCTTCGCGTGGAGTGCACGTCTTCCACAAGTTGACTAGCGGCTCCGATGGCAAACACGTGGAGCCATCTGCTCGTTTTCTGCATCGGGCGTACCGCTGTACTTACAGCTATTTATGAGCCTCGGAATGCGGGATATCGGAGCGGGTACCTATGGAGACCGTACGGCAGTCTCTCCAACTCAAGACTCTCACGTCACGTCACTCAGCCGGACTTAAGCACACAAGAGCCGAAATCAAAAAGATGGAGAAAGAGAAAGCACAAGTGAAGAAGCTCTGCTTTTTATTAAAAGTGAAGGGGATTACATCACCAAAAACTTTACATCATCAAAAAGATAGAAAAATTACAAGTATGAAAGCAGCAGAAGTACAAAGATTAAGAAGCTGTTGGGGCTTCGGCGACTCCACCAGCACTATTACTGTCTCTGGTAGACTGGTGGTCTCGTCGACGACAACAGCCTTCTCTTGCGCATCACCCGCAGGAGGAGCAGAAGGAGCGTCGCCCAAAGGTGCAGCCGGAGCATCACCAGCAGAAGGGATAGGTGGAGCGCCATCCGAGATAGGACCAACTGCAGGAGCATCCACCTGGGCACTCTCAGCCAACGGAACGGAACTCGGCTCGGGGTCTGGACCAAAATACTTTGGCAGGCATTGATAGACCGGGTGGTCTTCAGGAACTCCTGTACACTTTAGTACGACCAGGCATCCCTCCTCGAATAGGATAGAGGTGATCTCCTCCACCTGCTTCTCATACTCCTCTGTGGCCTGGTCCATCCCCTTCTGAAAGGAAGATTGGGCCCCAGTCTGCAGAGAGGTCTTGAGGTCAGCGTTCTCCTTCTTCAGCTCAGCAATTTCCTTTTTCAGCTTCTCCACTTCAGCACGACCAGCGAGCACTTCGCCACGCTGCCTCGACGATTCTGCTGCCGAATCAGCCTTTGCTCTGGCCAGCTCCATCTCCAGCTCGGCAATCCTCCTCGTCTTCACCCAGATGTCGCCCTTCAACTGATGGGTTGTCGACGTGAGATCGGTGATGCTGGCCAGCGCCACATCCAGCTGCGCAGTCGCCTCGGCGCTGCTCCTCTTCAGCTCTCCCAGCTCATTCTTCAGTTTTTCCCTCTCGGACTCCAGTAAGGTGATCTTGGAGACGTTCTTGCCGTTCCTCTCCATTACCAACTGGAGCCTCTGCACATTTTGCAAGAGAAAACAAGTCGGATGGGAGCAACCAAAATGAAATACATCAAAAGAACATCAAGGGTACTTACCTGGAGAGCGGCCTGGATCGCCGAGCCTAGTAGACTCCCGTTGTCATATTTCGCGTGCAGCTCCATGTCACGCGGCAGGGCACATGCTTTGGCAAGAGCCCCGATGACGAGACAATTCCCCTGCACCAAGTCCTCCACGTTTAAAGGTTTCCCGGGCTGGGTCTCCAATCTAGGCCTCCATGCCACCGAGGCAGTATGAGGTCCGAAGGCCGATCCGGACCCTTGCCCTACAATGACACTGAGGTCACGGGCCGTCTCAACAGCTGCCCTGCTCGCTGGCGCACTTTTTCCAGGGGGTGCCTTGCCTCCAGAGGTGCGTGCAGGCGCCTTGTCTTTAGGGGCCTGCTCGGCCCCCGACTCTTTCTCCCCCGCCTTGGACCTCTTCCTCGCCGGAGACTCGTCCCTCGGACGATCCGGTGAGTGCCTCCGCACTCCTTCGATCGGAGTAGTATCCGGGGCAGAAGAAACAACAGTTCCCCCCGGGCCCGAAGCCATGCGAGCACTGGTGGAAGAAGGCGTCGCAGAAGACAAAGACTAGTGCCTAAACTTGGCCGCCAGGTCCTTGGCTCCAAGCACTCTTGAGCTACCCTCCATCCTCTCTTCCGGGTCAGATGGGTAAGCGTCCACTACCTCCCTTAAACTCGGAGACCCTGAACTGGAAGTGGTAGATGCCTCAGTGCCAGACGTAGCTCTGCTCGCAACAAGATCGATCAGGGGAACGCCCACAGGCACGGCCAAAGAAACAAAGGGAAGATCAGCCTGCAGCTCGTCCTCCTGCACTGCTCCAATCCTCCTATAATGGTCGCGGTACCTCGGCGTGTATCCTAGCAGTTTCCAGGCCGATCTGTTCTAGTGGCCGGCGTACCTCTCGACCTTCCTGTGGTCAGCAACGTTCTTTGTCCAACCATCGCTTACAGCCCGGCGTGCCTCGCTCGCAGTTCTGCACAGTGAACAACAAGAATATCAGTTCGGTAAAATAAAAGTTAAGCAACAGAAGCAAAATAAAGAGTCGGTGTTTACTTGGGACGGCCCTGAGATGGCGAGGGACCCTGAGCGTCCTGCCCTCACCAGCGCCAAACTTCCAATCCCCCGAAACACAGAAGAGATCTTCCTCGGCATTTTTACTAGAATCCTCTAGGGCCAGGATGAAGCCCTTTCGGAGCTACTTCACCCGAAGATAATAGTTGTCTCCCCCAGCCTTGCAGATGTCGTACACGTCCTCGATATCGTGGACGCCCAAATTGATCCCTAAGATTTCGTTCAATTTCGCCGTGCCCATGATGACCTTGAAGCCATTGGGCATCAGCTGGCACAGGGGTGATGGACCAGGCGTCAAGACAGGCTCTAAGCAGGGGATGCAGAGGAAATCTAACCCCACCTTCGATCACAGAGATCAAAGGGAACGGAATCCAGCCGCAGGACCAGCAGCGTAGGGCGTAGTCGCAGGGAGTCGCCGGCCTGAGGCGGACCCCCTTCGGAATATTGAAGGTAGCCCTAAACCTAGCCATGCCCTCGGCCGTATCTAACTGAAACCTAGGAGTGGCCATCTCTACAAGAAGAAGAAGGCGAAAAGAAACCCTAAAGGCAGAAACCCTAAAAAAGACAGGGGCACGAAGTCACTTACAAAGACAGAAGGGCTAGTCAAGAATCGATCTGGACACGCCTTACGATCATCCTCGCCAGAGCAATATGCAGAGATCTTGAGAAGACAGACGAAGACTAGGGCAAGAATCGAAGGCAAGGGCAAAAAAAAATCAGAAGAGAAGATAAAGAAAGAAGAGCGGAGGAAGGAAACCCTATTTATAAGAGAAGGAGGCCCTCTTTAGGCGCCATTTACGAATTCGAAAAGGCAAGCTTCGCGATCCGCGCCTGTCTCATCAATTTGACGGCACGATTAGTGAAGAAGCGACGCGTGTAGCCGCCGGTTCGTTTCCCGGGGCGAACAGGACGCGACATTTATTGCCTCAGAGAAGTTGAAACGACGCCAAGCAATGATCGCAGTATCTCCAGACGGATTCTCTAGCTTCTGACCCCTAAAGGCTAGGGCGCTTAAGAAGTCACAAGCTAGGGGGCAATTGTGTGGGGAGATTTTCAAAACTCCAGGATTATGCTAATCATGGCTATAAGATGTGACTAAGCACTCTCACATGCCATCCACGTGCCATCCACGTGGCACCCAGACTCGCCTCGGCTGCCGGGACAGAGGCCTCAGCCAAAACCAGACAGACTTTGGCTGCTAGCGCCGCGCTCAGCTACTAAGGGCCCACTTCGACTAAAGAGCTTGACCTCGGCCAAAGGAGCCGGGATGGAAGCCGAAATAAAGAAGAATCCCCACTCACGCCCCACGCCCGCCACGTCATCAGACGCGTGGCAGAATAGGGGTGCGAGCCAGTGGGACAAATGCGACATCCAGCCGTCCACAATCTTCGCCAGATCGCTGACAGGGCGGCATCCAGTGGCTGTAGCCAAATCAGGGCAAGGCCCGAGGATGGATCCAATGGGACCTCTACCGCCAAAGCCGTCCAACATGATCTGGCCCAACATGACGTGCATTAAATGCAATGTGGGCTGATCCGACTGGCATTAAATGCAATGTGGGCTGAAATGGACCGCATTTATTACTTTGTGGGCTTATAAGGATTTCCCTATCAAATCAAGGGACCCACTCCAAAATATCATCCAAAATATCATCCAGAGTCCTTTATAAATAGGACCCCATTTCACAAGCAAGGTACGCAACCTACACACTTGAGAGTCGTTACTCTGCCTCTCTTCTTCCTCTCCTTCCTCAGTTAAGTTCATACACTGACTTAGGCATCGGAGAGCCTTGCGCCGCCCAGGCCAGGGTCTTATGACTGTTAGCTCTTCCCTTTCAGGCTTTGAGGCAGCAGATCATCTTCTTTCATTCGGATAAGTCCTATCAGGCACCCCTAATCTTGTGAGTCATCTTTTTTTGCACTTACAAGATCCATATGAAGTCCCATACATGATATCATAAATCCCCAAATTAATCAGAGCCAAAACAATGGAAAATAAACACAAATTGCCCAAGTACACTGAACGTTCGAACGTATGAGACCAACGTTCGAACGTTCAGGGTCTCGGGTTTTTGGCTCAGACATGAGGGAAGTCAGACATTCAAACGTTCATGAGGCACGTTCGAAAGTTTGATGCCTCGGGTTTTTGGCTTAGGGGCGAGCAGACTCGAACGTTAGCACTCATGAAGGGGACGTTCGAACGTTTCCATTTGGCTCAGACGATTCTGAACTCACTCGTTCGAACGTTCCAAAGCAACGTTCGAACGTTTGACATTCAGAATATTAACCGAGTTCGTGCAATCACATAAATTAGGGTTTTTCCCTTGTTTCATCCATTTTCCTCTCTGTTTCCAAAAGAGAGTACAATCCATCGAAATTCACACGAATCATAACCATTAGAAAGAGAATGGAAACCACATTTCCATTACCCAAATATCCATTTTTAAATCCCTAATCTATCATTATCATTTAGAAAAGGGCAAATAAACAAACCTATATGCATTAGATAGGAATCAAAGATCAATTAACGTATTCAATAATAAATTATAATAATGTACTTGCCTTAGATCCGAAGTTGAAGAAGAGTGCAATAGGTTTCCTGACCAAAGCCCACACCAAGAATACCAGGGCGCTCAATCACAATCATAACACCAATCTGACATAAAAGATGGGATAGAAATGCTCAGATGAACAGATCTATGGTATTCCTACCCAAAACCTAACATTGGAAAGAATAAGAATATAACCTAAGAGTATAAATCTACTCCTAATGATTTGAGGAGAGTATTACCTGTGATAAGAAAGTTAAACCAAGAATGATGGTATCTTCAGATCTTGATTCTGATGGCTGGATCCTAAAGTTGGAATGGCTTGGGGAAGTTGAAAGAGGAAGAAGATAAACAGGAACGAGAAGAGTTGCAGAGATAAATGGGAAGAGATAAAAACGTGCGATTATTTAAAAGAATGGATTAGGTTAAGAGAGTATTAGGCCTAAGTCATTGGGTTGGGTCAAACTACAGGTCAAGTCATCTAGCCATTAACCCAACTCACCAATCTACGCATCTGATCTAACATATGCCCCACTTAATCCTAACCACTTAAATAACTAAAATACATTCAATTAACATAATAATAATATTTAATTAAAATATATTAAATATTAATAGTGGGACCGGGATCTTACACTCTCCCCCCCCCTTAGGACATTTGGTCCTCCAAATAAAAACAATACCTCTGGAAGAAGAAACGGATACAACTTCCTCACTTGGTCGCGAAGTTCCCAAGTGGCTTCTCGAGGACAAAGGTGTTCCCACTGTACTTTCACCCAATGTAACGTTCGAGTCCCAAGGACTTGTTCCTTCGTGTCGATGATCTGAGAAGGCCGCTCAATGTACGTAACATCTGGCTTCAATTCCAATGGTTCGTAGTGCAATACATGCAAATGGTTTTTGATATACTTTTTCAACATCGAGATATAAAAAACATTATGTACTGCTGATAACTCTGCTGGTAAGGCCAATCTGTAAGCAACTTCTCCAATCCCCTCCAAAACCTCAAATGGGCCAATATATCTCCGAGATAACTTGCCTTTTTGCCCAAATCTCAATGTTCCTCGCGTCGGTGAAACCTTTAGAAATACATGTTCACCTATTTCGAATTGAAGATTTCTTCTCTTTATGTCTGCATAACTCTTCTGCCGGCTTCTAGCAATTTTCAACCGATCATGAATTTGCTTCACTTGCTCACTGGTATCACTGACAATAGATGGGCCATGAAAACTTCTGACAACAATCTCTTCCCAACAGATTGGGGTTCTACATCTACGTCCATACAACGCTTCAAATGGTGCCATACCAATACTGGAGTGATAACTATTATTATATGCAAACTCGCATAATAGGAGATTTTTCTGCCAGTCCTTCCCAAACTCGAGAACGCATGCTCGCAACATATCCTCAAGTGTCTGATTAGTCCTTTCAGTCTGTCCGTCGGTCTGAGGATGATACGCTGTATTGAAATTCAACTTCGTGCCCAAAGCTGCCTAAAGTTCTGTCCAGAATCTGTCTAAGAATCTAGAATCTCTGTATGATACAATCAATAGAGGAACGCCATGAATTGTGACAACCTTCTCCATATACATTCGAGCTAATTCATCTCGAGGTGTCTTCATGTTCATTGGTAAGAAATGTGCCACCTTTGTCAATTTGTCAACTATCACCAAAATACTATCTTTATTATGAATCGATGGCAATCCAGAAATAAAATCCATCGTTATGTGTTCCCATTTCTAATCTGGCACTTCTAATTGTTTCAAAAGTCCTGCGGGTTGGTTCCGTTCTGCCTTTACTTGCTGACACACCAAGCATCTTGCTGTAAATCCTACTACTTCCTTCTTCATGTTACTCCAGCAATAATGATTACGCAGGTTCTGGTACATCTTTGTACTACCTGGATGAATAGTATAACGGGAATGATGTGCTTCCGTCATGATCTCATTCTTCAACTCTTCTATGTTTGGCACACATAACCGGTCTTGAAAATACAACACACCCTCCAATAATTTGAAATTTGGTCTGCTGTCAATCTGCTCAATCACTGGAGCTAGCTCTTGATCCTCTACCTGTCTGCTTTTGATCATGTTCAAGATCTCTGGTTCCCAAACAAACATGTGAGCCAACATAACCTTGTCATTAATTGGATGCAAAGTCACTCCCAAATCGAGGAAAATTTATGCCCAAGACCATTCTGCTCTCAAACATGCATTAGTTGCTGCTCTTCGACTCAATGCATCAGCCACTACATTGGCTTTCCCGGGATGATATTTGATTGGAAAGTCGAAATCCTTCATGTATTCCATCCATCAGGTCTGTCTCATGTTCAATTCAGGCTGAGTAAACAAATATTGGAGACTTCTATGGACTGAATGAATTTCAAACTTCTCACCATACAAGTAATGACGCCACATCTTCAATGCCATGACTACTGCTACTAGTTCCAAATCATAAGTGGCATACTTTTTCTCATGCTCTTTCAATTGTCTAGAGCCATAAGCCACTACCTTTCCATCCTGCATAAGCACACAACACAATCCAACCTTCGAAGCATCTGTGTAAATAACAAATCTATCATTCTCTGTAGGCAATGTGAGCACTGGAGCAGTAGTCAACCTATTCTTTAACTCCTCAAAACTTGATTCACATTTGTCAGTCCGCACGAAAGGTACATCTTTTCGTGTTAATCTGGTCAATGGAGCAGCAATGGATGAAAATCCTTTTACAAATCTCCTGTAGTAACCTGCTAAATCCAAGAAACTACGAATCTCTGTTATTGACATGGGTCTCTGCCATTTGACCACTGCCTCAATCTTTCCTGGATCTACCACCAATCCTTCCTTGCTGATGATGTGATCCAAGAAAATAACTTGATCAAGCCAAATTCACACTTACTCAACTTGGCATAGAGTTGATGATATCTTAAAGTCTGCAATGCTGATCTCAAATGCTGCTCGTGATCTTCTTGAGACCGTGAATATACTAATACGTTGTCTATGAAAACAACGATGAACTGGTCGAGAAATGGATAAATATCTTATTCATCAAGGCCATAAATACTCCTGGAGCATTAGTTAATCCAAACGGCATTACTAAAAACTCGTAATGGCCATATCTCATCCCGAATACTGTCTTGTGAATATCTTGATCTCGAACTCTGAGCTAGTGATATCCTGATCTCAAGTCTATCTTTGAGAAATATTCAGCTCCCTAAAGCTGGTCAAACAATTCGTCAATCCTTGGGAGAGGTAATTTGTTCTTGATTGTGACCTGATTGAGTTGTCTATAATCAATACACATTCTCATTGAACCATCCTTCTTCTTCACAAATAGGACCGGTGCACCCCAAGGTGATACACTTGGTCTCACAAATCCCTTGTCCAACAAATCCTACAATTGAGTTTTCAACTCTCTGAGTTCTACTGGAGCCATTCTATACAGAGCTTTAGAAATAGAAGCTATCCCTGGTACCAATTCAATAGAGAAATCTATCTCTCTGACTGGAGGTAAGCCTGGAATCTCATCGGGGAAAACATCCGGAAACTCACAGACCACTGGAATATCCTCCACCCTTTTTGACTGTTTATCCTCAGTGATAAACACCAAGTATCCTTCACATCCTGATTTCAACAATCTTTCTGCTTTCAGTGCCGAGATCCGGCATGTCTGAAACGATTTCCTTTGCCCAATGAATTCGACAGTATCCGAATGCAATGACAACTTGATGGTTTTGTTAAAACAGTCCATCACTGCTCTATAGGTCGCTAACCAGTCCATACCAAGTATGACATCGAAGTCCTTAATCGTTAAAAGTATTAAATTGGCAGGTAAAATAAAATCGCCAACCTGAACTCGGGTACTCGAAAAATACTGGTGACAACGGACCTTCGTGCCCACTGGGGTACCGATTACTAAAGCAACATCTAATCGCACTACAACATCGTGGATATGTCTAGCAAAATCATGAGAAATAAATGAATGTGTAGAGACAGGGTCAAATATGGCCTTAGCTTCTCCCTCTGAGATTAGAACAATACCTTCCACCACTTCTGCAGAAGCATCTGCATCCTCATGAGTAACTGCATATACCATGCCCATCTGTTGTGTTGGCACTGGCCTCGGTGCTCTTGGTTGGCCCACTGGTTGTTGTTACCTTTGTTGTGGAATTGCCTATGTTGCACCTGAGCCGGCCTCTGCTGTCCCTGCACTGTCCTCTGTTGTCCTAGAACTGGCCTCTGCTGTTGTGGCGCTACACCCCTATATTGCTGGTACTGAGGAGCTGGTGCTCGGTACTGCTGCTGTTGTGGGGCCCGATAAATCTGTTGTGGTCCCTGCGGAGGTGCTGCTCTCCAACTCTGCTGCGTAGGAACACGAGAAGCTGCTAAATGGGATTTGGGGAATTGACTACCGCCATTGGGACAATCGCGAACTTGATGTCCGAACTGTCCACAATGAAAACATGCTCCAGTCTCCTTGTAGCAATGTTCAGTAGGATGATTCTTCCCGCATCGTCCACACAGTTGTCTCTAACCACCTGAGGGTTGACCTTGAAACTTTGGTTTATTCGGGTTGCTTTGGCTAGAAGACTGCTTTAACTAATGTTGCTGAAATTTGGCCTGTCTCTCTGCTGATTTCTTCCTTAGTGCACCTTCAGCCCAATATGCACTCTTTACCATTTCCTGGAATGTCGGGCGTTGATTGTCTCCAATCATCATGTAAATATCAACTGATAAACCATCAAGAAAATGCCTGATTTTCTCTTCTTCAGGAACTACTAGCGTAGGAGCATACTTAGCCATTCTAGTGAACTGCTGCTCATACTGCTGTACTGACATGTCACATTGCACCAAGTTCTGAAAATCTCTCTTCCACTAGTCCTTGACATATTTGGGAATAAATTTATCCATGAATTCCTTGGTAAAAGTTCCCCATGAAATCTCTTCAGCCACTGCATCTGCTTGCACTACCATTTTCACAGAATTCCACAATTGAAGAGCTATCCCTCTAAACATGTAGGCTGCCAAGTTAACTCGCTGCTTCTGAGTACAGCAGAAAACTTCAAAGATCTGTTCCAACTGCTCTATGAAATCATCTGCTGCCATTGGATCTTCTGACCCATGAAATTCAGGAGGAACCCTCTTCCTAAATTTCTCGTATATGTCATTAGGATCTACTTCCTTTGGAGGCATGAACACTTGTACTGGCTGGGCTGCTCTGTCAGTCAAAGCTATGATCTAAGCTTGGAATGTTGCCATATCATGATCTGCTTGTGCTCTCTCAGCAGCTCTCTCTTCTCTTTCTAGTTGCTTCTCTGCAGCTCGTTCAGCCTCAGCTGCTTTTTGTTGCTCATTTTGAGTAGTCTGCGATTGCATAAAAGCTTGCAACAGCTGATTGAAACGCTCGTCTGAATTGTTTGATCCATTTCCAGGTTCTTTGTCCTGAGATCCTGTATTACGTTGGGCCATGACCTGCAATAGAATAAATATGGTTTAGCTCATATGAAACAAGCTAATAGACAATTCTATAGACTTTACAGTTAACACTTTAAAGCCTGTCTAACGGAAATCATAATCCTCACCACGTCCTATCGTTTCTGTCTATTTTTAATTACCGAAGATCGTGCTGTGCTCGGATACCAACTGTCACGTCCCCAAAATAAGAATTGGGGAAAAACGTGAAAAATTAAATCAAATTCAAATTTATGTGTTTAATGCAACAAAAGCTTCCAAAAGTGGACCCACATAAATCTCAAACCGTGGTGAGTCCAAATAAAATTCTATTAAATGCAACGGAAGCTTCATTCAATTGGTATTCAATGATCGTAAATAAGATCCAACACAAAAATCGAATAAACATTCATAGTTAAAGTTGCAGAAAGAATTAAACAATTACTAAAGAAAGTTTATCATTAAAAGAAAGTTCATCTAAGGAATTGCTAAGATGACGTTCTCTCTAATGCAGGCTCAGACGGCTCCGAAACCGTCTCCGGCATCCCACTCAGGTTCGTCAGTTGGCTAAAATGTTTGAAACGTTTGATCCTCCTCCGTCTCCTCGGTAAAGTAGGGCTCGGTTCCTATGCACCAAAAGTAGTAACGTAAATAGCAAGAACATGATCATAATTCAAAATTAAGATACGATATCAAAATGAGTAAAAACAAGTGAGATTATAAGAAACAATGATAAAGATAAATATAAGAAAGAACATATAACATAAATCCAAAAGACACTAAATGGAGCAAAATATAATTCACACGGAGACAAGTGTCCCCGTTTTGGGTGGTCAACCCTACATAATCGGGAAAGCTCGTCCACAGTGTCGGTGGTCATAAACCGATCTATAAACACATATCAGGATAACCTGTTCACATTCAAAGCGGATTATAAGTGATCCGGACACATCGGTGATCAACCATCCACATACGATCTGCAGTCGTTCACAAATGACCCACATAAAGGAAAACATATATGCATAATAGACCATAATAATAATGCTCCGACACAAGAGTCCTAAGTCAAAATGAAGGGCTGACCAATCCATATCATACTCAAATCACATATATCTAATTTGCCAAGCCACCTCATAATCCATAATACAAAGTAGGGTATGCATCTAAAGGAATACTTAACCTAAACCAATATATGCATGCAAATACAAAGGTTAAGACATATTATAAATCGATCCTAAGGTTAAACGTATATTCATATACCCGTCAACACATAATAATAACGCTAGTAAGTTAATGACGTTACATCTCTCGAAATTCACGATGCATAGATCCAATGAAGGATTTCCAATAGAGATGTATTGACCCTTTCTCGCTAGAGTTCATTAAAATCATAACAGGTAATTGAATCCTACGTCCATAAGATACCGTATGCCCAAAAAACGGTTCTGATGTCAAGTCCAGGTAAATAATTTAAGGTTATTAGATCCATATGAAGTCCCATACATGATATCATAAATCCTCAAATTAATCGAGCCAAAATAATGAAAAATAAACACAAATTGCCCAAGTACACTGAACGTTCGAACATACGAGACCAACGTTCGAACGTTCGGGGTCTCGGGTTTTTAGCTCAGACATGAGGCAAATCAGACATTCGAACGTTCATGAGGCACGTTCGAACGTTTGATGGCTCGGGTTTTTGGCTTAGGGGCGAGCAGACTCGAATGTTTGAACACACGAAGGGGACGTTCGAACGTTTGACGCCTGCCATTTGGCTCAGACGATTCTGAACTTACTCGTAATGTTCCAAAGCAATGTTCGAACGTTTGACGTTCAGAATATTGACCGAGTTCGTGCAGTCACATAAATTAGGGTTTTTCCCTTGTTTCATCCATTTTCCTCTCTTTTTCCAAAAAAAGAGTACAATCCATCCAAATTCACATGAATCATAACCATTAGAAAGAGAATGGAACCCACATTTTTATTACCCAAACAACCATTTTTAAATCCCTAATCTATCATTATCATTTAGAAAAGGGCAAATAAACAAACCTATATGCATTAGATAGGAATCAAAGATCAATTAAAGCATTCAATAACAAATTATAATAATGTACTTGCCTTAGATCCGAAGCTCAAGAAGAGTGCAATAGGTTTCCTAACCAAAACCCAAACCGAGATTACCGGGGCGCTCAATCACAATCCTAACATCAATTTGACATAAAAGATGGGATAAAAATGCTCAGATGAACAGATCTATGGTATTCCGTACCCAACACCTAACATTGGAAAGAATAAGAATATAACCTAAGAGTATAAATCTACTCCTAATGATTTGAGGAGAGTATTACCTGTGATAAGAAAGTTGAACCAAGAATGATGGTATCTTCAGATCTTGATTCTGATGGCTAGCTGGATCCTAAAGTTGGAATGGCTTGGGGAAGTTGAAAGAGGAAGATGATAAAGGAAACGGGAAGAGTTGCAGAGATAAATGGGAAGAGATAAAGACGTGTGGTTATTTAAAAGAAGGGATTATGTTAAGAGAGTATTGGGCTTAAGTCATTGGGTTGGGTCAAACTATGGGTCAAATCATCTACCCATTAACCCAACTCATCAATCTACGCATCTGATCTATCGTGTACCCCACTTAATCCTAACCACTTAAATAACTAAAATACATTCAATTAACATAATAATAATTTTTATTTAAAATATATTAAATATTAATAGTGGGACCGAGATCTTACAGAGGAAGAGTGCAGGAGGGGAGTTTTTTGTTTTTTTTGTTTTTGTTTTTGTTTTTTTTTTTCATTCATTACATGCACATGAAGAATGGAGAAGAGTAGTGTTGAAGACTCAAAAGGCTTCGCGTAGGCAGTGGTAAAGAATTAAAAAAAAAAAAAAAAAAAAAGAACTTCATCTTGGTGAGTGCCACAACTAGAGGAGGATGCATCGGGTGCAAAATAGATGAAACTCAAAAAGAAGCCAGCACGGGGGAAGCCAGCCGAGGCATGCAGCCGCAGGTGAAACCGTCTTTTTTATATTAGATGCAGATAACACAAAATGACCAAGCAACAAAGTTATAGTCAGGAGTGTGCACACGAATGCTTGAATGCGTGAAAGGTATGCCACGCAGGGGAGACTGAATTTCAGCGTATTGCATTTAAGTGGTGGACCCCACTAAATAATTCAAATGGGAACACCACTACACCAGTAAGTAATAGGTTCGGAAAGCCCCGATGGGCTATAGTGGTCCAAGCCATGGGCTGCTGTCATCCTTCTTGTTTTTAGTGTCCTTATAAGGAGCAGATCAGAGGCTAGCTAAGATCGTTCAACCTGGAAACTTCTGTAGAGTTTCTTCATCCAAGATTCAGCAATTCAAATTCTGTCCAGATGTGCCAATCGTGGGATGTAGGTGTATGTATCAGCAAAGGGGAGGGCTCAGTTTAGATTAATGCTTTCTCACTATATTATAACTTTCTTTAACCATCCATTTGCCAGAACAACCATTTCGAACATCAGGATTAATAATAAGACCAACGTTTGAGAAGTAGTTAATTCACATTTTTGGCTCACTATGTGGACGGTCTGGATTGCCCCAAGCCAGTTCCAACTCTTTCTATAGACAAGTTGCTACATATAGAGATGCAAATGGGTCAATTCTAAGTCCGAATCATATTAAACTTTAAACCTATTTCGTTGATTGCAAACTCAATTTTAATAAGAGGAGTATGCAAATGGGTCAATTCTAAGTCTAGAATAATATATGACTTTAATTCTATTTTGGTGGTTGTCCGTCGAGTTTTAATAAGAGGATTCATAACAGGATTCGATTCCAGAATCGGTTCCCACTTAAAGACCAGGATCCGTTTCAAAACTGATTCTGACTTTTTTCCAACTTTTAACTCTTTTGTTTAAATAAAAAATAATATATTTTGGTTTGAAACTGCACTTTATAATGAGAAAGACTCCTAGGTCAGATCCTCAGTCTATCGATCGAAACTGTAAAGAGTCCATAGCCAAACTAATTTATCTAAATTGGGTCAGATGAAGGGGACTAAAATAGGTTAAATCAGGTTTTGTATCGGTTGCAACCCACCGATTGCATTCCAGCTACTGCATAGTAATAGTAAAAAAAATAAGGTTTCGTAAGCGACTCACTCACACAAAACCAACTGTCACTTTTTTGTTTTTTTTTAAATCTGACGCTTGTGAGAAGCCCACGCTCTCCTTATCCTGATGCTTCAGACTTATCCACGCTCACGACTTTAAAACCGTCTGATGCGTTTGGATCGAACGGCTGAAGAAGAAGAAGCTTCTCGAGACTCCCTCTACCGTTGTCAAATTGCATTAACAAATCCGGCTTCTCTCTCTCTCCTGAAACCCTCTCAAAGAGAAAATGCAGGCAAAAGAGTCTAACGCATTTGTTTCAGATGGAAATCAAAGAAGGTGGGATTCCCGATTTCTGATTTCCGATTTTCTCATCTGGGTCATATTTTTTTCATAGAGAATGGTGATCTTTTCATTGAAATATCATTGAACTAAGGTTCAATTTCTTTTCACTCTGATAGTTTTGGAAAAGATGGGATTTCTGTCATTTGGGTTATGATCTGTTTGGCTGGAATTGGTGGTTTTTCATGGAAACTCTCGTTTCAAATTTTGCAATCTTCTGAATTTTGGATTTCACTGTACTTTATTTTTTATTGATTTGATTTGTGAAGGGATGATGGAGAGTGACGATGAGGTAGGGGTGGTGACGGAGTCCGGCAAGGAACTGGCCGGGCCATCATCGTCCGGTCGAGATATTTCTAGTCCGGACCAGTTTCAGGTCCTTGGAGAGGTGGCACTGGGAAGGAGGGCAAGAAGCCCTGCTCAAGTAGATCGCAATCGCATGAAAAGGTAACAAATGTAGGAAATTTCATTTGTTGGATTATTAGTCAGTATTTAGGACTGTGTAGGGGTTTAACGTGGGCTTGGTTAAGCCCGAGACCCGATCAGTTAGAGATGGCAATGGTGGGTCAGGTTAAATGGGTGCACTTCTAGGTCGGCCCTTCTTCGGGGTAGGTTTGGTTGTGGCTGTGGTTTGGCGCATAGGGGTTTGGGTTTTTATAGATTTTAACATGAAAAAAAAAAAACAAAAAACTTCGTGTATATGATGAATACTAATCAAACATTGCATCGAACAGTTATGGGTTGGCCGCTACTCTTCGGAGGGTATTCACAGGTATGGATGTAAATAGTCTCCTAATTATTCGAAGGTTTTAATACGTTGTGTATAGGTCCTTTTGTTGTCCCTAATAAGTAAACTAGTCCGTGTCCTAGTCTTTTGTTTTTTTTTAAACGGGTGACCTAAATGGTTTTGGGTTTGGTTCCGGTTTGTGGACCCGAGACCCAAATATTATCCCAATTTTTTGAAATCCCTGCAAAAATTAGGTTTTTCTCCCTCCATATCATTCCCTACCTACGCCTGGGCCCGATCCCGGACCCACATCCCATATGTAGCATCTGTTTTGATTCCATCTTCTCATAAATAATTCTGATTCCGGAGCCAGGAAACTCTTACGAACCGGTTCTAGTTCCGATTCCATATTCCCATTAATGGCTCCGGTTTCGGGTCCACCGTGGATACGAACAAGAAGTTACCCATTTACATCCTTGGTATTCAGCTTGGCTCTTAAACAACCCAGACAATTAAGATTTAGACAAATCTTTTGAAGGCATGCCTGTTTGAGGGCTAGGACAATACCAGGCCGATTCCAACCTGGCTGTCTTATGTTTCCTTTACATATTTATAATAATATCTTAAAATATATGGTGTATTAGGAGTAGGGCTCAATTGCTATCCTTTTGCCTTATGTGCCACCCTACCTTAACATGTCTAGGACGACGACAATCAATTAATCTTCAAAGAGGTAAAGAGAAAGGGACTAGGGATGGTAGTTCTAGACCCGACTTGGTAATGCAAGGATCAAATTGGCCAATGTGTCTGATTAGACATTCCGTACATTATTATAATGGATTTAGCTGACTTCTTCCTTATTGATTTGTCTTTTGCAATGGTACTGTATCTATTATTTCTTATCTGTTCTAGAGTTATAATAGATCCACGCTCATTTAATTAATTTTTGCAGTGGCTTCATCCTTATATTTGTTGGTGAGAATTTTATGAATTTTGGGTTGTTTCTTCCTAATTCAACTATTTATTTATTTATTTCTTTTGAGAAGGATGGGTTATTTGGGTTGAATTTTATCTTTCTTGTGATTATGGGTTTGAATCTAGTAGGACCTCCTAGTTTGTATGGGTGTGAAATATATAGGAATTCATAGTCAAATCGGCTCGATAAGGATTGTTAAGGAGGTTTGAATCTATATTAGAATTTGAAGACATTTTTGGTCTACACCAAGTCTAAAGGGGTTATTTTCATAAAATCCTGTAATTTCTTCTTTCATATTGTTTTATCACTTCCCTTATCTTCTAGTTATATTCTTAAAATAGTTACCCCTATCAATTCCATTTTGATTCATTTTTATTCCTTTTCAACCATTTCAATTTTAAGTTTGACTATTTTATTAATTTTGAAATGGAGCCAAAACAATTTGGATCCCACCCACTATCAACTAAAGAAAACAACAGGCCAAACTAGATTGAAAAAAACAGTTAAGATACATGCATTGTTAAGATTTAAACTCACAACTTGTTACTTCTTCAAGCTATTAAAAATGGACTCTGTGTGCTATCAACTATATCATATAAAAATTTTGTATAACAATTCATTATAAATGTCAAAATTAGTTATAAATAGGACATGTAGCCTTGGACACATGGGAGGTAAAAGATCCAATTCAACACGGCTTTTACAAAAAAAATATATATATATACACAATATCATTAACCCCTATTACTATATATTTAATGCCATTTCTATATAAGTATGTGTATATAGGGGGAGCGCTACATAGCGCCCGGGTGTTTTTAGGAGAAAATGCCACTCCTAGCTGCGCCCACTGGGATGCATGATGATCATGAAAGTCCATTGGATGGAAAGATCCATATGAGACCTACCTATATGTAAAATATTGGGTCCATAAGATCATCCTAATATTTTCTTTCATTACTCTGAAATTTAATAGTTTAGAGACATCACTTTATCATGATTTCAATCCAATGGTGAGAAAAAATTGGACGAGTATCAAATTTGGACTTGTGACTATTTATAGGGGGTAATGCGTGTGAAAAGACTAAATTGACTCAATGACCCCTTGACAGAAAAAAAAAAAAAAAAAAAAAGAGAAGCGGAAAAGGAGAGCATTTTTAAAGTGGCGCGTTTTTCAGAACATATATATATATATTACTGAAATTTGTTTCTAACTCGGTGGAGCTGGCTTTAGATTTGATTTTCTTTTTAATTTTTATTTTTCGTTATATTTGTATTTTAGTAACCAAACCAAACCAAACCAAGCCTATTCCCACTAGGTGGGGTCGGCTATATGGATTTGACGACGCCAATCAAATCTGTTTAGGGCCATGTCCTCCGTTAGATCCATGTAGGCAAGATCATGTTTAATAGTTTCTTTCCAACTTCTCTTGGGTCTCCCTCTCCCTCTCCTACTCTTGGCAAACTCCATGCTTTCACACCTTTTAACGGGTGCCTCTGTCGGACGCCTTCTAACATGGCCGAACCATCTCAGTCGATTTTCTCTCATTTTATCTCCAATCGGTGCTATTCCTACTATGCCCCTAATCTCCTCATTCCTAATCCTATCTCTCCTTGTGATCCCGCACATCCATCTTAGCATTCTCATCTCCGCAACTTCCATCTTCTTGACATGATTATGCTTTACTGCCCAACACTCTGATCCATATAACAACGCTGGCCGTACCGCCACCTTATAATACTTTCCTTTAACCATATGCTTTACCGCCACCTTATATTTGTATTTTAGTCTTTACAAAAAATCTACCTGATGGTGGGCCAAGACAAATTGAAAATAAATCTATCTTAGAGAATCTTCCACATACATGCATCACACAAATGCCCTTAGTCTTCAACTTTTATGCATTTGTTAGTAACAACAGACATCTATTTTAATTCTATTACATGTGTCTTTTTTAACTTAAATATTTTGAGGATATATCATTAATGGGAGTTGCAAGCCATTTGGGCCAGGCTTGCAGTCAGTGAATATCGGCTTAGCCTGCCAATTTGTAGGTTGGGCCCCATTTGTTAGGATGCTGTTATCATGGGTGTTAATGGATTCTGTTTGAAATGAAGGCTACTAAGAAATAGAGTATCGGCTCAACAAGCAAGGGAGAGGAAGAAAGCCTACTTAAATGAGCTAGAGGTGAAGGTTAAGGACATGGAGGCCAAGAATTCTGAGCTTGAGGAGAAGCTCTCTACCTTGCAAAACGAGAACAAGATGCTGAGACATGTATGTGTGAATCTCTACTCATCTCCACCATTCATCACATGTTAGAATGTCAAATTCCCTGAAATGCATGCCATCTTTGCAATTTTGCGAGTCAGATTCTGTCGGTCAGGTCGGGCCGACATAAGTTTATCCCATCCCAACTCATTTAGTTATTGAGCCTTTTATCAAGGCATATATGGTTAGCTCATGGGTCTTGAAACTAGGTCTTGGCTCCTTGCTAGGTCGGTCTCAATACAACTGGTCAAGTACTTAACAAGTCGAGTTTTATCTTGTGTGCTCTACTTGACGTCAGCATGTGTGAGAAATGCCCAGAGAGGGCCTAAGAAAGTCTGCCTGAAAGCTTTAAAGACCTTTTTCATATTGTTAATTTAGTGAACCCTGAGGGGCAGTCTAGTTGGTCTAGGACCAAGAGTTTGCTCCCCAAGGTTGGGGTTTGAAACTGCACTACTCCATTAGGGCCACAGGGGATTTACCGGCTCCCCTTAGGTATGTAGGAATTAGTCCGGCCCAAAGGGCTCGGACAGCCTCCTCCGTTATCCAAAAACCATAAAAAGATATATATTGTTAATTTAGTGGACCATTTTTATAGTAGGACATTTATAAATTTTATAAATCTTCTATTTATTGACTCTTTATGTTAAGAGTTGTACGTGCACAAGTAGAAAAGTCACTTTTAGTGACACTTAAATAGTGGCTGCAGTTTTAAATTATCAGCCGCTAAAAGTGCTCATCAACGACTGATATTATAATCCGTGTGGCATGTGCATTAGAGATGTTGATGGATTTTAGTCAATCCAAAACATTGCTTCTGCTTTTATAGGATTGGGTGATACTATATGTTGGATCTAGATCTAGCATCAACTAAGAAGACTGTGGTCCATTTCAAGATCTAAGATCATGAGAACTGGGGCTGATGAGGTATATTTAGATCAATGGCTTCATATCAGATCAATGAATTAAACTAGATCTCTGAGAGAAAGTAACATGATTCAAGCTTTGTGGGCTCTTAAAATAAAGATACATTTATACACAGATTTGAATTTGGATATGGAATTTGGATTTGAATTAAAAGAATTTTGAGATGTTTTGAGTTGGCCTCGGGTTTGAAAGTTAATCTTCATAAAAGCATTTTAGTGGGGGTGAATTGTTCTGAAGAGGTCTTAAGGCCTTTAGCTATCAAACTTCACTGCAAGGTTGGTCATTTGCCGATCCATTATCTTGGGTTACCTATTGGGGCTAATCCAAGATCGAAAACAATATGGGAACCTGTTATACAAAAAGTTGAAAAGAAGTTAAGTAGGTGGAAAAGGTGCTACTTATCTTTAGGGGGAAGGATAACTCTCATCAAAGCTTCCTTGTCAAATATCCCAGTTTATTACATGTCGTTATTCAAAATGCCAGCATCAGTGAGAAATAGATTGGATCGTGTAAGAAGAAACTTTCTTTGGGAAGGTAAAGGCGATAAAAAGAAGATTCATCTCATGAAATGGAGCGAAGTGGTCAAACCTAAATCTTGTGGAGGTTTAGGCATTGGGGATCTGGAGCTTAAAAATTGGGCTTTGCTAGCTAAGTGGTGGTGGAGGTTTGGAGTAGAAAAAGATGCTTTTTGGAAAAAGATTATTATTTCCAAGTATGGTGCGGATGAGTGGGGGTGGGCCCCTAAATGTGTCCCTAAGTATAAGATGTCAAGTTTATGGAGAGTTATTTCTTGTTTCGGGGAGGTGTCCAATGTTAGGGGGGAAGTCTTCAATAAGAGTGTAGGCTTTAGAGTTGGGGAGGGAAAGAATGTTCGTTTTTGGTATGATGATTGGGTTGGGATAGGGAAGTTTTGGTCTCTTTTTCCTAGATTGTTTAGAGTTGTATGTAATAAAGAGTCATCTGTCAAAGATTGTTATTTTTGGGTTGGTTCAAAAGTGTCATGGTTTGTGTCTTTTAGGAGAGGTTTGCGCCAGTTTGAGGTTTCGGAGTATGAGTCATTGTTAAGCATTCTTGCTAACGTCTTTATTTGCAGGGGTGAGGAAGATATTCGCATTTGGAAGCCATGTCCTTTGGGGAGTTTCTCTGTTGGATCTTTCTATGGTGTTTCTTCCATAGTCTTGGGAAGTCGTTCTCATCTATCTCAAGTGTGGTGTGGTTTGGCCCCACCAAGGGTTGAGGTTTTCCTTTGGTTGGCAGTTGCAGGAAAGATTTCAACAGTAGACAATCTAAGGAAAAAAAGGATAATGTCTGAAGCCATTTCAGACACTTGTGTCTTATGTGGTAAGGAAGAAGAATCTATCACTCACTTGTTCTTGCATTGTGAGTTTGCCTCTTGCATTTGGCAATCTTTTTTCCAAAAATGTGGAATTTCATGGTGTTTGCCAAGGGCTTTAAGCGATTTGATGGAGGCTTGGAGGTTGTGTCCTTTTAAAGGGGTGGGATTAATCCTATGGAGGTTGATTCCTTTCTCTATTCTTTGGTCCATTTGGAAGGAAAGAAACAATAGAATCTTCAATGGCAAGGCAAAAGACATGGAGGATATTGTTTTTATGATTATCCTCAAAATAGCTAAATGGGCAAGTATAAGAAAAGAGTTAGAGCACTTGACCTTGGATAATATCTTAAGCAATTGGGAAGCTTGTTTGGGAAGCAGATGTGTTAAGAAGAAACATTTAGTCACTTGGGCTCCTCCTTCTCCTAATGTCCTTAAATTTAATGTTGATGGTGCGGCAAGAGGAAAACCAGGACCTGCAGGTATAGGTGGCATCTTGAGGAACTACAAGGGAGATGTATTGTTTATGTTCTCAAAGTATATAGGCATCAAAGATTCTAATGAAGCGGAAGTGTTAGCTATATTGGAAGCTCTAAGGATCTGTGTCTCAAATAATTTTCATAGCATAGTGGTGGAAAGCGATTCCTCAAATGCGATTTCTTGGATGTCTTGTTTGGAGGAGGGTCCATGGAAATTCCAATTTCTTTTCAATGAAATCAAGACTTGGTCATCATCTTTGAATGTTGAGTTTCATCATGTGCATCGGTCGGGGAATGGCATGGCGGATGCTTTGGCTAAGTTGGGGGTAGAAAGAGAGGTAGCTTTGCTTGCTCCTTTGTAATTTCTTGTTTTGTGTTGGTATTTAGCTCTAATACCTTCGCATGTCTTTTATTTCCATCTTCTTTACTGTACCTTTCTTAAGTCTTTAATATATTTTACCGTTACCGATCAAAAAAAAAAATTTGGATATGGATATAATGCAAATCTAGAAATTGGTTTCATGCACACCTCTATTTTTTTATGTTAAATCAATGACTTCAAACATTTAGATAATCATGTACCCAACCCTTCATGAATCTAATCTAGCTTTACAAGTGCAAAATGTGGGGCCCATGAATGGAATTGGAGGGTGAGAGCCAACAGCTTTGTACATGAAGTGGGGCTGCAACGGCAACTTCAGGGATGCCTTGGATTATTCTTCTCTAATCTTAGCACCACAAATGTAGACAATATTTTGAAAGTATTATCACAAAAAACTGCAATATATACTGAAAAAAATTTTCTTGATAATATTTTTATATTTATAAATCATCACCAAAATGGAAATACCAGGACATTACCACGGTAATACCCAGAATGTAAACCGAAAGAATGTCTAAAAAAATACTAAAATATAGTTTTTAACATTTGATATTAACTATGTACTTAATTATTTTTTTTCAATTATTTAAAACTATCTCATTTTTGTGACATTTTCCTGATGATATAATTTTTCCTTTTGCAGATTTTGAAGAATACCACTGCATGTAGGAGAGAGAGTATAAGTGGCAGTGAATGGTCAATGTAAGAGACAATGTAAGAGACAGAGTGAGAAAGAGAGCATCTTAGGATGGAGAGACAATGGTACTCACCAATCCTACAGTGCACATGGGTCCATATGAGTGGCTTTGATCGAAGGTAGTCCTCACATGGATCGAGTAGCGTCCGCCATCAGCACCACCAGATGATCATGTAATGATGTTATGTTATCCATTCGCAAATAAGATCATTTTCAAGTTAAAAAATGATTAGCCTCTAAATATACTAAAAATTATATCTTGTTACCGCATTTATAGGTTTAGATAAGCAAGAAGTGGTTCTCATCATCTTGCAATGGCAATGCCATTTTTGTAAATAAAAAAAAGGATTTAAAAAAAAAAAAAAAAACCTTAAATGGCCTGGGCACGAAAAAGGACATCATAGTTTCTATAGTACAAAACACCCCCGCCTCCGCCCCCGCCCCCTGACCGAGTGACGATATAGTCGCTCATTTTAGTGGAGCAACGATATCGATCGTCACTCGTGTCGTCTTCTACTTTTTCTTTCTTCCTTTTTTTTTTCTCTCCTCTTTCTCTATCTCCCTTACTCCATTTCATGCTCAACCCACTACCCACAATACCTCCATCATCCTTAACATCCCCATCTCAGTCCACTCATTCCTTCTTTTACCTTCTTACACCATCCATCTTCATCTTAAAAGAAAAGGGAAAGAGAAAAAGTTATTCGGCTGGGCACGAAGTACAGAAAAAGAAGACTCATGGCATTGTGAAAGGTGGTCACATTTTTGTGGTTCTTGAGAGGTTGTGGGGTTCAAGTCATGACCTTGGTAATAAAAAAAATGAGATATTGACCATATGGTTGCCGTTAATTATATTTTACAATTGCTCCAAAATTAGCTGAAATTTTCATAATTCCTGCAAAGTTGTTCGTATAGAAAAGGACGTTCTGAAAGTCATGATTTTACCCTTAAATTTGTGCAATATCCTAGGTTTGTAAGATAACGCACTACGTGATATCCCATGGCTTTAGTATATCACACAAATCCAGATCTTTTCCACCATTCCTTTTTACCGAAGGGAGGAAAAGTATGCTTGTTGCTTCCCAATAAATAAAGGAAAATAAACACGGTAAAAACTCTTTCACTGGTGTGTGTGATATTATATGGCAGTAGGATATCGTAAATTGATGCAGACCCTAGGATTAAGGCTTGTGGGAAGTGCCGAAGCACGTATCCGAAAACACAATAAGAAGTCTTCGTAGAGACGATAACAAGGGCACACCTCAATAGGAAAATCCAATTCAATTGATCAACTATGGAATTCATCTTCTACAATGCCATATAAATAGTTAAGCATAACTTAGGGCCTAAGAAACATAATCCTAATGGATGAGAGTTTTGGGACCCAGCAACATGGATTGGATGCTATGGATGAGCATAATCTGCCTTCGCCCACTGTAAATTCACCAAGGCATCCATCAATCCCATCAAGACAAACTAGCACGACAAGCAAGAAGTGTAAGTTCAAGACGAGCGATGAAGTGAAAGAAATATTGGATAATATTGCAAATGTTATTTATGCTCTTGCGGAGCAAATGAATCCGCATGACAACATAATTCCAAAGATTACAATAGCGTTACTTCGCTTGCAACTATACCACGACATCTAAAAGTGCCAGTAATTAACTTCCTTGTTCGTGATCACATACGTGCAGTGACATCATGAGTTTGGATGGTGAAATAAAGTTGGAATGGTTGGAGTTGAATTTTAATTCAAGTTCATCTAGCTGACACCCATGAATTTCATTTGGAACTCTTTCTTCTGCATTTTGATGAAAATGAATAGTAGTAGCTCTTTATATAGATGAACATATTACTAGTTATTTAATTATGATGACTGGATGTAGGAAAACCTTTTTACTTCTGGATGATTGTAATTACCACATTATGTTGTGTGGATGGACATGAACAACATTGGTATCTATGGATGATTGTATTTAATTTATATTATGTTAGGCAGGTTTGATGTGGTTGTATGTGTACATTGGTGTATGAAGACGGATGGAGGAAAATTGTCGTAGAAGTTTCTTTCACCTGTTTGGAAATGTGGGAATATGAAGAAATGATTTTCCATTTTTTGGGAATGTGATGAGAAATAGGTTGTACTTGAATGTATAAAACATTCACCCTTTTCAGTTGTTTGGTTGCTGAATATCATGGATTCAATGTTTGATTGCTGGCATTCCAAGTAAGAGACCCACTCTTTAGATTATGACATGTGATTAGTTTTTGCATGGATTATATTTTTTTCCTCATTCAGTTATGAAAGCGGGCCCTACCATTAAGTCCTACATTTTTTCATTAATAGGATCCATATCCGTATTGAGTTGTATAAATACATTGGTGAGCACTTTAAACTTAATTTGGTATATAAACAATGCATACAAGAGTAGAATTCTAGTTAGAAATCCTTGTAGTTGAATTCAAGAAATCTAGGAATTCAGAAATTCTCATGCAAGAATTCAGGTATAAAAGAAACAAGGAATTCAGAAATAACAAACACTACTAGAAAATTGAGTTTTGGCGCAGCAAAAAGCGGGCAGCCGCTCTTGGCGGTCACAAATGGGATCATTAGCGACCGCCAGCCTAACAAACGCCCGCAGAAACCATTTTTTTCTTCAGTTTTCCTTCCCCCCTCTTTTTTCCTCTGCTCCCGCGCTCTGCCCTCTCCCTCCCGCCACCGCCAGTTCTCTCTCTCCCTCCCTCTCCCTCTCCCTCTCTCTCACAGAAATCCACGATCTCCCTCTCTCTCGCACTCGGATCCCTCCCCGTCGCAGCGTCTCCCTCTCGGATTTGGTCTCGACCCTACTCGACGCCAACAAGCTTAAAAAACCCATACATCCTTTCTCCCTCCTTCCTCAGCCCGGCCAAGAAGATGACCTCTTTCTTCTCGACTCTACCAGCAGCTCATTCTACACCCTCTTCTTCCCAATCTCTCAAGGTAATAATCTTCTGATTGATTGATTTCTTTCATCTAGGGTTTTTAGGGTTTTGTTGCCTCTGGGGTTTGTTTTTGTTTTAATGTCTCCTTCCCTGTTGCATGGCAGATAGTGTTGTTGATCGATATGCTGGCAATGGCATTGATGGATTCTCAGATGGAGAATCAAATGCAACGATGTTTCATCGGCCGCGGAGTTTTGCTGTGGATTCGATAGGGAATGTGTATGTCGCTGACAGGAGCAATCATGCCATTAGGAAGATCCCCCAATCAGGTGGGGTTTCGTGTTTCTATTATGATGCCGTTTGTTTGGGTTTTTTTCTTACATGAAAAGGGGGTCACTGCAATAGCACAGTGCTAAAGGACAACTCTGTTACCACAACTGTGAGTATAACATTTTGATATTTACATATAGGAAATTGATCGTATGACACCAGATCACCAAACAAATTAGTGTTAGTAGAAACAATGGACCATAGATCAATTTTATGGAGTTCACCCAATGCAACACACAGTAGGTACCATCTGTACTGAGGTGGAGTATCAGACTGGATTTCTTGTTTATACATGTAATTTATGACTTGGATCGAAACAATGGACCATTGACATTCGCTATCACTTTTTGCGTGATCAAGGCTCTATTGAGTTACTTTTTGTTCCAACTGATTCTCAATTGGCTGACCTATTTACCAAACCCCTTGGAAATGAAAGATTTATCAAACTAAGACATCAATTGGGCATTGGCCCTTGCCCTGAAATCTGAAATCTTGTTGACTAATCACCTGTTATTGCATTTCCTTTTTATTATACCTCTTATAAACAGGTGCTGCTGACAAGGTTTGTGTCTTCTTGTAGATGGGCAGGATCCTTTGCAATTAGATGTCAAAGGGGGAGAGAATGATATTAAGTGGTCTCAATTTGAGGGGGAGTAGAATCAAGGTCTATCAAATTGAGGGGGAGAAGCTTTGCCTAGTTGCTCTCTCAAGGAAAATCCAAAGCTCCAAAATATCCAAAGCCCCAAAGCATCCAAAGCTCCTTAAATGTCCAAAGAAGTTGGTGTCTAGTTCTTGGAGTATGAAAGGGTGTCAAGCTTCTAGAGTTGCCATCAAATTACAAAGAGGGAGATTGTTAGAGTTTTTATTTTGTTGCAATTTGATTGGATGCATTCATTGTCTTAGCTTGACCTCTCACTCATTCATGCTCTCCTTCTTAGGATCCTCATGCATATTTTGCTTCCATAATCTTTGTTTTTATTTGAAAAACCTTTAGAACTTCGGGATTTCTGATTGTATAGTCTGTCGGTCAGTCTGTCGGCTCCTATCAGTCAGCCGACATAAGAACCGAGACCAGCCGAGAGTCCTATCGGTTCCATTTCCAGAGAGCTACAATTTTCAGATCTTCTCTGTCGGTCAGCTCCTCAGCTTCTGTCTGTCAACCGATAATGCTTAAATTTCAAGACCGAGAGCTCATCGGTTCCAATATCAGAGAGCTTCATTTTTAGCATTTTTGCTCTGTCGGTTCCTGTGTCGGTTCCAAGGTCGGTCGACCGATGATGTCGGTCAAACCGCCAAGTGTTTCTTGGTCAGCAATTTTTTCAAAAATATAGCCGTTGGGGTTGTGACCGTTGGGCTGTCGGTTGACCGACACCTAGTTGTCGGCTAACCGAGAGCTATCCGTTGGGAGCACCTTTTTCTATAAAAAGTCACTTTCTCTTTGGGGAAAGTTGCTGATTTTTTTTGAGAACTTTTGAGCCCAAAGGAGAGGAACTTTTCAAGAGCTTTTCAAAAGGGATTATGGAGGGATTTCATCTTTTCAATCTTTGATCTTTAAAATGGGTGTGCTTTCTAAATCTCTATCTCTATTTCATGCTTAGATTCTTCATCTATGTTTTCTTTTAAGCATGATCAAATTGTTAACCATCTTCTTAAGATGTTGTTGCTTTTCATAACATGCTTTGATCTTTGAAAACCTTTAGCATTATGAAATCAACATATGTCTTTTCATTCACATGTGTTTTTGGACATTAACTTTCAAATCTATTTTGTCAATCTTAAGATTGTACTCTCTCTCTCTCTCTCCAAGTTTGATCTTTTGAAAAACATGTGTTGAGTAATACAACTCTTTCTCTTACATATGATTATCATCTTTTGCATCATTTGAAGTTTCATCTTTTTAAAAGAGAAAGAGTGCTTTCTAGTCCATGCATTAGTAATAAACAATATCATTCATATGCATGCTTCTAGTAGTTGAGTTATCATTGTCTATTCAGCCTATCTAGAGGTAAAAACCATTGTGTTCAATTTGTTCTCTTATCCATGCATCAATAGGCATTTTACTTAAGAGAAAAATCTATGTTGTAAAGGTTGGTGTTTAGCCTTAAAAAGCACTTGTTGTGATGTAAAGGTTTATGTTTATCCTTGAAAAGCATAGTGATGAGGTTGTAAGGTTTGAGGTGATCCTAAACCTTGAATTAATTAGTGAAATCCGGTAGGGTTACCGGGAGTGGATGTAGGAAATTTGGCCGAACCACTATAATTGGTTGTGTTATGGTGATTTGAGTTTACCTTTCTATTTATGATTGTTGGCTTTATGTTTGGGTGTGAGATTGAATAGAGTTTGTAGTTGTCTTTTGATTTTGAATGCATAACTTAGAAACTCTCTCTCTTCTCAAGCTAATTTACCATCATCAAAGCATAAGTCACTTAAAAACTAAAATGTTCAAGAAGTGGTCTAAATTTTTAGTAGCATCCTATACACCCCCCCCCCCCCCCCCCCCCCCTCCTCTAGGATTCGATCTTGGTATTTCACTAACATCATAATGTTGATAACTTTTTTGATAACTAGTAAGTTGATAACTTTTTTGATATGTTGCAGAAAGGGTTTTGTACTTTGTAGAGCCCAATGGTAGCACTTGTTCTTGTGCTGCTTTCTATGTAGAATATCATGCTAATGTCAAGGATTACCTTGGTCAGTGATTAAATATAAGCCTTTTGATGATCCTTTCAGGATATGAAGTGCCCTCTCTTGATCAATAGACCACTTGGCATCAGAACTGCAGCGCTTAGAAATTTTAGTTTTGTAAGTGCAAAAAACTAAGACTCACAATAATGGGGGTGCCTTACAGGACTTAACCAAATGAAGAAGATGATAAGCTGCCTTTAAGCCTGAAAAGGAAGAGCAAACGGTCAGAGGACCCTGGCCTGGGCGGCGCAAGGCTCTCCGATGCCTAAGTCAGTAAGTGAACTGGAACGAAGGAATGAGAGGAAGAAGAGAGGCAGAGTAACAGCTCTCTGGTTTTAAGTGTGCGTACCTTGCATGCGGAATGGCGTTCTACTTATAGAGAACTATGGAGGATATCTTGGATGATATTTGGGAGTGGGTCCCATGATTTGATAGGGAAGTCCTTATCAGCCCACAAAGTCATAAATGTGGTCCACTTTAGCCCACATTGCATTTAATGCAAGTCGGATCAGCCCACAATGCATTTAATGCATGTTATGTTGGGCCAGATCGTGTTGGACGCCTTTGGCGGTTGAGGTCCCATCGGATCCACCCTCGGGCCTTGCCCTGATTTGGCTACAGCCGATGGATGCCGCTTTGTCAGCGATCTGGTGAAGATTGTGGACGGCTGATGTCGCATCTGTCCCACTGGCTTGCGCCCCTATTCCTCCACGTGTCTGATGACGTGGCAAGCGTAGGGCGCGAGTGGGGACACTTCTTTGCTTCGGCTTTCGTCCCTGCCCTTTTGGCCGGGGTCCTCAGCTCTTTTGGCCGAGGTCAAGCTCCTCAGCCGAAGTGGGCCCCTGGTAGTCGAGTTCGGCACTAGCGGCCAGAATCTGTCTGGTTTCGGCCGAGGCCTCTGTCTCGGCAGCCGAGGTGAGTCTGGGTGCCATGTGGACGGCACGTGAGAATGCTTAGTCCCATCTTATAGCCGTGATTAATGTAATCCTGAAGCTTTGAGAATCTTCCACACAATTGCCCCTAGCTTCTGACCTTATGAAGTTCGCCAACAGAGTGAGGTCGGGAGCTATAAGACAGAGAACCCTTATGGGACAGAGTTCCTCTTGGTTTCGACCGTCGGCGCTTGGCCTCCATCTGTAGTTGCTTTGAATGACAGGTAATAAATGATGCTCATAAACCGATGTAGGAGACATATCGACGGTTCTACGTGTCATCTTCTGATTAGTTGTCCAGTCGCCTCGAGGGTGCGTGCGCCGCTTTGTCAGGGGCGCATTCAATGTTTGAAATGATGTGCGCGGAGCCCCAAAGAGTGTCTGGCATGTGCCTCTACGGCTTCTGAAGAGGGAATCCCTCCCCTATTTATATGGTCATCGTAGTTCCATTCTTCCCTATTGTCATTCTGAACCGGAGAAGACGAAACTACTGTAAGAGATCTTTGCCTGAGAAGAGGAGTGCTGCCAAGATTGAGTTCTTCGCTAGCCTGCATCCGGGTCTTGCCTTCGTAAGTTCTCCTTCCTTTACCCTTTCCATAGATTTTGGGTTTAGGGCTTCTTCTCTGTTTTTGGATTTGGATTTGGGTAGGAATGGGTATTTATAGTCACTAGTTAGAGAGTGAGGCGGCGGTTGAGGGCTTTAGGTCAACCTTTAAGATCCCCGCCGATGTCCGAGTCAGGGGGGCTGACCCTAATGGCTTCAACTCCCACGACTTCTCGTGTGGATGGATGCCTTTCCCCCTAGTGGCCGTGACAGAAGGTGGGGTTCGTTTCCCCCTTCACCCCCTTCTTAGGAGATGCCTCAGTCAGTGGTGCCTCTGCCCCTGCCAGTTGCTGCCCAATGTCTTCAAGATCGTGATGGGCACGGCCAAGTTGAACAAGGTCCTGGGCATCGACCTCGGCGTCTTCGATATCGAGGACGTTTACGACACACGCAGGTCTGGAGATGCCTACTATCTCCGGGCCAAGCCAGGTCAGGAGGGCTTCATTCGCTACTTGGAGGACTCAAGTAACTATGCCGGGGACAATCTCCTGTACGTCTTGAGTAAAAGGGAGTTTGGTGTAGCCGACACCGATAGAGGCTACCAGGTTCCTCGCCACTTCGGGACCGTTCCAAGTAAATTCCATCTTCCTTTTGTGTATTTCCCATATGCTTTTTCCTTTCCTATCTTGCCGTACTGATGTCTCTGATTGCTATGCAGCTGTGAAGGAGAGGAAGCGGGCTGCTCGGTATATCTAGACGAGGAACGACGCCTGGCTCAGACTAGTGAAACGATACAACGGCCACGAGGGCAGGGCGGCTTGGTCACTGCTAGGGTACCAGCCGAAGTATCGTGGATACATAAGGGGCACAATCAAGCTGCCCCGAGAAGAAGGTTCAGGCGGAGCCGACCTTGAAGCTGAGCGAGAGCAGGCCGAACCTAGAGCCCGGACCGAAGAAGGGCCTTCACGGGCAACGTCCGACATCAGAGTCGCGTCCGGTGCCCAGGCTTCCATGTCAGGGTCAAGGCCAGGCGAGGCCTCAGGAAGCAGATCGCGTCAGGTTGCCCGATCTCCCTCGCCAAGATGAGGTGCGCCAGGCGTCTGTCCTTTGAGGACCTCGAAGCCCTGGCGCTTGGTGTCGAGGGCGCCCGAGCTTCCCAGGCGCCTATGAGTCCGGATCCCCTCGAGATTCCTTCTTCGGGGGTTCAGGCGGCTTCTCCTGCGACAGCGGTGGAGATCCCTGCTCCTTCCAGTCCTACCGAACTGGAGGTACGTTCGCCCCCTGCTGAGGCCGGGCAAGAGGAGATTCGGCCGCAGAAGAGGCCGATCGAGGACTGAAGCAGGTCCCAGTTCGGCTGCGGCTTCGCCATCTGATGGCCCATGCCCATGGGAGCCGAGCTTCATGCTCGAACCGGGGAGGCCGATGATGATGGACGATCGCGTTCTCCACAAGATCGATCCCCTCGTCCTCGAGGCGCTCGCGCGGGCCTGCGCCCTTCCTCGAGATATGGCCCAACTGGACAGGTATAGTGATCAAAAGCTGATACTATCGATGCTACAGTCGAATTTCACGGTAAAAGCCCATCTGAATCTCTATATATTTTTTGTTCAGTTGTTCAATATCAGTGTGTTTTTACTCTCGTCTTGAATGCCTTGTTTCTTCAACAGGCGGTGCAGAAGTCCATGGTCGTGGCCGACAGACTGTGGAAGTACAACGTTGATATTGCCGAGCTGACCGTGGAGAAGAACGGCCTTGAGGAAGCCCTAGACGCTGTCACTCAGAAATTAGGGAGGGCTGAAGGAGAGTATGGGGCCGGGCTCAAGCAGGCGAGGAGTGAGACGGAGGCCGAGAAAAAGAAGCTAGCCGAGCTAGAAGCTTCTGTGCAAAGGATGAAGGACTAATTTGAGGCCAAGCTCGAAGCTGAAACGAAGAGGGAGGATGAAGTCGAGGCCAGGCTCGAGTCCGAATGCGATGCTGCCTTTGAGGACGCCAAGTCGCAAGTCACGGCTCACTACAAGGCCAGAGTCCTCGTTGTGAGGGATAAGGCCTGGGTGAAAGGATGGCGTGCCGGCCTGAAGGAGGCCGGGGTCTCGGAGGATCATCCGTCCTTCCAGGAACCCCCTCCGTTTCCACTTCCGACACCGAGCTCTCCCCCTCCTGTCGCTGCTGCTGCCGGCGGGGCGACCGCTGCCGAACAGATCGGGAATAACACTGTGGCTGCTGTTGCTACTCACGCCTCTGATCCAGTGTGACCTCGGGGCAGTCTTGTCGCCTCTGCTCATGGAGAAGGCTTTTTTGATTTATGTTCTTGTAAATTTTGTCTTTTCCTTCCGAATGTAATTCCCTTCAATCTTAATGAAAAGCGGGGCTTCTTTACTTGTGCACTTGTGTTTCCTTTTCTCTTTCCCCAACTTTTGAGCTCGGCTCTTTGAGTTCGGCTGAGCGCTGTGTGACATGACGTGTGAGTTTCGAGTTAGAGAGAGTACCGAACGATCCTCATAGTTATCTGCAATGATACTCCGTATTCTGAAGACCATAAATAGGAGTAAGTGTGGTGGTACGGTCGAGGCGGAAGATGAGCAGATGGCTCCACGTGGCACCATCGGAGCCATTGGTCAGTCTTGTGGAAGACGTGCACTCCACGCAAAGCATGGGAGACCTCGCCTCATTGATGAGGGTCTTGCTATCATTCCAAGCCCCTTTTACGATCATTGTAACAATGGCGGAGTGTTCGCAACATTTCTCTTGGTTTAATTAGAAATGTTGATTTCCCAATAATATTATGGCATGCTAAAATTATTGGCGAAATTGAAAATGGCATCTGCAAAGTGTTATGTTGTTGGTCGAAAGTCCTAGAAAACAATTAAATTTTGTAGATATTAGTTTATAACTTTAGTTTATGTTTATTTTCTGTTTCATTTATTTTATTATTAAAATTTTTATTTATTTTTTGTGATCTTTTACTGAACAATATCCTGAGAATAACCCAGATTTGATACATCCCGGCATTTTCTTGAGGCTTATTGAGAAAGACATTTGTGGTGCTGCTTTTAATCATTGTCCATGGGTATGTGTCACACATCCAAGCTGCGCATTAGGTGAGTGCCATTGTGCGGATTACCTACCTTGGGAACCAGAAGTATATCTTTTGATGCTCTCTATGTGTGAAATTGATGGAATTTGGTTGAAGGAGGTTGTTGTTGGATTGGTATGTTTTGGTTTGCTCTTAGATATTTGGCTAATTGAGTGCAGGATATAGAAGAGATAAATGTGCGGTGAATCGATCCCAAAGTTCTTGTTTCATATAGTGCAAGAGCTACCAATATTACAAGGAATGATTGATTGACATTTTATATATTAATTGATTATGTAGGCATCACATTGGTAGAATGATAAAGCACATCTTTGGGAACCAGAATCATCAGCAGGCAATGACATAGGGCTTGTTTGGAGGCGTTGAAAATGCTATAAGAGATAGGGTCTTGAAAATGCTATAAGCGATATAGGGGTTTTCACCAGTGAAAATTAGGTTTTGTCCATATAGTTTTTGCCTATATTGGAGGAATGTGGGCAATGCTCTAAGGGGTTTTCTCCTCAAATTGATCATATGCTTTTTGCCTGAAAAACTTCTACACCAAAAACAGGAAATTGGAACGGATTACCGTTCCTAATCCGTTAATCCATTCCAATTTCCTGTTTTTGGAACGGATTAACAGATTATGAACGGTAATCCGTTCCAATTTCCTGTTTTTGGTGTAGTAATTAGTAAGACTACTCTCTGCACTGAAATCCCTTCAAATTCCTTTGAAAATTTTACCAATGGCAACTTGCCCTTTTATTTTAGTAATCACCAAATCAACTATACAACACAAGATTCAGAAATAGCCTACTAATTTATATCAAGCAAATAGACCATACCACTGTAATTAACAGGAGTTGCCAAAGAAATTTCCCCTTCTCAAATGATGGCCAAAATGCCACTACTCAAAAAACTCATTTAACTGTCTTCATAGAACCCATTACATCTCAAATGGAATGATAAGAATGTTCCACTGATGTGGTCTTGTGTGGGCCATGCATGTTTAACTGTATGTTCCGGGGCCATGTGATAGTAATTGCAAGGACCCAAACCCGGAAATCCCAAATTTTAATTTTTGTGCTAGGGTTTCTTTAAATTTTAATTTGGTTCTACCAAGTATGAGGATCATGCAGGTGCTCTTGAAAACCTCTGCCAAATTTCGACATTGAGGGAGGGATATCCGTTTGGATGTCCAAATATTTAAGCCTGCCATTCTCATGTACGCTATTAGTTTAGCTCGCTTGTAGGAAGGAGAACGTAGCTGCTCTTTGCCACCTTGCTCATATAGACATTCCTTGGCAGGCTCCAATAATAGCCAATTAGGAAGCTGAGTCTAAGCCCCCTTTTTAACCCGTCAAGCGTTGCAAACCTATTGAAGCTAAAGAAAGGCGCGACCATGGTCTTTGTTGTAATTGCGATGAAAAATATGACCCAGGCCACAAATCACAAATGCAATGCACAGAGGCTATTCTTCATAGACGAGCCATTGCCAAAAGAAGTTTAACATGAAGAGAAGTCTGCTAAGCTAACAAGTGGTGAGTAGATGAACTCACTTGAGATTTCCTTGTCGGCCATTGTCGGCACGCGCTTCGCAAACTACACAGCATATCCACTGAAAGCATACCACCATACTTGTTGATTTAGGTTGTACCCACAACTTTGTGGATCCTACCACAATCAAAAGAGTGCGTATTAAGCCAGTTGGAGAGGAGCAGTTTGAAATGGTCGCCATTGGTTAGTGAGTGTTGGTGCTCAAGTCTATTCATGTGTATTCAGGATCTCACTATTACCACTGATTTCTACACCCTGCCATTAAATGGATGTGATGTTGTTTTAGGGGTTCGCCAGTTGCAGATTCTCGGTCCAAGCAAATAGCAATTTATTGTCGAAGGAAGGCAATATGTGCTTGAAGGCATGACCAACACATCTCTGTAGTTGATGGTTGGACCAGATTTTGGGAAGAATATGTGCAAGGTCAATAAATGCTCCATCGATGATAAGTCCCGGCCCAGAGATGTTCATGAAGAACAAAATGGACTACCACTACCAAGGGCACAGGATGACTGAATTCCTCTCTCCTGGCAGCAGAGCCGTCAACGTTCGTAATTATTGCTATCCTCATTATCAGACAAATGAAATTAAGAAGATAGTAAGAGACGTGCTCGCAATTGGAATTATCAGGCCCGGTGTAAGCACCAACTCTTCTTAGTGTTTTGCTTGTGAGAAAGGCAGATGGGGGCTGGCAGTTTTGTGTGGACTGCATGCTCTTAATAACGAGACCATCAAAGAGAGATATATATATATATATATGAGCAAGGCTCTCCTAAGCTTAAGCTTATGATATGATTCCGTAAGCTAATGCTTCTGGGGCCCATCCTTGATCCATCCAAATGGACCAAACACACGACCCCCTTAAATTGCACAAGCCCACCAACTTTTGGTCAAATCCGAATTTACTAGACTGTTGGATCAACTCTGTACCAATCCGAATAGACCGTTGACCATTAAACTTTTGGTGCCCAGATGGAGATGATAGAAACCACGATTGGGGCTGATTTTTTGTAGGAAGGAGGGTCACAGGGAGTCCTTGAAACCCCCCCCCCCCCCCCCCCCCACCCCATCCCCATGTGGGTCCCCATGTGGGTCCCCAAGTGGGCCCCACTACGTAATTGAGCTTACTTCAGCTTACCTTATCTTAAGCTTCAGCTTAGGAGAGCTAGCCCCTATATATATATATATATATATATAAGTTCCCCATACCTGTAATTGATGAAAAATTGGACGTGTTCCTGGGCTTGTTTTTATTCCAAGTTAGATTAATGATTTGGCTATCATCATGAGCTGTGTGCATGAAGAAGATATACCAAAAACAACTTTTAGAATGCATTAGGGGTGTTACAAATTTTTGGTGATGCCATTATGGCTCACAAATGCGCCTTTAACTTTCCAAACCTTGATGAATGAAGTTCTCTGACCACATTTGTGAAAATTTGTATTTTTAATTTTTAATGCTATTTTGGTTTACAAAGATCTTGGAAAGATCACTTGAAGCATCTCAAGATTACTTTAACCGCTTGTGCAGCCCAACCACGATCACGGTGAAGTTCTACACCTCCAACAGTGAGATCGACCCTTCAGTCTCAAGCCCTAAGGCCAATTAGATGTGAACACCCAAAGAAGGACTCACAAGAACACTTCTGAAATCTTCTGAAATCTTTTTATCAATATAGCATGCCTTACAGTCAAACATCCCTCTCTATTTATAAAAGAGAAATGGTCTAATAAGGAAAATACAATTATTCAGTGATTGCTAAAATCATTCCTAAAATCTAATTAAATCAAACCACTAAAATCTCTCTGATTAATTCAAATCACTAAAATTACTAAATTATTTAAGGAAAGCAAATCAATGGAAGGTTCCTTGGTAGGGCTCATTAGTAGGGGTCCTCTTCTACTTTGGACCGCACTGCATCAACCACCTTAAGAGCTCACAAGCTCTATACTAAGATCCGTAAGTGCAGGTCTTGGCAGCAAGAGGTTGACTATCTTGGTCATTTCATATCCACCAAGGGAGTCGCCGTGGTCCCGAAATCATGAATTTAAACAATCACTACCATATCTTTTGACCAAAAACTTAACCTACAAGCTAAATTGTGAGCACTGTACCAAATGCCGAGAGGCAAGAATCATCCCCAATGGCGAGAATGGATTTTCACTGCCATCATGCTTTGTATTCTGAAAGTAAAAACTCCCAATTATTGTAAAAAGGATTAAAGTTTTGAACGGGTAGCCGCCTCTAAAGCCCCTTGCTTGACTCACTTGAATGCCTATAAAGCACACTTTTTAGAGATTCAAACACTCTACTCACATAGCAATGTTCCTAATTAGCTGAGCTATATATAGTTGAGGGAAGCATGCCATAAATACTTTGCAAGCATAGCCTTATTATCAATTTTAAGCAATGAATACCTATCCTACCTTCTTTAACAAGGCTGGACACCAGATCCCAACTTAACAAATGATATTTCCTTTTTTTCGGCATAATAGTAAAGAAAATCATTCTGGATCTTCTCATACGACAATGTTACGAGTATTAAAACTTAATATGGATGCTAGTCACAGCAGCCTATTAAAGTGTTATTTGACTTCCCAAAGATAAATTTCCTCTCTTTCAAGTAGATGGTTTCTTCAGATGATAGTAACATCACGATGTTCCCATCTAGGGATTCAACTAATGTTGAGTATTAGCCAACCCAATCCTAGCCCGCGTTGCATTTAGGCAAACCTAAGAACTTGATCTGAATAAAACTCGAACATACTTGACCCAAATCCTAATTCCCGAGCTGAGCGGAACTCGGGTTAAGGCAGGTCTGGTGAGGTATCTAAATTCTTTTGGTTCCTTTTTCTATTCAAAGGGTATAGTTTTTAGAATCTGTAAATAAGTTTTATATAATATTAGTGAAAATAATATAACTATATATTCACTTTATAAATAAATTGGGTACCTGGGGTCGAATTAGGGTTCCTGAAGCCCAAACCGGAATCCAACCTGAATTCTTATAGATTTTCAAAATCTAGGCCTGAGCCCAATCCAAGCTCAATCAAGCCAACCCAAATTTCCATTTTTGGTCGGTTCGAGCTATTCGAAGGTGGTTTTTGATGGACCGCGCGTTCATGCTCGGTGCTACCGAGGTCGGCGGACGTGGGAGTCCGTTGGGTACGACCCTTTCGCGCCCGGGGGGCAGAAGCGGGTATCAACATTTTTTATGTGGGTGTGCCAGATTTTCTATTTTACTTGGAATTGTAAGTGGCGATCCGGAGATCGACCTTCATAAGTAAAAAGGAAATCAACTTCTTTCAAGTTTTCCATTGTACATATATTTAAGAAAAGAGACATTTTCTTGATTTGCCGTGAAAGGCGATTTTTGGGCATTTATAGCCGATTTTTGGCGTTTATAGTCGATTTTGGCATTTATAGTCGATTTTTTACGTTTATAGTCGAGTTTGGCGTTTATAGCCGATTTACAATTCTTATCAATAATGAAAGACAAGAGTTGTGATTTCTTTTGAAAAAATACAAACTTCAATGAAAACCAAAAAAATGAGGATCTAACTTCTCAGGAGATTGTGGTGGACTTGTTCAGATTGACGGTCGCAAGCCATGTGTCGACTTCGCCGTCATCCATGCAGATGAGAACAGAGGATGCTCTTGATTCGCTTGGCTTGGCTATAACCTCAGATTTTTAGAGGACAAAGGCCAAGAGGAGGACCTATATATGTCCAATAAAAAGCTAAGTAGACGGGTTGAAAAGCCACGTCTAAGCCATTGGAGGCAGAAGGAGAAGGCAAGGACCTTGGGGGTACCCCCAAGGGACCTTTGTCACCTTGTAGCGGTAGCCGGTGCAGAACTTTCGCAGAGTTTTCTCTCTTTCTTTCTCTTAGATTTCTGATGCCTTTTTTTTTGTCTGGATTTCCGGAATTTCCCAAGTCTCTGTGATTTTTTCGATCTCTGTGATTTTTCTGATCTGGATTTCTTTGGAGTGATCTCCTATTTATAGGCTCTTGGTAGCCATTTAGGAGAGTTTATGGGCTTTTATTATCATTCAGCAGCATAATGGGAGGAGTTACAGGGTTTAATTCCTTTATTTTGTAACTCCTTTTTCTTGGCTTTTGATTGGCTGGTGGAGATTGATGGCATTTAATTGCCTTTAATCGCCATGATGGGAGGAGTTTCATGGTTTAAATGCCATGAATCTCTTGACTTGTAACTCCCATTTGTTTGCTTCTGATTGGGCCGTCCAAAGAAAAGAATTAATGACTGCAATAAAGCTAGTAATTAATCGCATTAAATGGTCGCCGAGCAGTTGAAGAGTCGCGGGTCGTGCCGTGTCTTTTGGGATTCTTCTGGCGATGATCATCGATGGATCTTCATGTAGATCGACATCGGATGACCATGTAACTTCAGGTACTGGTTGCCAACAGTGGGTCGGTGCCATCTGTTCTGTCGATTTCTCTATCGGTCGGGTAGAAAGCACACTTTTTTGGTTGACCGGTTGGCGATCAATGTTGGTTTTGATACTCTTGATGATTGACCCGTGATTTTGACGGATGTCAAAGGATTTGGCACCTCAAACGTATGAATTTTGGAAAACCCCAAGAGTCGGAAGCTTCAAATCGCAGAAAAACGATGAAAAACAGGCTTTCCGGGGTCAACCCGATGATTCGGGTTCCATGGTCGCCGGCGGCCCTAGGGGGTCACAGGGGCCGGCGACCCTGGGGGATTTCCCCCTTTTTGTCCCGTTTTGCGACCGTTTTTTTATTCTTTTTTTATTCTGTATTTTTTCTTGATATTTTTTATCACTTATTGGCCTGATTTCTCTGTAGAAAACTTGACAAGAATCCTTGCATTTTGGAGTGCAAAGTTTCCAATTTTCCGGGAAAGCCGAAGACTTTGTCGCGTAGACCTGCCGATTTTCCGTTAGAAGTTGAAACTGGGTCAAACGATGTCGGAATGACCTGAAATTTGGGGTGAAGCCTCCTGAATAATAAATAAGACCAACCATAGGCTTTTGCTTAGTTTTGAAGCCTTTTGGGGTCCTATTGTCAGTAGACTTGTTTTTATCGCGATGAAGATATCGCGGCTTGATGTGCGGTCAACCGATGTCCGATTAACTTGATATTTGACAGGGAACCTATTGGAGTCATTTTAAGATGATCCATAGGCTCTGTCTTGGAAACCATGGTCTCGAGGAGCTTCGCCGTCGAGAGTCCTGGTTTAGCTTCTGAGCGTCAAAGTATGGTCAAATGTTGTCGAAATGACCTGAAATTTGACATGAAGCCCTTTGTAAGCATTTTGAAGCCGTCCATGTGCTCTTTTTGATGAGTGATGGCCTCGGTGGTTCTCGCCGCCGAGAGGCTTGATTTAGCCGTTTGAGGGTTGATGGAGGGTCAAACGTTGTCGGTTTGACTTGGAACTTGACGTGGAGCCTTTTGGATGTATTTTGATACCATCCACAGGCTCTGATCGAAGATTTGGTAGCTCCGATGCTTTTGCTGCCGGGAGCTCATTTTCAGCTGCCGGAAAAGCGAAGTTAGGTCAAATGATTTTGAAATGGCCCGAAACTTCTTTTGTACTCCTCTTTTTATTGTCTTGAGGGATCTTGCGGTTTTTGTTTGATTTTGACAATATTTAATTTTTTGGAAGTAGCATTGCCTATTTATGGCAGGTTGCGACTTCATGCAGCTTTTTGGATATTGAAGAAGCAAAGTGACATTTTTGGTGTCAACAAATGCCCCCTCAAGGTGCAGCGACGAGTTGCTTAACTTTTGAAGTCGATGTGCATCGAAGAGATTTTTGAAGGAGAGCTTGTGACTTGACCAAGAGTCTTTGAGCAATCTTTCTTTTGGTATTGTAGCATTTTGAGCTACCAGGGGAATTTTATGGTGAAAGGAATTACGTACCATCTTGAGGCAAAGTTTTGAAGATGACATCAGGGATGTGGATTTGGATTTTGACCTTATGACCTAACAAGCTATATGTGGCAGGTTAGGGGGTCGGGTTTGGTTTTGACCGTGTGACCCAACAAGCTGTATGTGGAATGTTGGGGGGTCGATTTTGATTTTGATCTTGTGACCTAATAGGCTGTATGCGGCAAGTTAATTAGGGGATCAGGTTTTGGTTTTTAGTTTTGGTCTTGTGACCTAACAAGCTGTATGTGGTAAGTTAGGGGACCAGGATTTTGTTTGGATTTATGTGGAATGTCAATTTGAAGATTTTGGCTCAATTTGGTAAATGAGGCTAGATGGTTTGATTTTTGGAAGCTCGTGGGGCTTGGAATTCTTTTTGTATGGTCCAATCAACTCAAAAGAGGCATGGAACCATTTTTGTAAGCTCTTAGTAAGAGGGATTTCTCTTTAACTAAAAGCCCTTTTTTTTAGTGCCTAGGTGGTCAAACCTGGCTCATATGGGCTAACCCATGGGACCTTAAGCTTTTGAAATGGCTTAGATCTCATATGGTGTCATTCTTGTAAAGAATATCTAAAGATTTCTCCTTTGGATAGAGAAGATCTAAAAATATCTTTAATTGGAGAGAATCTCTCATGTTCCCTTTATTTTGGGAGAGAATATCTCAAGATATCTTTCTTTGGGAGAGAATATCTCAAATCTCCTATCTTTTGGGAGAAAATCTCTCATTGATTTCTTTTTGAGAGAGAATCCCTCAAGATATCTTTCTTTTTGGAAAGAATATTTCTAATTTCTTTCTTTTGGTAAGGTTACTAATTAGTAACACTTACCTATTTCTTCTTTCCTTCTTTGGTTTGCTCTCTTCTATAAAAGCAAGGAGGAAGTTGGATCTCTTCCTCTTATTGCTTTCTTTTGCAACAATCCCAAGGGGGCTTCAAGACCAAGAGTTCTTCTTCTTCTTCAAGATCTTCAGGACTGTCTTCTTCTTCTCCATCAATGGCTTCAAGTAAGTTCCCTTTTTCAAGAAAACTCCATTGTAGGAAATAGGATGATAAAAAAGTTCTTTCTTTTTTTTTTGTTTCTTTCTTTTCTTTTCTTTTTTTTTCACGTGTTTTCCCCTTCTTTTTTTTACACGTTTTTTCATTTTTTTTTTGTGCTTTTTTTTTTTGACGCCTTTTTTTTGTGTGGGCCGTACGGATCTGGCCGTACGACCACGTGGCCTGTGGGCCAGTCCCTTTTTTTTGTTTCTTTTTTTTTCTCTCCTTTTTTTTGTGAGAAAGTTTTCTTTTTCTTTTTTTTTGTTATTTTCTTTCTCCCTTTTTTTTTGAGAAAATTTCTTTTTTCTTCTTTTTTTTTTTCGCTCATCATGATAATGCATTTTTTTGGCAAACCAAGGTGTTCATGCATGCATTCTTTTGAATTTGTAGCATGATGTGATAGCATAGCTGAAAGTTTTTGTAAATTTTGGGAATTTGGAGCTCGCAGCGATGTTGAGCCCTTCCTGATTTTGCGGAGACTTTAAGGTTTCAAAAGTTTGGAGTTTCGGAGCTCGCAGCAATGTTGAGCCCATCTTCAAGCTTTCTATTTCTTTCGGGGTATTTCCTTTTTCTCCGGAATTACCCCGGAATCATGTCCAAATTTTGCCAGATTTTTTTTAGCGAAATTCTGTCATTTTGATGATTGATCTTTTTCTTTTCCAACCTTTCCAGATGGTTCCTCCAGAACGAACAAGGGTAAAGAGCCTGCTACAAGCGTACCTCGTCGATTCGCTAGATCTTCTAATCTGGCCGTTCAACAGGCTTGGGAGAAGGTCCAGTATGTTAAGAGAAACCTCGAAGAGTGTGACTCTCTCAAGAAAGATGAGATGAGATAGCGACTAATCGCTCTCAAGGGAGAGGAATTTTATAAGATCATGGTAAGCAGTCGTCCATGGTTGATAGACAATCAGAGGGTTTTGCCCAAGCCTACCTTCTTCTTTGGTGATGCAGTCCTTGACAACGTGACATACTAGAGGAGATGTTTTCAGTTCTCTTTTACAGCTGCTAGTGAGAAGAAGACTGTTGCTACCCGGTCGACCTTTGATCGTACCGTCTCAATCATGAGCCTTGCCCCCATATTCTCTAAGAGGAAAGATCCTCCAAGCTGGGTGAGAAGGACAAATGTAATCAATACTGGAATTTTTGTTGGCGGTTCTCCTGGATATACGGAGAAATCGCCTGCTGACATGGACATGTTGATGCCGGCCAGCAGCTACCAGGGGTCTGATTATCCATCGGTCGATTTGGGACCGGTGGGCCTTGGCATTTTCAGCGGTGACGGCAGTAATTGGGTGAAGCCTTTTCGACTTCGTGGCCATTTCAGTGCTGACTCCGAGTGGAAGTCATGGACTGATCGCGTCCTGCTGATTGGTGGCGCCGTCTTGAAGGAAGCCGGGATTTTTGATGCGGTCCGCGCCTTTAGGGAGACCTTCCACAAACCAATACCTTCGTTGTGACGAATGGTGAGATTGGTTTCTCTTTGAAGGAGTTGAGCGCCGTTACTGGATTGCCCATCCTTGGCAGACTCTATGAGGAGTTTATGCCGATCGACAGCGTCCTTGAGGAGTAGTCTGAGGAGTTTAGGCCTTTGTACTTTCAGCTCGTCACCTTCTATGATTTTTTTTAAGGAGAATGAGGGCTTAAAAGTAAGATCCAGCAATTGGAAGAGTTTTAGCATCTTTGTCTCCCAACTTCTTTGAAAGTGGGGAGCCTTCTGATAGCATGACCCGGGAAGACAGGGCTAAGGATCCGGGTTCGAAGAAGATTTCGGCTATGTAAGAAGAGTTGAGAAATTTCATTGCGAGTACAAACGCCATATGTCCTGACATTGCATTGCGGAGAGATCTCGCTGTTTACCTCATTTTTTGGCTAGGTGAGGCTATTTTTGCTGGAGGAGATGGAACGCACATCAGGCCGCATTGTATTTTTTCGGCTTGTCAGATGGCGTTTGGAGAGCAGCTTGCTTTGGTGCCAGCTCTTTACTTCTACTTGTGTACCGAACTGCAGGCTGCTGCTTGTTTTGTTCAGCTTGGGTTCCCTATGAATAGGGTATTTTCAGCCCATATCTTTTATTCGTGGTTTGTATAGCACTGTCCTGGATTCCACCAGCTGGGTGCTGCACAGGATGATGATCCTCTCATGATTCGACTGGCTAAGGTCAAAGCCGTGTCCGAATCACTTTTGTTTGACCGCATGAGGATCCGACAGTTCAGGGACGCCGAGATGGGACAGTCTTCAGTGAAGCTTTCTCCGGAGTTGCAGAATAAGGCTTTTGACTTTGGTGCCTCCCGAGACTCTACTAGGGCAGGGTCGGGAATGCATTACTCCTTAGCCAATGCAGAGAAGGAGTGGCTTTTCAACATACGTGTCGGCACGATGGTGTACCGCAGACATCTTTTCGTCGACATCCAGCCGTATGTACCTTCTCGCTTTGCTCTGCAGTTGGGCTTTTCTCCAGGCATTGTTGGAGCGCCTTCAAGCTTGGTGAAGCGTTTTGGAGGTTTACAGGACGGGAGAAACGAATGGGCTTTCTATAGTGCTGAAGACACTACTGCCATGATTTCTTATCATGTGTTGTCAACTTCCCGGACTGCCAGCTTCACGAAGTGGTTCGCAGAGAGCTTTTCGGCATATCGAGGGCTTTCTAAGAAAGAGCTTGATGTGAAGCCGTCGTCTGGAAAAGGCCTTGGAAAGTCGGATGGCGTCCGGCAAGAGGAAGTTTGGGCCTTCCTTTCTGGAGAGAAGCACAAGATAGGCTTTCTCGGTGACCAGGGTGTCATTGGTTCTGAAGCTGTTCGAGAAATACCTGATGAAGCTTTAGCGCAGTTAGAACAAGAGGAAGCTGAGCTTGATGCTTGGATGTAAGCGGCACAGAGGCGAGCTTTCGTGGAGTCTACTAACAAGGGTAGACCATCCAGTGAGGACTCAAGTGGGAAAACTGACTCTAACACTAGGGCAGGTTCTTCTAGGAAGCGAGCCCGCAGGAGTAAGAGGAAGAGGAGTCATCGTAGCAGCGAGGGGCCACATGAGGACTCTCCTGACATAGAAGTCCCTCTTACTATCAATGAGGGGGTGCCAGGGAATGCTGACGAGCCTCCATAAAAGAGAAGCCAAGAAGAAGAGACCGCCAGTGAAGGTATGATTCTTCCTCTTTCATGGAATTTTCCATGTCTTGATTTGCTTTCTACCCCTGCTGCTCTTTTTTTTTTAGCAGAGGATGAAGACTTGGCGATGCCTGAGGTTCCTGCTGATGAGGCAGTGATGGATCCGGTTGCGGCACCAGAAGAAGAATCGAGGGACTCTGGAGTGATTCCAGAATCTCCAATTGGTATGACTTCTTTTACTCTCTTTTTTTTGGTCCGTGACTTGGTTTGCTAACATTTTTCTTGTCAGCTGACTTGCCACAGGATTCCGATGATTTTGAACCATCGATGGATGCAAATGTTGATGATGCTTCTGATGCGTTCATGGAGGAAGAGAGTGTTCCGCCAGCCGTCAAAGAAGGTATTTTATAGTAATAACCCTGATAATGATTTTTTAAACAGGATCATATTCATACCTTTTTGTGCTTCCTTGGCAGGTTTTGAGGCGAAAGAGGAGAGTCCATTGCTTCTTTCAGAACCAGAGCAAGGGATGCCGAGGTTGATTCGGAGCTAGAAACTCGTAGAACTAGTTCTGACACGGCAGAGGCAAGAACTCGTGATGAGATTCCTTCCCCAGTTGCTCCGACTGGAAAGAGTTCTTTTGTTCCTCTTCCAATGGGGCATGACATGAGCAGCCGACCGACGGAGCGGGGCGAATCTTCAGCTGGGCCATATCTTCTTTTTGCGAAAAAGGTGGTGGTGCGGGTTCTGAGCTCTTGGATTGAGACTCTCCTTACTGGACACTTGGATGCCAGATTTGGCATGATCCAGCATGAGCAGGAGATTCTCGGTGATGCCGAAGACGCTGGTCTGGATGTCACAGGTGCCAGGGCGATCGTTGATAGGATCATTGCACTGGGTGACAAGTGGTTTGAGACCATTGGTTTTGCTGACGACCAATTCTTCAAGGAGATGTTCCTGGATCCTGCTGATAAGGCTAAGTTTGACTTGAATGAGGCTACACAAAGCAGGAAGCAGCTAGTCCGAGAGAAGAACTTAGAAGAGCTAGCCATCATTGGGCTGACATATGACCTTAACATCCTTGATAGGGAGGTCGATGAGGCCAGGAAACGTCTTGAGCATTTGAAGGCACAAGTCGCTGCCAAGTGGGCTGCTATAACAGAGGCTCGCGACAGGGAGAGTGCTCTGATTCGCCAGGTTGCAGATGCTGATCGAGTTCTCGAAAGGAAGTTTCAAGAGGACAAACAATGGCAAACTGCTCGGGATAAGCTTCCCGGTGTAAAAGAAGGGTTACAGCCTACCCCAGCATCTCATGGAAAGTTCCTGAAGAAGCGTGCCTGGAAACTATAACAACTGAGGCCAAAAGTTTGCTTGAGGAGTTGAGATTTTGGCTGGAAACTATTTTTGGTTGAGCTCCTGATTTTTGTAGCAGAAACTATCCTCCTTTTTTTTTGGTACCACATGTATTTTTTTGGTACTCTCTTTTTTTTGTAGTGCTTGTGAACACTTTTTTTTTGGTACCGCATGTATTTTTTGGTACTCTTTTTTTTTCCCTACGCTCACTTAAATCTTTTTGTGATGAAAGTAATTGCTAAATGGGATGCTTTTTTTTTTGTTTTCCCTACACTCACTTAAATCTTTTTGTGATGAAAGCAATTGCTAAATGGGATGCTTTTTTTTTCCCTACGGTCACTTAAATCTTTTTGTGATGAAAGAAATTGCTAAATGGGATTTGATCAAAAGCTCATCATTTTGTGAAAATCTTTTGTCAAATGATTGTTTTGGCATGGGAGCCGGATTTTTTTTTGTGGCATGGAAGCCGATTTTGGCATGAGAGCTAGTTTTTTGTGGCATTGATAGCCAGTTTTGTTTTGTGGCATTGATAGCCGGTTTGTTTTATGGCATTAATAGCCGGTTTGTGGCATTTATGGCCGGGTTTTTTGAAAGCCAAGTTTTTGGTTTGTGGCATTGATAGCCGGTTTTGTTTTGTGGCATTGATAGCCGGTTTGTGGCATTTATAGCCTGTTTTGGTGGCATTTATAGCCGGTTTTGGTTTTCAAAAAATGCAAATATCGACTAAAAGTCGCCACCCTGCTGAATGGTCTTGCAAGGATCGATAGAATGTCGCATCCTTGCTCATTCGATTGTGAGTATCGATGGAATATCGCATCCTCGCTGATTTGGGTGCAAGTATCGATGGAATGTCGCATCCTTGCTTTTCAAAAATTTTAGTTTTGTGGGTACTGACTTGATGTCGTTTCCCAACGATTTTTGAAATTTGCGGTTTTCTCGAACCTTTGGGTTATGGATATCAACTTCAATGTTGCATCTCCATAATTTCTTGGTTTTTTTCGAGCCTTTGAAATTTGGGTTGTGGATATCAATTGAAATGTTGCGTCTCCATGGTTTTTAGGTTTTTTCGAACCTTTGAAACTTGGGTTGTGGATATCAACTGAAATGTTGCGTCTCCACGGTTTTTAGGTTTTTTCGAACCTTTGAAATTTGGTTTGTGGATATCAACTGAAATGTTGCGTCTCCACGTTTTTTAGGTTTTTTTCGAACCTTTGAAATTTGGCTTGTGGATATCAACTGAAATGTTGCGTCTCCACATTTTTTTAGGTTTTTTCGAACCTTTGCAATTTCGGTTGTGAATATCAACTGAAATGTTGCGTCTCCACAGTTTTTTAGGTTTTTTCGAACCTTTGAAATTTGGGTTGTGGATATCAACTGAAATGTTGCGTCTCCACAGTTTTTTAGGTTTTTTCAAACCTTTTAAATTTGGGTTGTGGATATCAATTGAAATGTTGCGTCTCCACGGTTTTTAGGTTTTTTCGAACCTTTGAAATTTGGGTTGTGGATATCAACTGAAATGTTGTCTCTTTTTTTTTTTTTAAGATTTTGCAAGTATCGACGAAATGTCGCTTCCCTACGATTTTGGAAGTGTCGAACATGGTTCGCATGCTTCCAATTTGTACGAGTATCGACTAAGCGTCACTTCCCCGTGGTTTTTGAAAAACCATTTCTTTTTTGTTTAAAGACACGAGGGTCATAAGTTTTGACCTAAAACTATTTAGGCGGCAAAAGGTAGGGTGGACTTGGGTGGAAATCCCTGAATCTGGATTTTGTTTCAAACCATGAATTTTGGGTTCAATGGTTGAAAATTTTGGTCAAGTTAGGGAAATGTTCCTAAACTTCAAATTTTTTGAACAATGAAACGGTGAAAGTAAGCATTATTTGAATTTCTAGAAATTTCAACATTTGATATGAAAATTTTAAAAAGAGTGGGTTTAGCGAGCGAGTACCTGGAAACCAGTTTCGGCGGTACAGGCATTGCTCTTACCTAGTTGGGTAAGTCTTCAAAGGTAGTACCGCTTTAAGAACTTACCGCTGATGGGCAGCATACATCTGTCACCCTCTATGTCTAGGAGTGCGTATGCGCCGTTGGAGAAAACCTTGTCGATGACGTAGGGTCCCTCCCATTTTGGCTCAAGTTTGCCTTTGGACTTGTGAGCGAAGACCATTGGTCTTTTTACTGTAAGAACCAAGTCACCCTTTTTCTAGGCGCGTTGCCTGACCTTTTTGTCGAAAGATTCTGCCATGCGTGCTTGGTAAAGTTTAATGCTTTGTCGAGCTTCGAGCCCTCTCTCATCAAGATTGTCCAGCTCATGGAGTCGCAATTTGACATTACTATCTTGAGTCATGTCATTTTGCAATGATACCCTCAAGGAAGGAATTTGTACTTCCAAGGGTACGACAGCTTCGCATCCATAGACCAAGGAGAATGGTGTACTATGGGTTGGTCCTCGAACGGTGGTTCGATAGGCCCACAAAACTTCAGACAGTTTGTCGCTCCAGTCTCTTTTATGACTGGAGACCATTTTTTGAGGATTTTACAGAGTGTCTTGTTGAAAGCTTCTGCTAGTCCGTTTGCAGCCGAATTGTATGGAGTCGAAGGACAGTTTTGGATTTTGTATTTATTGCAGAACCTATAGAATCGATGATCCCGGAATTGTGGTCCGTTATCATGGACGAATCTTTTGGGTATGCCGAAACGACAAATGATGTTGGTGCGTAAGAACTAAATGACTGATGAGGTCTTCATTTCATTAAGCGCAAATGCTTCTGACCACTTGGAGAAATAATCCGTAGCGGCGAAGATGAAGCGATGACGTTTGCTCGAAGGGGGAGAAATAAGACCTATGATGTCCATACCCCAGGCTTCGAAAGGCCATGAGATTGCTGTAGGATGCAGCATCTTCTGTTGAAAGGTTCGTAGGTGGTTCCTCCACAATATTTTCGGAGGCTTCCAGTCTTAACGAGACCTTCTGGGGTTTCAAGGGCATTTCCAGACCAAGGTTTTGTTCTTTTCCACGGGTCTTCTTGATCAGTGATCTTCTCAAGGCTTGCTTTGAGATGGTCCCAATCACCTGTTGAAATTGGGTCGAAGTAAGGTACTTCTTTTGGAGACGAGGGTCCTTCAGGGTCAGAATACCATGTGTCTGTGCCATCGGACAATTCCTCTTCATTGTCAGAGAAATCGTACCAATTGGAAGAGCTTCCTAGATCTTTGTCAGGTGACTCATCGAAGAGATATCCAGGGAGATCAATGTCTTCATGGACTTGAGATGTTGAGGCTTGGTCAGTAAATTGACTTTTAAGCCTTTGTGTCAACTGTCTCAGAGGAATGTCGGGATCATACCCTACCCCGTGTGAAGACTTTTCTACATGGCCGTAGAGTCTCCAATCTTCCAGCTGGCTTTTGGTCAAGATGGGCCCCAATGGCGTGAGAATATCGCGTCCTTCTCCCAAAGGGACTGGGTTTTGAGCATCATAGCCCATTTTCTTCATAATAGCTTGCGCCACGGGACTATATAAGGATAGTTGAGGCATACCTTCATTTTGGAAGGGTTCAAGCATGTAGTTTGATGAAGAAGCATCCGATCTATGGAAAAAGAACGGCTTTTCCTTTGTTGAAGTTGCTGGAACAACGAAGGAAGTTGACATATGATCTTCTATGTCAAAAGTTGTCTCCATTGGAGTAAGAGCAGGCTGAACTTACTGAGTGTCAGCTTGGCTTGACGATGTGTCGTCTTCTGGCTCTGAATCCAAATCCGTGTCTTGCATGATAGATACGAAAAAGACAACAAATTTGCCCCCAGACTTTTGCTTTTCCTTCTTCACTTTAGTCGTGATGACCAAAGGCTTTGAAGGTTTGGAGGAGATGATGAAGGAAGTTTGAATGCTCTCTTTGGATTTACCGGATGGTTTGTTTTCTTCCTGTGATTGTTGAGGAGCCTTGCCTTTATCTTTCTGGAGATTTTCGGTAAAGGGTGCTGTGCCCTTCTCCTCTTCTTCTTTTTCACCTTCATACATCTGTGAGTCTGCAAAGTGGACTTCTGTACCTTTGAAGGGTTTTTTGTCTACAAAGACTCGATGTTTCATGCCGTCGTCGCCAACAAACTTGATTCATTGATGTAGAGTTGAAGGGAAAACACCATTTTCGTGGATCCAGGGGCGTCCGAGAAGGATGTTCTAACATGAAAGGGTTTTTATTGCATACACAGTGACCTCAGAGATAAGATCACCGATCTGCAACTTGAACCTGTTTTTGCTGATAGGCCTTTGAGTACTCCCACCGTATCCAAAGATAGATACAGATGTGTGGCTCAGCTTGCTGGGTGGGATGCCCAACTCTTCGAGAGCCGAAGTTGTGATGAGGTTGAGTGCAGAACCTGCGTCGATCTTAACTCTGTGCATAGGCATTTCCTTGATGTACCCTGTGAAGTACAGGGGTCGGTTATGCCATGTTTCGCCAAGTAGGAGGTCGTCCTTAGTGAAGGCGATGGTTGCACTGGCTGCTTTTTGAACCGAGAGGCATTCGATTCATGATCCCTCAGTTTTCTTCTTTTCTCCCTTTGATGAAGCTTCTGAGTTTTTGACCCGGTAGTCCATTTCAATTTGGAGGACTTGCGGGGCATGTTTGTCGACATCCTCATTCAGCTTTTGTAATTCTGAAATGAGATTATTACGAGTGCGCGGAGACATTTGTAATAAATCTAGGATGTGCAGACGTGCATATGTGCTTGAAATGTTCAATCATGTCATACTTGAAAGTCTCCTTGGGGCCTGCATGTTCATCATTGTTGCCACTAGGGGTGCTTCAACATCTTTTCCCGAAGGATTTACATATGTAAAGGAAGACTGGTTGTAATTCTTGTGGTAGTCCCGGCCAGAGCAGGTGCCTCTACCAACTTCGAGAGCTTCTTGAGAAGGGTCTTCATTTGGAAGATTATCTTCAGGATCAAGAGGTTGTCATTTTTCATTTGATGAGGATGTATCTGCAGCAGAGTTTCCATCCTCAGTGATTGTGTTGCACGGAGCATTTTTCGGGAACAAGTCCTGAACAGCATCCAGCAACCTTTCTTCTTCGTTGACCAATTCATCGTCCCAAGCATCAATAGCTGGGAATTCTTCGGTCAGGAAGGGTGTGAACTTTGAAGTCACAGTCTCAGGAGAAGAAGCCTGAGAGGGTGTAAGATCCCGACCCCAATCCTTTTGTTTAGCATTGTTTTAATCGTGGTTTAGCTTTTTAAGCGAGATTTGATTTAGTTTGATCTTGTTTTCGAGCTTGACCGGATTTTTCCTTGCCTTGGAGATTTTGTAGACCGTTGACTTTAGTTTGACCCGGTCCTTAGGATTTGTATTTTTATGGGAAATTACTTCGGATTTCTAAAAATTCTGGATTTGGTGTATTTTGACTCATTTTATGAAGTTTAACAACTTTCATGTTTTGATCATTTTGATTTGATACTCAGAAATCACGTTTTTCGAGGAAAAGGGGCAAAACTGACCTTTCACATGAAACCTGTCCATGAATTTCGAAAATTTCAGAATTTGGGGAAAATAGACTTTTTGGAAAGCAGATATTTCGCCGATCGTTTTGTCTTCTTCGTCGTTTTCGTTCGGGGCCCGCAAATGCGAGTTTCAGCCTTGTGAAGATCGGGGCCCACAAGACCCACCTTATAAGAGGGGAACCCCTCTCTTCTTCTCCTTCATTCGTTTCCAGCAAGGGTTTGAGCTAGGGCTCTTTCCCTCTCTTCCCACTCTTTCTCTCTCATCTGAAACACCTCTCTCTTGGAGCTTTCATGGAGATTTGATCTCACCTCCTTCTTCCCCAACTCTCAAGCATTCCAAAGACCCCATTTTCAAGAGCATTGGGCTAGGACAACCCTCCTCTTCAAGCCCTTCTTCTTATTTGGAACACCCAAAGGTTAGCAATGGTTTTCTTTTCCTTAGATCTTTGTTTTCCTTCTCATTTGGAGTGTTTTAATCCCACATGCAATGGGTTTTCATGGAGATTTACAATGGATTGGATTTTTAGGGTTTCTCTTGAGCTATTTTGGGGATTTTATGATTTTAAAGCTTGAGGTCATTAGAGGACTTTCATAGAGTGTTTTGCATCTTCTCTTGACTCAAGGCAAGTAGAATTTTCAACTAATATGATGTTTACATGTTTCTTGTTTGGTTTCATGGCTTTTTCTTCATTGTGTTCTAACCCTTTGTGATTTATGGATTCACATTGAATGAATAAACTAATGTATGTTGATTTCCACTTATGCTATCTTCTTATGATGTGTTGGGAGTTTGGTTTCATTTTAGCCACTTGATAATTTGATTTCTTTGTATTAATGGTGTTGTGTTCTAAGTATGGGAAAAACCTTGATTTTTAAAAAGGGTTGTGTTTGATCAATTAGATAGATTAATGAATGGTGATTGATGAGTTTGGAAGGTCAAGGAAGGGCCCAAAGGATTTAGGAAACTTGTATGGAAGATTGGAAATGGAAATGATCAGAAAAACAAAAAAAAAAAGAGAGGAAGAAGACTCGGGCTGGACTGGGCAGGCCCAGTCCGCTCGAGCGACCCAGCTTCTGTCTGGGTCCGCTCGAGCGGACCTGGGTCCGCTCGAGCGAGCCCAGCTCAGTCTGGGCTCGGGTTCGGGCCTGGATTTGTGGATTTTTGTGGGCCAGTTTTCAGGGACTTCCTTGGGCCGGATTCAAATCAGTTTTGGGCTGTTTAAAAATCTGTTTGTGGGCCTGATTCAAATCAGTTTTGGGTTGTTTCAAAATCTGTTTGTGGGCCTGATTCAAATCAGTTTTGGGCTGTTTAAAAATCTGTTTGTGGGCCTGTTTCAAGTTTGGTTTTGGGGCTATTTTAAAACTGTTATTGGGCCATTTCAGATCTGACATTGGGTCATTTTAGGGCCTGACATTGGGCTGTTTTTAAGTTTGTTTGTGGGCCAATAAATGTTTAGCTTTGGGTTGTTTTAAAAATTTGTTTTGTGGGCCTGTTCGAAGTTTGTTTGGGCTGTTTTTAAGAATTGTTTTGAAGGCCATTTAAGGATTAGTTTTGGACTGTTTTTAAAATTAGTTTTGTGGGCCACTAAAGGTCTAGTTTGGGCCGCTTTAAAAATCAGTTTTGTGGGCCTGTTCAGATTAGTTTTGGGTTGTTTTTAAGATGTGTTTTGTGGGCCATTCAAGGTTTAACTATGAACTAATTTCAAGGTCTGTTTGGGCCGGATTTAAAGGATTGTTTTGGGGTTTGGTTCAAGGCCAGTTATGGGCCTGTTTTTAAGAGTTTTGTCATTACTTCGATACTTGGAAATTTGTGAAATGGGAATGATGTGAGAATGAGGGTATGTGAAATTATCCGGGAACCTTTCGGGTCTCAATGCGCACTTTATCATTTAAACATTATGGATTTTCATTGGCATCAAACACATTCTTTATTAATCAATGTTTAAAGGTTAAACGTGCATTGTGATGGTTCCTTGGTAAATCATTAAATCATTCTCCACTATCCATTCCATTTCAAGTCAGAAAAATGTATTTGCATTTGTATTTGTTTTCTTTGGTGAACTAACTTAGATAGCATCGATGATCTGTCATAAAATCATGTGTCTTCCCATGTTCGAAAGGGTTGATCGTATGATTTTATACAAATCACCTTGATGCGTATTTGAACGGTTCACCATCGAAATTCGTATGTTTTCTCCGATTCGATTTGAAAAGAAATTGGAGTATGTTCGTCACATTCGGGATTTCTCCGATAAGACTATTGTTTTGACAACACTAGTATTTGAAAATAAAAACCTCGAGGCAAGACGGGGCCAGAGCTATGCGGTGCGAGCCCATGAGCCAAAGAGGCTATGATTCCGAAAACAAACCCCGAGGCAAGAAGGGGCCAGAGCTATGTGGTGCGAGCCCCTGAGCCAAAGGGATTAGTATTATGTTAGATTTGTATCTGTTTGAGTTTGAAAACTAAAGGCACCACTAGGCTTAGGTCACCTTGTCGGGCTGATCACCCGGCTTGGGATCTTTACTCTGTCCGCCAGTTGCAGCTTGGATTCTGTCTGTACCGACCATGGCAACGGTAATTATCTGCCGGTCCCATTTGTATGGCTACGGTTCTGATACTTTTGATCTGCCGGTCCCATTTGTATGGCTACGGTTCCGATCCTCTGTTTAGTACCACGTTCAGTGGCTACGCTCTGTTTGCTCTTATTACTTCGGTAATAGGAGGATTTAGCTATTTGTGGTTGCCTGTGTTTTATCTGTATATTGCTTTAGTTTATGATTTCCGTTGGTTATACTTTTATGCTCAGATTCGCTTAATGTTTACGATATCGATCTTTATCATATTGTCGCTATTATTCAGGATTTGAAATGTATTTCCGACGATTAAGGGTTTGATGCAGGCTTTTATCTTTTCGAGATATTTGTACATCTGATATTGTTCTTTTACTCGTTTTGACATTTATGTTCGGTCTTTCGATCGTTTAGCATGCTTTATTGCCATTATTGTTTAGACTCTTCATTTGGTTTTACGATGATTTCGGCAGGTTTTATGTATGTTCCTTTTGTTCATATTATTTGTTTATTTGCTTGCCAGACCGTCGTGTCTGACCCCTTTTGTTTGGTGCCAGTTCTCTTCTTTTCTGTTTGTAGGTGTTTGATCAGAGGAGGCGGTGGGACCGCCGGTCTGACGTGAGAGGCTGCCCGTTGATATCATCTAGATGTCAAGTTTGGCACCAGAGTTCGTATTGAAATGTTGGGGTAGTATTTCTGTTTAGTTGGATATTTTTTTGTATGGCTTTATCAGCCTTTTTCTTTTGGGTTTGTAATTAAGACATCTGTTAATTGTAACTTGAATATGTGGGAAATAATAGATGTGTTACTACCAGCTCAGTGTGTTGTGATTGATGGCTTGTGATATTGGTTGAGTGCGACGCGGAACCCGATGGCCACGGATTCCGGGTCGTAACACCATGTTTAGCTTCCGCGAAAAATATACTCTGATTGTGTTGGCATGTGATTATCCTCATTCACGCGGATCTTGGGAACATATCAAAAAGTTTCAAATTATCCCAAAATTTCGCACCCGAGATCGGTTCGCTGCAGGTCCCGGTTTCGGGGCGTGACAGGTTTGGTATCAGAGCTGGTTAGTTTCTAGGAAATAAAATACTCTAGAGACATTAAGACGTGTGGTGAGGATTCGTTAGATTGTGTCGATTTGTTTTCTCGTGTCTTTGTTTCTTTGGATTTGAGTCGACTTTTCTTTCAGTTCGGGAGATTTTCCTTGTCTTATCTTTTAGTTCTGTTGTTAGGAGATTTGGATGGCCAAATTTCCTCCTTAGTGGTGGAGAATTTTTAAAATCTCCATACTCTTGTCTAGTGTCTTTTGTCTATGCTTGTGTCGGAGACTGAGAACCTCGTGGATTTAGTATGTGTTTTCGGAGAACATCAGCAGACTTTCAGCCTTCAGCATCTTCATTGTGGTTAATGAGAGAAGACATGTGCATTTGCCCGCCAGAGTTGGACTCGGCAGTAGTTGAAGATCCCCTCTCAACTAATCGGAGATCGTCACGCAATGCACCAAGGTAAGTGAATGTGGATTTTGGGTGAACTCAGACTATCTTTCCGAGATGAAGGACTGCAAAAGGATGGATTTGACTGAGAATTTTCAGGACTTGTAGCTTAGCCAGTGTAGTTTTCAGAGGCAATACCAAGTGGATGGTTAGTTGTAGTTAAGATAACTTTTGGCAGTAGAGGAAACCTTGTGGACTTTACCGATTTATAGGGTATTGGATTGGACAACGTGCAGATGCAAGGGAGTACCTCAGTAATTTGGATGTCCATCTCTTATTTAAAATGATTTTCTTGATGTTTTCATCTTTGATATGTTTTCATTAATATCTATGGTTTATCCTTGTAGTGTTTAAAAATGAAGTTGTGTTTCTTCTTTGAGGCTTATTTTGAATTAAAAACTATGTTATTATACTCTTTTCAGGAGTTACATGATTTTGCCGTCATAAGGATTTGTGTTTCGGAGTTGCGTTTAATCTTCTTAAAATAGTGTTTTACAATGATCTTGGAAATTTTGCCCTTGTTTTAATTCTCTTAAATGTTAACATCTACATTTCAAAATCTTAAAGATTTCAAAACTTTGTATGTGTTTGGCTGGAAATGGATTTCAACAAAATTTCATGTATGGTCATACTACATGAATTTGATTTATTTTTGAAAATCCTAATTTGAGGTTGTTGAGTATTTCAAGGATTTGTTGAGTTATGAAAAACATGAATTTCAAAAATGAATAATGTTATTTCAGGTCCAAACTTTGAAAAACCTCATTTATTAAGCTTTATTTGATGATTTGGAAGTTCAATCTTTACTATGTTTTAAAATGATAAAATTTAGCTAAGTAATTATTTTAGTCTCTATGTTTAAAATTTTAAGGGTTGTTTGGCATCGAATGGAAGGAGTTGTATTAGTTATGGCTGGAGTTTGGTAGTATGTGAAGAGAAGGGATGATGGATGTCCGGATGTGTATTAGTTCAGTTGAGGACAAGGTTGGATCTACGAGAGAATCAACATCATTCAAGACTTGGATTGAAAGTTTCGGTTCTTCAGGAATTGACATCAGATTAGTAGATGTGTTTTATTGATGACACAGTACCAGGGAAGAGATCAAGAGCAGCAGGTAGATAGAATCAGATGTGGACACGAATTCTGAGTACATCACAGAAAGATTAGAATTTGGAGTTGTGATTTCGGAATGAAGAAGGATTGACGGTATTCTTGGAGGCCAGAAGCTGATGATGCATTCGAGAAACATAGTAAGAGCACCGTGTACAGCCTTGAAGGATTTAAGACACAGAATTCCAAAGTGATAGAAAGAGGCAGAATTTGCAGTTCTTGGACCGACAGTGACTGATGAGATAAATAAAAGAGTTGATCTAGTGCAGGAATAACAGACGACACCGAGGGTACTTAGGAGTGTTGGGCACCAGTTTAGTCAGAGAAGTATGTTTCGAGCAGATATGTGGATTAGTGTGAAGCCTTCAACCGAATCAGAATGTTGTTGACCGTGCATCTCAACGTCAGGTTTGATAAGAAGGTCTCTCAGTTGCCGAGGTCTAGCATAGGGTGTCAGTGTTTTCGTTTGTCTTTTGGGGTTTTTGATTTCGATTTGGTTTAAGCCATTTGGAGGACCAAATGGATTCTAAGGGGGGGAGGATGTAAGATCCCGACCCCAATCCTTTTGTTTAGCATTGTTTTAATCGTGGTTTAGCTTTTTAAGCGAGATTTGATTTAGTTTGATCTTGTTTTTGAGCTTGACCGGATTTTTCCTTGCCTTGGAGATTTTGTAGACCGTTGACTTTAGTTTGACCCGGTCCTTAGGATTTGTATTTTTATGGGAAATTACTTCGGATTTCTAAAAATTCTGGATTTGGTGTATTTTGACTCATTTTATGAAGTTTAACAACTTTCATGTTTTGATCATTTTGATTTGATACTCAGAAATCACGTTTTTCGAGGAAAAGGGGCAAAACTGACCTTTCACATGAAACCTGTCCATGAATTTCGAAAATTTCAGAATTTGGGGAAAATAGACTTTTTGGAAAGCAGATATTTCGCCGATCGTTTTTGTCTTCTTCGTCGTTTTCGTTCGGGGCCCGCAAATGCGAGTTTCAGCCTTGTGAAGATCGGGGCCCACAAGACCCACCTTATATGAGGGGAACCCCTCTCTTCTTCTCCTTCATTCGTTTCCAGCAAGGGTTTGAGCTAGGGCTCTTTCCCTCTCTTCCCACTCTTTCTCTCTCATCTGAAACACCTCTCTCTTGGAGCTTTCATGGAGATTTGATCTCACCTCCTTCTTCCCCAACTCTCAAGCATTCCAAAGACCCCATTTTCAAGAGCATTGGGCTAGGACAACCCTCCTCTTCAAGCCCTTCTTCTTATTTGGAACACCCAAAGGTTAGCAATGGTTTTCTTTTCCTTAGATCTTTGTTTTCCTTCTCATTTGGAGTGTTTTAATCCCACATGCAATGGGTTTTCATGGAGATTTAGAATGGATTGGGTTTTTAGGGTTTCTCTTGAGCTATTTTGGGGATTTTATGATTTTAAAGCTTGAGGCCATTAGAGGACTTTCATAGAGTGTTTTGCATCTTCTCTTGACTCAAGGCAAGTAGAATTTTCAACTAATATGATGTTTACATGTTTCTTGTTTGGTTTCATGGCTTTTTCTTCATTGTGTTCTAACCCTTTGTGATTTATGGATTCACATTGAATGAATAAACTAATGTATGTTGATTTCCACTTATGCTATCTTCTTATGATGTGTTGGGAGTTTGGTTTCATTTTAGCCACTTGATAATTTGATTTCTTTGTATTAATGGTGTTGTGTTCTAAGTATGGGAAAAACCTTGATTTTTAAAAAGGGTTGTGTTTGATCAATTAGATAGATTAATGAATGGTGATTGATGAGTTTGGAAGGTCAAGGAAGGGCCCAAAGGATTTAGGAAACTTGTATGGAAGATTGGAAATGGAAATGATCAGAAAAACAAAAAAAAAAGAGAGGAAGAAGACTCGGGCTGGACTGGGCAGGCCCAGTCCGCTCGAGCGACCCAGCTTCTGTCTGGGTCCGCTCGAGCGAGCCCAGCTCAGTCTGGGCTCGGGTTCGGGCCTGGATTTGTGGATTTTTGTGGGCCAGTTTTCAGGGACTTCCTTGGGCCGGATTCAAATCAGTTTTGGGCTGTTTAAAAATCTGTTTGTGGGCCTGATTCAAATCAGTTTTGGGTTGTTTAAAAATCTGTTTGTGGGCCTGATTCAAATCAGTTTTGGGCTGTTTAAAAATCTGTTTGTGGGCCTGTTTCAAGTTTGGTTTTGGGGCTATTTTAAAACTGTTATTGGGCCATTTCAGATCTGACATTGGGTCATTTTAGGGCCTGACATTGGGCTGTTTTTAAGTTTGTTTGTGGGCCAATAAATGTTTAGCTTTGGGTTGTTTTAAAAATTTGTTTTGTGGGCCTGTTCGAAGTTTGTTTGGGCTGTTTTTAAGAATTGTTTTGAAGGCCATTTAAGGATTAGTTTTGGACTGTTTTTAAAATTAGTTTTGTGGGCCACTAAAGGTCTAGTTTGGGCCGCTTTAAAAATCAGTTTTGTGGGCCTGTTCAGATTAGTTTTGGGTTGTTTTAAGATGTGTTTTGTGGGCCATTCAAGGTTTAACTATGAACTAATTTCAAGGTCTGTTTGGGCCGGATTTAAAGGATTGTTTTGGGGTTTGGTTCAAGGCCAGTTATGGGCCTGTTTTTAAGAGTTTTGTCATTACTTCGATACTTGGAAATTTGTGAAATGGGAATGATGTGAGAATGAGGGTATGTGAAATTATCCGGGAACCTTTCGGGTCTCAATGCGCACTTTATCATTTAAACATTATGGATTTTCATTGGCATCAAACACATTCTTTATTAATCAATGTTTAAAGGTTAAACGTGCATTGTGATGGTTCCTTGGTAAATCATTAAATCATTCTCCACTATCCATTCCATTTCAAGTCAGAAAAATGTATTTGCATTTGTATTTGTTTTCTTTGGTGAACTAACTTAGATAGCATCGATGATCTGTCATAAAATCATGTGTCTTCCCATGTTCGAAAGGGTTGATCGTATGATTTTATACAAATCACCTTGATGCGTATTTGAACGGTTCACCATCGAAATTCGTATGTTTTCTCCGATTCGATTTGAAAAGAAATTGGAGTATGTTCGTCACATTCGGGATTTCTCCGATAAGACTATTGTTTTGACAACACTAGTATTTGAAAATAAAAACCTCGAGGCAAGACGGGGCCAGAGCTATGCGGTGCGAGCCCATGAGCCAAAGAGGCTATGATTCCGAAAACAAACCCCGAGGCAAGAAGGGGCCAGAGCTATGTGGTGCGAGCCCCTGAGCCAAAGGGATTAGTATTATGTTAGATTTGTATCTGTTTGAGTTTGAAAACTAAAGGCACCACTAGGCTTAGGTCACCTTGTCGGGCTGATCACCCGGCTTGGGATCTTTACTCTGTCCGCCAGCTGCAGCTTGGATTCTGTCTGTACCGACCATGGCAACGGTAATTATCTGCCGGTCCCATTTGTATGGCTACGGTTCTGATACTTTTGATCTGCCGGTCCCATTTGTATGGCTACGGTTCCGATCCTCTGTTTAGTACCACGTTCAGTGGCTACGCTCTGTTTGCTCTTATTACTTCGGTAATAGGAGGATTTAGCTATTTGTGGTTGCCTGTGTTTTATCTGTATATTGCTTTAGTTTATGATTTCCGTTGGTTATACTTTTTATGCTCAGATTCGCTTAATGTTTACGATATCGATCTTTATCATATTGTCGCTATTATTCAGGATTTGAAATGTATTTCCGACGATTAAGTGTTTGATGCAGGCTTTTATCTTTTCGAGATATTCGTACATCTGATATTGCTCTTTTACTCGTTTTGACATTTATGTTCGGTCTTTCGATCGTTTAGCATGCTTTATTGCCATTATTGTTTAGACTCTTCATTTGGTTTTACGATGATTTCGGCAGGTTTTATGTATGTTCCTTTTGTTCATATTATTTGTTTATTTGCTTGCCAGACCGTCGTGTCTGACCCCTTTTGTTTGGTGCCAGTTCTCTTCTCTTTCTGTTTGTAGGTGTTTGATCAGAGGAGGCGGTGGGACCGCCGGTCTGACGTGAGAGGCTGCCCGTTGATATCATCTAGATGTCAAGTTGGCACCAGAGTTCGTATTGAAATGTTGGGGTAGTATTTCTGTTTAGTTGGATATATTTTTGTATGGCTTTATCAGCCTTTTTCTTTTGGGTTTTTAATTAAGACATTTGTTAATTGTAACTTGAATATGTGGGAAATAATAGATGTGTTACTACCAGCTCAGTGTGTTGTGATTGATGGCTTGTGATATTGGTTGAGTGCGACGCGGAACCCGATGGCCACGGATTCCGGGTCGTAACACCATGTTTAGCTTCCGCGAAAAATATACTCTGATTGTGTTGGCATGTGATTATCCTCATTCACGCGGATCTTGGGAACATATCAAAAAGTTTCAAATTATCCCAAAATTTCGCACCCGAGATCGGTTCGCTGCAGGTCCCGGTTTCGGGGCGTGACAGAGGGTGTCGTCTCAGTGAAAGTCACGTGAGATGAGATGGCTCCAGAGGATACATTGCTAGGCGTCATCGGAGTGTAAGTGGTCTCGTCAGACGATGCTTCGGAAGAGCTATAATCCCGAATTATCACATTACAGGAAGCTTTGATAAGAGACGTTGCCTGATCGGAGTCAGACTCATCCTCGGATGTAAGAGGATTGTCTATCCAGCAATTTTCTCCATTTTCAGGAGTTAAGGGAGGATGTACCTGATGGTCTTCAAGGACTTCCGGCTCTAGATTGGGAGGGAGCCCGTTGACGCGGTCTTGCTCTTGTTCTAGAGCGAGACGCTGTAAGATCCTTGCATATTCTTCAAGATCAGACATGGGAGCCAAATCTTCTTCTTCATCAACTCTTTGTGGCTCAACATTGTTGATTTCCACTGGAGCAATAAGGGGTGCTGCTTCAACAGTATTTTCTTGTACAGCCTCTTGGTCTTCTTCATCATCATACCAGGATCCTTGTGGCTGTAGGGGGTTATACCAGATTACTGGCATAAGATGAGTCTCAGGAACCCATTCTTCATCGGAGAGATATTCTCCTTTTTCAAGGGACTCCTCCCACTCGTCGGTGTAGTTGGATTCGAATCCATCATCGGTGTCGCTGGACTTGTATTCATCAATGGAGAATCCAACTACCGAATTACAAGAGTATGATGCCCCCTGCGTGGCTTCGTTGAATTGGCATGAAATCACTAAGAGTGAATTTTCTTACCCCCTTTGAAGTCTCTGGAAGAGACATTTTTATTGCCTCCGGTGAAGTGGTAGAGGAATCCTCTGCCTTTTCTTGGACTTCTTGTTTTGGCTAGGTCTTCTCTTGCCGTTTGAGCTTGAGGAGATGTTTCCTAGCCTGCCTTCGCTGTTGAGCTGTAGGCTTTGTTTTCACGACCTCCCAATTTTCATCTTCCAGGAGATCGGGATGTACCCATATGGGTTGTCCATCTGTGTCGGGTAAGGAACCAGTTGTTCGGACGCTTGGATTGTGTTTATCACCTTGAAGGAAGTAGTGATCTTCTTCTTCGGTGATTTTGGTGTTTGTCCACATGACACCATGTTGACGGAGGCAGACCCAAAGTTTTTGTCGAAGGTGATGACTCCGTTTTTCCACATCTCATTTATTTTCTCTCTCACAACGAAGCATTGATTGAGAGGATGCAAGATCATCTGGTGGTATAGACAGTACCGAGGATCGTTGGTTTTGCCAACATCATCCAGTCTTTTGGGTTCAGGTAAAGTGAGCTTGTCGTTTGCCACGAGAGCCCCAAAGATTTCATCAACATCTTCATCGAACGGGCATTTCTTTTGTACTCGCTCTTGGAAGGCATCTGAGAGTTCAGGTCTCTTACCAGCAGCTTTGTTTTCAGCTTTCTTTGGTGGCTGAGGAGCTGACTTGGTTTGCACATTAATGACCTCTTTTTCTTTGGTTTTGAGGTTCCAATGGCGGTTGGCTCTTTCCTTGATGATTTCTGACTGTTGAGGTCTTTGATCACCGTTTCAGCTTCCATGGAAGCTTCTAGGAGTTCTCCCAGGTTCTTTGATTTGTTACCGATGATCATGGAGCGGATTCTAGCTTACATGTTGTTTCGGAAAATGTCGACTAGCGACACTTGTGGCAATACATCAGAGCATTTGTATGCCATTGCTTTTCACTTGTGAATGAAGTCATATGTTGACTCATTCTCCCCCTGTTTTAGGCTGCACAGCTGAGCCATAGTAGCGGGATGATCCTCACCTTTGAAGTGAGTCAGGAAGCGTATCTCTAGCATGACCCAATTTTGGATGGAGTCTTCCGGCAAAGTGGAGTACCAGTCGAAGGCCGTACCTTTTAGGGTACTTGCAAAGAGGCGGATCTTGAGTGCATCTTGATCCGCGATAGCACCCGTCAAGATCTTGAAGTGGATGACGTGCTGTCTGGCTGATCATTTCCCCGTATATGTTTGGAGAGTAAGATGCTTGAATTTTGTGGGGAACGGGACCTAGTCCATCCATAAGGGATATGGTGGCTTGATCCCATGCTCCTTGAGTATATCCTTTTCTTTTGCTTTTGCGAGGATACTGTCTACGTCCTTTTTGGTAAGGGCGTGTGACTCATTTTCTTCTCCATTTACCCCATCATCCTGATGATTCGGAGGAGGTTCATTGTTCGCTTGATTTTGGAAGGGGAGGAGAAGGTTTTCCATCAGAGTTTCAATCCTCTACTGGCCTTGTTCCAACTGCCGGATGCATGTGAGCGCATAATCTTGAGGTGGATTGCGGGGTGGTGGCTCAGAATTTATAGCCAGGACGTTCATCCCTCGAGATTCGAACGAAGAAACCGTCCTAGTGACTGAGCTGTGGCTCATTCTTTTTTATGAAGACCTTGAGGAAGGATCACTCTGTCGTCCTTTGCTTAAAGGAGCAGGGGATTCTTCTAAATGTCTTATTGTCCTGGAGACGCTGCGGGTCACCGGACGTCAGACATTGATTTTTGTTGCTGACTTTTGGTGTCTTCTGGTTTTTCCAACCATATGGACAGCAGCAACTTGGTTGAGTCTTTCTTTTTTGACCCATTCGGGAGAGACTTGAAGTGTACGAGGCTGGGTCCTTTGCTTCTCTAGTCTCTTTTGTCAATACGACGAGCGGCGGCTTATACGACGAGCAATTTGAGCTTCGATCAGCTTTGGCTGGGCTTTGATAATGAAAGATGTGCTCCCTCGAGCACAGCAGCCAAGCCTGTCTTCTTTGTAAGTAGGCAAGGACAGGATGCAAACCTGGTCCTTCACCTGTTGCAGCGAAGCTTTGAATTTTTCGAGTTCGACCCCTGTAGATATGAAGGGTCGAACTGAAGGATTGTAGGCCTTAGCAGGTGTTTGCAGAGGCCTTGTGATGTATGATTTGATCTTGGGCTTGTAAGAACAAGTCAGCTTATGCTGGGTTGACTTGGGAGTCAGGTTGGAGATGGGTATCTCCTCTTTCATGTAAGCAAGAGGGTAGAATTAGTTCTCCTTGAGTGGGGCTAGGTGTGCTGGCTTGGTGGATGTTTGAGACTTTCTTTGTTTTGGTGAAGGTCTTGGGGACCAAGTCTTAGGATAGACCTGGTCGTTTGCGGGTCGAGGCTTCGTGGGGGTGCCACGGGCTTCGGGCCTTTTGGCGCTCGCCTTTGGTGTCACTTTGAGAGGCGAGCTTCTGCTTCTTGGAAGGAGCAGTTTGTTCTTCGGGAAGTGGGAATGGTCCCAGCGTCCCAAAGATGATAGTCCGGGGAGTTGAGGTCGACCCGGAGTTCAGAGAGTTGTGGACGGAGTTGACGCTTCGGTAGCTGATGGGGCGCTTGTAGGTGCGCGTGGTTTACTTCTGTTGAAGCAAGATCACATCCATTAGTAATCACAAGAATATAATGATCACAAGAATTTCTGAAACAAGACCACATCTATTAGTAATCACAAGAATATAATGATCATAAATGGGGAGTTCTACGGTTTTGTCTTTTCAAATCGCTCGAGGGATATGACCAAAGCAATATGAAGAAGGCAAAAGGCCATAGAGGGTGTAATTGTTCTGATCGCAGGTATGGTAAGCCCAGAATGAGTGTCCCAGTGACTGCTAGAAACAATTGTGAACCTAAAATTGACTTATCGAGAAGCAGAGCTTGCTCGATGTAAGAAGAATATAAGGTTGGAGTTACAAATGTGCCGGTCACGAATACAGTAAACCCTAAAAGGGCGTACTTGTACCGCAAGACACAAAGGTTTAGAGACCGTATCCATGAGATGAGATTCTCTATTTTGAAAGGTCAAGATTAGATTCATCAAAGAGAGCAGATGATATTCCGATCCAAATACGGTCTCAGCGATTTCCGCGAGCGCCAGTACCCAAAAAGGAAGGAACCATAATTTCTCGGATCTGAATCCAAAAATGACGAGTTTTTTTTTTTAAGGCCAATATCGAGTTCATCAAAGAAAGCAAAAGGCATTACAATATGAACACAGGCTCAACGATTTCCGCGAGCGCCAATGCTCGGAAAGGAAGAGACCGAAATTTCTCCGGTCTGAAACCAAAAATGACGGAAGTTTTTTTTGAAAAAATCATTTTTTTAAGATATTTTTTTATAAAAATCCCTGTTTTTTAATTTATTTATTTATTTACTATTTTGTTTAAGATTTTTTTTTCAAAAATATTTTTTTTATTTTGAGAATTTTTATTTAAAAGACGAGAGAATACACATAGGCCTCCTAACCCGGTCTTATGAAATCTCGATTGATAGAATTGCCCCCAGGTAAGGGTAGGCTTACTTAATGAACCTGTTTGGAGGACCCTTCCCTAGAACAGTCAAGCTGTCTCCATACTCTAGACAAGGCTTTTCTTGAATCAACCGTGATCAAAGAACGCAATTGGTTTAACCTTAGTGATCTATGTCTTTTTTTTTTTAGATCCCAAATAGACTCATTGAAGAGAAACGATGGCCCAAATCCTTAGTCGAACAGGCTCAATATTTCTGCAAGCATGATGAACGATATGAGAGGATCAAGGTTTCTCAATTTTGAATCCAAACTGAGAAATCTGATTTTTTTTATTTTTTTTATTTTTAGATCCCTAATGAACTCATCGAAGAGAAACGATGGCCCAAATCCTTAGTCGAACAGGCTCAACATTTCTGCAAGCACGATGAACGATAAGTGAGGATCAAGGTTTCTCAATTTTGAATCCAAACTGAGAAATCTGATTTATTATTATTATTTTTTTTTTTAAAAGAGAAAGAGTGGAAACAAATTAGAAGAATTAGAAATTTCCAAAAAAAAATCTCATCTCATTTTTTTAGATGCGGAATCCAACATAGGCCACCAATTAGAATGTAGCAAAGGAATCCAGAAAAGAAGTGTAAGCATAGAGCAAAAGATATAATATGCAAATATTTCATTTCTAGCATCGTGTTCTCAAATGAACGAGTCCCACCGGGTGTGCCAGCTTGATGGACCGCGCGTTCATGCTCGGTGCTACCGAGGTCGGCGAACGTGGGAGGCCGTTGGGTATGACCCTTTCGCTCCCGGGGGCAGAAGCGGGTATCAACATTTTTTCTGTGGGTGTGCCTAGATTTTCTATTTTGCTTCGAATTGCAAGTGGCAATCCGGAGATCGACCTTCGCAAGTAAAAAGAAAATCAACTTCTTTCAAGTTTTCCATTGCACATATATTTAAGAAAAGAGACATTTTCTTGATTTGCCGTGAAAGGCGATTTTTGGGCATTGATATCCAATTTTTTGCGTTTATAGCCGATTTTGGCATTTATAGCCGATTTATTGCGTTTATAGCCGATTTTGGCATTTATAGCCGATTTACAATTCTTATCAATAATGAAAGACAAGAGTTGTGATTTTTGTCTCTTTTGAAAAAATACAAACTACAATGAAAAGCAAGAAAAAGAGGATCAAACTTCTCAGGAGATAGTGGGGGACTCGTTCAGATTGACGGTCGCAAGCCATGTGTGGACTTCGCCATCATCCATGCAGATGAGAACGGAGGATGCTCTTGATTCGCTTGGCTTGGCTATAACCTCAGATTTTTAGAGGACAAAGACCAAGAGGAGGTCCTATGTCCAATAAAAAGCTAAGTAGACGGGCTGAAAAGCCACGTCTAAGCCATTGGAGGCAGAAGGAGAAGGCAAGAACCTTGGGGGGGTACCCTCCAAGGGACTTTTGTCACCTTGTAACGGTGGTCGGTGCAAAACTTTTGCAGAGTTTTCTCTCTTTCTTTCTCTTAGATTTCTGATGCCTTTTTTTGTCTAGATTTCCGGATTTTCCCAAGTCTCTGTAATTTTTTCGATCTGGTTTTCTTTGGAGCGATCTCCTATTTATAGGCTCTTGGTAGCCATTTAGGAGAGTTTATGGGCTTTTATTGTCATTAAGCCACATAATGAGAGGAGTTACAGCATTTAATTCCTTTATTTGTAACTCCTTTTTCTTGGCTTCTGATTGGCCAGTGGAGATTGAGGGCATTTAATCGCCTTTAATCGCCATGATGGGAGGAGTTTCATGGTTTAAATGCCGCGAATCTCTTGACTTGTAACTCCCATTTGCTTATTTCTGATTGGGCCGTCCAAAGAAATGAATTAATGACTACAATAAAGCTAGTCAATTAATCGCATTAAATGATCGCCGAGCAGTTGAAGAGTCGCGGGTCGTGCCTCGTCTTTTGGGATTCTTCTAGCGATGATCATCGATGGATCTTCATGTAGATCGACAACGGATGACCATCTAACTTCAGGTATTGGTTGCCAACAGCGGGTCGGTGCCATCTGTCCTGTCAATTTCTCCATCAGTCGGGTAGAAAGCACACTTTTTTGGTTGACCGGTTGGCGATCAATGTTGATTTTGATACTCTTGATGATTGACCCGTGATTTTGACGGATGTCAAAGGATTTGGACACCTCAAAAATATAAATTTTGAAAAATCCTAGGAGTCGGAAGCTTCGAATCACGGAAAAACGACGAAAAACAGGCTTTTCGGGGCCAACCCGGCGATTCCGGGCTCCATGGTCACAGGCGACCATGGGCCAGGGTCGCAGGGGCCTACGACCTTGGGCCAGGGTCGCAGACGATTTCCCCCTTTTTGTCCCGTTTTTTGATACTTTTTTATTCTTTTTTTCTTCTGTATTTTTTCTGGACATTTTTTATCATTTATTGGCCTGATTTCCCTATAGAAAACTTGACAAGAATCCTTGCATTTTGGAGTGCAAAGTTTCCAATTTTCCGGGAAAGCCGAAGACTTTGTTGCGTAGACCTGCCGATTTTCCGCCAGAAGCTGAAACTGGGCCAAATGATGTTGAAATGACCTGAAATTTGGGGTGAAGCCTCCTGAGCAATAAATAAGACCAACCATAGGCTTTTGCTTGAGTTTTGAAGTTGTTTCGGGTCCTATTGCCAGTAGACTTTTTTTATCGCGATGAAGATAGTCGCCGCTTGATGTGCGGTCAACTGATGTCCGATTGACTTGAAATTTGACAGGGAACCTATTGAAGTTATTTTAAGATTATCCATAGGTTCTGTGTTGGAAACCATGGTCTCGGGAGTTTCACCATGGAGAGGCCTGATTTGGCTTCCCAGCGTAAAGTATGGTCAAATGTTGTCGAAATGACCTGAAACTTGACGTGTAGCCCTTTGTAAGCATTTTGAAGCCGTCCATGTACTCCTTATGATGAGTGATGGCCTCGGTGGTTCTCGCCACCGAGAGGCTTGATTTAGCTGTTTGAGGGTTGATGGAGGGTCAAGCATTGTCGGTTTGACTTGGAACTTGACATGGAGCCTTTTGGATGTATTTTGATACCATCCACAGGCTCTGATCAATGATTTGGTGTCTCCGATGCTTTCGCCGCCGGGAGCTCCTTTTCAGCTGCCGGAGAAGCGAAGTTGGGCCAAATAATTTTGAAATGGCCCGAAACTTCTTGTGTACTCCTCTTTTGGCTGTCTTGAAGGATCCTGCAATTTTTGTTTGATTCTGACAAGATTTAATTTTTTGGAAGTAGCGTTGCCTATTTATGGCAGGTTGCGACTTCATGCATCTTTTTGGATCTTGAAGAAGCAAAGTGACATTTTTGGTGTCAACAATTTTGTCCCCACCAAAGCTACACCCTTATTCCCATTTGGTACAATAACAAATTTTTTAGTTTTTGCATTTTCTTTTTATATATGGATTTTTATTACGATACATTGCAGTGAGAGAAGCTAATGTCTCTCACATGCTATCTACTCTTTTTTTTGGTATACGCATCTATTTTTTGGTATGTTATCATAAAATCTTTAACATGTTAAAAGCTTTCAATATTTTTTTTTTTTTTTTTGCTAGCTTGGCCTACTGGCCAAGAATGATACTACCGGCGTGAAGACCTAAGGATCGATCCTTTGGCATGTGTGTGATAGTGAAGTGCCAACACCACTCAACCACGAGTGTGTTGGCGAAGCTTTCAATATTGTTGTTACAATAGTCAAGATAATGGTGTTTTTTTCTTTTTTCTTTTTGTCGAGCAGTGATGGCGATTATTAGTTGCACTTTGAATAACATTATTCATTATAATAGAAGCTCTCACCACAGATTCATGGTCCATAATGGCGTCTTTGTGAAACCTGCATTGAAATAAGCCTGCATTAAGAGTTGATTGGCTCAAGTTTTAGAAGAGGTGATCAGCACCTTGGGCCCCATTTGATGCTTTGCTTGGATGTGACACTGTGTTTCCATATGGAAATTGGCATGGAGCATCCTCCACTGTTAGTAAACTGTTGTCTCCGTATTGAATTTGGTGGCATACATTAGTGAAATAAAAACAAGAGAAGGTCGTAAAAGTCTATTGTGTGCCTTCCCTTTATGAGATCTCATGTTGCTTCTTATTTGATCTTTCCTTGCAGATAACTTGAATGGTGCCTGTGTGGGGAGATTTCCAGAGCTACAGGATTAAGCTAATCACAGCCATCAGACGGGGCTAAACATTCTCACGTGCCATCCACGTGCCATCCGCGTGCCGTCCACGTGGCACCGATCTCATCCCCGCTACCGGGGCAGAGGCCTTGGCCGACATCATACATCTCCAGGCCACAAGCGCCGAACTGGACCACCTCGGGCATCATCTCGGCAGAAAGTCCACATCGGCAAGGCCACCCCGGACGCTATCTCCGCAGATAACCCTACCTCGGCTAAAGCCACCTCGGCTGAAGAAACCAGAACAGTAGCCGAAGCGAGAAAGAACCTTCGCCTGGGCCCCTCATCCCCCCACGTCACCAGACACGTGGAAGGATAGGGTCACGATCTGGTGGGACAGACACGACATCCAGCCGCCCACTATCTTCGCCAGATCGCCACATTGCAGCATCCAGCGGCTGAGGCCACATCAGGGCAAGGCCCGAGGGCAGATCCGCTGGTACTCCTACCGCCAAAGGCGCCCAACACAATCTGGCCCAACAAGACATGCATTTAATGCAATGTGGGCTGACCCGACTGGCATTAAATGCTGAGTGGGCCGGATTAGACCGCATTTATTACTTTGTGGGCTGATCATGACTTCCCAGTCAGATCATGGGACCCACACCCAGATATTCTCTGAGAGATACAATCCATTCCTCTATAAATAGACCTTCAAACACCATGCAAGGTACGCACATTCCAGACACACAGCCCTTACTCTGTCTCTCTTCTCCCTCTCCTTCCATCGTTCCAGTTCCCATACTGACTTTGGCATCGGAGAGCCTTGCGCCGCTCAGGCTAGGGTCCTCTGACCGTTTGCTACTCCTTTTCAGGCTCTCGGAAGGCATCCAGACATCCCAGACACCATCATCTTCACGGATAAGTCCTGTAAGGCACCCTCTTATTGTGGGTCATAATTTTCTGCACCTACAGTGCCAATCTTCTTGGTCGAATTGTGAGGGTTGATCATGTTAGCAATTACAAAAAGAAAGAAGAAGAAGATGAAGAGAAAGAGAGACAAAAGAGAGAGGCTCGTGGTGTATGACGTGCTTTCCAAAAAGGTGAATGTAATCGTGGAGCTGCATGCAAGTTTTCTCATGATGAGCAAGTATGAATACTCATATCCCTTGTAATTTGAAATCTATTTCACGACTTCATTGAGGACCATTAAAAAAAAACCCTTAATTAAGCCATTTTTTTTACACCATTGAGCGACTTGGTTTTCCTTTAATTTGCATTAAATGTGTCCATGAGTAATGTTTATATTGGTTACTAATTCAATTTGAAAAAGCAAACTTGTCATACCGTGGAAGTTATATAGGAAATTTTGTCATATGGTAAAAGTAGTATGGCTGCACGAGCAAGTTTGTCATAAAGCAAAAGTAGTACCGACAAACTTCTCTTATTATATAAGTTATATAGGCAAACTCAGCAAAAGAAACGTAAAGAACTGTATGATTGCTTTAGAAATGTCTACTTAAAAAAGTTATCATTTGGCTGCCTCTTAAAAAAGAGGCCAAAGGTCATAAAGATGAGTAAATCAGAGATCCTTGTGAACTTAGTCTAAAGCACTCAAAAACCTGTTTGAACCACTTTTAGGCATGGTTTAAAATATCAGCCAATATTGATGGAACATACTACATATTGGTTGATAGTATAAAGCACTCAAAAATCTGTTTGAACCACTTTTAAGCATCGTTTAAAATATCAGCCAATATTGGTACATACTACATATTGGCTGATACGTACCAGTGTTGGCCTTGAACGAACAGACAAGTACAAACTTATTAGTTTCGGTCTCGAGTATCCAAAAATGGCGAATATATCGGTCTGTCTTAGTCGATACTTTTAAAATATCAATCTAGACTGATATATCAGCCAAATAGCAGTCGTAGTGGCCCATATTTCTATAATGGTAGATAAGGCTAATTTTATTTAAAAAAAATGAGAGAGGGAGCAAAGGAGGGAGGGGAGGGGAGGGGAAGAAGGGGGGCGAATATATCGGTCTGTCTTAGTCGATACTTTTAAAATATCAATCTAGACTGATATATCAGCCAAATAGCAGTCGTAGTGGCCCATATTTCTATAATGGTAGATAAGGCTAATTTTATTTAAAAAAAATGAGAGAGGGAGCAGAGGAGGGAGGGGAGGGGAGGGGAAGAAGGGGGGGGGGGTGCATGTGGGAATAGGGAGGAGAGGGACAAATCTATTATAGGCATGAAAAAAAGAACTAAGAGGAGAGAGGGAGGGAGATGGGCGTATAGGTAAGCCCTCTTTTCTTCTCTTCTATTTCCTCTTCCTCTCTTTCTTCCTCCATTTTTGCTTTACTCTCTTCCTCTCGTTTCGCTCTTTTCCTTTTTCATTTTGTGTCCCTCCTTCCTCCTCTTTGTTTTTGTTTTCTTCCTTATTACCCCTCGGTCTCTCCCTCTTTTCTTTATCGGATAAAACGAAAGTGTAAAAGCCCTTTTAAAGGTTTTTTTTCTTTATCAGTTACACACATATGTAACTTATACAGCCTGCCAATGTGTGGGCTTGACATTGGGGCCCACTTATAGAAAACCAAGACCCCTCAAAAATAACTGCCCCTCTTTTATATGGGCCATGGAAAGTTTCACTCTAATAGGAGATTTTTTTTTTTAAAGGATGACTGTAGTTATTTATCCAAAATTTATAGTATAAGAGAAGTACACGGGCAACAAAAAGCCCCCCCCCCCCCCCCCCCCCCCCCCCCAAAAAAAAAAAAAAAAAAAATTTCTGGGCAGAGCAAATCATTCCCCAAAAGAAAGGTTGACACCGTCCAAATTTTGGGTGTGAGCCCGAAGAAACAAGTACCTATTATGGATTGGTAACAATAAGCTAGCAAATCAGGTTTGGATACTCCCTCTTTCACTAGACAGTCCGCTTTGGAGTTGGCATCACGCTTGACTAGATGGAATGAAATGTTTACTTTGTTGGAGTTCTCTACCACCTCTTCCACGATGTCTGTTAGGTACCAAGGAGCGGAGGATGGTTGAGATGCCCATTTTATCGCACATGAAGAATCCCCTTCAATCACCAATAGCTGAGGATTGAATCTCAAGGCTTATCTTAGCCCGATGTTCAGCTAGTACTTCAGCTTTGTTGATCGAACATAGACCAGCTAGTCATGAGTATGCCAATAAGGTATCTCCTTCACCCACCCACTACTCCGGCCATTCCCGAGTTGCCTTCAGTGCTTCCATCAAAAATCATCTTCAATGCACCAATAGGTGGGGGTGTCCATCTATATACTATAGGGGATTTGTGTGGCTGAGAGTGCCACTTCCTTCCAATTTTGAATGATGATATTTGCTGAAATTCCCTTGAATACTGGCAATGAGGATGCCCGAATGGCTACCTGCTGTTTCACTTTCTCCCGTATTTGATATTCATTGTGTGATTGTCCTTCAAAGCATCTCCTATTCCTTTCTTTCTAGATAGACCACAGAATTGCCACGAAGGAGAGTTTCCTTCCTCTCTTTGAACCCACTTCCTTTCTCCAGTACTAAAAAAGGGATTCTATGGAATTCGTAAGAAGTCAGCAACATTGAAACCACCCCAACGTTGCCTTCCAGATGTGTTGTGCGATTCTACAATTTACTAATAGGTGGTCAATGGATTCCTCATCTGATAAACTCACTGGGCATGCATTCACTACCAATACCCTCCGTCGCCTCAGATTGCCCATCGTTGAGATTCCGCCAAGTAGGGCTAGCCACCCGAATGCAATGACCCTAGGTGGGGCTCTAATCCTTACTGTAGCCAACTGTGTCTGTGATGCCATTGCTTCTCTAGTCATGGATAAGAATAAAGAAGCAACTGAAAAAATCCCATTTGTAGAGGCTGTCCATACCCTTCTATCTGTCCCATTTTTAGGAATCAAAACTTTTCCGATCAGTGTCATCATCTCTGTAAATTGAGCTGCCTCCACCTCATTCAGGTTTCTTCTAAAAATGGGTCCCCACGCTACCCGATCGTCAATCCTCTCCAAGTAATCTATAACTTTGATGCTTTGATTAGTAGCACAATTAAATAAGTTTGGAAAGGCAGCTGCTAAGGGGCTTCACCTACCCAGAAATCTGTCCAAACGAAGACTTTGTCACCTTTATCGCAGAACATTTCCTTTGATGCCAGAATGCCTTTCCATATGCTAGAGTATCGTAGCTTAGGATATCTAACTTGCCACCCATCTCTCGAAATTTCGTATTTTGCAGCTAGTACCTGTTTCCATAAGGCTTCTAATCCATCCCCCATTCTCCATAACCATTTGCCAAGAAGTGCTAGATTCGTCTCCTTCACCGCTATAATTCCCAATCCCCCATCTTCTTTGGACTTGCAGACTTTGGATCATTTTATCAAGTGGAACTTCTTCATTTTGTGATTTCCATTCCATAAGAAGTCTCTTTGCAACTTCTCAATGCGTTTGATTACCTCAACTGGGCATTTAAAGAGAGACATGAAGTAAATTGGAAGATTCGATACGGTGTCTTTAATAAGGCGACCCTTCCACCAAAAGGGAGATACTTGGTCTTCCATGAAGATAGCTTTTTTCTCCATCCTTTCAAGCACCGGTGTCCATAGTGATTTGGAGGCCATTCCGTAACATAATGGCAAACCCAAGTAAGTTGATGGGACTACTCCATCTTTACACCTGAGGAGCTCTGCCAAATAGTGTAGGCGGTTTTCATTTACCTTTATCCATAGCACGAAACCGCTTCATAGCATAAAAGGCTCGCTTTAATATTGCGAAGCTGGTTTTCTTCTGCATCGCAAAATAGTATATATAGTATCATCAACATATTGCAAATGAGTTATTTCTTACGCATTAGTCGAAGGACATAATCCTTTTATCAACCTTACGTTAGCTGCTGCATACATCATCTTACTAAGGGCTTTTCATACTATGACAAATAGGAACGGTAATAATGGGTCCCCCTGACATAGACCTCTCATGGCGAAGAAGAACCCTTTCGGAGATCCATTGGTTAGAATAGAAAGTGAGTTAGATTGGCGGCATTCTAGGATCCAATTCCGCCATTTCACGCCAAATCCCATTCTCCTTAATAGATATAATAGGAAATCCCAATCAAATCTATAATAGGCCTTCTCCATATCTAGCTTACAAATGAGGCCCGGTTTTCTGGACTTGTTTCTGGAGTGGATGCATTCATTTGCGATTAGTACACTATCAATGATTTGATGTCCATGTACAAATGCTCCTTGTGTAGATGATATCACCTTTTGGAGGACCTTTTGTGGCCTTATAGCTAGGACTTTGGCTAGCACATTATAAACTACACCAATTAGAGTAATAGGCCGATAGTAAAGTCCTAGCACTTTATAAACTACACCAATTAGAGTAATAGGCTGATAGTCTTTTATATTTTCAGCCCCCGCCCTCTTAGCAATTAAGGTTATGAATTAAGCCCCAATCGTTTTGGAGAGTATGCCTTTGGCATGGAATCCTTTCATGTAATTCATTACATCCTCCTTTATATCTTCCCAAAACATTTGAAAGAAAGCTATAAGGAAACCATCTGCCCTGGTGCTTTACTTGGGATATCTACTACACGAACATTAACTAAAATATGTCTATGGTTAACTAATTACCTAGCTCCAGGAATGGTCGAAGCCATACCTAATCGAAAAAGGATGTTATCCAAATGCATCTCAAGTACTAGTAGTAAAACCTGACTTGTTGATCCTTTGGCTTTTCCGGCAATACAAACATATCTAGGCAATTGTCGCTCTATCAGACCATAATGAAAACCCTCTCCCCCCATTGCGAAGACCGCCGCTTTGACCTCATCTTCTTCCAACATGCTCTCTATTTCATCTGCCTAGCTTTGGATATCGTATCAAATTACAGATTATCTAACAACGGCATGTTCCATTCCTCTTTTGTGAATAGCTTTTTGTAGATTATCTAAGGATACCATGTGTCCACATATTTCCTCCTTTTCTTCCAATCTCCTATCTCCATTAATTAGGACCGATTTTTTTTCCTTTTGATAATGGAGGGTGTCTCAGCCCTTTGGGCTAAACTAATCCCTATGGGGCCAGGGGGAGCTGGGTAAATCCCCTGTGGCCCCAGTGTGGTAGTGATTAGGACCAAAATTATGTTTATCCTGTTCTTAAAAGAGGCGAAGCTGTGGAAGATTTTTGTATTCCTATCACCCTCCTTTAGCCACAAATATCTAGATCTTTGTCTCCATTTTATTTCCTCTTCTTTTGCTTTACAATGAAACTTCTCTTTGAGCTCTCCACGCCGCTGTAGATCTGCTTCCGTTAACATTCATGATTCTTCTTTGGATTCCATTTCTTTAATCTGATTCAGCAAGTCAGCCATAGTTGCCTCCACATTACCTAAGTTAGATCTAGTCCATTCCTTGATTTTTTATTTGAAGATCCTTAGTTTTTTAGTAAGCCTGTATTTAGCTCAGCCTTGCACATCCATTTCAACCCACCAAGCCAGTATTAGATCATGAAAGTTTTTTTTCTTCTAGCCACATTAATTCAAAATGAAAAGGTTTAAGTCCCCATGAGTCGACCCTTGAATCTAGCTCAATAGAACAATGATCTGATGTTGGTTTTGTTAAGGCTACTATTGAACTGCCTATGGGTACATTTGATTTCAGCCCATTCTCCAGATATCAAGAACCTGTCCAGGCGTCATATAATTGAAGGAACCTGCTTACTTGATCACGTAAAGGAGGCACCATTTAACTGTAGATCCAACAAACTATGACTATCAATCCAATATAAAAATGCAGTCATCTCTGGTGTAAGGCTGCAGCCCCCCAATCTTTGTTCAAAGAATCCGATGATGTTGAAATCACCCCCTATGCACTGTGGCCTATTCCATCTTGCTCCGATGTCATCGAACTCATTCCAGAACTCATTTCTTCTCACATTTGCATTTGGCCATACACTGATGTAATGACGCACTCCTTATGACTATCCAGATCTTCCAACAGAACTGATACTGAAAAGACTCCCACCCAATAATCTTTGGATACCACTCTAGTGGTATCCCATAAGAATAGAATAACACCTGAAGAGCCAATTGCTTTTAGAATCACCCACCTGATTTGGTTTCCCTCCCCAAATATCTTTCAGCACTCTTTCCTCCTTTGAGTTTTATTTAGACTCCTGGATCAACCCAACATCAGGTTTCTGACTCTTTATTATCTGCTTCACTATTGCTCTTTTCTCCACCCGCCCTGACATTCCATGACACTATCTTGATCGATGACTTGTGTCGAGCACCTTCGAACTCTACAAGATATGGTCATAGCTTTGACTATTTCCAACTCTAGCAACTCTGTCATAATTGATGGAAGATTTCAAACTCTGAAGTTATTTCACCACTTTCCTGTTACTTTTTTCACTTGCTTTGACAGCGAAGTTATCTTCCTCCCGTTGATGTGCAAATTGAATTAGATCATCCCATCATCTCTCTCCATTGATAACAACTATGCCTACTGCCTTGCCACAAGATACCATTTTGGAACGCAACAATTCCTTAGATTCCACGCACACTGGAGGAGATAATCCGTCCCCTATATCCTTGGCATTTTGATTCTCCGTGTCACCCTGCACCTGTTCGTTTGCATGTCCATTCCCCTTCTCTGGCGTGGAGAGCAAGATTCTGTCTGGGATTGTCTCCTCTTGGGAGTTCACTTCACAGTTGCGTTTGCACGCAGTGAGTTGTCTGGCGCCCCCGTCTCCACTTTCAACCACTAATATCCACCCTTTTCAGTTTTGGAGTTTCCTCTCGGTTAGTGGCTCTTGATTTTGGGGAAGTGTCGTCGAGGTTTCCACGAAATAAGGATGCACCTGGTGTGGTATCTACAACATCTCTAGTTACCAGAACTAGATCTGTGCTTGAGCTTGCACTTTGTGTGGGGATATTTTCTCAAAACTCTGGGATTATATTAGTTTCGGTAAAGGTACCATCTAATCAGATCCTTAGTCTCGGACAAAACGTACCTCGGTAATAGGGTCAGAACGCCAAAAGAAACTGAGGTCAATCCCAGACTTCGGTCTCGGTTGTTCTTGATTTCGGTCGCTACAGGCCTCACGCCTTTGTCTCGGTCTTGGTCACACATCTCGATAACAATATCTGACCACTGAATGAGACAGGCGTAGATAGCTGTCTATCCTGACACGCTCCATGACGTGAGCAGGACAAAAGGCACCGCCTATAAATCCCTGACATGGCATCATCCACAACTCCTCAAAGTCTCTAGCACATGTCCCGATTGGACTCCCATTTAATGAAAAGGAATCCTGATGGGACATAGTGGGCTATGAAGGGACTAACATTAAAGACGTGTGGGCTATGATGGGACTACAATTAAGGAGAAACCATGATTGGACAGTACTCCTCAAGTACCTGTTCAAATCATAGGACATCTTGCCATAGACATGGGATCCCACGCCCTTGAACCGACCTATCTCCACTATAAATAGGGGATTCGTCTCCTCTAAAGGTACGCACTATGCAACTCGCACAACGCAGAACCCATTCTTCATCTCCATCCTTAGTCCAGTTACAGAACTAACTTAGGCATCGGAGAGCCTTGCGCTGACTCAAGCCAGAGTCTTTGACTGCTTTGCTCTCCTCTCCTTTCAGGTTGCAGGCACCATATCTTCATCAAAGAACAACTAAGCTCAACTTAAACTTCAGATCAAAGTCCGTAATTTTTAGGTAATTACAATTGGCGCCGTCTGTGGGAAAGTATTAAACCTAACCCCTCAAGCATCATGCCTAAAGCCAAGAGAGGCGGAGGAACTTCAAAAGCTATACTAAATTCACCGTAAACTCCTCTCCAGAGGAAATCCGGGACCAAATCTAGAGTCGTCGCCATCAAAAAACGTCCCGACGAACAACTCTTTGTCCAAATCCCCATGAAGGACTCCAGGCTTCGTCGGGCTCGTCCTCAATGGAGGTAATAGCACCCTCCCGGCTAGATGATATCCGACAGAAGCACCCTCAGCAGAAGGTTCCTTCACAAAAGCGTCCCCAGAAGGATAAAGCCCCAATGGTGGAGGAGCCACGCCAATCTAACTATCAGCCCGACGAAGAAGACGATGACGGCCCGATCCTCGCGGATGTCAGGGCCCAAAACCTTGCTCTCCAAGAGAATGACGAATTGATTCGTCAACTCAGGCAATAACTCCAGAAGAAGACAAAGGCCTCGTCTGCACTCCGTAGAGGCAAGCGAGCCCTTTCGGCTCCTAAGGACCTGAGGCAAGTACTGAATAGTAAAAGGCGTGATTGAGCTTACGACGAAGGCTCGAGCAATGGCTCCTCAAAGAGAAGGTCGGAGCAATCCCCGGGAAGAACGGGGCGGGCGCCCGAAGATAATACTGACATGCGAACCTGGCTTGACCGGCACGTCAAGTAGACGATCCAGCAGAATATGGAGGTCATCGGTCTTCCTAGAGATCAGTTCAGAGCCTACCGCTCTGAAAACCTCTACGCATCTCCATTCTCTCAGGAGATAAAGGACTCATCTCTCCCCAAGAAATTCAGCGTCCCGAGGTTCGTCCTCTACAACGGTACCTCGGACCCAACAGCATATCTCCGGCATTTCATTCAAAGGATGTCGATGTGGGGGGACGCAGATCACTTGAATTGTAGACTTTTTTCTTCCACTTTAGGGGATCTCCCCCTGAAGTGGTTCTATACGCTTCCTGAGGGATCTATTTCAAGCTGGCGACTGCTCCAGAATTCCTTCATGGAGAAGTTTCAAGCACATCGAATCATTCCCAAAACTAATGGCAATTTGATGGGGCTTAGGATGAGGCGGAATGAGAACATTACTCAGTTCGCCAAGAGATTCTGGACCATCTATAGCCAAGTAGAAGGCGCTTCCGAAGAGGTGGCTCTCAGATCTTTCTAACAAGCTCTGCTCCCTGTCAACGACCTTCGGAGGGAATCGGTCCGATACTCGTCAGCCTTGGTGACAACATTGATGACCATGGTGTACCAATTCATCGAGCAAGAGGAAGATAAGTCGAGGAAGATAAGTCGTGAGCCAACGAAAACTTCAGCTACACACCCAGAGATGGAACCTCCACGAGAGACAGGAAACCTTTTTGGGGGAATGAGCTAGACCGAAACCGGGCACCCACTAGCCCGGGAGTAGTCTCGGCCCCCAGCTCAAAGCGCGGCCAGAAGTCCAAGCAGTTCACCCCCAGCGTCTCCTACCAAGCCGTTAATACGATCTTCAAGGAGCCTATCTATAAGCTCATTGGCAAGATCAAGGCACAACCATTCTTTAAATGGCCCCAACCGATGCGAGGAGATCACTCCACTAGAGATCACAGCAAGTTCTATGCCTATCATAAACAAAATGGGAACATAACCGAAGACTGCATGACCTTCAAGTCATATCTTGAGATGCTTGTTAAGGACGGGCATCTGAAGGACTATGTGAAGGATGCAGACAGAGGTAACAACCAAACCCATCAGCGTCAGAACATTAATGATCAGGACAGTGATGGTTCGAAAAAAATTATCAACATCATTCACTTAGCCTCCGTTCCAAGCGGAAGTTCTCAAACTCGTATTGAGGCCAGGAGGGCTTCACACGGCAAGCAAGTGGCGGCCGAGCTTGAACCAGCCTCAAAAAGAGCTCGGACAGAAAGGCCCAGAATCTGGTTCTCGGACCAGGACTTAGATGGGGTCCAACTTCCTCACAACAATCCACTGATTGTTTCCCTAAAGTTGAAAAACTACAAGGTAAAAAGGTTCCTTGTAGATCCCGGCAGTTCATCAGAAATCCTCTACTACGACTGCTCCAGAAGGATGGGTCTTAAAGAGGAAGATCTACAGGAGGCATGCACTCCCCTGGTGGGTTTCAGCACAAAGCCTGTATACCCCAAGGGGAAAGTTTCCTTGAAGGTCCAAGTTGAAGGTGCTACTCTACACACTGACTTCCTTATGGTAGATGCACCATCCCCCTATAATGCTATCATGGGGAGGACCTAGCTGCACAATATGGAGGCTATTCCCTCCACTCTTCACTAGAAGCTCAAGTTCCCGTTACAGAATACGAACGGCAGAGTTGACTTGGTTACCATCAGGAGTGACCAGCAGGCTGCAAAGCAGTGCCTATTGGCCTTCATACCTGGCGAAAAAGAGCCAAAATAGGTGCATATGGCCGAACTAGGGTAGACTTGGATAGCGTTTGCTGCGCTCCAGACCAAAAAAGCATCAAAGGCCTAATTGAGATCAAGATCAGCCCTAATGATCCTGAGAGATATTTTTTGATCGGCAGCCAGCTCACAGAGCCAGAGAGGAATGAGCTCCTGAACTTCTTGTTACAGAACAAGGAAGTTTTCACTTGGACTCCTTCAAAGATGCCCGGCATCGACTCCGAAGTCATATGTCACGAGCTGAATGTGGATCCAAAGCATAAAGTTGTCGCCCAAAAGGCACACAGGACAGGGATTCTGCAAACAGAAGCAGTGATAGAGGAGGTCAAGAAACTGCTGGAGGCTGAAGCAATCAGAGAGGTCCGCTACCCAAAGTGGCTTGCCAATATGGGGGTAGTCAAAAAGAAGACTGGGAAGTGGAGAGTCTGTGTAGACTTTACCGACCTTAGCAAGGCATGTCCTAAACACTGCTTTCCACTCCCCAAGATTGACCAAATGATCGACGCCACTTCCGGCCACGATAGGATGAGTTTCCTCGACGCATACCGAGGTTACCATCAGATTCCGATGTACGAGCCTGACAAAGAAAAAATTGCGTTCATAACACCTCGAGGCATCCACTGTTACAAAGTAATGCCTTTTGGGTTAAAAAACACAGGTGCTACATACCAAAGATTGGTGACCAAGATGTTTCAGGCTTAGCTTGGCAAAACTATGGAGGCCTACATCGACGATATGGTCGTCAAGTCCAAACGGTCACAGGACCACTTGGCTAAGTCAAATCTTTGAGGTCCTCAAGAAGTATAAGCTCAAGCTAAACGCTTCTAAATGTGCATTTGGAGTCGACTCTGGAAAATTCCTGGGGAGCCTAGTCACGAGGCGGGGGATTGAAGCAAATACAGATCGGATCACGGCAATCCAAGGGGTACAAAGTCCGAGCACTGTGAAACAAGTCCAGAGACTCACGGGCATGGCTGTCGCGCTTAATCGCTTCATCAGCCAAGCTTCGGACAAATGCCGACCCTTCTTTCATCATTTAAAGAGGAGCCTGACGTTCCAGTGGACTCCAGAATGAGACCAAGCTCTACAAGAGCTCAAGGCCTATCTTATCTCGCCCCCCTTGGTTTCTACTCTGAAACAGGGTGAGGTACTCTATTTATATATGGTGGTCTCAGATCATGCGGTGAGCTCCGTTCTCATCAGAGAAGAGGACAAGGTACAGAAGCCCATCTATTATACGAGCAAGATCATGCTTGATGCCGAGACCAGGTGTTTTTTATTAGAAAAACTTGCATTAGCACTTGTCAGTGCCTCTCGCAAGCTCTCTCATTATTTCCAGACCTACAAGATAGTGGATGTTACAGAACACCCACTGAAGACCCTTTTCAAAAAAGCAGATTTCTCTAGGAGAGTTTCCAAATGGGCCGTTGAACTGGGACAGTACGACATTCAGTACCAACCCAGGATGGCGATCAAAGCCTAGGTTTTGGCGGACTTCATCGTCGAACTTATCTCTCCAAGTTCGGCATCGACCCAGCTCGACACTGAACTAAGGGGCAAAGGGAATGAGGACGAAGTCACAAAGACCGAAGAAGAGCGATCTTGGAACCAATTCCTTGATTCCACTTGGAAGGTCTTCGTTGATGGATCTTCAACCCCCAAGAGGGCTGGAGCTGGCATAGTTCTTCAATCTCCAGAGGGACTGGTCATCGAGCAAGCCCTAACACTCAACTTCAAGGCATCCAATAACGAAGCTGAGTATGAGGCTCTAATAGCAGGACTCAACAGCGCTAAAATCCTAGGAGCGCAGCAGCTAGTAATTTTCAGTGACTTGCAGTTGGTGACAAGCCAACTCACTAGGGATTACCAAGCTCGCGACGAAAGGATGGCGGCCTATTTAGTTCATGCAAAAAAGATTATCTTTCAGGTTCCAAAGAGTTGAAGGTAAGCAGATGGGCAGAGACTCCAACTCTCATGCCGATACCCTCGCAAGCCTGGCCTCTGCCGTCGAGGCCGGAAAAATAAGAATTGTCAAGGTGGAATCATTGGAGCAACCGAGCATAGAGCTTCATTCACATCGGCAAATCCTATGCATTGATCTCGGTCCAAGCCGGATGGACCCAATCATCTCTTATATCAGGGATGATCGACTTCCTGATGACACACATGAGGCTCACAAATCCAGGCTCAAAGCAGCTCGGTTTTGGCTATCTCCAGAAGGCAAGCTCTACAAAAAGTCTTACACTGGTCCTTACCTTCAGTTTGTTCATCCAAGAAGAGTTGAAGAGTTCCTCTTTTAAATCCATGAAGGAATCTGCGGAAGTCATATAGGAGGTCGGTCACTTGCATACCGAGCTACTAGCCAGTGTTATTGGTGGCCTTATATGCAAAAAGACGCTCCGTCATATGCTAGAAGGTGTGAGAAATGCCAGAAATTCTCATATTCCCTACATCAGCCGACACAAGATCTCAGCCCACTCTCCAGTCCGTGGCCTTTCACCCAATGGAGACTAGACATTGTGGGGCCGTTACATCGAGCTCCTAGAAGCAAAAGGTGGCTAATGGTAGCCACCGATTACTTCACCAAATGGATAGAAGTCGAGGCACTATCATCTATCACCAGTAGGATTCAAAGAGATTCGTGTGGAAAAACATAATCACGAGGTTTGGCATCCCACGGGCTTTGGTCTCGGATAACAGGACTCAATTCGACTCCAACCCTTTCAAAACTTTCTGCCAAGAGCTTAGCATCCGAAACTATTATTCAACTCCTGCCTATCCACAAAGCAACAGTCAAGCTGAAATCTCAAACAAAGTGGTGCTCGATGGGCTCAAAAAGAGGCTCGACCGAGCTAAAAGGAGATGGGTAGAAGAACTGCCGAGTGTCCTATGGGCTTATAGGACCACTCCCAGACGTTCCACTTCAATAACACCTTTCTCCTTGGCCTATGGCATGGAAGCAGTGATCCCACTCTAGGTCGGCCTTCCAACCATGAGATCCGAACTCTTCGATCAAGGCCAAAATGAAGTCAACCTGGCTCGAGAGCTAGACTTAGCCGAAGAGCGAAGGGAGGCAGCAGCCGTTCGTCTGACCGCCTACCAGCAACAATTGGCTAAGGGCTACAATATGAGAGTCAGGGAAAGAAGATTTTCAGTTGGAGAGCTGGTCTTAATGAAGACACTCCTTACTGATAAAGAGCCTAACCAAGGCAAATTTGCTCCAAACTGGTTCGGACCGTTCAAAGTTATTTCGGTTGCAGGCCAGTCCGTATACAGACTTGAAGAAGTGAAGGGTAAAGAGTTACCAAGACCATGGAACGCATCCCACATCAAGAAGTTTTACTTTTAAGATTGTACATGAGAATATGAGATCAATAAAAACAATGCTTTCCTTTTTTTTCACTTTATCCTCAAGTTCATCCCAACTTCAGTGAAGATACCAACTGGGTATGACTCAATCTCGGTCACGTATCTCGGTAATGGTACGAGACTGCTGACCACGAAACTAACCTAGCCTCGGTAAGAGTACCAGACAGGCATGTTTGAAGAGCTTAATCGGTGATAAATCAATTAAACGAAGGCCAATATGCCCAAGCTAAGAGCAGCTCAACAAGACAAACTTACCTAACTGTTATATAACTTTAGGAAGTTTTCAAAAACACCAAGTTATGGAACTCGGTGACTGCCGCAAAGACGGCTCGGTTACAGAGCCAAGCATTCTAGAGTTCGGTCTACTTCGGACCAAATTTTGCATCCACGACCTCCCGGTTGAGGAACCGAGGTCGGATACTTGGCCTCTCGGTTATGGAACAAAGGTCTGACACTTGGCTTTTAGGTTATGGAACCGAATTCGATTATGAAACCGAAATTAGTAACAATTTCCCGGGCTATATTCCGAGGTGACATACTTGATCTTTCCAAGCTCAAGGACACAAAAAATGTTTCAAAGCAAGCATGAAGAAAGAAGATTCAATTCTAAAGAAGAAATTCATTGAATTATTCAGCACATTATATCAGCAAAAAGGAAAATACAAATAAAAGCTAGAGCATCAGGAGGAGCAGATTCTGTTCGGGAAACTGGACTTGGGAACTTGGCTAATTTTCTGTAAGCAGGAAGGTCCCCAGGAGCCTTCGCTTCCTTCAGAGCGGCCATTCAACCCAATCCGCAAGCCTTATCTCTGATAGAGGCGATCTGGCCGACATATCCTTTTGTTGCCTCATCCACTCCTTCCTGAAGAGCGGCATGAACCTTTCCGACTCAAGCCTGGCCTCTGCCTCATCTTTCTGCTTCTCAAGTCCGGCCGCCCTCTCGGTCTCGGCCTCGAGCCTGACCACGGTTTCATCCCTTTGTTTTTCCAGCTCTACTGCCCTCTCAGTCATAGCCTGAAGCTTCACTTCAAAATCATTCTGTTGCTTCTCCAGACGAGCTTTGAGTTCGGCCTTCATCTTCTTCTAAGCCTCCATATATGTCTCTAACTGGGATTTCTCGGCCTTGATTTGATTGAATCTTAGTCTCCAGCCATGATTTATATATTCCAGCCTCTTTATCTTCTGATTGCCAGAATACATAGCCCCCTGAAGATATTTCTTCTCAGCTTCTAGCCATACAATGGCTGGGCCGAACTGCTGGAATCTATCCAAAACAACTTGGCATTTCTGTGTCAACTGTTGAAGAAACAAATATTAGAGAAAACAGATCCGAAAGTGAAAAAACTCAAAAGAAGGATAAGCACTTACTGCCAGAGATGACTGCATCGAGGATAGGAGCAGCTTCACGTCATCCAGCACCCTCAGATGGGCCATGTCGTGCGGCAGGGCACGGGCTCATCCCAGTGCAACAAGAATCGAGGGATCAATCCTACCGAGGATGCGATCCTCCGTTGTCATCCTCCTCCCCGGCTCAAGCTGTAAGCTGGGGTTCCAAAGAGTTGGCCCTGTGGGTTGCGGCGCAGGAGACGAACTGGACCCCCCCCCCCCTCGGCTCTGCCCTAGGTTCGGGCCCTTTTTTCTGGCCGAGATCCCTCCTGCGATATCTCGACCACGCTCTCCTGAGCTCCAGAGCTCGTTGGCAGTGCAAAAGCAGGGACGGAAGTGGCTACAGGTTTGGGACTGGGGACCACCACCGGAGTAGGTCCCTCGACGGCGACAGTACTAGAAGGAGCCGAAGGAGGTTGAGGAGTCGTCTCCCTGAAAGCCTGAGCCTCAAAATCTTTGAAGACCAAAGGGGTTTTTCTCCACGGCATCTCAATCCGGTATTGGTTTCCTCATATTCAGATCCGGGAACCGAGGCCTCAGTGCCTGCTGATGCCCTCTGCTCAGCCTCAGCCTCGACCTGCTCAGCCTCCTCTATTTCCCATTCAGCAGCTCGAGCCTCGACCCGCACAGCCACTTCCATCGCCTATTCAATGGCTCGAGCTTCGGGCTGTGCAGGCTCCTCTCTCCCTTCCTAAGCGGCCTGAGCCTCGAACTGCATCGATTCCTGACTCCCCTCTTCATCTATGAAGACAGTCTGCTTCTTCGAAGAATGATACCTTGGCTCGTAGCCAAGGAGAGGCCAGGTAGCTCTGTCTTTGTTGCCCCGGTAGTCATACAGAAGCTGCAGCCAACGATCTTCCTCACCCAGCGATCTCGTTCGGCATCTTTCTTCCTCTGATGGATGTCTGCACAGACAAAACAGAGCAAGTCAGGATAAACTCAGCAGAGAAATAGTTCAAAGAAAAATACAAAGGGAATGAAGGGCAAAATTTTACTTGAAGGGTTGTCGAAGCCACGAGGGACTCTGTAACCCCTCAATGCTACAGGTTCGTCCTCATCAAATTCCCAGTTGCCTGAGACGAAGAGGCAGTCGTCCCCAGCGTACTTATTGGAGTCCTCCAGCTCCCTGACAAAACTCCCTCGTTTCGCCTTCACTCGGAAGTAATAGGTGTTATCTCCCTCGGACTTGTAGAGATCATAGACATCCTTGATGTCATGGACACCGAGGTCGATCTCAAGGATCTTATTTAGCTCTACGACCTCCATGATTATCTTGGAGCCGTTCGGCATCAACTGACAGGGACAGAGGTTCCACTTGTTTAAGCAGATCCTCATAAGAGGGTGAAGGGGAAATCGGACTCCGCTCTCCACCACGGTGACTAGAGGGAACGGCATTCAGCCGTTACGGTGGGTATGTCCATCTAAAGGTTCCTTAGGGTTGTCTAATCTAATCTGGACATCATCAGGGATGTGGTATTTGGTCCTAGACCGAGCTATGGCTTCCGGATTTTTTAATAGATCCCTGAAAACCCCCATCTCTCTAAAAACCCTTGATCTGAAAGGTTCGGAATAGAGGAGAGGAAAAAATAACACTGTAGAAACCCTAAGAAACGGAAACGGATGGAGACTTATAGAACTGACTCAGACTCAGCTCGGTAGAACTCCTCTTTCCAGACGAAAGGTTCTCTCTTATCTCTCCAGCAAAAATCCTTTTTCTCTTTCGCAAGCAGAAGAAAAAGAAGGCAGAAGGCTTCTATTTTACAGAAGAAAAGGCGCCCTTTTCGGAATTCAAAACAACACATGTGCCGAGAACGTCAAAAGACGTCTCGAGCATTGAACACATCGTGTCAATCACTAGGCATGCCTTTTCAGAAAGACAGGGCAACCAGTGTAGCGGCGACACGTGGTACCGTCGACCCATCTTTTCGCAGAGAATTAAAGCGCGGCATTAAAAACCTCGAGCAGACAAAGCGGCGTCAAAAATCAAAGCATCAACAAAAAACATGATGATCCCTAGTCTCGGTCGTGCATCTCGGCAACAGTGCCAGATCTGGCCAAGACAGGCATTTACATTTATTTCTACATCTTGGCAACACTGTCTTCTACCAACGCCGAGGTAAAGTAGGCATCTGGCTCCAAAATCCAAGAAGTTATCCCTTCACGATACTTAGCAACTGATCTCTCAGAATCAGAGGACACAAAGAAATTAGAAGCTGGGGGCAATTGTGTGGGGATATTTTCTTAAAATTCTGGGATTATATTAGTTTTGGTAAAGGTACCATCTAATCAGATCCTCAAGCTCGGACAAAACGCACCTCGGCAATAGGATCAGAGCGCCAAAAGAAACTGAGGTCACTCCCTGACTTCGGTCTCGGTTCTTATTGATTTCGATCGCTACAGGCCTCACGCCTCTGTCTCGGTCTCGGTCATGCATCTCGGTAACATTACCTGACCACTGACCGAGACGGGCGCAGACAACTGTCTATCTTAACATGCTCCATGACGTGGAGCAGGACAAAAGGCACCGCATATAAATCCCTGACATGGCGTCATCCACAACTCCTCAAAGTCTCCAGGACATGTCCCAATTGGACTCCCATTTAATGAAAATGAGTCCTGATGGGACAGAGTGGGCTATGGAGGGACTAACATTGAAGACGGGTGGGCTATGATGGGACTACAATTAAGGAGAAACCATGATTCGACAGTACTCCTCAAGTACCTGTTCAAATCATAGGACATCCAGCCAGAGACATGGGATCCCACGCCCATGAACCGACCCATCTCCACTATAAATAGGGGATTCATCTCCTCTATAGGTACGCACTATGCAACTTGCATAATGCAGAACCCATTCTTCGTCTCCATCCTTAGTCCAGTTACAGAACTAACTTAGACATCGGAGAGCCTTGCGCTGACTACAGCCAGGGTCTTTGACTGCTTTCCTCTCCTCTCCTTTTAGGTTGCAGGCACCATATCTTCATCAAAGAACAAATAAGCTCATCTTAAACTTCATATCAAAGTCCGTAATTTTTAGGCACTTACGCACTTTCTTCCTTTTCTTTACTTGCTGCATGTTGGGCATGCATCTTTCCTAATGTGGTTACTTTTCGCAATGGAGGGGATCCTTCATGAGGTATCTTTTGAAGCCGTAAGGGCATATGCTGACTGCCTTTCCTTCCACTATGGCCACTTTTGTCTCCCATCGTAGATTTCGAAGGTGATTCTATAGAACAATCGATGCTGGGGAGATTGTGCTTGGAGGTGTTCATTGACAATCGAAACCCTAGTTACTACAGAGCCTTTTGACTTTACTCTGTCTTCTCGAAGAGGAAGGGCTTTTAAGTTATTAAAAGTTGGATTAGGCCCGAGACCAATTTCCAGCCCATGATTGTGTGGAGGCCCAAGTTTGATGTCCACCTCAAAGTTTGTCATTGATGTTCGACCCAAAATGACTAGGTCCTGGTCCACTGCCGATGAAATTTTATTTCAAAAATTGGGTCAATCGTTAGCAAACTTGCCACCTCAGCAAGTTGTCTCTCACCTGGAATGAATAAAACAAAATTGCAGAGTGGTTCTTGCAAATAATAAAAAAATGTTTCAAACCACGAACCCTATTACAAGAAGCACCTCTCCTTTGGTCGTTCATCTCCTCCATCGAAACCCATCAGTAAAACACCCTCTCCTCTCGCGTTCGTCTCCTCAAGCAAAAAGTCCCTCTCCTCACATGCTCGTCTCCTCGAAGGGAACCCATCAGAGTCCGGCCTTCCTCTTCTCATGTGTATTTCAATGTCTGCAAAACAAATGTCATTTTTTCCATGTTTTTTCTTGCATTTGAACAACATTGCTGCAGAGGATTGATTGAAGGGGGCGTTGTGCGTGGTAATATGGCGAGCAAAGGGAGAGAGTTTCAACCATCAAATATTCCTTTGAGAGTTCCAACCATTGAGTCTTTCAAGAATTTCTTTAATCGCCCTCAACAAATTTTGTTTCAACCATAAGGGTGACTCTTGGCAATCGAAATACTATAACCTCGGCATTTCCTTAAAACAACCTTCTCAAGCTGGACGTGAACCTTAATACATCATGATTTAGACAATAGGAGACGATGCCATGAGATGGGACTGTAACCTTAGAACTTCTTTCTATTAACCTTAACACACAGAATTGAAACTTGAGAACTTTTTTTTTCAGACAATAGCATGTTCCATTTAATATCCAATATTTTTTTATCGAATACAGTGGGGGACTCCTTGCACTCGAAATACTGAAACCTCAGTATTTCGTTAAGAAAACATTCTCAAACTGGATTTGAACCTTAGTATATCATGATTCAGACCATAGTATACGAAAAACATAAGATCATATTGTAACCTTAGAACTTGTTTCTACTAACCTTAGTACACAGAATTGAAACCTGGGAACGTTTTTTTGTCAGATCAAAGCATATGCCATTTAATATCCAAGATTTTGTTTTGACCAAAGAGGGACTCTTGGCACTCGAAACATTGTAACCTCGGTATTTCCTTATAAGACAACCTTCTCAAATTGCACGTGAATCTTAGTACATCATAATTGCGTTAGAACTTCTTCCTATTAACCTTAGTACATAGAATTGAAAACTGAGAACTTTTTTGTTCAGACCAAAGAATATTCAGTTAATATCCAAGATTTTTTTATCGAATACAGGGGGGACTCCTGGCACTCGAAATACTGAAACCTCAGTATTTCGTTTAGACAACCTTCTCAAACTGAATTTGAACCATAGTATATCATGATTCAGACCATAGTATACGAAAAATATAAGATCATACTGTAACCTTAGAACTTCTTTCTACTAACCTTAGTACACAAAACTGAAACATGATAGCTTTTTTGTTCAAACCTAATAACCTGAGAGCCTTATAAGCACACAAAATTAGATGTGAACCTTAGTACATCATGATTCAGACCATAGACGATCCATAAGATCATAATGTAACCTAAGGAAAATCACCATTCAGATATTTCATGATCCATTACAACATGAAAAACTATAGTAGTTCATGATCCATTACAACATGAAAAAACACCTACAAATGGTAGTGCATGTGAAACACTGATATTTTTGAAACACTGATATTTTTTATGCAAATTAAAGTTAAGATTCATTTAATTTCTTTCCTTTCAGATAAAGGATAATTACAATTTTATTTTCTAAGTACTTTGGCAACGCACTAATTATATTCATCAAATTCCCTTTGCTCACCACATTACCACACACAACAGCCCCTTTAATCCTCTGCATCATTGTTGTTCAAAAGCAAGCAAAAACAAGGAAAACATGACCTTCGTTTTGTAGACATTGAAATACACATGTGAAGAGGAAGCCGGGACTCTAATGGGTTTGAAACAATTTTTTCCTATTTGCAAGAACCACCTTGCAATTTTATTTTATTCATTCCAGGTGAGAGACAACTTGCTGAGGTGGCAAGTTTGCTAGGTGGCGCGTTCGGATTGGCGCAAACAGTCTCCTCCTGTTTCGTTGAAACAGGGGATTTGGACTCCTATATTAAAAGCCAAAGTTTAGTGAGTCTGAATCCCCTGTTTCTGCACGCGCCACGTGGGCAACTTGCCAACTCAGCTGCATAGTCTCTCTTGGAATGAATAAAATAAAAAACTTGGGCCTTTCTTACAAATAGGAAAAAAGTATTTCAAAACAGAACCCTACAGCAAAACTCTCTCCTAACCCATTCGTCTCCTCCAACAAAAAGACACCCATCAGCTGTCCGGCCTTACTCTTCTCCTTCGGCCAATCATAGGGGATCCCCTGTTTCGTTGAAAATGAACCTAAACCCTAAATAAAAATTAATCTCACCCGATCGTCTCCTCCAATTCTCTCCTTACCTGTTCAGCACCACTCCCGGAACCCTTCAATGACCTTAGCAAAAAAACTTTCATTCAACTGTTTTTGTAATTTGGATGCCAATAGTGCCCCTTTAATCCAATCAAAGATAAATGGCATCTTACGGCACCGTCTACTGTGGTCTAAATCATAATGTACTAAGGTTTTCATCCAGTTTGAGAAGGTTGTCTTAAGGAAATAATAAGGTTTCAGTATTTCGAGTGCCAAGAGTTCTGCTTGTATTCGATAAAAAATCTTGGATACTAATTGACATAATCTCTGGTCTGGCCCAAAATCCATTCAGGTTTCAATTCTGTGTACTAAGGTTAACATTAAGAAATTCTAAGGTTACAGTATCATCTTAAGACATAGTCTACTATGGTCTTAATCATGATGTACTAAGGTTCACATCCATTTTGAGAAGGTTATCTTAAGGAAATACCGAGGTTTTAGTATTTCAAGTGCCAAAATTACCCCCTTGTATTCAATAAAAAATCTTGGATGTTAAATGGCATATGCTTTGATCTGACCCAAAAAGTTCTCAGGTTTCAATTCTATGTACTAAGGTTAACAGAAAGAAGTGATGAGGTTACAGTATCATCTTATAGCAACGTCTACTATGGTCTGAATCATGATGTACTAAGGTTTACATCCAGTTTGAGAAGAGTGTATTCATGAAATACTGAGGTTTCAGTATTTCGAGTGCCAAGAGTGAATCAGTCTGATTAATACCACCAAAGGGAAGACCATGTGACGCCTATCTATTTTGGCTTGCATCTGGACAATTTGGAAAGAGAAACAGGAGATGCATCGAAGGTTCCACTTCCTCCCAAGAAGACTTAATCCTCAAATGAAGTTTGTGTTACCTCTTGGGTCTCTTTTTTTCCAGACTTTTGGGGCTTAGCCATCGATGCAATTATGTTTAATTGGAGGGAAGTCATAGCTATTTGATCTTGTTCTTTTCTTCTCTCTTTTGCTTTGAGGCCTTTGGCCTCCTTGTATAGCTCCCATTCCTTTTAGGTGGTGGCTATCTTTTGATGATCTTTCCTAGCTGCTTCTCCATATAGCTCTTGTATACTGTAAAGCTTTTTTCAATACAAATTACCATTTCAAAAAAAAAAAAGAGACCCCCTTGTATTCGATACAAAATCTTGAATGTTAAATGGCATATGCTCTGGCCTGACCAAAAAATTTCTCAGGTTTCAATTATGTGTACTAAGGTTAACAAAAAGAAGTGTTGAGGTTACAATTATGTGTACTAAGGTTAACAAAAAGAAGTGCTGAGGTTACAATATCATCCTATAGCAGTGCCTACTATATATGGTATGTTTCATGATGTACTAAGGTTCACATCCAGTTTGATAATGTTATCTTAAGAAAATACTGAGATTTCAGTATTTCGAGTGGCAAGAGTCCCCCTTGTATTTGATAAAAAATTGGGATATCAAATGCCAAGAGTCCCAATTTGAGTATGAATTTTTGACATCAAGTGACAATCGGTCTGCACCCATTACCAACATCCATTTTTAATCTGCTGATGAACTGATATTAACATACAATCAATGAAATCCTACTTGAACATTAGCGTCTTAATAGTTCCACATCCATTACCAAAATCCATTTTCTTCTTAAATTTGATGATGACACACTCACATTCAACATGAAGTTTCTCCTCACATTCACCTAACTTCAACAAAATGACAATATTTTCATTTCAAGTAAGTTAGCATGGGGTGTAGCTAGTTGATATACAACATACTCTTAACAAAAATAGTTGAATGAGATTTTTTTTGCCAAGGTCATCGATGGGTTAAGGGAGAGGTGTTGAACAGGTGAGGAGAGGGTTGGAGGAGACGATCGGGTGAGGTTATTTTTTATTTAGGGTTTCGGTTCATTTTCAACGAAACAGGGGATCCCTTGGGATTGGCCAGACGAGAAGAGGAATGCTGCACAATTGACGGGGGTCTGGCCGCTGGCCAGAGAAAAGGAAGGCCATGCAGCGGAGGGGTCCTTTTGCTGTAGGGTTTCTGTTGAGATGAAGAAGCCAGAGGAGGTCTAGTCTGAGGAGAAGAGGAAACCCATGCTGGTTGGAGGAGAAGAGTAAGGCTGGACAGCTGATGGGGTTCTTTTTACTGGAGGAGACGAACAGGTTAGGAGAGCTTCTTGCTGTAGGGTTTCTCCTTTGAAGTTTTTTTTTCCTATTTGTAAGAAAGACCTCAATCTTTTATTTTATTCATTCTAGGAGAGAGTATACAGCTGAGTTGGCAAGTTGCCAACGCCACACGTGTAGATTGGTCCAAATAGGGATCCCCTGTTTCAACGGAACAGGCGAACTCTGATTAGGTCCTGATCCATTGCCAGTGAAATTTTATTTCAAAAACTTGGGGGGACTTTTGAATTTGAATTTAAAACTGGTTGTTTTGGGATGACATCATCATCTTCCTCCCCTCCACCTTCCTCATGCTCTGACCTGAACCCCTCCTCCTCCTCAGTCCTTTTGCCCCTTCGTTCCACCTGTTTTTCCATCAATTGTTTATGTTGGAATTCTCCGCCCTTCCGCAAGTCCTTTACACTCTTCCACCCATCTGTTTCCTTCTCCACCTCGTACAGAAATACATTTTGTGGAAGCCTCTGGTTGATATCTCTAGCAACCTTAACTCTGCCAAAGAGTAGTACCACCAATGTAGGTCCTACACAATCACCGAGCAGTGTGAAAGTTTCTTTCCTCCATTCGTGCTGAGGGACTCCCTAAACCTCACCCAGATCTCACGTGGAGGGCTCCCCAAGATATCCATCCATCTTCCTAACTCCAGGAACGGGGAGTTAATGTAGTCTTCTGCGTAAAAAAGGGCTTCAGCAACCTCTACCTCTAATCATAATTTAATAAAAACCACCAGGGCTGTCATTTTCACATCCAACATGTTTTTCCACGAAAGAATTTAAACCATGATAGAACCTTATAAATTACTTCATTCTCTTTTAAACAACCTGCCAAGCTGTTTCTCATGCCCTTCTTTCCTTCATTTATGACATCAGTGGCCAATCTGACTCCTAAGTATTCCCCATTTCTGACTATCCAACCGCCCTTCGAGTTGCTATGTGTCCAGTTTGTTTGGGGCACCATATCTCCTTTCCAAAGGATTTGTCGATGCTCCTCCTCTCTTCTCCTGACTGAGGGCAAAACATTTCTCTTGTTTGTATCTTGAGATTTGTACTCTTATCCTTCTTCCCCCCCCCCCCCCCCCCTGATCTTCCACGAGCCAACTCTATGGCTTTCTCTGCTTCCTTGAAGGAATCAAATCTGATGAACCCAAACCCTCTCTTCTTTCCACTGCTCTTTTCAGTGGGGATAAAGGAGTCTAGGATCTTTCCTGCCCTGCAGAACATGGCTTCAAATTCTACTTTTGACACCTCTTCTGGTAGATTGGATACAAACATAGAGAATGAGTTTGCTCTAATAAGTTGTAAAAGTTTTTGTGGGAGGATCCTCTTCTTCTCTGAGGTCTCCATTTTCAACCAACCAATGGAGCTATCCTTGATGAACTAGTTTCTGATATTACTCTAATAAGAGATTGGCCCCACTGTCAATTTAATTTGTTGATCAATTTAAAAATATCAATCATTCTGATAGTACCACATCTCCAATTAGAATGAAATTTAGCCACAACCCTTACAAAAGTAGCAAATTTATTTTGAGTAGTTTAAATTTTTTGTAGCAGAGCCCCACTATAAAGTCTACAAAATTTTCCAAATATCCTCACTCTTTTAATTGCACCTTACTAACAGGGCCCACTTAAGAAAAATCTAAACTATGCTAAAATAAATGCACCATCTAAAGTCTACATTTTTTTTTTTTTTTGTTTAGATGGATAGATCATGGATTTATATGTAAGAATAGGCTAATGATTCTAATCATGTAACATGGAGTGAGTTGTTTTACAAAAGCTAATATAATATGTGATAGTTATTTTGAATGGTTTGAATTTTAGGTATGGGCTACATTAATGAATTTATAAATTATAAGGATGGACACAGATTAAACATCAAAACTTGACATACTTAATAGTTACAAATTAAACAAAGATACATGTTATTATGACTTTGGGGAACCGATATTTTGGTTTATAGCGTATACTAATGGGAAAAATTATTGTTTTCCATGCATTTTACAATATTCATGATTTTCTTGGTATTTTTTTAGTTTTTTTTAGGTTAGAAAAAAAAAGAAAACATCATGAGGGAACACGAACTGTGACACGACACCATGTTGTATCAGTTTTTGGGGTTGACCACGAAGGTGACCGATACCATGATTTTAAACTTATGATTTAAGTCAAATGGACACAAAAAGTAAACTTGGCCAATGGCACCTAACTATTGTCTCATTGCTGGCATTCTAAGATTTTGACCATGATGGTGACTGGTACTACAATTTTAAACCATGGCCTTGGTCAAATAGACACGAAAAGTAAACTTACCAAATGGCATTTAACTATTTCCTAATAATTGCTAGCATTCTAGGATATTTTTTGGGTCCGTTTTACTTTGGAGAATGGTTTTTGAACTCGGTTGGTTGACGGAACTTAGAAAGTTGACTCGACTTGGTCATATATCGGGTGACTGGGTTGGTTGAACTCATTTTTTGAAAAAATCACAACCTACTCGGTCAACTCATGATTTGGCTTGATGCATCCTACAATGGCCGATTTTGGTGGGTTGTAAAAACGCAGTTGATCTTTACATACTTAAAAAAGACATGAAAAGCATAGGTATGCTTTACCTTAGTAGGATTGTGGTAAAAAAGACATGAAAACCATAGGTATGCTTTACATGAAAAGCGAGATGAGCTATGCAAATCTTTTACTAGTAGTAGGAAGAATAACTTCGAAATTGCATAAAGTCTTAGTCGATTCAATTATAGATTTTAGTTGATTTAGGCATTTCATTCAATAGTAAATCAGACTTTTGTTTTGATTTATGGCACTACACCAAAAACATGAAATTGGAACGGATTACCGTTCCTAATCCGTCTGTTCCTAATCCGTTAATCCGTTCCAATTTCCTATTTTTGGAACGGATTAACGGATTAGGAATGAATTAATGGATAAGGAATGGTAATCCGTTCCAATTTCTTATTTTTTGTGTAGCGTTAGTATAGCGTTAGTAGGATTGTATAAGTTAAAATATCATTATTATCATCATCAAAGCCTTGTCTCAACTATGTTGGGGTCGACGGCATTAATTCTATTTCTCCAATCCGATCTATCCTAAGCCAAATCCTCGGATAGGTTGCACTTCTTTAGACCCATCATTACTACTTCCATCCACTTCCTCTACGACCTACCCCTTCTCCTTGTGGACCATCAACCTATATAGAAAAACTTGTTCTTATTGGCGCCATACTGGTTTTCATTGGACACGTCCAAACCATCTCAAATGATTTTATCTTATTTTATTAGCCGTTGATGCTACCTCTAAATTCTCTCGAAAGAACTCATTTTTTATTTGACATGGTGAAAAAAAAAAAAATTTTGATCAAGAAGTATAGGTCAGATCATTCCAACGGAGATAACATTCACATAAGATAACAAAGCATAAGATGTATCATTTAATTAGACCATTTATTTAATAATCAAAGTCCTATTCCATAAATCAAAACAAAAGTCTGATTTACTATTGAACAATGAAATGTCTAAATCAACTAAAATCTATAATTGAATCGACTAAGACTTTATGCAATTTCTAAGTTATTCTTCTTACTACTAGTAAAAGATTTGCATAGCTCATCTCGCTTTTCCGTGACAGACTATACATTCCCATAATCTTGGTCATCATCTGCCTCAAAATCGAAAAAAAAAAAAAAAAGAACATAATTAAATACCAAAATGCTAAGCAAGTAACCAATCTACACAGCTTCAATATTTTAAAGTCAACAATAACGAATAGTCGAATATGCGAGTAAACAAGTGAAGCAAGATGAAAGCACTAATACAAAGATCAAGTCATACGGGTTATAGTCAATCTTAATGTTTGAAGTCCGACGAGATCAGGGAGTTATAGTTGAGAAATCAACAATTTCAATTCATCAATTTAAAATCAGTAACCACAGCCCGCAAGCATCTAAGAAATCAGGCATATCAAATAGACAAGTTTATTAGGTATCATTAACCCCGTAGCATAGGTTCTTATTCCTTACATGCCTCCTGGCTAGGCAACATCCCGGCCAAGACACGATTTAACTCACTGGGAGACCCTAGCATAGGTGGCCCTGCTACTCCATGGGAAACCCCAATCAAGTGCATTGGTCAAGCTAGTTGCAGACAAGAATGGTGGCGTAATGGAAGAACTTTAGCATAGGCCCTTTCACAGTCAAGGCATCCCCACTATGCATGCCAAATTTATCTGATAGTGCCTTTGATAACGAATCAAAGTCAAATTCACAAGAAACATAACATCGGAATAGATCATGACTCGAGTATGCATATTTCATCAAGTAATCAGCTCATAAAGGAATACATTCTTATCGACATTATGAATCCAAGTCATACAGATGGAAAATCAATTCATTACATGAAGTAAACCTTCAAGTATCAACAAATCAACCATAGATCTAGCCAAAAAAGGAAAAAAAAAGGGTCAATCTTAGGAAGATAATGGAATTTTCTAGTTTCTGACACGATAGAATTTGATCCATATGAAGTATGGAACAGGAATGACATTACACACTTGCTGCCTCATCTTTCGAAATTCAAGAACGATTCCAATATATGTCATAATGAGACTATAATTACTAGACAAAAATCAGTTCAAGGAGAATCATCTCAATTGATTACAATTAGAAATAGGGACTGCTGGTCATCCGTGTTAGTCGAATTCAAAAATTCTGTACACGCACAGATTTAACCTATCCGTGAAAACCCTCAAAGAGACGAATGCTATGGAACCAGAATCATCAATTCTGAGTTCGTTTGCCCATTCTAAATTAGGTCACAATGGGAATGCTATGTACAGAATTTCTAAATTCATCATAACATAGACACCCACATCCACGAGTAATAACTAAAACAAAGGTGAATACAAATCAAACCCTAACTCTTGATCTGAAGGGTATTAGGAGATAGAAATTGGAAAGAATCAAATGTTTACATCATACTTAAGTAGAAAGGTCAAAACCCAATCTTAGGAATTTAGGAAATCCACAGAAAAATGGGGTTTTTATCAAAACCCACATGGGACGATCACAACCAGCACAAAACAGTCCAGATTAAAGGTTCTAACAATTCTAGACGATGCATAAAGTAGTAAGAAAAACAATACAGAACAATAGATTACAAGTACCGAAGAGATCGAAATGAAAAATCATCAAAACAAGGTGATATGAACGATTTTCTTCGAGAAAGACATCATGGATTGCACAACCAATATGGACACTACAACAAAATGCACTATTGGTGACACCCTTTGGTGACAAAAAATCAATGTTGTCACGGAATGCACACAACGGTGACAAAAAAAATTTTTGCTTGTCACGAAAAGTCTTTAGCTTAGGTGCCAAATAGAGAGGAGATTTGGTGACAAAAAAATTTGTCACCAAAAGATCCAATAGATTTGGTGGCAAAAAATTTTTGTCACCAATGCAATGGCCTAATTTTTACCCTCTCCCGCCTCCACAGCCACGTTTTCCCTTTCCAAGCCCTTTTTCCCCTTTCCATCTCTTAATCCCTAAAAGGCTAAAACTGTCTCTCGGTATCATTCTCTCCTTGGTAAACAATCATTTCCCTCTCCCATCAAATTTTAAGGGGTCACTACTAGAAAAAAGACTTTTTATATCGGTTACAAAAACTTCCTTATATCGGTTTTTCATAAAACCGATATAATATCTTCGGTCAATATTTTTTATATCGGTTACATTGTAACTGATATAATAATCGCTATATATCATATCAGTTAACAAAGATTCGATATTAATTGATATATTTTATATCGGTTATTATTAAACCGATATTATATACACTTCTAAAATACACTTATTTATATCGGTTTTAAAAATTTATTAATATCGGTTATTAGTAAAACCGATATTATATACACTACTATAAAAATACAATGATTTATATCGGTTTTAAAAATTAGTAATATCGGTTATTAGTAAAACCGATATAATATGTCCCTTTCATTACTCAATATATATAATTTTTCACTGTGGGCTCACTATCGTTTCCCACCCTTTATTTCCTTCTTTCCCGCCTGTTTTCTCTTCCTTGCCTTTTCTTTCTTTCTCCATCAATCGTGCGTCCATGCCTTGTTTCTTTCTTTCCCTCCTCTCCTCTCATTCCCATCGTCGTCCAGAACCCATCCCTCTCACCGCCGGACGCCTGATCCCCTGCACCAGGTACAACGCGCACCCCCTCTCCTCTATCTTTCTTCTCTGTTCTCTCTCTCCCTCGTTCCCCATCTGTATGTTTCCTCTCTGTCTGCTCTCCTCCCTCCCTTCCTCTCTTCTTCTTCCTCCCGTCTCCCCTCGCCTGCGCACCTGCACACCACTCCTCTCTCCCTCGGTCCTCTCTCTCTTTCTCTCCCTCTCTTCTCTTCTTCCTCCCCTAGCTACTCTGTGTATGTGCGTTTTTTTTTTTTTGTTTATCGGTTAGGGTTTTGGTGGTTGTGGAAAGGGTAGGTGTTGATATATATCTTCTGGTTAGGGGGGAAAATATCCCTCTTTAGTTTTGTGGTGCACACGCTCCTCCAGACCGATCTTCGCTTCGGCGTACTCTTCTCCGACGCCGGCTCCGGCACCGCTGACGTCGGCTGCGTCGGAGAGGTCGTCAAGCACGAGAGGCTCTCCGATGATCGATTTTTTCTGATCTGCAAGGGACAGGAGAGGTTCCGAGTACGGCGGCTTGTGCGGACGAAGCCCTACCTGGTGGCAGAGGTGGCGTGGATGGAGGACCGTCCGGGGAGGAGGATCTGGAGGCGCTGGCGGCGGAGGTGGAGACTTGCATGAAGGATGTGATACGGCTGTCGAATCGGCCTCCGTGTCGTCTTCTCAAGGCGGCGACTCCGAAACGGCCGAGGTTTTGTAACAGATCTCCGCATTTCTGCTCTAAATATAGATCTTGTTCTTGATTGAGCTGTTGACTTTGTTTTTAATTGATTGGATCTAGTTTTTTTTGTGGGTGTGAGAGTGGATTTGTTAGTGGTTTGGTGTTTAATCTCTTTGAATTGATTGTGTTCTTTTCTTTCTCTGTCTTCGATCGTTCGATCTATTGAATTCTCTGCTGTTTTGGGGAAAAGACTGGTTTTTTTTTTTTTCGATTGATGTGTTGAAATGTAGGGTTTGTCGGGTTTTTTCGTTGATTGACATTTTCTATATAATTGGAGCTCTCTGTGACTCTGCCCTTGTACAAGAGTCACACGTCACACGTGTGAGAGATCCTAGCCGTTCATCAGTGGGGCCATAGAATGGATAGTGTATAGCTCAAAATCCTTACTTTTTGGATCGTCGTGACCTTCCAGATGATCTCTTCAACGGGAGAAATTGATCCCCTTTTGCCCTCAAAAGCATTAGACTTTGTAGTCTTATCTAATAAATTGAGATTTGGAAGCATGAGATCTAACGCGTGTTCTCATTGTTTTTGCAGCTCTGTGATCTTCTCAAGTCTAGAGTGGAGTCACCTAATTTTCTTGAAAAGCTTGGGAGCATACACATGTCAGTTCCCAACAATATGAATGGTATGGTGCTTGTAGATAAAAAATTGCCAGTTGTTGATATTCAATAAGAATATATTACTTCTATAGTTTCCTATTTTTATAGTTAATAAATAATAATTTTAAGTGCAATTTTGAGATATTTCTGCAATTTCCGTAGAAATATTCATGTTTCCTTATTAAAGTCTATCATGACTAATAAAATAGTAAAGCTCATTAATTCGACCCTTCAGATTGATGGGATAAGGATAAACTCTTGAATCATGATGCCGGTAATGATGATGATGATGATGTTATTTAAAGTCTTATATGGGGGGGTGGTGGTGTGGGGGTGGTGGTGTGGGGGTGGTAGGTTCATTGTTGGTGGCATTTGCTGATCATAGTATGTGTTTTTATTGTAAAAGAAGGTAGTTCATGGGACATGGTTAGTGAAACTGATTTATGGGAAGGATATATTGATGGTGATAATGAATCAGATCAAGATGGTTATGTTCTTGTTGGACAAGAAGATATAGTGGATGGTATTGCATGCTTCATGGCGGCATATCTATTGTCATTAAAACAAAGTAAGGTATGTAATGTTTCCTTTTTCCTCCTCACCTCGAAGTTTTTGTTAGAGTAAGTCTTTCCTTTTCAGAAGAATTAATTGCGTAATCTATTACATTGGTAGTTGATGCCAATAATCACTAGGATGATTTCAGCATTTTGCCTTTGGATGTTTTGGCTGTGCATCCACTTGTTAAAAATTAGATTTCTCAGTGGTAGTGGTGGGTTGTTTTTATAAACAGTTAATCATAGGTTTATATATTGTTGTTTGTTAAAATTTGGTAGATTTTTTTTTCTGGTTGGAAATGCTAGTCGAATTTTCTTTCATGTCATGTAATGCTCTTATATAATTACATTGGGAGTTGATGCCCATAATCAGTTAATCACTAGGATCATTTCATCATTTTGCCTTCTGATGCATTGGTGGTGCACCCTCTCATTTTGCCTTCTGATGCCTTATATAGATTGCATCTGCTGTGTATGTTTGTTTATATTCTCATCCTAGTTTCAAATGCCAGTGCACCACTGAGTTGCATGAGTCATATATGCTTGGTTAGTACTGGCACTGGTACAACTTGACTGAGTTGACTTGGGGCTGATATGGATTTGATTCTGTGTGGTAGTCTGTGTTATTTGGCTAGTGTTTTGGTGGGTGTGCAGGTGGGTGTGTGCACGGTAGTACTATATTATGTCAAGCAGAATAGTTTTTTGATATATTGTCATCTTGTATATGTACAATGCATAGCCCAATCTTTTGTTCTGATTTGGTTTATGCTATGCTTTCCTCTGCTCTCTCACTCTCTTTTTTGAACAGGTGTATAGAACTTGCTGACACTCCAATTTATTGATTTGAGGTACATCTTAATGGGTCTTAGATTCCTACTAGATCTGACTTCTTTTTTTTTTGTCCAACTTTCTATTGATGTTAGTATAAAAACCCTTAGTCCAGATGTTTCAGGCCATGCATTTTATTAACTAATACTATTTATTCATTCATTTGCTACCTGAAATGGAACCAGTGATTATTGGGGTGGGGCTACAAGAAAGTTCCAGCCCTATTAATCTGCTTACCATCTCTGATGGTGGAAGTAATTGATAACTAGGTCTAAGTCCAGGTCCTGTTGGGTCCATTCTTGAATATCACACTATCCAAAGTGGCCGGTATGTGTAAAATGTTGTGTACTACATAAAAAAATTTGTTAGTAAATGTAGTAAGAATATTAGTCTATATATCCAAAAAAAACTCAATCTGTGCAACACAGGAGGCAGAAGGTTAGGAATGCAACTTAGTGTGGTTACTCTCAGTCCCCAGATGAGCAATTGTTTTAATATTACAAGAATTTTGGGAAGGAGCTGAGTAGAGTAAGGGTAAAGGTATAGGCCCGCCGCGGCCCATAAAAGTTAGGATTTATTATATCAACAATGCACTAATAAAAATAAAAGTGGGTAATCAAATTAGAAGCAATGAATAGTTCAATCATTGCCTTTGATCTAATGGCTAGGAACATTTGATAATGCTTTTTATTTTTTATCGTAACTTATCTAACAAACCATCATTTTCATTAAAGGGCAATATTCAAATTACACTTCCTTTATGGGGGTCTAGTATTCAACATTCTTTACTTAGTTTCCTAGAGTTGTCAGTGGACCCAGGTTCAGCCTAAATCTGTTAAGAGTCTGAACCCAATTAAACATAATTCAGTCTACACCAGCTTCCATCTTCGTCTGTAAAAAGGATAAATTCGATTTGGTCAATGCTAGGTGGATCGTAATCTCCTTCTCTCCCTCCCTCTTCTTTTTTTTTTTCTATGTATTAAAAAACAGATGCAATGCTTTTGAGCTTGTTGAGACATAAAAAGAAGTAGACCTACCTCAATATGTCTACACTTTTGGAAGTGTAACAACTCATTAGATATATAGATATTATGGCATCTACTGAGCGGACCTGAATTGCATGTCATCCTATATCCCTACCATGCAGGGCGACAGCAAGGGAGGGTATATTTTCTTCTTCTGTTTTTCAAGTTCGCCTAGTGGCCGAGGGAGAGTAAGGAAACCTAACCCCCCGGGGATCGATGCATGGGTGGAAATGTGAGAGCGGGTGTGCCATGATTCCCAAGAGTATATTTTTCTTTACTCATTGTTTTTATAATACATTTAGTGACATTGTTGAAATCTTTTTTCTTGGAATTTTTAGGTTTCTGATTATGTCATGGGAGATAACAACACACATCTTTATGCCTATTGGGGGGGGGTAAGTAATTAACTTTCTGAAAGAAGTAACTAACTTTACACTTTCTTTAATGAGATATGAGTTCGTGGTCTATATTAGGTCACTACTAAAAAAATTGACCAAGATATGTCGAGCATGGTTTAAACACTAGTTTTAGCAATGGCTTGGATGAAGCAACTCAGGTTGGTAGGTCACTAATTCACCCAGTTGAACCAGTCTGACTGAGTATTCAGCCATACTCACCGAGTTACTCTGCAACATCAAATTGAGTTTCTGAGTTTCTAATTCTACCATAATTGTACATGATGTCAATTGTAAAAATTCCCTACTGCCATTTAATTGTACAAAACACAGAAACAAGTCTGTTTTACTCATATTAACACCACAAATCAAATTACTTTCATGACATTTACAGGCCCCAATACAAGTATCCAATTGAATCCTATCACTACTTTCTTCCCTAACCAGGGCCCAAGACCCTGGCCCTTCTACAATACTTTCATTTACAGAAACTGGTCCCACAGACATCTCATCATCATTCCTCCTGACACAAATCCAACTTTCCTCAGAATCCATTGCCCAATCAAAAATTGCAGTGGATGAATTGCTACTAATCAACATCCGGAATTTGAGTGAAAGCTCTTATACATTGTTCAGAATTTGATTGAAAATTATTGTATTTGTAACATTTATGTTCATTACCTGAAGATTGAGTGCGATTTTCTTGTGATTGAGCTAGCATTATGGCATGGAGATTATTGCGAAGGAGCTTCAACATGATGTGGCACATCCAGATGTACACAAATTATTTCTTGCTGTGTATAAGAGCTTTATGGAGGTAATTTCTTTTAATTTTTACACATTCTAAAAGTTGTTGCTGTCAGAATGTTGCTCTATCTTGTGTGTCCCCATCAATTGTACACTTTAATTTTCTTTAATTTTATTTAAAAGAGGAATGGGAATGGAATGGAAGTTGTGCTAAGAGATGAAGCCCTAGCCATTTACCAGTTCTGTTACAGTTATGCTAAGAGAAACGGAAGTGGAAAATGTGGCTTTGCTTCCCTTTATGTTTTTTTAACCCTTTGTAACTTCCCTTTATCCCCATTTGCTAGTGATGATTTATCCATATTTAGAGGTGTGGTGAAACCAAGACCCTGTTTTCAGGGAGAACCTACCTGGGAGTAGCCACATTTCAATTGACATTTCTATGAGGTAACATTTCCCTGCTTTTATTGATTTCCTTACTGTTATATTGTTGTGCAATGTCTATCTATTGACTCATTCAAAGCAAGGACCTGCTTGTTTAACACGATGTTTTTAAGTTCAATGATATGAACTTTGCTAACCCATTTCATCAATTATGAAGTACTTTTGTCCACATGGATAGTTCTAGCTTCTAAGTATATACTTTTGTTGCATCCGTCATAATCCTTTTTGTGCATATTACAGAGTATAGGACTGTTTCTGGAGTTGCGGGACCACTGGTTATCTTGGAAAAAGTTAAGGTATGCCTCTCCTCCTTCAGTTATAGTTTGTTATAGTTTGTTATAGTTTAAGATAAGGGAAGGACAAAAAAATATGGACAGGAGGTTTGGGTCTAGTTCCCATGCATGTAAATGCATTTTTGTCTTGGCCGATGTCCTCATTGTCAGGCTCACCCAGCTACTTGCTTCCATTCCCTTTCAACACACGCATTACCTTACACACCCACTTGCTCACTTTCTATTCAGTGGTCATTATTTTTTTTTGTCATCTGTACAAGGTCCCTTAAATGATGTCTTACTACAACCTATCTATATCTATGAAACTTATGCCACATTTAATATAGATACCAAAGGTACATCAACCATGTTCATTAAGTTTGCTAGCTTGAAGTATGCTATCTATCTCCTTTACAACTTTGTTTCTATGATTATTACAACTTTGAAGCTTCATGATTTACAGCAGGAGGACTGATGCTATCTATATGTTGAGCTTTGGATACATAAAAATTCCCATGGTGCTGAAGGGTTTTTTTCTCTTTAGGTGCTTCATTATTGGAGTCGTTTTAATGAAAAGGGTGTGAAAATAGGTAAGAGTAAAAAGGAGGAGACAACTTTTTCATTCCATTTTATCCACCTTTCTTCCACATCCAAACAGCCCCATTCATAATGTACCCAATGAGCAACCAGGAGCCCACTTTAGTTACACGTCCCTTTCCTTTAATTTCTGCAGCTGGGCATTTTCTGCATTCTCTCTTCACCAAGTGAGTGCTTGTGGGTGCACCAGTGTCTCCTATTTTGGGGTTAGTCTAGTGGCACAAGGGCTTGGCAGACGGGAAAGCCTAGGTTACAGTTTTCCAAGAATGACATACCTTTTTATCTTTCCAGTCCTTGGCAGACAATGAGTCGGTATATGTTAGGTTTATCAACGTACCAAACGGTAGATAGGTGGAGTTTTCATGTCAGTGAACACAGCTGATCAGCAGGGAGATGAACAGTGATTATGGTCCACCATTTTCTTAGACACCTGGGCATGCATCTGTCTCATTGGGTTGTATGTTTCAGCTGCCTGCATTATTGTGCTTTAATCTAGTATACTTTAATCTACTTTATTAGAGTCACAACTTTGTTGCATTATTGTGTTGTTTCATGGATGGATACTTTAGGTTAGCACTATGTTTTGCATAAATTTGCACCTTTATCAAAAAACTTGAATTTTGAGCCACCTGTTAATGACCTGTGCGCTTGTTAGTAATTTGGTATGCAGGCTTACTTCTCAAGTTATAATTCTTTGATAACAGGTAGTATGCTTCCCTGGGGGCGGTTTTTGAACATTATGTTTGGACCTTCCAATGGTGTTTAATGGTAAATAACTTTTGTGGATGTGTATTTGATGGCTTTAGTAAATTTTGGTTGATGTCATGATTGATTACAATGGCCCCTTTGCCCTGCAGGTTCCTCCTTTTGATCCAATCAAACCTCTGCTTGGTCTTTCACATATCAAGACTCTGACTTTGTCGAGTGAATATCTTGAGGTATAGTTTCATTCCTAGTTATAATAAGTAAATGCAATATATCGTCATTCTTCAAAAAACGAAAAAAAAAAGTTCTCAATAAATAAATGCATGCAATATAGTATAGATGTCACATTTATGTACAGGGAAGAAAGCTCCCAATTCTAGTGTTAAATAATTATATTTTTTTGTTGCGATTTTATACAGGTATGTAACTATCAAGATGGAGTTCCTTTTTGGCAGTTAACCAAGATGACGAAGATGGAGTTGAAGACTTTTTGGCAGTTAACCAAGATGATCACCAAGATGCATGGAGTTACTTGTTTTGAATTATTTTTGTAATTAATTTGAACCGACACACCTTGTATGGTTGTTTTGTAGTTATGTTAAAGCTATTAACTTTGAAGTGTTTATTGTTGAATGATGAATATTTTGAAGGGTTGTGAACTTGGATATTAGAATGTTGACTTGTTGGATATTTGATTTGAATGATAGTTTGCATCTTTTGTGGTATAAGTTTTGTTAATGGGTGTATCTGAATATAAATATTTGAAACTTTGTAAGCAGGTGTGAAATGATAATTTGGGTGGCACAAATATTTTGATTGTATTTTTTGTGACAAAAAGAGTATGTCACCATTGAGTGTCAACCTGGTAATATTATTGGTGACACTCATTTGGTTGTCAAGAAAAATACTTTTAGTGACAATTTTTGTCACAAAAGATATCTTTTCTATGACACCTGTACTTTTGTCACCATTGCTTTTAGTGACACCCTCCTATGTCACGGAAAATCTTTCTTCCGTGACACCATGTTTTTGTCACCGTTGACATCATTTCGTGACAAGTGCACAAATTTTGTCACCATTGACTTTTAGTGTCATGGATACAATGACACCCCATCCCGTGTCACCAAAGATAATAGGTGACAAAAAATGGGCCTTTGGTGACATTTTTTCATGTCACCAAAGGTGTTTTTTGTTGTAGTGGGAGTAGAGTTAATTTAGACATGTTAGATATGGTTTGATTAATTTGGAACACAAGGAAAATAAATTTTGCATAGGTTTTACTTTTACAATCATACAAACATGTCTCCTACTCTTTGGGGAAGCTGCCAGTTGAGAGGCATGCCCTCTAAGTAATGAACTATAGTAACTAATGGATATCTATTTCATCAATGAAGAAGAAAAGGTTGTTTCCAAAAGTTGAAGGTAAATATCCAAAAGGTTCAAGGAATGTGAGGCTTAAAGGTTTCCTTTATACCTTATTTATCAATAGGGACTAGGAAACTAAACAGCAGGGTACTAAAAGTATCCAAGTCCATCTAAAAATAAATAAATAAAAAAAAAGAAAAAAAAAAGGAGTATCCAAGGAATACAAAATCCAAGGTTTTGCCTAGATTATCATGTTTAATGACGATTAGAACATGTAAGAAACTATTGAAATATTTGAAGGAATCAATCTATAAGACCTACAACTATATCCCATGATCTTAGGTTATGTTCCCATTTTGAAATTGGTTGGTGAAAGTTGAAAGGTATCATTCCAAGAATCATGATGCTAGAGATGCAAGAGGCATATAACGAAGAACCAAGAGGAAACAAGGTAACAAGGAGTTAGGAATACTATAATCATGCTTGGCTTTGTGGTTATGACTGTATATCATTTATGGTTACAAGGGAGCAAAGGTTTTTCATGGATAACTATATATTACATGTGGAATTCTGCCGTTAATAACATTTGGTTGTTACCTAAAGGGGAAAAGGATCTCCCATGGAAGGTGTTTAGTATGTAGTTGTATATGTTCAAGTGTTTAAAAGAAACATCAGTTCATTCAGTTGGGTCTGAGGCTTAAGGCAATTCTGATTAGATTGTTCACCGGCACATATATTAAGTTGCTAGTTTGTCAGGATTTGATTGTTCCTTTCATCCCTTCCTCTATACTTTTATTCTCAGCTTATGCCCGCGTGCGCTCACGCGTGTGTGAGGGTGGAGGTGGGTGTTGTCATGGTCTTCCACTTCAGTGGGGTGTAATCTCTTAAGTCCCAAGCCTCTTAAATATTTCATTGAAATATTTAAGAGGCTTGGGACTTAAGAGATTACACCCCCACTGAAGTAGAAGACCATGACAATAGACATAGAATTGGAACACATTGATCAATTAGTTATCCCATCGTGGTCAACACTTAATTAGTGATCCGATCAACCTAGTTGTCAATCACATGCATAGATCTGGCTTTGATATCAATTGTGTGGCCCGACTGCCACTGGGCCCACGCCAGATTGAGCCCGGCGGCGTGCCGCAGATGAACTCCCAACAAGCCTTGATCTGGTGAGTCAGATAAGGATCAAACTCTTGGTGATCAAACTCTTGGTGGTAGAGTTTGGATCAAGTTCAGAGGGGTAGAGTCCGTTGTAGTCGTGACTCCTAGGGATTGCTCTATATAAGGGAGATGGGAACCCTTGCCCAGTAGATCTGAGAGCATTCACAACGAGTTCACAGGTCTACCACATCCCAAAACGCACAAGGTTCTCGGCGAGTTCGGTTCCAACACCCATTTAGGATCAGCTAGTACTTTCAATTGGTATCAAAGCCAGATCTATGCATTTGACGGTTCGGATTTTGCCATAAGGCTGCGGATGGACGGGATCTGTGTCTCCTACTTCGTGGGTTTTATATCGGTGTCCATTCTGTTCTGCAATAGAAGCTAACGAGGAAGAAGACTTGCATTTGTTTGCTTTGCGCACCAAGAGAAAAAGCACACCACGTGTTGCTTGGTTTTCTTTTTCCGGCCTCGGGATGCGCACCAGTGCAAACAAAGCACACCACGTGTTGCTTGGTGTTGCTGTATTTTCTTTTTCCGGCCTCGGGACGCGCGCCAGTGCAAACCTTGCCAAGCTTTTCGCTGCAAGCCAACTTCCGGGCCAGGCTACGTTGATACGACCCGTATTCAGCCCGGTCCACTTCGTTCCAGAGAAGGCTGCTGCAAGAGACACCACCGCGTGCTTGGTTTGTCTCGGTTCGCGTGTCAGAAAGAGGAGTTCTAGCTTCGGGATGCGTGCAGAAGGAAACCTCTTCTTGATTCAGGCACTACATGCCAAGGCGGGTCAGGTTAGGCCGGGCGGATGCCGATCGAGTTGGACCAAGCCCGTTACCAGTGGAGCCCAAAAGCGCTATTAAGAGCTACACGAGTTCATGGGGCTGACATCAGACGCTGGTGACAACGGGTACACGCGGGCGCTATACGGGTGGCTGACGCAGAGGCAAGGCGCTGCTGATGCAAGCGTGGGCCCCGTCAACAGTCAACAAAACCTTTGACCAACCATAACTTTTTCATCCGGATTCGGATGGACAAACGGTTTAGTTGTACAGATTCGTAGTGACGAGCACTACCCAGTATCATTAATAGATTTGGGATCCAATGATCAGACATGTTTTGGACCAGATGCAGTCATTCTTGACTCTTGTTTTTTGTCGCGCGATATCTGGGTCATCTGAGCTCCGATGGACGATCCGTTTGCACCTGCGAACTTTTGGCAACAAGATCTATACAAAAGCAGTGAGAGATTGACAATCCAATGGTTAGAAAAGTTATTGGTCAGCGATCACGGTTAGTGGTATCTTGACTTTTCTTTTATTTATGCGTTGGATATGTCTTATAAATCTGCACTGTATGACCTACTCGAAAGTGATATCTTCAGCGAGAAGTGCCACTCGTGTTGAGATATCTGATGGGTGCTTTATCTTTGAATTGTGCGTTTATTTGTTGTGATAAGATCCAACTTGTATTTTCTTTTGATGAACCCTTGACGATCACTGCGGTATCATCTAATGGTAATTGGGCATTACATTGTGCAGTGGGGGTATAATAATTGATCCGCAAAATATTTGATGTGTGGATCAAAGGGTCGAGAATTTGATCGAAAGAATGTGAGCACAATCCAACGGCACAAAAGAGACATATGATCTCTAGTTAGTCGTAAAAATTCATTAAAACCACTAGATCTCGGATGAAAATAATCTATGATGCATGTATGTACTATTGATTGCCTGATGGATGTGTGATTGACAACTAGGTTGATCGGATCACTAATTAAGTGTTGACTACGATGGGAAAACTAATTGATCAATGTGTTCCAATTCTATGTCTACTGTCATGGTCTTCCACTTCAGTGGGGGTGTAATCTCTTAAGTCCCAAGCCTCTTAAATATTTCAATGAAATTTGAGGCAAGAAATAAAATTAATTTATTTAAGTCAATGGGACAAGAGAATATGACGAAATAGACAACCTAGTGGATCGGATACAAAGGTTATAGTCATATAACGGTGGATCTGATGAAGGTGTAAGAACGGAACCGGTGAATCGATTTGTGGTTTTCCATGTGATCTCAAAGATGGAAATTGAATTCTTTTTCAATCCGGAGATTGTAAGCATCTATAAATATGGAACAAACTTTGTTATGTGTTTCATAAATGATATGAGTCTGAGTTACATTAGACTCTAAAAATCCAATTTGTTATATTTTGGGGATGCTTTACTGATTACTACTCTGTGATGAGTAAAATTCGTGGCTCAGCTGGTGATAGAATAGATAAGGAAATTTGTTCTGAGGCAATATAGTTTTGATTTGCATGCATGGTTGCATTTTTTTTTCTGAGATGATATTTACTTGCTTGATATAGCTTGTAATATTTAAATCTTCTAGTTTTGATTATTCTGTATGTGTTGGATGTGTGGTGGCACACTTATGGCATTGAAAATATGACACATCAACAAAGACAGAATAAATGGACTGGTTGGGATAATACATTTACCTGACCTTGATATTTGTGAGCCACATCTGAAAGGAAAATGATTGACTCTATTTCAGAATAACTAGAAGTGTGGTTGAGTGATATCATACACTCTAAAATATGCTGACCGTTTTATTTATCCAAATTTAAATGGGTGGGAGTGATTTGCTACTTCGATTGGTGACTTTAGCAAATACATTTAAATTTATCTGATTTGATATAAGCTTGATGCACTGTAAAAATGCTTTGAGTGGTATACTGCTGACTCATGGACCAATAGGGTTGAAAAGTTAATGGATGAGATCCGTTAAGTGGGGGAGTGTACCTATGTACGATTCAAGTATATTGTGCATGGAGGAGATAATATATTTATATTTGATTCTGTACACCCTACAGCTAAAATAGTGTGGTTGGAAACTTTTAAATCATTTTTTTCCATATTAACCATACGTATCTTCCGCTGTGTGCCGTAAGGGGAGATATTATTGAGTGCACAATATATATTGAGTCGAACAACTCCTAAAATTTAGACCAAAAGACCCATTTATGAGTTATGGACTGGTGCCAAACCTAAAACTTGACCTATGACATTGAAGGGATGTGTTGTACACAAACTATTGTCGGCCACAATTATAATACCAACTACAAATAGAAACGAAGAAAATCATTTTTTTCGTTGATAAATTGAATCATCCAAAGGGATATCGTGTGATCAATTACAAATATCGGATTATAACCACAGTTCGGAATGTGTGCTTCCTTGTGGATCCCATACAAATCCTAGAGATGCACCACAACGTCTCTGAGGATGGAGGGTGTTACGGAAAGTGGGGTTTTCAACGTTGGCAGCGTTGGAAGTGTAAGTCCTGGCCAGGGCCCACTTGACAATGAACAACCCGAGTTATTGGGAGTCCTGTAGGATTGATAACTTTCGACGTGGTTGGATGATTGGTGCAGTTATTTGGTAGAAATCGTGCAAGACCTTAATCTGTCATTTGCTGTCAATATGATGATTGACTATACACTATAGAAGTGAATATAAAATAAGAACATGGCATGGCAATTAGTCGATCCACCTTAGGATTGAAGGGCTATGGGTTCCTGAAAATAAAATGATAATGACAGATTTGGTAGATAAGCACGATGGGTGGCACAAGGATTTAGAAATGGAAGGATTTGATTATGTGGAGATTATCTCTCCGAGCGTAAATTCCTATCCATATGAATCCTAAGGGCAATGGTTGGTTGTGAGAATCTGTAATTGTACATGGTGAATGTATAGGCTGTGTTCCTAAACGGCGAAAAGTAAGAAAAACTTTACATGTAATCTGCGGATTTTGTGGTGCAAAGATCATGAGGATAAATGTATACAAATTATCTTAACATGAAATTTCACGAGGCCATATGTGAAATTAGTTTATCCCCGACATATGAGATATGCATTTAGGTCAAAGCAGTGGGAGTAGTTATATATTTATCATTGGATGACATATTGATTGTTGGTGGCGAATTGAAAGCAATCTCCAAGCAACAGTGTTGAAGTCTTGATTCGAGATGAAAACATGAGTTAAAGCATGATGTACTGGGCATATGCAACAACCATGTAAGCCGAATCTGGTACGGACTTTGTCATATGGGTCCGAGTAGGACGCTGTGTTAAAACAGTTGGATATGGAGATGTGCAAGCCAATTGACACTCCCATTTTCTTGTGTATGAAATTGTCTAACAATTGGGATCCCATTAGTGAGAAGGACATGCTCATGACCAGAGACAGGCCTTACTCGAGGATAGTGGGAGGTGCATAATGTATGACATCCTCATCGTGCATAAAATGCTATAATTCCGGATTTATGTGACCGGAAATGGATCGCCGTTGGTCTCATAATCAGATTCCTAAGTTATCCGGGTGTGCCTGATATGGCAAGTAAATAAGAGGAATATGGGTACATCAAAAACATTTGCTACACCATTTTTTTTTGTGGCACGGTTGTTGTCTTGGAACTGCATGGTTGTATGGTTGCCTCTTGGGATGATGACTTGGACGAGAGGGAGTCCATGTCTGGTAATATTTAACCCTTTGGCAAAGTTCTTGATTTTTCTGGCATAAAGAAAACAAACATGGTAGCTCTGTTGAGAACAGAAGCTGGGATACAACCTGCAATGCAGTATAAACCAAGTGCCCATCAGGTTGGATCTCTTCATCGATATTTGAAGTTGGTAAGAACCGATGAGCTGGTGCAAATGTTATAAGTCCGCCATCACATCGGTGAATGGAACCATAATTCCACAATCCCTCAAGATATTAAATTGTTATATATGTATACCTAAAACGTGGGAGAAGATGAATCTCCTCGCAAAAGGGTGCATAGATAGTGAACATTGTGATGGATAACTCTAGGCAAGTACCATTTTTGTACCTACTTTTCTGTCTTTTCATCTTTTCTCATCGTGTTTGTAAAACGCCACTGTTGTTTTCATATTGTTAGGTTGAAGCAAATACAAGAAAACAACATTCAATTTAAAAACTTTCTTAGGGTGCATTTGTGCAGGGGTAACTTGCCACGGAAAAGGGACGAGATAAGGTGCCTGAATTTCCGATGCTATCCTCTATCCGTTTGGTGCAGTGACGATTCTGTGGCTCCATGATTTCTGGCGCTTTGTTTCGCCGAAACTTTCCTCTCTCCTCTCTCGTGTGCATCCTGCTCTCCCACCTCCCCCTGTCGGAAAGCAAGTGCTGTAGATGAGGAAATGCATGTTTCCTCTTCCGCGGCGCTGCATTCGCGCTTACAGTAATCAAAACGTTTGAAGAGGATTTGGGGGGGGGGCATGTACCTTTTCGTGCACGACAGTTTTCCATGACATTTTATTTCCGTACTGTTTTCATTTCTGCACAAATGGAAACTGAAGGCTTTGCTTTCTACAGTTTTAGTTTCTATGATTTGGAGCCATGGAACTGTTTTGTGTTTCTACGTCGCGCAAGAGTCTAGAAAATTGTAGAATGTGCTTTCAACTTGGTAAATGAAAGCTAACCCAAAATATCAATGCATGGGATACCACGCCACGTTCCATTTCATCACTCTTTTTTCATAAAATGTTGGTTATTTCTTATGGTCTGGTTGTCGTTTGACGGAATCTCCATCCCTTCAATAAAGTAAATAATCTTGTTAATGAAAATGGTAGAATGGTGGGTTGGGGTTCACTTGAGGAGCATGAATGGATGCTCCTCTTTTCTCTTATAAATACTCTCCTCTCCTTTTTAATTTTTTTAAGGGTAGACATGACACTATCCTTCTCTCCTAGCACGGCCGTAATCATCGCTTGATGCAACCTACTAATATTGCATGCTCCCATGTATATTATTTTCTTATTCATCACTTCTATTTGAATGATGTATGTACTATTGGATCGATCATGTAATTGGAAGGAGAGAAGAAAAACTATGTACAAAATACATCAATTCAATGGTCTCTTGCTGTAAAGTCTTGCCACTTTATGCACGTGAGGTGGCATGTAATATGAGCGGGTTGGACTAAGTAAAGAAGAGCAAAGCATTGGTCGAACAGGCGGCTAGCAAATGGCCAGGTAATCCCGGCAGCTTGAGATCAATTCTCTCTATGACTCTTAATCCATTTTTCCTTGTCCTTGTCCTTGTGAGAAATGATCACGCACAGCCGGTTGGACTTGGACTTTAGTAGTCCTGTCTGAAGAGCTTGCAAAATGATCGGTTGGATCAAAATCCTGAAAGCCCAAATATTGGAATACATAAGATGACTGCTAGGGTTATGAAATGAAGGTGATGTTTGGTCCTTAGCGACTGAAAACACCAAGCCTATGTCATTCAATCATCAAGCTATATGCTTAAGAGGATGCAGGGGCCCGAAATGGGCACGCTGGGTCGACCTGATTAATTCTCCTTTAATATATCTAAGAATTATTTTATTTAATGTAGCTTAGTGTGGTAAGTGAGCCCTATCGTAGATTCGGGCTGCGCCAATTGGTACCAGAGCCGAAGAGCTATCAAGACGGTAGATCATGTTGGGCAGAGGCGTGCCACAATGCCGATCTCGACCGCTCTAAAAATAGGGCCGTGGGTGCGATGTCGAATGCCGTATAAAACATTGAGTTGTGCACCAGTTGGTTTTGGAAGGAATGATAGCTTAGTGGGTGCATAAGATCCTACAAGTGGTATCAAAGCTCCAGGTCACGGGATCGTGAGGGGGGGATTGTCGGGTAGCGGCATGCCACAATGCCAATCCTTGCGACCACTCTAAAAACAGGCCTGTGGGTGTGATGTCGAATGCTATATAAAACATTAATCCTAAACAATACTTTCTAGTATTTGAATAATGCCTAAAATAAAATAGGATACTCAATAATATTAATCCTAAACAAATCAAACCACTAAATCATACTCCTAACTAAATGGATGTCCTACTGGGCTTATAAACTAGGCCCAATGGGTTGCCGACCTATTGTCTGGCCTGCATCAGGACCCTACGGTTAGCCATAGGTAACCGTAGTGTAAAAATGCTAAAAAAAATATTCTGGAAAAGCTACTGTAGAGCATATATACTGAGCAATTGAACAACAGAATTCCTCAGCGCAGCCATGACTCGCCATGAGGCCAACAACTGAACAACCGAATTCCTCAGTGTAGCCAATTGAATCCTATTAATTTTACTACTTGGGTTATCAGTTCCAAGGGTCTTTTTTTTTCTTTATTTGCCTAAGGTCCATTTTACATGAATAGGTTGGCATAAATTGGTATGCACCTTGATGAAGCATTAGCCTTCCAAGACTTGGAATTTCTGGACTTGATCTTGATCTTCCTTGTTGAAACTTCAAGAGGCAAGGTCTTGGATTTAAATACAAAATTGACAACCAAGGAAAGTGCAGATTCGACTATAGCACTAGCACATGGACCCTGACTCAATCTCAGTTCATTGATAAAATGTTCCATAAGTTCAATCAATTTGCAAGTTTACCTTTTTGTACTCCATATAAACCAAACATGAAATAGACCTATAATAAAAGAAAGGAAGTGTCACAAAGGAATACGCCAAAATCATCGATAGCTTAATATATGGCATTCATAGTACTTGACCTGATATTTACATATGCTAAAGGTAAACTAATGGGGTTTATCAATAATCCTAATTTAAGGCATCGGAATGTTGTCGTGATTTTAAGATATACTACGCATTATGGATTGAATTTTGGTAGGTAGCTTCCTACTTTGGGAGGGTCCTATGATGTTATGTGGAACGTCGGTTTCACACGATTCCATGTCCACGAGTGATTGGATATATACTTTTGGCGGGGATGTAATATCTTGGAGTCTTTGGAATAGACAACTCACTCTACTATGGAGTGTGAATTTGGGGCATTTGTAGCCGAAGGCAAAGAGGCATAGTGGTTGAGGAATTTACTTTTAGCAAATCCCAATTTAGCCTACACCAATGCCACCAATATCTTTCCAATGTAATAGTTCTTCTCCACTACATGGGTGTATAGTAAGTGTACATAGTAAGTCTAGTTATATTCGACTAAGATATAGCTATGTGGTTGGATTATTCAAATCCGGTGCGATCACATTTGATTATGTGAGCTCAAGTGAAAACTTGGCAAATCCCTTGATTAAAGGCCTTACAAAAGATGTTAGCTTCTTGCGAGCTTGTCAGTGTTCATATCCAAATCTAGTTCAATGTGCAAAGTATATCATCAATATGTGATCTCTAAGAACTAAGTTTACATTCTTGTTCCCTGAATTAGAAGTAGTGATAGGACCTAAAATGGAAAAAGGAGGGGCAGATCTGAGCTTTTAATGGACCTATAACAGTTTTTCGTCAAGGTATTGATGTTATAAGATGCTTTCAGTAGGCCTCCCTATATGAATGTGGAAGTGGCTATGACAACTTGATTTTTTTTAGGGGTCGTTTGTTTTTTACGCGTGGGATATGTAAATACAATATACACATATAAAAGATGAATATTCAAATTTTAAGTATGTAACGTTTACATATGTGTTTCCTTTTACAACGTTTGTCTAATAACATTATTTTCGCATCATTTACACATGTGATTCATTTTTCTATGTTTGTTTCAATGATATGTGTATATGTAACGATTTTGTAAATGATACCTATTAATCATTAAATTACATTCTACTATAATGATATGAAAAGAAGACAAAAAAGGTCTTATTTATATAAAATTTTCATTTGCATTTTAGATCCTTAAAAAATAATATATTTTTCAACATGAAATATACTTTTCAAAAATAGATATTTCTATTAATGATCACCTTTAAAAAAATACATTTCAACATATATGTTTGGTTAAGGAAATAAGAGTTTGTAGTCGGACAGTTAAGAAAAATAGGATTATTATTAAATTTTTTTATTAATTAATATTTAGTTTAATATTATCTTAAGTCATTATTTGATTTGCATAAAACTTAACCCATGCATATCACCGGTTTTATGCTAATATTAATCAATTATAGAAAGTTCTTAAAATGAGTATTTTATTGCTAAGTCCAATTATATTAAAAGTATCACAAATTTATTATGGTTAGATAAAATTACTTTTATACATTATTTTTGAATGATACCATAATGCTATATAAAATATATTCTTTATTATCTCTTACATTCATTTATACATATTTAAATATTTTAAAAGTAATACAATAATAATTAATTTTAGAAAATTCATTGAGATATTGGAAGAAAATCTAATAGGAGAAGAGAAGTTAGAGAATCAAATTCTGAAAGAATACACCTACAAATTAGTAAATAAATTTTTAAAGTTTTTTTTTTATAGCAAGGCAAGAGATATAAATAGAGAGGTTATCTTTATAAAAGAGGATGAGATGCAGTGAGGGTTTTCATTCATAGGTTTCATCGGTCTTGACTCATCTTTTATTATTATTTTGTAAATGCGTTGGACGAGGGTTTCGAACCCAGAACCTCTTTGATGGAAATGCATCTTTTATTATTATTATTTTTAAATGCGTTAGAGGGGGGTTTCGAACTCAAAACCTATTTAACGGAAACTGCCCCAAAACCAAACCTTCCGCCTCCGACGGGTATTCTTTGAAATCACATGTGGTTTAGTATTCTCTTTTCCCACCTAAACAGGTGTTCAAATCTTGGTGTGAAAATTGACTCATTTTCATACTATTTACTCATTTGATTTACACACAAGATGGGTAAATATTTGTAGACAAATATTACTGACACGCAAATATTATACATACTCACCATTTACATATATAAATGAGTTTAGACAAACGACCCCTTGAAGCATTCATATATGAAACTAGGATATAGCTAAACAAATGACCTGAAATTATTTTGGCTTTATATAAGCCAAAAAGTTGAGAAATCCTGAGTGTGATAGTGTTTTTCGTCTTGCCAGATGGAGTCACAAATTCAACGCTACGACTTTTGGACACTTCAATGAGACTTTGAGATCTTTATCATTAAATGAAGGTTCTAGTCCAAATGACGCTTTTTAGTTATGAGAACAAAAGTCTGAGATATCAATAATAGAACAATTTTTTAGACATGGGGCCATTTACACTGAAAGAATCTGAATTTTTGGCGACGAAATTTTTCGTTGCCAAAAGCCACATTTCTGTCGGTAAAGGTATTTACTGACGAAAAATTTTTCGTCGGCCTGACGTCGGTAAAAAGTTCTCAGCAAAACATTTTCTCAACAAAATTATTTTTCGTCGATAAAATATATATTTTTCCCGTCCATTATTTGACTTTTGCCGACGTTTTTTTTCGTCGACAAAAGATTTTTATTTTTTTTAAGTTTTCCTATTTACTTGTGCCGACGTTTTGTTTTCGTCGGCAAAAGAATTTTTTTTTTTTTATTTTCCTTTTGACTTTTGTCGACATTTTTTTCATCGGCAAAATAATTTTTTTTAAAAATTTTTCATTTTTACTTTTGCCAATGTTTTTCTTTCGTCAGCAAAAGAATTTCATTTTTTTTAATTTTCCTTTTGACTTTTGCCAACGTTTTTGTTCGTTGGCAAAAGAATTTTATTTTTTTTAATTTTTCCTATTTACTTTTAGAGACGTTTTTGTTCGTCGGCCAAAGAATTTTTTTTTAATTTTTTCCTATTTACTTTTACCGACGTTTTTTTTCGTCGGCAAAAGAATTTTTTTTTTTAATTTTCCTTTTGACTTCTGCAAACGTTTTTTTCGTTGGCAAAAGAATTTTTTTTAATTTTTCCTATTTACTTTTGCCGACGTTTTTATTCGTCGGCAAAATAATTTTATTTTTTTAATTTTTCCTATTTACTTTTGCCGACGTTTTTTTCGTCAGTAAAAGAATTTTTTTTTTATTTTCCTTTTGACTTTTGCCGACGTTTTTTCGTGGGCAAAAGAATTTTATATTTTTTTAGTTTTCCTATTTACTTTTGCCGACGTTTTTATTCGTCGGCAAAAGAATTTTATTTTTTTTTTGATTTTTTCTATTTACTTTTGCCGACGTTTTTGTTCGTCGGCAAAAGAATTTTATTTGTTTTTAATTTTTGCTATTTACTTTTGCCGACTTTTTTTTCGTCGGTAAAAGAATTTTATTTTTTTTTTTAATTTTTCTTTTGACTTTTGCCGAAGTTTTTTTTCGTCGGCAAAAGAATTTTATTTTTTAAAATTTTTCCTATTTACTTTTGCTGACGTTTTTGTTCGTCGGCAAAAGAATTTTTTTTTTTTTTAATTTTTCCTATTTGCTTTTGCCGACTTTTTTTTTCGTCGGTAAAATAATTTTATTTTTTTTTCCTTTTGACTTTTGCCGACGTTTTTTTTTCGTCGGTAAAAGAATTTTTATTTTTTTTTTAATTTTCCTTTTGACTTTTGCCGACGATTTTTTTCGTCAGCAAAAGAATTTTTTTTTTTTTTCATTTTTCCTTTTTACTTTTGCCGAAGTTTTTTTTTTCGTCGGCAAAAGAAATTTTTTTTTTTTTCCTTTTTACTTTTGCCGACGTTTTTTTTCGTCGGCAAAAGAATTTTTTTTTTTTTTTATTTTCCTTTTGACTTTTGCCGATATTTTTTTTCGTCGGCTACAGAATTTTTCTTTTAAAATTTTCATTTGTACTTTTGCTGATGAAAAAAACGTCGGTAAAGGTTCTTTTTTTTAATATTATATTTATTTTTCCATTATTATTTTCTTGTAAACCTTTTTATACACCTATAAAAAAAAATAAACATGTTCATACACCTATATTCAACATAAAAAATGCAATGAAACAAAGTTACTAAATAAACAAACAACCATCTCTATTTTTCACTAAATCATTCATCTCATTAAAAAAATATTACAATCAATAATGATACAGTCTCATATAAATGTCCAATATATATATATATATACAAATAAACCGACAAGAAGTCCAACACCCCCACAAGTCTGCAACCGACCCCAAAGTGTCCATCAATCTACAATGACAAAAACAACATTAAACTCTGTTCGATGAATTAAGTTATAAATGAAACATAAACATATATATATATATATATAACTTTTCTTACGTTTTTCTGCAGACTTTTTTCCAGCTTAAGTGTTGACAAACATGCGGCTTTTGTGTCTAATTTGTTAACCAGAAGTCCGATTCACTAACCATTAATTCTAACAAGTTACTTTCGCATTGAACAAGGTACCCGTGCTGATTTCCGGACTGTTCGATGGCCGTTTCATGTTTTAGACCTACGACGGCCTACTTTCAAGACTTAGTGTTCAAAATTAAACATTTTTAGGTCTAATTCTCTAACCGTGAGTCCTATTTGTGAACTATCAGTTCCTATAAGTTACTATACCCTCGGGCGAAGTGTTCGTACTGATTTTCGATTTTTCCTGCTGCCGTTTCCCGTTCCGGGCCCCCAGCGGGCCATTTTCGAGCCTAAGTGTTGGAAAATCCCATGTTTCGGTCGTAATTTTCTAACCAGGAGTCCTATTTTCAAACCATCAGTTCCTACAAGTTATTCTACCCTCGTGTGAAGTGATCATGCTGGTTTTCGATTTTTCCCGCAGCCGTTTCACATTCCGGGCCCCCGGCGGGCCGTTTTCGAACCTAAGTGTTAGAAAATCCTATGCTTCACTCGTAATTCTCTAACCGGGATCCCAATTTATAAACTGTTAGTTCCTACAAGTTACTATATCCTCGAGCGAAGTGCTTGTGTCGGTTTTTAAATTTTTCGACGGCCGTTTCCCGTTCCGGACCCCCGGCGGGCCGTTTTCCAATCTTAAGTGTTAAAAAATAAAATGTTTCGCTCGTAATTCTCTAACCGGGAGTCTTAATTGCGAACTGTCAGTTCCTACAAGTTACTCTACCATCGAGCGAAGTGCTCGTGCCGGTTTTTAATTTTTCCCATGGCCGTTTCCCGCTTCGAGCCCCCGTCGGGCGCTTTTTACACCTAAGTGTTGGAAAACCTATATTTCGCTCGTAATTCTCTAAACGGGGAGTCCTATTTGCGAACCGTCAGTTCCTACAAGTTACTCTACCCTCGAACGAAGTGCTCGTACCGGATTCCAAATCTTTCGATGGCCATTTCCCATTCTGGACCCCCGGCAGGCCGTTTTCGAGCCTAGCTGGAAAATCTCATGTTTCGCTTGTGATTCTCTAACCGGGAGTCCTATTTGCGAACCGTGAGTTCCTACAAGTTACTCTACCCTCGAGTGAAGTGCTCATGCCGGTTTTCAATTTTTCCCGTGGCCGTTTCTCGTTCCAGGCCCCCGGCCGGCCTTTTTTAGCCTAAGTGTTGGAAAATCCTATTTTCGCTCGTAATTGTCTAACCGGGAGTCTTATTTGTGAACCGTTAGTTTCTACAAGTTACTCCACCCTCGAGCTAAGTGCTCGTGTCTGTTTTCAAATTTTACGGCGGCCGTTTCCCGTTCTGGACCCCCAGCGGGCCGTTTTCGAGCCTCTAAGTGTTGGAAAATCTTATGTTTCTCTCGTAATTCTCTAACCGGGAGTCCTATTTGCGAACCTTCAGTTCCTACAAGTTACTCTACCCTCAAGGGAAGTGCCCGTGCCGGTTTTCGATTTTTCCGGGGGCTGTTTCCCATTCTGGACTCTTGGCAAGCCGTTTTCGAGCCTAAGTGCTGGAAAATCTCATGTTTCGCTTGTAATTCTCTAACTAGGAGTTCTATTTGAGAACCGTCAGTTCCTACAAGTTACTCTACGCTCGAGCGAAGTTCTCGTGCCAGTTTCTAGTTTTTCCCGTAGTCGTTTCCCATTCCGGACCCCCAGCGGGCCGTTTGCGAACCGTCAGTTCGTAGAAGTTATTCTGCCTCCAGCAGAACTGACTTACAACAAGGAATCATAACTTCTTTCTGTTTTATGGAGTAGGGCGAATAGAGTGCATGACTATCACTAAATGGAAATCACATACTAAGTGTGAAAAAACAGAAAAACAAATACACAATGAATTCATTTTTCAAGATCTTCATTGATTGTGAAAGCCTCCACAGATTTATGATTAATTAACACTACACCATTTCAGGGCTTTTACAGCGTGAAATGCGCGCCGTAAATGTAGGTTTACGGCTCACAGGGGTCGTGCCGTAAAAGCGCCTGCCGTAAAAGGTTTGAACTATTTACAGCGTGCATATACAGGCCGTAAGTAGGATCAATGCACGCCGAAAATGATGTTGTTAGGACTTTTTGGACCAGATTTATGGCCTATTAAGCAGGCCGTAAATGCTAAACTTTTACGACGCAAACTGAGTGCCGTTAAAGCATTGGTGTGCTTAAGTTTATGGTACACGTAGTACGTCGTGAATACTTAAAACGAAAAATGTTCTACACAGCTTGCATTTGTGGGCTATAAATTGGTTGTGTACAATCTGATTAACGGCTCCAAATGCAAGCCGTAATTGAATATATATATTTTTACGACTTGCAAATGCAAGCCATTAAAGAATTGGCGAGTTTTAATTTACGGCTCGCAAGGCGCGCCTTAATTGTTTTTTTATATAAAAAAAATTTAATTATTTTTTAATTAATAAAAATAAAATCCATATTTTTTTATTGCTACAAATACAAATTAATAAACTAAAATAAAAAATGTAAACCGAATCTGCAAATAAACACTGGACCTGCAGTTAAAAACAAAAACACTGGACTTGCAGTCTATACAAGCTAGATAGGCCATGGGAGAAAAATACATGAAAAGGATCATTCATTCAAATCAATACCAAAACAATGAGGGAATTCTTGTTTGTTCATTTACAAGATTCACACACTTTTCGTCTTCTTCCATTAAGATTTATTCGCAAAGGTACCTACCATTACATGAAAGTAAACTCCATCGTTGTCGTGTCATCATTGAATCATAAGGAAAAAGAATACATGAAAAGGATCAACCATTCAAATCTTCCACACTATAAACATAGCATCGTCAACGTTGCTTACTAGAATCTGGGGAAGCAGAGATTGACAAAAGCTATATGCCCAAATCATCTCAAAAACTCCATATCTTAAATCATGACGAAACGAACACGTCCGGCATATGTATACATCCATTGCAGTTTATGTACACGTCCGGCAGTGATTTTAGAACTCCACATTTTGGGTTTGATCTATAGAAAATGTGCAAAAAATCAATCTCCCTGGGAAACAAATATTTTACAATTGTAAATAAAATACTAGATTGCTACTCACATTGTCAAAGATTGAACAGCTATGCATCTGTCAATCAAAACAAACAAGAGACATGACCTCAAAACTATCATCTAGAGCATGAATTCCATTAAATAAATGAAGACTCGTCCTTAAATCCATGGAAAAAAATAAATGAATTCCATTAAATAAATGAGCACCACCTATGAGATTGCAATTTCACTAAAAATACTTAATTTATATACTACTTCTATTAGTGTCACCTGATACACATACTACAAAATCAACATTTCATGTTCCTGATCCACTGCCTTTTGCTTGGAGTATATGTGCACATCACGGGTAAGATAATACAAAAGGCGTTCTTAATTAATTTTCTCACCAATTTTCTTAATCACCACAATTCCTTGCATTTGCATCCACTGCCAAGACTAGTATACCAAGAAAGAAAGATAACATCCCCATGTTCAAGTTGTTTAACGTTTATGGCGGAGTATTTACACAACTTGGTCAATAACCTGAAACAGAATGTGAAATAAAACAAAATCAATTAATGTATACACATAAAGAGGAAAGATCTATTGCACCAGGCCCTCACCAAATTATATTGCAGCAGTAAACTAGTATCATACTTGTCCTTGGTAAGTAGTTTGTGCCTTACACTAAGAGCACTTTGAGAGGTACAAAACATGTACCCTAAATAACAAGTAGTTTGAATGTAATGGCAGATCAGTAGGTATCCTCTTCACTGTGCACAACATCTTAGAATTCAAAATATTATAAAGAAAAAAATGTTTCAGCCCAAATCAGTATTTGTGCAATCACTGATTATGGTATTGGGTAGGAAGGAAGCGCCCTCTGATGTGATTTATGTGTCCTCTTTTTTTTTTTTTTACATATAGGCCATCGTGATTTCTAATATTCATACAAAAGTCCAAATGATGAGAGGAACGAATAACCATAAATTCTGCCAAACATATTCAAACACCCCACAACCCGGGGATACAACAACCAACCGAATAATCAAATACAGCACTAGTAAAAGAGACACACCTTCACTAGTAAAAGTGTTCACTTACTGAATGAAGTTGAGCATACTTGCCCACCCTCCAAACCCAAATCCTACCACCAAAACCAACCCCACCACAAAGAAATTCATGGAGTACATTCCAGCCCATCCACATAGAAATGATGGTGATCTCTCCACAGCATTCCCAAAATAAAATTTCCTTGCAAATAAAGAAAGTTTTCATACAGATTAATTTGTAACTAGAGTAGCAATCAAAATATGAAATAAATACCATGCCAACAATCCTTGAAAAGATCCAATCCATACATTACAACAATCTCAATGTTGGTGAGGATTTCATCTGAACAACATGGGTTTGCTTTTCAACCTTTTCCCCCAACAAAAGTTTGTTTCAATCTTCTTAAACAAGCAAATCTTCTTAATTTGACTACTACCATATATGAACCAACAAATGTGATGTGGTGTCCACTTCTTTAATATTTGCACATATTGAAGACAAAATACACGACCTCTTTGTGTAGTAAAGAGTTACAGTCAACAATAAAAGGGCAGAAACTCAAATCTGCCTGTAAAATTGTGACAATAATTTACTAAAATCCAGAAATAGAAAAACACATACATGCACACTGCAAAAGGAACATGTCTCAAAGCATACTAGTCCAACATCACAAGAAAGAATTAGCAATTGGACATCTTCTTCACAATGACACTACTTTTCATGCAAGCCTGATCTTCCAATAAAGTTCATGGATTTAGAGTGAATAATGCAGGACAGCCCTAGGAGTGAATACACGTGCTATGCTGTAGAGTAGTTTCACTAACACAACTGAAAATGATTGTTTATGCTTCACTTCCACAAGATATAAAAACTATATGCACTTGTTCGCTTCCACAAGATATAAAAACTATATGCACTTTCAAAAACAAGTGTCAGTGGTTATAAAGGAAATCTGACTATACCACCTCTTTTGATATGATGGCCAGCTCGCCTAGCGATTATTATGTCGGTTACTAATATATATAGCGATTATTATATTGACTGATATAAAAAAATATTAACCGATATAAAAAACCTTGACTGAAGATATTATATCGGTTATATTAAAAACCGATATAGGGCAGTTTTTGTAACCGATATAAAATGTCCTTTTTTTAGTATTGATAGACAGAAACAGAGAGAAACAGAGGGAGGTATTGAAGTTTTGGTGTATGAGGTTTTGAAGGAAGATCTGATGAGTCTAGAAGAGGTTGGATAGATATAGTGAGATGAAATTGCATACCCACATAAGAAACGCATAGCAATTTTTTTAGCAAAACCCCCAAAATTTCTAAATTAAAGAAACCCCAAATCCAGAAAGTCTACAAAATCAGCCCTAATTCCCATCTTTATCCATATATTTGAGAACCCCAAAAATCAAAAGCATGAGACTCTACCTTTGGATTTTCACAGTGAGCAAAGAAGGAGCCAGAGAAACGAGAACCCTCTCTCCTATCTCGAGTTGCAGTGAGGGTCGTCTTCAATGGGGCGGAGGAACTAGCCTGGGCCAGGGGGTTCTTCTCTGATGATGATGCAGAGAGGAGGGAGAGAGGCTCTTACCTGTGAATGGGATGAGTTCTACACGTGGAGGGAGAAGAGGGAGAGATGATGGGGCTCTGCGCTGCTGGTGGTGGTGGTGTGGTCTGCGCGTGGAGGAAGAAGGGGCGACGGTCCGCGGGCGTGAGAGAGATGAAGATCAGAGAGACTGGAGAGGGTGGTTGCCTCTGAGATGGGTCTGCGCAAGGGGTTGCGAGATGGAGAGAGAGAGGGCCGAGATCGAGAGGGAGAGGAGGTGATGGTGCTGCGCCTTGGTTCCATTGTGAGAGAGATGAACGAGGTCTGCGTGCGAGGGAGATGGAGGAGCACAGGTCTCCTGGGAGATGGAGGAGAGGGCTAAGGTCGTGAGGGAGAAGGAAATGGAGGGATGACTGAGAAATAGATGAGGGATTGAGGGATTGTTGGGCGAGAGAGGGTCAGATAGATGAGGGATTGAGAAGAGGCGAGGGAACTGGAAACGATATGCACTTGAGCAGGCGCGGGAAATGGAAAATGAGGCGGGCACGGTGGAATGTTATTTTTGGGGCTGAATTGATTTTGAAGGCCCGAGTAAACTTTTATTCTTCCAAAATAAAAATAATGAAAATATAATTTTTCAAGTTAAATAAATTATCAAAATTTGGCAAATTGACATTTGCCGTCGATATAGGTATTTCGCCGGCAAAAAATATATCCTTTGCCCGCGACACAAATATTTTGCCTGTAAAACATAACCTTTGCTGGAGAGAAAGAGAAAAGCACGCAAGAGAGAGAGAGAGTGAAAAGAGGGGTTTCAGTGGCGGGAGAGGGAAAAAAATTGGGAAATTTACCGACAATTATTTTTCGTCGCAAAAAATAGAATTTCTCATTGGTAAAAATTAATTTATTTTTTTTTTGAAAAAAAAGTAGAAAAGTCTACCAACCTTTACCGATGCTTTATATTAAACGTCGGTGATAAATTTTCCGACGCTAATTTTCGTCGGTAAAAAAAAATTTCCGACACATTTTGTCCGGGGCAGACACGGGCGAGGCAAAATAGGAATTGTTGCCACTAACTCTATTGGTGGTGGCAACAAGTAAGAAATAGCCACAAAAACACTAGCCGCGGCAAAAAGTTTGACGCTAAAAGTCATTTTTTTGGTAGTAGAGCAATGGGTTCTCAGTGAGTATCGTGAGAAGAAGGTGTGCGAAATTTTTTTAGTGTCAAGATTTAGGTTCTTAGTGGGTATCGTCTATCCCTAATTTGGGGTTAAATTTTGGGTGTAAAAAAAAAGGGTGCGAAATATTTTTGGAATATTAATTTGGCGGGTTCCTTTTTTTACGGCATATGAAATGTGGGCTGTGAAAGCTGATTAATCTTACAGCTTCTCAAAGCAGGCCGTGAACTTAATTTGGATGGCTTGGCCTTTTACAGCGTGCAACATGTGGGCTGTGATACCCTAATATTTTTACGGCTTGCGAATGTGGGCCGCAAATGCTCAATAATTTACGGCGTCCTAAATGCACGCCGTAATTGATAAGATCTCACGGCGCGCAAAATGCACGCCTTAATAAAGAGAAGAAAAAGCCCTTTTGCGGCTCGCATTCCATGCGCGCCGTACTATTATATCATTTACGGCTTGCATTCAATGCACGCCGTAAATGACACGCTGTAAAAGCCCTGAAATGGTGTAGTGTAATGAACTCAACAAGCATAAGCATTTATTCCTCACTTGAACACTACTGGAAAACAGAACATGATCAATAGCTTAGTCTATAGCATAGGTTTCTAGTAGCTTAGTTTGTTAATGGCTTAAAGGTCTATTTGGATGCATGTTCCATGTTTTTGCACCTTTTCACCACATCTAAACAAACACTTCTACGTTTCCTTTCTAAAACGCAGTCCCCTATTCAAACAAGGAGAACAGACAAGAAGAATCAAATTAAACATTCAAAATTTTCTTCAATATCATCATAAAACAAAACATACCAATAACTTGTCTTCAGTACATCATAAAAAAAAAAAAAAAAAAAAAAAAAAAAAAAAAAAAAAACATGCACAGTAACCCAATTGCAGGAAAATCAAATAAACACAATTCAAAGATAAGAAGGAAACAAAGAAAAAAAAAACTCAAGATCATCATCATCATCATCATCATCCTTACCATCCAAGGTGTGACATTGCATAAGGTAGGCTAAGAACACCAGCCCCGCCCATGGCAGTGACATTGTGGAAAGCTGAAGCTAAATACCACCACTTCGCATTCCTTGAAGAAGTAATGGGAAGCCAATCGTCAATAGACTTTTCATTGTCGGATCTCCCATCGACCTGTGCACCACTAGTCATCTTCACCAAAACCAAAAATCCACCACCAAAATGCTCTCAAATTGATCAGAAATGAAAGAAAACCAATCCCAGCAGCAGTATATATATATATATAAGTAGCAGTTTCCTTCCATTCAATGGAGAGTTTATGGAAACAGCTAAGGCAATTAGAAGAAATGGAAAGATACAAAGGTGACAACTAAATACTTTATATGAGCAGTAACTACTACAAATACATGCATTGTATCTTTGGCAGTTTTAAAGATTCTTATGTGGCTGGTGTTGAAATTTGGAATGAAAGGTTGAGTAAACAATTTCCTCCAGAGAATCTCTACTGAATCAATGGGCAGTCAACAAGGATCCGGATCCTCTGATCCCATGGGATGGGGCATACATATTGAAAATCTATAAAAAAGAGTGATCTTGTCCTGCGTGAGATGGCAACGATTGGGCCCCACCTGAGGGCTATCATGTGAGAGGTGGGGATCAAAAGATGCAGGTGGGTCCACCCTGGATATGAAGTTTTAAGTCATTGCAAAGACCTACTCCCACAAGTGAGGAGTCACCACGTTTCATAGTGAGGAAATCTAGGAATGGCAACACTCCCTTATTTCAGGGCATTTAATTTAAGAACTTCCAATATTCTCTTAATTTAAAATTTCAAATGTTTGAGAAAAAAAAAAGAAACAATTCATGCTCCTTTAAAAATCAACAATGACTGGCCAGTAGCTGTTTGAGCATTTGACAAGGCAGATAGTTATATGTTCCTTTGTGCTTGGGACAGCAAAGAAATTATTTGGAATACTGTCTTTTTTCTGCATTTTCCTACTTCATCCACCACTATTAAGTAATTCATCACCGATTGTCTCCACTATCATCAAATTGTTGCGATCTACTGCATGTTTGGTTAATCAATATTCAATTCTTAGGAGCGAAGCAAATCCTTTCTATCAAATAGCGTAAATATGAAGCGTTAAAGGAAAAGACCCACCGCCACCTAATAAATAAAATCGTAGTTAACTGATGGTCCACCTCAAACCCTTCATTTCTTACCTAAACAGTACTTCTTCATAAAACCCCTTTCGGCATGAACTCCTAAAAATTCAATACCAAGTAACACAAATGAAAATGCACCATTGGCACGCACCCAAATCCGTCCATTCAAATTACATTTCCAATCTAAATACTCCCAATCAGGAACAAACAGAACAAGTAAAAAAATTGCACCAACCAACCTGAATAATCGGAAAAACCAAAACCCATCTCTTCGTACACACATAAATCAGTCAAAAGAGGCTATAATCATACCATTACAATAAATTTTATAGCAGCAACAAATTGAAGATAAAATCAAACAACCCAAGATAATTATCAACAAATTATAGAATCCAATCGAATTCAACAATAGCAGAAGAATGAATTCCAACATACATGATAATGAACACGCATTTCAATGTCGTGATTTGGGCATTGATTTGTCACGATGGAGACAAAGCAGCATCCAGTCTTTGAAGGTGTGATTTGGGCATTGATATGTTGTGCCAACCCATCAGAGATCCCAAGGCCACTAAAAATCCCTGAGTGCAGAAAGCTTGAGACCAGTAGCTTCTTCATTTTTGCCGTGACATGTACTGGGCAGATCTGTGGGGATCTTCAGTTGGGTTTTCAATGAGATGGGTTTCGAAAGATAGGCTTTGAGAGAGATCGAGATGGGTTTTGAGAGATAGGGTTTTGAGAGATATGGAGTTTTGAGGGGCGGGGTTTGAGAGAGATGGAGTTTTGGGAGAGAGATGGGTTTTGAAAGAGGGTTTTTTAGAGAGATGGATTGGAGAGCGAAATCCCCAGGGCAAACCGAGAGCGAGGCGGAGAAGATAGATGACTGGAGATGGAGATTGGCATAGCAAAATCGAGAGAGATGATTGGAAATGGAGGTCGCCAGAGCAAATCGAGAGAGAAGGGTTTTTTTTTCAACTGAGTTTGGAGGGCAGAGCGCGGGAGGGGACGAAGCGGGCGGCGGAGTCGTCGGAGTGGATGGGGATAGAGAGGAAGGGGAGGGTGAGGAAGATGCCGGAGGTGCTGCGCGGGGACTGGGAGTGGACGGAGGCGGCGACGAGAGGAGATGAGAGGAGACGAGATTCACGGGACAGGGAAAGAAAGAAATGAGTGAGGGATAAGAGGGATAAGGGCAAAAGGGGAGGCGGGATAGGGAAATGAAAAGGGGAGGCGGGAGAGGGAAATTTTGGTTTGCCGACGTTTATATAAACGTCGGTAACGTTTATATAAACGTCGGTAAAACTTTTTCCAACACTAGTTTTTGTCGGTAAAAGTCTCTATTTTTAATTTTTCTAAAAGTAAAATTAAACTTTACCGACTTTTACAGAAAAACATCACTAAAAGTTTATTTTACTGACTTCATAAAATTCGTTGATAATAGAATTCGTCAGTAATAGTCTTTGATATTTATTTTTCTTAAAAATGATGTTAATAATAAAAAGTGGGGTTTCGGTGGTGGGAGAGGGAAAAAAATTGGTAAATTTACCGACGATTATTTTCGTCGCAAAAAATAGATTTTTCGTCAATAAAAATTATTTTAATTTTTTTAATTGAAAACAAGTAAAAAAGACTACCAACCTTTACTGATGTTTTATATTAAACATCGGTGATAAATTTTCCGACGCTAATTTTTGTCTCCTTCTCCATTCTTTTCTTTCCCTTCTCTTTCCTCTACTCTTTTACTCTCCCTCAGAACCACCCACTGCACTGCCATCACCACCCGGCTTGCATAGCCACTGCATTTACCTTGCACCACCTTCGGAGATAGAATTATAATGGTAGAATTTAAGTTCATCATACGACTTCAAATTTGATATCTATTTAAAATAAAAGAAGTAGGGCAAGTGTACAAGCTTGACAGTCACGTATGGACCAAAAGTTTGTCCTATGACCAAATTCAGATTGAATTGTTTGAGAGTCAGTTTCTTTCCTTTTATATATTTCATTTAGAATTTAAAAACAGATGACATGGGAGGTACACCTAAAAACTGAGAAGATGATGCATCTTCTGGAGTTACCTGCTTATATTTCTTATAGATTTGCTTGGTTACTATGTTCTTGGATTCATCATTAATCGACATGGCATTGCACATCTCAGCCCGGTACTCATCATAATGAGACTCCCATTTCTTCAAACAAGCGGCTGAAACTATTGGGCCAAAATTCATATTCCAACAACTACTAGCACCGGTTTTTTTCTTTTTCTTTCTAAGAGAAGAAGGCCATAAATCTAGATCTAGATCTCAATCACATTCACACCACATCCTTCAAGGCCTCACTCTATCATCCATGTCAGCAATAGTTTTACCGAAGTAAAATAAAAATCAAAAAGGATTTTCTAACACTTAGGATAGAAAAACGGCCCGCCGGGGGTCCAGAACAGGAAACGGCCACCGAAAAATTTGAAAACCGACGTGAGCACTTCGCTCGAGGATAAAGTAAATTGACGGAACTGACGGTTCGTAAATAGGACTCCCAGTTAGAGAATTAGAAGCAAAACATAGGATTTTCCAACACTTAGGTTCGAAAACGGCCCGCGGGGTGTACGGAATGGGAAAAGGCTTCGAAAAAATTGAAAATCGACACAAGCACCTCACTCGAGGCGAAATTAACTTGCAGGAACTGATGGATCGTAAATCGGACTCCCGTATAATGAATTAACCCTTAAAATGTTGGATTTTTAACACCTAGGTTCAGTTTGGCATCTCTACTTTTCTCTTCTTATTGGCTTAAAATTAATGGAACCTGGATTTAGCATGTTTGGATGAAGCTTCTACTGTGTCCATTTCAAATGGCACTAAGACAAACATTTGTGATCCAAACCGTTGATCATGTTAGGGGGGGCTAAAAATGGCTATGATACCAAAAGTTTGGATCATTATAGATTGTGATGTATTGATGAAAACGTACAGACCATTAGATCATCATTTATGGAATTTTGTACGCCCTATTTTCGCAATCCAAATTTTTAGTCCTCTTCAAAAGGTCATATATAGTTATAGGTCCCAACCCTAAATGTTGATTCAATATGGATCATGAAATATATTTGAAATAAATATCAATCGATGGATTAATGCATGGTTACTACAGTGCATTCACGAGTTAAGACATGCAGTCCATTTTTTCTACATTTCCGAACAATCTGGATCTCTAATGCAATATATGGACCATAGACCCTCTTTATATGGCAAGTAACGTTTACTGGATCAAATTCCAACGATTGATCCTTCATGTATTATGAGATATTGACAAAAAGGACCCAAGGATTAATGGTTCAATTTTAATTTTTGTGGGCCACTTTTTCCCGATCTAAACCTGAAATCCTTTTTAGGAGGTCAACAATGATTATCTGGTCAAACCTTATCACTTGATTGATCATGGATATAATTATTTTATTTTAAAATGAATATAAAAATTAATAAAAATTAATAAACAGATTTACCGACGTTTAATTTCGTCGGTAAAAGTAAAAAATAAAAATTTAAAAAGATATTTACGGACGTGTTTATTTTCATTGGTAACATGAATATAAAAATAAATGAAAATTAATAAACATATTTACCGACGTTTAATTTTGTCGGTAAAGGTAAAAAATAAAAATTTAAAAAGATATTTACCGACGTTTTTATTTTCATTGGTACAATTAATATAAAACTAAATAAAAATTAATAAATATATTTACCGACGTTTGTATTGTCGTATGTAAAATTAATATAAAAATAAATAAATATTCAAAAACATATTTACCGACGTTTAATTTCGTCGGTAAAATTAAAAAAGGAAATTAAAAGCATATTTACCGACGTTTTATTTCGTCGGTAAAATTTAAAAAATAAATGATTTTTTTTTTAAATTTAAGAATGGCCTTTGCCGATGTTTTATTAAACAACATCAGTAAAGGGTGTACTTTTGGCCACGTTTTTTATGAAACGTCGGTAAAAGTCTGTACTTTTACCGACATTATGAAAAACGTCGGTAAAGGGTGTACTTTTGGCCGCGTTTTTTTATAAAACATCGGTAAAAGTCTTTACTTTTGCCGACGTTTTGAAAAACGTCGGTAAAGGGTGTACTTTTGGCCACGTTACGAAACGTCGGTAAATGTCTGTACTTTGCCGACATTTTTAAAAAAAACGTCAGTAAAGGTCTACCCTTTACCGACGAAAGTAAAAACATAGGCAAAGGTGTACCCTTTACCGATGAATTTTAAAAAACGTGGCTAAAAAACGTGGCTAAAAGTGCAACTTGTTGCAGTGTAATTAACAATTCTTTAGATTGTGGGGGTCATTAACAATTTTTCTAAAGTATGGGGGTCTTTTGTCATTTTTCAAAATAGTAAGAATCGAGATGCAATTCTTTAGACTTGTAGGGTCTTGATGCACTTTTTAACATTGTGAGGGGTTTATTTCTTAATTTTAAGATTCTAAGGGACTATTTGAAACTTTTGAAAGTTGTGGGGATTGTTAAAAATTCTCAAAAATAAGAAATCCAATGTTTTGGAACACTTATCATATTATTCATTTTCCATAGATAGAATGTGTTGAAAATCGCATGGGAAATAACCCTTTTGAGAACTCATTCCTTGTTTGGAAACTTTCTGGTGACTTCTTGAATATATTGAGGAAGTAAGTGTTTGAATTCGTTTCGGAAACTATCGGAATCGGCGAATGTGGGAATCAGTGGATCCAGCCCTTTCGTAACCCGAAGGGGACGGGTAGTTGAAGCAAATACGTATAAAAATCTTGGCGAATATGTCGTTATATAAAGGTTGAAGCAAACACCCATCAAATGATTACATTTTCATTACTCCTCTGTCAATAACCCTAAAGGGAAAACAGTCAAGGGAGTTAACTTCTCTTGTGGTTTTTTCCCTTTTAAATAGAAATAGAAATGGACAGTAGAACCCATACAATAATATCTCTGTTACCATCATTCAACACACGTGACCCTTGAACTACATTTGCTAATACCACCAAATTAATATATGGTTTATTTGCGTCAGTAGAATGACTGAGTATGGGATCTCCATCATATTTCACTATGATGGAGAGTTTGTCTTTGGCATTGTACGTCCGGTCTACAACGGTGGAAGACAGAAGATGAGGTCTCTACCTAAGAGCTTAACATATGGCATGTTGTTGAATGAAGCCATTGCATTGTCTAATTGGGATGCAAATATCGAGGATGTAAGCATGAAATACCTTCATCACAATGGACTCGTTTTTTCATTGATTAGTTTGGAAGATGAAAATGATATTGTGGGAATGTTAATGGCGTCTGGAAGTGAGCCAGATGGGCTACATGTGTATGTCAACAGGAAACTTCACGCTGAAAATATGAAACGTGAAGGCTCTAGGTACGTATCTATGTTCTATTTTTTTAATATTTATATAGTTGCATTTGTTGTGCCTAACTTTAATTCTTGCCCATGTCTTGTAGAGAAAGGGTTAAGGTTGGCGGTCTAAGTGCCTGGAAGAAAATGTGCAAAGGGATTTGCGAGATTAAAAATCCTACGCCTAGCCTAGTATATCCCACCGTGGATATTCGTGAAGATGTTGATATGCATTTCTCTACTGGATTGGATTCTCATGCAATAGATCGTTCTACAAGAGCTGGTTTTGATGCGGATGGTATAGATCCCGAGGCTGTTGATCCACATGATGTTGTATGTGCGACTGTTGATATATCAATGGTTCGTGCAACTCCCTCTTGGATGATGGTTGGCGGTAATGAACAAGGAGCTGAAACCATTCATGCTGTGAATCATTCACTTGCCATGGAAGATGTCAATTTTGTTGGTAATGACCGAGGAGCTGAAACCATTCATACTGTGAATCATTCATTTACTATGGAAGATGTCAATTTTGGCGGTAATAAACAAGGAGCTAAAACCATTTATGCTGTGAATCATTCACTTGCTATGGAAGATGTCAATTATGTTGGTAATGAACAAAGAGCTGAAACCATTAATGCTGTGAATCATTCACTTGCTATGGGAGATGTCAATTTTGTTGACACAATGGCCCCTCAAGATGTTATAGCCGAAACTGGTATGAACTCAACACGAGAAATGTGGATAGGGCGTCAGTTTCCTGATCGTGAAAGCTTCAGAAGATCTCTTGCGAAGTTTGCAATTTATAACAATTTTACTCTACGACATGTGTCGACCAAAATGAAAAAAATCACAGCACATTACAGAGATGATTGTTGTCCCTGGCGTATACATGTTTCCATCATTGATTCAGGCCCGAGTTTAAGGTGCGGACTTATAGCCTAAGGCATTGTTGCTCAAAACCAATGATGGGAATGACACATCCCCAAGCTTCCTCGAAACTAATTGAAGAGTTCATTGAGGATAGAGTCCGATGCAATAACCACTTGAAGACGAAAGAAATTATGAATGAATACCAAAAGGAGTTTGGCACCCGTATAACTTACAGAAAAGCACACATTGCAAAAGAGATGGCGTTGCGTGTAGTTCGGGGATCATATGAAGAATCTTTTAAGATTCTACCTCTTTATTATAAAGAATTACACATGACCAATCCAGGTACTGTGACTAATATCGACACGACAGTTGAAGACAGGATTAAAAGACTCTTCTTGGCTTTCAGTCTTTGCATCCGATCATTCTATTTGTCGCTGAGGCCTATGATCGCTGTTGATGAGTCACATCTTCGGGGCAAGTATCCGGGTGTGCTGCTAGTGGTTGTCACCTATGATGGTAATCATAAGATATTTCCTATAGCTTTCGCCTTGGCTGAGGCCGAGCGTCGTGACAGTTGGCAGTGGTTCCTTGCCAATCTAGCTCTTGCATTAGGAAGTCTAATGAATTTGACTATTGTGTCTGATCGACAAAAGGGCCTTGTCCCAGCATTGGCCAACACCATTAAAAGCACGGTGCACTACTACTGTTGTCATCACAGTGCAGAAAACATTAAATCGGCCTTCTGTGATCGTGCCACTGTATTGAAATTCTGGCAGGCTGCCAAGGCTTTTAGACCATGTGAGTATGAGGCTGATATGAATGACATCCTGTCTATAGACCAAGGGGCGCCCACTTATATCAATGCCATTGGAAAACAATGTTGGTCAAATGCGTATGTTGATGGTCAGCGTTATGACATGATAACCAGCAATGCTGCAAAGTGTACGAACGCGCTTTTAAAGGACATTAAGGTGCTTCCTATTACAAAGCAAGTCGAAGAAATTCATGCGAAGTTGATGGAGTTCTTCCAGAGAAGACATCTTGAGTTACTCAATATTACTTTGCGATTAACGCCCTATGCAAAGAAACTAATGAGCCAAGAGGCTCAAGACTCACGCCGCGTGCATGTACGTGTTGCCAGGCTCGTTGAGTTTCAAGTTCAATTAGCACAATTTATAGATGTTGTGGATCTTGAACAATAGAAGTGTAGTTGCCGTAATAATGGGGATTCCATGCTGTCATGCACTAGCAGCAATGAAAGTTAGGCACCTAAATCCATATGACTATGTTGAGGATTGTTACCTAACAACTACTTATCGTGCTTGGTACAGTGAGGTCATACATGCCACTCGTGATAGCAGACAATGAGAACGTACATCAAATGGAATTGTCTTGCCTCCACGTGCTACCAAACAGCCAGGGCGTTCAAAGAAAAACAGAATTCGTGTCGAAGACAGAAATCCAATGTATTAGACATAATTTTGCTGGAAACTAAGTAGAAAAGGTATGCACTAGTGTTGTAGATTTCATCGGCTTTAGAAAGTTTCTTCATCTTTTTATCCTTCTTCTTTGTTGGAACCGCTGCGAAATTGGCCTCCAACCATGTGAATTTAATATTTATCTCGTTTACATCGGCACCTTGAATGGGGGCCTTGCCAAGTAGTTCAAGACACACTTCACTCACCATTGATTTCGGGAAAGTTCTTCCGGTAACAATTGGGCCATCAATGGGTAGCCCATAGATATAGGCAATGTCCTCAAGAGTGGTAGTCGCCTCACCTGATGGGAAGTGGAAGGTGTTAGTTTCAGGGCGCTATCTTTCTACCAAGGCCGTAATGAGGGCATGATCTATCCTAATATGTTCCATTTCCGCCAAATGATGCAACCCCGATTGCCTTACGTAGTCCTTTTGGGTTTCATTTAGCACCCATGAATCTTTGTCCGGGTTCATTGGTATGCATCTAAATGTACCGAATTCCTGTAAGACATTTTCAAGTGATTATAGTTAAGAAAAGGTAAACTCAATAATATATATATATATATGAAAGGGTGGCTAAGAATATACATGTCCATGGTTTATGGCTTCTAAAATATGATTGACTTGATCGTATAGAAGCCTATTTCCTACTCCCTTACTTCCAACCATCTGCAAAAACAAATAGAGTAAACATAACTAGAGAGAGATGTAAAGTTAACTAATAAGGAAATTAAAAGCAGTGAATTGCATAGCATAAGAGAACATAGACTTTTAGTCCTCAAATTCTTGCTTCCCTTTTAGTAGTCTTTGAAATCATAGAAACATTTATCTAGGCCTGTATGTATGAATTAGAATCATAGAAATATTTATAAATTTAAATTTAATGGTTGGAAAGACTGAATGCAACCTTTCCCACCGCATCCTCTAAACATTTCTTTGTAGCATGATTCAATTAACGTGAATAGGTATTGAAGTTCGTTCGAATACTCTTATTTGAATAACTTTCTTTACAACCCTTGTACTACTACAATGATTAATGATGAAGCCATTACAATGGAAACATAATGAACAAGAAGAACAATAACAATTATAATGGTCCAAAGAGTATAACTAAATAAAGATGGGAAGACTAAAGAAAAGGGAAACTATGTCTTGGATGCTGGATGTTTCCATTAAACTGTGTCTTTAACTTATCCCAGGTCTACCAACCAACTTGTAGAAAAGCTCAAGAAGTCACAATTCAAAAGAAGGGAAAAGCATAGGCACTTGTGCTCTATAAATGCTGTGGTAGAATTAAGATGGTAAGATATTAACCCCACACAAAGTAAAAGCATCAGAATCATATAAAAAGTATGCCAAAAAACAACTGTCTTAAAGGTCAACCAATTCTTAGTGCATTCCGAGTTACTTCTTTATCCAAGTCTTCCAACGTATATATCAGTGGATTTGCAATCAATCTAGGTCTTTGAAATTAAAACTTTAGTTGTAGTTGCATTTGTATCCGATTAAAAACTTACGAGACAGAGAACAAAATATGAAACAGAGGTATGAGATCCTTATACCCACTGGCCAATACAACTAAATAAGAGAAGCCACCAATGCACAAACCCTATCAATCCTTTGTTTGGCTAGAGCATCCACCATGTCATTGGTGGATCCACTAATTTGACAAAAAACCAGATGAGTATAGGTTGATAGGAACTTGATCTCATTGAAGTGGAACTGAAATTGCCAATGCTTTGTCTTGCATTGAGCAGTTTTCCTACCATTTAATTTTTCAAAGAAGTAAAAAGGCAGCGGCATAACTTAATTATATATAATGCTATTTGTGTATCCATATGCACATACAAGCACATTTTCTCTACTTCTTTTTAGTTGATTGTAATGGCAGAAAATGTTTGTAGAAAGGGTTAGTGGTCATTGGAAATGTCATTCTCAATGACTGCAGTTTCTAGGCAGAAAGAATGCTCTAAACCTGAAATTATGAAAGTGATGGGCATGATGGTTGATGTCTCCCTATTTCAGTAGCAATGAAGTAGTCCATGACTGAAGTCTCTGCATGTCCACTAGGGTTGACTACCCAGTCGAGAATGGGGAAAATGGAAGGACTGAGTGATGGGTTGATTCAATACAAAAATCATGTATAATGCATAAATATTAACCATTTTAGGATGTGAAGTAAATGGATAGAAGATGAAAAATCCCAGTTAATCATCATTTTGTAATACAAAAAAAGAAAAGAGACAAGAAGAATACCGTCACCTGATAAAGATGCTGGAATCTTGATGCTATAATCTAATAGGTTGGAAAACAACCTTTGGGACCACTTGCTCCACCTTTTGAGGAAGGATGAAAGGAAACCACCAGGGAAAAGGGAGAAAGTGATGGGAGGATGAAGGGAAAAATGGGGACTGGGGTTTCGGTGGGGTTTCCTGATAAAGGTGCTGAAAATCGTGATGGTACAATCCAAGAGGTTGGAAAACGACCTGGGACCACCTGCTCTACCTTTTGAGGAAGGAGGAACGGAAACTGCCAGGGGAAAGGGAGAAGGGGATGGGAGGAAGGAGGGGAAGATGTGGAAGTGGGGTTTCGTGGGCGCTTTATGGGGTTGAATGTGGCGACAACGTCGTCACATGTTTCGACCATTAATAATGGGGACCACTTAGTGGCATTTTTACTAGTGACCCATTTTATGCTTAGTGGCCATCTAGGGTCCTTTATTAGGTAAAATCCTCAAACATCAAAGAACAATAAAAAAAAAAAAAAATAGAGCTACCCACATTACATAGGGTCAACTGAAATAGATATTAGGTGTTACTTTAAGAAGCTATACCTGCGGGTCAACTATAGAGAACTTTTTTCTTTGCTAGCTATATTCATTTGCACATTATTTTTCACCTTTTATCCATTTTCACCATTTCCACTTTTATATGAAAATCATATAAAAAATATCAAGTCCCACTAACAATATCCATCAATCATCCAGTTAGTGGTGGGTGAGTGGAGTAATGATGGTTCCATATGGTGTTGCCCCTTTTGCATTTGCAATCAATTCGGCATATTACAATCTCTTTCAATGGTCCCTTACTCGATGGTGTCCTTATGTTTTTTGCCATAGATGGTAGATGGTATCCTTAAATAGATATCCCATTGTCCGCAGCAAAATTGTGGAACCATGGTGTTGGTTGATTGATTGGTTCATCATATGCCCTGTTTTGTAGTCCCATCTGTTATCCCGCCACAAATTATTCCTCTACTATATATTGTACCTCATCATGTGCTCGCCCAAAGCTCCGAATACAGTGTTGGTATTAGGCAGGCCACTGTCCATAAAAACACACCAAACTTAATATTGAGGCCTACTTTTGTAAGAAAGTAGCCCTCAACCCACTCATTGTTGGAAATAGTCACAATATCTCGTAATCACATTGTGTGGGGATATTTCCGAACTCACCGGATGACTGGCCGGATGCTATCTCATGCTCCGGCGCCAGCTAGGCCATCTCGGCAAGGCCCGTCTCAACGTCCGCCAGTTCGGCCAAGTGCCCCACTCCGGCCAGAGACTCATCTCGGCACCTTGCACGACATTTCCACCTTGGACAGGACGCTCCCAGCTCGGCTGAGCTCCACCTCGGCCAGGTCGTCTCCAGCTCGGCTAGGGACTCCTCCCCGGTCCTCCATTTCGGCGTCTCTGCAAGGGCTCTAACCAAGTCAAGGTCCTCTCCGACCTCGACTCCCCGACCTCGGTGAGGATGCCAGGATTAGCCGAGGCAGGGCCTGACAGCTGTCCACCCTTGGACACTTGAGCACGCTATGGCCCGTGCGACAAGACAAGGGGGACAGCCCGTATCTCCTGACAGATCGCCCTCCACAGCTCCCAAAGCGCCAGGATATGGCCTAACGGGACAGGACAGGCTACGACGGGACCAGACAGGCTACGATGAGACCGCGCCTCCCTAGTACCTGACAAAGTGGGCTATGACAAGACAGCCAACAACCCGTTTGCCTCCTCCTCCTCTATATAAACACAGCTACCCCTCCAGAAAAAGGAGGACGCCATTACCACTCTGGTATGCCATCTTCTTCCCCAAAAATCTCCTCCCTCTGCTTAGTTCATACACTAACTTAGGCATCGGAGAGCCCTGCGCCGCCCAGGCCAGGGTCCTCTGACCTGCATTTCTCCTTCCTTTTCTCAGGCTCCAGGCACAGGCATCGGTGTCCCTAATCTCACTCGGGTAAGTCCTCTAAGGCACCCCCCATTATTGTGGGTCGTTATTTTTTGCACCTACAATTGGCGCCGTCTGTGGGGAAGCAATATCCCAGCCTTCCAACCTTCTCCAAATCTTTCCAAACACCATGCCTCGAAGAACCAGAAAGGGAAAGGAACCTATCGCATTGTCGACACAACTGCCGACGGTCCCCCGCCGAGAGAGGTCAGGAGCAAGATCTGGCCAAGCAGGCGACCAACAGCAGGATACTCGGTCGGGTTCATCCTCTAAGGATTCGACCTCGACTCTACCCCCCGAAAGACGCGCCCTGAAGAGCAGAAGCAACCGGGCCCGGGAGCAGTTCAACCTCCGCGACAGCGATCATATCGCTTCCAGCTCAGCGGATATCTCCAGCTCGCTAGTAGCCCCCAGCTCTGCAGGAATCTCTTCCAACTCGGGGGCAGCTAGACGGAACTTTATGTCACTTAGCTTCCGACCTCATGCTGGTCCGTCCACGTGCTGGTTTCCACCTCACGCTGGTTTCGGCCTCATGATGGTCTCGACCGCATCAGACGACCTCATGCTGGTCCGTCCACGTGCTGGTTTCCACCTCACGCTGGTTTCGGCCTCATGATGGTCTCGACCGCATCTGACGACCTCATGCTGGTCCGTCCACGTGCTGGTTTCCACCTCACGCTGGTTTCGGCCTCATGATGGTCTCGACCGCATCTGACGACCTCATGCTGGTCCGTCCACGTGCTGGTTTCCACCTCACGCTGGTTTCGGCCTCATGATGGTCTCGACCGCATCTGACGACCTCATGCTGGTCCGTCCACGTGCTGGTTTCCACCTCACGCTGGTTTCGGCCTCATGATGGTCTCGACCGCATCTAACGACCTCATGTTGGTATCGCCCTCGTGCTAGCTACGCGCTTCACAGGTTTGGCCTCATGTTGGTCTCGGCCAGTGCCATCGAGGCTGCCTTCGGGTTCTACACCCAGGTTTCTCCACCTCGGCGAGTGCCAGAAAGACAAGTCACGGGTTAACAGCCCTGGAAAAGGCCTCGAGTTTGGACACTCGGCCAATTCCTAAACTCAGGGTCTTCACCCATCTCCAAGGGTTAACAGCCCTGGAAAAGGCCTCGAGTTCGGACACTCGGCCAATTCCTAAACTCAGGGTCTTGACCCATCTCCAAGGGTTAACAGCCCTGGAAAAGGCCTCGAGTTCGGACACTCGGCCAATTCCTAAACTCAGGGTCTTCACCCATCTACAAGGCTCTACGCCCTGGAAATGGCTTCGAGTTCCTACACTCAGCCTTTCCTAAAGCCCCGTGTCTTGGACACACTCCGGCTCTACGCCCTGGAAACGGCATGGAAGAGTTCCTACACTCGGCCTTTCCTAAAGCCCCGTGTCTTGGACACACTCCGGCTCTACGCCCTGGAAACGGCATGGAAGAGTTCCTACACTCAGCCTTTCCTAAAGCCCCGTGTCTTGGACACACTCAGGCTCTACGCCTTGGAAATGGCCTGCAGTTCCTACACTCAGCCTTTCCTAAAGTCTGGGTTCATACGCCCCTAAGGCCATCGCCGCACTCACACTCGCCTAACCGAGTCCAGCGGAACGATGGATCCACCTCGGCGCAAAGCCAGCCATTTCGGCCAAGGTCAGATTCCTGAAGTCAGGGTTTTTACACCCCTCAAAGACCGTTGCCGAACTTATGCTCATCTCCGACCCACTGTCGCAGGACAGTTCGTCTCGGCCAAAAGCTGGCCACTTCGGCTAAGGGCAGCTCTACAAGATTGCAGTAGACTGTTCCGTATCACCTCCTCGGCCTCATGCCAGTTCGCAGCTCCACAGCAGCGCCAGACTCCAGTACGGCATGAAATCCTTCCTCCGGCTCGGCAGCAGTGCCAGTCTCCGGTTTCGGCCTCATGCCAGTTCGCAGACTCCAGTACGGCAGGAAATCCTTCCTCCGGCTCGGCAGCAGTGGCAGTCTCCGTTTTAGCAGCCTCCTCATCAGCTTGCTTCCTCAGCAGCAGCAGTAGCAAGATACTCCTAAATAAATGAGCCATCTCCCTTGGCTTTCAGCAACAATGCACTCTCCAGCTCGACAGAGGCATCTTGTTACAGCTTCACAATGATGCCAACCTCCAGCTCCGGTTCATTGCCAGCCAGTCATCCTCCATGATACTTACCTTCTGACCTCAAGAGAGCAGTCTATCGAGCTCAGAAGCTGGGGGGCTATTGTGTGGGGATATTTCCGAACTCACCGGATGACTGGCCGGATGCTATCTCATGCTCCGGCGCCAGCTAGGCCATCTCGGCAAGGCCCGTCTCAACGTCCGCCAGTTCGGCCAAGTGCCCCACTCCGGCCAGAGACTCATCTCGGCACCTTGCACGACATTTCCACCTTGGACAGGACGCTCCCAGCTCGGCTGAGCTCCACCTCGGCCAGGTCGTCTCCAGCTCGGCTAGGGACTCCTCCCCGGTCCTCCATTTCGGCGTCTCTGCAAGGGCTCTAACCAAGTCAAGGTCCTCTCCGACCTCGACTCCCCGACCTCGGTGAGGATGCCAGGATTAGCCGAGGCAGGGCCTGACAGCTGTCCACCCTTGGACACTTGAGCACGCTATGGCCCGTGCGACAAGACAAGGGGGACAGCCCGTATCTCCTGACAGATCGCCCTCCACAGCTCCCAAAGCGCCAGGATATGGCCTAACGGGACAGGACAGGCTACGACGGGACCAGACAGGCTACGATGAGACCGCGCCTCCCTAGTACCTGACAAAGTGGGCTATGACAAGACAGCCAACAACCCGTTTGCCTCCTCCTCCTCTATATAAACACAGCTACCCCTCCAGAAAAAGGAGGACGCCATTACCACTCTGGTATGCCATCTTCTTCCCCAAAAATCTCCTCCCTCTGCTTAGTTCATACACTAACTTAGGCATCGGAGAGCCCTGCGCCGCCCAGGCCAGGGTCCTCTGACCTGCATTTCTCCTTCCTTTTCTCAGGCTCCAGGCACAGGCATCGGTGTCCCTAATCTCACTCGGGTAAGTCCTCTAAGGCACCCCCCATTATTGTGGGTCGTTATTTTTTGCACCTACACACATTATGCCAATATATACCTCAAAACTTTATATATTAAGATTTAATAATCGTGTAATGTTCTGAGAATCATATATGGCGTACACACATAACGTAAGAACAAAATTCGATAACATTAGCAACTAGATCATTGCCTCATGTGAGAAGGATGCTTTCATTCGATGGCCTCTCTCATGCCTCGATCAAGATTGCAATCTGACAAGCTTAGGCGAAAGAGCGAGACCCGTCTCCTGCTCAATGAATGGACATTGACTTCATAAAGCCAAGGACCTTCCTGTGTAGCTACTTACCAATCACAGGAGATCTCTTGCAAACATCTTCATTGCATCCTCATCAACCAAGGTTTAGGACAAGGATATCTGCTGAACACTCACCATCTAGCATTCAGAGATTCCTTAAGTTCTCAAAACTAGAAGTTGATCTCACGCTGTACTCTGCAACGAGCTTTGCAAACAAAGATGACTTATTTTCTAGCAATTTGGCTGGTGAGTCGTATTCTGCAATCATGCCTGCTCATATACAAAAGAAAACCCAAAGTATATAAATAAATAAATAAATAAAAATAATTGCTTAAAAAAAGGATAAAAATATGGAAAAAGAATGACAATGAGGCATAAACTAACCATTATCAAGAAGCAAAATCATGTCACTGTCAAGAACAGATGTTATCCTATGTGCAATTGTGATGACTGTAGAGTCTGAGAACTGTCGCCTCAATGTTTGTTGAATGAGGTTATCAGTTGCAGTATCGACTGAAGCAGTTGCTTCATCCAGCACCAAGACCTTGCTCTTCTTTAATATCACACGACCAAGACATACAAGCTGTCTCTGACCCATGCTCCAGTTCTCTCCGTTCTCAGTCACTGTAGTTTACAGTGAGTAGTATATTAGACTGTGGCCGAGGGTAATGCTAACAATCTCAGGTTTGTCATTCCCAAGGGAAAAAACTGATGCAGGTTTGTAATCAATCATGGAAACTAAGAAGGGACAGATCACCAAGCAGTAATTATCCCTTGTCTGGAAATGGAAATAACTAATAATTGAGGGTTAATTTGAATAAACACATGCAAATGGAAAATGGCAAATGGTTAAGCATTGCAGAAGAATAGATGGATATGCATTTTCTTTGGAATTTTCAGCCACTGTGAAATTGCATTTAGATTATCTCATATATTATGTGATATGAACCGGCTGAAAAGTAGAACATAAATCTGTCAAAATTCGAGGATGGACTAAACCTACTTGTGTCCAAGGTCGAGGATGGACTGCACCTCCTTGTGCAAGCCCAGATTTTGGGAATAATTTTCTTCCCTTCTCATTAATTAATCACTAATATATAGCTATTGCTGAATACATAGATAGAAACAAATTGAAATCGATCCCTATAATCAAGGATCATCCCTACAATCAAAGATATCACTAACTAGGCAAAAGATTTGCTGATAACTCCTACTATATCATACCACCTAATTAATAAGAACGAGACAAATCTTATCTAAATCTTGCAAAGCACACCACCATTGGATCGCCCCCCCCCCCCCCCCCCCCCCCCCAGTAGACCGTTGGCCCAACTCATGACTTAGGCTCAAGCCTTATCATGCAAGGGAGTTGGGTTCTTATCGTTATGTTGCTTGACTTCTCTGCCCAAAATCAATATCAGAAAATGGATGCAGATTTCCATCACCCCAAAAATGCATGGCAGAGAAGATAAAGCATTATGCCATAGTATTCAAATTAGTGTTAGTACATAAAAAATACACACTAGATGAAGTCCAAAAGGATATGGATTTTTTTCTCAGTTAAAGCCACATGGGATATATTTCATAACTAGTAAGTACCCAGCAGTGACAACCATAGTGATACTTGATGCAAATGTGACGAATGGGGTCAACTGAAATAGATATTAGATGTTACTTTAAGAAGCTATACCTGTGGAGTCAAGCTTTCCTTCCTTCCTCCTAACCTCTTCTCCAAGTTGACACTTATCAAGAGCCTAAAAACATCAAGAGATGCATTAAGATCACAAAACACAAGCATTCAACAGTCATGAAGTGTAAATAAGAGAAGCCTACTGCATCAGACACACACAATACTTAAAAGTTATTAGGATCACCATCCTCTTCCATATTCAGCTACTGCATTACAACTAGAGCTTGATGACCAGACCAGACAAACAAGGCTCGCTTAAGTCCAAAACCAATGAATTAATCAAAACGAGTATGAACAGCCAAAACCGCCAAGGACCACAGATGGTTGGATCAGTTGGACCCGCCATTAAAAACTTTTACGTAGTTTCTTTATTGTTCATCATTTTTTTTATATCATCGTTGAACTGGGTTAAACCAGGTTGGATTAGTTTGGACAGAACCACCCATTTCAGTTGGATCTCTGGTCCAGTCATAAAAACATTGATAAGAACACTTTTTGTTGCTTGAAGTTACTGGAGTTACTATTCTCTTCCACATGGCGCAGCAGCATAGGTTGAGGTTCTAACTGTTCATTTAACAGGTCTGACAATCCTATGATGGATTTGTTTGCACCCTGAAAATAAGATGGAACAATCCCAAGCTCAACTGGAGGGATTTTGGAGATAAAAAGATGGTGAATGAAAATTTGTTGACTTGTATCTAAAACCATCCATTTGCTTTCCTCAAAAGAGCTCAACCCAAATGGTTAGTAATGTCCGAACAGTGTAATTCTTAGTTTGCTTAACCAAGGTAAGAGCTACTCTTAAGGTCACTTTGGATGTCATACATCTGTATATGATTGAATCTTGACCGTGCAAATATCATAAGCAGGAAAGCAGAAACTTCATACCTCCCAAATCTGTTCATCAGTGTACTCTTCTAGCGGGTCAAGGTTGCTCCGGATGGTCCCCTCAAACATAGTCGGGTCCTGCGGGATGATACTCAATCGAGATCTTAGGTCATGCAGCCCAATGGTTGAAATGTCAATGCTGTCTATAAGAATCTGACCACCAGCAGGATCAACAATGCGGAAGAGTGACTGTATGAGAGTAGATTTTCCACTGCCTGTCCTTCCAACAATACCAGCCTTCTTCCCTCCAGGGAAAGTGCAGGTAACACCTCTCAGTACAAGAGGCAAATGGGGGGCATACCGCACCTGTTACAACATTATAGAACTTTTAGACAGAATCATCTACATGTTATAATGAGTAATATAGGAACCACCTAATGTCTAATTAGATATTTAAAAATCTATCAGTATAATGTAAGGAAAAAGAAAACACCACACAAGGCACGGAGCCATGAATATTATGTTTCAAAAGCATCAGCAATGCCTGACAGTACCTGGAGATCATGAATACCAACTTCTCCTTGTGCCGGCCAGTCATGGCCCGGCCTGTTATTTTCTATAACAAGAGGAGGTTCACTAGGAATGCACATATACTGCAATATCCTCTCAACTGATATAATCTTGTTCTCAAGATTGCACAGATTCCATATGAACCAGGCTTGTAGCATGTTCAGATCAAGTCCATAAGTCACAGCTAAGCCCGCAATACCTGACAGAGAAAAAGGAGTAAAATTTGTGTTCTCGACATATGTAATTAACAAAAATATTTAGAAGGAATTCACAAAATCAGCATGATGAGTACAGCCACCACCTCCCGATTAATATAGCGGAGAAGGAATTCACAAATCTTTTAGATAACTTTACCTGGATCAATCACTCCCTTTGGCATGGATATCAAGAAAACCAAAGAAAATGCAAATGTGAGGGATGATAACATATCTAAGCGGACGCAAAGCCATTCCATTGCACCGGCATTATGGAACTTGGGTCGGGAATACCCATCAGTCAGTTGGGAGTTTTTGTCCAAAAATCTTGATTCCTGGTCAAAACTCCTGATTGTAGTTGACCCTGATAAAGATTCAGCAAAGTGTTGTATACAGGGAGCTTTACAGACTCCAATAAGTCGTGCGAGCTCTCGTGCTGCAGCTATGTAATATTGCTGCCAAACAAGTGTAAGCAACACATTGATTTTTGTTAGCTGATAAGCAACGCAATTGTTTGAAAATTTAATGATTTCAAGAAACATTTAAAAATTCAAAAGCATATACAAGTGAGAATGGATCAAACTGAATGACGAGTCACTAACAAACAACTTTTCAGAACATCTTCAAAAACATCTAAAATGATTTAGAACTGCCGACAAATATGGGAAAAACACAATATGGAGTGACGTTTCTTGTAATGTGAACAAAAGAAGCATCACTCCATATACCGAATATTAGGTTCCTTCTCTAAACTACTTCATAATCTAATATATCAGGTTATTATATTCAGCTCAGTAGTTTAGAGAAGGAAACCTGGCATATTCAGTTCATACTTCCACTCAAATGCGTCCTCAATGGGTGATTTAAACTGTATATTCTACATTCTTTGTTATTAATTGACAATGATATCATGTCTTCCTCAACTACTTGGGGCTTGCTTTGTGAGTTCAAGATGCATGCTCTCTATAACTATCAAGTCTTCCCTAACTACTTTAATCAAGGCCTTTACTAATATCTATTACTTATTTCCTATGATATAGTTTATTGCATCTAGTTTCTAAAAATTGCTAACTTGAATAAATGTAAATATAATATATATATAGAGAGAGAGAACTCGGAAGATGTAACTAAAAACTGGTTCAATACATGTTTATCAAGATCTGCTTTTCTCTCTTTCTTTTTTTTAAAAGGCCACATCAATCAAATCCACAACCTAGCGGTCATAAGAAAGAGCACCTTCCAGTTGTGCTACAGGCTCTTGCCCACCATTATCAAACTCATACAATTACAATATGAAATGATTGATTATGGAAAATGATTTTTAATCTTAAGCATGGTGTTCTTTCCAAAAAAAAAAACAAATTAAACTTGAACATGACATTATGATACAGAAAACTAAGACTCTCTATATATATATACATATATATATATAATGCTGCCCTATAAAAATCTAAAAATCTCACAATTTCACAAATCAAAATGTAAGGTTTTAGCTATTATTTGACCATACAAAGTGATCAAGTTTTCAGAATATTGGCTCAACCTTCAATGGTGTTTCAACTAAAGGCATTGGATTGTGGATGATGAATTCAAGAAATAATAACCATTACCTGATACCAAATGCAGACTGAAATTACGGGGATAAAAATGATGAAAACCTGCCATGCAACTTGGGACATCACAGTGATGATTCCCAGAAGAGTTATGATTGAAAAGGCAAATGACCCTATTTGAGAGGGAATTTGCAAATCTACTGCACTTTGATCAGTTGAAGCCTGCAAAATAAACAGCGGTTTAATTAAATAAAGTATATTAGCTTTTGAAAAAAAATATATGAAGGACTATCACCATCTTTCAGTAAACAGGTGCTATGGTGGTTAAAATATAAAAAGCATAGAAAAATGGCAACTTACTCTGTTCAGGATACGCCCACTTGGAGTGGCATCAAAGAACGACATGGAAGCGCGGAAAACACGCATGTGCATCTTGTTGAATAATATGGTGGCAGTCTTAAATCCAGCTGTTACCAGAAGCAAAGCTCTTATAAGGATGCAAAGGGAGCTTCCAAGTGCCAAAGCAACATAGACAAGAATGAGAAGGGAGTTTCTAACTGCGGGAGGTGCATCTTTTGAGACTGGAGTGGCCCATGCCATCCAATAATTGCTACCAATCTGAAGAATCTGAAAGAGAATCTGGGCCAGCAATATAACTGGCACAAGTAATCCTTTGTATGAAGTAGTAATATATTTCCAGTAGACTGATAGACCAACTCTGCCCTTCACTCTCTCTTCTTCTTGCACGAGCTGTCCCTTCTGCCCATCTATTTCACCTGTCTTATTGTTCTGATCATCCCTTTTCTCTTCTTCTTTTTGGATGCTGCTTGTGCTTTTTCCAGTATCAATTAAACCATCTTCCAGGCTATCACTTATGCTTTGAGCAGTGTCTTCTTCGGAATCAGGAAACATCCCCATAGAGTCAAGGGCTGATAGAGCTTGGTTATGTGCACTAACCAGCTCCATAAAGTCTGTTCCTGAATTAAGGATATCTTTGTATTTTCCAGCTTGTGTAATCTTCCCGTCTCTCATTACCTGTAAAACCAGAGAAAGTACATTGCTTCCTTTATGTTGCAGATATGATAAGGAATGGTTGCCACACAAAGGAAAATGAAACAGAAGCTCTCACCAAGATAAGGTCAGCTGCAGGTAAAAATTCTACTTGATGGGTGATATAGATCACCGTCTTTGAAGCTAAAAGCCCAAGTATACACTCCTGCCAAAGAAAGATTTGTTATTCATTTGAAAGTTCTTTTTTATATCATTAACAGAACTGTATCACCAGAAAGGAACTTGCAGAAAGTGAGCCAGAATCAGAGTGAGCTTATCTTGTAGAACTCCTACCAAAAATTGATCCTTCATTCTGGCAAAGACCATCAAGGAACTCGTGAAGATTCTAGCAATAGAAAACAACATATTCGGCAGACTCGGACCATGACGCCCAGATACAGATGGATGGGGTAGGAGCATGCAGGGGATATGTTAGGGACAGGGACAAAGCATGTAAATTTTTTTTTCTAATTACAATATGTATTGCCTATTTCGAAGTATCTGGGTCAAACAGCCTACCATTTGGGACGCTGTGGAATTTGAAACCTTCTTTTGGTGGGTTGCTTTTTACTGGTTTTGATTTCCCAAATCAATATTAGTGATTGCAGCAGTGATATTGGTTGGGCAAAGTAAGTCAGAAAAACAATATTCCACAAAACCATATTTCCACACTATTACAAATGCACAGTTGCATAAAATAACATCCACCCTTAGTCAAATGATTGCAAGTTTGAGGTATAACAAAAAACAAGCTTATATTTACCAACTTATGCTGGTAATGTAGCTTATCCTTTGATGAGTAACTAGGCAGAGATAGATTAGCATAACCTTATATTATAGAACAACGAAGTAGAGATCATTAGCAAATATTTATAGTAGTGAAAACACTTATCAATGCCAGGACTATAATCACCACAGTGGAATAAAAAAAATAACAACATTAACACCAGAGGCAAAAGGAGAGTCACCTTAAAGAGATGGGTCCCTGTGTGAGCATCAACAGCACTAAACGGATCATCAAATAGATAGATGTCAGCATCCTGATATAAAGCACGTGCAATCTGTATCCTTTGCTTCTGTCCACCACTCAAATTGATTCCTCTCTCACCAATAACAGTCTGGTCCCCAAAGGATAAAATTTCTAAATCTTTCTTTAGTGAGCAAGCTTCAAGCACACGGTCATACCTTTCTCGATCCATTTCCTTACCAAAAAGTATGTTCTCTTCGATTTTTCCACTCTGTATCCAAGGCGATTGAGCAACATACGCCTTTGTTCCGCACAATTTAATGGTCCCAGATATCTTTGATACTTCTCCTAAGATGCAAGAAAGCAAGCTCGACTTTCCTGAACCAACTGTTCCACATACAGCCACTCTCATGCCATGTGACACTTGAAAATTTATATCCTTCAAAATGGGATTTGGAGAAGAAGGATCCCAAGAGAAGTTCCCATTGCAGATTTCAATGGCAACATCAGAGTTACCCTTTGGAAGCCTCTGAACTGCATCAGCCTGCAGGTCCTCAAGGCAAAGAAATGATGCAATTCTGTCGAGTGAAACCTTAGTCTGTACAACCATTGAAATAGTATCAGGAAGATTATAAATAGGCCCTTGCAATATCCTGAATGTTGCAAGCGTGGAAAGAATTTTTCCCGATTCTAGCGGTATTCCCATCAGCATACATGATACAAAAGTGATCACAGCCACAAATGTAGGTGCACCCCAGAAAGCAAACGTTATCATCGCTGATGTGTAAACAAACTTCTTTAACCAATTCTCTTCATTGTTCCTGAGATCAATTATCTTGGACAAGAATTTCATCTCCCAACCCTGAAGCTTGAGAATTCTCATGCTCCTCAAGATCTCAGATGTTGCTTTCATCCGAACATCTTTCGACTTCATTATCTTATCCTGATACTTCTCTTGGAGCTTCCCCAAAGGTACATTCGCCAACATAACCAAGACACTGGCCGCCAGAGCTGCAACCGAAGCTAACCCGAGATTCTTGTACAAGATCAACAAAGCCAGTGTTACTTGCACAGGGACCAACCATACATCATGCATATACCAACTGAAATCCCCAACTCGTTCAGCATCAACGGTCATGAAATTGATAATTTCCCCACTTGTACGACTTTGCTTCGATTTGCTCGACAATGAAAGACCTTTCTTGTAAAGCATTGCAACCAGGGCTGCTCGGGTCCTTATCCCAACCTGCTGCAATCCAAAGAACCAATGCCTTTGTGAAAGGCATTCGATGAGCTTCGCAATGAAAAATACAGAGACCAAAGCATACCCTTCATTTGCAATTTCTCTTTGGCCGTTGAGGTATTGAACGAACGTATCAATCAAGTATGGACCGACATACGAACAGACAGTGTAAAGAAGTGAGAAAAATGCCGTCAAAAGGTTTTCTTTCCACGCTGAAAAGAGCAGTGCTTTCACCAGTTTAAGAGTTCCCACTCTATCACTACCAGTACTGCTAATTGTATCACTGCTACTGCTATTACTACTGCTACTACAATACTCTCCAAGCTTGTTTTCAAAAACATGGAATATGCTGTTAACGCTATCACCCACTGCGAGCTGGGGAACGTCATCAAGGTCTAGCGTTTTTGTGTTACCAACTTTCAGCAAAGGGGCCATCCAAGAGAATGAAAGGAGGCTTAAAAGACTGGCATTAGCATAAGGAGTTACAATGTCCTTGCCAATTTTCTCACAGGACTTAACATCACTACTACCATTCAAAAGAGGTTCTTGAAGAAGATGAGTCACTTCTTCATTCCTCTTTCCAAACAATCCACTGTAACATAGGAACGAACTCAACAGAACAGAACCAAAATCCAAAACCCATAAATGGGTTGGAAGAATTCCCGGTTTTCTATAGTAAACAAGGTTCACAGTGATGAAATAAAACGATAACAAGAAGTAGAAACCCCACCAAATCCTCAACGAGATTGGAAATCTCCTATCATATGAATGAGAGAAGTCAAAGTGCAAATATGCAGCGATTGCAAACCAAGCAAGGGTTCTACCCGCTAAATCCAACTGAATTACAAGATTTTCTTCAGACCAACCAAATCTATACCAAAAAAAGTAGTTGAAAATACATAGAAAGAGATAAAACAGAGACAAACCCAAGCAAGTGAAAAGGGTTGCCTTATCACAGAAAAGGGCACTTCCTTTCCACCTCTCCTGTGCATGTTCACGACCACCCCTCTTGAATCGCTTGGAAACCCATACGAAGAATAGAAAAGGAATCAAGAAAAGATGAAGAGAGGCTGAAAACCCATGAATAATAATGGGTTTTTTGAGAAAGCCCATGGGTTTTTGCAAGTGGAGAGAAGGGGAGGACAAGAGCATTGACACACCATGTATTGCACTGGCAAGAACACCCATTTGTGGAGATTTTCCACTTCTTTTCAGATGGGTGGTTTTGGTTTTGGTTCTTTGAGTGGAAAGTGAGGATCGGTGTCGTTTATATATGAATGAGTAGGGCAGACTGTGTGTGAGAAGTCGGGGAGAGAGTAAAAAAGGGACAAGGCGGCTTTCTTGGAAATTTGGAATGGGGTGTAGATTACTTGGGGTGCAAGAGAGAGAGACGACCCAGTGACGGAGATGGCATAGGAAGGAAGTAAAACACACAAAAATCGTAGCTTTCCAAGAAGAGAGAGAGAGAGGAATGGATGATTAAATTACACATGCGAATGAATTCGCAGATCCTTGCGAAAGGGATAATTTTTGGCCTTTTTGTTTGAAATTCCTGTGCATTCAGAATTTATGTCCGTCGGGACGATAAAGTAGAGGTGGGAAGGATATAAATGGCCTTTTTGTTTGAAATTCCTGTGCATTCAGAATTTATGTCCGTCGGGACGATAAAGTAGAGGTGGGAAGGATATAAATGGGAAGCTGGCATTGGCTCCTTCTAGGTATTATTCATTTGAGGCAAAATTAGCAAAATGTCACTTATTTAAGGCCCCGAAATGTCACTTATTTAAGGCCCATAGTCCATACAGCTGGACATATTACGGCAAGAGGTCCTGCATATATTTTTTTATGACTAATTTACCCTTTCAATCATTTTAGGCATCAAATTTTGAAATTTCAAATTTCAAAATTTAAATTATTCCTCTTCTTTTAGAGTGGCGCCTTCCGGATCGAGCAGAACTAATAGAGCAACATCATTCCAACCTCCACTATTTATGATTATGACTTGGGTGGAGAAGGAGATTTGTTTAAAGCTCCAGAGCCCATCGTGGATGAACCAATACTAGGACTTGACACATGGCTGCTGCCATGTCCATGATTTCAAATGGAGAAGATGTTATCTATGCGGAGACGATTAGGGTCACTGATATTGAATCAATTCAAAGTGAGCATCTGATGAGCGAGGTCTTTTACAAGTGCAAGTAGGACCTCATGGCAAATTATGCAATAAAAGAACCTTATCCTCCAACATCAGACGTTAAGGTTCCTTCCGCACAGGTTGAGGGGACTTTGAATGAGGAAAAAGATCGATCAGTTTCTTTAGGGCCATTGCAGAAAAGTGTAAGCTCTGGGTCTTTGAGCTCATTGGAGTGGATCAACATTGGATGTGCAATGAGGCCAAGTTTTTTGGATTTTCACACAATGGATCTGGGGGCTGATCTCCGTTACCGCTGCGCGTCGATGGAGAAGGAGGGTCGCCGCCACTGTAGTCGTGCCTTAACCAGAGAGGATCGTGCCTTGACCGGAGAGGAAGAAGACACCGCTGGCCACTGCTGGCAGCGGTGTCTTCTGGTTCTTGTTGCAGAACCAGAACGGGAGAAGAAGAAGAATTTGGGCCGCTGCCACTGCGCGTCGACGGAGAAGGAGGGTCGCCGCCGTTATCGTCGTGCCTTGACCGGAGAGGAAGAGGACCTCTACTGGCAGCAGTGTATTCTAGTTCTTGTTGCAGAACCATAATGGGAGAAGAAGAAGAAGGTGGGCATGGGCTCTACAGCAGTTCCGGGTTGGTTCCAGGTCAGGTTCGACTTGACCCATTTCAGAAGTTGGGTTGTTTTTTTGGCTAGACCCCACCGTGAGATCCGAACGTAGTCGACGGTGCTATGCCATCGCCAAAGAAAGAAGGTAACAGGGTTGTTATATCATTTTTGAAAAATTTATCTGAGTTTTTAAAAATTTATTTGAGTTTTTAAAAAATTTATCTGAGTTTCTAACAAATTTATCTGAGCATTTGGCAAATTTATCTGAGTTTTTGGTAAATTTATCTGAGTTCTGGCAAATCTTTCTTTGTTTTTGGCAAATTTATGTAAGTTTTTTTTTTTTACAATTCTATTAAATTTATGGAAAATCTATCTGAGTTTTTTGAAAATTTTATTTATATTTATTTAAATTTATTCTCATTTTTTTCATTTTATTTGTGTCTTTTAAAGTTTATTTGCGTTGTTTTAAGTTTATAGGTTTGGAAAACATACTTGAGTTTTTGGAAAAATTATCTAAAATTTGAAAAATTTGTTTATCGTAGTTTGGGCAAATGTATTTGCGGTTTTTTAAATTTATTTGGTTTTTTGAATTTTATTTATGTCTTTTGAAATGTATTTGCATCTTTTGAAATTTATTTATATTTTTTTAATTTTATTTGAATCTTTTAAAATTTATTTGCGTCTTTTGAAATTTATTTCCATTTTTTGAAATTTATTTGGATCGTTTGAGATTTGTTTGCGTCTTTTTAAATTTATCTTCGTTCTTTTGAAATTTATTATATTTTTTTTTAAATTATTGTATTTTTTTTGAAATTTTATTTACGTCTTTTCAAATTTATTTGTGTCTTTTCAAATTTATTTATATTTTTAAATTTTATTTGGATCTTTTGAGATTTATTAGTGTCCTTTGAAATTTATTTACATTTTTTGAAATTTATTTGGTTCTTTTGAGATTTATTTGCATCTTTTTAAATTTATTTGCGTTCTTTTTTAAATTTATTTTATTTTTTAAAAGTTATTTGTGTTCTTTTGAAATTTATTTGTGTTTTTTAAAATTTATTTGAAAATCTCATTAATGGGATTTCATTAATTGTGGTCAATTAAATGATAGTTGATCATTATTAATGGGATATCCCACTAATCGAGGGATATGATTTTGAAGAAAGGGTAAATTAGATATTTTATGTCTTCAAATTTAAAAAAATGACCTATCATATTATGAAAAAAGATTGTGGATCTAAGGCAATAAAGTGAAATGTTCAGGGACCCGTCGCCAAATGCCCCTTCATTTTACATCTTTCCTTATTCAATCTTCATTATTAAACCCTGGGAAGAATAACTATAAATTCACATTTGATCTTCACTATTAAACACCGGCAAGAATAACTATAGTTTCAGTTCTTATGCGAACAAACCGCCTAAAAGAGTGCTGACCAGGATAAATCTCTGAGTTGGAGCCGAACTCCACAGTGAAGCCTACTTATAAACAATTTGAGCTGCTCAAGATAAACACCATTCTATGGTATGGGGGTGTCTATAAATTTTACCCCATTATGAGTTCGTCCCACCGGTATATGGGGTTATATGTAAGTTTTACCTTAATATGAGTTAGCCCAAGGTATATTAATCATTTGGTAAAAAATATAATTAACCAATAGGCATAAGATTATGTCAAACACATTATAATGGTCAATTTTATGATGGGACCAACTTCTATTAGAGTGAAATTGATACCCCATACATCGGAAGGGAGTTTATTTTGAGTGACTCATATTTTCAGTAAGTGAACCCCATTGTAGAGTTCTACTCCATCAACATAAGAGTTAAAAGTGAAAGCCTCATCGAGACTCTTTTCAAAAATAAGAACTTGGATGAAAATAATACCAAATACCACTAAAATCAAGTTGGAAAATGTAATAAACGCCTTCTATGAATAGAGGTATAAGTTCTAATAAGAGAGGCTACGAGGAAAATGAAATTATAGAATGGTTCACCAGGTTACTCCATCCATGGGGTGGGTTAGACTTCCTCCCTTGATTTTAAAAGCCAAAACCATCCTAAATAAGATAGAATAACAAGCTAAGAGTTCATCCAAGTATGAAAATCATGCTACAAGTAATTTCAAAGATGTTTGCAAAGCATGATTCAAAGATATGAAAGTGAGAGTTCAACTTAATTGGTATGAATCCTTATGAAGAATCCGAACACAAAAGCAACTCAAAGAAAAATTCATATAATGGATTCAATAAATCACAGTTATCATGCTAAAAAGGAATTTTCCAAACATTATAGTAAAGTATGTAACATATGATGTGGAAACTCTAAAATTTAATGGTTTAGAGGCATCATTTTTTCACGATTTAAATCTAATCGTGAGGAAAAGTCAGATGAGTGTCAAACTTGGACTCATGACTATTCATGGGGGGTAGTGTGTGTGAAAAGACTGAATTGACTCAACATGAACCCCAAGATAAAAAAAAGAGGGGTGGAAAAGTGGGCGCTTTTTAGAGTTCCCTTATTATATATATGGAGATGCTCTTGTGAGAGTTACTCTTACAATATTATTAAAGTAAGGGTGGAGGCCCTCACATTTAGGCTGTTGGCATTGAATGTGGATGTGAGGGCCCTCACCCTTACTCTCATAGTATCATGAGAGTTACTCTCATATGAGCATCTCATATATATATAAATATATAAATTCTAAAAAATGCCACACTTTTAAAACGTCCATTTTTCTGCCCCTCTTTTTATTTGTCATGGGGCCCATGTTGAGTCAATCTAGCCTTTTCACAAACACTACCCCTCCATGAATAATCATAAGTCAAAGTTTGACACTTATCCAACTTTTCCTCACCATTGGATTGAAATCATAATAAAATGATGTCTCTAAACCATTAAATTTTAGGGGCAATGAATTAAATGGTTAGGATGATCTTATGGACTCAAGATTTTACATATAGGTAGGCTTTACACAGATCTTTCCATCCAATGGACTTCCATGATCATCATGTATCCAGTGGGCCCAACTAGTAGGGGCGTTTTCTCCAAAAAAATACGCGGGCACTATGCAGTGCTCCCCATATATATAGGAATATCTATATTACTAAAGGGATGTATAAACTTCATGAGACTTCCTGGAGGAGGACACGTGGCATGTCTTCGAGAAGGACACGTGGCAGCAGCCAGCCTATAATGATATTCTGCTAGAAAATAGAAATTGCTTGATTAGAATTTGAATTATCCTAAAATCTCTCAATGAGATCCCTATTACCAATAACAATTATCCTAAAATCTCTCAATGAGATCCCTATTACCAACCATAATTATCCTAAAACCTCTCCATAATTAGGGCCCCACTTAAAAAATTTTGGTCAATTTTTTAGGTCTACAATCATTTGATCATTTGATCTTTTTAAATCAATTCATGAGTCCCATCCCGCATAATATGGTTTTATGGATGGTTAGAATAGAGATGGTGGACCCCATTCATCTGGGGGTTCCACTTAAATAGGTTATCTTTGGTCAATTTGTGAGGTCTATGATAATTTGATCCTTTGATCTTTATCAAGCAATTCATGGGTCCATCCCGCATCATATTGTTTCATGGATGGTTAGAATATAGATAGTGGACCCATTCATCTTGGGGGTCCCACTTAAATCGGTTAGGTTTGGTCAATTTGAGAGGTCTATGATCATTATCAATTAATTCATGGGTCCCGACCCGCATCATTTGATTTTATGGACGGTTAGAATAAAGATGGTGGACCCCATTCATCTGGGTCCCACTTAAAAATATTTCGTCAATTTGTTAGGTCTACGATCATTTGATCCTTTGATCTTTTTAAATCAGTTCATGGGTCCCATCCCGCATAATATGATTTTTTGGACGGTTAGAATAGAGATGGTGGACCCCATTCATCTGGGGGGTTCCACTTAAATATGTTAGGTTTGGTCAATTTGTGAGGTCTATGATCATTTGATCCTTTGATCATTATCAAGCAATTCATGGGTCCATCCCGCATCAGATTATTTCATTGACGATTAGAATATAGATGGTGGACCCTATTCATCTTGGGAGTCCCACTTAAATAGGTTAGGTTTGGTCAATTTGAGAGGTCTATGATCATTTGGTCATTTGATCTTTATCAATCAATTCATGGGTCCCGGCCCGCATCATTTAATTTTATGGATGGTTAGAATAAAGATGGTGGACCCCATTCATCTGGGTCCTACTTAAAAATATTTGGTCAATTTGTTAGGGACCCCATTCATCTGTGGGGTTCCACTTAAATAGGTTATGTTTGGTCAATTTGTGAGGTATATGATTATTTGATCCTTTGATCTTTATCAAGCAATTCATGGGTCCATCCCGCATTATATTGTTTCATGGATGGTTAGAATATAGATGGTGGACCCAAATCATATTGGGGGTCCCACTTAAATAGGTTAGGTTTGGTCAATTTGAGAGGTCTATGATCATTTGGTCATTTGATCTTTATCAATCAATTCATGTGTCCCGGCCCGCATCATTTAATTTTATGGACGGTTAGAATAAAGATGGTGAACCCCATTCATCTGGGTCCCACTTAAAAATTTTTGGTCAATTTGTTAGGTCTACGATCATTTGATCCTTTGATCTTTCTTAATCAATTCATGGGTCCCATCCCGCATAATATGGTTTTATGGACGGTTAGAATAGAGATGGTGGACCCCACACATAAAGACACCTGGCGCAACGTCAAGCTTTTTGCAATGCCATTTCCGGAGTTACCCTTATCCCCCACTTAAAAATATTTGGTCAATTTGTTAGGTCTACGATCATTTGATCCTTTGATCTTTCTTAATCAATTCATGGGTCGCATCCCGCATAATATGGTTTTATGGACGGTTAGAATAGAGATGGTGGACCCCATTCATCTGGGGGGTTCCACTTAAATAGGCTAGGTTTGGTCAATTTGAGAGGTCTATGATCATTTGATCATTTGATCTTTATCAATCAATTAATGGGTCCCGGCCCGCATCATTTGATTTTATGGACGGTTAGAATTAAAATGGTGGACCCTATTCATCTGGGTCGCACTTAAATACATTAGGTCAATTTGTTAGGTCTATGATCATTTGATCTTTCTTAATCAATTCATTCCTCACCTAAAGAATAAAACATTTGGAAAAAAACATAAAGATCAAATTAGCAACAAAAAAAGTACTCACAAGTTTACTAAATAATAAATTTATTAAAAATAATTCATATCAGTCTGTGCATTTGGTGGTTTCGTGGTTATCCACGGGGTTTTGCTAGTATATATATATATGTGTGTGTGTGTGAGAAATATTCATGTGCATACATCTTTCACCATATTATGGTGAGAGATAATATAGTAGGGCCAACTTTATGATACATCCGAACCATCTACACACATGGGACCCTCTAAATTACATTAGATCTATTGAGTTTTCACATGTCCAAATGGATTGGACCATTGGATGGATGGTTAATTTTTTCCTTTAATATAGAGTCGTTAAATTTGTTGGCCAAGGATGAAGGCCTTAGAGTTATGAGATTGACCCCAAACATGATATATGAGCTCATCCAAGATGTCTATTTACATCCACCATAAGTCCCATGATCTATGGGGCTCTAGGTGGGCCCCATTAAATTTGTCCCTCACCATATATTGAGGGATGGATATACATGAATATTTCTATATATATATATATATATATATATGAATGCATAGGGCATAGGCCTTCACGGTTGGAACCAAGCCTTTAGATCTAAATAAGTTTTATTGTTTGATTATTTGGATATACCTCTTTTATTTGTCCTTTATGGAAAAAAAAATAGAGGAAGCAAAAACCATTCTCATACCATGCAATAATGGACTCCCGTCGAATCTTGGTTGCTCTCTCATTACTTTTCTATTTTTAAGTGTATGTTAGGCTTTGGGGGTTGTTTGTTTTGGGGGTTGTTTGTTCTGTCTTTCTCGTCTCCGTGCTGCCTCCTTTTCTCTAGTACGTGGAATTCTTCTCATTCTATAAAAAAGGTGGAAAAAACAAAAGTTTATGACAGATTATATATAGTCGCAAATATTTTTCTTTCTTTCATTCATGGGGACACTAAGTGGAATAGTTCACCCTCATAGTACCTTTCCGTAAAGATTCACCAAGTTGAAAGTTAATAGATAATCTATAGGAAATTTTATCCTAACTCTTAACTTATTAGCTTAGCTTAGGTTAATAATAGAGGATTTTACTGAAAAAATCCCGAAATATAGCCATTTATTCCGAAAAGTCCTCGCAAATTATATAGTACTAATGAGGTCCTCTCACCAATTTTTTTTATACTTTTTTCTGATCACGATAGCGTTACTCGTCAGAACAACTCCTAATGTCTTCTTCTTCCTCTCATCCTCCTATTTCTCCATCTCCCCCACTAATGACTTGAAATCTTTCCTCGGGAAGCAAATTCCTCACTGAAAATCATGAAGGTATCGTTTGAAAATGGAGAATGCAGGACGACGCTGTAAAAATCTTGAAACAGTAAATGGCTTCCCTTTTCTGGTCATCCAAACAGACCCTTTGAAAGAGTTTTGAAAAGTGTTTTTCATTTGTAAGTATTTGGGAATTCACACTTGAAACAACCAGATTTATGTATCTAACTATTCGATTCAGAGATTGTAACTAGCATTTCCATGGTTCACATGCTCGGATCCCGTCGAATCTGGCAATGGGTTTTAAATGATTACGCTAAGAAATTCAATCTTTCCAAAGAAAATAGAGTTGCAGAGTTTTAAAATCCAAGAAAAACCAAATAATGAACTCTTATTATGAAAAAGTTGGTTATTGAAACACAAAAGGATTGAATTATGAAACAAAACTTTCACTGCAATCAGCCTTCCTTCTCAAGAAGAAGTTGGATTGGATCTCGACATGAGTACCTATTGAATCGGGTGGAAATTGATTTGACTTTTTTTTATGGAAGGAAACCAGATCTGTTGAAGTTGGTGATGGAGGGCGGCCCTATCAAAAAGTGGAGGCGGAAAAGGAAGGTGGTTCGGGCGCTTTTCTGAGTTGGCGGTGGCCGGGCGTAGGCATTGTGGTGAAGAGACAAGTAGTATTAGATTTTCAGAGGGATTTTAGAGTCGGTTCTTGCTTTTTCAGGCCTCGGTTTATTAGTTTCCTCTTTTATTTTCTTCCAAAGTTCTGAACACTCAGTTCTCACGCAGATGGTGTGGAGGAGAGGGAGAAGCATATATTAACATTAGGAGACGCTAAACATTAGGAGATTTTTTGACGAGCGATGCCAGTGTCCCCCTCGTCAAACACGAGTACGCTAGACGTTAGGAGATGCTCTGACGAGCGATGCTAGCGTCGCCCTCGTTAGACACGGGCGACGCGCTCCTATCGAAGTTGAAAAAATAAAATGAAATAAGGCCTGACGGACCTCGTTAGTACTATATAATATTTGGTGACCCTTTTTGAGGAATATACAAATTTTAAAATTTTTTCCATAAAATCCTCTTAATAATATTCATAGTGGTGCTCTTATATAGAAAAGAACATTTATATATATAAGCTCTAGTGCTCTTATACTTTCCATAATTCAATAATGTTGTTGGCCATTGCTACCCAGCTAGTGTTTAGTCAAATTAGATTGCCACGACTTTAGCAGAAAAAAAAAAAAAAAAACGATTTCCATGAATGAATCATTTCGTGAGACTACTTGCTATGAAACTGAAAGGTATTATTCCATAGAGTCAAAACTTATAAAGAAGGTTGTTGAACTAATATTTCGCAGGATAGATTTTGCTATCGAATTGAGAAAAAAAAAAATGTACACAAAAAGCAAACTAGATACTTTTCCTTATATGCAGTTCACCTCTGTAAAGCCCCACTTAAGATGACCTTTCATCAATTTATGAAAGTTGCTAAACTTTATTAGAATGGGTGCTAGTTTAATAACCAATGCAAAGAAGAATACTACAACAAGTTGCACTTTTAGCCACGTTTTTTAGCGACGTTTTATAAATTTGTCGGTAAAAGTTAGACTTCTACCGACGTTTTGACAAATTCGTTGGTAACAGGTAGACTTTTACCGACGTTTTTAATTTCGTCGGTAAAATATAGACTTTTGCCGACGAATTTATAAAAACGTCGGCAAAAGTCTAACTTTTACCGACGTTTTCTAATAAAACGTCGGTAAATGTCCTTCCTAAATTAACTTTATCTTTAATATAGCAGAGATGTTTACCGACGAAAAATAAATGTTGGTAATAGTTTTTAAAGTTTTTATTTTAATTATTTGCCGACGACAAAAAATGTCGGTAAAGATTTTTTTTAATTTTTATTTATTTTTCTTTTTATTGTACCGACGAAACAAAAAACGTAGGTAAAGGATTTTTAAAATTTCATTTTATTTATTTACCAACGAAAAACAATGTCGGTAAAAATATTTTTATTTTTTATTTATTTTTTCTTTTATTTTACCGACGAAACAAAAAACGTCGGCAAAAGTTTTTTAAAATTTTATTTTATTTATTTACTGACAAAAAAAAAACATAGGTAAAAATTAATATTTTATTTTTATTTATTTTTACTTTTATTTTTCCTACGAAAAAAAATGTCGGTAAAGGTTTTTTAATTTTTTATTTTATTTATTTACAGACGAAAAAAAATGTCGGGAAAGGTTTTTTAAAATTTTATTTTATTTATTTACCGCTGAAAAATCCTGCGTGGTTTAGCTGGTGGTTATTGTTTACTTTTTTTTGTTATATAAATATTTTAGACTTGATAATTATACACAGCCAGACATGAATGGATTTGATGGAAAATGAATTAATATCGTATTGGGGTTTTTGCTACAGATACAAGGACTCACTCGGGAAGCCAAAGATGTGATTTCATTGGCACATGTGTGATTACGTTGCATTTCTTTGGTCCTGCTTTTAATCAATTTAGGGTTTTTTGTTGTTGCATTTTTTTGCACAACCTATTCCTTGTCTATTTTTAATATTCTTTCTAGTCCTCGTTGAACTTGTCAAATTAATTTCAGCTTGAAGATCTCCTTTCATCTCTGGAAGAGCCTTGATATCACCTGCATGTGCAAGTGCTATGTTATTATCTGATGCTGAAGATGATTGCCAAGGGGATCTTATCTGATTTCTAGATACTATGTAACTCATAAACTCTAGGTTGTGTGTGGGCCTTTCATCTCTTGTTTTCTATTTTCCAACTAACAACCTATCCTCTTATCTTACAAATTATTTGATTCTCTTGATCTATTATCCAATCCAAAGTTATGCATAGTTAATTAAGTTTCTATCCTGACAATCCATTGAATTATACTAGATTGACCAACTCGCAATGACCAATTGATTCATGATTTTCACCCTATAAAAATGAATCTTACATGTTTGATGGTCCCTTGTCAATCTCCACTCCACTTCACTCTTCACCCCTTGAGTAAATAATTTCTTTTCCTAGGAGTTCCTAAAAATTAAGCAGGAATTTTGCAACAGTTACAGATAATTTATGTTCTCCACTTGGAAATGATTCAGGTTCAATCTTACACCTATGATGGTTATTGGGAGGACATGGGAAGAACATAATATCTGTTTATGAATCAGAGAGATTCACCCTTATTGATAAGAAGTCTCTGAAAGTTGACAATGTAATGGACTTCAGCTGGTCACCAACAGATCCCATACTCGCGTTGTTTGTTCCGGAGTTGGGTGGTGGAAATCAGCCTGCACTACAAGAAGCCGCACTTTCACCAACAGTCCACAAGAGTCCAGCGATTGGAAAAATTACTTGTATAATCACAGGGTCTAATTCAAGTTGAGATTTTTGGATCATGACACTAAATAAAAAAAGGGGGTTTTATAAAGATCAATGGTTTATACCCATTACCGTTTTCAATATTCCAAGCAAGATCAATGGTTTAGATCTCGATTATGGGCCCCACAGAAGTTAAAAAAAAATCTAGTATTTTTTACTTTTTCACAATTATCTTGAGATTTCGGACAGATCAACGGACCAAATTGGACGTGGTAATTGTGTTTGATGTTGGAAATATTCACTACAACAAGTTTCACTTTTAGCGACGTTTTTAGTTTTTCGTCGGTAAAAATAGTTATTTTCCGACGTTTTCAATTTCGTCTGTAAAATGTAGACTTTTGCCGATGTTTTATTAAAAAACGTCGGTAAAATGCTTCATTTTACCGACATCTTTTAAAACAACGTCGGCAAATTTCATTCTTAAATTGACTTATTTTTATTTTTATTTTATGCATTTTGCTGACGAAAAAAAACGTCGGTAAAATGATTTTTTAATTTTTATTTTTATTTTACCGACGAAAACAAAACATCGGCAAAAAGCTTTTAATTTTTTTTATTTCTTTTGCCGATGAAAAAAATACGTCGGTAAAATGGTTTTTTTATTTTTATTTTTATTTATTTTTATTTTACCGACGAAAACAAACGTCGGCAAAAAGCTTTTAATTTTTATTTCTATTTATCTTGTCGACGAAAAACAACGTTGGTAGAATGATTTTTTACTTTTTATTTATTTTTCTTTTTATTTTACCGACGAAACAAAAACGTCGGAAAAAAGTTTTTAATTTTTTTATTTCTTTTGCCGACGAAAAAATACGTCGGTAAAATGATTTTTTATTTTTATTTATTTTTCTTTTTATTTTACCGACGAAAAACAAACGTCGGCAAAAAGCGTTTAATTTTTATTTCTATTTATCTTGCCGACGAAAAAAATGTCGGTAAAATGATTTTTTGTTTTTTATTTATTTTTCTTTTTATTTTACCGGTGAAACAAAAAACATTGGCAAAAAGTCTTTAATTTTTATTTTTAGTTATTTTGCAGACGAATAAAAACGTCAGTAAAATGATTTTTTATTTTTCCGACCAAAAAAAACGTCGGCAAAAAGTTTTTAATTTTTAATTTTATTTATTTTGCCGACGAAAAAAACGTCAGTAAAACTATCTGAATTCTAACTGCAATACTCAATGTGTTTGCTACCTAGTTTGAAATGGGCGTTAAGACGGCAATACTCAAGTGATTAGCTTTCTATTTTGTTGGTTGGTCAGGTGTGTGGCCGGAATCTCAGAGCTTCAATGATACAGGAGTTGAACCCTCTCCACCAAGGTGGAAGGGAACATGTGACACCAATTCCAAAGCTCCAGTCAAATGAAACAGGTCTCTTTCTATCCCTTTCAAAGTATCATTTTCTACAAAAATGAGAAAAAAAATCAATTATGACAACATAATTTGCTTTTTTTCTAACATTGCTTGAAATAAGAAAGTTGCATTTGTCAGAAAAATCAATCCTGACCATGTGCTATTAGCACTACATGTTTTGATTTAATGGTTTGAACTTAAATGCTTTTAATCCATGGTAGAACCCACTGAAGTCTAACTAGATTTGGAAGTGAATTTTTCTACTCCAAAAAATTTTGATTAATTTCAACGTGGATGGAGAGTATTTATCATTAATGCAAGCAAATTGTGCCCCAGCTATTGGAAAGTAATTAAAAGCTTCGCGATTTATCCACTTTGAGAAGTCCCAAATAGCACTCATCATAGAGTAACTCCCTCATCAAGGACCAATTAGACCCATTAGTGAAGATCATTGTGATCGAAGTCTATGTTACTGCCACATAGCATGTTGCTAATTTATTTTGTCAATAAGATCTTCAAGCAGCAATGAGAATGGAATGGAAGTTGTGCTGAGAGATGAAATCGTAGCCATCTACCAGACCCATTGCAGTTATGCTAAGAGAAACGGAATTGGAGAATGTTGCTTTGCTTGGAAAGTTGTTGGCATGCACTCTATTCGCTCTACTCCATAAAACAGAAAGAAGTTATGATTCCTTGTTGTAAGTCAGTTCTGCTGGAGGGATTTCGCTAACTGAAATTCTACCATTATAAAACTCTTTCTGAAATTGAAGTCGTATGATGAACTTAATGAAAATGATGTAAGTAGGTTTCCCATCTTAGGGGTTAATTCTATAAAGGGAGAGTGAAATTGCCATCTCAAAAGGGGCGAAAGTAGTATATAATTCTTATCAAGTGCAAATTACAGTAATCAAGTATATAATTCTTATCAAGTGCAAATTAAAGTTTATTTTGCAGATTCCACCTCCAGTTCCTCTAGTGGATGTTGTTTTGAAATCCCATCTCTATTGTACACGTACAACAAGCATTTTCCATAAGTTGAATAAAAAAAAATTGAAAAACCAGACTTATGGAATGGGGACGTCCATATCACTGTAGCGACAAGCATCTATCCGCTTCAGACGAGTTTGTCTGATTGGAATCTGTCACTCTTTTTTACTTCACGACTTCATGAAAACAGACATTAGTTGTCTTAATGCCATTTGAAATGGACATGGTAGAAGCTTCAACCAAACATGCTAAAACCGGATCCATTCAGTTTTAAGCCAATAAGAGGAGAAAAGTAGAGATGACAAACTGAACCTATAGATCTTGCATTGTCTTGAACCTGTAGATCTTGCACTGCTTGAAAAACTCCCCCTAGCTCATTCTACTCCCCCTTTTGTCCATAACTGACAAATAAGAATTAGCAAGCAACTTTTGTCAATCTGGATCCAGCAGCACTCCCCTCAATATGATCTTCGTATCAGCACTAGTGTGGGGATTGATCTTGCAGATCAGGGGTGATGAAGCTTTGGTACGTACACTTGCATATTTAGGCATTTCAGAAAGGGGAGAAAGAAAATATTAAAAATTACAAGAAAACAGCTTAGAAAGGTTGGGCCGGGTTGACCCACATGTCAGTATGAGTTAGAATTGTCTAACCTCTTTAATAAACAGGTCTAATATGAGTTGGGACTCAACGTACAAACTTCTCATCTTAACACTATTGAGAATGGCCACTTACCTCACTGGTAAGTGGCGACAGTTCTCACCTGACTGCGTAGGGTTCAAAACTTGGGTACGTCACATCTTCCCATTCGTGTGAGCTTTCTTCCCGTTTGTGCGTGCTTCTTTCCCACTTGTGTGTGCCTTCATCCCGCATGTGCAGGCTTGTCTTCCCATGTGTGTGTGGGGGCTCTCTCTTGGGTGGTTGGGTTAAAAAAATAAAAAAATAAAAAAATTTGACCAATTTAATTTCAACCAGATGTTTCTAAAAAAAAAAAAACGTCACCCATTCAAACTAAACCATACCGTAGCTGATCCTCTGTTTAAACTAGAGGTGTCTACTCCAGCTATATTTACAGAGCCTTCCTTCCAACTCAAATTCATGAAATATACATGGAGGATCTACAAATTAACTGCCAAATACCGTGAGAAGATATGAAGCATTAATCCTCAAGCTGCTGAATTGTTCAGGAAGGGAATCGTCTAAAACTTCCTCTGGGGACTCCGTCGGGGAGCTCAAGCTATTATAGTTTTGGTATGGTTTAGTCTTGTTTTTCGTGGTCAGGTGTTAGCAGTTTCTTTTTCCAAGTTGGGTTTGTTTCTTTGTTTTCTCTATGGGTTGTTTGGTTTTGCTTGTTTCGCGTGACTTGTCATTGTCTTCTGTTTGGTTTCAGTGTATCTCCCTCTGAAGCAAGGACCAAAGAAAAAATGAAAAAACCCAACCCAACTCATTTGCCAATAATGTCCTCTTTTACTAGATACAATCTACCCAGATGAAAACCTGCCGCTGTAAGAAACGATGCAAATGAGTTTCCGATTCTTCAATTATGTAGAGGTTCTGACTCGTTGATAATCGAGTTTTGGTTCTTATTTAGATCCTGATAAGTAAATGGGTGCGGGTCTGAGTTCATTTTTAGATCCACTAGACACATATTATTTTAATTTTTCGAGAATTTCTCTTACAAGTTAGTTTTATTTTCCAAATCACTTTCTACCCAGACCTGGACCCGCACCATATACGGAGCCAGTTCCGTTTCTTGTTCCCTCTTTTCATTAATGATTCTGGTTCCGGAACAATTCCATCTTCTCATTAATGTTCTCGATTTTGGATCCAGGAAGCTGGTTTCCGAATTGATTTTGGTTCCAACTTCTCATTAATTGTTCCGGTTCCAGGTCCACCATGGATCTGAATCGGAACCAGTCCGTTTACATCCCTAGCCATAACCAACTACTCAAATAATCTGAACCTTCGAGTTAAATTAAAGAAAAGAGGGCTGGAATAAGTGGGCAGAATCTTGTCAACACATTTATAGTTGAATAGTACTGGCACCTTGGTTCCACACACAAAAAATGAAGTCGGGGAAAAAATCTTTTTGTCGAGAGGTACTGTCATGGTTTCCACAAGGGATAATAGGATGATCAGTAACCATCACCGTGGATTAGATGTTGGGGAGAAAAAGCTCTTTACAATTAAATAATCTCAAACGTTGATTTAAGAGCTTCAAAACTTTACCATTTAGTCACTTATCCAAAGCGGAAAAAAGATAAAACTTATTTTATAAAAAAAAATATTTTAGCAAGGAAATAGATTCCAGGTAGCATGAAATCTCAGCTTTAATTTGTACAAAAATCTCAGCTTTAATTTGTACAAAGGTAGGACTATTGTGACTTTGGTGAGACTCTATAGTGGGGTCCACTTGGTGCTGAGTGGCTATGGTCCCTTGGAGTTATCTCTTGGGACTTCAACCATATGACAATGAATTCTACAATAAAAAAAAAAAAAGAAAAAAAAAAGAAACCATGACAATGAAGTTCCACCAAGGCACGCAACAAATACTTTTGATTGGACTACACTCTGTTGCTACAGTGAAGGACTCAAGTGAGTTTCACCAACTCATGTTAGAGCAACTACTTAGAGCAACTCCAACAGGTACTTTTTTTTTAGCCATGTCAGCCTCCTTTTGCTCTAATTGACATATGAGAGAGACTCAAACCGTTACTTCATATCCTACATGGATTTGGAGTATGAAATGGTATGCCAAATTTGGCATACCATAAAGTGAGCTCCCTTTTCTTACTTTTTAAATAAAATAATGGTGATGGTAAGTGAATCATGGTACATATGTAATAAAACAAATAAGGGTTAAATAGAAAATAATAAAATAATAATTTAATATCTCTCTTGGAGTTGTCCAAGTGAGATGCCAAATTTACATATGCCTTTTTTTTTGCCACATAAGCCTTTATTTTTTTAAAAAGGGGATTTTACTGGAAAAGTCCCAAAATATAGGCATTTATCCTGATGGGTCCCAGCCAAATTATATGCACTAATGTGGTCCGTTAGTGCATTTTTGTATTTGTTTTTAAATTATGGGGTCACTATGTTCTGATACAAGTGACGCTAGCATCGTCGTTCGCATGCCCTATAAAACCCTACCGTCCCCATTTTGTCCATTTGTAACTTCTTCTTCCTTCTTTACAGCAACGACGCCGCTTCTCCTACCTTCTTCCTCTCTATAATCCATCATCCTTTTTCCGATATCGCACATCCTCGTGAAGGTATGTCCCATTAGCCCCGTTTATGCACAGTATTTTCGGATTATTATGTGTATTTCGAGTTCTTGATGTGCTGTGTATGGTATAATCCATCAACCTTTCTTGTTTTGAAGCATAATGTTTGTTTGGAGTTGCCGTTCGTCATTTGTTTTGTTCTTGTAAGCTATTATGGTGATCTGGTTGTCTCATTTACTTGTTTTCACATATTTTAGTCTCATGCACGCTATTTGTTCGATGAAATGTGACATTGGAGGTTATCTCATTTAGTTGTGTTGGATATACACCACTTGCCACCATTTTTTGAATATATATTTGTGGAGGATGGTTATCTATTCCATTCTGCATGTAGGATGCACATGAGGGATGTTCTTTTTGTACATAGCCCAAAAATATTGTGAGTCTCATCCATGGTGATATGGGACAATAAACTGAAAAAAAGTATGCTCCAAAATGTGTTTCCACTTGTGGTTTCAAAAGCACAGTGGAAATGTCAATCATTGTCTTATTCATCATTATCATCGTCATCAAAACCTTATCCTAACAATCTAGGTTTGTATTTGGTCACCATCTGTTATACTAAAACATAACATTGTATGCATCATCATCAGTTTGTAATTTTTATAACTGGCTGTTAATAATTTGAAGCAACTTGTACCTCTAAGTTACTCAGTTTTGTACTTTACTACAACCAATTACAAGTAATTAGATTTGCAGGTAAATAAGTACAGGTGGGTGAGTTCTGAGGATCTAAACTGTATCTTTACGTTGAACATCATTCCACAGTCAATCCATATGCTATATTGTATTAAGTCATATGATTTAAAGAACACACCCACTTGTATGTAATTCAGGTTTTCTGCTGAGAGTTGTGCCAAAGGAGAAGGCATCCTTATTATTCATTGCATCTTGTTTTTTCCATAATTCTAAAGAGCAAATACCGATGTGGTGCATTGCAGATGTTCTTTTTTTTTTCTTCCCTTTTTGCTAGATTGGATGAGAGGCACAGAACTTGTGGAACAACCTATCCCTGGGTGGCTTTCTGCTCGCCACTGGGTGTCTAATGTTTCTCGCATATGCATCCATTTGTATCTTAATACGGGCGATGTTTAATCATGTGATCAATCTGATATGTTCTGATCCTCTCTAGCAAATTACATAACCATGTGATGTGTAAAATGTTCTGATCCAATAGGGAGTTTTCTCAGTAATCTCTTCCATAATTGGATATAATTCTTATTTAAATCCATCAAACTTGTGTACAAACGGATAATGGAATAAAGGTATTAGATTGACTTGAAACTTGATGTATAAGTTGGCCCCATATGGATCTTTCGATTATCACCCATTCCATGATTCATGTGCGCAGCGTTACTCATCAGCACATTTAAAAAAAGGCATTCGAGGGGTAAATGAAGTGTCTATACAGAAAGTAAATAAGGCTATTTTCAAACCAAAGTTTTAAAAAGACAATTCCATTCGTTTAGGCAAGTGGTCATAGGTTGAACCACCTTTTTTTCATTCTTGTTGGCCCATATTTATAGCCAAACTGTTCAATTTGCCTATTGAAGTCATAAACCCCAACTCCTTTGGGTTGATCATCGTAAGTCGTCATTAGATGTTGAGTAGTTTTTGTAAAAAGTCCAAGCCCATAAATCAAATTATAGGCACTTATGTAGGCCTCTCTAATGTATGATCCAAACCATTCAATACTCTTATGTTATGTCATATAAACTTTAAGACATTTAATCTCTATCTTAAATCCTCATTGATATTGAGAAAAGTGTTAAAAAAAAATCTAGCAAATCATCCTTCTGATTCCCTTTGGTGTGAAAATAGCCTTCAGTAACTATGTAAGTACAAAGAAAACCCAACCAACGTTGATATGCACTAGAAAAGTATAGGTACACCATTATGCATCTGTGTGAATGCATGATGAGTTTTTCACTAGAAATCAAATAGAAATAATCAAGTGTGAAATTATTTGAGAAAATGAAGGCTAACAGTAAAGATGAAGTGTGAAACCAGTTGAGAAAATAAAGTCTAAATAGTATACGCATTTTGTTACCAGATTTTGGATTATGAATGTGGTTGATTTTATCCTCTTCTCAACTTATACTTGTACATGCTTCATATTACATGGCTTTGAACTGAACAGATGGCGAATAAAGAGGCTTCTAATGATGAGGGAGAGTTACTGTATGACCAAGATCAACATGTTTCATCCGCCATATTATAAGGGGTTGAACCTGGTAGTTACAGATGCATCAATACCAACCTTGACAAGAAGATATGGGTATTGACTGAAAAGCAAAAAGAGCATGTGAGGGATGTTGGTCTATCACATTTGTCAGAGATATACTACATAAGGATAGACCATGCTCTAATTTCTGGGCTAGTTGAAAGGTGGAGGCTTGAAACCAATACATTTCACCTACCAACGGGTGAAGCAACGATCACTTTGGAAGACGTTGCTTATATTTTTGGACTTCCTATTGATGGTGAACCGATAATGGGAAGAACCTTCAACAATGTCTTCGTCCCTGAAGTATGTAAAGAATTGTTAGGCCTTGCACCACGTCCGGGAAAAGACACTATTCGCCTAACCATAAAATTCAAATGGTTGGATGATAATTTCAAGCCCTCCAAGAAGAGGAGTGAATTATGCAAGACCAGAGCATACCTATTTGTCATGGTTTCTGTTCAAATCTTTGCAAACTCTTATGGTGCAAGGGGGCCGGCTTGGTAGCTAGAACTCTTTAGGGAGTTCAAGCCATATGCATGGGGTCCAGCTTGCCTTGCAAGTTTGTACATGATGCTTTCAAGGGCTACTAGGCTTTTAAGAGGTGGAGAGGAGAGTGAAGATGAAGGGGAAGTTGAGGAGAAGAAAGAAAGTGGTAAAATTACATTGCTTAAGACTCTAACAGGCCCTCTTCAATTGATACAGGTTATTATATTTTGAATAGGTCAACATACTTTTTTGTGTCATTATTCTTTTGCAACTTTACATTGGAGGTTAAATGTCTTTGTTGTTTCATACTTGTAGATTTGGGCCTATTCTAGGATGGCTATTGGGAGGTGCCCTAAGCCTGATCCTAGTTGGGGAAAGGATCTTCAATTCCCCTTGTTTAAGACATGGGAGAAAAGGCTTAGGGGGTGTTTAAATAACTACATAATATAATATCAACAAGTTTAAATATTGTAAGATTTCATTATCATAGAATAAAATAGTGTCATATTATTATATAGTGTCACTTGTGGTGTTTGGCAATTTTTACAAATTACAATATACCTTTGAAGTGTTTGGCAATTTATTAAAAAAAAAAACTCACAAGATGATATATACTAAATAAAAAACGGAATGAGAGTAATCAATTGACCCAATGCAGGACCCAATAATTAGTAATCACATGTGTTAATAATCATGGTAGGACCCACGATTGTTAAAAAATCACATGATTAAATGTTAAAGCCTTGAGATCCAAGCAATACTGTTTGATTAAGGTAGGTCCGCCAAATGTTGATAGCCATAGTGTAATACATCTAATGGTGATTATCACAAATGAGCCTATCTATTTTTTTTTGTAAAACCTTATCTAATGTCAAGCATCATTGATGAATCTATCTATGAGAAATCATTATGGGACCCATTTGATATTTGTACTCATACTAACACAAGGAGAGCTATCAAATAGTGGGACCAATTTAATGATGACAAACTTATAACTACAATCACACAATTCAATTTTGGTAATTAATTAGAAACCCATCTAATTTTGATAGTATGGGACCCACCTAATGTTGGTAATCATGATGAAGGGTCTCTAGTGTGACATTAATAAGACCCTCATAATATTGATAATTAAAAATGGCCATGTATTGTGATATGGTTATAGGACCCCATATTAAATTTGTAAGCATTGTGGGGCCAATGTAATATTAGGATTCATAGTTGCAATGAGGATCATTAAATGTTAAAACTTATAGTGAGCCACTATAATTAATAGTTGTCCATGAGTTCTTTCTAAATAAAAAAGATTTTATAACAAAAGATTATCTTATACAGCATATCCTTGAATAATGTAATATGAGGGTTTTTAGAAGAAATAGAGATATTGTAATATACTTTCTAAGTTATCCAAACACCTCCGTTTTTAGTGCATATATTATATTTTAAACTAGCATATAATATGACAAAATCTCTTGAAATATCTTGTTTCCAAACACCCCCTTAAAGACTACAAAAAAATTAACAAACATGAAAGAAATCCGCGCTCACATCAACAGTCTAAAAGAAGATGGGGTACTCATTTTATTTCAAAGCTCCTTTCACCATTCTTTTCATAACCTTTCGTTCAATTAGGGAGGTCGCTAATGGTTTTATTTTCTGTGTAGTTCCTGTGGCAACCATACAAGAAGATGCCAAATAAACTGTTCAAATAAGTGCCAAAAGGCGACAAGCAATTATTCAAATCATGCACCATCCTCATTCATTATTGAGTCTTCAAGAGGCACAATGCAAACCGAGTATCGAAGCAATTTGGCAATGTACAATCAGTCCCCCCACCCTTCGAGTTGCCATTCAAGCGGAACGAGCGCATCGAACGATGTGTTATTGATTATAGTCAAAATCATCCCGATATTTTCAAGATATGGGAGTCAAGGAGGACTTCCATTTTATCCGGGAAGAAAGATTCGAAAAAAAAACATAGTGATGATTATCTTCTTTGGTATGGCTTGAACACTATTATGGAGATCGTTTGTGGTGCACATGGTGAAGGACAGGGATCACCGCTTGAAGAAATACAAACGGAGAGGGTTGTAGAGGAGAAAGACAACAAGGGTTCAAAGAATTTAAGTGATGATGCTACAAGATAGCACGTGAGTATCCATCATATCGTTACATATTTCAATATAATTAAAAATTTGGTGTTACAAACTGTGTACTTACATGTTTCCTTGTTGTTTATCTCAGGTATCTGATTTTTTGGAGCATGTAGAGCGGTCATCCATTCGTGCTGATCGCAAGAATATTAAATTGAGAGATTTTACAACCCGATTGCGGAAGAAGATAAAAAGCTTTAGAGATGCTTTCGCTACCGCTTTCGAAGGGTTTGGTACAGAATCTTGTTCTACCTCTCAGTTAGATGAGGATAAGGGGGTAATTATGTAGTGACACATTATTGAACTATATAGCTAAATGGGTTTAGAAGTGGATATCCGATTTTTATTTATCTTTTCTTTTATAAACTCTTCGTGGTCCATTCAGGGTTCGTCATCAATTTCATGAAAAAGGGCAGTCACAAAGGCGAGGGACCGAACGAACTTATTGCCGACCGCAAGGAGACTTCAATATTCGGAAGGGCAAATTGCAACTAATGAGCCAATACAGGTGGATTCGTCCACAATGTCAGCTCCGGTGGCAGCTAGTTTCGCATCCCCAAGCGTGCCACATGTGGATGATGTCTTCAAGACTCCTGTTAATGCAAATCCCTCCGGGCAGATAGTGCTGCAAACACCCAAGTGTGATATCAACACATTGATATGGCGGATAAAGAGGCTGCATCGTTAGAGGAAGATCCCCCGTTATTTTGAGGATTATGACCTCCATCTTGTGCGGTCGGCTTACGCTTTAACAGAAGAGGAGTTGATTCTACTAGAGGGATTCCTTGGATTCTACAAACAAAAGTAACCCCATTTGTGCCTCTTGGTCTATTGAAATGAGTTGCTTTCTTCTTTCCTGACCTACAACATTAAATGTAATCCTATCTTTTTTGTGTTCCTATGATATCTGCAGGCGGGATGAGCTGGACATATATTGCACAATGGTCTCAGCTGGTGCGTTGAAAAAGGCGCTCGATGCCAGTACTTGGTTCGACACAATTATCATGTACTGGTGGTTTGAGGTTCTGAAGGTCCGGTACCCGGATGTGCATTTCTACGATCCCAGTATTTGTGTAAGTGCTTATTGGCACAGTCTTGACAAATTTGGATTTGAATGCTTCAGCTTAAGATCTGGTGTCACATTTTCCTATATTTTTGTTTCATCCAATACCTACATTAATTATATTTCTATTTGCGTTAACAGAGTTGGTGGCGGTCTAACAATACAAGGCATTGCAAGATAATATTTGTTTTCGCAGGGATGGATTCAGGGTTTGGTAAGCAAAGGAAAAGAGACTGATGTCATTCATATTATGGCATGAACATCACTTCAGTTTGCTTGTAGGATTTAATGAAGAAAGACAATGGGAGTATTACAACAGTTTGAAGTCTGATAGGACTACTGTTAATGTGGCAAAGGAATTCGTAGGCACAATCTACACTCATTATATTATTGCTTTGTTTCTGTTAGCTGTCGAAGATACATTTCTATGTTCAAGCTGTTTTCTAATATTGTGGCATCTTTTATGAACAGATTGACTTCCTCGGCAATCAATACTCCAATTATGGATGGTATGACACTGGTGTGTGGACACTAGTTGTGAAAACAAAGACACCGTATCAAGATAATGGAAATGATTGCGGGGTATTCGCGCTTGCATATGCAGAACATTTAGCAGCCCGTATTTCGATTGCATTCACTCCGGCTGATATACCCTACTATTGAAGCAAGATCATCGTAGACATCTATGGTCGAAGCTGGGAGCTGAACAGCGATCGTCTACCAATTGATCCACTTACTCAATGATTGTCCCGTAATGTATTTTTCTTTTTTTGTAATAGATGGAAATCAGTTCTTTTGTAAAAATTGTCGTATAAGTTAGAATGAAATGAGCTGATGTGAATACAATGTGAATTTTCTGTCTATGTTTAATGTTTGGACGTGAATGAAATAGGTGATGAATTTTTTGAAGATCAGTATATATACGCATGACTATAATTTTTTTGTCAAATAATATTTGAATGTAATTTTTTTTTTGAATTATTGTTACAGATAACGCTAGCGTCACTTAAAACTATATTCTGCATTCAGAACTTTGATACTCAGAGACGCTATCGTCATAAATATTGCATTCTGTAATGGATTTTGGCCTGACCACAGTGATGCTAGCGTCATTGATTTTGTATTCTGTGACATGAATCCAGTGATGCTAGCGTCAGTAATACTACAGTCAGGTTACAACTTTCGACTGAGCATAGTGACGCTATCGTCAGTAATACTGCATTCAGGTTACAACTTTGGACTGAGCGTAGTGACGCTAGCGTCATTAATCTGTATTCTACATTTAGATTTCGCATTTCATTTTTTGAATCACTTCTCAACATCATAACCTAAATATTGGAGCAGAACTCCAAACTATTTTTGGCATTATTTTGAAAACTCTAACCTTCATATTTCACAAAGCCAAAATCCTCAACACAAAATAATAACTTGAGAGGAATCGTAGCGTTTACATTTCATGAGATCATAAGGTTTCTTACAAAAAGGTGATGAACAAAAAGTATGTTCAGTCTTCGTGAACACAATATCTTTCCAAAAGATGGAGTATTGTGATTTCTTACAAAATATATGCTACAAAATGTTTCACACAGAAAGTATTTATCCCAGAATTATGTACCATATTCATGAACAAAAACATCTCACTTTACAAAAAGACTGAACTTTTTTGACATCAATTCCCACGAAACATTGAAAAGAAAATCTGTCAGTGTTGGGCCGGGGGATTTCGACAACTCTGGCGATTGTGACCTCTCTCGTTGCAATTGGAGCACGTGAACACCCTCCGCTCTCTGTAACGATCTTCAGTTCATATTCGATTCTTCTTTGGTCTCCCGGGTTATCTAGAGGCAATAGGAGGAAGAACTCTTTCATTTAAACTGTGCTCCAATTGTTTGCTATCATGTGTAGCGTGAATCACCTCGTTGTACGTCGCCTGTAGTACACTTGTTAGATACCAATTATCGCAAAAATCATATGGATTATATTTCCTCACTCTCATTGAAGCGATTGCATGTGAACATGGAATCCTAAGTACTTCCCATTTGCGGCATGTGCAAGTCCGACGATCAAGATGAATAATATCTACATAGTTTGCATGCTGAACTTGAAACTCGACGAGATCGGCAACGCGTACGTGCAACCTCCGGGCTTCTTCTGTTTCATGTCGTAGCAACTTCTCAGCGTATGGTGTCAAATGACTGTTAATAATGAGGTTTTCAGCCTGTCGTTTTTGGAAGAACTCCATCAATCTAGCTCTTATCTCTTCCACTTGCTTGACTATCGGTAAAGCTCGAGTGTCTTTCAACATGTTGTTCGTGCACTCAGCGGCATTACTTATAAGCATGTCATATCGCCGGCCTTCAACAAATGCATTTGTCCATTGCTGCCGACCAAATCCGTTTATATAATTATATGCATCTTGGCTGACAGCCCTAATGTCTTACACGAACGCATCATATTCACAGGCCCTGTATGCCTTTGCAGCACACCAGAATTTCATCACAACTGCCGGATCTTTGAAGGTTGATTTAATGTTTTCCGCAAGATGGCGACAACAGTAAGAATGACTTGCACTTGGAATCACGTTTGCCAAAGCATGAACAAGGCCCTTCTGCCGATCAGAAACAAATGTCAAATTCGTAGGTTCTCCCAATGATACAGAAAGATCTGGGAGGAACCACTCCCAGCTGTCGCGCCTTTCTGCTTGCGCAAATGCAAAAGCGATTGGGAACAGCTTGTGATTTGCATTGAGGGTCACGGACACCATTAAAACTCCTAGGTACTTGCCACGGAGATGTGATCCATCGACAGCAATCATAGGCCTAAGGGATGATGTGAATGACAAAAAAAAATCTCTTGAACCTGTCGTTGTTTGACGTATCAATATTGGTGACAGTACCCGGCATCATCACTTTCAACTCCTCACAATACAGAGGGAGGATCTTAAAAGATTCTTCATATGAGCCTCTAACAATGCGCAATGCAATTTCCTTTGCCATATGTGCCTTCCTGTAAGTAATTGTGACATCGAACTCCATTTGATAGTCATTCATTATTTCCTTTCGCCTAATGCTGTGATTTAACCGCACTTTATCCAAAATGTGCTCTGCAATAAGTTCTGATGATGCTTGGCGATGTGCAGTACCCATCATTGGCTTCGAACATTTATGGATTGGGTTGTACGTCTTAACCTTGAAGCGTGGTCCACTCTCAATCATGGATGCGTGAATGCGCCATGGACAATCAGATTCCTTGTAACGTGCAGTGACTTTGAATTGCTGTGTCTTTAAGTACTGAAGAGTGAAGTTGTTATATATTGTAAATTTCATTAGAGTCCGCCGAAAATCATCATGGTTCGGAAATTCGCGCCATAGCCACATCTCCCGAGATGAATTGTGTTCCAATTCTGTATCAGACTCTTCCGGGATCATGACATCTTCGAATATAACTTTGCAATTATGGTAGCTATGTTCTCCGACATTCAACATCGAAGGTCTCTTGCCTCTTACACTTGAACAGCCTGCAACCTTGGTTACCGTGTTCCCAGAATCAATAGTGACAAACTCTCTATCCTCAGGCAAGTTCACTTCCTCAACACGGTCAACGAGAACACAATAACTTTCCTTCGCAAGTTCATTGCTACGAATGTTCTGCCCTGTTGAGAAATGAATGTCATTGTCTTCGCAAAGATTGACAGTAGGAATTTCATAACTTTCAACGGAAAGTACTTTGCACTTCACATTATGATTGCTCCCTGAACAATTAGTTTGTTTGCCTCGTAAAGGATGCATGTCCATCTCAAATGACCTTCAAGATAAACAAATGGAAAGATTTTCATTAGATTAATAGAAATAGTACTCTGCATTATATAAAATAGGGATAACTTAAGTACCTTCTATGTTCTTCGATGTGTTTGGAAGAACCAATAAGTCTTCTATTGATGTATAGTAATATCCCATTTGTATTATGGTGTGCAAGTGATAGCATACACTTAATGTCATTATCATCCTCTATGGAGGCCAATGAAAACACGTGACCATTGTGATTGAGATAACATATGCTTAGGTTCTCACAAGGTTCTTCCCAGTGTGTAGTTTGAAGAGTTATGTTCATCAATTCGGGAAATGTCATGTCATTTTGAATGAACCTCATCTTCTGATATCCGCCTTCGTATACCGGGTGAATCATGTCATATTTAAATTTCCCGTCATAGTGGAAAATCATAATCAACTCACCAGCCGACATCCTAATTCAAACAGAAAATAATTATTTAGGCATTATTGCTTTACGAACATATACGGCCAATGCCAACAACACCTCATTAACGAAAGAAGTGTGATATTTGCAAGGGGCCAAATACATAAGACAGCGGCTTAGAATGATATACACATAGGAAAATTCAAACAAACCACGTGGAAAAGGACGAAGATGTTAATCTATATCCTAAAACACCCAACACTCGAAAATTGTAGAAAGTGTCTAGGGTTACAAACAATATAAAAAACACAAATGCAAGAATATAGTACAAGCACTAGGTTTCACACTCCAAAATACAACATACAAATGTGTGTGATAGTCTCTTGCTTCTTTCATACCAAAAGTAAAAAGGAAAAGCATCACAACATCGACATTCTATTCAATTTCTTTCAATTTACTATGCAAAAATAGACATAAATGCACATACCTCTTTAATGGAGGTTAACATCCACAAAAATGAAATCAAAATGACGGATTACACTTGAAAATACAAGCCCATAGAACTATCACATTTCAGTTAGAGCCAAAGTATGTTTTTTGAGAAACATTGGGTAGAATAAGAATGTTCACACTCCAAAATACAACATACAAACATGTGTGATAGTCTCCAACTTCTTGCATTCCAAAAGTAAAAGGAAAAGCATCACAACATCGACATTATATCCATTTTCTTTCAAGTTACTATGCAAAAATAGACATAAATGCACAAACCTCTTTAATGGAGGTCAACATCCACAAAAATGAAATCAAAATGACAGATTACACTTGAAAATACAAGCCCATAAAACTATCACGCTTCAGTTGCAGCGAACATGGATTTTTTTAGAAACATTGAGTGAAAGAAGAATTAAAAGCAGGGGACGACGCGAGTATGTATAGGTTGCGCAAAGCGACGATAGGTCATTCAATATTATTTTTAGTGACGCTATCGTCGCTACGAATAAAATACAAAAAAAATAGAAATGTGGCGGGAAGACTACATTAGTGCATATAATTTGGCTGGGACCCATCAGGATAAATGCCTATATTTTGGGACTTTTCCAGTAAAATCCCCTAAAAAAAACATATCCAAATTTGAAGTGTCTCTTGGAGATGCTCTAATTCTACATCCATCTCATGCACCTTCAGCCTACCTCGCCTATAGCGCAAGATCTAGAGGTATCTTCTTTGCTTAAGTAGTATTCGACCATATTTGGACAGCCCCATGGGTTACCTCCAACACGATGTCAAGACCACCTAATACCATTATTGCGAGGCAGCACACCACCAAATGTACAGCCATACCGATATCCACATTTCCAAAAAACTGAAATTGAAAATTTAGTTTAGGAAATGTGTGACTCTGGTATTGTATTGCCTAGCACAAGCCCGTTTTCATCTCTGGTTCTCTTAGTAAAAAGAAAGATGGAAACTGGTGAATGTGGGTAGATTACCGTGCTCTTAATAAAATTACGGTGAAGGATAAATATCCAATCCCAGTTATTGATGAACTGCTAGATTAATTAAACGGTGCTACGGAGTTCTCAAAGCTTGATTTGCGATCTGGATACCACCAGATAAGGGCGACTGAAGCTGACATACCAAAAACTAATTTCCGCACTCATGATGGCCATTATGAGTTTCTTGTCTCTTTGGCCTCTCCAATGCACCAGCAACATTTCAAGGCTTAGTGAACGAGGTTTTTTTACCTTTCCTTCGCAAGTTTGTTTTGGTATTTTTTGACGATATCCTCGTCTACAGCAACACTATGAAGGACCATTTGGATAATCTCAAACAGGTATTTCAGTCATTACACAAACATCATTTATTTGTCAAGAAAGAAAAGTGCTCTTTCGCACCGCCCTCCGTGGAATACCTTGGTCATATCATTTCAGCCAATGGAGTACAGGTGGACCCCTCTAAAATCGAGGCCATGCATAGGCATGTTTGGCAACTATACTTGTAGAGTTAAAGTTAAGTAGAGCCCCATTTCCAAAAAAAAAAAAAATCCCACCAAAAGCACTTTTTTCTCAAACTTCCCACCATATTTCTAAAAAAAAAAAAAGTCAAAAAGTAACCACTAAAAGACAAAAAAACTTCAATTTTCAATAAGAAAGTCAAAAAAATTCCATTACAAACAACTAAAAACAAAATACCATCATTGCTCACTTATATTTATTGTTTCTTCAAAATGCACAGCCATTAATTTATAGGCATTGTGTTTGATCACTCCAATTGAAGCGATGTGTTCCCTTGGACTTAGATGCGTGAAATATCTTGTTGTGTTTCATATACATGATCGAACAGTTTTTATCGCTCAGGTTAAATTGAAATTTGTTTCAGTTCTTGTACAGATGGACACATGTGATACGGGTAGGATTTTATCAATATAAGGTGGGCCCACCATGGAAAATATAAAAAAAAAAAAAACTTTCATAAGTATGGAACTGTTGTCACCATATAATTGTTACTCTTTATTTTTTACTTTACAAGATTATCATCGGTTCCTTCGACATTTTCAAAAGCTCAGGTCTATTTTTAACATTTGACAATGAAAATCTCGTGGCCGCATTTGTCTGATTTGAGATTCTTGGAACAAAGAAACCTTTCTCCTGTTCTTTGAAGTCAAGAGAATTTCATCCTCTCCTGAAATGGACAGTTGGCAATCACTGACTGAGCATATGCATAAGCTCTCTTCTTTATGTTATTTTTTGTCAATAGGGCATCAAAAACCAGAGAGAAGACTCCAAAGCATGGACTTATTTTCCATTCTTCTTTTGTTGCCCAAGCATCTGCACAGAATAAAGACCGTGTAGCTTGCTGCCTTGCATGCAAGTGTTCACTTGCATGTCGTGTTGACTGCTTTTCGGGTTAGATTCTTCTCTCTCCCCTGCATTTTGAATTTAAAAGAAACTCTCTATCCCTCTCTATATGTTCATATTATTTATCTCCTGGGATAACCGGTGTTCCCTTATGTATTTATAGAAACGAAAACCAATGCTTTTGGGGAAAAGCTTCGTAAGCAAGTGAAGCAGAGACTGGATTTCTATGAGAAACGTGTTGCATCTCGCAAGATCGATGTGACGGTTACTGCTATTGATAGTACAATGGAAAAAATTGAGAGATGTGGTATTAATTGAAAAAAAAGAGTACAATGAACAAAGGCATTCCGGAGATAAAAGGTTTGCACTACTTCTCTTCCCAGCACTAATGCCACTGTACCTTTATCACTTTGATCAATATCTAATTTACTATTATGTCCCATTCAAATGGAGATGCGACATTGCCATATTAGGACTAAATAATCTTATAGCCTCTAGCCCATTTCCTAGTTTAACTTTATTCATTGGTTTACTAATCTACACATTCCATGCATAGTTGCTACAATTGTCTGCTATATAAGAGAAACATCACGCTTGTTCTAGTGCCATGTATTTGTGCAGGAGCATTTGCACCAATGGAGAATTTTTCCTTTTAATGTTGAAATGGCCCTAAACAGATTTGACTGGCGTCGTCAAATCCATATAGCCGATCCCACCTAGTGGGAAAATGCTTGGTTTGGTTTGGTTTAGTTTGGTTTAATGTTGAAATGCAGTGGTTTTGATTTGTCTGTCAATAGGCTGGTTGCTCACACTACACCAAAACGGAGAATTGGAACGGATTACCGTTCCTAATCCATGTGTTCCTAATTCGTTCATCTGTTCAAATTTCCTGTTTTTGGAACGGATGAACGGATTAGGAACAATTTAGGAACGGATGAACAGATTAGGAACACACGGATTAGGAACGGTAATCCGTTCTAATTTTTCATCTTTGGTGTAGTGTCACTTGGGTTTATGGTCGTCACACTTAATGATTGTTCTGACTTCTGACAACTTTTTTTGTAATTTCCGACGCCAATTATTATTTGTTTGTGTTTGTGTACAAAAGTCTTTACTTTCTCTTACTCGCCAACCAAAATATACTTCACTCCACTCAACTCTACAAGTAAAACCCCCAAACATAAAGGCACTAAGGGTTTTTTTTGGGACTCACAGGGTACTAATGAAAGTTCGTCAAGGATTATGACAAGATCATTGCACCATTAACTCAAATGCTATTCAAAGATTCCTTGAGCCGGTCACCCAAGGCGGAGTTGGCTTTTGAAACCCTCAAAGAAGCTCTATCCACTATGCCTGCACTAGCATTGCCAGATTTCTCTAAGGAGTTTATCATTGAATGTGATGCATCAAGTGCCGGTATTGGGGTCGTACTCACGCAAGGGGGCCAACCATTGGCTTACCTTAAATCCCTGGCCGAAAAGCACTTGAAGCTTCCAATCTATGATAAGGAAATGCTTGCAATTGTCTTTGCCATATCAAAATGGCATCCTTATCTATTGGAAAGACACTTTAAAGTCCTCACTGACCATCACACATTGAGATATTTCAAGGACCAAAGATCAACCACCATGGAGCAACAAAAATGGCTCACAAAACTTGTTGGATATAATTATGAAGTTCTCTACCACCAAGGTAAAGACAACAATGCTGTTGATGCTCTTTCTTGCATACAACAACAATCTAAGTTGCTGGCCCTATCTACTCCACTTTCCACCTCTATTCAAGATATCCTTGATGAATGTTCCAAGGATGATTGCCTTAACAAAATTACCCAACAACTGCTCCAGAACCTCTATTCAGTTCCACATTAATCTATACAAAACGACATCCTTCGTTACAAGGGCAGGGTAGTACTTCCATCGTCCTCCCCATGGTGCATCAAAATCCTACACGACTTCCATCATAGTCCACGTGGGGGGCATTCTGGATTCCTTCCAACTTACCAACAAATTTCAAGAATTTTTTATTGGAAGGGAATTAAGCAAGCAACAAAGAAGTATGTGGCTGAATGTAATAGTTACCAACACATGAAGGTTGAAACAATAGCGCCCCTGGTCTATTGCAACCCTTGCCTATCCATGCTGAAGTTTGGGTTGGCATATCTATGGATTTTATCGATGGTCTTCCACCTTCAAATCGTATGTCTTCTATCATGGTGGTGGTTGATCGATTCAGTAAGTATGTGGGGGTATTTCCTAAGAAGCCGAGATTACATTAGCTCCAGTAATAGCACCAGTTAATCATATCTCAAGGTCGGCCACGCGCACCTCGATTGTAGTACTAGGGAGCGAACCGACCTCGGTCGTTCAGATCTCGGCATCGTGCCTCGGCCTCGGTCACGCATCTCGGCAACAGTGCCAGCATGCTAGCTGAGATGGGCACACGTAGAAGCACGCCATGCCGCCCATCATTCCTGACAGAGCGGCTTCCAGCGGCTACGTCCACATCAGGGCATGGCTCCGGGCTAGACCCGATGGGACTGGGTCAAAAGTCAGCAGGGTAAGGCCCGATAAGACTGTCATTTAATGCAAGATGGGCTGAATGGACGGTCATTTAATGAAACGTGGGCTGATGTGACTGTACTTCACAAAGTACCAGGTTTCATCATGAGCTTCACCAACCAAGGTCAACTTTTTCTCCTATAAATAGAAGACCCCAACTCTATTCCAAGGTATATGAAAAACACCATTAGTGCCCTTACTCTTCTCTCCAAATCTCCATCCTATTGTTGAGTTCTTAAACTGACTTAGGCATCGGAGAGCCTTGCGCTGACTACAGCCAGGGTCTTTGACTGTTGCTCTTCTTCTCCCTTTTCAAGTTCAAGGCATTCTACCTCCAGCTTGGAGAGCTAAACCTCACCCCAATCCCATTCAACTAAGTCTCGAGGAGATCTAAATCCTTTTTAATCAAGTCCGTAATTTTTAGGCACTTACAACTGGCGCCGTCTATGGGAAACGACTCAAACATCTTTCCTTACACCATGCCTCCCAGAACCAAGAAAGACGAAAAATTGTCAAAGACAATACCACCACTGCCGCTGCTTCCTCCAGGGCCGTCACTAGTCATTTTTCATCAGAGGAGGCCTGGGACGAAGTCTGGTGCAGCTGAGGTCGAAAAGCATCCCGAAGGACTCCACTTTGTGCCGGTCATCGTTGAAGAACGCCAGGCTCAGTCAGATTCATCTTCAGAAGAAGAGGTAACACCTTCCCACCGAGATGACTTCCAACGGGAGCCTTCCCGAGGAAAGGGTCCTCTACTACAAGAGAGGACCAAGCGGGACACATCTCCAGCGGTAGACGGACCACACCAATCTCATTGCCAGGCTGACGATACGATGACGGCAATCCTTACCTTGTGGATATCAGGGCCCAAAACCTTGTCATCCAGGAGAAGGATAAACAGATCCAACAGCTCCAGCACCAGCTCCAGAAGAAGACGACACCTGCGAGCTTACCTCCCAGAAGCAAGCTAGCTCCTCAAGCAGAACCGGATCTAAGGCAAATGTTGAACGCAAATAAGCATGACCGAGCTCATGATGAGAGCTCCAGTAACAGCCATTCGAAAAAAAGAACAGAAACCATATTAAAAGTCAAAGATTATCTGAGGGAATGGCTTGACCAGCATGTTAGGCAAACGGTCCAACGCAACATGGAAGTAATTAGTCTCACCGGAGACCAGTAAGATGCTTATGACTACGAGGACCTTGGTGCATCTCCTTTCTCTCGGGAGATAAGCGAATTTCCCCTCCCTGAGAAATTCAGTGTCCCGAGATTCGTCCTCTATGACGGAGCCTCGGATCTTGTAGTGTACCTTCGGTATTTCACTCAAAGGATGTCGATTTGGGGAGACATTGGTCATCTGAGCTGTAGAGTGTTCTCCTCCAGCCTGGGAGACCTTCCCTTGAAGTGGTTCTACGCTCTCCTATAAGGGTCAGTTTCAAACTGGCGACAGCTCCGGAGCTCCTTCCTGGAGAAGTTTCAAGCGCATAGTCATCCCATAACAGATACTGATATAATGGCTCTCAGAATGAGACAGAATGAGAGCATCACTTAGTTCGCAAAAAGATTCTGGATGATCTACAGCCATATTTAATATGCCACTGAGGAGGTGGTGGTTACATCTTTCCAACAAGCTCTGCTACCAGGCAATGAGCTTCGGAAAGACTTGATCCGGAATCTTGTGGCCTCGATGAAAGCTCTCATGGCCAGGTTGAACCGGTTCATCGAACAAGAGGAAGATGAGATCTGAGCTCGCGAGAGCTTTGGCTTCTCAGTCGAAGACAAAGCATCCTAGAAGAAGAAAAAGTCATCTCGGAGGGAGGAGACAGACCAAAACTGGACTTCCACGAGTTTGGTAATGGTCTCGTTTCCCAACTCGGCAGGTAGCAAGTAGTTCAAGAAGGCTCACCGAGCCAAGGAAGGGCAGCCAGCCGTCACCGCCTTCAAGGTCGTCAACACAATCTTCAAGAAGCCAATCTATAGGCTCCTCAACAAGATCAAGACGCAGCCATACTTCAGCTGGCAGCAGCCCATGAGGGTGATCCATCCACCCATAACCAGAGTAAGTTCTGTGCCTACCACAAACAGAATGGGCACAGGACCGAAGACTGCATGTCTCTCAAATCGCACCTTGAGAAGCTTGTCAAGGACGGGCACTTGAAGGACTATATCAAAGGAGGGGGGAATGTGAATAATAAACGAGCTTAGCGCCAAGATGAAAAGATCAGGAGAGCGACGAGTCGGAAAGAATCATCAACGTCATTTACCTAGCTCCCGCCCCCAAGGGGAGTAACCAGGCCCGTGCAGAGGCCTGGAGGGCTTCACACTGTAAGCAGGTGATGACGGCCGAGCTTAGACTAGCCTCCAAGAAAGCTCAGAAATAAAAGCCTAAGATCTAGCTCTCTGAGAAGGACATGGAAGGAGTCTAGCTACCCCATAACGATCAGCTGATCGTAACTCTGAAGCTCAATAACTGCAAAGTACAGAGGATCCTCGTCGACCCCGACAGCTCATCCAAGATCCTTTACTTCGACTGCTTTAAGAAGATGGGCCTCAGAGAAAAAAATTTGCAGGAGGTGCGAACTCCCCTAGTGGGTTTCAGTGCCAAGCCCGTGTATCCCAAGGGGAGAGTCTCCCTGAAAGTCCAAATCGAAGGCGCCTCTATGATGGCCAACTTCCTCATCGTGGATGCGCCACCCCCGTACAATGCTATAATGGGGTGGACCTGGTTGCACAACATGGAAGCTGTCCCTTCCACCCACCACCAGAAGCTCAAATTTCCCTTGGAATACGAGAACAGCGGGATGGATGTGGTCACGGTCAGGGGCGACCAGCAGATGGCCAAGCAATGTTTAGTGGCCGTTGTACCTGGCGAGGAGGATCCAAAGCAGGTGCATATGGCCGAATTGGAAGCAGAGCTAGACAAGGTTGGCCGGGATCCATAATAGAAGAGCATCGAAGACCTAATCGAGATCAGGATCGACCCCAATGATCCTGAGAGATATTTCCTGCTCGGGAGCCAGCTCACCGAGCCAGAGAGGGCTGAACTCCTAGACTTCTTGTTACAGAACAAAAAAGTCTTCGCTTGGACCCCCTACGAGATACCTAGCATTGACCCCGAGGTCATGTGCCACAAACTGAACGTGGACCCCAAGCACAAGTCTGTGGTCTAAAAAGCTCGCAGAACAGGGGTGCCGCAAACAGTGGCCGTGATCGAGGAAGTCGAGAAGCTGCTAGAGGTCAGAGCAATTAGAGAAGTCCAGCATCCCGATTGTATGGCGAACACAGTGGTGGTCAAAAAGAAGACCGGGAAGTGGAGAGTCTGCGTAGACTTCACCGACCTCAACAAGGCGTGTCCAAAAGACTGCTTTCCGCTCCAGAAGATCGACCAGACGATCGACGCCACCGCTGGTCACAACAAGATGAGTTTCCTCGATGCCTATCGAGGTTATAATCAGATACCGATGTATGGGCCTGACGAAGAACATACTACGTTCGTAACACCTAGAGGCATCTACTGCTATAAAGTGATACCCTTTGGGTTAAAAAACGCAGGGGCGACCTGCTAGAGATTGGTCACCAAAATGTTCCTAGCCCAGCTCGGCAAAACTGTGGAGGTCTACATTGACGACATGGTCGTCAAGTCTGAGAGGTCACAGGACCACTTGGCAGACCTACGTCAAGTGTTTGACATCCTCAAGAGGTTCCAACTCAAGTTGAATGCCTGTAAGTGTGCTTTTGGTGTCGGCTCCGGCAAATTCTTGGGAAGCTTTGTCACGAGAAGAGGAATCGAAGCAAACCCAGATCAGATCTCGGCGATCTAGGGAATACAGAGTCCAACCTTGGCAAAGTAGGTCTAGAGGCTCACTGGCATGGTTGCCGCGCTCAATCACTTCATCAGTTGAGCCTCAAACAAATGCCGACCTTTCTTCCAGCTGTTGAAGAAAAGCCTCACCCCGGAGTGCGACCAAGCCTTACAAGAGCTCAAAGCTTACCTCACCTCACCGCCCCTGCTTTCAACTCCGAAACAGGGAGAAGTGCTCTACCTGTACCTGGCGGTCTCGGATAATGCAGTGAGTTCGGTGCTCGTCAGAGAGGAAGACAAGCAGCAGAAGCCCATCTATTATACGAGCAAGATCCTTCTAGATGCCGAGACCAGGTAGCCAATGGAGAAACTTGCGTTAGCACTCATCAGTGCTTCTCACAAACTTTCTCACTACTTCCAGACCTACACCATAGTGGTTGTCATAGAGCATCCACTCGGATCCATTTTTAAAAAAGCTGATTTTTCTGGAAGAGTATCCAAATGGGATGTCGAACTGGGGCAATATGATATCCGGTATCAGCCTAGAACAGCGACCAAGGCTTAAGATTTGGCGGACTTCATCGTGGGGTTCATCTCTCCTAGTTCGGCACCGACCCTGCTCGACATTGCAATGGGGGGCAAAGGGAGTGAGGATGAAGTCACTGAGACCGAAGAAGAGCGATCTTGGAAACAATTCCTTGCTTCAGCTTGGAAGATATTTGTCGACGGATCCTCTACCTCCAGAAGAACTGGTGCCGGTATAGTCCTCCAATCTCCGGAGGGACTAGTTATCAAGCAGGCCCTAACACTTGACTTCAAGGCATCCAATAATGAAGCTGAGTATGAAGCACTGATCGCAGGGCTGAATAGCGCCAAAATCCTGGGGGCACAACAGCTGGTGGTTTTTAGTGACTCAAAGTTGGTAACGAGTTAACTGACTGGAGAATACCAGGCTCGGGACAAAAGGATGGCAGCCTACCTCGCTCTTGCGTAAAAGCTCCTCGCTCAGTTCAAAAAAGCTGAATTCAAGCAGGTCGATAGAGAATCCAATTCCCATGCGGATGCTCTCACCAACCTAGCCTCCGCTATTGAGGCAGGGAGAAAAAGAAATGTCGAAGTGGAATCGATTGGAAGGCCGAGCATAGAGCTTCATCCACCTCGGCAGATTCTGTGTGTTGATCTTGGTCCATGCTGGATGGACCCAATCATCTCCTACCTCAAAGATGATCAACTTCCTGAAGACAATAACGATGCTCACAAGATCAGGCTCAAAGCATCCCGATTTTGGCTATCTCCAGAAGGCAAACTCTACAGGAAGTGGTTCGCTGGCCCCTGCCTTCAGTGTGTTCATCCAAGCAGAGTTGAAGACTTTCTCTATGAAATTCACGAAGGGATCTGCGGAAGCCACATCAGAGGGCGGTCACTAGCTTACCGGGCTATCAGGCAGGGCTACTGGTGGCCATACATGTAGAAGGACGCTCAGCACTACGCCGGAAAGTGCGAGAAATGCCCGAAGTTCTCACATTCTCTCCATCAGCCAGTGCAAGATCTGAGTCCACTCTCGAGCCCATGGCCGTTCGCCCAGTGGGGGTTAGACATCATGGGACCTCTACACCGAGCTCCAGGGAATAAGAGGTGGCTGATTGTGGCCACCGATTACTTCACCAAATGGGTAGAAGCAGAAGCATTATCTTCCATCACCGAGCAGGATTCAAAGAACTTCGTATGGAAGAACATCATCACCAGGTTTGGCATTCCTCAAGCTTTGATCTCAGACAATGGGACCCAGTTCGATTCCAACCTCTTCAGAAACTTTTGCCAGGGGCTCGGCATCAGAAATCACTATTCCACTCTAGCCTATCCTCAGAGCAACGGTCAAGCTGAAATCTCCAACAAGGTGGTGCTCGACGGACTCAAGAAGAGGCTCGACCGAGCCAATGGGAGATGGGTGGAAGAACTCCCAACTGTCCTATGGGCATATAGGACGACTCCAAGGTGTTCCATCTCGGCAACACCTTTCTCATTGGCCTATAGGATGGAAGTCGTAATTCCACTCGAGATCGGCCTTCCGACCTTGAGATTGGAACTCTTCGACCAAGGCCAAAACGAGATACATTTGACTTGAGAGTTAGACACAGCCGAATAATGCAGAGAAGCAGCAGCCATCCGCTTGGCAGCTTGCCAGCAACAGTTGGCTAGGGGTTACAACCAAAAAGTCAGAGAAAGAAAATTCTCAGTCGGAGAGCTGGTCCTGAAGAAGACACTCCATGCAAACAAAGATCCAAACCATGGCAAGTTAACACCGAACTGGCACGGACCATTCAAAGTGATCTCAGCTGCTGGCCAGTCGGCATACAAGCTTGAGGACATGGACGGCAAAGAACTGCCACGACCGTGGAACGCGACACACCTAAAAAAGTTTTATTTCTGAATTGTAATTGATTTTTGAAGATCAATAAAAGTAGTCCTTGTTCTCTGATTAGTCTCAAATTTCACTAAGTTTAAGAGCTTGGCAGTAGTATCAATCTCCAGCTAGGCAGCAGTATCACTCTCCAGGTCGGCAGTAGTACACTCTCCAGCTCGGTAATAGTACCAGATCGCTGGCTAATGGGACTACACCTCTGGTGACGAGCCAGCTGGTCATGTCTCGGTTTCATCGAGCTCATGCTGAGACTAGCAAAAGTAGCATCAAGCCAACTCTGCCGCACGCGCATCTTGGTAACAATACCAGATCGCCGGCAAGCAAGACTACACCTCTGGTGAAGAGCCAGTTAGTCATGTCTCGATCTAACCAAGCTCATACTGAGACTAGCAAAAGTAGCACTGAGCCAGTTCGGTCATACGCGTGTCTCGGTAACAGTACCAGAACGCTGGCCAACAAGACTACACCTCTGGTGACAAGCCAGCTGGTCATGTCTTCGTCCTAAGCAACTTAGCAAGAATGCTACAAGGTCTACCCTGGTGTCAGTAAGACTACTAACCAGGCATGTTCGTGTTTCTCAGTTGGTGACAAACCAGTTGATTGAAAATAACCAAACCCAGGTTGAAAGCAGCTAAAAAGAAGACAGATTGCAAGGTAAAAAAGATTTTCATTGAATTATCAGAAGAAAATACATTCTTCTACATTTCAAAGAAGAAATGTTATCTACTGCATCATACAAAAATGGGTACATCAAAGGAAAAGCAAAAAAAAAAAGCCTTCATCCAGTCAGACCGAGGTCAGAAAATATCGATGTCTTATCCTAGCTGCATTAGCAAGAGTTGATCAAAGATCTATTTCATCAAGACGCGGACGGCTCGATGACAGTGATTTCCTCGGCCTGGTTAGCTTCCACCGATCCCATCACCAGACTGATGATGACGATGACAGCGACGACGACATCCTGGTTATGACGGAGGAGTCCTAAACGATGAAGAAATAAAGCTCGACTCTGGGACTGAGAACTTGGACGGATTCTGGAAAGACGGGTCATCCTCAGAAATTTTCGTCTCTTTCAAGGCAGCACGCCATCCTATCACCCAAGTCTTGCCCCTCACCAAGGTGAATTGGGCGGAATAATTTCCCGTCACCAGCACCATCTTCCTCCTTCTTCTCCGGCGAAGATGAAGACACAAGTTGGGTAAACCCTGGCTTTCCACCCATATTTATAAAGGGAGAAGGCACCCTTCCCAAATCTGAAGATACACGTGTCAAGCATTCCTTCATATCGTCTCGAACACTGCAAGCGCTCCCTTTGAGACAGTGCACGCCTTTTCAAAGCAATTGGATGACTATCCAGATGATGACACATAGTACCGTCGCTACGTCATCTACATCGATAAGAGAGCATCATTTATGACCTTGAGAAATCAATCACCCTAGAAGGTCCTCTAAAGGGCTTTATGTGGGGATATCTCCAAAGATACCGAGATCACCTTGGCTTCGGTAAGAATTCCAGCTAAAGCACATCTCAGTCATCAGTCTTAGAAATAACTCTAGAACTCCAGCCAAGCAGGAGTGCCAGGCCCTCCATCTCGGCCTCGTGGAGCTCAACAATTGTGCCAGATTACGGTCAACAAGACTACCTGAACCTCGGTAAGAGTACCAGCTCTGCATGACTCGGTCTCTCAAATGGTGACTAACCAATTATGGGAGACTACCGGCACCCACCTACCTAACTGCTACAGAGCATTAGGGAAGTGCCGGCTCAAAGGCAAGCTCGGCATCAACCTACCTAATTGCTACAGAGCATTAGGGAAATGCTGAAACACCTTAAAATACTGGGGCGCAGTGCCTACTTACGGGACTCGGTACTTGCCTCAATAACTACTTTGGTTAAAAAATCGAGTGCATTGCGCATAGTACCGAGATAAAAAACCTGCATCCAATTCGCATTCGTTCTAGCACGGTCGACGAATCAAGCTACGCTACAGACGAACTCCGTACCTACTGATAAATTCAACTTTCTAGCATGCAAAGAGTTAGGCTAACTGGGCTGAGCTCAGATACTTGTACAAATATTGGAAAACAAAAACATCCATGAAAAGACACGGCCATCCAAATGTTGGCCGGGAAATTCTGATAGTATTAAAATTATCTTTCATTACATGAAAGAGACACAATCATCCTTCATTACATCATAAACGAAAATATACAAAAGAAGAAAACTTCAAGGAGCAGCGGCCTCGGCATGCATTAGTCTCGTGAGGGTCGGCCGTCATGGTCTCAGTCGCAGCGGCTTGAGGCACGACCTCAGACGACAAAGAAGGGTCGAAACGACCTCTAGAGGGACCTCAGGAATGGGGCAGCACTCGGCTCAGGTTTCGAGCCTAGGCACTTAGGGAGATTCTGATAAATAGGATGATCATCGGGGATCCCCGCCTCTTTCAACGCAGCCCGGCACCCAAACTCGAACACCTCAGGGCTTATCTTCTCCACTTGAGCCTCGTAGTCTTTTGTTGCTGTGTCCACCCCATCTTGGAAGGCTGCATCGATTTCGGCCTGTACTGAGGTTTGAACTACAGCTTTTTCCTTCAACGCAGCCTCAAGTTCGGCCTCCTACTTCACCAGCTCGCCCTTGAGCTCAACTGCCCCTTTTGCCTTGGCCATGGCAGCTGCCCTCAACTCATGGGTCTCGGCCTTCAGTCTGCAGATGCCAGCCACTGTCGTTTCCACCTCTGCGACAAGGTCGGCGTTCAGCTCTTTCGACTCCTTAAGCCTCTTTTGGCCTGCCTCCAAGGCCGTCCCAAGTTCCTTTTTCTCCACCTCCAGTCGTAAGACCTTGGAGGCACTTTGGTTGTCCCTGTCCAGGACCACCTGGATCCTCTTTATGTTCTGCAAGGATAAACATCTCAGAAAGATAGCCGAGATCAAGCATTCGGCGAAATTTGTAAAAATATACTTACCAAGATGGACGTTTGTAGTAACGACAACAGCAGTCCCATGTCATCAACCTTCCCATGCCTCTCCATGTCACGAGGAAGGTCGCAAGCTTTGGAGAGCGCCGTAATGACCAAGTGGTTTCCGGCTACCCGGTCCTCCACGTTCACGACCTTCCCGGGCTCGGTCTGAAGTTCAGGTCTCCATGGGGCCGGCTCGGAAGGCAAAGATACCGAGATCGGTCTGGAAGCTTGTTCCACTAGCCTGTCAACCCTAGACCTCTTTTCGGGTGGGGCGTTCTCATTCGGAGTCTGCCGAGTTCCTTTCCCATGGTCCTCCGACCTAGGACTCTTCTTCGGCGGTGGCCCTTCCATTACAATGACTGCAGAGTGCTACCGAACTCCTGCACTAGAAGAAGCAACAGGAGTAGAGACTTCCCAGTGTTGACACCAAAAATGTCACTTTGCCTCTTCAAGATCCAAAGAGCTACATGAAGTCGCAACCTGCCATGAATAGGCAATGCTACTTCCAAAAAATCAAATATTGTCAGAATCAAACAAAAACTGCAAGATCCTTCAAGACAGCCAAAAGAGGAGTACACAAGAAGTTTCGGGCCATTTCAAAATCATTCGGCCTAACTTCGCTTCTCCGACAGCCGAAAAGGAGCTCTCGGCGGCAAAAGCATCGGAGACACCAAATCTTCGATCAGAGCTGATGGATGGTCTCAAAATACATCCAAAAGGCTCCACGTCAAGTTCCGAGTCAAACCGACAACGTTTGACCCTACATCAACCCTCGAACAGCTAAATCAAGCCTCTCGGCGGCGAGAACCACCGAGGCCATTACTCATCAGATAGAGCACATGGACGGCTTCAAAATGCTTATAAAGGGCTACACGCCAAATTTCAGGTCATTTCGACAACATTTGACCATAGTTTGACGCTCGGAAGCCAAATCAAGCCTCTCGGCGGCAAAGCCCTCCGGGACCATGGTTTCCAAGACATAGCCTATGGATTATCTTAAAATGACTCCAATAGGTTCCCTGTCAAATTTCAAGTCAATCGGACATCGGTTGACCGCACATCAAACCGCGACATCTTCATCGCGACAAAAGCAAGTCTACTGGTGATAGGACCCCAAACGGCTTCAAAACTCAAACAAAAGCCTATGGTTGGTCTTATTTATTGCTCAGCAGGCTTCACACCAAATTTCAGGTCATTCCGACATCGTTTGACCCAGTTTCAGCTTCTGACGGAAAATCGGCAGCTCTACGCGACAAAGTCTTCGGCTTTCTCAGGAAATTTGAAACTTTGAAAAATAAAATGCAAGGATTCTCATCAGGTTTCCTACAAAGAAATCAGGCCAATAAATGGTCAAAATGTTAAGGAAAAGTACAGGAGAAAAAAGAATCGAAAAACAGCAAAAATGGACACAAAACGGGACAAAAAGGGGGGAAAACCCCCCCAGGGTCGCAGGCGACCTTGGAGCCCGGGGTCGCCGGGAAGGCCCCGGAAACCCCGGTTTTCGCCGTTTTTTCGCGATTCGAAGCACCCAGCCTCTGGTACTTTCCAAAATTCATGCTTTTGAGACACCAAATCCTCTGATATCCATCCAAAACACGGGTTAAACATCAAGAGTATTGAAAACAACATTGATCGCCACCCGGTCAACCAAAAAAAAAGTGTGCTTTCTACCCGACCGATCGAGAAATCGACAGGACAGATGGCACCGACCCGCTATTGGCAACAAACACCTGAAATTACATGGTCATCTGATGTCGATCTACATGAAGATCCATCGATGATCATCGCCAGAAGAATCCCAAAAGACACGGCACGGCCCGCGACTCTTCAACTGCTCGGCGACCACTTAATTCGATTAATTGACTAGCTTTATTACAGTCATTAATCCATTTCTTTGGACGGACCAATCAGAAGCAAGCATCCGGGAGTTACAAGTCAAGAGATTCATGGCATTTAACTCATGAAACTCCTCCCATCATGACGATTAAAGGCGATTAAATGCCCTCAATCTCCTCCGGCCAATCAGAAGCCAAGAAAAAGGAGTTACAAAATAAAGAATTCAATTTTGTAACTCCTCCCATTATGCGGCTTAATGACAATAAAAGCCCATAAACCCTCCTAAATGGCTACCAAAAAGCCTATAAATAGGAGAGCACTCCAAGAAGAAAGGACAGACACAGAGACAGACAACGAAAATCACAGACAGAAGCACAGAAATTCAGAGAAGGAAAAGAGAGAAAACTCTGCGGAAGTTCTACACCGGCCACCGCTACAAGGTGACAAAAGTCCCTTGGGGGTACCCCCCCCCCCCCAAGGTCCTTGCCTTCTCCTCCTGCCTCCAATGGCTTAGATGTGGCTTTTCAGCCCGTCTACTCGGCTTTTTATTGGACATAGGACCTCCTTTTGGTCTTTGTCCTCTAAAAACCTGAGGTTATAGCCAAGCCAAGCGAATCAATAGCATCCTCTGTTCTCATCTGCATGGATGATGGCGAAGCCCACATATGGCTTACGACCGTCAATCTAAACGAGTCCCCCACAATCTCCTAAGAAGTTAGATCCTCCTTTTCTTGCTTTTCATTGTAGTTTGTATTTTTTCAAAAGAGACAAAAATCACAACTCTTGTCTTTCATTATTGATAAGGATTGTAAATCGGCTATAAACGCCAAAATCGGCTATAAACGCCAAAAATCGGCTATAAACGCCAAAATCGGCTATAAATGCCAAAAAAATCGCCTTTCACGGCAAACCAAGAAAAATGTCTCTTTTCTTAAATATATGTGCAATGGAAAACTTGAAAGAAGTTGATTTCCTTTTTACTTGCGAAGGTTGATCTCCGGATCGCCACTTGCAATTTTAAGTAAAATAGAAAATCTGGCACACCCACACAAAAAAAGAAATGTTGATGCACGCCCCTGCCCCCTGGTTACGAAAGGGTCGGACCCGACGGACTCCCACGTCCGCCGACCTCGGTAGGAACCGAGCAGGAGCGCGGTCCATCAAGCTGGCACACCCGGTGGGACTCGTTTATTTGAGAACACGATGCTAGAAATGAAATATTTGCATATCATATATTTTGCTCTATGCTTATATTTCTTTTCTCGATTCCTTGGCTACTTTATAATTGGTGGCCTATGTTGGATTCCGCAAAAAAAAAAAAAATGAGATGAGATTTTTTGTTTGGAAATTTCTAATTCTTTGAATTTATTTTCAATCTTTCTCTTTTCAAAAACAAAAAAAACAAAAAAAAATCAGATTTTTTCAGTTTGTGTTCAAAATTGAGAAACTTTGATCCTCTCCCTTCTGGGCACTGGCGCTCACGGAAATCGCTGAGACCGTGTTCGGATCGGGGATTGGGCCATCGTTTCTCTTCGATGAGTTCATTAAAGATCTAAAAAAAAAATGTAAAAAAAAAATATTTTTAGATTTCTCATTTTGGATTCAAAATTGAGAAACCTTGATCCGTTCCTATCGTTCATCGCGCTTGCAGAAATGTTGAGCCTGTTCGACTAAGGTTTTGGGCTATCGTTTCTCTTCGATGAGTTCATTAAAAATAAAAAATATATGTATATATATATATATAAAAAAAAAAAAAAAGACATAGACCACTAAGGTTAAACCAACTGTGTTCTTTGATCATGGTTGATTCAAAGAAAAGCCTTGTCCAGAGTGTGGAGACAGCTTGACTGTTCTAGGCAAGGGTCCTCCAAATGGGTTCATTAAGTAATCCTACCCTTACCTGGGGGCAATTCTATCAATCAAGATTTCATAAGACCGGGTTAGGAGGCCTATGTGTACTCTCTCGTCTTTTAAATAAATTTAAAAAAAAATATACAATAAATTTTTTTTAAAAGTAAAAATTTTAAAATAAAAAATAAAAAATAAAAAAAATTTTTCAAAAAAAAAATTTTAAAATAAAAAAAAATAAAAATAAAAGAAAAAAGAAAAAATAAATAAAAAAAAGATTTCTTTAAAAAAAAAAAAATCTTCAAAATCTTCAAAAAAAAAACTTCCGTCATTTTGGGTTTAGATTGGAGAAATCTTGGTCTTCTCCTTTCTGAGCACTGGTGCTCGCGGAAATCGCTGAGCCCGTGTTCAGATTGGAGTGCCTTTTGCTCTCTTTGATGAACCCGATATTGGCCTTTAAAAAAAAAAAAACTCGTCATTTTTAGATTCAGATCCGAGAAATTATGGTTCGTTTCTTTCTGAGCACTGGCGCTCGCGGAAATCGCTGAGCCCGTGTTTAGATTGGAATACCATCGGCTCTCTTTGATGAATCCAATTTTGACCTTTCAAAACAGAGAATCTCATCTCATAGATGCGGTCTCAAAACATTTGTGTCTAGCGGTACTAGTACGCCCTTTCAGGGTCTACTGTATTGCGACCGGCACATCTGTAACTCCAACTTTATATTCTTCTTACCTCGAGCAAGCTCTGCTTCTCGATAAGTCGAATTTAAGTTCACAATTGCTTCTAGCAGTCACTGGGATGCCCATTCTGGGCTTACCATACCTGCGATCAGAACAATTGTACCCTCTATGGCGTTTTACCTTCTTCATGTTGCTTGGGTCATCTTCCTCTAGCAATTTGAAAAGACGAAACCATAGAACTTCCCATTTATGATCATTATATTCTTGTGATTACTAATGGATGTGGTCTTGTTTCAGAAATTTTCGAAAAAACTAACAATGGCAGCTTCACTAACCATTACTTTCGATGAAAACAAGCACCAACTTATGCTTCAACAGAAGCAAACCTCGCGCACTTACAAGCGCCCCATCAGCTGCCGAAGCATCAACTCCCTCGGCAACTCTCTGAACTCCGGGTCGACCTCGACTCCCCGGACTATCATCTTTGGGACGCTGGGACCATTCCCACTTCCTGAGGAACAAACTGCTCCCTCCAAGAAGCAGAAACTCGCCTCTCAATGTGTCACTACCGTGACACCAAAGGCGAGCACCAGAAGGCCTGAAGCCCGTGGCACCCCACGAAGCCTCAACCAGCAAACCACCAGGTCTATCCCAAGACTTGGTCCCCAAGACCTTCACCAAATCAAAGAAGGTCCCAAACATCCACCAAGCCAGTATTCCTGGCCCCACTCAAGGATAACCAGTTCTACCCTCTTGCCTACATGAAAAAGGAGAGACCCATCTCCAACCTGACTTCCAAGTCATCCCAGCATGAGCCGGCTTGTTCCTACAAGCCCAAAATCAAGTCATGCATCACAAGGCCTATACAAGCACCTGCTAAGGCCTACAAACCTGCAGTTCGACCCTTCATCTCTACAGGGGCCGAACTTCAAAAATTCAAAGCTTCGCTGCAACAGGCGAAGGACAGGGTTCGCATCCTGTCCTTGCCCAGCTGCAAAGAAGACAGGCTCGGCTGCTGCGCCCGAGGGAGCACATCCTTCATCGTCAAAGCCCAGCCAGAGCTGATCGAAGCTCAAATTGCTCGTCGCATACGCCGCCGCGCGTCGTATAGACAAAAGATACTAGAGAAGCAAAGGACCCAGCCTCCTACACTTCAAGTCTCTCCCAAATGGGTCGAAAAAGAAAGACCCAACCAAGTTGCTGCCGTCCATATGGTTGGAAAAACCAGAAGGCGCCAAAAATCAGCAACAAAAATCCATGTCCGACGTCCGATGACCCGCAGCGTCTCAAGGACAAGAAGACATTCAGAAGAATCCCCTGCTCCTTCAAGCAAAGGACAGCAGAGTGATCCTTCCTCAAGCTCTTCTTAAAAAAGAATGAGCCCCAACTCAGTCACCAGGATAGTTTCTTCGTTCGAATCACGAAGGATGAACGTCTTGGCTACAAATTCTGAGCCACCACCCCGCAATCCACATCCAGAAGATGCGATCACCCGCATCCAGCAGTTGGAACAGGGCCAGCAGAGGATTGAAACTCTGATGGAAAACTTTCTCCTCGCCTTCCAAAATCAGGCGAACAATGAACCTCCTCCGAATCATCAAGACGACGAGGTAAATAGAGAAGAAAATGAGTCACGCGCCCTTACCAAAAAGGAGACGTAGACAGTATCCTCGCCAAAGCAAAAGAAGAGGATATACTCAAGGAACATGGGATCAAGCCACCATATCCCTTATGGATGGACTCGGTCCCGTTCCCCACCAAATTCAAGCATCCTACTCTCCAAACATATACGGGGAAAGGATCAGCCAGACAACACGTCATCCACTTCAAGATCCTGACGGGAGCTATCGCGGATCAAGATGCACTCAAGATCCGCCTCTTTGCAAGTACCCTAAAAGGTACGGCCTTCGATTGGTACTCCACTCTGCCGGAGGACTCAATCCAAAACTGGGCCATGCTAGAGACACGCTTCCTGACTCACTTCAAAGGTGAGGATCACCCCGCTACTATGGCTCAGCTGTGCAGCCTAAAACAGGGGGAGAATGAATCAACATACTACTTCATTCACAAGTGGAAAGCAATGGCATACAAATGCTCTGATGTATTGCCACAAGCGTCGCTAGTCGACATCTGCTGAAACAACATGAGAGCCAGAATCCGCTCCATGATCATCGGCAACAAATCAAAAAACCTGGGAGAACTCCTAGAAGCTTCCATGGAAGCTGAAACGGTGATTAAAGACCTCAACAGTCAGAAATCATCAAGAAAAGGGCCAACCGCCATTGTAACCTCTAAGCCAAAGAAAAGAGAGGTCCTCAATGTGCAGACCAAGTCAGCTCCTCAGCCACCAAAGAAAGCTGAAAACAAAGCTGCAGGTAAGAGACCTGAACTCTCAGATGCCTTCAAAGAACGAGTAGAAAAGAAATACCCGTTTGATGAAGACGTTGATGAAATCTTCGGGGCTCTTGTGGCAAACGGCAAGCTCACCTTGCCTGAACCAAAAAGACCGGGTGATGTTGGCAAAACCAACGATCCTCGGTACTGTCCATACCACCAGATGATCTCGCATCCTCTCAATCAATGCTTCGTTGTGAGAGAGAAAATAAACGAGATGTGGAAAAACGGAGTCATCACCTTTGACAAAAACTATGGGTCTGCCTCCGTCAACATGGTGACATGTGGACAAACATCAAAATCACCGAAGAAGAAGATCACTACTTCCTTCAAGGTGATAAACTCAATCCAAGCGTCCGAGCAACTGGTTCCTTACCCGACACCAGACGGACAACCGATATGGGTACATCCCGATCTCCTGGAAGATGAAAATTGGGAGGTCGTGAAAACAAAGCCTACAGCTCAATAGCGAAGGCAGGCTAGGAAACATCTCCTCAAGCTTAAACGGCAAGAGAAGACCCAGCCAAAACTAGAGGTCAAAGAAAAGGCAGAGGCTTCCTCTACCGCTTCACTGGAGGTAACAAAAACATCCCTTCCAGAGACTTCAAAGGGGGTAAGTGTCACACCCCGAAACCGGGCCCTGCAGTGAACCGATCCCGGAGTGCGAAATTTTGGGATAATTTGAAACTTTTTGTTGTATTTCCCAAGATCCGCGTGAATGAGGATAATCACATCCCAACACGATCAGAGTATATTTTTTTCGCGGAAGCTAATCATGGTGTTACGACCCGGAATCCGTGGCCATCGGGTTCCGTGTCGTACGCAACCAATATCACAAAGCCATCAATAAACAGACTGGCATAAATCATACATCGGAGCACACTGAGCTGGTAGTAACAAACTATTATTTCCCACATATTCAAGTTACAATTAACAGATGTCTTAATTACAAACCCAAAGAAAAAAGGCTAACATAGCCATACAAAAATATAACCAACTAAACAGAAATACTACCCTCAAAGGATTTGATACGAACTCCGGTGCCAAACTTGACATCTAGATGATATCAATGGGCAGCCTCTCACGTCAGACCGGCGGTCCCACCGCCTCCTCTGATCAGACACCTACAAACAGAAAAGAGAAGAAACTGGCACCAAACAAAAGGGTCAGACACGACGGTCTGGCAAGCAAATAAACAAATAATATGAACAAAAGAACATATATAAACCTGACGAAATCATCGTAAAACCGAATAAATAGGCTAAACAATAATGACAATAAAGCATGCTAAAATGATCGAAGACCGAACATAAATGTCAAAACAAGTAAAAGAACAATATCAGATGTACGAATATCTCGAAAGATTAAAAGCCTGCATAAAACATTTAATCGTCGGAAATACATTTCAAATCCTGAATAATAGCGACAATATGATAAACGATCGATATCGTAAACATTAACTAAATCAAAACATAAAGAGTATAACCCATAAGAATCATAAAACAAAGTAATATGCAGATAAAACCTAGGCGACCACAAATAGCTAAATCCTCCTATTACCGAAGTGATAAGAGCAGACAGAGCGTAGCCACTGAACGTGGTACTAAACAGAGGATCAGAACCGTAGCCATACAAATGGGACCGGCAGATCAAAAGTATCAGAACCGTAGCCATACAAATGGGACCGGCAGATAATTACCGTTGCCATGGTCGGTACAGACAGAATCCAAGCTGCAGCTGGCGGACAGAGTAAAGATCCCAAGCCGGGTGATCAGCCCGACAAGGTGACCTAAGCCTAGTGGTGCCTTTAGTTTTCAAAACTCGAACGGATACAAATCTAACATAATACTAATCCCTTTGGCTCAGGGGCTCGCACCACATAGCTCTGGCCCCGTCTTGCCTCGGGGTTTTGTTTTCGAAGTCATAGCCTCTTTGGCTCATGGGCTCGCACCACATAGCTCTGGCCCCGTCTTGCCTCGAGGTTTTTATTTTCAAATACTAGTCTTATCAAAACAATAGTCTCATCGAAGAAATCCCGAATGTGACAAACATACTCCAAATCTCTTTTCAAATCGAATCGGAGAAAACGTACGAATTTCGATGGTGAACCGTTCAAATACGCGTCAAGGTGATTTGTATAAAATCATACAATCAACCCTTTTGAACATGGGAAGACACATGATTTTATAACAAATCATCGATGCTATTTAAATTAGTTCACCAAAGAAAACAAATACAAATACAAATACATTTTTCTGACTTGAAATGGAATGGACAGTGGAGAATGACTTAATGACTTACCAAGGAACCATCTCAATGCCCATTTAACCTTTAAACATTGATTAGTAAAGAGTGTGTTTGATGCCAATGAAAATCCATAATGTTTAAATGATAAAGTGCGCATTAAGACACGAAAGGTTCCCGGATAATTTCACATACACTCATTCTCACATCATTCCCATTTCACAAATTTCCAAGCATCACAAACAATCCCAAGTCTCATTAAAACAGGCCCATAGTTGGCCTTAAACCGAGCCCAAAACAGTCCTTAATAACAGTCCAAAAACTACTCTTAAATGGCCCACAAGACAAGTTTTCAAAACAGCCCAAAACTAATCTTAAGATGGCCCACAAACAAACTTTAAAACACAACCCCAAAACTAACCTGAACCAGGCCCACAAAACAAGTTTTGAAACAGCCCAAAACTAAACTTTGAATGGCCCAATAAACAGTTTTTAAAACAGCCCAAAACTGGCCTTGAACAGGCCCACCAAAACAGTGATCTTCTTCTTCGGTGAGCCCTTTCTTGACCTCTTCAACTCATCAAATCACCATTCATAAATCATTCTAATTAGCCAAACACAACACTTTTTAAAATCAAAGTTTTTCCCCATTTCTTTGAACACCAACTCTTAACACAAAGAAATCAAATTTTCTACATGACCAAGATGAAAGCAAACTTCCAATACATTGTAAGACCATAACATAAATGGAAATCCACATAAACATTGGTTCATTCAATCAAAGTAAATCCATAAATCAAAAGGATTAAATCATAAGAAGAAAAAGCCATGAAATGAAACCAAATGAGATGAATCATCATATTAGTTGTGAAATTCACTTGCCTCAAGCCACAATGAAAGCTAAGATGCTCTTCAAACCATGCTCTAGGGTCTCAAGCTCCCAAAATCACAAAACCCCCAAAATAGCTCATGAATAAACCCTAAAAAATCAATACATTGCAAATCTCAAAGAAAGTCTTTGCATATATAAGAAAAATACTCCAAATGGTTTGGAAAACCAAGACCTCATGAAAAGAAAACCATTGCTAACCTTTGGGTGCTCAAACCAAGAAGAAATGCATGGAAAGGTGGTCTCTCCTAGCTCAAATCTCTTGCAAATGGGTTCTTTAGGAAGCTTGAATGGAGAAGAAGGAGATGGGAAGATCAAATCTCCCTTTAGCATCAAAGAACAAGAGATACATGAGGAGAGAGAAAGGGCTGGGAGAGAAAACCCTAACTCCCCTTTTTGTTGCAGGAAAATGAAGAATGGGAGAAGAGAAGAGAGACCCAATGGCTTTATAAAGGCTAAATGGGCTGGGCCCCATGGGCCCCAAACTTCACAAGGCTGAAACTAACATTTGCGGGTCCCGAACGAAAACGACGAAGAAGACAAAAATGATCGGCGAAATATCTACTTTCCAAAAAGTATATTTTCCCCAATTTCTGAAATTTTCAAAATTCATGGACAGATTTAGTGAAAATGTCATTTTTGCCCCTTTTTCCTCGAAAAACGTGATTTCTGAGTATCAAATCGAAATGATCAAAACATGAAAGTTGTTAAACTTCATAAAATAAGTCGAAATACACCAAATCCAGAATTTTTAGAAATCCGAAGTAATTTCCCATAAAGATACAAATCATAAGGACCGGGTCAAACTAAAGTCAACGGTCTACAAAATCTCCAAGGCAAGGAAAAATCCGGTCAAACTCAAAAACAAGGTCAAACTAAATCAAATCTCACTTAACAAGCTAAACCACGATTAAAACAATGCTAAACAAAAGGGCCGGGGTCGGGATCTTACAGTAAGGAAATTCACTCTCAGTGATTTCATGCCACCTCAATTCAAAGAAGCCATGCAGGAGGCATCATACTCTTGCAATTCGGTAGTTGGATTCTCCATTGATGGATACGAGTCCAGCGACACCGATGATGGATTCGAATCCAACTACACAGATGAGTGGGAGGAGTCCCTTGAAACAGGAGAATATCTCTCCGATGAGGAATGGGTTCCTGAGTCTCATCTTATGCCAGTAATCTGGTATAACCCCCTACAGCCACAAGGATCCTGGTCTGATGATGAAGAAGACCAAGAAGCTGTACAAGAAAATGCTGCTGACCCAGCACCTCTCATTACTCCAGTGGAAATCAACCATGTTGAGCCACAAAGAGTTGATGAAGAAGAAGATCCGGCTCCCATGCCTGATCTTGAAGAATATGCAAGGATCTTGCAGCGACTCGCTCTAGAACAAGAGCAAGAACGCGTCAACGAGCCTCCTCGCAACCCAAAGCCTGAAGTCCCTGAAGATCACCAGGTACATTCTCCCTTAACTCCTGAAAATGGAGAAAATTGTTGGATAGACGATCCTCTTACATCCGAGGATGAGTCTGACTCCGATCAGGCAACGTCTCCCATTAGAGCTTCCTGTAATGTGATAATTCGGGATTATAGCTCTTCCGAAGCATCGTCTGATGAGAGCACTTACACTCCGGCGACGCCTAGCAATGTATCTTCTGAAGCCACCTCGTCTCACGTGACTTTCACTGAGATGACACCCTCTCAGGTTTCTTCTCCTGAGACTGTGACTTCAAAGTCCACACCCTTCCTGACTGAAGAATTCCCAGCCATTGATGCTTGGGATGATGAATTAGTCAACGAAGAAGAAAGGTTGCTGGATGCTGTTCAGGACTTGTTCCCGGAAAATGCACCGTGTAACACGATCACTGAGGATGGCAACTCTGCTGCTGATTCATCCTCAGCAAATGAAAAACGACAGCCTCTTGATCCTAAAGACAATCTTCCAAACGAAGACCCTTCTCAAGAAGCTCTCGAAGTTGGTAGAGGCACCCGCTCTGGCCGGGACAACCACAAAAATTACAACCAATCTTCCTTTACATATGTAAATCCTTCAGGAAAAGATGTTGTAAGCGCCCCTAGTGGCAACAATGATGAACATGCAGGCCCTAAGGAGGCTTTCAAGTATGACTTGATTGAACACTTCAAGCACATACCTGCACGTCTGCACATCCTAGATTTGTTGCGAATGTCTCCGCACACTCGTGATAATCTCATTTCGGAATTACAAAAGCTGAATGAGGATGTCGACAAACATGCCCCGCAAGTCCTCCAAATTGAAATGGATTACCGGGTCAAAAACTCAGAAGCCTCCTCAAAGGGAGAAAAGAAGAAAACTGAGGGATCATGCATTGAATGCCTCTCGGTTAAAAAAGCAGCCAGTGCAACCATCGCCTTCACAAAGGACGACCTCCTACTTGGAGAAACCAGGCATAATCGACCCCTGTACTTCACAGGGTATATCAAGGAAATGCCTATGCACAGAGTTCAGATCGACCCAGGTTCTGCACTCAACCTCATCTCCACATCGGCTCTTGAAGAGTTGGGCATCCCACCCAGCAAACTGAGCCACACATCTGTATCTATCTTTGGATACGATGGGAGTACTCAAAGGCCTATCGGTAAAATCAGGTTCAAGTTGCAAATCGGTGATCTTATCTCTGAGGTCACAGTGTATGCAATAAAAACCCCTTCATGCTACAACATCCTTCTCGGACGCCCTTGGATCCACGAGAATGGTGTTGTCCCTTCAACTCTACATCAATGCATCAAGTTTATTGGCGACGACGGCATGATACATCGAGTCTTTGCGGACAGAAAACCCTTCAAAGGTAAAGAAGTCCACTTCGCAGACTCACAGATGTATGAAGGTGAAAAAGAAGAAGAGGAGAAGCACACAGCATCCTTTGCCGAAAATCTCAAAAAAAATAAAGGCAAAGCTCCTCAACAATCACCGGAGGAAAACAAACCATCCGGTAAATCTGAAGAGAGCATGCAAACTCCCTTCATCATCTCCCTCAAATCTTCAAAGCCTTTAGTCATCACAACTAAAGTGAAGAAGGCAAAACAAAAGCCTGGGGGCAAATTTGTTGTCTCTTTCGTATCTATCATGCAAGACACGGACTCGGATTCAGAGCCGGAAGACGACGCATCGTCAAGCCAAGCTGACACTCAGCAAGTTCAGCCTGCTTTCACTCCAATGGAGATAACTTCTGACATAGAAGATCCTACATCAGCTTCCTTCGTTGTTTCAGCAACTTCAGCAAAGGAAAAGCCGATCTTCTTCTATAGATCGGATGCTTCTTCATCAAACTCCATGCTTGAACCTTTCCAAAATGAAGGTATGCCTCAACTATCCTTATACAGTTCTGTGGCACAAACTATTATGAAGAAAATGGGCTATGACGCTCAAAACCCAGTCGGTTTGGGAGAAGGACGCGGTATTCTCACGCCATTGGGGCCCGTCTTGACCAAAAGCCAGCTGGAAGATTGGAGACTCTACGGCTATGTAGAAAAGTCTTCACACGGGTTAGGGTATGATCCTGACACTCCCTTGAGACAGTTGACACAAAGGCTTAAAAGTCAATATACTGACCAAGCCTCAACATCTCAAGTCCATGAAGACATCGATCTCCCTGGATATCTCTTTGATGAGTCACCTGACAAAGATCCAGGAAGCTCATCCAATTGGCACGATTTCTCCGAAAATGAAGAGGAGTTGTCCGATGGCACAGACGTGTGGTCTTCTGACCCAGAAGAACCCTCATCTCCAAAAGAAGTAGCCTACTTCGACCCGGTTTCAACAGGCGATTGGGATCATCTCATAGCAAGCCTTGGGAAAATTACCGATCAAGAAGACCCGTGGAAAGGAATAAAACCTTGGTCTGGAAATGCCTTTGAAAACACAGAAGGTTTCGTTGAGCTGGAAGCCTCCAAAAATATTATGGAGGAACCACCTTCGAACCTTCCAATAGAAGATCCTGTTCAAAAGATAGACTTGGGAACACCAGATAACCCACGTCCTGTATTCATAAGCAAGAATATAAAGGATGATGAGTTACCCGAGTTATCACCTTTCTTCGTGAGTTCGTTGATTGCTTTGCATGGTCTTACGCTGAAATGCCAGGCTTAGACCCCAAAATAGCAGTTCACAAACTCAATCTTCAAGAAGACATCAAGCCTGTCAAGCAAGGCCAAAGAAGATTCCGTCCAGATGTGATGGATAAAATTGAACAAGAAGTTCAAAAACTCAAAGCGTCGGCTTCATCCGTGAGGAACAACATCCTGAATGGTTGGCCAACATTGTCCCCGTGACAAAGAGGAACGGGCAGATCAGGGTCTGTATTGACTATAGAGACCTGAATGGCGCATGCCCAAAAGATGAATTTCTGCTCTCCATACCAGAGGTAATGATTGATAATACCTGTGGATTCGAGCGAATGACATTCATGGATGGTTTCTCTGGCTACAATCAGATAAAGATGCATCCCGAAGATGAAAAACATACATCTTTTCGGACCCCATTTGGCGTGTATTGCTACACTGTCATGCCATTTGGTCTGAAAAATGCTGGTGCCACATATCAGAGGGCTATGATGAAAATATTCCAAGATATGCAGCACAAGACGGTTGAATGTTACGTTGATGACCTCGCCGTCAAAAGCAAAAGAAAAGAAGATCATCTCGAAGACCTTCGAGAAGTCTTCCTCCGGCTTCGCAAACACAAACTGCGAATGAATCCTTTGAAATGCTTCTTCGGCGTCTCGTCGGGTAAGTTCCTCGGATTCTTAGTTCGGAAAGCTGGAATAGAGCTTGACCCCATAAAAGTCAAAGCCATTCTAGAAATGCCCTCTCCAAGAACCTTGAGAGAACTCAAAGGGCTTCAAGGGAGATTGGCCTACATCAGACGGTTCATCTCCAATCTTTCGGGGAAATGCCGTCCATTCTCCCGGTTGATGAAAAAAGGTGTAAACTTTGTCTGGGATGCTGACTGTGAAGCTGCTTTCCAAGACATCAAGTCATACCTGATAAAACCTCCAGTTTTAGCTGCTCCTACCACTGGAAAACCATTCATCTTGTATACAAGAGCCCTTGATCACTCTTTGGGTGCTCTGCTTGCGCAAGAAAATGATCAGAGAAAAGAAGCTGCTCTATACTACCTCAGCCGCATGCTAGTAGGTGCAGAGCATCGCTGCTCTCCAGTCGAAAAAGAATGCCTTGCAGTGATGTTCGCCGTACAAAAGCTGCGTCACTACTTGCTTTCCAACACAGTCTACCTGGTCTCGAGGGTCAACCTCTTGAAGGTCCTTGTCACAAAGGCAGGTTCTCTCAATGCTCGACTGGCAAAATGGTCCATCCTTCTGTCACAATTTGATATTAGGTATGTACCACAAAAAGCAATCAAAGGGCAAGCTCTAGCGGACTTCCTCGCAGAGCATCCATTGCCTAAAGATTCTCCGCTTAGAGATGATCTCCCAGACGAACCAGTCTACAATGTGGAGACTTTCTCACAAAGTGCCTCCTGGGATATGTACTTTGACGGTGCAACCAGGACAAATGAAAAAAGACAGCTGATCTCGGGAGTTGGCATCCTCTTTGTTAGCCCCGACAAATACATGATTCCACACGCTTTCTCGCTACTGGAACCATGCACAAACAATGCAGCTGAATATCAAGCTCTGATCTTAGGATTGGAACTCGCCATCAAATCCGGTATCACCATACTGGAAGTCTTTGGAGACTCTCAACTGATCGTCAACCAGATGAATCAGAAATTTGAAGTCAGGAAGCCAGATTTGTTGCCTTACTACAACAAGGCACAATCACTTATGCAAAAGTTTGACATCTGTCACATCACCCACATTCGTAGAGGTGAAAACATACGTGCAGATGCCCTAGCCGGACTTGCCGCATCCATGGCAATCCAGGAAGGGGAAAACATGCAAATCACAGTGTGCGAAAGGAGAATCCTTCCTCCTTTTAACACACACGAAGCAGTTGCTGAATGCCACCAAGTGGTCGGAAGTCGGATTTCAATCCTTCAAACTTTAATCGGCGACTGGAGGGATCCGTTCATTGATTACATTATGTTCGGAATCCTACCTGAAGATCCAAAAGAACGGGTAAGCATCCAAAGGCGAACCCTAAGCTTTCATTTGGATATTCCTTCAAAAATCCTTTACAGGAAATCCTTCAACGGAGTACTTCTACGCTGCTTGTCACAACAAGAGGCTGAAGAAACACTCAAAGAAGTTCATGCTGGTCTTTGCGGAGCTCATCAGGCCGGACCTAAGCTCTATGATCAGATAAAAAGATTAGGATATTACTGGCCTACCATGGTAGCTGACGCAATGTAATTTGCTAAGCGCTGCCAACAATGCCAAGTTCATGGAGATTACATTCACATGCCTCCAGAATGGCTGCATCCTACAGCGATCTCATGGCCTTTCGAAGCCTGGGGTATGGACATCATAGGTCCTATTTCTCCCCCTTCGAGCAAAGGTCATCGCTTCATCTTTGCCGCTACGGATTATTTCTCCAAGTGGTCAGAAGCATTTGCGTTTAACGAAATGAAGACCTCATCAGTCCTTCACTTCCTGCGCACCAACATCATTTGTCGTTTCGGCATACCCAAAAGATTCGTCCATGATAACGGACCACAATTCCGGGATCATCGATTCTACAGGTTCTGCGACAAATACAAAATCCAAAGCTGTCCTTCGACTCCATACAATCCGGCAGCAAACGGGTTAGCAGAAGCTTTCAACAATACACTCTGCAAAATCCTCAAAAAAATGGTCTCTAGTCACAAAAGAGACTGGAGCGACAAAATGTCTGAAGCTTTGTGGGCCTATCGAACCACCGTTCGAGGACCAACCCATAGCACACCATTCTCCTTTGTCTATGGATGCGAAGCTGTCGTACCTTTGGAAGTACAAATTCCTTCCTTGAGGGTATCCTTGCAAAATGACATGACTCAAGAAAGCAATGTCAAATTGCGACTCCATGAGCTGGACAATCTCGATGAGAGACGGTTCGAAGCTCAACAAAGCATTGAACTTCACCAAGCACGCATGGCAGGATCTTTCGATAAAAAGGTCAGGCAACGCGCCTACAAAAAGAGTGACTTGGTTCTTGCGGTAAAAAGACCAATGGTCTTCGCTCACAAGTCCAAAGGCAAATTTGAGCCAAAATGGGAGGGACCCTACGTCATCGACAAGGTTTTCTCCAAAGGCGCATACGCACTCCTAAACATGGAAGGCGATAGATGTATGCTGCCCATCAACGGCAAGTTCTTAAAGCGGTACTACCCTTAAAGACTTACCCAACTGGGTAAGAGCAATGCCTGTACGGCCAAAACCGGTTTCCAGGTACACGCTCGCTAAACCCACCCTTTTTTTTTAGAATTTTCATATCAAATGTTGAAATTTCTAGAAATTTAAAACAATGCTTACTTTCATCGTTTCATTGTTAAAAAAAAAAAATATCCAAGTTTAGGAACCTTTCCCTAACTTGACCAAAATTTTCAACCCTTGAACCCAAAATTCATGGTTTGAAATAAAATCCGGATTCAGGGATTTCCACCCTAGTCCACCCTGCCTTTTACCGCCAAAATGGTTTTAGGTCAAAACTTATGACCCTCGTGTCTTTAAACAAAAAAAAAATGGTTTTTCAAAAACCGCGAGGAAGCGACGCTTAGTCGATACTTGCACAAATCGAAAGCATATGAACCATGTTCGACACTTCCAAAATCGCAGGAAAGTGACATTTCGTCGATACTTGCAAAATCCAAAACTGTGGAGATGCAACATTTCAGTAGATATCCACAACCCAAATTCCAAAGGTTCGAAAAAACCTAAAAAACTGTGGAGACGCAACATTTCAGTTGATATCCACAACCCAAATTTCAAAGGTTCGAAAAAACCTAAAAAACCGTGGAGACGCAACATTTCAGTTGATATCCATAACCCAAAGGTTCGAAAAAACCACAAATTTCAAAAATCGTAGGGAAACGACATCAAGTCAGTACCCGCAAAACCAAAATTTTTGAAAAGCAAGGATGCGACATTCCATCGATACTTGCACCCAAATCCGCGAGGATGCGACATTCCATCGATACTCACAACCGAATGAGCAAGGATGCGACATTCCATCGATACTTGCAAGAACATTCAGCAGGGAGGCGACTTTTAGTCGATACTTGCATTTTTTGAAAACCAAACCGGCTATCAATGCCACAAACTGGCTATCAATGCCATCAAAACAGGCTATCAATGCCACCACAAATCGGTTATCAATGCCACCAAAACAAAACCGGCTATCAATGCCACAAACAAAAACTTGGATTTCAAAAAAAAAAAAACCGGCTATCAATGCCACCAAAAACCGGCTATAGATGCCACAAAACAAACCGGCTATCAATGCCACCAAAACTGGATATAGATGCCACAAAAAAACTCGGCTATCAATGCCACAAGAAAAGCTGGCTCTCATGCCAAAATTGGCTTCCATGCCACAAACAAAAACCTGGCTTTCATGCCAAAACAATCATTTGACAAAAGATTTTCACAAAATGACAACCTTTTGATCAAATCCCATTTAGCAATTACTTTTATCACAAAAAAATTCAAGTGAGCGTAGGGATAACAAAAAAAAAAAAAAAGAGTACAAAAAAAAATACATGTGGTACCAAAAAAAGAGAAAGTGTTCACAAGCACTACAAAAAAAGAAAAGTACCAAAAAAATGCAAGTGGTACCAAAAAAAGAGAGAAGAATGGTTTCTGTAAAAAAAATAATAATACAGGAGCTCAATCAAAAATGGTCTCCAGCCAAGAGTTCAGCTCCTTAAGCAAGCTTTTGGCCTCATCCGTCAAGGATTCCAAGGCACGCTTCTTCAGGAACCTGCCATGAGATGCTGGGGTGGGCTGTAACCCTTCTTTCACACTGGGAAGCTTCCCCCGAGCGGTTTTCCATTGTTTGTTCTCATCAGACTTCCTTTTGAGAACTCGATTGGCATCCGCAACTCGGTGAATCAGAGCAGTCTCCCTTTCACGAGCCTCTGTTATTTCAGCCCACTTGGCAGCGACTTGTGCCTTGCAATTGCTCAAGACATTTCCTGGCCTCATCGACCTCCCTATCAAGGATGTTAAGGTCATGTGTCAGCCCAATGATGGTTAGCTCTTCTAAGTTCCTCTCTCGGACAGCCTGCTTCCTGCTTTCTGTAGCCTCATCCAGGTTAGATTGAGCCTTATCCGCAGGGTCCAAGAACATCTCCTTGAAGAACTGATCGTCAGGAAAACCCATGGTCTCAAACCACTTGTCACCCAGCTCAATGATCCTATTAACGATCGCCCTGGCACCTGTGACATCCAGACCAGCCTCTTCGGCATCACTGAGAATCTCCTGTGCATGCTGGATCATGCCAAATCCGGCTTCCAAGTGCCCAGAAAAGAGAGTCTCAATCCAAGAGCTCAGAACTCGCACCACCACCTTCTTCGCAAAAAGAAGAGATGGCCGAGCTAAAGATTCGCCCAACTCCGTTGGTCGGCTGCTCATGTCATCATCTGTTGGAAGAGTAACAAAAGAACTCTTTCCAGTTGAAGCTGCTCCTGCTCGGGAAGGAATCTCAGCACGAGGAATCTCCTCAACATTGTCAGAGCTGGTCCCAAGAGTCTCTACCTCTGGATCAACCTCTGGCATCCCTTGCTCTGGAAGCGACGGATCCTCCTTTGTCACTTCAAAACCTGCCAAAGAAACACAAAAAGGTATGAATATGATCCTGTTTGAAAATCATTATCAGGGTTATAACTACAAAATACCTTCTTCGACGACTGGCGGAACACTTTCTTCCTCCATGAACTCATCAGAAGCATCATCAACATTTGCGTCCATCGATGGTTCAAAGTCATCGGAATCCTGTGGCAAGTCAGCTGGCAAGAAAAATGTTAGCAAACCGAGTCACAGACACACAAAAAAAAAAGCAAGAGAAGTCATACCAATTGGAGACTCTGGAATCACTCCAGAGTCCCTCGGTTCTTCTTCAGGTACCTCGACAGGATCCGTCACCACCTCATCGACCGGAACCTCAGGCATCATCAAGTCTTCCTCTGCTAAAAAAAAAAAGGGAAAAGCAGAAACAAGAAGCAAATCATAACATGGAAAAAATCCCATGAAAAGAAATGGAAAGAGAAAAAGGAAGAATCATACCTTCACCGACGGTCTCTTCTTCTCGACTTCTCTTCTCTGGAGGCTCGTCAGCATCCACTGGCACATCCTCATTAATAGTAAGAGGAACTTCCAAGTTAGGAGAGTCCTCATGCTGCCCCTTGCTGCGATGATGACTCCTCCCTCTCTTACCCCGGCGGGCTCGCTTCTTAGAGGAACCTGCCCCACTGTCAGAGTCAGGTTTCCCACTTGACTCCTCACTGGATGGTCTACTCTTGCCGGTAGACTCTACGGAAGCTTGCCTCTGTGCCGCTTGCATCCAAGCGCCAAGTTCGGCTTCCTCCTGTTCTAGCTGCTCTAAAGCCTCATCAGGTATTTCTCGAACAGCTTCAGAACCAATGACGCCCTGGTCACCGAGAAAGCCTATCTTGTGCTTCTCTCCAGAAAGGAAGGCCCAAACTTCCTCTCGCCGGACGCCATCCGACTTTCCAAGGCCCTTTCCAGATGCCAGCTTCACATCAAGCTCCTTCTTGGAAAGCCCCCGATATGACGAAAAGCTCTCCGCGAACCACTTCGCAAAGCCGGCAGTCCGGGAAGTCAGCAACACAGGATAAGAAATCATGGCTGTAGTGTCTTCAGCACTATAGAAAGCCCATGCATTTCTCCCGTCCTGTAAGCCTCCAAAGCGCTTCAGCATGATTGAAGGCGCTCCTACAACGCCTTGAGAAAAGCCCAGCTGCAAAGTAAAGCGAGAGGGTACATACGGCTGGATGTCGACGAAAAGATGTCTACGGTACACCATCGTGCCGACACGTATGCTGAAAAGCCACTCTCTCTCTGCATTCGTCAAGGAATAATGCCTTCCCGACCCCGCCCTGGTAGAGTCTCGAGAGGCACCAAAATCAAAAGCCTTCTTCCGCAACTCCGGAGAAAGCTTCACTGAAGACTGCCCCATCTCGACGTCCCTGAACCGTCGGATCCTCATACGGGCAAACAAAAGTGATTCGGACACGGCTTTGCCCTTAGCCAGTCGAATCATCAGAGGATCATCATCCTGTGCAGCACCCAACCGGTGGAAGCCAGGACAGTGGTAAACATACCACGAATAAAAGATATGGGCTGAAAATACCCTATTCATGGGAAGCCCAAGCCGAACCAAAAAAGCAGTAGCCTACAGTTCGGTACACAGGTAGGAGTAAAGAGCTGGCACCAAAGCAAGCTGCTCTCCAAACGCCATCTGACAAGCCGGAAAAATACAATGCGGCCTGATGTGCGTTCCATCTCCTCCAGCAAAAATAGCCTCACCAAGCCAATAAGTGAGGTAAATAACGAGATCTCTCCGCAGTGCAATGTCAGGACATATGGCGTTTGTACTTGCACAGAAATCTCTCAACTCTTCTTGCATGGCCAAGATCTTCTTTGAACTTGGATCTTGAGCTCCGGCTTCTTGGGTCACGCTATCAGAAGACTCCCTGCTATCAAAAAAGTTGGGGAATGAAGAGCTAAAACTCTTCCAACTGCTGGATCTAACTTTCAAACCCTTCTTCTCCTTCAAAAAATCATAGAAGGTGACGAGCTGAAAGTACAGAAGCCTGAACTCCTCAGACTGCCCCTCAAGGATGCTGTCAATCGGCATAAACTCCTCATAGAGTTTCCCAAGGATAGGCAATCCAGTAATGGCGCTCAGCTCCTTCAAAGAAAAACCAATCTCACCATTCGTCACAACGAAGGTATTGGTTTGGGGGAGGAATGACTCCAGCATAGCCATGAAGGCCTCGTCGGAAAAGATCACGGTCTCCCTAAAAGCGCGGACCGCATCAAAAATCCCGGCTTCCTTCAAAACGGCGCCACCAATCAGCAGGACACGATCAGTCCACGACTTCCACTCGAAATCAGCATTGAAGCGGCCACGAAGTCGGAAAGGCTTGATCCAATTGCTGCCGTCACCGCTGAAAATACCAAGGCCCACCGGTCTCAAATCGACCGACGGATAATCAGAGCCCTGGTAGCCGCTGGATGGCATCAACAGGTCCATATCAACAGGCGACCTCTCCGTATATCCAAGAGAACCGCCAACAAAAACCCCGGTCTTGATTACATTTGTCCTTCTCACCCAGCTTGGAGGATCTTCCCTCTTATGGCACGTGGGGGCAAGGCTCAGAATCGAGACGGTGCAATCAATCGTCGACCGGGTAGCAATAGTCTTCTTCTCACCATCTGCTGTGAAAGAAAACTGAAAACATCTCCTCTGGTATGTCATGTCATCAGGGACTGCATCACCAAAGAAGAAGGTAGGCTTGGGCAAAACGCTCTGATCTTCCATCACCCATGGACGACTGCTTACCATGATCTTATAGAATTCCTCTCCCTTGAGAGCGATCAGTCGCTGCCTCATCTCATCTCTGTTGAGGGAGTCGCACTCTTCCAGATTTCTCTCAACATACTGGACCTTCTCGAAAGCCTGCTGAACGGCCGGATTAGAAGATCTAGAAGATCGACGAGGTACGCTTGTAGCAGGCTCTTTACCCTTGTTCGTTCTGGAGGAACCACCCGAAAAGGATGGAAAAGAAAAAGATCAAACATCAAAATGACAGAATCTCGCTAAAAAAAAAATCTGGCGAAATTTTGACATGATGACGGGGCAATTCCGAAGAAAAGGAACTATCCCGAAAGAAATAAGAAAGCTTGAAGATGGGCTCAACATCGCTGCGAGCTCCGAAACTCCAAACTTTCGAAACCTCAAAGTCTCCGCAAAATCAGGAAGGGCTCAACATCGCTGCGAGCTCCAAATTCCCAAAAATCGCGAAAACTTTCAGGTATGCTATCACATCATGCTACAAATTTAATTTACAATTGAATGCATGCATGAACATCTAGGTTTGCCAAAAAAAAAAGGGTCATTATCATGATGAGCAAAAAAAAAAAAAGAAGAAGAAAAAGAAAAGAAACTTTCTCAAAAAAAAAAGGGGAAAGAAAAAAAAAAACAAAAAAGAAGAAAAAAAGGGCTGGCCCACAGGCCGTGGCCCACTGGCCACGTGGCCGTACGGCCAGATCCGTACGGATCTGTCCGTACGGCCCACAAAAAAAAAAAAACAACATGAAAAAAAAAAGAAGAAAAGAAAAGAAAAAAACGTGTGAAAAAAAAGGGAAAACACGTGAAAAAAAAAAGAGAAAAGAAAGAAACAAAAAAAAAAGAAAGAAGAACTTTTTATCCTACAATGGAGTTTTCTTGAAAAAGGGAACTTACTTGAAGCCATTGATGGAGAAGAAGAAGAAAAGTCTTGAAGATCTTGAAGAAGAAGAACTCTTGGTCTTACCCTCTTGAGATTATTGCAAAAAGAAAGTAATAAGAGCAAGAGATCCAACCTCCTCCTTGCTTTTATAGAGGAGAGCAAACCAAAGAAGGAAAGAAGACCCCCCCAGGGTCGCAGGCGACCTTGGAGCCCGGGGTCGCCGGGAAGGCCCCGGAAACCCCGGTTTTCGCCGTTTTTTCGCGATTCGAAGCGCCCAGCCTCTGGTACTTTTCAAAATTCATGCTTTTGAGACACCAAATCCTCTGATATCCATCCAAAACACGGGTTAATCATCAAGAGTATCGAAAACAATATTGATCGCCACCCGGTCAACAAAAAAAAAGTGTGATTTCTACCCGACCGATCGAGAAATCGACAGGACAGATGGCACCGACCCGCTGTTGGCAACAAACACCTGAAATTACATGGTCATCTGATGTCGATCTATATGAAGATCCATCGATGATCATCGCCAGAAGAATCCCAAAAGACACGGCACTGCCCGCGACTCTTCAACTGCTCGGCGACCACTTAATGCGATTAATTGACTAGCTTTATTACAGTCATTAATCCATTTCTTTGGACGGACCAATCAGAAGCAAGCATCCGGGAGTTACAAGTCAAGAGATTCATGGCATTTAACTCATGAAACTCCTCCCATCATGGCGATTAAAGGCGATTAAATGCCCTCAATCTCCTCCGGCCAATCAGAAGCCAAGAAAAAGGAGTTACAAAATAAAGAATTCAATTTTGTAACTCCTCCCATTATGCGGCTTAATGACAATAAAAGCCCATAAACCCTCCTAAATGGCTACCAAAAAGCCTATAAATAGGAGAGCACTCCAAGAAGAAAGGACAGACACAGAGACAGACAACGAAAATCACAGACAGAAGCACAGAAATTCAGAGAAGGAAAAGAGAGAAAACTCTGCGGAAGTTCTACACCGGCCACCGCTACAAGGTGACAAAAGTCCCTTGGGGGGTAACCCCCCCCCAATGTCCTTGCCTTCTCCTCCTGCCTCCAATGGCTTAGATGTGGCTTTTCAGCCCGTCTACTCGGCTTTTTATTGGACATAGGACCTCCTTTTGGTCTTTGTCCTCTAAAAACCTGAGGTTATAGCCAAGCCAAGCGAATCAATAGCATCCTCTGTTCTCATCTGCATGGATGATGGCGAAGCCCACATATGGCTTGCGACCGTCAATCTAAACGAGTCCCCCACAATCTCCTGAGAAGTTAGATCCTCCTTTTCTTGCTTTTCATTGTAGTTTGTATTTTTTCAAAAGAGACAAAAATCACAACTCTTGTCTTTCATTATTGATAAGGATTGTAAATCGGCTATAAACGCCAAAATCGGCTATAAACGCCAAAAATCGGCTATAAACGCCAAAATCGACTATAAATGCCAAAAAAAATCGCCTTTCACGGCAAATCAAGAAAAATGTCTCTTTTCTTAAATATATGTGCAATGGAAAACTTGAAAGAAGTTGATTTCCTTTTTACTTGCGAAGGTTGATCTCCGGATCACCACTTGCAATTCCAAGTAAAATAGAAAATCTGGCACACCCACACAAAAAAAAAAATTTTGATGCACGCCCCTGCCCCCTGGTTACGAAAGGGTCGGACCCGACGGACTCCCACGTCCGCCGACCTCGGTAGGAACCGAGCAGGAGCGCGGTCCATCACCCAGCAGCACCAGAGGCCGCGGGCACAGACTTAGGGTCGGCAGTAGGGGGCGTAGAAGATGAAGATCGACCCCCGGAAAACCTAGCCGACAAATCTTTTGTTTCAGGATAGGACGGCGTCACTCCTTATTCTCTCTTTCTTATTCGGAGGGGGACGAGTAGGCTTCGACCACTTGAAGCAGATCTGCGGCCTTAGAGTCCGCAGGTGATGTGGGTGCCTCGACACCTGAAGCCCTTTGGTGCTCGGCGTCGGTCAAAGCAAGCGTGGGATCCTTCTTCCTAATGTATGTTTGACACCTCGGCGTGTACCCTAGAAGGTCCCAAGTAGCTCACCTATGATGACCTTGGTAGTCATGCACGGCCTTCAACCAGGCGTCGTTCCACCTCCAACTTGCTCCCTGTGCTCTTTGTTTTCTCTCGGCGACCTTTGCATGACAGATGAAAGAAACATCAGCTCAGCAAAATAAAATATAAACATTCAGAAGAAGTGGGCATTTACTTGGAGGAACCCTGAAGCAACGAGGGATCATGTATAACCTCTCCTTCTCGGTCTCATCCGCCTTGAACTCCCGGGTCCCGGAGATGAATAGACGATCATCCCTGGGATGTCTGTTCGAGTCCTCCAAGTCATAGATGAAAGGCTACCATCTCGGTATCCCCCGAAGATAATAACAGTGACCATCCCCTACAGACTTGCACAAGTCGTATACGTCCTCAATGTCATGGATGCCGATATTGATGCCCAGAATCCTATTGAGCTTGATAGCTCCCATTATTATTTTGAAACTATTAGGCATCAACTGACATGGGCTGAGATGCCATGTCGCCAGACAGATCCTAAGAAGGGGGTGGACGGGAAACCTAACCCCACCTTCGATTACTGAGACCAGGGGGAAGGGCATCCAGCCATCGCGGGAGGAGTAACCATCGAAAGGGTCCTCTAGATTGTTCAACGTGATTCGGACATTATCTGGGATCCCATACATCTCCCTAAACCCGACCATGGCCTCAGGGGTGTCTAACCAATGTCTATAGACTCCCATTTTTCCCAACAATAGAGAAAACGAAAAAGAAAGGTGGAAACCCTAGCAAAAATAAAAGAACTCACAGAAGGAGATGTGAAAGAAGAACTCACAGAAAAGAAAGAACAGGATGCGAAGAACTTCGGACTCAGGCTTGCTAAGATTTTTTCTGCAGCAGGGTTTTTCTCCGACGAATTCCAAAGTAAAGAAGAAGAAGAAAGGAGGACACCCCTATTATAGTAAAAGATAGGGCGCCTCATGATGATGCCGTTTCGAATTTCAAAAATGTCGCCTCGATTACTGTTCGCGCCTCTTCGAAAAGACAGGGCGACCAATAAGGCGGTGACACGTAGTACCGTCAGCCCGTATTCCGCGATGATTAAGGCGTGGCATTTAATACCTCAAGCAGGCTAAGCGACGTCGGATAAGGACGAAGCGTCAGCAGCCAAGACCGAGGTGAGATTTAAAAGTACCCCAGCCCGGGATGAAAGCAGCTCGGCGGCACAGTCCTCTACCGACGTCTTCAACGATGCTGTCTTCCACCGCCAACCTCTGAAGGCTCTCCCATCTTATAGCTTCCGACCTTAAAGACTTTTAAGGAACTCTAAGAGCTCAAAGGCTAGGGGGCAATTGTGTGGGGGTATTTCCTAAGAAGCCGAGATTGCATTAGCTCTAGTAATAGCACCAGCTAATCATATCTCAAGGTCGGCCATGCGCACCTCAATTGCAGTACTAGGGCATCAACCAACCTCGGTCGTTCAGACCTCAGCATCGTGCCTCGGCCTCGGTCACGCATCTCAGCAACAGTGCCAGCAGGCTAGCCGAGACGGGCTCTGATGGCTGTGCTCAGCTATGTCATGAGTCGAGTGACAAGATAGAAGGCACACGTAGAAGCACGCTATGCCGCCCATCTATCATGACAGAGTGGCTTCCAGCGGCTACGTCCACATCAGGGCATGGCTCCAGGGACTGGGCCCAAAAGTCAGCAGGGTAAGGCCTGATAAGACAATCATTTAATGCAAGATGGGCTGAATGGACGGTCATTTAATGAAACGTGGGCTGATGTGACTGTATTTCACAAAGTACCAGGTTTCATCATGAGCTTCACCAACCAAGGTCAACTTTTTCTCCTATAAATAGAAGACCCCAACTCTATTCCAAGGTATATGAAAAACACCATTAGTGCCCTTACTCTGTTTCTCCAAATCTCCATCCTACTGTTGAGTTCTTAAACTGACTTAGGCATCGGAGAGCCTTGCGCTGACTACAGCTAGGGTCTTTGACTGTCTCTCTTCTTCTCCCTTTTCAGGTTCAAGGCATTATACCTCCATCTTGGAGAGCTAAACCTCATCCCAATCCCATTCAACTAAGTCTCGAGGAGATCTTAATCCTTTCTTGTAATTTTTAGGCACTTACAGTAAGTATGCACATTTCTCACCATTAGCCCATCCTTATACAGCATCAACTGTGGCTGAAACATTTGTTCGTGACATGGTCAAATTGCATGGCATGCCAAGATCAATTGTTATAAGTGACCGTGACTCAATTCTCATAAGTCAGTTTTGGGAGACCTTCTTTAAAATGTAAGGCACAAAGTTATACAAAAGCTCAGCCTATAATCCACAGTCGGATGGTCAAACCGAAGTTGTCAACCGCTTTGTCGAACAATATTTGCGATGTTTTGTTGGCCACCATCCCCACCAATGGACAAGGTGGTTGCCTTGGGCAGAACTTTGGCACAATACCTCCTACCATACTCGTTTAAAATGTCCCCCTTTCAGGCTAGGTAGTCTATGGTCACGCTCCGCTAACAATTGATAGATATATTCCTAGTACGATAAATGTCCAGCCGGGGTGTAATGTTACGGTTCATATGGGATATGGACAACCATTGTCATCAGTTCCCTTGAACCCATTCAAACAATTTCCTTAGACCCATTCAAATAAGATGAGTCACCTCCTTTGTATCAGGAGAAGCTGCTGAGTCAATAAACTCCATCCTACTACTACTACGGAACAGAATTAGGAATTGGTTGAGTCTTGAGTCTTTAAATTGCATAATTTCTGCAGATGAGGATAGATTGTAGATTAGGATAGACTGAGTATTTTGAATTATACTTTTATTTGAATTTGTTGTTTTTTTTGCATAAACTCTTATCAGAAATTCTATTTTTCCGATTTCATCGGAGAGTTGTTCTTCAATGAGCCATTACGGAAATGGGCACTCCGTTTCCATGGAAACTGCCGTACGCAAACGTTCCCTTTGCTCAGTAGAAAAGCATTTTCACCCTCTATGATTTTTTGTGGAATGATGATGTCACAGACTCACAAATGTGCCTCTAATAATTGTTTGTATAACACATGGAGGAGAATATACGAGTTTCTCTTTAGCATAAATGCCTTTTGAAGAAAAGTAGACCGGATTTATATTTCTTATTTCCCGTAGAAAAGATCCCACAAAAATAAAAGATTTCAATGAAAAGTCTATTTAGCCGCGTAGACAAACGTGCACTAATAAAGTCATCTTGAAAAGTTTGTGGTGTAGTCAGAATGGGAAGCACAAAGGGCGAGTGGCGGTGATTAGGAGCTCATCAAGGGAATTTTAAAGAAGCAAAATCATGAGTCTTGCTCCAAGTCAAAAGAGCGTGATAGACAATTTGTCGAAGAATTGACACATGTAGAAAAATTGAGAAACGCTTCTGGTTTCGAAAACGAAAGGGCAAGGATAGTATCCATTGGAATGGCTGTGTCATTAAATACAACCAGGCCAATGGAATGGCTGATCTACTTGCAAAAATGCTCCCAGACACTTTTACAAATTCATTTCCATGTTGTGTTTTGGATTCTGATTTTGTATCGCTCGTGTCTGTCCTTCTGTTTGATTATGTTTTGTGGAACTTGTAGGTGCAGAAAATTATGACCCACAATAAGAGGGTGCCTTACAGGACTTATCCGGGAAGATGATGTCGTCTGGAATGTCTGGATGCCGTCCGAGAGCCTGAAAGGGAGTAGCAAACGGTCAGAGGACCCTGGCCTGAGCGGCGCAAGGCTCTCCGATGCCAAAGTCAGTGTATGAACTGGAACGATGGAAGAGAGGGAGAAGAGAGACAGAATAAGAGCTTTGTGTGTAGGATTGTGCGTACCTTGCATGGTGTTTGGGGGTCTATTTATAGAGGTTTGGATCGTATCTCTGAGAGGATATTTCGGTGTGGGTCCCATGATCTGACTGGGAAGTCATGATCAGCCCACAAAGTAATAAATGCAGTCTAATCCGGCCCACTCAGCATTTAATGCCAGTCGGGTCAGCCCACATTGCATTAAATGCGTGTCTTGTTGGGCCAGATTGTGTTGGGCGCCTTTGGCGGTAGGAGTACCAGCGGATCTTCCCTCGGGCCTTGCCCTGATGTGGCCTCAGCCGCTGGATACTGCCATGTGGCGATCTGGTGAAGATAGTGGGCGGCTGGATGTCATATCTGTCCCACCAGCTCGTGACCCAATCCCTCCACGTGCCTGATGATGTGGAGGATGAGGGGCCCAAACGAAGGTTCTTTCTTGCCTCGGCTACTGTCCTGGCCTCTTCAGCCGAGGTAGCTTTAGCCGAGGTAGGGTTCTTTACTGAGATGGCATCCGGGCTGGCCTTGCCGAGATGGGATCTTTGCCGAGATGACGCCCGAAGCGGTCCAGTCCGGCGCCTGTGGCCTGGAGGTGTCCGATGTCGGCCAAGGCCTCTGCCCTGGTAGCCGGGATGGGATCGGAGCCACGTGGACGGCACGCGGATGGCACGTGAGGATGTTTAAGCCCATCTGATGGCTATGATTAGCCTAATCCTGCAGCTCTGGAAATCTCCCCACACAATTGCCCCCTAGCTTCCGAGCTCGCGTAGAACGTCAGTGCCGTGAGGTCGGGAGCTATGAGCCAGGTCTATCTGGGGGAGAGCCTCTTTCGGCCCTGACTCGCTGTCGCGTTGGGTGTTCGAGGTGATAAATGGCGTCCCCTATTCAATGCTGATTGACAGTTCGACGGCTCCACGTGTCGTCTCCTGGCTGGCTGTCTGTCTCCTCGAGGTCGTACACGCCGTCTCATCAGGGGCGCAATCAAATTTTGAAATGATTTGCGCGCCGCTTCAGGGAGGCGCATTAGATTTTGGAAATGATTCGCGCGAAATCCAATGGGGCGCCCCTTGGCACGCCCGATTTAGGGTTTCTGAAAAGGGGGGCCTCTGCTATATATAGGGCAGTTGGGGTCTGCTCTATCCTTCGTTTGCGATTCTGAATCGGAGGCGAGCTTCAGAAGAGGGAAGGCTACTGTGAGGGGGCTTCATCTGAGGAGTGGCGCGCCGCTGAGGTTGAGTCTCTTTGCTGACCAGCATCTTCGTTCTGCTTCCGTAAGTTCTTCCTGCTCTGCTTCTTCTGCGGGTTTCTCTGTTTTTAGATTGGGATAGGAATGGGGATTTACAGCCACTGGTTAGAGAGCGAGGCAGCGATCGAGGGCTTTAGGTCAGCCGTTAGGATCCCTGCTGATGTCCAAGTCAGGGGTGCTGAACCCCATGGCTACAACTCTCGTGACTTTTCGGGAGGTTGGATGCCTTTTCCGCTGGTGGCTGTGATAGAAGGTGGGGTTCGATTTCCACTTCACCCACTCCTTAGGAGATGCCTGAGTCAGTGGTGCCTCTGCCCCTGCCAACTGCTGCCGAATGCCTTCAAGATCGTGATGGGCACGGTCAAGCTGAATGAGGTCCTGGGCACCGACTTCGGCGTCTTCGACCTTGAGGATGTCTACGACATATGCAGGTCCGGAGATTCTCATTATCTCCGGGCTAAGCCAGGCCGGGACGGCTTCGTCCGATACTTGGAGGATTCGAGCAAGTATGCTGGAGACGATCTGCTGTACGTCTCGGGGAACTGGGAATTTGGGGAGGCCGACACCGATAGAGGCTACCAGGTCCCTCGCCACTTCGGCACCATCCCAAGTAAACATCCTTCGTGTTTCTTTTTTCATAAGTTTCCTTTTATTCCGCGGTGCTTATGCTTCTGATTGCTGCAGCTTTGAAGGAGAGGAAACGGGCTGCCAGATACATTTGGAAGAGGAACGATGCCTGGCTTCGTCTGGTGAAGCGGTACAGCGGTCACGACGGCAGGGCGGCTTGGTCGCTGCTGGGATACAAGCCGAAGTACCGCGGGTATCTGAGGGGCACCGTGGAGCCGATCCAGAGTGAAGGTGCCGGATCCGGGGTCGGTCAGGAGCAGGCCGCTCCGGAGGTCGCAGAGCCCTCGCGGGCGTCGTCTGAAGTTAGGGCAGCGTCTGGAATCCTAGCTTCCTTAGCGGGATCGAGACTTCCCCAGGTCTCAGGAAGGGAATCGAGTCAATCTGCCCGATCTCCCTCGCCAGGATCTGAGATGAGGCACACCAGGCGCTTGTCCTTCGAGGATCTCGAGGCTTTGGCGCTTGGAGTGGAGGACGCCCGAGCCCCCCAGGATCCGGTGGATCCGCCGGAGCATCCATCTCCGAGGGCTCGGGTAGCTTCCCCTGCTGATGTGGCGGGGGTTCCCGTGCCCCCTAGCCCTGTTGATCCAGGGGTACGTTTGCCCCCAGCCGAGGTCGAGCAGGAGGGATCGCGGCCGCCGAAGATGCCGAGGACCGATGAGGGCCCTAGCTCGGCAGCTGCCCCGCTGCCCCAGGGGCCGCCGTTATGGGAGCCGAGCTTCATGCTTGAGCCGGGAAGGCCGATGACGATGGAGGATCGCGTTCTTCAAAAGATCGATCCCCAGGTCTTGGAGGCCTTAGGGCGAGCCTGCGCCCTTCCCCGGGACATGGAGCGGCTGGACACGTACAGCGATCAGAAGCTGATCCTGTCGATGTTGCAGTCCAACTTCGCGGTAAGTCTTCATTTCGCTTCGTTGAACCAACGATTCAGCATCTGATGCTCTTTGGATCTAACATGTACACCTTATTTCTTTGACAGGCGGCACAGAAGTCCATGGCCGTTGCTGAACGGATCTGCAGGTATTGCAAGGACGCTGCCGAGCTGACCGTGGAGAAGAACGGCCTGCAGGAGTCCCTGGATGCTGTGAGCCAGAAGTTGGCCAAGGTAGAAGAGGAATACGCGGCGAAGCTCGAGCAGGCGAGGGAGGAAGCCGAGGCGGAGCGGACCAAGGTGGCCGAGCTCGAGGTCTCCATCTCGAAGATGGGAGACGATTACGCGGCCCTGCTTCAAGCCGAGGCCAAGAGGGCGGATGAAGCCGAGGCGAAGCTTGAATCCGAGTCCAAGAGGGCGGATGAGGCCGAGGCGAAGCTCGAATCCGAGTGCGACGCTGCATTCGAGGATGCCAAAGTGCAGGTCACCAACCACTACAAGGAAAGGGTTCTTGTGGTGAGGGATAAGGCTTGGGCGAAAGGGTGGCTTGCCGGCCTGAAGGAGGTCGGGATCTCGGAGGGCCACCGCTCCTTTCGGGAGCCGCCTCCGTACCCGCTTCCGGTGCCGAACTCTGCCCGTCCATCTGGTGAAGCCTCTGACGCCGCAGCCCGTGCAACTGACCGGTCATGACCTCGGGACTTCGGGATTTTTGCTCTTTTGCTTTGTACTTTGTAATTTCCTTCAATTTGTATTTGCTGGACAATGTAATGAGTGAAACTTCCAATACAAATGAAGGTTTTTTGAAATACTCGTGCTTTTCTTTTTTAAGCTTGAGTTCTTCGATTGCTTGAGTTTGGTAGACAGCCCCCTTAGGTGATCTTTTTTTTGGTATTTGCGCCGATCCTCCGTATCTTAGGTGATCTTCATTGGTATTCGCGCTGATCCTCCGTATCTTAGGTGATCTTGAATAGCAATGAACATGATGGCGCGGCAGACGAGGGAGTCTGACGGGTGTCTCCACGTGGCGCCATGATCTTGAATATCAATGAACATGATGGCGCGGCAGACGAGGGAGTTTGACGGATGTCTCCACGTGGCGCCATAGGGTTCGCTGGTCAATAGTCGCGCCTTCCCAACAGCGCGTGGGAGACTTCGCCCCATAACTCCTTTTGGAGACTGAGCCTTCTTCCATCCTATAAATAGGGGGAACAGGCTCGCCATGGGAGAGGGAAGGAACATAGGAACCATGTCTGAGAGGTGCCTGAGATTACTTGATCCGGGGGAGATCCCTGCGCCGTTGGACGGTTGCCCCCGAGGGGGGAAGGCTGTCGTGGCCTGCGCGCTCTCTGAAGGAACTCCCCGTGGGCCGCGCGCTCTCTGAACGCGGGTCCATGGCCACTGGCCCTTGGCCAGACAGAGTGAGGATGCGCTGCGAGGGGATGGTGGCGCATTCTCGTCCAACACGACCCTGTGCGCCCGTCGTACGGAAGGCGGGTTGGAGCTCTGCTGGTCCGAGAGGTTTCTTCAAGCTCTGCCGCTCCCACTGCCCGCCGAGGGTGGTGCAGGTCCCAGCGAGGTTCGGGATCGCTCAGAACCTCCAGGAGCCTTCTGCCTGAAGAGTCAGTGACGCCTGAAGAGTCAGTGAAGATCAGAGTCTCCTAGCCTCTCCATTTTCTGTTTTTAGAGGACTGTGGTCCTCCTTTCTGTACTCTGCTTTCTGTTATGTATTTCTTGTAACGAAGCAGTTTGCAATGAATGAAAATGCATTTTCTGATTTCCCAAGCTGTGTACAGTGCTTTTGAGTTCTTTTTCTCATTTCTCTGCGCTGTTCTAGAATGCTTGGATTTGTGTTTGAATGCTGGCGTTGACTTCGGCCGAAAGGATTGGCTTTGGCCGAGACGAGATGCATTGTGCCGAGATGGACCCATTCCGTTGGCCTTGGCTCGGCGAAAGTGAGTCCGGCGATGGCCTTCTGAGGGGTGCATGAACCCGGACTTTAGGAAACTGTCATTGGCCGGACTGCCTTGAAGGGTCTATGAACCCAGACTTTAGGAAAGGCTGAGTGTAGGAACTGCAAGCCTCTTCCAAGGCATAGAGCCTGTGTGCCCTGAGACACGGAATTTTAGGAAAGGCTGAGTGTGTGAACTCGAAGCCATTTCCAAGGCGTGGAGCCTGTGTGCCCTGAGACACGGAATTTTAGGAAAGGCTGAGTGTATGAACTCGAAGCCGTTTCCAAGGCGTGGAGCCTGTGTGCCCTGAGACACGGGATTTTAGGAAAGGCTGAGTGTATGAACTCGAAGCCGTTTCCAAGGCGTGGAGCCTGTGTGCCCTGAGACACGGGATTTTAGGAAAGGCTGAGTGTATGAACTCGAAGCCGTTTCCAAGGCGTGGAGCCTGTGTGCCCTGAGACACGGGATTTTAGGAAAGGCTGAGTGTATGAACTCGAAGCCGTTTCCAAGGCGTGGAGCCTGTGTGCCCTGAGACACGGGATTTTAGGAAAGGCTGAGTGTATGAACTCGAAGCCGTTTCCAAGGCGTGGAGCCTGTGTGCCCTGAGACACGGGATTTTAGGAAAGGCTGAGTGTATGAACTCGAAGCCGTTTCCAAGGCGTGGAGCCTGTGTGCCCTGAGACACGGGATTTTAGGAAAGGCTGAGTGTACGAACTCGAAGCCGTTTCCAAGGCGTGGAGCCTGTGTGCCCTGAGACACGGGATTTTAGGAAAGGCTGAGTGTACGAACTCGAAGCCGTTTCCAAGGCGTGGAGCCTGTGTTGCCGGAGTCGACCAGAGAGAGATTGATGACAAGGCAAAAGCTGCTTTTTATTGATTCCGAAGTTCGTTACATCTTTAGAAATAAAACTTCTTCAAATGAGATGCATTCCACGGTCTCGGCAATAGCTTGCCATCCAAGTCTTCGAGCTTGTAGGCTGACTTTCCTGCCAGTGAAACTACTCTGAACGGGCCGTGCCAGTTCGGGGCAAGCTTCCCCTCATTTGGTTCTCTGTCAGCTGGCAGGGTCCTCTTTAAAACGAGCTCCCCCGTGGTGAACCTTCTTTCCTTGACATTCTGATTGTATGCCCTGGCTAACCGTTGCTGGTAGTCGGTTAGTCTCAGGGCTGCTGCTTCACGTCGTTCGTCCGCCAGCTCCAGCTCCATTGCCAGGTTCGCCTCATTCCGACCTTGGTCGACCAGTTCTGTCCTCAGGGTAGGAAGGCCGATTTCTAGGGGAATGACAGCCTCCATCCCGTAGGCCAGAGAGAATGGTGTCGCCGAGGTGGACCTCCTTGGAGTTGTCCTGTACGCCCACAGCACGCTCGGAAGCTCTTCTGTCCATCTGCCCTTTGCCTTGTCCAGTCGCTTCTTCAGGCCGTCCAGGATCACTTTGTTGGAGACTTCTGCCTGGCCATTACTCTGTGGATATGCCGGTGTGGAGTAATGGTTTCTGATGCCATGTTCTTGGCAGAAATCTCTGAAGGATTTGGAATCGAACTGAGTCCCGTTATCCGAAATTAGGGTCCGGGGGATGCCGAACCTCGTAAGAATGTTTTTCCAAACGAAGTTCCTGGAGTCCCGGTCGGTGATGGAGGACAACGGCTCAGCCTCTATCCACTTGGTGAAGTAGTCCGTAGCTACTATCAGCCATCTTTTGTTCCCTGGGGCTCGGTGGAGAGGCCCCACATGTCCAGGCCCCCATTGAGCGAAGGGCCATGGACTGGAGAGGGGGCTCAGATCCTGTGCTGGCTGATGAAGTGAGTGGGAGAACTTCTGGCATTTCTCGCATTTCCTGGCGTAGACCTGGGCGTCCTTCTGCATGTAGGGCCACCAGTAACCCTGGCTGATTGCTCTGTAGGCCAATGAGCGACCTCCTATATGGCTGCCGCAGATTCCCTCGTGAATCTCGTACAGGAAGTCGTCCACCTTGGTCGGGTGGACACATTGGAGGTATGGACCTGTGAAGGACTTCCTGTAGAGTTTGCCTTCTGGAGAGAGCCAAAAGCGGGCTGCCTTGAGCCTGATCTTGTGGGCTTCTGTCTTATCCTCGGGGAGCTGGTCATCTTTCAGGTAGGCGACGATTGGATCCATCCAGCTGGGGCCGAGGTCAGCACAGAGGACAAGCCGAGATGACTGAAATTCTAGACTTGACCTCGACACTGACCCGACCTCGATGGTCCTCTTCTTTCCTGCTTCAACAGCGGAGGCCAGGTTTGCAAGCGCATCTGCGTGCGTGTTGGTATCTCGGGAGATCTGCCTGACCTCGGCTTTCTGGAATTGGGAGAGTAGCTTTCTTGCCAGGGCTAAGTAGGCCGCCATCCTGTCGTCCCTGGCCTGGTAATCTCCAGCGAGCTGGCTAGTTACCAGTTGAGAATCGCTGAAGATTTCCAGGTGCTGGGCTCCAAGGATTCGGGCGCTGTTCAACCCTGCGATTAGTGCTTCGTACTCTGCCTCATTGTTCGTCGCTTTGAAGTCGAGGGTGAAAGCCTGCTCTATGACCAGTCCCTCTGGCGATTGGAGAACTATGCCGGCGCCAGCTCTCTTGGAAGTGGACGACCCGTCGACAAAGATCTTCCATGCCGAGGTGGGAGAATGCTGGACTTCTGTTTCTGCTGGCTCTTGCCCTGTGCCCCCCAGTGCCGTGCCGAGCTGAGTCGGAGCCGGGTTGGGGCAGGCGAATTCGACTATGAAGTCTGCCAGAATCTGGGCTTTGATTGCAGTTCGGGGACGGTACTGTATGTCATATTGCCCCAGTTCAACTGCCCACTTTGATATGCGCCCTGAAAAGTCAGCTTTTTTGAACAAAGAACGGAGTGGGTGCTCCGTGATCACCACAATAGTGTGGGATTGAAAGTAATGAGAGAGCTTGCGGGAGGCGGTGACAAGAGCCAGCGCAAGCTTCTCCAACAATAGGTACCTGGTCTCGGCATCGAGAAGGGTCTTGCTCGTGTAATAGATCGGCTTTTGAACTCCCTCGTCCTCCCTGATGAGGACGGAGCTCACTGCGTGATCCGAGACCGCTAGGTATAAATACAGAATCTCCCCCCGAGTCGGGGTGGAGAGTAACGGGGGTGACGTCAAATAAGTTTTGAGTGCGGCCAATGCCTGGTCGCACTCGGGGGTCCATCGGAACTTCAAATTTTTCCTCAAAAGCTGGAAAAAAGGCCTGCACTTATCTGATGAGCGGCTGATGAAGCGATTGAGTGCGGCGGCCATTCCCGTAAGCTTTTGAACTTCCTTTGTGGTGGAGGGACTCTGGATGTCCTGGATGGCGGTGATCTGGTCTGGATTGGCCTCTATCCCCCTCCGCGTCACCAAGCTGCCGAGAAACTTGCCAGAGGCTACGCCGAAGGCGCACTTGGAAGCGTTGAGCTTGAGCTTGTAGGCGCGAAGGATGTCAAAGACTTGGCCGAGATCCGCCAGGTGGTCGCCGGAGCGCACAGATTTGACGACCATGTCGTCGATATACACCTCCACCGTTTGGCCGAGCTGGGCTTGGAACATCTTCGTGACGAGGCGCTGATAGGTCGCCCCCGCGTTCTTCAGCCCGAAGGGCATTACTTTATAGCAGTAAGTGCCGCGGGGGGGGTGATGAATGATGTTTTCTCCTCGTCGGGCCCATAGAGAGGGATCTGATGATAGCCTCGGTAGGCGTCGAGGAAGCTCATTCGGTCATGACCGGCGGTGGCGTCAATCAGTTGGTCGATCTTCGGGAGGGGGAAACTGTCCTTAGGGCAAGCCCTGTTCAGGTCGGTGAAGTCTACACACACCCTCCACTTTCCAGTTTTCTTCTTGACGACCACCGTGTTGGCCAGCCATACCGGGTACTGGACTTCCCGGATGGCCCCTGCTTTTAGCAGGTTGTCGACCTCTTCCACGACCGCATCTGTCTGCTGCAGCCCGGTTCTGCGGGCCCTCTGCACTACTGGCTTGTGGTCGGGGTCGACGTTGAGCTTGTGGCACATGACCTCAGGGTCGACCCCGGGCATCTCACTTGGGTTCCAAGCGAAGACGTCCACATTCTGCATCAAGAACCGAGAGAGTTCGGCCCTTTCTTCGCCCGACAGCTGGGTGCCGATCAGGAAGAAACGGTCTGGGTCTGCCGGGTCTAGCCTGACCTCGGCTAGGTCCTCGATGCTCTTCTTCTCAGGGTCCCTGCCGATCTCATCGAGGCCCTTCTCGAATTCGGCCAGGTTAACGCGCTCTGGCTCCTTTACTGCTAGAACTGCGGCTAACACGCACTGCCTGGCCTGCTGCTGGTCTCCCTTCACTGTGACTACCTCCAGCTTGCCTTCTTCGTTCTCGTGGACGAATTTCAGCTTTTGGTGGAAGGAAGAAGGAACTGCCTCCAGCTTGTGGAGCCACGTCCTGCCCAGAATGACATTGTAGGGGGATGGGGCATCCACAACCAGAAAGTCGGCTGTCACGGAGGCTCCGCCAACTTGGGTTTCCAAGGTGATTCTACCCTTGGGGTAGACTGGTGTCGCGGACAACCCTAGCAGAGGTGCACGAACCTCCGTGAGGTCTGCTTCGGAGAGTTTCATCCGTTTGAAGCAGTCGTAGTAGAGGACCTCGGAGGAGCTGCCGGAGTCGACGAGGATCCTCTTCACGGTGAAGTCTCTCAACTTCATGGTGAGGAGCAGGGGGTCGTTGTGAGGGACTTGGACCCCCTCTAAATCTCGATCCGAGAACGAGATGGCTGGTTTGTCGCGGCGGGCTTTCTTGGATGCCGGGGCGAGGTCGGCTTTCATCACTTCTTTCTCGTGCGAAGCGCGCCTGGCTTCGGCACGGGTTTGGGAGCTTCCCCGGGACGAGGAAGCGGGAGCCGAGGACGCCAGATGGATCACATTGATGATCTTCTCTGAGTCCTCGCTGTCTGGAGCCGGGGCCGTGCTCTGGTGAACGCGGCCCTCGCTGCCGCCGGCATCACCCTCCTTGATGAACTCTGGAATGTGGCCCTCTTTGGCCAGCTTCTCCAGATACCATTGCAAAGACCTACATTCTTCAGTCTTGTGCCCGTTGCCCTTATGGAAGGCGCAGTGGAGCTTGCTCCGGGAACCTTCGGTGGGTTCACTCCTCAGGGGTGGAGGGTACTTGAAGAACGGCTTGGATTTGATCTTGGCCAGGATGCGGTATATCGGCTCCTTGAAGACGACATTGACGCTCTGACCGGCGCTGGAGGGAGGTCTGGGCTTCCAATTGCCCCCAGACCTGGACGACGAAGGCTTCGCCGAGCTGGAGACCCAGTCCCGCTTTGACTCCTGCTTCTGGGAGGGTCTCCCGCCTCTTTGCCGAGGCTGGCTGTTCTTCTGTTCTGGCTCCGGATGCCCGTCCTGATCCTTAGCTCGGATCTCATCTTCTTCCCGGGCGATGAAGCGCTTCACCCGGGACATTAACTCTGACATGGACTCTGGGGTGTCCCCGGCCAAGTCCTTCCGCAGGTCGCTGCCGGGGATCAGGGCATGCTGGAAGGCGTAGACGGATATTCCCTCCCTTGCGCCCTCGATCTGGCTGTAGATCGCCCAGAATCGGTGGGTGAACTTAGCAAGAGTTTCGCCCTGCTTCATTCTCAGGGCGATAAGGTCCCCTTCCTTCTTGGGGACGACGGTGTATGCTTGGAACTTCTTCAGGAAGGAGAGCTGGAGCTCCTTCAAACTGGGAATCGACTGCTCTGGGAGAGAGCAGAACCACTTCAGGGGGAGGTCGCCCAAACTGGAAGAGAAGATCTTACAGTTTAGGTGGCCCTCATTTCCCCAGATAGACATCTTCTGGGAGAAGTGTCGGAGGTGTGCAGATGGATCTGACAGTCCGTCGTAGGGGACGAACCGCGGGACGGAGAACTTCCTGGGCAAGGGGGTGCGCTCGATCTCCTTCGTGAAGGGAGAGCCCCCGAGATCAGTGTGACCGCAGAGCTGCTTCTGGTCCCGCATGTCTAGGTTGTGCTGGAGAGCCCGCCTGACACGTTTGTCGAACCACTCCTGCTCGTCGTCCTCCTCTGGAGTCTGAACTCTGGACTTTCGCTTGGGGTGGCTCGGACTGCGATGGCTATGAGTTCGGCCATCGCGACTATGGTGACTCCGGCTGTTGCTCGAGCCTTCGTCACGAATCTGGCTCCGTTTCTGGTCCAAATGATGTCTGAGGTCCTCACGAGGAGGCTGGGCTGCCCTGCTGGGAGCGCCCTTCTGTTTCCCTTGGGGCTCAGAGACCTCCCTCAAGGAGGCAGTTTGCACTGCCCTCAGCTGCTGCTGGAGCTCGCGAATCATCCGCTTTTGCTTCTGGAGTTGCTTCTGGAGGAGGGCGGCCTCGGGAACCTCTCTGGGGGGTTGAGCGTGGCGCGTTCCTCCTACGGCCACGGCTTTGTCCTTCCGGGGACGCTGATGCTGACGCTCATCGTGTTTAGGTGGCGGGACCTCGTCCGCTGAGGGTGAGGCCTCGTTTCCCCCTTGGAAAGGGATCTCGACAAAGAGTTGGGAGCCCAGGCGGCCCTCGCCTGCAGTCGTGCCATCCACCGCGCGGGGCTGCTCCTGAGGAGGGACTTCCGTTGGCGGTGGTGGCAGCGCGAGCGCTGCTCCTGAAGATTCTACGCCCTTCTTAGCTTTCGGAGGCATGGCTTCTGAAAGGATGAGGCTAGGAAGATTGGGAAGGTTTTGAGAGGTTTGGATGGCTGGGATATTTCTTTCCCACAGACGGCGCCAATTGTAGGTGCAGAAAATTATGACCCACAATAAGAGGGTGCCTTACAGGACTTATCCGGGAAGATGATGTCGTCTGGAATGTCTGGATGCCGTCCGAGAGCCTGAAAGGGAGTAGCAAACGGTCAGAGGACCCTGGCCTGAGCGGCGCAAGGCTCTCCGATGCCAAAGTCAGTGTATGAACTGGAACGATGGAAGAGAGGGAGAAGAGAGACAGAATAAGAGCTTTGTGTGTAGGATTGTGCGTACCTTGCATGGTGTTTGGGGGTCTATTTATAGAGGTTTGGATCGTATCTCTGAGAGGATATTTCGGTGTGGGTCCCATGATCTGACTGGGAAGTCATGATCAGCCCACAAAGTAATAAATGCAGTCTAATCCGGCCCACTCAGCATTTAATGCCAGTCGGGTCAGCCCACATTGCATTAAATGCGTGTCTTGTTGGGCCAGATTGTGTTGGGCGCCTTTGGCGGTAGGAGTACCAGCGGATCTTCCCTCGGGCCTTGCCCTGATGTGGCCTCAGCCGCTGGATACTGCCATGTGGCGATCTGGTGAAGATAGTGGGCGGCTGGATGTCATATCTGTCCCACCAGCTCGTGACCCAATCCCTCCACGTGCCTGATGATGTGGAGGATGAGGGGCCCAAACGAAGGTTCTTTCTTACCTCGGCTACTGTCCTGGCCTCTTCAGCCGAGGTAGCTTTAGCCGAGGTAGGGTTCTTTACTGAGATGGCATCCGGGCTGGCCTTGCCGAGATGGGATCTTTGCCGAGATGACGCCCGAAGCGGTCCAGTCCGGCGCCTGTGGCCTGGAGGTGTCCGATGTCGGCCAAGGCCTCTGCCCTGGTAGCCGGGATGGGATCGGAGCCACGTGGACGGCACGCGGATGGCACGTGAGGATGTTTAAGCCCATCTGATGGCTATGATTAGCCTAATCCTGCAGCTCTGGAAATCTCCCCACACAGAACTGTTTATCTCATAGCTAAATAGATGTTCCTTTTCTTAAAAAAAAAAAAAAAAACAAACAAACAGATGCGAATGTGGGGCAGAAAATGCCTTTATTAAATTTAATCTTGATACAGGCAGTAAGGGACTATTTTGCTCGTCTTTAATTGAATTCTCAGGAATTCGAGATAAATTCGTAAATGCAGCAAGAATTGAAGAAACATTTATCTTGAACCGTAAAATTTTTCATAATAGACTTAACCTGTTTAGAAGCTTTATCAATTTCTTAATTCTCATGAGGAGTATGAAGAGGCATAGAATCCATACTTGGTGCTCAAGCAAGACTGAAGCTAAGTGCCTTGGTCCACCTGTCGAACTTTCCTTGTAGTTGGTTTGAGCCAATCCAAATTACAAGCCGCGGAATCAGATTCTCAGAATCATTTGACAATGAGAAAAGTTCGGAAATGACAGCATGTGTCGTCTGCTCTCTTCCTTCTTTCTTCTGCAGAAAAACAAAAATCAATCCCGCCTCACGTCAATGAATGCATGTGATTATTAATGCATGACGTTTGAGTCACGGGAGAAATTGGTGAGTCAACACTCTACACTCTACATGGTGGGTTCAGCAATGTAAATTTTAGATAGTTTAAATAATAGGCCTTCTCCTTCGTAGGTTCTTGCCAACTTTAACTTCAATAAAAATTGGAATTTTCTTCAGATTTGTTATTGTAAGGACTATATGAGTGTTGCCTAATTTATTGGGTAGTGGACAAAATCGAGAATATAATTTTAATGTATTTCATAGATGGACTGGTTGTTAGAGTTCTCATTTGTTACAATTTGATTGGATGCATTCATTTTTATGTTAGCTTGATCTCTCATGCACTCATACTTTTAAATCTTGGTATCTTCATGCATTTTTGTTTAAGTTTTCATGATTGACAAGATTTGAGTTTCATGCATGATTAAATCCTTCAATTTACTTTCAAAGAATTTATTAAATGAATTTTTGAAAGTCATGCATACTCATGTTTTGATTCACATTTTAAAACTTCCTTTTAAACATGTTTATCTTCAATCAAGTCGAGTTCTCCCTGACCAATCTTCCCTATTTAGAAAATCAGTTAAAAAAAATCCGGTCAATTGAAATTGTAATTTCGGTCAACCGAACTTGGAATTTTGGTCAACCGAATTTTTACAGTTTGTAATGTTCAAATTTTCCGACCGCTGGAATTTCGGTGAACCGAATTGAAATTCGGTCAACCGAATAGAAAGCAATTTGAACACTTTTTTGCTTTAAATTGAGCTCTTTCTTGGCATTTGTGCCAACCCTTTTGAGTCTTTTGAGGGCCAAGGAAGGTGGAAGAGTTAGGCTAGACTAGAGGAAGGCTAAGAGGGCAAATCTATGGATTTCAACCTTTGATTCTTCAAATGAGTTTCCTCCCTTTGCTCAAAATTAATTCATGCTAGTCTTTAAAACTTTGTTTTCATTTATGGAATGATTTAATGTTCACTTAACATGTTCGAATGCTATTTGCTTAATATGATTTGATTTGAAACTTGGTTAGTGATTTGACTTCAACATTTAAATAGATCTACACATGTTATCAACTTTATGTTTTGAACAAACATGCTAGAGTTAGACTGAGTTTTCTAAAATTAGTTTGTTCATCATTTTAAAACACGTGTGCATTATTTAAATCACTCTATCTCTCATTTATGATTTTCACCTTTGCATGATTTATGAGTATTCAATTTCAAAAAGAGATAGAGGCTTTCAAGCATATGCATCTTTTATAGATCTTTGCGTACACCATGCATTTGTTTTAAATTGAGTTTTCGCTTTTATATTAGCCTATGTTAAGAGGCATCAATATGTACTTAATTGCATCTCTTCTTGTGAATCATTAGGCATAAAAAAATTGAGATAAAAATATCTTATTATAAAGGTTATTGCTAAGCCTTAGAAAATCATAAGTGGTTGTAAAGGATAATGATAAGCCTTTGAAAAGCATATATGGTTGTAAGGTTTGAGGTAAGGCTGCACAAAAAATCCGGTATCACCATAAAACTGGACGAACCAACTGAACCGGGCTATTCGGATCGGTTTTATGTGGATCGGTTCGGTCAACGGTTTGAAAATCATAGAAACTGCCTTATATCAGTCGGTTATCGGTTTGAACCCACGGTTAACCTCCTAAACCAAACCGACATATGTATTGACTTGAGTATTGAGTTTTGACTATTTTAGCATTAGGGTTTCGTACTTTCATAGTTTCATACTTTCATTCAACAACTCACATGAACTCAATACTGTGATTTTACTTTTAGGGTTATCGGTTCTACCTTCTCAAAACTCACATGAAGTCCATTTGAAGTGTTATGGCTTATGAAGTTGCTGCTAGAGTGCTGGTAGTTTTGAGTAAAGTTGTTGAGCACATGGGTGGTTTGGTTCGGTCTGGAAAAATAGAAAACCGATGGGTTCGGTTTAGTTGATGGTTTTCCCTCTAAAGCAATCTGAACTGCCCATGTGCACCCTTAGTTAGGTGAGCCTAAGCCTTAAGTTGAAATAGTGGAAAAATACGGTAGGAAAACCGGGAGTGGATGTAAGCATGATTGGTTGAACCACTATAAATTTGGTTGATGTGGTGGTTGATCTTTTACTTTGTGGAGGTTTCTCATACGCTCAAGTTAATGTTTCTTGTTAATGTCAATGTTGAATGATTGCATAGTTTCTTTACTTATTCATGTATGACTTATAAACTTCACTTGTAGTCAAGTTAATTAAATTCCAAAGCATGATTGGCATTAGAAAATCAAAATTGGTCTAGATCTTTGAGCTCACCCTATCACCCCTCCCCCTCTCTAGGGTTCGGATCTTGGACTTTCAATTGGTATCAGAGCCTTGGTGCTCTTGATTAGGTGGTACAACCTAGAGTTAGAATCCCAGAGTGTGTTTTATTTAGTGGCCAGTATGCAAGCTCAATTAGGAGAAGGCCATGCCACCAATAGACCACCCATTTTCAATGGAACACATTATCGTTATTGAAAGATTAGAATGCAAGTGTTCATTGAATCTCAGAGTCTTGATGTTTGGAATATTATAAAAGAAGGCTACCATCCACCTACCATTACTGAGCAAGATTCGGAAGGGTATGTCATATCCATTAAAACCAAACCCAAGAGAAAATGGACCCAAGGTGAGAAAGATAGGGCTAATCTGAATGCTAAGGCAAAGGATGCCTTATTTTGTGCCTTATCCCAAGAAGAATTCAATGGGGTCGTTAACTGTACTATGGCTAAGGAAGTTCGGGACACCTTAAAGATCACACATGCATGAAGGGACGGATCAAGTGAAAATTGCTAAAATTCAGATGTCGACATCCAAGTTTGAAGATATTAAAATGCTTGAGGAAGAAACCTTTGATGAATTCTATACTAAGTTCATGGAGATTGTCAACTCCCTCATAGGTCTAGGGGAGAAGATGATGAATCCAATGTAATTATAAAAATCTTAAGATCTTTCCCGAAAATGTTCAAACCCAAGACGGTAGCCATAGCTGAAAACAAAGATGTTGATAAGATCAAAGTTGAAGAGCTTAGAGGAAACCTCCTTAATTACTTATGAAGTAGAATTAGAAGTCCCTAGCAAAAAGAAAGGAGTAGCCATTTCCACCCATGTTAAGGAAAATGAAAGTGATTGTGAGAATGATGATGACACTGCCTTGATTACCAAGAAGTTAAAAAGATTTTTCAAGAACAAAAAGAACGGTAGAAACTCAGATGAAACTAAGAGTCCAAAATTCCAAAGGAACCCCAAAGGAGCATTTAGTAAAAAGGATGTGCAATGTCACAATTGCAAGGGACTTGGACACATTGCTCAAAACTGTTCTACCCCTAGAGAGCCTGGAAAAAGAGATAAGAAAGGATAGAAAGTGTTGAATATAACTTGGGATGTTGATGAAGATGAAGGTAGTGAGAATGATGAGTACCAAAATGAAGATGACAATGATAACTCCTCTAATTGACTTCTATTTACACCAGTTGAAGAAAATGAGGATCAAAATACACTAATAGAAGACAAAATAGGGAAGGAGGAAACAAAAGATGAAAATGAAGAAGATGAAATTCAATAAGCCTATGATGAACTATATATGAAATTTGTGAAATCTTGACTAAGAAAAATAAAACCCTAAAAGTTGAGTCCAAACGGCTTGTGAATGATGTGAATAGTTTAAAAGATGAGTTGGTGTTGAAAAACAATGAGATAAGAAATTTAGAACATAAGTTGACCACCTTAAATGAAAATCTAGCACATGCTCATAATGAAGTTCATAATTTACAAACTAAGCTAGAATCTAGTCAACTGAAAACTAAATCTCTTGAGATGAAACTCATAAGAGGCAAATTTGTTGTTGATAAATTCACATTGGGAAATGATAAATTCTATCAAATGTTGGGCATGCACAAAATCTTTGGTGATAAAACTGGTGTAGGTTTTGAGTGTTCTTCTAGTAGCAAAAGGATTAGTTCTCAACTCATTGCCAGGAAATTTCATAAACCTATAGATGAGAAATTTCCAACACCAAAATGGACGTGTCATTTTTACAATCGTATTGGACATTTAATTTCTAATTGCCCATATCGAACTAGATTCTTTCTCAAGAACCCCTCTAGAGTGCCTTTTAAGTTTGTTCCCAAGATCATATCCTCTAAATTCCTTATGCCTTGTTGGATCAAAAAGGAGAAAACAGTTAATTAAGAGTCTCCTAGTTCAAACCGCGTTGAAAGCTAAGGAAACTCTTACATGGTTTTTAGATAGTGGTGGTTCCAAGCATATGATGGGAGACCCAATCTAGATTTATCTCTCTTGTGGATTACGATGAAGGAAATGTATCATTTGGAGACAATAGTAAGGCTCCAATCATTGGCAAATGATGTGTTAAAGGAGATCAAATGCCCACCTTGAATGATGTATTTCTTGTGGAAGGATTGAAGCATAATCTTTTTATCATAAGTCAATTGTGAGGCAAAGGAAACAAAGTAGTTTTTTTTATAGCAAGTCATGCAAACTGGTGAATGATAAATCCAACCAAGTTAAACTCATTGGTTCAAAGACAAAAGGAAATATTTACATCAAAGAAAAATGTGGTGAGAATGAATCTAGGTTCTTAATAACAAAAGATCAAGAAAGTTGTGAGACCCCGACCCCCAATTTTTGGGTTTAGTATTATTTTAATTGTGATTTTGCTTTTTGAGTAAGATTAGCAGTGGGTTTGACTAGGTTTTTGAATTTGATAGATTTTTCTTAACTTTGAAAATTTTAAGGACAGTTGACCTTGGTTTGACCCGGTCTTTGTGAAATGTATTTTTGTGATAAATTATTCTTGATTTCTAAAAACTCTAATTTTTATTCCTTTTGACTCATTTTATCGATCTTAACAACTTTCATGTTTTATCCATTTGGATTTGAGACAAAAAAATCATGGTTTTCGAGAAAAATGACAAAAATGGCATTTTATACTAAATCTGTATCTGAATTTCGAAAATTTCAGAAATTGGGGAAAATATACTTTTTGAAAAGTAGATATTTCAACGATCGATTTTGTCTTCTTCGTTGATCTCGTCCGAGGCCCGCAGGACCATGATTTAACCATTTTAAGTTTCAGCTGTAATGGGCCCCATTTCCAAGCTACTTAAGTTGTCCTCTCCATCTTCCATTTTCATTTTCACTCTATTCCTGCAACTTCTTGACCTAGGGCTAGAGGAGAAAAACCTCTTCTTCCCCAAGCTTGTTTCTCTTGTATCTAAGGCTAGGAAGCTCCAAATCTCAATCCGATTTCACCATTCTCTTCCTCTCATCTCAAGCTACAGCTGGGTACCGTTTTGGACGAATTTCTGTAACATTTTCTCCTTCTCCCAGCTGGTTCTTTCTTGTTCAGCTAGCTACAGGTAGGAGCTTGAAACCACCTCTTTAATAGAGTCTTTTTAACTCCTTAGGAAGCCCTTTCCCTAACTTTTAAACCCATTTTCGAAATGGGGATTTGTGATGACCAAAAATGTGATTTTTGTGTGCTCTATTTTGGGGCGTTTGTGTAGATTTTGTGGGACAACTCTTTTAATGAATTTATGAAAGATTTGCTTAGCATTTGGACAAAGGCAAGTAATCATTTTCCGTTTTTATGATGCATTGTGATTTTTGGGCATTTTGCTTTAGGAAAATATTGCCATTGTTACCAAGTTTTTCATTTCATATTTGTTAAACCTCTCTAAGCATGTTTAATCATTTTTAAGCATGATTACTAATTATTTTCCTAATCTTGAGATCTTGTTTTGAATGGAAGCATGTATCTTGTTTAATGCTTTACAAGTTGTTCAATAACATGATTTAATAATGAATGATTTCAATGTTGGAAGGTTTAAATTGTGCCATGGATGATTTAAAATGTTTGAAATTACCCCTTGGAAAGCATGGAGGCTTGGGGAGTGCAGGTGGTTCAGAAATGAAAAGGAAGGAGGGAAGAAAAATGTAAAAATCTGAACTGAAATGCACTGTCCGTGCATTGTCGGCCAGCTGTCGGCTGACCGACGGTCGACCGACAGCCAACCGACACCTGTCAGTTCCATTTCCCGAGAGCAACATTTTGACATAAAAGTCTGTCGGTCAGCTTGCGGTTAACCGACAAATCTATCCATCCGTTTTCCAAAGTGCATCATTTTTTACCCAAGACTGTCGGTCAGCCGACAGCTGACCGAGGGCTGACCGAGGCTTGCAAAATGGACTGTTTTTTAAGGATTTTGTGGGAATGAAAACTAGAATGTGCTAAGGACTTTTTAACTTGACATTGTGCATATGAAATCTGAAATACTTTCTTAACTTTCGGGGCACCAACCCAATTTCTTTTTCGGTATTTGGATTTCAATTACACAAGGGTCAATGAAGGGTCTTAACATGTGCTTGATAGACCTTGTTTTCGAACCTCGTTCTAATATAAGAAATACCATCGTGTAATTGTTTTGAATTTCAAGTAAAAGCTCGTTTAAGAAACTATTTCAAGAAAAATAGTCGTGCTCTCACTTTGAAATTTCAAGTACAAGTTTCTCTAAAGATTTTTTTTAAAGAATAAACAATGGGACTACTTTCGTGTTTATGACATGTTACTACTTCATGCTATCATGTCTTGTCTTGCTTACATCGTCCACCTTGTGCGTGGTCGATGAGAAAAATATAAGAAATCAGTCCGGGCGGCACCCTTAACCATGGGGTGAAGCATGTCAACCACGGGCTTCAAACGGTGAGTCTCTACTAGCTTGACAAGTAGTTTCTCCTTTTTGTGTTATTTATCTCGCAAGTATATTTTTATCTCGTGCATTCATGGGCTTAAGTAAATACCACTGAGCTTGGACTGCCCCTTCAATCTGATCCACTGTCTGGGGGTCCTTAAACTTGTGGACTGTCCGCAGACTAGTCGTGTATTTTATACACATCGTGCGTGTTCCGGTTCCGCGGCCGGTTTCCCCGTCTACCTCGTGTAGCATGGGTTCGTGTTCTTGCATGTCGTGCTTATCGTGCGTGCTTGCTCTAATCATCATGAATGATGGAGAAAGGATGAGCTCTTTGTGGATTACTATTCATTTTATTATATGTATTCATGTTAGTTTTATTTCGTATATCATTCGTGGAATCTTGTTTTCTTGGTAAGCATGCATTGTATTAAACCTCGTATATATGTTTCAAGTTCAGTAAAATGTTTTAAGTATTGTTTCCTTTAAGCTTTGGTTTTTGCTTGCTTATGCTCTTGCCTAAATTGATCACCTGCCAGACCGTTGTGTCTGATATTCTACACTTTGGTGCTCTATGTAGTAGGTGAAAGGAAACCGCGATTCAGATCTGAAACTTCTCATAAAGAGACTACTATGGCTGATGCAAAGCATGACAGATTTTAAAAAATCTGATTTCTGCACTATGCAGCGGAAATCAGCCATAAAGAATCGCAAAGAAACTCCATTAAATCATGACCAACAAGTGTATAATTAAAGGAGAATGAAGAAGACTCATACCTCAAAGATTTGTAGACTTCAAACCTCTGAAAAAATAGATCCAAAGGCCAGAACTCAGACTTGCAATTTGCAAACAAGTTGCTGGAATTTTCTGCACTAGTATTGCCTTTGATCTTCTCCTCTATCTCACTTCCAAATCTGATTGGCTAAGATGGTGGGATCTTAATCTAGGAATTAAGAAGTATTTCTCCAAGGGAAAATCTCAGACCTTAAGCCTTCTTCAATCAAGAAGAGAAGCAACCAAGGGCTGGACGTGTGGGGCACTCTTAGGATACTTGCAAAGTGTTTCACAAAGTGTGTTGGACGTGTGCAACCTTTGTAATTCTCCTTGTTATGGTGTAGGACGTCCAAGGGAAGGCTCTCTCCCTTTTATAGAAACTTAGGAAACCTTTCCTAGAAGTTTATCTTTCCTAATTCTCATGGATGTCCAAGAAAGACTCACTTCCTTTAAGAAACACTCCAATTAGAAAAGGAAACTAAAAAGAACTTTCCATACAATTAGTAATACTAGTTGTAGAACACTTACTAATTTTAAGTTCCTAATCCAAAAAGGAAACTAACTCATAGGAATACTAATCCAAAGAGGAGTCCAACTTTCCAAGTAGAGTCCTACTCAAAGTTGGAAACCTTACCCATGGAAATCCTATTATGGACATCCCACATATCAATGCACACCATGGCCCACATACAATTTATCTAGACTTAAATTCATGTATGCCATCAAAGGCCTATTTGAATTTAAACTCAAAATTATTTTTCCACTAAAATAATTCATCCTTATGTTATCTAAACATCTTAGGAAACCATGCCAATCTTGATAAGTGACTAGAGAAGGGACCAAAAGACATATTTGCCATTGGCTCCCAAAATGATCAAAATGTCCATGCTAAACCCATAGCAACATAAAGACTATTTTAACCTTAACTCATTCCACTAAAGAGTTATGGTTGAACTCCAAGGACAAATATATATATAATAAGCTCGTCATAAAATGACGGTTGTCTTCGACCTACTAAGTGTAATGACCTGAATGCCCCTCTATGTAACATCCATAATCGAGTCAGGTTATCAATTGTACTATCAACCTTCCCGATTACATCTAAACCTTAGAACTTCATATCCTTAAACATAATCATCATTCGAATATCATTCTCTTGATCCAGGGAGCGACCCACAAGTTCAATATCCATATGGAACATCCATATACTAAGATCTTAGATTTTGATGATTAATCAGATAATTCTAAGGGGACGATTATTCCATCATCAAATGGCATAGATTCTATATTGCATTTGCACGTCCCAACTGATCAAGTCCGAGTACCCAAAACACAGAGCTGTTGACCCTTGAAAAGAATCTCACCCATAGTGAATCAAAGCACAAGAACTTGACTTCGTCAGTTCATCCACAAATGCTCAAGATTAAGAGCACCGGTTACTCAGTAGCATGAGGTGACTTGATCTCTTTTCTGTGATAGTACTATTTTAGAGATCACACCTACCATGGTCCTGTTCAATGCATGACACATGCACTAATGAGATAGATCCGGGAAAGCCCTCCCGTGACTTAGGTATGTCACCCTATATAGGAGAGTATCTCATTATAACTTCTACCAAGATGAAGTGCCCAGCTCCATCTTTCAGTTATGAACAAATATGATGTTTCCAGTTGTCCATGAATTAGACCTATCTGTGTGTAGACACTACACACCTAATTCATTTACTAGAAACAATGGGCCTTACGCAACCATTCATATATACATGTTTAAGCATAAAAGAGTCTTTCCATTATATAACCAGAAAATATCCAGTAACAAAAGATGAGAGTGCGGCTAGTGGGCTTTAGGGCATACACCAATCCCAACAAACTCCCACTTGCACTAAAGATCACTGCTTCCTAACCTAACACCCATAGACTCAACATGAGAAGTGAAGACTTTCTCTGTAAGAGTCTTAGTGAATGGGTCAGCTAAGTTATTTGCTGAGGCAATATGCTCCACCACTATCTCTCCATCCTGAATGAATTCCCGGATCAAGTGGTACTTTCTCTGAATGAGCTTGCCTTTCTTGTGATTCCGGGGCTCTCTGCACTGTGCTATGGCACCAGAGTTGTCGTAGTACATGACAATCGGGTTTTCTACTGCAGAAACAACTCCCAATTCCATTAGGAATTTTTCTGAGCCATACTGTTTCCTTTACAGCTTCCGCTGCCGCCACATACTCTGCTTCCATGGTAGAATCAGCAATACATGATTGCTTGACACTCCTCCATGAAATAGCCCTCCCGATAGAGTAAAAACATATCCTGAGGTTGACTTTCTGGTATGCGTATCTGATTGGAAATCGGAGTCTGTATACGCCAATGGCGTTAGATCATCTGCTCGAAAGGTTAGCATATAATCTTTCGTTCTCCGAAGATACTTGAATATATGCTTTACAGCTGTTCAATGCATAGGTCCAGGGTTTGACTGATATCTGCTAACCATGCCGACGGCAAAGCAAATATCTGGTCTAGTACATAACATCGCATACATGAGACTTCCAACAGCGGATGCATATGGAACTCTCTTCATGTTCTCTATCTCATCAGGTGTCTTTGGACATTGATCTCGAGATAGTGGTACTCCATGTCTAGAAGGTAGCATGCCCTTCTTGGAGTCATGCGTGTTAAACTTGACCAATATCTTCTCATTATACAAAGATTGGGATAAGGCTAACATCTTATTCTTGCGATCTCGCAGGAGCTTGATCCCTTAAGATGTAGCTTGCCTCACCCAAATCCTTCATCTGAAATTGAGATAATAACCAAACCTTTGTGGATGACAATGCACCTATATTATTTCCAATGAGCAATATGTCATCTACATATAGGACCAAAAATGCAACTGCTTTCCCATTTCCTTTCTTATACACACATGGTTCATCAATGTTTTGATCAAAGCCAAAGGATTTGACTGCCCGATTAAACTTGATGTTCCATGCTCTAGATGCTTGCTTAAGTCCATAAATGGACTTCTTAAGTTTACAAACCATGTTATCTTGGCCACTAGCAATGAAGCCCTCTGGTTGCATCATATAGATACATAGAATGCAATTCAGATTTCATCGCTTGCTGCCACATGTCAGCATCTATATCCGTTACTGCTTCATCGTAACTAGTAGGATCCTCAACCATATCCACAGAGTCTGTCTTTAAAGACACTCCTAGATATCTATCTGGTTGTCTAGGAATTCTCCCACTACGACGAGGCTCCGGAGTGTTTAAAGGAATATCCGGTCCATCTACTGTTTCAGGACATGGTACAGATGTTATAGGAGATCCCGGAAGAATCTCCTCAAGGGTTTCTTTACAACTAAGCTCTTGGTGCATCATACAATCATCCTCCAAGTACCTAGCATGAGTGCTGATGAGCACTTTTTGCTCCTTTGGATGATAAAAGATGCCACCTCTCGTTCCCTTAGGATACCCAATGAAGTAGCACATTTCCGATCTGGGTTCTAGCTTGGTAGCTTTATCATTCAGTACATAGGCTGGACAACCCCAAATGTGGATATGATTTAAACTAGGTTTTCGACCTGTCCATATTTCTTGTGGTGTCCTAGGTACTGACTTAGATGGTACCAGATTTAAAATGTATGCTGCTGCTTCTAAGGCATATCCCCAAAAAGATATCGGTAGGGTTGCATGACTCATCATGGACCTTACCATATCAAGAAGGGTATGGTTTCTTCTCTCCGCTATACCATTTTGCTGGGGTGTACCCGGTGCAGACAACTGAGACACAATCCCATGTTGTGTGAGGTACTCCTTGAACTCACCTAGGAGGTACTCGCCACCTCGATCAGATCGAAGGGCTTTGATATGTTTCCCTAGTTGTAGCTCCGCCTCAGCCTTGAATTGTTTGAACTTATCAAACGTCTCAGGCTTGCTTTGCATCAAATAGACATATCCATACCTAGAGTAATCATCGGTGAAGGTGATGTAATACTCATATCCTCCTCTTGCTAGTTAGTTCATAGGACCACACACATCAGTGTGAACCAATTCTAACAACTCCTTTGACCTTAGTCCCTTTCCAGAGAATGACCTTTTGGTCATCTTTCCCTTGAGACATGATTCGCACTGAGGAAAAGGTTTGAAATCTAATGAGCTCAAGGGCCCATCTTCTACCAACCTCTGAATCCGCGTAAGTGTCAAAGATAGGTGTCATTGGTTGAAGATACCTTTCTTTTAAGGGAAGTAGAACTTTCTAGTTGTACATTATGCAGTGTGGGAGCAATAAGATTTATATAAAATAAGTTATCATGTATTCTACCGGAACATATAATATTTCCATCTCTACTGATATCAACACCAGAATGGAAAGAAACTGAGTAATTTAAATTCCATAACTCTGGAGCCTGAAATTAAATTCTTCCTCATGTCCGGAACATAGAAAACATTATTTAAAATCCTATCATTAGAAAAATGTAGAGAAACATTTCCCACTGCAACCGCCCAGATTTTAGCTCCAGTTCCAACTCTAAAGGCAAACTCCCCTTTCTCAATTTTCTGCATTATCTGAAACCCCTGCAACGAATTGCAGATATGATTAGTGGCTCCAGAGTCTACTATCCACGAGTCAGTAGAATCAACCACTAAACAAGTTTCAATGAAATAAGAAAAAGATGTACCTTTATTAGCTGAGCCTTGGAGCTTGGGACAATCTTTCTTCCAATGACCTTTGAGGCCACATCTGAAGCATTTCCCATTGGGCTTATCATCTGTACCCTTGTCCTTTTTATTACCAGTATTGCCCTTTTTCTGTCCTTTTCCCTTGTTCTTCTTCTTCTTCATCTTCTTCCCTTTCGGGCTCAGATGAGAGGAAGACTGGAAAAAGTGGGCTTGGGCCTTGGGCTTCATGATGGCCTCTGCCGCCTGGAGTTCCTTCATTAACTCCGAAAGGGTCATGTCCATCTTGCTCATATTGAAGTTGAGCTTGAACTGATTGAAAGAATCCGGCAGAGTTTCTAGAATCATATCAGTTTGACTCCCTGCATCAATCTCAGCCCCTAGAATCTCAGCTTCATTGAAACAATCCATCAGCTTGAGCATATGCTCTCTGACAGGTGTTCCCTCAGCCATCCTAGTGTTCATGATAGTCCTTATAGCAGCTTGCCTAGCTGGCCTGCTCTTGTCTGCGAACATTTTTGACAAGGACATCATGATTTCGTAGGCTGTGTCCATATGCTCGTGCTGTGTTTGCAACACGTTGGACATGGAAGCGAGCATGTAGCATTTAGCCATGCTGTTCGCTTTCTTCCACTTCCTTTCAGCCTCTAACTGGTCTTCAGTAGAATCGGCATTAATTTCAGGACAATTTTCAACCAAGACATACTTGTACTCCTCAGCAGTGAGTACTATGTCAAGATTTCTCTTCCAATCTACGTAATTAGGGCCGGTTAACTTGTTCTCACGAAGAATACTCATCAACGGGCTAAAAGAATCTTTACCCATCTTTTTCTGGATATAAAAGGTTTATAATTGAACATGCAGTATATATGTAATATGCATATGGTGCTTGTTACAAAAGGAAAAACAAAGCACTAAACTTTTTACATTATTCAACCCCAATCATAATGTATCAGTGTTTCAACCTCCTCATAGACCCTCCACCGAAGGGATGGCCGAGCCTACAGTCACGTTGAATTAAGGCAGACTTATTTGGATTATCACTATCTGGATACGCATCCAGTGGTAGTCCAATCACTGATTGGTTTGACCTCATAAGACAAATAACTTTAACTGGTAGGAGAGGTTATTACCGCCTTATGTCAAGTGTGTTACCATCTCTTATGAAAATTCCCAGAATGTCCTAATCTAGAAGTGAGCTTTGGTAAAGAACTCCACCGAAGGGATGGTCGCTCCCACCAAGACTTCATCGACATTCTATAGAAGTGATCTTTAGTAAAGAACTCCACCGAAGGGATGGCCGCTCCTACTAACACCTCATTACGAACATTCACTTTAATTCACCCACTAACCCATCGAAGTGATCTTTAGTAAAGAACTCCACCGAAGGGATGGCCGCTCCCACTAACACTTCTAATGAGATTAATATGAACCGAGAATGGAAGGTCGTGGGGTTTTTCCTAAACCCCTCTCCCACTTGATAATTTATCACTAGGGTTTATAAACTTTCCATTGATCTTTACTTCGTTTTCTCAAAAGCTCTTTTTAAATCTAGCAAACTTGGTTAATTAAATTCATGACTTAATGACTCAAGTCATCTTGAAAGTAAATAACCTTTGCATTAAAACATTTGTGAAAAATCCCTTCAAAGAACCAAAAACCTATCTTGGGTTATGAAAACCCATAGGTAGCATCTAATTAGATTTTAGTTTAGCCTCCTTTGGAAACCAAGGGTACCAAGATAAACCAAACCCTATCCAATTTTAAACCTTAGACAAATAGAAGGTGCTGGTCTAAGTTCCGTTTAAAACAATTTGCCAAACTAAAAACAATCTAATACAATAAAGATGCCAATTTTAGAGCCTAAGGGTGGCCATGTTTCTAGGTGACAATTATAGCAATTATATAAAGCATTCATCCATGCATTCCATATATAAAAGCAAATAAAAGTATGCAATCCTTGATGGCTCCTTGCTCTTAGGATTTCAAATCCTAATCGAATTAGGACTCCTCATGCATCTAGAAGTCTTGACTCCTTCATCTCCAAGGACTCCAATTTCTTGCAACCTTCTTGTCTTGAAACTTTCCTTTTCTTGCTCGTTTCCATAAATTGATTTATACAAGCAAACCCATGAAAAACAAAACCAAAATTACATTGGAGATTCCTATGCTTTTCAAGAAAGCTTACATCAAGACTAGTTGGAATAAATTAAGGAAACTTTACAACTTCCTATGATTGCTAACCGCGCAATCGTACACTTTCCAACTAATTAAAAAACATCCAAATCCACACAACATACATGCGAACCATCAAGGATGCTAATTATGGCTGCAAACAAAGAGGTTAGTGCATGCAAACTCACTATGTGCATCATTAAACAAATCTGGGAAATAAATTCCAGCAATGTTAATGAAACTTGCACACAACATGCATCACAACATAACTTTAATAGGGTGCCACCATACCCATAATCAATCTAGGATTAATTACACACAACATGGGATCATGATTTCACATGGAGTGGCTCTGATACCACTGAAAGGAAACCGCGATTCAGATCTGAAACTTCTCATAAAGAGACTACTATGGCTGATGCAAAGCATGACAGATTTTAAAAAATCTGATTTCTGCACTATGCAGCGGAAATCAGCCATAAAGAATCGCAAAGAAACTCCATTAAATCATGACCAACAAGTGTATAATTAAAGTAGAATGAAGAAGACTCATACCTCAAAGATTTGTAGACTTCAAACCTCTGAAAAAATAGATCCAAAGGCCCGAACTCAGACTTGCAATTTGCAAACAAGTTGCTGGATTTTCTGCACTAGTATTGCCTTTGATCTTCTCCTCTATCTCACTTCCAAATCTGATTGGCTAAGATGGTGGGATCTTAATCTAGGAATTAAGAAGTATTTCTCCAAGGGAAAATCTCAGACCTTAAGCCTTCTTCAATCAAGAAGAGAAGCAACCAAGGGCTGGACGTGTGGGGCACTCTTAGGATACTTGCAAAGTGTTTCACAAAGTGTGTTGGACGTGTGCAACCTTTGTAATTCTCCTTGTTATGGTGTAGGACGTCCAAGGGAAGGCTCTCTCCCTTTTATAGAAACTTAGGAAACCTTTCCTAGAAGTTTATCTTTCCTAATTCTCATGGATGTCCAAGAAAGACTCACTTCCTTTAAGAAACACTCCAATTAGAAAAGGAAACTAAAAAGAACTTTCCATACAATTAGTAATACTAGTTGTAGAACACTTACTAATTTTAAGTTCCTAATCCAAAAAGGAAACTAACTCATAGGAATACTAATCCAAAGAGGAGTCCAACTTTCCAAGTAGAGTCCTACTCAAAGTTGGAAACCTTACCCATGGAAATCCTATTATGGACATCCCACATATCAATGCACACCATGGCCCACATACAATTTATCTAGACTTAAATTCATGTATGCCATCAAAGGCCTATTTGAATTTAAACTCAAAATTATTTTTCCACTAAAATAATTCATCCTTATGTTATCTAAACATCTTAGGAAACCATGCCAATCTTGATAAGTGACTAGAGAAGGGACCAAAAGACATATTTGCCATTGGCTCCCAAAATGATCAAAATGTCCATGCTAAACCCATAGCAACATAAAGACTATTTTAACCTTAACTCATTCCACTAAAGAGTTATGGTTGAACTCCAAGGACAAATATATATATATAATAAGCTCGTCATAAAATGACGGTTGTCTTCGACCTACTAAGTGTAATGACCTGAATGCCCCTCTATGTAACATCCATAATCGAGTCAGGTTATCAATTGTACTATCAACCTTCCCGATTACATCTAAACCTTAGAACTTCATATCCTTAAACATAATCATCATTCGAATATCATTCTCTTGATCCAGGGAGCGACCCACAAGTTCAATATCCATATGGAACATCCATATACTAAGATCTTAGATTTTGATGATTAATCAGATAATTCTAAGGGGACGATTATTCCATCATCAAATGGCATAGATTCTATATTGCATTTGCACGTCCCAACTGATCAAGTCCGAGTACCCAAAACACAGAGCTGTTGACCCATGAAAAGAATCTCACCCATAGTGAATCAAAGCACAAGAACTTGACTTCGTCAGTTCATCCACAAATGCTCAAGATTAAGAGCACCGGTTACTCAGTAGCATGAGGTGACTTGATCTCTTTTCTGTGATAGTACTATTTTAGAGATCACACCTACCATGGTCCTGTTCAATGCATGACACATGCACTAATGAGATAGATCCGGGAAAGCCCTCCCGTGACTTAGGTATGTCACCCTATATAGGAGAGTATCTCATTATAACTTCTACCAAGATGAAGTGCCCAGCTCCATCTTTCAGTTATGAACAAATATGATGTTTCCAGTTGTCCATGAATTAGACCTATCTGTGTGTAGACACTACACACCTAATTCATTTACTAGAAACAATGGGCCTTACGCAACCATTCATATATACATGTTTAAGCATAAAAGAGTCTTTCCATTATATAACCAGAAAATATCCAGTAACAAAAGATGAGAGTGCGGCTAGTGGGCTTTAGGGCATACACCAATCCCAACAGTAGGTCCTCGTCTTGAGTTAGTTCGTGTGTAGTTGGCTTTTGAGTCGCTAGTTTTGCAGGCTTGTTGTGTTAGCGATGTCATGTAGACGTCATGCTTGACTCCGGAGTTACGTTTCACCCCTGGGTAGTACATGTTCTTAGCTTGATATTTTGTACGGCTTCTGTTAGCCTTTATCTTGGGAATGTAATTAAAGCACTTGTTAATTTGTAACTTGAATATGTTCGGGTAATGATTAACCTGTTACTGTCAGCTCTGTATATTCTGATATTATGAATTGCTCCAGTCTGCGTCTGAATATTGTTACGACAGCTTTACGCTGATAGGTTGAGTGCGACGCGGAATCCAATGGCCATGGACTCCGGGTCGCAATGCCTTATAAGCTTCCGTAAAATATTTTAATATGTTTGGGAATTTTGCCTTCCTCACACACGCGGATCTTGGGGAGAAATATAAATTTTTAATTAACCCCAAATCACGCTCCTCGAGATCGGATCACTGCAGTATCCCGGTTTCGGGGCGTGACAAAAGTTTCATGTGGCACAAAAGGATTGGACGTATAAGCTTCAAATTGATGAGGACATTGTCAAAGAATGAAATTGTGAAAAGAATTTCCAAGTTGAATGATGAAAAATCTGAAATTTGCAAGGCATGTCAATTAGAAAAACAGATCAAGAAGAGCTTTAAAGGATTAAAGGATATATCGTCTTCTCGTCCCCTTGAATTAATTCATATGGACCTGATAGGACCTGCACCCTTGCAGAGTATTGGAGGAAGAAAATACATATTGGTAATGGTAGACGACTGTTCTCATTTTGGATGGGTTGCTTTCCTTCTTTCAAAACTAGATGCAGTAGATAATATCATTTGAATTTGTAACGAGACTCAGGTTGAAAAAGATTGCAAAATTCGGAAGATTAGAAGTGATCATGGAGGAGAGTTTGAAAATGAAAGTGTTGACACCAAAAATGTCACTTTGCTTCGACAAGAGCCAGAAAACTGCATGAAGTCGCAACCTGCCATAAATAGGCAATGCTACTTCCAAAAAATCAAATCTTGTCAGAATCAAACAAAAACTACAAGATCCTTCAAGACAGCCAAAAGAGGAGTACACAAGAAGTTTCGGGCCATTTCAAAATCATTTGGCCTAACTTCGCTTTTCCGGCAGCTAAAAAGGAGCTCCCGGCGGCGAAAGCATCGGAGACACCAAATCTTCGATCAAAGCCGATGAATGGTCTCAAAATACATCCAAAAGGCTCCACGTCAAGTTCCGAGTCAAACCGACAGTGTTTGACCCTACATCAACCCTCGAACAGCTAAATCAGGCCTCTCGGCGGCGAAGCTCCCCAGGACCATGGTTTCCAAAAGAGCCTATGGATCATCTTAAAATGACTTCAATAGGTTCCCTGTCAAATTTCAAGTCAATCGGACATCGGTTGACCGCACATCAAGCCGCGACATCTTCATCGCGACAAAAATAAGTCTACAGGTGATAGGACCCTAAACGGCTTCAAAACTCTAACAAAAGCCTATGGTTGGTCTTATTTATTACTCAGCAGGCTTCATCCCAAATTTCAGGTCATTCTGACATCGTTTGATCCAGTTTCAGCTTTTGACGGAAAATCGGCAGCTCTGCGGGACGAAGTCTTCGGCTTTCTCAGAAAATTAGAAAGTTTGCAAAATAAAATGCAAGGATTCTCATCAGGTTTTCTACAGGGAAATCAGGCCAATAAATGATCAAAAATGTCAAGGAAAAATATAGAAGAAAAAAGAATAAAAAACCAACAAAAACGGACACAAAACAGGACAAAAAGGGGGAAAACCCCCCAAGGTCGCAGACCCAGGCGACCCTGGAGCCCGGGATCGCCGGGAGGGCCCCGGAAACTCCGTTTTTCGCCATTTCTTCGCGATTCGAAGGTCTGACCTCTGGTATTTTTCAAAATTCATACTTTTGAGAACCAAATCCTCTGACATCCGTCAAAATCACGGGTCAATCATCAAGAGTATCGAAATCAACATTGATCGCCAACCGGTCAACCAAAAAAAAGTGTGCTTTCTACCCGACCGATCGAGAAATTGACAGGACAGATGGCACCGACCCGTTGTTGGCAACCAATACCTGAAGTTACGTGGTCATCCAATGTCGATCTACATAAAGATCCATCGTTGATCATCCGCAGAAGAATCCCAAAGGACGCGGCACGGCCCGCGACTCTTCAACTGCTCGGCGATCACTTAATGCGATTAATTGACTAGCTTTATTACAATCATTAATCCATTTCTTTGGACGGCCCAATCAGAAGCAAGCATCCGGGAGTTACAAGTCAAGAGATTCATGACATTTAAACCATGAAACTCCTTCCATCATGGCGATTAAATGCGATTAAATGCCCTTGATCTCCTTCGGCCAATCAAAAGCCAAGAAAAAGGAGTTACAAAATAAAGGAATTAAATCCTGTAACTCCTCCCATTATATGGCTTAATGACAATAAAAGCCCATAAACCTTCCTAAATGGCTAACAAAAAGCCTATAAATAGGAGAGCACTCCAAGAATAAAGGACAACACAGAAAACACATAACAGACTGCAGAAAATCCCAAAACTCAGACAGAAAAATGCATCAGAAATCCAGAGAAAGAAAGAGAGAAAACTTTACGGAAGTTCTACACCGACCACCGCTACAAGGTGATAAAAGTCCCTTGGGGGGTACCCCCCCCAAGGTCCTTGCCTTCTCCTTCTGCCTCCAATGGCTTAGACGTGGCTTTTTAGCCCGTCTACTTAGTTTTTTTTATTGGACATAAGACCTCCTTTTGGTCTTTGTCCTCTAAAAACCTGAGGTTATAGCCAAGCCAAGTGAATCAATAGCATCCTCTGTTCTCATCTGCATGGATGATGGCGAAGTCCACATATAGCTTGCGACCGTCAATCTGAACGGGTCCCCCACAATCTCCTGAGAAGTTAGATCCTCCTTTTCTTGCTTTTCATTATAGTTTGTATTTTTCTAAAAGAGACAAAAATCACAACTCTTGTCTTTCATTATTGATAAGAATTGTAAATCGGCTATAAACGCCAAAATCGGCTATAAACGCCAAAAAGCGGCTATAAACGCCAACATCGGCTATAGATGCCAAAAAAATCGCCTTTCACGGTAAATCAAGAAAATGTCTATTTTCTTAAATATATGTGCAATGGAAAACTTGAAAGAAGTTGATTTCCTTTTTACTTGCGAAAGTTGATCTCCAGATCATCACTTGCAATTCCAAGTAAAATAGAAAATCTGGCACACCCACACAAAAAAATGTTGATGCACGCCTCTGCCCCCCGGTTACGAAAAGGTCGTACCCAACGGACTCCCACGTCCGCCGACCTCGGTAGAACCGGGCAGATGCGCGGTCCATCAAGCTAGCTCCGCCCGGTGGGACCCGTTCATTTGAGAACACGATGCTAGAAATGAAATATTTGCATATCATATCCGTTGCTCTATGCTTATACTTCTTTTCTTGATTCCTTCGCTACTTTCTAAATGGTGGCCTATGTTGAATTCCGCATCTAAAAAAAATGAGATGAGATTTTTTGGAAGTTTCTAATTCTTTGAATTTATTTCCACTCTTTCCCTTTTCAACAAAAAAAATCGGATTTTTGGATTCAAAATTGAGAAACCTTAATCCTTTCCTATCGTTCATCGAACTTGCAGAAATGTTGAGCCTGTTTGACTAAGGTTTTAGGCCATCGTTTCTCTTCGATGAGTTCATTAGAAAAAAAAAACAAAAAAAAAAAATTAGATTTCTCAGTTTGAATTCAAAATTGAGAAACCTTGATCCTTTCCTATCGTTCATCGCGCTTACAGAAATGTTGAGCCTGTTCGACTAAGGTTTTGGGCGATCGTTTCTCTTCGATGAGTTCATTAAAGATCTAAAAAAAAGACAAAAAAAAAAAAATCAGATTTTTCATTTTGGATTCAAAATTGAGAAACCTTGATCCTTTCCTATCGTTCATCGTGCTTGCAGAAATGTTGAGCCTGTTCGACTAAGGTTTTGGGCCATCGTTTCTCTTCGACGAGTTCATTAAAGATCTAAAAAAAAATTATATATATAAAAAAAAAAGACATAGACCACTAAGGTTAAACCAACTGCGTTCTTTGATCACGGTTGATTCAATAAAAGCCTTGTCCAGAGTGTGGAGACAGCCTGACTGTTCTAGGCAAGGGTCCTCCAAATGGGTTCATTAAGTAATCCTACCCTTACCTGGGGGCAATTCTATAAATCGAGATTTCATAAGACCGGGTTAGGAGGCCTATGTGTACTCTCTCGTCTTTTAAATAAAATTTTTTCAAAATAAAATTTTTAAAAATAAAAAATTTTAAAAAAAATCTCTAAAAAAAGAAATAAAAGAAATAAATAAAAATAAAAAAAAGTTTTAAAAAAAATCTTCAAAAAAAAAAAACTTTCGTCATTTTGGGTTTAGATTGGAGAAATCTTGGTCTTCTCCTTTCTGAGCACTGGCACTCGCGGAAATCGCTGAGCCCGTGTTCAGATTGGAGTGCCTTTTGCTCTCTTTGATGAACCCGATATTGGCATTTCAAAAAAAAAAAACTCGTCATTTTTTGATTCAGATCTGAGAAATAATGGCTCATTTCCTTCTGAATACTGGCGCTCGCGGAAATCGCTGAGACCGTATTTGGATCGGAATACCATCTGCTCTCTTTGATGATCCAATCTCGACCTTTCAAAACAGAGAATCTCATCTCATGGTTGCAGTCTCAAAACATTTGTGTCTAGCTGTGCTAGTACGCCCTTTCAGGGTCTACTGTATTTGCGACCGGCACATTTGTAGCTCTAACTTTATATTCTTCTTACCTCGAACAAGCTCTGCTTCTCGATAAGTCGAATTTAAGTTCACAATTGCTTCTAGCAGTCAATGGGATGCTCATTCTGGGCTTCCATACCTGCAATCAGAATAATTGTACCCTCTATGATTTTCTGCCATCCTCATATTGCTTGGGTCATCTCCCTCGAGCAATTTGAAAAGACAAAACCATAGAACTTCCCATTTATGATCATTATATTCTTGTGATTACTAATGGATGTAGTCTTGTTTCAGAAACCTTTCGAAAACCAACAATGGCAGCTTCACTTACCATTACTTTCGACGAGAACAAGCACCAACTTATGCTTTAACAAAAGCAAACTACGGGCACCTACAAGCGCCCCATCAGCTGTCGAAGCGTCAACTCCCTCGGTAACTCTCTGAGCTCCGGGTCGACCTCGACTCCCCGGACTATTGTCTTGGGACACTAGGACCATTCCCACTTTCCGAAGAGCAAACTGCTCCTTCCAAGAAGCAGAAACTCACCTCTCAATGTGTCACTACAGTGACACCAAAGGCGAGCACTAGAAGGCCTGAAGCCCGTGGCAGCCCCACGAAGCCTCGACCCGCAAACGACCAGGTCTATCCCAAGACTTGGTCCCCAAGACCTTCACCAAAACAAAGAAGGTCCCAAATATCCACCAAGCCAGCATTCCTGGCCCCACTCAAGGAGAACCAGTTCTACCCTCTTGCCTACATGAAAGAGGAGAGACCCATCTCCAATCTAATTCCCAAGTCATCCCAGCATGAGCCGGCTTGTTCCTACAAGCCCAAAATCAAATCATGCATCACTAGGCCTCTACGAGCACCTGCTAAGGCGTACAAACCTGTAGTTCGACCATTCATCTGTACAGGGGCCAAACTCCAAAAATTCAAAGCTTCACTGCAACAGGCGAAGGACAGGGTTCGCATCCTCTCCTTGCCCAGCTACAAAGAAGACAAGCTCGGCTGCTGCGCCCGAGGGAGCACTTCCTTCGTTGTCAAGGCCTAGCTAGAGCTGACCGAAGCTCAAATTGCTCATCGCATACGCCGCCGCGCGTCGTATCGACAAAAGTGATTAGAGAAGCAAAGGATCCAGTCTCCTACACTTTAAGTCTCTCCCAAATGGGTCGAAAAAGAAAGACCCAACCAAGTTGCTGCCGTCCATATGGTTGGAAAAACTAGAAGACGCCAAAAGTCAGCATCCAAAATCCATGTCCGACGACCGATGACCCGCAGCGTCCCCAGGACAAGAAGACATTCAGAAGAATCCCCTGCTCCTTCAAGCAAAGGACGGCAGAGTGATCATTCCTCAAGCTCTTCTTAAAAAAGAATGAGCCCCAGCTCAGTCACCAGGACAGTTTCTTCGTTCGAATCACAAAGGATGAACGTCTTGGCTATAAATTCTGAGCCACCACCCCGCAATCCGCCTCAAGATGATGCGATCACCCGCATCCAGCAGTTGGAACAAGGTCAACAGAGGATTGAAACTCTGATGGAAAACCTTCTCCTCGCCTTCCAAAATCAGGCGAACAATGAACCTCCTCCGAATCATCAAGAAGATGAGGTAAATGGGGAAGAAAATGAGTCACGCGCCCTTACAAAAAAGGACGTAGACAGTATCCTTGCAAAGCAAAAGAAGAGGATATACTCAAGGAGCATGGGATCAAGCCGCCATATCCCTTATGGATGGACTCGGTCCCGTTCCCTACAAAATTCAAGCATCCTACTCTCCAAACATATACGGGGAAGGATCAGCCAGACAGCACGTCATCCACTTCAAGATCCTGACGGGAGATATCGCGGATCAAGATGCACTCACGATCCGCCTCTTTGTAATTACCCTAAAAGGTACGGCCTTCGGTTGGTACTCCACTCTGCCGGAGGACTCCATCCAAAAATGGGCCATGCTAGAGACACACTTCCTGACTCACTTCAAAGGTGAGGATCATCTCGCTACTATGGCTCAGTTGTGCAGCCTAAAACAGGGGGAGAATGAGTCAACATATGACTTCATTCACAAGTGGAAAGCGATGGCATACAAATGCTCTGATGTATTGCCACAAGCGTCGCTAGTCGACATCTGTCGAAACAACATGAGAGCTAGAATCCACTCCATGATCATCGGCAACAAATCAAAGAACCTGGGAGAACTCCTAGAAGCTTCCATAGAAGCTGAAACAGTGATTAAAGACCTCAACAGTCAGAAATCATCAAGAAAAGAGCCAACCGCCATTGCAACCTCTAAACTAAAGAAGAAAGAGGTCCTTAATGTGCAGACCAAGTCAGCTCCTCAGCCACCAAAGAAAGCTGAAAACAAAGCTACTGGTAAGAGACATGAACTCTCAGATGCCTTCAAAGAACGAGTAGAGAAGAAATACCCGTTTGATGAAGATGTTGATGAAATCTTCGGGGCTCTTGTGGCAAACGGCAAGCTCACCTTGCCTGAACCAAAAAGACCGGGTGATGTTGGCAAAACCAACGATCCTCAGTACTATCCATACCATCAGATGATCTCGCCTCTTCTCAATCAATGCTTCGTTGTGAGAGAGAAAATAAATGAGATGTGGAAAAACGAAGTCATCACCTTTGACAAAAACTATGGGTCTGCCTCCGTCAACATGGTGACATGTGGACAAACATCAAAATCACCGAAGAAGAAGATCACTACTTCCTTCAAGGTGATAAACTCAATCCAAGCGTCTGAGGAACTGGTTCCTTACCCGACACCAGACGGACAACCCATATGGGTACATCCCGATCTCCTGGAAGATGAAAATTCGGAGGTCGTGAAAACAAAGCCTACAGCTCAACAGCGAAGGCAAGCTAGGAAATATCTCCTCAAGCTCAAACGGCAAGAGAAGACCCTGCCAAAACAAGAAGTCAAAGAAAAGGCAATGGCTTCCTCTACCGCTTCACTGGAGGCAACAAAAACATCCCTTCCAGAGACTTAAAAGGGGGAAAGAAAATTCACTCTCAGTGATTTCTTGCCACCTCAATTCAAAGAAGCCACATAGGAGGTATCATACTCTTGCAATTCGGTAGTTGGATTCTCCATTGATGGATACGAGTCTAGCGACACCGATGATGGATTCGAATCCAACTACAAGACGAGTGGGAGGAGTTCCTTGAAACAGTAGAATATCTCTCCGATGAAGAATGGGTTCCTGAGACTCATCTTATGCCAGTAATCTAGTATAACCCCCTACAGCCACAAGGATCCTGGTCTGATGATGAAGAAGACCAAGAGGCTGTACAAGAAAATGCTGTTGAACCAGCACCCCTCATTGCTCCAGTGGAAATCAACCATGTTGAGCCACAAAGAGTTGATGAAGAAGAAGATCCGGCTCCCATGCCTGATCTTGAAGAATATGCAAGGATCTTGCAGCGACTCGCTCTAGAACAAGAGCAAGACTGCGTCAACGAGCCTCCTCGCAACCCAGAGCCTGAAGTCCCTGAAGACCACCAGGTACATCCTCCCTTAACTCCTGAAAATGGAGAAAATTGCTGGATAGACGATCCTCTTACATCCGAGGATGAGTCTGACTCCGATCAAGCAACGTCTCCTGTCAGAGCTTCCTGTAATGTGATAATTCGGGATTATAGCTCTTCCGAAGCATCGTTTGATGAGAGTACTTACACTCCGGCGACGCCTAGCAATGTATCTTCTGGAGCCACCTCATCTCACGCGTCTTTCACTGAGATGACACCCTCTCAGGTTTCTTCTCCTGAGACTGTGATTTCAAAGTTCACACCCTTCCTGACTGAAGAATTCCCAGCTATTGATGCTTGGGACGATGAATTGGTCAACGAAGACAAAAGGTTGCTAGATGCTGTTCAGGACTTGTTCCCGGAAAATGCTCCGTGCAACACAATCACTGAGGATGGCAACTCTGCTGCTGATACACCCTCAGCAAATGAAAAACGACAGCCTCTTGATCCTGAAGACAATCTTCCAAACGAAGACCGTTCTCAAGAAGCTCTCGAAGTTAGTAAAGACATCTGTTCTGGCCGGGACTACCAATGTTGTAAGCGCCCCTAGTGGCAACAATGATGAACATGCAGGCCCTAAGGAGGCTTTCAAGTATGACTTGATTGAACACTTCAAGCACATACCTACACGTATGCACATCCTAGAATTGTTGTGAATTGTCTCCGCACACTCGTGATAATCTCATTCCAGAATTACAAAAGCTGAATGAGGATGTCGACAAACATGCCCCGCAAGTTCTCCAAATTGAATTGGATTACCGGGTCAAAAACTCAGAAGCTTCCTCAAAGGGAGAAAAGAAGAAAACTGAGGGATTTTGCATTGAATGCCTCTCGATTAAAAAAGCAGCCAGTGCAACCATCGCCTTCACAAAGGAGGACCTCCTACTTGGCGAAACAAGGCATAACCGACCCCTGTATTTCACAGGGTACATCGAGGAAATGCCTATGCACAGAGTTCAGATCGACCCAGGTTCTGCACTCAACCTCATCTCCACATTGGCTCTCGAAGAGTTGGGCATCCCACCCAGCAAGCTGAGCCACACATCTGTATCTATCTTTGGATACGATGGGAGTACTCAAAGGTCTATCGGCAAAATGAGGTTCAAGTTGCAGATCAGTGATCTTATCTCTGAGGTCACAGTGTATGCAATAAAAATCCCTTCATGCTACAACATCCTTCTCGGATGCCCTTGGATCCACGAGAATGGTGTTGTCCCTTCAACTCTACATCAATACATCAAGTTTGTTGGCGACGACGGCATGATACATTGAGTCTTTGCGGACAGAAAACCCTTCAAAGGTAAAGAAGTCCACTTTTGCAGACTCACAAATATATGAAGGTGAAAAAGAAGAAGAGGAGAAGCATACAGCACCCTTTGCCGAAAATCTCCAGAAAGATAAAGGCAAGGCTCCTCAACAATCACTGAAAGAAAACAAACCATCCGGTAAATCTGAAGAGAGAATTCAAACTCCCTTCATCATCTCCCTCAAACTTTCAAAGCCTTTGGTCATAACAACTAAAGTGAAGAAGGCAAAACAAAAGTCTAGGGGCAAATTTGTTGTCTCTTTCGTGTCTATCATGCAAAACACGGATTCGGATTCAGAGCTAGAAGACGGCACATCGTCAAGCCAAGCTAACACTCAGCAAGTTCAGCCTGCTTTTACTCCAATGGAGACAACTTCTGACATAGAAGATCCTACGTCAGCTTCCTTCGTTGTTCCAGCAACTTCAGCAAAGGAAAAGCCGATCTTCTTCCATAGATCGGATGCTTCTTCATCAAACTCCATGCTTGAACCTTTCCAAAATAAAGGTATGCCTCAACTATCCTTATACAATTCTGTGGCACAAGCTATTATGAAGAAAATGGGCTATGATGCTCAAAACCCAGTCGGTTTGGGAGAAGGCCACGGTATTCTCACGCCATTGGGGCCCGTCTTGACCAAAAGCTAGCTGGAAGATTGGAGACTCTACGGCTATGTAGAAAAATCTTCACACGGGTTAGGGTATGATCCCGACACTCCCCTGTGACAGTTGACACAAAGGCTTAAAAGATTCTCCACTCAGAGATGATCTCAAAGACGAACCAGTCTACAATGTGGAGACTTTCTGATAAAGTGCCTCCGGGACATGTACTTTCACGGTGCAACCAGGACAAATGAAAAAAGATAGCTGATCTCGGGAGTTGGCATCCTCTTTGTTAGCCCCGATAAATACATGATTCCACATGCTTTCTCGCTACTGGAACCATGCACAAACAATGCAGTTGAATATCAAGCTCTGATCCTAGGATTGGAACTTGCCATCGAATCCGGTATCACCATGCTGGAATTCTCTCGAGACTCTCAACTGATCGTCAACCAGATGAATCAGAAATTTGAAGTCAGAAAGCCAGATTTGCTACCTTACTACAACAAGGCACAATCGCTTCTGTAAAAGTTTGACATCTGTCACATCACCCACATTCGTAGAGGTGAAAACATATGTGCAGATGCCCTGGCTGGACTTGCCGCATCTATGGCAATCCAGGAAGGAGAAAACTTGCAAATCATAGTGTGGGAAAGATGAATCCTTCCTCCTCTTAACACACACCAAGCAGTTGTTGAATGCCACCAGGTGGTTGGAAGTCGAATTTCAATCGGCGACTGGAGGGATCCGTTCATTGATTACATTATGTTCGGAATCCTACCTGAAGATCCAAAAGAACGGGTAAGCAAACAAAGGCGAACCCCAAGCTTTCATTTGGATATTCCTTCAAAAATCCTTTACAGGAAATTCTTCAATGGAGTACTTTTACGCTGCTTATCACAACAAGAGGTTGAAGAAACACTCAAAGAAGTTCATACTGGTCTTTGCGGAACTCATCAGGCTGGTCCCAAGCTCTATGATCAGATAAAAAGGTTAGGATATTACTGGCCTACCATGGTAGGTGACGCAATGCAATTTGCTAAGCGCTGCCAACAATGCCAAGTTCATGGAGATTACATTCACATGCCTCCAGAATGGCTACATGCTACAGCGATTTCATGGCCTTTCGAAGCCTGGGGTATGGACATCATAGGTCCTATTTCTTCCCATTCGAGCAAAGGTCATCGCTTCATCTTCGCCGCTACGGATTATTTCTCCAAGTGGTCAGAAGCATTTGCGTTCAACGAAATGAAGACCTCATCAGTCCTTCAGTTCCTGCGCACCAACATCATTTGTCGTTTCGGCATACTCAAAAGATTCATCCATGATAACGGACCACAATTCCGGGATCATCGATTCTACAGGTTCTACGACAAATACAAAATCCGAAGCTGTCCTTCGACTCCGTACAATCCGGCAGCAAACGGATTAGCAGAAGCTTTCAACAAGACACTCTGCAAAATCCACAAAAAAATGGTCTCTAGTCACAAAAGAGACTGGAGCGACAAACTGTCTGAAGCTTTGTGGGCCTATCGAACCACCGTTCGAGGACCAACCCATAGCACACCGTTCTCCTTAGTCTATGGATGCGAAGCTGTCGTGCCCTTGGAAGTACAAATTCCTTCCTTGAGGGTATCCTTGCAAAATGACATGACTCAAGAAAGCAATGTCAAATTGTGACTCCATGAGCTGGACAATCTCAATGAGAGACGGCTCGAAGCTCAACAAAGCATTGAACTTTACCAAGCACGCATGGCAGGATCTTTCGACAAAAAAGGCAGGCAACGTGCCTACAAAAAGGGTGACTTGGTTCTTGCGGTAAAAAGACCAATGGTCTTTGCTCACAAGTCCAAAGGCAAATTTGAGCCAACATGGGAGGGACCCTACGTCATCGATAAGGTTTTCTCCAAAGGGGTATACACACTCCTAAACATGGAAGGTGACAGATATATACTGCCCATCAATGGCAAGTTGTTAAAGCGGTACTACTCTTGAAGACTTACCCAACTGGGTAAGAGCAATGCCCGTATGGCCAAAACCGGTTTCCAGGTACACGCTCGCTAAACCCACCTTTTTTAGAATTTTTATGTCAAATGTTGAAATTTCTAGAAATTTAAACAATGCTTACTTTCATCGTTTCATTATTCAGAAATCCAAGTTTAGGAACCTTTCCCTAACTTAACCAAAATTTTCAACCCTTGAACCCAAAATTCATGGCTTGAAACAAAATCCGGATTCAGGGATTTCCACCCTAGTCCACCCTACCTTTTACCGTCTAAATGGTTTTAGGTCAAAACTTATGACCCTCGTGTCTTTAAACAAAAAAAAATTGGTTTTTCAAAATGCCGCGGGGAAGCGACGTTTAGTCGATACTCGCATAAATCGGAAGCATGCGAACCACGTTCGACACTTTCAAAATCGCAGGGAAGCGACATTTCGTCGATACTTGCAGAATCCAAAACCGTGGAGATGCAAAATTTCGGTTGATATCCACAACCAAAATCTCAAAGGTTCAAAAACAAAAACCAAGAAACTATAAAGATGCAACATTTCAGTTGATATCCACAACCCAAATTTCAAAGGTTCGAAAAAACCTAAAAAAACCATGGAGACGCAACATTTCAGTTGATATCCATAACCCAAAGGTTCGAGAAAACCACAACCACAAATTTCAAAAGAAAAAAATCGTGGGGAAATGACATCAAGTCAGTACCCGCAAAACCAAAATTTTTGAAAAACAAGGATGCGATATTCCATCGACACTTGCACCCAAATCCGCGAGGATGCGACATTCCATCGATACTCACAACCGAATGATCAAGGATGTGACATTCCATCGATTCTTGCAAGACCATTCAGCAGGGAGGCGACTTTTAGTCGATACTTGCAATTTTGAAAACCAAAACCGGCTATAGATTCCACCAAAATAGGCTATAAATGCCACAAAACAAAACCGGCTATCAATGCCACAACAAAACCAGCTATCAATGCCACAAAACAAAGCCGGCTATCAATGCCAAAAATCAAAACTTGGTTTTCAAAAAAAAAAAAAAAAAACTCGGTTATCAATGCCACAAACTCGGCTATCAATGCCACCAAAACCACCTATCAATGCCACAAACTCGGCTATAGATGCCACCAAAACCAGCTATCAATGCCACAAATCGGCTATTAATGCCACAAAACAAAAAAGCTGGCTCTCATGCCAAAATTGGCTTCCATGCCACAAACAAAATCCGGCTTTCATGCCAAAACAATCATTTGACAAAAGACTTTCACAAAATGACAAGCTTTTGATGAAATCCCATTTAGTAATTACTTTCATCACAAAAAGATTTAAGTGAGCGTAGGGAAAAAAAAAAACATCCCATTTAGCAATTACTTTCATCACAAAAAGATTTAAGTGAGCGTAGGGAAAACAAAAAAAAGGCATCCCATTTAGCAATTACTTTCATCACAAAAAGATTTAAGTGAGCATAGGGAAAACAAAAAAAAAGGAGCACCAAAAAAATGCATGTGGTACCAAAAAAAAAGAAAGTGTTCATGAGCACTACAAAAAAAAGAGTACCAAAAAAATACATGTGGTACCAAAAAAAAAAAAGGAGAGAAGGATAGTTTCTGGTAAAAAAAAAAAAAAAAACCAGGAGCTCAACCAAAAATGGTCTCCAGCTAAGATTTCAGCTCCTCAAGCAAACTTTTGGCCTCAGCCGTTAGGGATTCCAAGGCACGATTCTTCAGGAACCTGCCATGAGATGCTGGAGAATGCTGCAATCCTTCTTACATGTCGGGAAGCTTATCCCGAGCAGTTTGCCATCGTTTGCTCTCTTGAGACTTCCTTTCAAGAACTCGATCAGCATCTGCAACCCGGCAAATCAGAGCACTCTCCCTGTCGCGAGCCTCTGTTATTGCAGCCCACTTGGCAGCGACTTGTGCCTGCAGATGCTCAAGACGTTTCCTAGCCTCATCGACCTCCCTATCAAGGATGTTAAGGTCATGTGTTAGCCCAATTATGGCTAGCTCTTCTAAGTTCTTCTCTCGGACTATCTACTTCCTGCTTTGTGTTGCCTCATCCAGGTTAGACTTAGCCTTATCAGCAGGGTCTAGGAACATCTCCTTGAAGAACTGGTCGTCTGGAAAACTCATTGTCTCAAACCATTTGTCACCCAGCTCAATGATCCTATCAACGATCGCCCTGGCACCTGTGACATCCATACCAGCCTCTTCTGCATCACCGAGAATCTCACGCACATGCTGGATCATTCCAAATCCGGCATCCAAGTGCCCAGAAAGGAGAGTCTCAATCCAAGAACTCAGAACTCGCACCACCACCTTCTTCGCAAAAAGAAGAGATGGCCCAGCTGAAGATTCGCCCAACTCCGTTGGTCGGCTGCTCATGTCATCACCCGTTGAAAGAGTAACAAAAGAACTCTTTCCAGTTGGAGCTGCTCGAGAAGGAATCTCAGCATGAGGTATCTACTCAACAGTATCAGAACTAGTCCCCGGAGCCTCTACCTCTGGATTGACCTCTGGCATCTTTTGCTCTGGTTCTGAAGGAAGCGACGGACTCTCCTCTGTCACTTCAAAACCTGCCAAAGAAACACAAAAAGGTATGAATATGAACCTGTTTGAAAATCATTATCAGGGTTATTACTACAAAATACCTTCTTCGACGACTGGCGGAACACTCTCTTCCTCCATGAACTCATCGAAAGCATCATCAACATTTGCGTCCATCGATGGTTCAAAGTCATCGGAATCCTGCGGCAAGTCAGCTAATAAGAAGAATGTTAACAAACCAAGTCACAGACAAAAAAAAAGAAAGCAAAAGAAGTTATACAAATTGGAGATTTTGGATTCACTCCAGAGTCCCTCGGTTCTTCTTCAGGTGCCCCGATAGGATCTGTCACCACCTCTCGGTCGGAACCTCAGGCATCGCCAAATCTTCCTCTGCTAAAAAAAAAGAGGAGCAGCAGAAAGAGAAAACAAATCAAGACATGGAAAAATCCCCTGAAAAGAAATGGAAAGTGAAAAAGGAAGAATCATACCTTCACCGACGGTCTCTTCTTCTCAGCTTTCCTTCTCTGGAGGTGATGGACCGCGCTTCTGCTTGGTTCTACCGGGGTCGGCGGATGTGGGAGTCCGTTGGGTACGACCCTTTCGTAACAGGGGGGCAGAGGCGTGCATCAACATTTTTTTGGTGTGGGTGTGCCAGATTTTCTATTTTACTTGGAATTGCAAGTGGTGATCCGGAGATCAACCTTCGCAAGTAAAAAGGCAATCAACTTCTTTCAAGATTTCCATTGCACATATATTTAAGAAAAGAGACATTTTCTTAATTTACCATGAAAGGCATTTTTTTTTTGGCGTTTATAGCCGATTTTGGCGTTTATAGCCGATTTTTGGCGTTTATAGCCGATTTTGGCATTTATAGACGATTTACAATTCTTATCAATAATGAAAGACAAGAGTTGTGATTTTTTTCTCTTTAAAAAAAATACAAACTATAATGAAAAGTAAGAAAAGGAGGATCTAACTTCTCAGGAGATTGTGGAGGACCCGTTCAGATTGACGGTCGCAAGCCATATGTGGATTTCGCCATCATCCATGCAGATGAGAACAGAGGATGCTATTGATTCACTTGGCTTGGCTATAACCTCAGGTTTTTAGAGGACAAAGACCAAAAGGATGTCCTATGTCTAATAAAAAACTAAGTAGACGGGCTGAAAAGCCACGTCTAAGCCATTGGAGGCAGAAGGAGAAGGCAAGGACCTTGGGGGGGGGGGGTACCCCCAAGGGACTTTTGTCACCTTGTAGCGGTGGTCGGTGTAGAACTTCCGCAGAGTTTTCTCTCTTTGATGCCTTTTTCTATTTGAGATTCCAGATTTTCTGCAGTCTCTTGTGCTGCTGTCTGTGCTATCCGGCTGTTTTTTCTTCTTGGAGTTCTCTCCTATTTATAGGCTTTTTGGTAGCCATTTAAGAGGGTTTATGGGCTTTTATTGTCATTAAGCCGCATAATGGGAGGAGTTACAGGATTTAATTCCTTTATTTTGTAACTCCTTTTTCTTGGCTTCTGATTTGCCGGAGGAGATTGAGGGCATTTAATCGCCTTTAATCGCCATGATGGGAGGAGCTTCATGGTTTAAATGTCATGAATCTCTTGACTTGTAACTCCCAGATGCTTGCTTCTGATTGGGCTGTCCAAAGAAATGGATTAATGACTATAATAAAGCTAGTCAATTAATCGCATTAAGTGGTCGCCGAGTAGTCGAAGAGTCGCGGGCCGTGCCGCATCTTTTGGGATTCTTCTGGCGATGATCATCGATGGATCTTCATGTAGATCGACATCGGATGACCATGTAACTTCAGGTGTTGGTTGCCAACAGCGGGTCGGTGCCATCTGTCCTGTCGATTTCTCGATCGGTCGGGTGGAAAGCACACTTTTTTGGTTGACCGGTTGGCGATCAATGTTGATTTCGATACTCTTGATGATTGACCCATGATTTAGATGGATGTCAAAGGATTTGGTGTCTCAAAAGTATGAATTTTGGAAAATACCAGAGGTCGGACGCTTCCAATCGCGAAAAAACAGGGTTTCCGGGGCCCTTCTGGCGATCCCGGGCCCCAGGGTTGCCGGCGACCCTGGCCCAGGGTCGCAGGGGCTGGTTCTGAGCTTTTGGATTGAGACTCTCCTTTCTGGGCACTTAGATGCTGGATTTGGCATGATCCAGCATGTGCAGGAGATTCTCAGTGATGCCGAAGAGGCTGGTCTGGATGTCACAGGTGCCAGGGCGATCGTTGATAGGATCATTGCACTGGGTGACAAGTGGTTTGAGACCATGGGTTTTCCTGACGACCAGTTCTTCAAGGAGATGTTCCTGGACCCTGTGGATAAGGCTCAGTCTAACCTGGATGAGGCTACACAAAGTAGGAAGCAGATAGTCCGAGAGAAGAACTTAGAAGAGCTAAACATCATTGGGCTGACACATGACCTTAACATCCTTGATAGGGAGGTCAATGAGGCCAGGAAACGTCTTGAGCATCTGCAGGCACAAGTCGCTGCCAAGTGGGCTGTAATAACAGAGGCTCGCGACAGGGAAAGTGCTCTGATTTGCCGGGTTGCAGATGCAGATCGAGTTCTTGAAAGGAAGTCTCAAGAGAGCAAACGATGGCAAACTGCTCGGGATAAGCTTCCCGGTGTGAAAGAAGGATTGCGGCATTCTCCAGCATCTCATGGCAGGTTCCTGAAGAAGCGTGCCTTGGAATCCCTGACGGCTGAGGCCAAAAGTTTGCCTGAGGAGCTGAACTATTGGCCGGAGACCATTTTTGGCTGAGCTCCTGAATTTTGTAGCAGAAACTATCCCTGTGTTTTTTGGTACCACATGTATTTTTTTGGTACTCTCTTTTTTTGTAGTGCTTGTGAACACTTTCTTTTTTTTTTGTACCACATGCATTTTTTGGTACTTTTTTTTTGTTTTCCCTACGCTCACTTAAATCTTTTTGTGATGAAAGCAATTGTTAAATGGGATGCTTCTTTTTTTTTTGTTTTCCCTACGCTCACTTAAATCTTTTTTGTGATGAAAGTAATTGCTAAATGGGATTTGATCAGAAGCTTGACATTTTGTGAAAATCTTTTGTCAAATGATTGTTTGGCATGGGAGCCAGATTTTGTTTTGTGGCATGGAAGCCAATTTTGGCATGAGAGCCAGCTTTTTTGTTTTGTGGCATTAATAGCCGATTTGTGGCATTGATAGCCGATTTTGGTGGCATTTATAGCCTGTTTTGGTGGCATTGATAGCCGGGTTTTTTGAAAGCTATTTTTTTTTTGTTTTGTGGCATTGATAGTCGGTTTTATTTTGTGGGATTGATAGCCGGTTTGTTTTGGTGGCATCTATAGCCTGATTTGGTGGCATTTATAGCCGGATTGTGGCATTTATAGCCGGTTTGGTTTTAAAAAATGCAAGTATCGACTAAAAGTCGCCTCCCTGCTGAATGTTCTTGCAAGTATTAATGGAATGTCGCATCCTTGCTCATTTGGTTGCGAGTATCGATGGAATGTCGCATCCTCGCGGATTTGGATGCAAGTATTGATGGAATGTCGCATCCTTGCTTTTCAAAAATTTTGGTTTTGTGGGTACTGACTTGATGTCGTTTCCCCTCTTTTGAAATTTGTGGTTTTCTCGAACTTTTGGGTTATGGATATCAACTGAGATGTTGCGTCTCCATGGTTTTTTAGGTTTTTTCGAACCTAAATTTGGGTTGTGGATATCAACTGAAATTTGCATCTCCACGGTTTTGGATTTTGCAAGTATCGACGAAATGTCGCTTCCCTGAGATTTTGGAAGTGTCAAACGTGGTTCGCATGCTTCCAATTTGTGCGAGTATCGACTAAGCGTTGCTTCCCCGCGGTTTTTGAAAGACCCTTTTTTTTTGTTTAAAGACACGAGGGTCATAAGTTTTGACCTAAAACCATTTTGGCGGTAAAAGGCAGGGTTGACTAGGGTGGAAATCCCTGAATCCGGATTTTGTTTCAAACCATGAATTTTGGGTTCAAGGGTTGAAAATTTTGGTCAAGTTAGGGAAAGGTTCCTAAACTTGGATTTTTGAACAATGAAACGATGAAAGTAAGCATTGTTTAAATTTCTAGAAATTTCAACATTTGACATGAAAATTCTAAAAAAGGTGGGTTTAGCGAGCTTGTACCTGGAAACCGGTTTTTGGCCATACAGGCATTGCTCTTACCCAATTGGGTAAATCTTCAAGGATAGTACCGCTTTAAGAACTTGTCGTTGATGGGCAGCATACATTTGTCACCTTCCATGTTTAGGAGTGCGTATGCGCCGTTGGAGAAACCTTGTCGATGAGTAGGGTCCCTCCCATTTTGGCTCAAATTTGCCTTTGGACTTGTGAGCAAAGACCATTGGTCTTTTTACCGCAAGAACCAAGTCACCCTTTTTGTAGGCACGTTGCCTGACCTTTTTGTCGAAAGATCCTGCCATGCTTGCTTGGTAAAGTTCAATGCTTTGTTGGGCTTCGAGCCGTCTCTCATCGAGATTGTCCAGCTCATGGAGTCGCAATTTGACATTGCTTTCTTAAGTCATGTCATTTTGCAAGGATACCCTCAAGGAAGGAATTTGTACTTCCAAGGGCACGACAGCTTCGCATCCATAGACTAAGGAGAATGGTGTGCTATGGGTTGGTCCTCGAACGATGGTTCGATAGGCCCACAAAGCTTCAGACAGTTTGTCGCTCCAGTCTCTTTTGTGACTAGAGACCATTTTTTTGAGGATTTTGCGGAGTGTCTTGTTGAAAGTTTCTGCTAATCCGTTTGCTGCCGGATTGTATGGAGTCGAAGGAGAGCTTTGGATTTTGTATTTGTCGCAGAACCTATAGAATCAATGATCCCGAAATTGTGGTCTGTTATCATGGATGAATCTTTTGTGTGTGCCGAAACGACAAATGATGTTGGTGTGCAGGAACTGAAGGACTGATGAGGTCTTTATTTCGTTGAACGCAAATGCTTCTGACCACTTGGAGAAATAATCCGTAGCGGCGAAGATGAAGCGATGACCTTTGCTCGAAGGGGGAGAAATAGGACCTATGATGTCCATACCCCAGGCTTCGAAAGGCCATGAAATCGCTGTTGGATGTAGCCATTTTGGAGGCATGTGAATGTAATCTCCATGAACTTGGCATTGTTGGCAGCGTTTAGCAAATTGCATTGCGTCAGCTACCATGGTAGGCCAGTAATAACCTAACATTTTTATCTGATCATAGAGCTTGGGACCAGCCTGATGAGCTCCGCAAAGACCAGCATGAACTTCTTTGAGTGTTTCTTCAGCCTCTTGTTTTGACAAGCAGCTAGAAGTACTCCGTTGAAGGATTTCCTGTAAAGGATTTTTTAAGGAATATCCAAATGAAAGCTTGGGGTTCGCCTTTGGATGCTTACCCATTCTTTTGGATCTTCAGGTAGGATTCCGAACATAATGTAATCAATGAATGGATCCCTCCAGTCGCCAATTGAAGTTTGAAGGATTGAAACCCGACTTCCAACCACTTGGTGGCATTCAGCAACTGCTTGGTGTGTGTTAAGAGGAGGAAGGATTCTTCTTTCGCACACTGTGATTTGCATGTTTTCCCCTTCCTGGATTGCCATAGATGCGGCAAGTCCGGCCAGGGCATCTGCACGTATGTTTTCACCTCTACGAATGTGGGTGATGTGGCAGATGTCAAACTTTTGCAGAAGCGATTGTGCCTTGTTGTAGTAAGGCAGCAGATCAGGCTTCCTGACTTCAAATTCCTGATTCATCTGGTTGATGATCAGTTACGAGTCTCCAAAGACTTCCAGCATGGTGGTACCGGATTCGATGGCGAGTTCCAATCCTAGGATCAAAGCTTGATATTCAGCTGCATTGTTTGTGCATGGTTCCAGTAGCGAGAAAGCGTGTGCAATCATGTATTTGTCGAGGCTAACAAAAAGGATGCCAACTCCCGAGATCAGCAATCTTTTTTCATTTGTCCTGGTTCCACCGTCAAAGTATATGTCCCAGGAAGCATTTTGTAAGAAAGTCTCCACATTGTAGACTGGTTCATCTGGGAGATCATCTCTGAGTGGATAATCTTTAGGTAATGGATGCTCTGCGAGGAAGTTCGCTAGACCTTGCCCTTTGATTGCCTTTTGTGGTACATACCTAATATCAAATTGTGACAGAAGGATGGACCATTTTGCCAGTCTAGCATTGAGAGAACCTGCCTTTGTGACAAGGACCTTCAAGAGGTTGACCCTCGAGACCAGGTAGATTGTGGTGGAAAGCAAGTAGTGATGCAGCTTTTGTACGGTGAACATCACTACAAGACATTCTTTTTCGACTGGAGAGTAGCGATGCTCTGCACCTACTAGCATGCAGCTGAGGTAATATAGAGCAACTTCTTTTCTTTGATCATTTTCTTGTGCAAGCAGGGCTCCCAAAAAGTGATCAAGGGCTCTTGTGTACAAGATGAATGGTTTTCTAGTGGTAGGAGCAGCTAACACTGGAGGTTTTGTCAGGTATGACTTGATATCTTGGAAAGCAGCTTCACAGTCAGCATCCCAGACAAAGTTTACACCTTTTTTCATGAACCGGGAGAATGGACGGCATTTTCCTGAAAGACTGGAGATGAACCGTCTGATATAGGCCAATCTCCCTTAAAGCCCTTTGAGTTCTCTCAAGGTTCTTGGAGAGGGCATTTCTAGAATGGCTTTGACTTTTATGGGGTCAAGCTCTATTCCAGCTTTCCGAACTAAGAATCCGAGGAACTTACCTGACGAGACACCGAATAAGCATTTTAGAGGATTCATTCGCAGTTTGTGTTTACGAAGCCGGAGGAAGACTTCTCGAAGGTCTTCGAGATGATCTTCTTTTCTTTTGCTTTTGACGGCGAGGTCATCAACGTAACATTCAACCGTCTTGTGCTGCATATCTTGGAATATCTTCATCATAGCCCCCTGATATGCAGCACCAGCATTTTTCAGACCAAATGGCATGATAGTGCAGCAACACATGCCAAATGGGTTCCGAAAGGATGTATGTTTTTCATCTTCAGGATGCATCTTTATCTGATTGTAGCCAGAGAAACCATCCATGAATGTCATTCGCTCGAATCCACAGGTATTATCAATCATTACCTCTGGTATGGGGAGCGGAAATTCATCTTTAGGGCATGCGCCATTCAAGTCTCTATAGTCAATACAGACCCTGATCTGCCCATTTTTCTTTATCACGGGGACAATGTTGGCCAACCATTCAGGATGTTGTTCCTCACGGATGAAGCCGACGCTTTTGAGTTTTTGAACTTCTTGTTCAATTTTATCCATCACATCTGGACGGAACCTTCTTTGGCCTTGCTTGACAGGCTTGATGTCTTCTTGAAGATTGAGTTTATGGACTGCTATTTTGGGGTCTAAGCCAGGCATTTCAGCGTAAGACCATGCAAAGCAATCAACGAACTCACGAAGAAAGGCGATATACTCGGGTAACTCATCATCCTTTATATTCTTGCTTATGAATATAGGACGTGGGTTATCTGGTGTTCCCAAGTCTATCTTTTGAACAAGATCTTCTGTTGGAAGGTTCGAAGGTGGTTCCTCCACAATATTTTCGGGGGCTTCCAGCTCAACGAAACCTTCTGGGGTTTCAAGGGCATTTCCAGACCAAGGTTTTGTTCCTTTCCACGGGTCTTCTTGATCGGTAATTTTCCCAAGGCTTGCTATGAGATGATCCCAATCCCCTGTTGAAACCGGGTCGAAGTAGGCTACTTCTTTTGGAGATGAGGGTTCTTCTGGGTCAGAAGACCACATGTCTGTGCCATCGGACAACTCCTCTTCATTCTCAGAGAAATCGTGCCAATTGGATGAGCTTCCTGGATCTTTGTCAGGTGACTCATCAAAGAGATATCCAGGGAGATCGATGTCTTTATGGACTTGAGATGTTGAGGCTTGGTCAGTATATTGACTTTTAAGCCTTTGTGTCAACTATCTCAGGGGAATGTCGGGGTCATACCCTAACCCGTTTGAAGACTTTTCTACATAGCCGTAGAGTCTCCAATCTTCCAGCTAGCTTTTGGTCAAGACGGGCCCCAATGGCATGAGAATACCGCGTCCTTCTCCCAAACCGACTAGGTTTTGAGCGTCATAGCCCATTTTCTTCATAATAGCTTGTGCCACAGAACTAAATAAGGATAGTTGAGGCATACCTTCATTTTGGAAAGGTCCAAGCATGGGTTTGATGAAGAAACATCCGATCTATGGAAGAAGATCGATTTTTCCTTTGCTGAAGTTGCTGGAACAACGAAGGAAGCTGACGTAGGATCTTCTATGTCAGAAGTCGTCTCCATTGGAGTAAGAGCAGGCTGAACTCGCTGAGTGTCAGCTTGGCTTGATGATGTGTTGTATTCTGGCTCTGAATCCGAACCCATGTCTTGCATGATAGACACGAAAGAGACAACGAATTTGCCCCCAGGCTTTTGCTTTGCCTTCTTCACTTTAGTCGTGATGACCAAAGGCTTTGAAGGTTTGAGGGAGATGATGACGGGAGTTTGAATGCTCTCTTCGGATTTACCGGATGGTTTGCTTTCTTCCGGTGATTGTTGAGGAGCCTTGCCTTTATCTTTCAGGAGATTTTCGGCAAAGGGTGCTGTGTGCTTCTCCTCTTCTTCTTTTTCACCTTCATACATTTGTGAGTCTGCAAAGTGGACTTCTTTACCTTTGAAGGGTTTTCTGTCCACAAAGACTCGATGTATCATGCCGTCGTCGCCAACAAACTTGATGCATTGATATAGAGTTGAAGGGACAACACCATTTTCGTGGATCCAAGGGCGTCCGAGAAGGATGTTGTAGCATGAAGGGGTTTTTATTGCATACACTGTGACCTCAGAGATAAGATCACCGATCTACAACTTGAACCTGATTTTGCCGATAGGCCTTTGAGTACTCCCATCGTATCCAAAGATAGATACAGATGTGTGGCTCAGCTTGCTGGGTGGGATGCCCAACTCTTCGAGAGCCGATGTGGAGATGAGGTTGAGTGCAGAACCTGGGTCGATCTGAACTCTGTGCATAGGCATTTCCTTGATGTACCCTGTGAAGTACAGGGGTCGGTTATGCCTTGTTTCGCCAAGTAGGAGGTCGTCCTTTGTCAAGGCGATGGTTGCACTAGCTGCTTTTTTAACCGAGAGGCATTCAATGCATGATCCCTCAGTTTTCCCTTTTTCTCCCTTTGAGGAAGCTTCAGAGTTTTTGACCTGGTAATCCATTTCAATTTGGAGGACTTGTGGGGCATGTTTGTCGACATCCTCATTCAGCTTTTGTAATTCTGAAATGGGATTATCATGAGTGTGCAGAGACATTCGCAATAAATCTAGGATGTGCAGATGTGCAGGTATGTGCTTGAAGTGTTCAATCAAGTCATACTTGAAAGCCTCCTTAGGGCCTGCATGTTCATCATTGTTGCCACTAGGAGCGCTTACAACATCTTTTCCCGAAGGATTTACATATGTAAAGGAAGATTGGTTATAATTTTTGTGGTAGTCTCGACCAGAGCGAGTGCCTCTACCAACTTTGAGAGCTTCTTGAGAAGGGTCTTCGTTTGGAAGATTGTCTTCAGGATCAAGAGGTTGTCGTTTTTTATTTGCGAAGGATGTATCAGCAGCAGAGTTGCCATCCTCAGTGATTGTGTTGCACGGAGCATTTTTCGGGTACAAGTCCTGAACAGCATCCAGCAACCTTTCTTCTTCGTTGACCAATTCATCGTCCCAAGTCTCAGGAAGGGTGTGAACTTTGAAGTCACAGTCTCAGGAGAAGAAACCTAATAGGGTGTCATCTCAGTGAAAGTCAAGTGAGATGAGGTGGCTCCAAATGATACATTGCTAAGCATCGCCGGAGTGTAAGTGCTATCATCAGACGATGTTTCGGAAGAGCTATAATCCCGAATTATCACATTACAGGAAGCTCTGACAGGAGACGTTACCTGATCGGAGTCAGACTCATCCTTGGATGTAAGATGATCGTCTATCCAGCAATTTTCTCCATTTTCAGGAGCTAAGGGAGGATGTACTTGATGGTCTTCAGGGACTTCAGGCTCCGGATTGCGAGGAAGCTCGTTGACGTGGTCTTGCTCTTGTTCTAGAGCGAGACGCTGCAAGATCCTTGCATATTCTTCAAGATCAAGAATGGGAGCCACATCTTCTTCTTCATCAGCCCTTTGTGGCTCAACATGGTTGATTTCCACTGGAGCAATGAGGGGTGCTGGTTCAACAGCATTTTCTTGTACAGCCTCTTGGTCTTCTTCATCATCAGACCAGGATCCTTGTGGCTGTAGGGGGTTATACCAGATTACTGGCATAAGATGATTCTCAGGAACCCATTCTTCATCGGAGAGATATTCTCCTGTTTCAAGGGACTCCTCCCACTCCTCTGTGTAGTTGAATTCGAATCGTCGCTGGACTCGTATCCATCAATGGAGAATCCAACTACCAAATTGCAAGAGTATGATGCCTCCTGCGTGGCTTCTTTGAATTGAGGTGGCATGAAATCACTGAGAGTGAATTTTCTTACCCCTTTTGAAGTCTCTGGAAGGGATGTTTTTGTTGCCTCCAGTGAAGCGGTAGAGGAAGCCTCTGCCTTTTCTTTGACTTCTTGTTTTGGCTGGGTCTTCTCTTGCCTTTTGAGCTTGAGGAGATATTTCCTAGCCTGCCTTCGCTGTTGAGATGTAGGCTTTGTTTTCACGACCTCCCGATTTTCATCTTCCAGGAGATCGGGATGTACCCATATGGGTTGTCCGTCTGGTGTCGGGTAAGGAACCAGTTCCTCGGACGCTTGGATTGAGTTTATCACCTTGAAGGAAGTAGTGATCTTCTTCTTCGGTGAATTTGATGTTTGTCCACATGTCACCATGTTGGCGGAGGCAGACCCATAGTTTTTGTCAAAGGTGATGACTCCACTTTTCCACATCTCGTTTATTTTCTCCCTCACAACGAAGCATTGATTGAGAGGATGCGAGATCATCTGGTGGTATGGACAGTACCGAGGATCGTTGGTTTTGCCAACATCACCTGGTCTTTTTGGTTCAAGCAAGGTGAGCTTGCCGTTTGCCACAAGAGCCCCGAAGATTTCATCAACATCTTCATCAAACGGGTATTTCTTCTCTACTCGTTCTTTGAAGGCATCTGAGAGTTCAGGTCTCTTACCAGCAGCTTTGTTTTCAGCTTTCTTTGGTGGCTGAGGAGCTGAATTGGTCTTCACATTGAGGACCTCTTTCTTCTTTGGTTTAGAGGTTGCAATGGCGGTTGGCTCTTTTCTTGATGATTTCTGACTGTTGAGGTCTTTAATCACCGTTTCAGCCTCCATGGAAGCTTCTAGGAGTTCTCCCAGTTTTTTTGATTTGTTGTCGATGATCATGGAGCGGATCCTAGCTCTCATGTTGTTTCGGCAGATGTCGACTAGCGACGCTTGTGGCAATACATCAGAGCATTTGTATGCCATTGCTTTCCACTTATGAATGAAGTCATACGTTGACTCATTCTCCCCCTGTTTTAGGCTGCACAACTGAGCCATAGTAGCGGGATGATCCTTACCTTTGAAGTGAGTCAGGAAGCGTGTCTCTAGCATGGCCCAATTTTGGATGAAGTCCTCCAGCAGAGTGGAGTACCAATCGAAGGCCGTACCTTTTAGGGTAATTGCAAAGAGGCGGATCTTGAGAGCATCTTGATCCGCGATAGCTCCCATCAGGATCTTGAAGTGGATGACGTGCTGTCCGGCTGATCCTTTCCCCGTATATGTTTGGAGAGTAGGATGCTTGAATTTTGTGGGGAACGGGACCGAGTCCATCCATAAGGGATATGGGGGCTTGATCCCATGCTCTTTGAGTATATCCTCTTCTTTTGCTTTGGCGAGGATACTGTCTACGTCCTTTTTGGTAAGGGCGCGTGACTCATTTTCTTCTCCATTTACCTCATCGTCATGATGATTCGGAGGAGGTTCATTGTTCGCCTGATTTTGGAAGGAGAGGAGAAGGTTTTCCATCAGAGTCTCAATCCTCTGTTGGCCTTATTCCAACTGCTGGATACGGGTGATCGCATCATCTTGAGGTGGATTGCGGGGTGGTGGCTCAGAATTTGTAGCCTGGACGTTCATCCTTCGGGATTCGAACGAAGAAACTGTCCTGGTGATTGAGCTGAGGCTCATTCTTTTTGAAGAAGAGCTTGAGGAAGGATCACTCTGCTGTCCTTTGCTTGAAGGAGCAGGGAATTCTTCTGAATGTCTTCTTGTCCTGGAGACGTTGCGGGTCATCGGACGTCGGACATGGATTTTTGTTCCTGACTTTTAGCATCTTCTGGTTTTTCCAACCATATGGACGGCAGCAACTTGGTTGGGTCTATCTTTTTCGACCCGTTTGGGAGAGACTTGAAGTGTAGGAGGTTGGGTCCTTTGCTTGTCTAGTCTCTTTTGCCGATACGACGCGTGGCGGAATACACAACGAGCAATTTGAGCTTCCATCAGCTCTGGCTGGGCTTTGACGATGAAGGATGTGCTCCCTCGGGCGCAGCAGCCGAGCCTGTCTTCTTTGTAGCTGGGCAAGGACAGGATGCGAACCATGTCCTTCGCCTGTTGCAGCGAAGCTTTGAAATTTTGGAGTTCGGCCCCTGTAGAGATGAAGGGTCGAACTGCAGGTTTGTGGGCCTTAGCAGGTGCTTGCAGAGGCCTTGTGATGCATGACTTGATTTTGGGCTTGTAGGAACAAGCCGGCTCATGCTGGGTTGACTTGGGAGTTAGGTTGGAGATGGGTCTCTCTTCTTTCATGTAAGCAAGAGGGTAGAACTGGTTCTCCTTGAGTGGGGCCAGGAATGCTGGCTTGTTGGATGTTTGGGACCTTCTTTGTTTTGGTGAAGGTCTTGGGGACCAAGTCTTGGGATAGACCTGGTCGTTTGCTGGTCGAGGCTTCGTGGGGCTGCCACGGGCTTCGGGCCTTCTGGTGCTCGCGTTTGGTGTCACGGTAGTGACACGTTGAGAGGCAAGTTTATGCTTCTTGGAAGGAGCAGTTTGTTCCTCGGGAAGTGGGAATGGTCCCAACGTCCCAAAGACAATACTCCGGGGAGTCGAGGTCGACCCGGAGCTCAAAGAGTTGCCGAGAGAGTTGACGCTTCGGCAACTGATGGGGCGCTTGTAGCTGCGCGTGGTTTGCTTCTGTTGAAGCATAAGTTGGTGCTTGTTCTCGTCAAAAGTAATGGTCAGCGATGCTACCATTGTTAGTTTTTTCGAAAAAATTTTCTCAGGACCACATCCATTAGTAATCATAAGAATATAATGATCATAAATGGAAAATTCTATAGTTTTGTCTTTTCAAATTGCTCGAAGGGGATGACCCAAGCAATATGAAGAAGGCAAAAGGCCATAGAGGGTACAATTGTTCCGATCGCAGGTATGGAAGCCCAGAATGAGCATCCCATTGACTGCTAGAAGCAATTGTGAACTTAAATTTGACTTATCGAGAAGCAAAGCTTGCTCAAGGTAAGAAGAATATAAAGTTGGAGTTATAAATGTGCCGGTCGCGAATACAGTAGACCCTGAAAGGGCGTACTAGTACCGTTAGACACAAATGTTTTGAGACCGCATCCATGAGATGAGATTCTCTGTTTTGAAAGGTCAAGATTGGATTCATCAAAGAGAGCAGATGGTATTCCGATCTGAACACGGGCTCAGAGATTTCCGCGAGCGCCAGTGCTCAGAAAGAAATTAACCATAATTTCTAGGATCTGAATCCAAAAATGATGAGTTCTTTTTTTTTTTTTTTTGAAAGGCCAATATCGGGTTCATCAAAGAGAGCAAAAGGCACTCCAATCTGAACACGGGCTCAACGATTTTCGCGAGCACCAGTGCTCAGAAAGGAGAAGACCAAGATTTCTCCAATCTAAACCCAAAACGGAAGTTTTTTTTTTTAAAGATTTTTTTTTAAAAAAAATCTTTTTTTATATATTTATTTATATTTTTTAGAGATTTTTTTTTGAAAAATTTTTTATTTTTTATTTTAAAATTTTTATTTTTAAAATTTTTATTTTTAAAAAATTTTATTTAGAAGACGAGAGAGTACACATAGGCCTCCTAACCCAGTTTTATGAAATCTCGATTGATAGAATTGCCCCCAGGTAAGGGTAGGATTACTTAATGAACCCGTTTGGAGGACCCTTGCCTAGAACAGTCAAGCTGTCTCCACACTCTGGACAAGGCTTTTCTTGAATCAACCATGATCAAAGAACACAGTTGGTTTAACCTTAGTATTCTATGTCTTTTTTTTTGTTTATATATATATATATATTTTTTTAGATCTTTAATGAACTCATCGAAGAGAAACGATGGCCCAAAACCTTAGTCAAACAGGCTCAACATTTCTGCAAACACAATAAATGATAGGAAAGGGTCAAAGTTTCTCAATTTTGAATCCAAAAATGAAAAATCTGATTTTTTGTTTTTTTTTGTTTTTTTTTAAGATCTTTAATGAACTCTCGAAGAAAAACGATGGTCCAAAACCTTAGTCGAACAGGCTCAACATTTCTGCAAGCACGATGAACGATAGGAAAGGATCAAGGTTTCTCAATTTTGAATTCAAACTGAGAAATGTAGTTTTTTTTTTTTTGTTTTTTGTTTTTATTTTTTATTTTTTTTAGATTTTTAATGAACTCATCGAAGAGAAACGATGGCCCAAAACCTTAGTCGAACAGGCTCAACATTTCTGCAAGCACGATGAACGATAAGAAAGGATCAAGGTTTCTCAATTTTAAATTCAAACTGAGAAATCTAATTTTTTGTTTTTTTTTATATTGTTAATGAACTCATCGAAGAGAAACGATGGCCCAAAACCTTAGTCGAACAGGCTCAACATTTCTGCAAGCACGATGAACGATAGGAAAGGATCAAGGTTTCTCAATTTTGAATCCAAAATGAGAAATCTATTTTTTTTTGTTTTTTTTAGATCTTTAATGAACTCATCGAAGAGAAACGATGGCCCAAAACCTTAGTCGAACAGGCTCAACATTTCTGCAAGTACGATGAACGATAGGAAAGGATCAAGGTTTCTCAATTTTGAATCCAAAACTGGGAAATCTATTTTTTTTTTTTGAAATGAGAAAGAGTGGAAATAAATTCAAAGAATTAGAAATTTCCAAAAAATCTCATCTCATTTTTTTTAGATGCGGAATTCAACATAGGCCACCAATTAGAAAGTAGCCAAGGAATAGAGAAAGAAATATGAGCATAGAGCAAACGATATGATATGCAAATATTTCATTTCTAGCATCGTGTTCTCAAATGAACGAGTCCCACCAGGTGTGCCAGCTTGATGGACCGCGCATCTCCTCGGTTCTACCGGGGTCGGCGGACGTGGGAGTCCGTTGGGTACGACCCTTTCGTAACCGGGGGGGCAAAGGCGTGCATCAACATTTTTTTGTGTGGGTGTGCCAGATTTTCTATTTTTCTTGTAATTGCAAGTGGTGATCCGGAGATCAACCTTCGCAAGTAAAAAGGAAATCAACTTCTTTCAAGTTTTCCATTGCACATATATTTAAAAAAAGAGACATTTTCTTGATTTGCCGTGAAAGGCGATTTTTTTGGCATTTATAGCCGATTTTTGGCATTTATAGCCGATTTACAATTCTTATCAATAATGAAAGACAAGAGTTTTGATTTTTGTCTCTTTAAAAAAAACGAAGACCACCAGGTACATCCTCCCTTAACTCCTGAAAATGGAGAAAATTGCTGGATAGACGATCCTCTTACATCTGAGGATGAGTCTGACTCCGATCAGGCAACGTCTCCCGTCAGAGCTTCCTGTAATGTGATAATTCGGGATTATAGCTCTTCCGAAGCATCGTCTGATGAGAGCACTTACACTCCGGCGACGCCTAGCAATGTATCTTCTGAAGCCACCTCATCTCATGTGACTTTCACTGAGATGACACCCTCTCAGGTTTCTTCTCCTGAGACTGTGACTTCAAAGTTCACACCCATCCGCATTGAAGAATTCCCAGCTATTGATGCTTGGGACGATGAATTAGTCAACGAAGAAGAAAGGTTGCTGGATGCTGTTCAGGACTTGTTCCCGGAAAATGCTCTGTGCAACACGATCACTGAGGATGGCAACTCTGCTGCTGATTCATCCTCTGCAAATGAAAAACGACAGCCTCTTGATCCTGAAGACAATCTTCCAAACGAAGACCCTTCTCAAGAAGCTCTCGAAGTTGGTAGAGGCACCCGCTCTGGCCGGGACTACCACAAAAATTACAACCAATCTTCCTTAACATATGTAAATCCTTCGGGAAAAGATGTTGTAAGCGCCCCTAGTGGCAACAATGATGAACATGCAGGCCCTAAGGAGGCTTTCAAGTATGACTTGATTAAACACTTCAAGCACATACCTGCACGTCTGCACATCCTAGATTTGTTGCGAATGTCTCCGCACACTCGTGATAATCTCATCTCGGAATTACAAAAGCTGAATGAGGATGTCGACAAACATGCCCCGCAAGTCCTCCAAATTGAAATGGATTACCGGGTCAAAAACTCAGAAGCCTCCTCAAAGGGAGAAAAGAAGAAAACTGAAGGATCATGCATTGAATGCCTCTCGGTTAAAAAAGCAGCCAGTGCAACCATCGCCTTCACAAAGGACTACCTCCTACTTGGCGAAACCAGGCATAACCGACCCCTGTACTTCACAGGGTATATCAAGGAAATGCCTATGCACAGAGTTCAGATCGACCCAGGTTCTGCACTCAACCTCATCTCCACATCGGCTCTTGAAGAGTTGGGCATCCCACCCAGCAAGCTTAGCCACACATCTGTATCTATCTTTGGATACGATGGGAGTACTTAAAGGCCTATTGGTCACTGTGTATGCAATTAAAACCCCTTCATGCTACAACATCCTTCTTGGACGCCCTTGAATCCACGAGAATGGTGTTGTCCCTTCAACTCTACATCAATGCATCAAGTTTGTCGGCGACGACGGCATGATACATCGAGTCTTTGCGGACAGAAAACCCTTCAAAGGTAAAGAAGTCCACTTCGCAGACTCACAGATGTATGAAGGTGAAAAAGAAGAAGAGGATAAGCACACAGCATCCTTTGCCGAAAATCTCCAGAAAGATAAAGGTAAAGCTCCTCGACAATCACCGGAAGAAAACAAATCATCCGGTAAATCCGAAGAGAGCATTCAAACTCCCTTCATCATCCCCCTCAAACCTTCAAAGCCTTTGGTCATCACAACTAAAGTGAAAAGGCAAAGCAAAAGCCTGGGGGCAAATTTGTTGTCTCTTTCGTGTCTATCATGCAAGACACGGACTCGGATTCAGAACCAGAAGACGACGCATTGTCAAGCCAAGCTGACACTCAGCAAGTTCAGCCTGCTCTCACTCCAATGGAGACAACTTCTGACATAGAAGATCCTACGTCGCTTCCTTCGTTGTTCCAGCAACTTCAGCAAAGGAAAAGCCGATCTTCTTCCATAGATCGGATGCTTCTTCATCAAACTCCATGCTTGAACCTTTCCAAAATAAAGGTATGCCTCAACTATCCTTATACAATTCTGTGGCACAAGCTATTATGAAGAAAATGGGCTATGACGCTCAAAACCCAGTCGGTTTGGGAGAAGGACGCGGTATTCTCACGCCATTGGGGCCCGTCTTGACCAAAAGCCAGCTGGAAGATTGGAGACTCTATGGCTATGTAGAAAAGTCTTCACCGGGTTAGGATATGATCCTGACACTCCCTTGAGACAGTTGACACAAAGGCTTAAAAGTCAATATACTGACCAAGCCTCAACATCTCAAGTCTGTGAAGACATCGATCTCCCTGGATATCTCTTTGATGAGTCACCTGACAAAGATCCAGGAAGCTCATCCAATTGGCACGATTTCTCCGAAAATGAAGAAGAGTTGTCCGATGGCACAGACGTGTGGACTTCTGAACCAGAAGAACCCTCATCTCCAAAAGAAGTAGCCTACTGCAACCCGGTTTCAACAGGCCATTGGGATCATCTCATAGCAAGCCTGGGGAAAATTACCAATCAAGAAGACCCGTGGAAAGGAACAAAACCTTGGTCTGGAAATGCCTTTGAAACCCCAGAAGGTTTCGTTGAGCTGGAAGCCTCCGAAAATATTGTGGAGGAACCACCTTCGAACCTTCCAATAGAAGATCCTGTTCAAAAGATAGACTTGGGAACACCAGATAACCCACGTCCTGTATTCATAAGCAAGAATATAAAGGATGATGAGTTACCCGAGTATATCGCCTTTCTTCATGAGTTCGTTGATTGCTTTGCATGGTCTTACGCTGAAATGCCAGGCTTAGACCCCAAAATAGCGGTCCACAAACTCAATCTTCAAGAAGACATCAAGCCTGTCAAACAAGGCCAAAGAAGATTTCGTCCAGATGTGATGGATAAAATTGAACAAGAAGTTCAAAAACTCAAAAGCGTCGGCTTCATCCGTGAGGAACAACATCCTGAATGGTTGGCCAACATTGTCCCCGTGACAAAGAAAAACGGGCAGATCAGGGTCTGTATTGAATATAGAGACCTGAACGGCGCATGACCTAAAGATGAATTTCCGCTCCCCATACCAGAGGTAATGATCAATAATACCTGTGGATTCGAGCGAATGACATTCATGGATGGTTTCTCTGGCTACAATCAGATAAAGATGCATCCTGAAGATGAAAAACATACATCTTTTCGGACCCCATTTGGCGTGTATTGCTACACTGTCATGCCGTTTGGTCTGAAAAATGCTGGTGCCACATATCAGAGGGCTATGATGAAAATATTCCAAGATATGCAGCACAAGATGGTTGAATGTTACGTTGATGACCTCGCCGTCAAAAGCAAAAGAATAGAAGATCATCTTGAAAACCTTCGAGAAGTCTTCCTTCGGCTTTGCAAACACAAACTGCGAATGAATCCTTTGAAATGCTTCTTCGGCGTCTCGTCGGGTAAGTTCCTCGGATTCTTAGTTCGGAAAGCTGGAATAGAGCTTGACCCCATAAAAGTCAAAGCCATTCTAGAAATGCCCTCTCCAAGAACCTTGAGATAACTCAAAGGGCTTCAAGGGAGATTGGCCTACATCAGACGGTTCATCTCCAATCTTTCGGGGAAATGCCGTCCATTCTCCCGATTGATGAAAAAAGGTGTAAACTTTCTCTGGGATGCTGACTGTGAAGCTGCTTTCCAAGACATCAAGTCATACCTGACAAAACCTCCAGTGTTAGCTGCTCCTACCACTGGAAAACCATTCATCTTGTACACAAGAGCCCTTGATCACTCTTTGGGAGCTCTGCTTGCTCAAGAAAATGATCAAAGAAAAGAAACTGTTCTATATTACCTCAGCCGCATGCTAGTAGGTGCAGAGCATCGCTACTCTCCAGTCGAAAAAGAATGCCTTGCAGTGATGTTCGCCGTACAAAAGATGCGTCACTACTTGCTTTCCAACACAGTATACCTGGTCTCGAGGGTCAACCTCTTGAAGGTCCTTGTCACAAAGGCAGGTTCTCTCAACGCTCGACTGGCAAAATGGTCCATCCTTCTGTCACAATTTGACATTAGGTATGTACCACAAAAGGCAATCAAAGGGCAAGCTCTAGCGGACTTCCTCGCAGAGCATCCATTGCCTAAAGATTCTCCACTCAGAGATGATCTCCCAGACGAACCAGTCTACAATGTGGAGACTTTCTCACAAAGTGCCTCCTGGGACATGTACTTTGACGGTGCAACCAGGACGAATGAAAAAAGACAGCTGATCTCGGGAGTTGGCATCCTCTTTGTTAGCCCCGACAAATACATGATTCCACACGCTTTCTCGCTACTGGAACCATGCACAAACAATGCAGCTGAATATCAAGCTCTGATCTTAGGATTGGAACTCGCCATCGAATCCGGTATCACCATGCTGGAAGTCTTTGGAGACTCTCAACTGATCGTCAACCAGATGAATCAGAAATTTGAAGTCAAGAAGCCAGATTTGCTGCCTTACTACAACAAAGCACAATCGCTTCTGCAAAAGTTTGACATCTGTCACATCACCCACATTCGTAGAGGTGAAAACATACGTGCAGATGCCCTCGCTCGACTTGCCGCATCCATGGCAATTCAGGAAGGGGAAAACATGTAAATCACAGTGTGCGAAAGAAGAATCATTCCTCCTCTTAACACACACCAAGCTGTTGCTGAATGCCACCAAGTGGTTGGAAGTAGGATTTCAATCCTTCAAACTTCAATCGGCGACTGGAGGGATCCGTTCTTTGATTACATTATGTTCGGAATCCTACCTGAAGATCCAAAAGAACGGGTAAGCATCCAAAGGCGAACCCCAAGCTTTCATTTGGATATTCCTTCAAAAATCCTTTATAGGAAATCCTTCAACGGAGTACTTCTACGCTGCTTGTCACAACAAGAGGCTGAAGAAACACTCAAAGAAGTTCATGCTGGTCTTTGCAGAGCTCATCAGGCTGGTCCCAAGCTCTATGATCAGATAAAAAGGTTAGGATATTACTGGCCTACCATGGTAGCTGACGCAATGCAATTTGCTAAGCGCTGCCAACAATGCCAAATTAATAGAGATTACATTCACATGCCTCCAGAATGGTTGTATCCTACAGCGATCTCATGGCCTTTCAAAGCCTGGGGTATGGACATCAAAGGTCCTATTTCTCCCCCTTCGAGCAAAGGTCATTGCTTCATCTTCGCCGCTACGGATTATTTCTCCAAGTGGTCAGAAGCATTTGCGTTCAACGAAATGAAGACCTCATCAGTCCTTCAGTTCCTGCGCACCAAAATCATTTGTCGTTTCGGCATACCCAAAAGATTCGTCCATGATAACGGACCACAATTCCGGGATCATTGATTCTACAGGTTCTGCGACAAATACAAAATCCAAAGCTGTCCTTCGACTCCATACAATCCGGCAGCAAACGGGTTAGCAGAAGCTTTCAACAAGACACTCTGCAAAATCCTCAAAAAAATGGTCTCTAGTCATAAAAGAGACTGGAGCAACAAAATGTCTGAAGCTTTGTGGGCCTATCGAACCGCCGTTCGAGGACCAACCCATAGCACACCATTCTCCTTGGTCTATGGATGCGAAGCTGTCGTACCCTTGGAAGTACAAATTCCTTCCTTGAGGGTATCCTTGCAAAATGACATGACTCAAGAAAGCAATGTCAAATTGTGACTCCATGAGCTGGACAATCTCGATGAGAGACGGCTCGAAGCTCAACAAAGCATTGAACTTTACCAAGCACGCATGGCAGGATCTTTCTAGAAAAAGGTCAGGCAACGCGCCTACAAAAAGGGTGACTTGGTTCTTGCGGTAAAAAGACCAATGGTCTTCGCTCACAAGTCCAAAGGCAAATTTGAGCCAAAATTGGAGGGACCCTACGTCATCGACAAGGTTTTCTCCAATGGCGCATACGCACTCCTAAACATGGAAGGTGACAGATGTATGCTGCCCATCAACGGCAAGTTCTTAAAGCGGTACTACCCTTGAAGACTTACCCAACTGGGTAAGAGCAATGCCTGTACGGCCAAAACCGGTTTCTAGGTACACGCTCGCTAAACCCACCCTTTTTTAGAATTTTCATGTCAAATGTTGAAATTTCTAGAAATTTAAACAATGCTTACTTCCATCGTTTCATTGTTCAAAAAACCCAAGTTTAGGAACCTTTCCCTAACTTGACCAAAATTTTCAACCCTTAAACCCAAAATTCATGGTTTGAAACAAAATCCGGATTCAGGGATTTCCACCCTAGTCCACCCGGCCTTTTACCGCCAAAATGGTTTTAGGTCAAAGCTTATGACCCTCGTGTCTTTAAAAAAAAATGATTTTTCAAAAAACAGCGAGGAAGCGACGCTTAGTCGATACTCGCACAAATCGGAAGCATATGAACCATGTTCGACACTTCCAAAATTGTAGGGAAGCGACATTTCGTTGATACTTGCAAAATTCAAAAACCGTGGAGACGAAACATTTCAGTTGATATCCACAACCCAAATTTCAAAGGTTCGAAAAAACCTAAAAAACCATGGAGACGCAACATTTCAGTTGATTCCCTAACCCAAAGGTTCGAGAAAACCACAAATTTCAAAAATCATGGGGAAACGACATCAAGTCAATACCCGCAAAACCAAAATTTTTGAAAAGCAAGGATGCGACATTCCATCGATACTTGCACCCAAATCCGCGAGGATGCGACATTCCATCGATACTCGTAACCGAATGAGCAAGGAGGCGACATTCCATCGATACTTGCAAGAACATTCAGCAGGGAGGCGACTTTTAGTCGATACTTGCATTTTTGAAAACCAAAACGGCTATAAATGCCACCAAAATGGCTATAAATGCCACAAACTTGGCTATCAATGCCACAAACAAAAACAGGCTATAAATGCCACAAACCGGCTATCAATGCCACCAAAACAAAACCGGCTATCAATGCCACAAATAAAAAATTGGCTTTCAAAAACCCCGGCTATCAATGCCACAAATTCGGCTATCAATGCTACCAAAACTGGCTATAGATGCCACAAAAAAAAAACTCGGCTATCAATGCCACAAAAAAAAAAAAAAAAGCTGGCTCTCATGCCAAAATTGGCTTCCATGCCACAAGCAAAAATCTGGCTTCCATGCCAAAACAATCATTTGACAAAAGATTTTCACAAAATGACAAGCTTTTGATCAAATCCCATTTAGCAATTACTTTTATCACAAAAAGATTCAAGTAAGCGTAGGGATAACAAAAAGAGTACCAAAAAGAATACATGTGGTACCAAAAAAAAAAGGGAAAGTGTTCACAAGCACTACAAAAAAAAAAGTACCAAAAAATACAAGTGGTACTAAAAAAAAAAGAGAGAGAGAAGGATAGTTTCTGCTACAAAATCAGGAGCTCAATCAAAAATGGTCTCCAGCCAAGAGTTCAGCTCCTTAAGCAAACTTTTGGCCTCAGCCGTCAAAGATTCCAAGGCACGCTTCTTCAGGAATTTGCCATGAGATGCTGGAGTAGGCTGTACCCCTCCTTTCGCACCAGGAAGCTTATCTCGAGCAGTTCGCCATTGTTTGTTCTCATCAGACTTCCTTTTAAGAACTTGATTGGCATCTACAACCCGGTGAATTAGAGCAGTCTCCCTTTCACGAGCCTCTGTTATTGCAGTCCACTTGGCAGCGACTTGTGCCTGCAAATGCTCAAGACGTCTCCTGGCCTCATCGACCTCCCTATCAAGGATGTTCAGGTCATGTGTCAGCCCAATGATGTTTAGCTCTTCTAAGTTCTTCTCTCGGACTACCTGCTTCCTGTTTTCTATAGCCTCATCCAGGTTAGACCGAGCCTTATCCGCAGGGTCCAGGAACATCTCCTTGAAGAACTGGTCATCAGGAAAACCAATGGTCTCAAACCACCTGTCACCCAGCTCAATGATCCTATCAACGATCGCCCTGGCACTTGTGACATCTAGACCAGCCTCTTTAGCATCACCGAGAATCTCACGCACATGCTGGATCATCCCAAATCCGGCATCTAAGTGCCCAGAAAACAGAGTCTCAATCCAAGAGCTCAGAACTCGCACCACCACCTTCTTCGCAAAAAGAAGAGATGGCCCAGCTGAAGATTCGCCCAACTCCGTTGGTCGGCTGCTCATGTCATCATCAGTTGGAAGAGTAACAAAAGAACTCTTTCTAGTTGAAGCTGCTCCTGCTCGGGAAGGAATCTCAACACGAGGTATCTCCTCAACATTGTCAGAGCTGGTCCCAGGAATCTTGCTCTGGTTCTGAAGGAAGCGACGGACCCTCCTCTGTCACTTCAAAACCTGCCAAAGAAACACAAAAAGGTATGAATATGATCATGTTTGAAAATCATTATCAGGGCTATAACTACAAAATACCTTCTTCGACGACTGGCGGAACACTTTCTTCCTCCATGAACTCATCGGAAGCATCATCAACATTTGCATCCATCGATGGTTCAAAGTCATCGGAATCCTGTGGCAAGTCAGCTGGCAAGAAATGTGTTAGCAAACCAAGTCACAGACAAAAAAAAAAGAAAGAAAGCAAAAAAAAAGAAGTCGTACCAATTGGAGATTCTGGATTCACTCCAGAGTCCCTCGGTTCTTCTTCAGGTGCCTCGACAGGATCCGTCACCACCTCATCGACTGGAACCTCGGGCATCACCAAGTCTTCCTCTGCTAAAAAAAAAAGAAAAGCAGAAACAAGAAGAAAATCAGAACATGGAAAAATCCCATGAAAAGAAATGGAAAGAGAAAAAGGAAGAATCATACCTTCACCGACGGTCTCTTCTTCTCGGCTTCTCTTCTCTGGAGGCTCGTCAGCATCCACTGGCACATCCTCATTGATAGAAAGAGGAACTTCCAAGTCAGGAGAGTCCTCATGCTGCCCATTGCTGCGATGATGACTCCTCCTCCTCTTACTCCTGCGGGCTCGCTTCTTGGAGGAACCTGCCCCGCTGTCAGAGTCAAGTTTCCCACTTGACTCCTCACTGGATGGTCTACTCTTGCCAGTAGACTCCACGGAAGCTTGCCTCTGTACCGCTTGCATCCAAGCACCAAGTTCGGCTTCCTCCTGTTCTAGCTGCTCTAAAGCCTCATCAAGTATTTCTCGAACAGCTTCAGAACCAATGACGCCCTGGTCACCGAGAAAGCCTATCTTGTGCTTCTCTCCAGAAAGGAAGGCCCAAACTTCCTCTCGCCGGACGCCATCTGACTTTCCAAGGCCCTTACCAGATGCCAGCTTCACATCAAGCTCCTTCTTGGAAAGCCCCCGATATGCCGAAAAGCTCTCTGCGAACCACTTCGCAAAGCCGGCAGTCCGGGAAGTCAGCAACACAGGATAAGAAATCATGGCTGTAGTATCTTCAGCACTATAGAAAGCCCATGCATTTCTCCCATCCTGTAAACCTCCAAAGCGCTTCACCATGCTTGAAGGCGCTCCAACAACGCCTTGAGAAAAGCCCAGCTGCAAAGCAAAGCGAGAGGGCACATATGGCTGGATGTCGACGAAAAGATGTCTACGGTACACCATCGTGCCGACACGTATGCTGAAAAGCCACTCTCTCTCTGCATTCGTCAAGGAATAATGCCTTCCCGACCCCGCACTGGTAGAGTCTCGGGAGGCACCAAAATCAAAAGCCTTCTTCCGCAACTCCGGAGAAAGCTTCACTGAAGACTGCCCCATCTCGACGTCCCTGAACCGTCGGATCCTCATGCCGGCAAACAAAAGTGATTCGGACACGGCTTTGCCCTTAGCCAGTCGAGTCATCAGAGGATCATCATCCTGTGCAGCACCCAGCCGGTGGAAGCCAGGACAGTGGTACACATACCACGAATAAAAGATGTGGGCTGAAAATACCCTATTCATGGGAAGCCCAAGCCGAACCAAAAAAGCAGCAGCCTATAGTTCGGTACACAGGTAGGAGTAAAGAGCTGGCACCAAAGCAAGCTGCTCTCCAAACGCCATCTGACAAGCCGGAAAAATACAATGCGGCCTGATGTGCGTTCCATCTCCTCCCTGCTATCAAAGAAGTTGGGGAATGAAGAGCTAGAACTCTTCCAACTGCTGGATCTAACTTTCAAACCCTCTTTCTCCTTCAAAAAATCATAGAAGGTGACGAGCTGAAAGTACAGAAGCCTGAACTCCTCAGACTGCCCCTCAAGGATGCTGTCAATCGGCATAAACTTCTCATAGAGTTTGCCGAGGATGGGCAATCCAGTAATGGCGCTCAGCTCCTTCAAAGAAAAACCAATCTCGCCATTCGTCACAACGAAGGTATTGGTTTGTGGGAGGAATGATTCCAGCATAGCCATGAAGGCCTCGTCGGAAAAGATCATGGTCTCCCTAAAGGCACGGACCGCATCAAAAATCCCGGCTTCCTTCAAAATGGCGCCACCAATCAGCAGGACGCGATCAGTCCATGACTTCCACTCGGAGTCAGCATTGAAACGGCCATGGAGTCGAAAAGGCTTGATCCAATTGCTGCCGTCACCGCTAAAAATACCAAGGCCCACCGGTCTCAAATCGACCGACGGATAATCAGAACCCTGGTAGCCGCTGGATGGCATCAACATGTCCATGTCAACAGGCGACCTCTCCGTATATCCAGGAGAACCGCCAACAAAAACCCCTGTCTTAATTACATTTGTCCTTCTCACCCTGCTTGGAGGATCTTCCCTCTTAGAGCACGTGGGGGCAAGGCTCATGATCGAGATGGTGCGATCAAACGTCGACCGGGTAACAACAGTCTTCATCTCACCATTTGCTGTGAAAGAGAACTGAAAACATCTCCTCTGGTATGTCATGTCATCAGAGACTGCATCACCAAAGAAGAAGGTAGGCTTGGGCAAAACGCTCTGATCTTCCATCACCCATGGACGACTGCTTACCATGATCTTATAGAATTCCTCTCCCTTGAGAGTGATCAGTCGCTGCCTCATCTCATCTCTGTTGAGGGAGTCGCAGTCTTCTAGATTTCTCTCAACATACTGGACCTTCTCAAAGGCCTTCTGAACGGCCGGATTAGAAGTTCTAGAAGATCGACGAGGTACGCTTATAGCAGGCCCTTTACCCTTGTTCGTTCTGGAGGAACCACCTGCAAAGGATGGAAAAGAAAAAGATCAAACATCAAAATGACAGAATCTCGCTAAAAAAAAAATCTGGCGAAATTTTGACATGATGACGGGGCAATTCCGAAGAAAAGGAACTATCCCGAAAGAAATAGAAAGCTTGAAGATGGGCTCAACATTGCTGTGAGCTCCGAAACTCCAAACTTTCGAAACCTCAAAGTCTCCGCAAAATCAGGAAGGGCTCAACATCGCTGCGAGCTCCAAATTCCTAAATTTGTGAAAACTTTCAGGTATGCTATCACATCATGCTACAAATTTAATTTACAATTGAATGCATGCATGAACATCTAGGTTTGCCAAAAAAAAACGGGGCATTATCAAGATGAGCAAAAAAAAAAAGAAAAGAAACTTTCTCAAAAAGAAAGAGGGGAAAGAAAACAAAAAAAAAAAGGAAAAGAAACTTTCTCAAAAAAAAAAAGTGGAAAGAAAACAAAAAAAAAGAATTGAAACTTTCTTAAAAAAAAAAAGAAAAAAAAAGGGGATGGCCCACAGGCCACGTGGCCGTACGGCCAGATCCATACGGATCTATCCGTACGGCCTACAAACAAAAAAAAAAAAACAAAACATGAAAAAAAAAGAAAGAAGAAAAGAAAAAAAAACGTGTGAAAAAAAAAGAAGCAAACACGTGAAAAAAAAAGAAGAAAAGTAAAGAAAGAAACAAAAAAAAGAAAGAACTTTTTTTCCTACAATGGGGTTTTCTTGAAAAAGGGAACTTACTTGAAGCCATTGATGGAAAAGAAGAAGAAAAGTCTTGAAGATCTTGAAGAAGAAGAACTCTTGGTCTTGAAGCCCTCTTGAGATTATTGCAAAAGAAAGTAATAAGAGCAAGAGATCCAACCTCCTCCTTGCTTTTATAGAAGAGTGCAAACCAAAGAAGGAAAGAAGAAAGAGGTAAGTGTTACTAATTAGTAACCTTACCAAAAGAAAGAGATTAGAAAGATTCTTTCCCAAAAGAAAGATATCTTGAGGGATTCTCTCCCAAAAAGAAATCAATGAGAGATTTTCTCCTAAAAGATAGGATCAATGAAGGATACTTTCCCAAAAGAAAGATATCTTGAGATATCCCATCCCAAAATAAAGGGAACATGAGAGATTCTCTCCAAGTAAAGATATTCTTAGATATTCTCTATTCAAATGAGATATTTTTGGATATTCTTTACAAAAATGACACCATATGAGATCTAAGCCATTTCAAAAGCTTAAGGTCCCATGGGTTAGCCCATATGAGCCAGGTTTGACCACCTAGGCATAAAAAAAAAAAAAAAATTTGGGCTTTTAGTCAAAGAGAAATCCCTCTTACCAAGAGCATACAAAAATGGTTCCATGCCTCTTTTGAGTTGATTCAACCATACAAAGAGAATTCCAAGCCCCATGAGCTTCCAAAAATCAAACCATCCAGCCTCATATACAAAACTGAGCCAAAATCTTGAAATTGACATTCCATAAAAATAAGACCAAATCCTGGTCCCCTAACTTGCCACATACAGCTTGTTGGGTCACAAGACCAAAACCAAAAACCAAAACCTGATCCCCTAACTTGCCACATATAGCCTGTTAGGTCACAAGATCAAAACCAAAATTGATCCCCCAACATTCCACATACAGCTTGTGGGGTCACACGGTCAAAGCCAAACCCGACCTCCTAACCTGCCACATACAGCCTGTTAGGTCACAAGGTCAAAACCCAAATCCACATCCCTGATGTCATCTTCAAAATTCTGCCTCGAGATGGTACGTGATCCCTTTCACTACCATAAAATTCCCTTGGAAGCTCAAAAGGCTACAAATACCAAAAAGGAAGATTGCTCAAAGACTCTTGGTCAAGTCACGGGCTCTCCTTCACAAATCTCTTCGAGGCACATCGACTACAAATGTTAAGCAACTCGTCGCTGTACCTCGAGGGGGCATTTGTTGACACCAAAAATGTCACTTGGCCTCTTCAAGATCCAAAGAGCTATATGAAGTCGCAACCTGCCATAAATAGGCAATGCTACTTCCAAAAAATCAAATCTTGTCAGAATCAAATAAAAACTGCAAGATCCTTCAAGACAACCAAAAAAGGAGTACACAAGAAGTTTCGGGCCATTTCAAAATCATTTGGCCTAACTTCGCTTCTCCGACAGCCGAAAAGGAGCTCTCGGCGGCAAAAGCATCGGAGACACCAAATCTTCGATCAAAGCCGATGGATGGTCTCAAAATACTTCCAAAAGGCTCCACGTTAAGTTTCGAGTCAAACCAACAACGTTTGACCCTACATCAACCCTCGAACAGCTAAATCAAGCCTCTCGGCAGCAAGAACCGCCGAGGCCATCACTCATCAGATAGAGCACATGGACGGCTTCAAAATGCTTACAAGGGGCTGCACGTCAAATTTCAGGTCATTTCGATAACATTTGACCATAGTTTGACGCTCGGAAGCCAAATCAGGCCTCTCGGCGGCAAATCTCTCCGGGACCATGGTTTCCAAGACAGAGCCTATGGATCATCTTAAAATGACTCTAATGGGTTCCCTGTCAAATTTCAAGTTAATCGGACATCGGTTGACCGCACATCAAACCGCGACATCTTCATCGCGATAAAAGTGAGTCTACTGGTGATAGGACCCCAAACGGCTTCAAAACTCAAACAAAAGCCTATGGTTGGTCTTATTTATTGCTCAGCAGGCTTCACACCAAATTTCAGGTCATTCCGACATCGTTTGGCCCAGTTTCAACTTCTGACGGAAAATCGGCTGCTCTGCGCGACAAAGTCTTCGGCTTTCTCAAGAAATTGGAAACTTTGCAAAATAAAATGCAAGGATTCTCATCAGGTTTCCTACAGGAAAATCAAGCCAATAAATGGTAAAAAATGTCAAGGAAAAATACAGAAGAAAAAAGAATCGAAAAACAGCAAAAACGGACACAAAACGGGACAAAAAGGGGGAAAACCCCCCCAGGGTCGCAGACCCCTGCAACCCTGGAGCCCGGGATCGCCGGGAAGGCCCCGGAAACCCCGGTTTTCGCCGTTTTTTCGCTATTTGAAGCGTCCAGCCTCTGGTAGTTTCCAAAACTCATACTTTTGAGACACCAAATCCTCTGACATCCGTAAAAAACATGGGTCAATCATCAAAAGTATCGAAAACAACATTGATCGCCACCCGGTCAACCAAAAAAAGTGTGCTTTCTACCTGACCGATCGAGAAATCGACAGGACAGATGGCACTGACCCGCTGTTGGCAACCAACACCTGAAGTCACATTGTCATCCGATGTCGATCTACATGAAGATCCATCGATGATCATTACCAGAAGAATGCCAAAAGACGCGGCACGGCCCTCGACTCTTCAACTGCTCGGCGACCACTTAATGCGATTAATTGACTAGCTTTATTACAGTCATTAATCCATTTCTTTGGATGGACCAATCAGAAGCAAGCATCCGGGAGTTACAAGTCAAGAGATTCATGGCATTTAACCCATGAAACTCCTCCCATCATGGCGATTAAAGGCGATTAAATGCCCTCAATCTCCTCCGGCCAATCAGAAGCCAAGAAAAAAGGAGTTACAAAATAAAGATTTAAATCCTGTAACTCCTCCCATTATGCGGCTTAATGACAATAAAAACCCATAAACCCTCCTAAATGGCTACCTAAAAGCCTATAAATAGGAGAGCTCTCCAAGAAGAAAGGGATCAGAGAAAATCACAGACAGAAACACAGACAAAGCACAGAAATACAGAGAAGGAAAAGAGAGAAAACTCTGCGGAAGTTCTACACCGACCACCGCTACAAGGTGACAAAAGTCCCTTAGGGGGTACCCCCCCAAGGTCCTTACCTTCTCCTTCTGCCTCCAAATGGCTTAGACGTGGCTTTTCAGCCCGTCTACTCGGCTTTTTATTGGACATAGGACCTTCTTTTGGTCTTTGTCCTCTAAAAACCTGAGGTTATAGCCAAGCCAAGCGAATCAATAGCATCCTCTGTTCTCATCTGCATGGATGATGGCGAAGCCCACATATGGCTTGCGACCGTCAATCTAAACGAGTCCCCCACAATCTCCTGAGAAGTTAGATCCTCCTTTTCTTGCTTTTCATTGTAGTTTGCATTTTTTCGAAAGAGACAAAAATCACAACTCTTGTCTTTCATTATTGATAAGGATCGTAAATTGGCTATAAATGCCAAAATCGGATATAAACGCCAGAAACCGGCTATAAACGCCAAAATCGGCTATAAATGCCAAAAAATCGCCTTTCACGGCAAACCAAGAAAAATGTCCCTTTTTTAAATATATGTGCAATGGAAAACTTGAAAGAAGTTGATTTCTTTTTTACTTGCGAAGGTTGATCTCTGGATCACCACTTGCAATTCCGAGTAAAATAGAAAATCTGGCACACCCACACAACTAAAATGTTGATGCACGCCTCTGCCCCCCGGTTACGAAAGGGTCGGACCCAACGGACTCCCACGTCCGCCGACCTCGGTAGTTACGAGCAGGAGCGCGGTCCATCAGCCGCGTCTTTTGGGATTCTTCTGGCGATGATCATCGATGGATCTTCATGTAGATCGACATCGGATGACTATGTAACTTCAGGTGTTGGTTGCCAACAGCGTGCCGGTGCCATCTGTCCTATCGATTTCTCGATCGGACGGGTGGAAAGCACACTTTTTTGGTTGACCGATTGGCAATCAATGGTGATTTCGATACTCTTGATGATTGATCCGTGATTTAGACGGATGTCAAAGGATTTGGTGTCTCAAAAGTATGAATTTTGGAAAATACCAAAGGCCGGACAGTTCGAATCGCGAAAAAATGGTGAAAACGGGGTTTCTGAGGCCCTCCCGGCGATCCCGGGTAAGAGGGTCGCCGGCGACCCTAGCCCAGGTCGCAGGGGTCTGCGACCCTGGGAGGTTTTCCCACTTTTTGTCCCGTTTTGTATCCGTTTTTGCTATTTTTTTATTCTTTTTTCTTCTGTATTTTTCCTTGACATTTTTGATCATTTATTGGCCTGATTTCCCTGTAGAAAACCTGATGAGAATACTTGCATTTTATTTGGCAAAGTTTCCAATTTTCTGAGAAAGCCGAAGACTTTGTCGCGCAGAGCTGCCGATTTTCCATCAGAAGCTAAAACTGGGTTAAACGATGTCGGAATGACCTGAAATTTGGGGTGAAGCCTGCTGAGCAATAAATAAGACGAACCATAGGCTTTTGTTTGAGTTTTGAAGCCGTTTGGGGTCCTATCACCAGTAGACTTGCTTTTGTTGTGATGAAGATGTCGCGGCTTGATGTGCGGTCAACCGATGTCCAATTGACTTGAAATTTGACAGGGAACCTATTGGAGTCATTTTAAGATGATCCATAGGCTCTATCTTGGAAACCATGGTCCCGGGGAGCTTCACCGCCGAGAGGCCTGATTTGGCTTCCGAGCGTCAAAGTCTGGTCAAATGTTGTCGAAATGACCTGAAATTTGACGTGTAGCCCTTTGTAAGCATTTTCAAGCCGTCCATGTGCTCTATCTGATGAGTGATGGCCTCGGAGGTTCTCACCGCCGAGAGGCTTGATTTAGCTGTTCGAGGGTTGATGTAGGGTCAAACGTTGTCGGTTTGACTCGGAACTTGACATGGAGCCTTTTGGATATATTTTGAGACCATCCATCGGCTCTGATCGAAGATTTGGTGTCTTCGATGCTTTCGCCGCCGGGAGCTCCTTTCCAGCTGCCGAAGAAGCAAAGTTAGGCCAAATGATTTTGAAATGGCCCGAAACTTCTTATGTACTCCTCTTTTGGCTATCTTGAAGGATCTTGCAGTTTTTGTTTGACTCTTACAAGATTTGATTTTTGGAAGTAGCATTGCCTATTTATGGCAGGTTGCGACTTCATGTAGCTCTTTGGATCTTGAAGAGGCAAAGTGACATTTTTTGTGTCAACAGGAGGCTCGTCAGCATTCCCTGGCGCCTCCTCATTGATAGTAAGAGGGACTTCTAAGTCAGGAGAGTCCTCATGCTGCCCCTTGCTGCGATGATGACTCCTCTTCCTCTTACTTCTGCGGGCTCGCTTCTTAGAGGAACCTGCCCCGCTGTCAGAGTCAGGTTTCCCACTTGACTCCTCACTGGATGGTCTACCCTTGCCAGTATACTCCACGGAAGCTTGCCTTTGCGCCGCTTGCATCCAAGCACCAAGTTCGGCTTCCTCCTATTCTAGCTGCTCTAAAGCCTCATCAGGTATTTCTCGAACAGCTTCAGAACCAATGACGCCCTGGTCACCGAGAAAGCCTATCTTGTGCTTCTCTCCAGAAAGGAAGGCCAAACTTCCTCTCGCCATCAATGGTTCAAAGTCATCGGAATTCTGTGTCAAGTCAGCTGGCGAGAAAAATGTTAGCAAACCAAGTCACAGACACAAAGAAAATGAAAGCAAAAGAAGTCATACCAATTGGAGATTCTGGATTCACTCCAGAGTCCCTCGGTTCTTCTTCAGGTGCCCCGACAGGATCTGTCACCACCTCGTCGGTTGGAACCTCAGGCATCACCAAGTCTTCCTATGCTAAAAAAAAAAAGAAAAGTAGAAACAAGAAGCAAATCAGAACATGGAAAAATCCCATGAAAAGAAATGGAAAGAGAAAAAGGAAGAATCATACCTTCACCAACGGTCTCTTTTTCTCGGCTTCTCTTCGCTGGAGGCTCGTCAGCATCTACTGGCACATCCTCATTAATAGTAAGAGGAACTTCCAAGTCAGCAGAGTCCTCATGCTGCCCCTTGCTGCGATGATGACTCCTCCTCCTCTTACTCCTACGGGCTCGCTTCTTAGAGGAACATGCCCCACTGTCAGAGTCAGGTCTTCCACTTGACTCCTCACTGGATGGTTTACTCTTGCCAGTAGACTCCACGGAAGCTTGCCTTTGCGCCGCTTGCATCCAAGCATCAAGTTCGGCTTCCTCTTGTTCTAGCTGTTCTAAAGTCTCATCAGGTATTTCTCGAATATCTTCAAAACCAATGACGCCCTGGTCACCGAGAAAGCCTATCTTGTGCTTCTCTCCAGAAAGGAAGGCCCAAACTTCCTCTCGCCGGACCCCATCCGACTTTCCAAGGCCCTTTCCAGATGCCAGCTTCACATTAAGGTCCTTCTTGGAAAGCCCCCGATATGCCGAAAAGCTTTCCGCGAAATATCTCCGCAGTGCAATGTCAGGACATATGGCACTTGTACTCGCACAAAAATATCTCAACTCTTCTTGCATAGCCAAGATCTTCAAATTTGGATCTTGAGCCCTGGCTTCCTGGGTCGCACTATCAGAAGACTCCCTGTTATCAAAAAAGTTGGGGAACGAAGAGCTAGAACTCTTCCAACTACCGGATCTAACTTTCAAACCCTCCTTCTCCCTGACAAAATCATAAAAGGCGACGAGCTGAAAGTACAGAAGCCTGAACTCCTCATACTGCTCCTCAAGGACGCTGTCGATCGGCATAAACTCCTCATAGAGTTTACCAAGGACGGGCAATCTAGTAATGGCGCTCAACTCCTTCAAAGAGAAACCAATCTCACCATTCGTCACAACGAAGGTATTGGTTTGTGGGAGGAATGACTCCAGCATAGCCATGAAGGCCTCGTCGGAAAAGATCACGGTCTCCCTAAAGGCGCGGACCGCATCAAAAATCCTGGCATCCTTCAAAACAGCGCCACCAATCAGCAGGACGCGATCAGTCCACGACTTCCACTCAGAGTCAGCACTAAAATGGCCACGAAGTCGAAAAGGCTTCACCCAAATGCTGTCGTCACCGCTGAAAATGCCGAGACCCACCGGTCCCAAATCGACCGATGGATAATCAGAACCTTGGTAACCACTGGCCGGCATCAACATGTCTAAGTCAGTAGGCAACCTCTCCGTATATCCAGGAGAATCGCCAACAAAAACCCTGGTCTTGATTACATTTGTCCTTCTCACCCAGCTTGGAGGATCTTCCCTCTTAGAGCACGTGGGGGCAAGGCTCATGATCGAGATGGTGCGATCAAACGTCGACCGGGTAGCAACAGTCTTCTTCTCACCATCTGCAGCGAAAGAGAACTGAAAACATCTCCTATGGTATATCATGTCATCAGGGACGACATCACCAAAGAAGAAGGTAGGCTTGGGTAAAACACTCTGATCTTCCATCACCCATGGACGACTGCTTACCATGATCTTATAAAAATCCTCTCCCTTGAGAGCGATCAGTTGCTGCCTCATCTCATCTTTATTGAGAGAGTCGCACTCTTCCAGATTTCTCTCAACATACTGGACCTTCTCAAAGGCCTACTAAACGGCCGGATTAGAAGATCTAGCAGATCGACGAGGTACGCTTGTAGCAGGCTCTTTACCCTTATTCGTTCTGGAAGAACCACCTGCAAAGGATGGAAAAGAAAAAGATCAAACATCAAAATGACAGAATTTCGCTAAAAAAAAATCTGGTGAAATTTTGACATGATGACGGGACAATTCTGAAGAAAATGAACTATCCCGAAAGAAATAGAAAGCTTGAAGATGGGCTCAATATTGCTGCGAGCTCCGAAACTCCAAACTTTCAAAACCTCAAAGTCTCCGCAAAATCAGGAAGGGCTCAACATCGCTGCGAGTTCCAAATTTCCAAACTTTGCGAAAACTTCCAGGTATGCTATCACATCATCCTACAAATTTAATTTACAATAGAATGCATGCATGAACATCTTGGTTTGCCAAAAAAAAAAAGCATTATCATGATGAGCAAAAAAAAAATAAGAAGAAAAGAAACTTTCTCAAAAAAAAAAGGAGAAAGGAGAAAGAAAAAAAAAAGAAAAGAAACTTTCTAAAAAAAAAAAGAGAGAAAGAAAACAAAAAAAAGAGAGAGAAAAAGGGGCTGGCCCACAGGCCACGTGGCCGTACGAATCTGTCCGTACGGCCTACAAAAAGAAAAAAAAACATGCAAAAAAAAAAAGAAAGCATGAAAAAAAAAACGTGTAAAAAAAAAAGAGCAAACACGTGGAAAAGAAAAAGAAAAGAAAAGAAAAGAAAGAAACAAAAAAAAAAGAGAAAGAACTTTTTCCTACAAATGGGGTTTTCTTGAAAAAGGGAACTTACTTGAAGCCATTAATGGAGATGAAGAAGAAAAGTCTTGAAGATCTTGAAGAAGAAGAACTCTTGGTCTTGAGGCCCTCTTGGGATTGTTGCAAAATAAAGCAATAAGAGCAAGAGATCCAACCTCCTCCTTGCTTTTATAGAAGAGAGCAAACCAAAGAAGGAAAGAAGAAAGAGGTAAGTGTTACTAATTAGTAACCTTACCAAAAGAACGAAATTAGAAAGATTCTTTCCCAAAAGAAAGATATCATTAAGGGATTCTCTCCCAAAAAGAAATCAATGAGAGATTTTCTCTCAAAAGATAGGAGATTTGAGATATTCTCTCCCAAAAAAAGATATCTTGAGTTATTCTCTCCCAAAATAAAGGGAACAAGAGAGATTCTCTCCAAGTAAACATATTCTTAGATATTCTTTATCCAAAGGAGATATTTTTTGATATTCTTTACAAAAATGACACCATATGAGATCTAAGTCATTTCAAAAGCTTAAGGTCTCATGGGTTAGCCCATATGAGCCAGGTTTGGCCACCTACGCACTTAAAAAAAAAAATTGGGCTTTTAGTCAAAGAGAAATCCATCTTACCAAGAGCATACAAAAATGGTTCCATCCCTCTTTTGAGCTGATTGGACCATACAAAAAAGAATTCCAAGCCCCATGAGCTTCCAAAAATCAAACCATCCTGCCTCATCTACCAAATTAAGCCAAAATCTTGAAATTGACATTCCACAAAAAATCAAACCAAATCCTGGTCCCCTAACTTGCCACATACAGCTTGTTAGGTCACAAGACCAAAACCAAAAACCAAAAACCTGATCCCCTAACTTGCCACATACAGCCTGTTAGGTCACAAGATCAAAACCAAAATTGACCCCCCAACATTCCACATACAGCTTGTTGAGTCACACGGTCAAAACCAAACCCGACCCCCTAACCTACCACATACAGCCTGTTAGGTCACAAGGTCCAAAACCCAAATCCACATCCCTGATGTCATCTTCAAAACTGTGCCTCGAGATGGTACGTGATCCCTTTCACTACCATAAAATTCCCCTGGAAGCTCAAAAGGCTACAAATAACAAAAGAAAGACTGCTCAAAGACTCTTGGTCAAGTCACAAGCTCTCCTTCACAAAATCTCTTCGAGGCACGTTGACTACAAAAGTTAAGCAACTCGTCGCTGCACCTCGAGGGGGCATTTGCTGACACCAAAAATGTCACTTTGCTTCTTCAAGAGCCAGAAAACTACATGAAGTCGCAACCTGCCAAAAATAGGCAATGCTACTTCCAAAAAATCAAATCTTGTCAGAATCAAACAAAAACTGCAAGATCCTTCAAGATAGCCAAAAGAGGAGTACACAAGAAGTTTCGGGCCATTTCAAAATCATTTGGCCTAACTTCGCTTCTCCGGCAACTGAAAAGGAGCTCCCGACGGCGAAAGCATCGGAGACACCAAATCTTCGATCAAAGCCGATGGATGGTCTCAAAATACATCCAAAAGACTCCACGTCAAGTTTCGAGTCAAACCGACAGCGTTTGACCCTACATCAACCCTCGAACAGCTAAATCAGGCCTCTCGGCGGCGAAGCTCCCCGGGGCCATGGTTTCCAAGATAGAGCCTATGGATCATCTTAAAATGACTCCCATAGGTTCCCTGTCAAACTTCAAGTCAATCGGACATCGGTTGACCACACATCAAGCCGCGACATCTTCATCGCGACAAAAATAAGTCTACAGGTGATAGGACCCCAAACGGCTTCAAAAATCTAAATAAAGCCTATGGTTGGTCTTATTTATTGCTCAGCAAGCTTCACCCCAAATTTCAGGTCATTCCGACATCGTTTGACCCAGTTTCAGCTTTTGACGGAAAATCGGCAGCTCTGCGCGACAAAGTCTTCGGCTTTCTCAGAAAATTGGAAACTTTGCAAAATAAAATGCAAGGATTCTCATCAGGTCTTCTACAGGGAAATCAGGCCAATAAATGATAAAAAATGTTAAGGAAAAATACAGAAGAAAAAAGAATAAAAAACCAGCAAAAACGGACACAAAACAGAACAAAAAGGGGGAAAACCCCCTAGGGTCGCAGACCCCTGCGACCCTGGCCCAGGGTGCCGGCGACCATGGAGCCCGGGATCGCCAGGAGGGCCCCGAAAACTCCGTTTTTCACCGTTTCTTCGCGATTTGAAGCGTCTGACCTCTTGTATTTTTCAAAATTCATACTTTTGAGACACCAAATCCTCTGACATCCGTCAAAATCACGGGTCAATCATCAAGAGTATCGAAATCAACATTGATCGCCAACCGGTCAACCAAAAAAAAGTGTGCTTTCTACCCGACCGATCAAGAAATCGACAGGACAGATGGCACCGACCCGCTGTTGGCAACCAATACCTGAAGTTACGTGGTCATCCAATGTCGATCTACATGAAGATCTATCGTTGATCATCGCCAGAAGAATCCCAAAGGACGCAACACGGCCCGCGACTCTTCAACTGCTCGGCGACCACTTAATGCGATTAATTGACTAGCTTTATTGCAGTCATTAATCCATTTCTTTGGACGGCCCAATCAGAAGCAAGCATCCGGGAGTAACAAGTCAAGAGATTCATGACATTTAAACTATGAAACTCCTCCCATCATGGCGATTAAAGGCGATTAAATGCCCTTGATCTCCTTTGGCCAATCAGAAGCCAAGAAAAAGGAGTACAAAATAAAGGAATTAAATCCTGTAACTCCTCCCATTATGCGGCTTAATGACAAAAAAAAGCCCACAAACCCTCTTAAATGGCTACTTAAAGGCGATTAAATGCCCTTGATCTCCTTTGGCCAATCAGAAGCCAAGAAAAAGGAGTTACAAAATAAAGGAATTAAATCCTGTAACTCCTCCCATTATGCGGCTTAATGATTATAAAAGCCCACAAACCCTCCTAAATGGCTACCAAAAAGCCTATAATTAGGAAAGCACTCCAAGAAGAAAGGACAACACAGAAAACACACAACAGACTGCAGAAAATCCGAAAACTCAGACAGAAAAAGGCATCAAAAATCCAGAGAAAGAAAGAGAGAAAACTCTGCGGAAGTTCTACACCGACCACCGCTACAAGGTGACAAAAGTCCCTTGGAGGGTACCCCCCCCCCTTCCAAGGTCCTTGGCTTCTCCTTCTGCCTCCAATGGCTTAGACGTGGCTTTTCAGCCCGTCTACTTAGTTTTTTGATGGACATAGGACCTCCTTTTGGTCTTTGTCCTCTAAAAACCTAAGGTCATAGCCAAGCCAAGCGAATCAATAGCATCCTCTGTTCTCATCTGCATGGATGATGGCGAAGTCCACATATGGCTTGTGACCGTCAATCTGAACGGGTCCCCCACAATCTCCTGAGAAGTTAGATCCTCCTTTTCTTGCTTTTCATTGTAGTTTGTATTTTTCTAAAAGAGACAAAAAACACAACTCTTGTCTTTCATTATTGATAAGAATTGTAAATCGCCTATAAACGCCAAGATCAGCTATAAACGCCAAAATCGGCTATAAATGCCAAAAAAATCGCCTTTCACGGCAAATCAAGAAAATGTCTCTTTTCTTAAATATATGTGCAATGGAAAACTTGAAAGAAGTTGATTTCCTTTTTACTTGCGAAAGTTGATCTCCGGATCATCACTTGCAATTCCAAGTAAAATAGAAAACCTGGCACACCCACACAAAAAAATGTTGATGCCGCCTCTGCCCCCCCGGTTACGAAAAGGTCGTACCCAACGGACTCCCACGTCTGCCGACCTCGGTAGAACCGGGCAGAAGCGCGGTCCATCAGAAAGATTTGCTAAATTTTGTGATAGTCATGGTATTAATCACCGATTTTCAATTCCTAAAACACCTCGTCAAAATGGAGTGGCAGAAAGGAGAAATAGAGTTATTCAAGAAATGGCTAGGACTATGCTTAATGAGAAGCAACTTGCTCGTAACCTATGGGCGAAAGCAATTAACACTTTCTGCTATCTTATAATCAAAATTTCTCTGACAAAGAATACCAACAAAACTCCTTATGAACTTTATTTTGGAAGGAAACCAAATTTGGGGTATTTTAAAGTATTTGGGAGTAAATGTTACATTATGAGAGATAGAGAATAGTTAGAAAAATTCGAGCCTAAGTCTGATAAAGGGATGTTTTTGGGATATTTTAAAAAGAGCAAGGCTTATAGAGTCTTTAATCACAGAGCATTGACTATCATGGAATCAGTACATGTTGTCATTGATGAATTAAATCAAGTTAGAAGAGCTCTGCAGGACGATGATGAAGGTGAGATACTAAGTGAGTAGTCAACCCCCAAGAAAAATGAAGATGTTACTCCTTCTACTTCAATTATGCCATCGAGGTTAATAGGATCACAACTTGGATAATATCATTGGAGACATCAGGAGTGGGGTCATGATAAGAAGACAAGTTCAAAATCTGTGTGCTCATTGTTTGTTTGTTTCACACATTGAGTCTAAATTTTTTTCTGAGGCTGAAACTAAAACTGAATGGATTGAGGCCATGCAGGAAGAGTTGAATCAATTTAAGAATAATGATGTTTGAGATCTTGTTCCACTACTTGAAGGAAAAATCCGATTGGTACAAAATGGGTTTTTAAGAACAAATTGGTTGAATCGGAAAATGTAGTAAGGAACAAAGCAAGACTTGTAGCCAAATGATATGCTCAAGTAGAAGGAATTGATTTTGAAGAAACCTTTGCTCTAGTGGCCCATTTGGAGTCCATACGTATATTATTGGGATATGCTAGTAGTATGGGAATCAAACTGTTTCAAATGGATGTTAAAAGTGCATTCTTGAATTGTGAGATCGAGGAAGATGTGTATGTAACACAACCAGAAGGCTTTGAAGATCCTCATCATCCAGAGTACATTTTCAAACTAAAGAAAACACTTTATGGTTTAAAACAAGCACCCAGGCCTGGTATGAGAAGCTTACAAGTCACTTAATTGAAAATGACTTTTGTTGTGGCAAAGTGGATAAGGCTCTTTTTTATCAAGAAGGTTGATCAAGACATTCTCGTTGCCCAGATTTACGTTGATGATATAGTATTTGGATCCACTTCAGAAAAACTTGCTCAAGGATTTTTAGAGTTGATGAGCTCCACATTTGAGATGAGTCTGGTCGGTCCACTGCAATTTTTTTCTTGGACTTCCGGTTAATCAGACTGAGAAGGGAATTCTCCTTAGCTAGTCCGAATTTGCTCTAGAAATTGTTAAGAAGTTTGGTTTAGGAGACTCTAAGTCTAGTTGCGACCCCATGGGATCTACAACAAAACTTTTTAGTGACCCTTAAGGTAAAAAGGTAGATCAAAAACTCTACATAAGCATGATAGGAAGCCTCCTTTATCTTACAGCCAGTAGACCAGACCTCTCCTTTAGTGTTGGGATGTGTTCTAGGTACCAGTCTGACCCTTGTGAGTCTCATCTTAAAGTTGTCAAGTGTATCATAAAATATATTAATGGGACTTCTCATTATGGTATCTGGTATCCTCGTGATTCAACATTTCAATTGATTAGATATAGTGATGCAGACTGGGTAGGATCCATAGATGATAGGAAGAGCACTAGTGCCTACTGTTATTTCATAGGAAACTGTTTAGTAGCCTGGCATAACAAAAAGCAGAATTATGTATCCTTGTCTACTTCAGAAGTTGAATACATTGCTACAGGTAGTTGCTATGCCCAACTGTTGTGGATCAAACAAACTCTTTTAGATTATAATGTTCCACAGCAATGTATGTGTCACGACCCCAAACTGGGACCCGAGGCCCCGAGCCGCGGCGTGTTGTAAATTTTTTTTTTTTTGTTTCCCACAGGTTCCCATAGTGAGGATTCCACATGAATCGGCTCATGATCACACATAAGGATTGAGTTGCGAAAGCGTGTAGCAAACACACAAGTAAATCACACATGAGATAGAGTATATAAAGACTCATGTCAGAGAGAGAAACATAACTAGCATACCCATAAGTTCAAGTTGAAGTTGTACGACACACCAAAACATAAAGTTAAGTTTTACATTCCTAAAAGATAACCAACAAAGGCTAATAACAAGGTTCCCAAAAGATAGATGGATAATTCCCAAGGTGTTTCACATCTCAAGTCCCAACCCGATGTCTAGATGACATCGTTGGGTTACCACTCTCGCTCGACAGGCGGCCCCACAGCTGCCTCCTCGTGCTCCTCCTCAGGGGCAACGAAGCCTGGATCTGAGCACCAAAAGGGTTAGACACGACGGTCTGTCAGGCAATCGAATAAAGTACAATCATGCTATAAACTCAAATAGTTTTGAAATTAATAAAACAACATGTACGATAGAGAGAAGCTGAATAAAACAAGGTAAATCAAAGAAAATAGCATTTTATAAGAACAGATGTTAAATCAAGATGACCATTCGAAAACAACACCTTAGCAACAACACGAAGATTTATTCTCCGTCACCGAAGTGACGAGAGCACTCACGATAATAATTCTTCGTCACATGAAGTGAAGGGAGATACGATCATATAATTATAGTAACCCAGTATAGCTGGGCATCACACACGAGTCCCGCCGCAGAACAGGGCTAAATAAACACGCACAATATTCCAAGTTGCAGGTTGGCACAAAGTATTTAAGGACCTAAGGTGGTTGATCAAACTGACAAGGTCGTCCAAGCTGAGTGGTGCCGACAGAAAAATACACACAAATTTTCAAAAAAGCATACTTGATACATTTAAATTCGGGAACTACTCACACTATATCATGGATATACACACTTGCTCATGAAAATTCACGCAATAGTAGTCCCGACACGAGGTGTATGAAAAAATGATTCACGCAATGATTCCCAAACAAACATGGTTTTAATCAAAACCTTGGAAATATTCTTTTCAAGATGATACAAATCGCAAAACGAGGTTTTGGTTTAGAAATCACAAATCCATGTCACACTTCCTCATCAAATACCTTGAGACCGTAACCGTCAAATTAGTATACACCTTGAGATCCCATGTCGTTCATTCGTTTATATGGTGCCCATTTTTCAGCGACATTTAAGATATCAAGATGTACGCATCAACCAGGAAGGGTCCAAAGGTGATTGGGATAGAAAAACCAACCTTTCTCTACATTTCTCCAAAATCAGGGGGAAATTCAGTCACCTGTCGGTTAGCCTACGAGGGGTCCGACGGTTAGTCGCTGGCTTACCATGGTTCGCCTGACAGGATGCAGCATACTGGAATTGTAACCAAACCTGGGTCGGTTAGCCACTAGTCACTGGTCGGCTAGTTGACGGGTGACCGCTAGCTGACCGCCCCTTCAGAAATAGGGAAAAGCTGCTCTCTGGAATTATGACCAACCTATGGTCGGTCACTGGTCGGCTAGCCGACTGGTGACCGCCAACTGCCGTCCACCTATGGGTAGCATAGTTCTGAACCTGTTTTAGGTCCTTCTCTTCTCTAAACATTCCTCCTTTCAATACAAACTTTCCCTGCAATAAACTGAGCCTACAAGATCCTCCTTTTCATCAATCAACCATTCAAAACAATCACTCCAAAACTTGCCAACCAAACCTCCTCCATTCCAAGTTCCACTTCTAACAATCCTTGTATAAAATTCCAATTTGAATGAAACAAGTTCAAAATAGAATTCCATGAATAAATCAGAACATTCAAGCATTTTAAACAATGGTTTAGTGAATTAAACTTCAAAGTAAAACAAGCTTTAAACATAGTGAAGATCAAAACAAGAAATCAAGCTAAAAATCAATAAATCTCTGCATGCACATTCATATTTCATTCAATCACTTGCCTTGGCTCAAAATGCACTCAAAGAAGGTCTCCCAACACACCTCTCATAGCTGAACTCCAATCTACAAGAAGCCCCATGAAAAGAGCTCAAAATCAAAGGAATTTTGAAAAAGAAAGGGTTCCTTCGTAGGAAGCCTTGCATGCATAAAGGTTGAGCTCTAATGGACTCAACAAACCAATGGTTTGAAGATGGAAGCCATTGCTTACCTCTAGAACCTCTAACAATGGAGATAAATCTCAAAGAGAAGATGATCCCAGCTGAGATTCTTTGAAAATGGTAACAATAGAAAGCTTGAGAGATTAGAAGGAGTTTGGTGGACTCAAATCTCCATTTTTGTCAAGAGAAGCTCAACATGCAAAGGAGAGAAGTAGTGAAGAAGGGCTGGTTTTCTCTTGGTTCTTAGCTGGACTGAAAATATGCAAGTGAGGAAGTCAGGGAGAAGGTACACATGAGTAGTATTTGAGTTGGGTAGGGATTGGGCCCCACCAGGCCAATCTAATTCAAGGGCTTAAAACGCCATTATGCGGGTCCTTGATGAGATCAACGAAAGAGAGTAAAATGATCGTTGAAATATCTAGTTTTCAAAAATATATTTTTCACATGATTTTGAAAACATCAAAAATTCATGCACAAATTTCGAGGTGAAAAGTCTGTTTTGCCCTTTTGCTGAAAAACACGATTTCTGAGTTTCGAACATGGATGGAGAGAAAAAAAAAGTTGTAAGTGCTATTTTCACAAATCGAAAGAATTAAAAATCAGAACTTTCCATAATCAAGAATAAATTCTTCCCACACGCACACGGGTCACACAGGCCTCCCCCGACCCACGTCAAGCTAACGGCTCTCAAAATTTTCCAAAGCTATGAAAAATCTCTTGAGCTCACAATCGAAGCTAAATGCCATCTAATTCCAGTTAAAAGCTAATATCGGCTTAAACGACGCAAATCAAAGCAAACCTGGGTCAGGATCTGACCGTATGCCTATCATTTGTGATCATTCTAGTGCCATTAGCATCTCTAAGAATCCTGTCCAGCACTCTCCCAAAAAACACATTGACATTCGTTATCATTTTCTGCGAGATCATGCCGATCAAGGCAACATTGAGTTAATTTTTGTCCCCATCGATGCTCAACTGGCAGGTTTCTTTACTAAACCCCTTGGAAATGAACGGTTTATCAACTTAAGGCATCGATTGGGCATTGGCCCATGCCCTGATTACTAACTTCTTGTTGTTCAATCACATGTTCCTTCACTTCGTTTTTATCATTTTATTATAAACAGGTGCTACTAACAAGGTTTTGTGTTTCATTATTCATGGGCATGCTCCTTTGTAATTAGATGTCAAGAGAAATAGAGAAGTGGCAAGTCATTCCTGGCCTTTGGTTGATGGGAAAAGATTCAAGGATTGTCTAACTTACGGGGTGGGGGGGGGGGGGGGGGGGAGGGGGGGCAAAGCTTTATTGGTACATTTGTCAAGACATGCTTATGTTGAGGGTAAGAATCAAAGCCTTTGAATGTTTGAGTCAATGCTCTCGCAAGCAAAATCCAAATCTCCCTAAAGATCCAAATGCTCCCTAATATCCAAGGAAAAAGGTGTCCAAGTATCTTTGAAGAAAGAGAGAGTGTTCAAGGTTCAAAAGTTGCCATGAAATTGCAAAGGGGGAGATTGTTAGGGTTTTCATTTGTTGCAATTTGATTGGATGCATTCACTTTCACGTTAGCTTGATCTCTCATACACTCATATTTTTAAATCTTGGTATCTTCATGCATTTTTATTAAAGTTTTCATGATTGATGAGATTTGAGTTTCATACATTATTTGATCCTTCAATTTACTTTCAAATGAATTTATTAAATGAATTCTCGAAAGTCATGCATACTCATGTTTTCATTCACATTTTAAAACTTTTTTTTAAACTTGTTTATCTCCAGTCAAGTCAAGTTCTCCATGACCAATCTTCCCTATTTAGAAAATCAATTAAAAAACATTTCTGTCAACCGAAATTGTAATTTCGGTCAACCAAATTTTCACAGTTTGTAATGTTCAAATTTTTTTACTATTAAAATTCAATCAATCGAACAGAGAGCCGTTAGAACACTTTTTTGCTATAAATTGAGCTCTTCTTTGGGATTTGTGCCAACCCTTTTGGGTCTTTTGAGGGCCAAGGAAGGTGGAAGAGTTAGTCTAGGCTAGAGGAAGGCTAAGAGGGCAAATCTATGGATCTCAAGTTTCAACCTTTGATTCTTTAAATGACTTTGCTCCCTTTGTCTTAAAATTAATTCATGCTAGTCTTTAAGACTTTGTTTTCATTTATGGCATGATTTAGTGTTCACTTAACATGTTCAAATGCTATTTGCTTAATATGATTTGATTTTAAACTTGGTTAGCGATTAGACTTCAACATTTAAATAGATCTACACATGTTATCAACTTAATGTTTTGAACAAACATGCTAGAGTTAGACTGAGTTTTCTAAAATTAGTTTGTTCATCATTTGAAAACATGTGTACATCATTTAAATCACTTTATCTCTCATTTTTGGTTTTCACCTTTGCATGATTTACGAGCATTCAATTTAAAAAAGAGATAAAGGCTTCCAAGCATATGCATCTTTTATAGATCTTTGCATTCATCATGCATATGTCTTAAATTGAGTTTTCCCTTTTATATTATCCAATGTAACGAGGCATCAATATGTACTTAATTGCATCTCTTCTTGTGCGTCATTAGGCATAAAAATTGAGATAAAAATATCTTGTTGTAAAGGTTGTTGCTAAGCCTTAGACAAGCATAAGTGGTTGTAAAGGATAATGCTAAGCCTTTGAAACGCATATGTGGTTGTAAAGGATAATGCTAAGCCTTTGGAAAGCATATATAGTTGTAAGGTTAGAGGTGAGCCTAAACCTCAAGTTGAAATAGTGGAAAAATCCGGTAAGAAAACCGGGAGTGGATATAGGCATGATTGGCCGAACCACTATAAATTTGGTTATTGTGGTGGTTGATCTTTTACTTTGTGGATGTTGCACATATGCTCAGTTTAATGTTTCGTGCCAATGTTGAATGATTACATAGTTTCTTTACTTATTCATGTATGACTTAAAAACTTCACTTGTAGTCAAGTTAATTAAATTCCAAAACATAATTGGTGTTAGAAAATTAAAATCGGTCTAGGTCTTTGAGCTCACTCTTTTCACCCCTCCTCTAGGGTTTGGATCTTCGACTTTCACTAGCCTTCACGTTCATAAGTGAAACTTATTCATGTATGACTTAAAAACTTCACTTGTAGTCAAGTTAATTAAATTCCAAAACATAATTGGTGTTAGAAAATTAAAATTGGTCTAGGTCTTTGAGCTCACTCTTTTCACCCCTCCTTTAGGGTTTGGATCTTCGACTTTCACTAGCCTTCACGTTCATAAGTAGACTGAGGACAAAAGCCTTGCCTGCCCGAGCAGGAACTACGGAATTTGCTAGATAAATTGAATGCTCACTTGAGCAAACCATCTGCTCTCTCGAGCGAACATGGCGGTGTTCATGCGCGAATCAAACTTCCAATTTCGAAGTTTGAGGCAATTTGCTATTCTTAGTCACATCTGAATTCCTATATCTTCGCACAACTTTTGGCCTATAAATACATAATTCTAGCAACCCAAAAAATACTTCTCTCCGACTCTAAACCCTAGTGACCACTTGAGAGATCCATCATCTTCTCCAGAGCCATTATTCTACAGTGCCGAAGATCAAAGCTTTGGAGTTTTGTCCATCTACTCTCTTGTAGTAGATCCATCCTGAAAATGGGTTCAAGGTGTTGGTTCAAAGCACAGTGAAGGTGCACACGAGGCGTTGGAAAATCAAGCAGTCCTTAGATTGAGTTGCAATTGGGAATGGTACTATGAGTTTTGTAACTTTCAATTATTATAGTGCTTGGTTGTCTGTTGGCTTAGAAGGTAAGGCCCGTGATTTTTTTCTGAGCAGGGTTTTCCATGTATAAATCATGCGTCTAATTGATTGCTTTTTAATTAGAGTTAGGTTAATTGGCTAGCTTAATAATTGGAATTAGAATCAAATAAAGATACTGATTAAAGGGACCATAGCCTGTGTTAAGGCTTAACTCAACAACTTTCACGTGATATAATAGCAGGTTATACTAATTCATTGTATGATCTTAAAATAAGTATTTTCTAATGGAATTCAATAGAGAAGGAACATCTACCACGAAGCCCCCACTTCTAGACGGATCCAATTATGCTTATTGAAAAGTAAAGATGATTGCATTCCTTAGGGCAAATGATGATCGGCTTTGGGACATAGTTGTGGAGGGGTCTTTTGACCTCATTGTTGTTGTAGATGGGTAGACCGTATTGAAACCCAAAGCCCAATGGACTGGGGCTGAGAAAACAAAGTCTAACTACAATGACAAGGCCATTAATGCCATCTACAACGGGATTGCCCTAGTAGAATTTTATAGGAATTATGCGTGTCCTAATGCCAAGGCGGCATGGGATTTGTATTGGACTGTCAATGATGGAACCGATACCGTCAAGCAAATAAAACTCCAAAATTTGACTATGGCCTTTGAGACAATACAGATGAAAGAGTCTGAGACTTTTGATGAGTTTAATTCTAGTATGAGTAAAATTCTGAACTCAAGTTTCAATTTGGGAGAATCCATTCCTTAGCCCAAAATTGTTAAGAAGATACTAAGGTCTCTCCCAGAAAGATTCCATCCAAAGGTGATAGCCATTAGAGAGTATCAAGATCTTAATTCCCTCAATGTGGAAGAATTGGTTGGAAATTTACAGACATATGAAGCCAACCATTGTCAGACTAAGAATGATAAGGAGATTTCACTCGAGTCTTTGAAATCTACGGAGAATGATTTTGAATCAGATTGTGAATCAGATGACGCTGAGTTTGAAATATACTTTGTTAAAACATTCAGAAAGATGAGGAAGAATAAAAAGGCTAAGAAGGATTCATAGAACAACAACGCACCCAACAAAATTAAATTTGTGCTTAAGTCTGATACAATTCAAACTAAAGGTCGTCTAAGCCAATTCAGTGCTTTGAGTGCCAAGGTTATGGTCACTCTGCTACAAAGTGTGCCAACAGAAAAGAAAATAGCAAAGGTAAGGTTCTTAATGTTTCTTGGGATGGGGTTTCAAATGAGAAAAATAGTGAGTCTAAGTCACCTTCTAATGACTCTGGAAAACTTGTTGCTTTCATGGCCGTGCCGTGTCTAATGCTTCTTCTATGTAGGATTCGTCTGACTAAGAATCCAAGTTAGACGAAGACATAGATCATGATGATTTTTCTGATCTGGAACAAGCCATCGAAGAAGATTACAGAAGATTGCTGCAAGAGTCAGTGAGAAGGTCCAAAATCATTGAAAAAAGAGCCTTAAAGCTGAAGGCTATGGAATCAAAGAGTGCCTCTCTGCAAGCTACCTTGGAAGATTCAAGATGTAAGGTAAAACAGTTAGATGAACAACGTGTGACTTTATCTAACAATCTGATTACTAAAGGGAATGGAACGAGTTGTTAAAGGAACAAGCGCTAAAAGCTAGAACTAAATCGGACAGTTTGCGAAAAGAGTAGAGCATGTGTAAATCTAAAAAAGATGCCTTGGATGGAAAATTAAAAGATGGGTTTCACAAAACTTGATTCCGCCACAGCATTAATCAAGTGGATGAATACTGGGTCTAAAAAGCTTGATGAGATCCTCGAAAGCCGAAAGACAGACAAGTTAAGAATTGGACTCAGCTACACTTATGGAGTTTCGTCCTCAAAACATAAAGGTAAATTTGTATTTGTTCAAGGACCCACTGTGTACCCCATGACATCCATTATTCATAATGTTCCTCCCAGAAAAAGTTTGAATGCATATCATAGGAATGTGCCAAAGCCCATATTCACACCCACCTGTCAATTTTGTGGGGTCAAAGGCATGTCAGACCATGCTGTAATAACATGAGAAATAATATGAAGAATCAGCATAGGAAGAAACCTAATTCTCTTCAATAGGTCAAGACAAAGTTTGTCTAGGTTCGTAAGTTTGACATGTGCTGTAATGTGGTCCACACTGCACTGACAAAGTCAATTGAGGCTAGTAAGTTTTAATCCCCCTGTAAGACCCTAGGCATTGGCTACACCAATAATCCTCAATTCGCGTTCTAACTTGCACATGCATACTTTTTCGGGCTGATTTTATGATCATCTGACATTTGATTTAATTTTACTTGTTTAGTTGAGGAATTGAATTTCTTTACTCTCAGATTAAGGGTTTTGAAAATGTCCACAAGTACACGATGACTCACTTAGACACTCACTTAGGGTTAATATGACATTAGGATTGACAAGATTCACGGTCTTAGTGATTTTGCATTCGCTCGGAGCATTGATATGGGTTTGTTCCCTTGATTTTAACTTTTCTTATAGCATTTGAACTTGAGCATATTCATATCTCATTGTTGATCAGATCGAATGTTTTTGAATTGTGTGAATTTTGCTTTGTACCTGATGAATGTTGAATTTTGGCTGATCTGAGACTTCTTTGTGTTCTTCATTTGAGATTATCCCCTACACACAATTTACACACATATCAAATTCTTGGAAATTGTGTTACCTCATGCATTGCAAATTATCTTGTTTGATCATCGAGGATTTTTTACTATTGGCCTGATTGAGTTCTCGCATTTGTGCATTTTTCATCGAGGATAAAGATTGTCTGATTAATGGGGAGTATAAACTTCGTCAATTTTGAAAAAAAAAAGGGGGAGAAGCAAGAGTAGGATGAGTAGAATAACATGAGTAGTCTGGTTGCTGATTAAATCTCTGAATTTCAATTTCATGATTTCATGCTTTATCTGTTGTCAAGTTTTTGTGAACAAGATTTGCATGGGTTGCAAGATGATGCTGAACTGAAGGAAGGATTCTTGAAATATTTTTTTGGAAAGATTGAAGATGTCTTGGTCTATGTCAGGTTCATTTCTGGGTAGAATTTTCCTTGTATTTGGGTGTTTAGTCTATGAATTGCAAAAGGGGGAGATTGTAAGGAATATATGAGTGTTGGCTAATTCTTTGGGTAATGGACAAAATCGGAAATTTAATTTATAATGTATTTCATAGATGGATTGACCTTCATGCACAGAGGCAAACTAAGACAAATGCCTTGCCCACTTGAATGAGCATATTCCCGCTCGAGCGAGCCCTGCTGAGTTCACCAGATAGATTGAATGCTTGCTCAAGCGAACCATCTGCTCGCTCGAGGGAACATGGCGGTGTTCATATGCGAATCAAGTTTCCAGTTTCTGAGTTATAGGAAATTTTCTAATCTTAGTCTCATCCGAATTGCTATATTTTGACACTACTTTTGGCTTATAAATACATGCTTCTAGCAACCCAAAATATACATATCTCCAACTCTAGACCATAGAGACCACTTAGCGATCCATCATATTCTCAAGAGCCATTATTCTGCAGCACTGAAGATCAAAGCTTTGGAGTTCTGTCCGTCTATTCTCTCGCAGTAGATCTGTCTTGAAGACGCGTTCAAGGTGTTGGTTTCAAACACGATGAAGGTTCACGACGACGTGTTGGCAAATCAAGCAGTAATTAGGTTGATTTTCAACTGGGAAGGGTACTGTGTTTTGTAACTTTCAATTAGTATCGTGGTTGGTTGTTTGTTGGCCTAGACGGTAAGGCCCGTGGTCTTTTCCCGAGCAGTGTTTTCCACGTATTAATCTTGTATCTCCTTCTCTTTGTGATTGATTGCTTTCTAATTGGAGTTAGGTTAATTGGCTAGTTTAATAATCAAAATTGGAATCAAATAGCGGTACTGAAGAAAGGGACCTTAGCCTGTGTTCAGGCTTAAAGCAGTGACTTTCAATTATTATATTGTTTTTTAAAATAAATTATCATATATTTTTAAGTGATCAATCTAATGGTAAAACCAACTCTTAATATAATAAAATTTGTTGAAGAGAACTTTTAATTTTGGACGGGGAAGATTTACCTCAGGAATTTATTGTGAGTTTGGTCCTCTGAGAGGAAGAGGAGCCAATTTCAAATTCCAGCCCCAGTTTTGGACCAGGTCAATATATTGCAAAACACCAATCCCTATATTTTTGCTCGGTTGGCCCATTGGCTAGGACATAGGAAGTATAGGACTCCCACCAACGCGTCCATCCCTGTTACATATCTCTGGTTTCAACAATTTCTTGTCACATGTATTTCTGCAAATCATGTATAGTGCAGGGTACAACCCATCTATTAAAAAAAGTTCTCCCTCCTATCACACCATTTCAGGTCACTATTTGGGTGTTCAAATTGATAACCAATTCAAATGGTATTTAATATATATGATTTTTATTCAAAACTCGCCTCTTTTATGTTTTTGTTTCTTTGGTTTGTTAGTTCACTTCACCAGTGAAATAGGGCGAATGGTCATTTCAAGAGATAACAAAATAAGGATAAATTTGCGAATGGTCCCTGAAATGTATCCTTTAAAGGCTCTAGTCCACAGAAGTTTCGGTTAAGGCTTGTAGTCCACACAGCTGGACATATTTCAGCCAGGTTCCTAGATACGCCACATCACACATTTCATGACTGATTTGTCCCTGTAACTACCCCAATACGTCACACATAACTGTCTAAACATGTCACGCAAATTAAGCCCTTAATGTAAGGGCCTTAACATGATATTTCATGACCGATTGGCCCCTCTAACGGATTTTATTTCCTAGTTTTTAATGAAGCTTCAAAATTCAAATGGGAGGGAATACATCAAGTTTCGAGATTCAAATGGGAGGGAATAATGCTACTACGTCTTCTGTTACACACTCATGGAGATTTGCCCATGGCTTTCTCCTTGATGAATGTCTAGTAAATGGTTTTTATCTAAAGTTTTTTTACTAGAAGGACCGAGCCACATGCGTATTACAATTATTCAGGTAATTCTCCAAAAGAGGGGGAGAAACTGCATTTGTTGTGTTTTGAACCACTCAAAGGAATTTTACGCATCATCTTGTGAGATCATGGCCATGTTATCCTTCCTCTCTTTTTTTTTTCTCATAATTTGTTTCCCTTGATTCCATAGATTCATGGTTTAATAATGCCAAATATAATGAGAAAACTAACTGCATTTAATGGAAATGTATCAGGGGTATGCTAACTACGCAAATGTTAATTGGGATGAGCTTGGATTTGGTCTTATGCCAGCTTATTACATGTGTATTATGAAATGTTCCCAAGTGATAAGTTCTCACGAGAAGAACTCAATCGTATTACAAATGGGAGGGAATTTCTTCTTGTGAGATTTTAGTTGGGGTCTTGAGTTTTTTGTTTTTATTTTTAGTGTGACTAGATTTGAAGGAAGGGTGGAGAGTCGTGTTTTTTAGGGGTGTACACCGGGTTTCCAAACCCGGCCCGACCCGGTAACCCGACCCGACCCGGATGTATTCGGGCGGGTGTAACATGGTCTTATACCGAGTCGGGTCAAACCCGACCCGGAACATACTAATCCGGACCGGGTGCCGGGTTAAAGATTTTTAGTTAATCGGGTTATCAGGTGACCCGATAACCCGGTTATAAAAAAAATATTAAAAAAATAACTTTTATATACTAATTAGCTGATTTAGAAATAAACTTTGAAATAAAGTTTTGTGGAAAGTTTTGTGGTTAAACTTGGATTTAGATGAGAAATCTTCATTTCACAGAAGTTGTTATTTTATCTCCATGCATTTTATCAAAAAAAGATTCAGATTGAAAAAAAAAATTTAAAATTTGTAACCGGGTTACCCGGTAACCCGACCCGGTAACCCGGTAAACCCGGTAACCCGAACCCGACAAACCCAGCTATAGCTAACCGGGCATTCGGTCGGGTTCCCGGTGTGCATAAACTAATCGGGTCGGGTCAAACCCGGCCCGATAACCCGGAACCCGACCCGATGTACACCCCTAGTGTTTTTTTATGAGACTGTGGATTTTATCCATCCTTTTCTGTATTTATCTTCGAGTGAATTTATCTGAGTTTGGAATGAATTTATCTGAGTTTGGTAAAAATTTATCTGATTTATGGACAAATTTATCTGAGTTTTTTGACAAATTTATTTGAGTTCTAGAACAAATTTATCTGACTTCTGAAATAATTTAATTGGATACAAGGCACAGATGCTTCCAATCAAGGCCGTTCATCTCGTGTGCCCCACTATGAATAGGGCATTTCGGTGGACATTGGCTTTGATTGGGCAATGTTAGCCACCTGATTGATGGTCGATGAATGGACAGTAGATCTTTATATTTGGTACTGTCAGTTTTGGGTGGGATGTTTTTCACCAATTTGTCAGTCAAGAAGGTCTGGTTAATTGGATTTGTTGATAAATGCCCATCCATGGTAGGATCTGCCCGATGAATTGTCTCCTTCCCTAATTCACTTTCCTCCTTCCGCCGGATGTTCAAAATCCCTAATTTCTCATTTCGTTCCTCTTCTTTGGCAAGTTACCGCGATTTTAGGCTTACAGTTTTTTAATAAAGAGATAAGATATTATGAGGGCATTATTATCCTTTCAAATATATGAAACGGTGGAAGGGACCTTTGCCTCTACAAAAATATTAATTATTGACCGTTTGCAAAAAAAAAAAACAATATTGAGGGACCTCGGGCCAAATACCCCTAACATAAAAGGGGTTAAATCAGAAAGTACCGTATAAAAAAAAACTACTACTTTTTACTAGAAGAAAGGTCAAAAAGTTATTTTTAAAAGTCAAAAACTTACTTTTATATGCCAATACATGATAAAAAATCATCTTATCTTTTTAAAAAAGTCAAAAAATCACATTATCATTTCACTAAATAACAAAAAAATCTTTTTTTATCTTTTAATTTGAAATTTCAGTTCACTTCATTTTATTAGTAAAGTTACCAAAATGGCGCAGGAATCGAAATTGAAAGTAATGAATATGAGTCATTGACAATTTGACATATAGGAAACTTGAAAATAACAAGTCAAATAATGGAATAAGAGTCATTGACGCAGAGGAAAGTTGAAAATAAGCAGGTCCTCTTGTCTCCTTGCGTGTTTGGCACTTAACTAGTTAAAGTGAAGTGAAGTGAATTTAGACAAAAAATGACAAGGGGTCACATCAAAAGTACACAATTTCAATACTCCCTCCCAATTTTTCAAAAAAAAAATCAAAAAAGCAACCTCCTTTCTCCACTAAAAGACAAAAAAACTTCATTTTTTTTTTACAAAAAGTCAAAAAGATTCCATACCAAACAACTAAAAATAAAACACAATCATAACACCTTATATTTTATTCTCTCTTGATTTGATGCTTCACCTCACCATACTTCAATTCACCACACATCCAAACAGGCCCCACGAGGAGAAAGCAGAAAAGATTCTACTCACATCATTGAATGCGAGTGTTTTCTCATGCATTACTAAGGAGTCCACACACACCTATGCTTGAAATCACAAATAAATCTTTGATACTTCTCGGTGAGTTCACACTTGTAAAATTTAGATCGTTCAGATAAGTGCCCCCTTCGCTGTAGGTCGTGGCTAGCTAACTATTCTTCACTTCAATGATTGGGATTATCAGTAGATATACTGGCTAAAGGAAAAAAGTTGCATTAAATAGGTGACAGTCGGCATAAAATTTTTGCCAAAACTCAAACATGAGTTCTAACTGAATATTCATGTATCAGACCCAATAGAGTAGGAACAAGCTTCAATGTTTGTGTTAATATTTTTTTTAAGTAATGATTGTGAAACCTGAAAGAATTGCGGTATTGGAACAGAACTCGCTTAAAAACTTTATACATTCCCATGTGAGATAGATCATGTGGACTCACTACCAATGCTCACAGGTCTTATGGATAACCAAGGGTTCTCATCTCACTTATATAGAGTAATCCTACTAGTCACAGCTACTACGGACTCTAACCTCCTGGAATCCCGCATCTCATGACTAGCATGGGAATTCTGTAAAATCGGAAGTCTGATCCTGATTCAAACTCTACAGCCAAGTGTTTGATATTTATTTATTCTATCAGATCAAAACTTATTCGAAGTTCATCTCGGCACATGGCTGGGCTCAATCTAGCGTAGCCCATGGCAGTCGGGCACACAATTTTTTAACAAACTCAACTCTTATTAGACGAGAATTCAAATAAATCAGATATAAGAGATCTCACATGCATGCTATCAATTTATCATATCCTCCAGACTCCATGTCATTTTGCTAGTTCCTACCTTGGTTTTGTCTTGTTTTATAATGAATCTATTGTGGGTATAGGTGCTGCTAAAGATCCAGAATGCTATAAGTCAACGAGCAGTAACGGGTTGCAATTTACTCTGTGTGCCATCAAATAGATCTAGAGATATTTCTCTATGTGCATATTCTTCGGATGCTCTTGATTTAACTACTGCGATTAATGGACCCGAAGTTTGGTCAGTGCGCAACCATATTTTGGACATTAAAGAACTTGCATCGCTTGCTTTACTTAATTTTGGTTACATCACTAGATGTATTAGTGGTGCTGCACATTTGAAGGCGAATTGTAGTGGCGTTATTCAATGGTTTAATTTTGTCCCGAGATGGCTTTTCAGGCTGCTTTGTTGATGATGATGTAGTCTGTTGTTGGGTTCGGCTACTCTGTAATCTGTTGTGTTTTAGAATATTATTATTGTTTTTAGGGGCGGACTCACATTGTAATTACTTGGGGTGGTGAATCATGTTGTGGCATAATCTCTAATTTTAGGCGTCTAATTTAAATATGCATTTATAGGATTCTTGCGCTTAGAAAGTTTCCAGAATGCTCAGTCAACGAGCAGTTTCGGGTGCGATTATCACAAAAGCAAAGACCTTGAGGATGTAACGACGAGTTGCGGTGAGGTCTAAATAATGATAGATTGCTAAGAATATTTATAATGCTCATTTCCAGGGCACACCTATATTTTGTTACGATATGATTTGAATAAAAAACTAATTTCTTGAGGAATTGGTTGATGTAGTTAAACGTATTTATAGGAATTGAGTGCTTTTTATACTTAATTTGTTAAAAAGTTAAAAATAAAAAATCATGTCTTTTAAACCATGTAATGAGTGCAGATTATTCATTGTAGGCATTGATGATTGGTAGTTCAAGATGACTTTGACTTTGTCAATTCAACATCCTCTGCTCCACTCAAGCAAAATTCCCGGCTTCCGCCGCACACTATGCTGTTTGCATTTTGTTTGTTTCTTTATTGGGGCGTTTGGTCGGAGCTCCCTCAATATTGGTTAATTTTTATTGCAAACGGTCTACGAATTAATTTCGTAGAGGCAAAGGTCCCTTCCACCGTTTCATATGCTTAAAGGGACAATAATACCCTCGTATTCTCTTATCTTTTTATTAAAAAATGCTAAGCTTAAAACCACGGTAACTTGCCAAATAAAGAACGAACGCGAGAAATTAGGGATTTTGAACATCGGGTGCAAGGAGGAAAAGTGAATTCGGGGAAGGAGACAGTTCATCAGGTGGATCCCACCATGGATGGACATCGATCAACAAATTCAATTAACCAGGCATTCGTGACTGTCGAATTGGTGAAAAACATCCCACCTAAAACTGTGGCTAACATTGCCCAATCAAAGCCAATGTCCCCCAAAATTATCTATTCATAATGGGGCACACCAGATGAACGACCTTGATTGGAAGCATCTGTGCCTCGTATCCAATTAAATTATTCCAGAACTCAGATAAATTGATTTCAGAACTCAGATAAATTTATTCCAAAACTCAAATAAATCTATCCAGAACTCAGAAAAATTTGTGCAATTTCCAAAACTCAGATAAATCTATCCAGAACTCAGATAAATTTCTTCCAGAACTCGGAATAATTTGTGCAAAACTCAAATAAACTTATTCCAAAACTCTGATAAATTTATCCGACTTAGCAACATATGAATTTATTTTGAGTTTGTCACATAAACTCAGATAAGTTTATAGTGAATGATATAACTTGATTGTACAAAGGTCTCTTACTATTGTCATTTAAGACATTTTGTGTAACATCCCGTCCCTTAACCCATCGTTAATTTTAATTAATTGTTTGATTAGTTAGTAAGTTTGCTTAGAGTCTTAGCGAGTCGGGTTTATCGTATGGATCACGCGTACGAAGTCTCGCGCGTGTCCGAGATCATTTGGGTACAGTAAGGGGGTGGTTTGCAATTTGGGGAGTTTTCAGGGGTTTTATCAAAATTATGAGTTTTTGTGAATTTGGGTGCATCGGATAGATCGGGTCATTTCATGAACATTTGCCTTCAGTCGCGTTGCAATCCGACGTGTCTAAGAACCTCTAATTAGCAATAAGGATCAAATCCATATTTTTCCATACTTATCTTATTCTAACCACTCATTCACTCATCTCTATTATATACTACACTCACCATCCGGATAACTCATTGCTACACCTATCACCATTCCTTCACTATTCACTTCTTCTTCTTCATCACTACCTCTTCACTGCCGACACCTTCCCGGAGCTCCGTCATCGCCGGTGAAGCTTCCAATCATCTTCCCCAAGCTTCTAAGATCACTAATATCCCCTTTTCTAAGCTTTTCATCCACCAACAACTCTAAGGTAGGTTCTCAAGACTTGTAGAATTAGTGCATCCTTTTCCTTTTGGTTAGAAATGAATTAAGGAGACTCACCTCAACCTTTGGCATGCATTTGTAGGAGTGATTTGGGTTTGAGAGTTGATTTCTTCACCTTTGAGCTTAAAAGAGATTTCCCCCAAATTTCTCTTGGATTTTCATTTAGCTCTTCATCAAGGCAAGTAATTTATATATTATGTCTGATCGATATGTCTGTTTCTCCTTTGATTCGATGATTAATTGATGATTTAGATGACCTTTGCTCAATTGAAGATTTAGATTTGAAAACATGATAATAATGTGTGTTTAATTAATGAATTGGATTATGAAATTGATGATTTGATTAGATAGATGAATAGTATTAGAATGGATTGGTTTTATACTTGATTTGATCATATATCAGGTTCAGAGAAGAAAGGAATGGAATTGGACCCAATCCACTGCAATAACAGAACCTGAAATCTGTTTCTGCAGTGTATGAGGTCGACCGAAACAAGGGGCAGGTCGACCGAAGACACATGGACAGGTTCGCTGAAGCCTGACCATTTTACTGTTCACAATTTCTGCACACTAATGCAGGTCGACCCGGGCTGTACTAGGTCGACCGGGACAACTATTGAGGACCTTTTGAAGGACTCTTTTGACCTCTTTTTCTATTGGACTTGTATGGAACCTTGGCTACCTTTTTGGACTCATTTGACTATGTATGAGGAGTGTTTTGAGCAGAAGATTCCTCATGGTTATTCCGGTTGCATTGGAATCCGTTTTTATTCAATCTTGAACAGTACGGAAAAACGGGATACTCTCTCTAAATCTATGCACGAAGAATATTCATCTAAGTATCCTGAACCTTAATCCTTTCGTTGACTGAGTAGGAATGTATGATGCTTCGGGATTAACATTTGTACTTAGGATTGGAGTGTCTATCGTTTATGATTCCGAATAGTACTGTCTGGTACTGTCTACATGTGATGTACATGTTCATTAGCTTCGTTTGTTTTGTTTTGTTTGGGATCATATGATGAACTTAGATGATGAATTAGGATCCCTTTTGATGTTCTGTTTTGTTCTGAAGTTTGATGTAAGTGTTGTGACTAGACGGCTTTGATTGTAAAGCATGTTGAGAACTACTTATGGTGATATTGAATTGAAGAAGTTTGTTTTGAAGAAGTTTGATATTTTGATTTTGATTGATGATGGAAAAGTAGTTTCTCTATGATGATTGACGAATCTTGTTCACACAAGAAAGTCTAGTCCCTCACTATTGTTTGTATAGGACTCTTGTGTCAGGCATCACTTAGCTGTAAACGCCCAACACAATTTGGGGCACCATTTGTGTGAGGATTTTGGCTGGAACGTCTGCGCAGTACGATTTTTTCTTATTAGATGGATGTACACCATCATATTGAATACCCGTTTTGATGATTGATTGTTTGTTTATTTTTGTTTTTAAGGGTATCATTTTGATGATTGCTTGCCGGGGTTTTATCCCGTGCCACTCTACCACAAACTCTCATGTTGAGTATGGAGGGTTATGTGAAACTATCCGTGGTGCATTAGCTTTTGTGATCTGCCTATTTGTTAGATGTCTTATTAGTCTGTTTATGATTCGAATGCTATGCATTACTACTTCTGAATGCTATGCATTTCTATTGATTTTGTTTATCGTATTGTCCAAATCTGATTCGTCTTACATATCTATTGATGTTTTACATACATTACTTGCCGACCGTCGTGTCTGATGATATTACTCTTGGTGCATAGGTACCGAGCCTTACTATTACACAGAGGAGGAAACGATGGAGGAAGTTCAGGCAGATCAGCCTAATGACTCCGTAGAGTATAGTACGGACGGCATTGTCTAGCCGTGATGACCCCGTACACGAGTGCCTTAAAGATATATCTGTTTAGTTTTATCTTTTTGGTTCTTTTATCTTTTGTTATAATTAATACTTTTGTTAACAGTCTCAAACTTGAACTCTAGTTATAGTATTCAGTATTTGCTCAAACTATACTATTTTAAGATACCATTTGTAATTATAAGTTTCCGCTATTTGTTATATGTATTTGAGGAAATGTTTACACCTCACAGCGATCTTCGATCCAATTGGGACATGATTGGGGCTAAGTTATATTTAATTAAGTTTGAAAAATTTTTAATTAGCCCTAATCTCACGCATAACCCCGGTTTACATTTTGGGGGCGTGACATTTTGCAATACTAAACTCAGATAAATTCAAAAAAGGATGGATCAAATCCACAGTCTCATAAAATAAAATAAAATAAAAACTCTCTCAACCCTCCCTTCAAATAAAAAAAATTCAAGACCCCAACTAAAATTTCACGAGAAAAAACAAGACCCAGATCTTATAATACTACTAGAACGAAGTTATTCTCACATCCGAGCCGGTTGGGAGCATTCTCGTCATCATGAACGCTGTCGCCTCCTTCAACTAGACCAAAATAACAAGAAGCAACCAAAATCACCGCTTACGGAAATCCATGAATTCCCGTAATCCAACACAAACAGGAATTGGAAGAAGAAAGGGGAATCGGGGAATTTCGAAACATCATCTAAAACTAGGAATTTCGTTCCCTCCCTTTTGAATTTCGAAACTTGATTTATTCCCTTTCATTTGAATTTTGAAACTTCATCTAGAACTAGGAAATAAACGTTAAAGGGGCAAATCAGACATGTGATATCATGTTATGGAGCTTAAAACTAGGGATTAAATTCGTGACATAACTTCGGACGGTTACAGGGTCAAATCAGTCATGCCAATGTGTGATCTGGTGTATTTAGGGACCTCTAACTGAAATATGTCTAGCTGCGTGGACTACAGGCCTTAATTAAAACTTTTGTGGACCAAAGCTTTTAAACGACACAGTTAAGGGACCTTTCGCTAATTTTCTCTTCTTTCTTTTGTCCTTTGCCCATGGTCACATATTTCACTATATCGGTCATATTCTATCTCTTCGTTATCTGCAATTAGGGCCGGCTTTACCATGAAGCAATGAAAGCCCTTGCTTTAGGCCCCAAAAGATATGGACCCAAAAATGCAAAATATAAGGCTCCATAATATCAATTGGCATCTTTTCAAATCCCAAAACAATAACTGACGTCCTTTTTATTTTTCCCTAAAAGTAAGGCCCCAAAATAACTTTCTCTTGGGAAGATATAATTAAGATCTTCATTTCCTCTTGCTTAACCAATTCTCCCGATCACCAACCATAGAAATATTTTTCATTTTCTTGTCTTTCGGGCCCTCTCTCTGTCTCTCTCTTTATATATATTTATATATATATATATATGAGAAATATTGCATCTCTCTGTCCACTTTAAAAGGGTTTGACCAATGTTTGAAACTTTAGCTTCCGAGAGAGTTGTGACTTAATTACTAATAGCAAAACATAAGCCTCCATAATAGCAACTGCAATCTTTTCAAATTCCCCAAATAAAAGACTGACTTAATTAGTAATTCTGCATCACAAAAAGCAAGAAAAATAGATTTTAAATAAAATATTTATAATAATATAAAAAATAAAAAATGCCTCATTTAGGATTTTTGCTTCAGGCCTCAAATTATCTTGTCTGCAAGTTCTTGTCACTTGTATTTGTAGGAATCAGGCTTCCATGTTCTCATTCAAGAAAGAGGTAAAATCTGTTTTTATCCAATGGAGAAAATTTTGGGACGCCTCTGGTGCTGAGATGCTCATGTGATATAAGCTCGTTTGATCACGCTAAAAGGGGCACCACACATGATAAATTACATACATAAAGCTGGATGGGTTCTATTTTTTGTGCATTGCTTGCGGATGAACTGTAGGGCACTTTTGTGTAGCTATGACTATTCAGAATTTCTTTCCCGAAAGGTGTATATTGTCCTGGCTCATGGCCTTCTTGAAAAGCTAATCATAACCTCTACCCATGGTACAAAAGAAGGACAGCAAACAACTGCAACTATTTTTTACTTTTACATCTAATCACTTTTAGTTTTCTAACAATTATCTGAAAGTTGTTTCCATAAACAATTTGGTCTTCTACATGAAAAAAAAAAAGAAAAAGGCCCGAACCTAACCCGTGACCCGTTGACCCGTGACCCGTCTGACCCGTGACCCGTGACCCGACTCACGCATGATGCAAACGGGTCGGTTTCGGGTGGGTTTTCACCCACAAAAAACTAGTCCGGTCGGTACGGGTTTCGACCCGTGAACCCCCTTAAATATTTCTTTGTGCACAATCTTTTTTGCATTATGAGAAGATCTCATTCCAAAGCTCCATCAAAAACATTTTTCGCAAAACTATGAAAAAATTAATTTATTTTTCTACCTTTCATTGTGGAAAAGTGGCTGATCAAAAGTTAAAGTTTTTTCGCTTGTTTGTATAAAACAGTGAAAAAGGAAATCCACTTTTCTTTTTTTTTTTGCCAAAAAAAAAATCAGAAAGGGCAAGTTGGACTCCTATTTCTTTGCTGAACAAGAAAAATCTAATTCTCTGAATTCATTGGAGATTTGTTCTGCAGCAAGCAAATATAGTGCGTTACGAAAATGGGCACTCCGTTTCCAAGGAAACTGCGGTACACAAACATGCCCTTGCTCCGCAGAAAAGCATTTTCACCCTCTATGATTTTTTCGTGGAATGGTGGTGGCACAAATGTGCCTTTAATGATTGTTTGCATGACACAGGGAGGAGAGAATACGAGTTCTCTTTCGCATAAATGCCTTTTGAAGAAAAGTAAGCCGGATTTATATTTCTTATTTTGCGTAGAAAAGATCCCACAAAAATAAAAGATTTTAATGAAAAGTCTATTTAACCGCGTAGACAAACGTTCACTAAAAAAGTCATCTTGAAAAGTCGTTTGTGGTGTAGTCAGAATGGGAAGCACAAAGGGCGAGTGGCGGTGATTAGGAGCTCATCAAGGGGTTTTCAAAGAAGCAAAATCATGAGTATTGCTCCAAGTCAAAAGTGCGTGATAGACAATTTGTCTATTAGCTTGTCGAAGAATTGATACATGTAGAAAAATTGAGAAATGCTTCTGGTTTCATAGATGACCTGCAGAACATTTGTTTTGAGAGAAAAACGAAAGGTCAAGGATAGGATCCATTAATGAATCAAGCAAAGAAGTTATTTAGACTGAGGAAACGCTTCTGGATTCATAGTTGACCATTTTTCTCTTTGGTTGTGACATTAAATACAGCCAGGCCAATGGAATGGCTGATATTCTACTTGCAAAAATGCTCCCAAATGCTCCCAGACAGTTTTACACATTCATTTCCAACGTGGTGATGACTGGGAACCGTCCGAAAGCCTGAAAGGGAAGAACACATGGTCAGAGGACCCTGGCCTGGGCGGCGCAAGGCTCTTCGATGCCAAAGTCAGTGAGTGAACTGGAGCAATGGAAAGAGAGGAAGAAGAGAGGCAGAGTAACAGCTCTCTGGGTTGAATTGTACGTACCTTGCATGTGGTAATGAAGCTCTATTTATAGAGGCTTGGGTCATATCTTTGGAGGATATCTTGGTGTGGGTCCCATGATTCGACTGGGAAGTCATGATCAGCCCACAAAGTAATAAATGCGGTCCAATCCAGCCCACTCTGCATTTAATGCCAGTCGGATCAGCCCATATCGCATTAAATGCGTGTCTTGTTGGGCCAGATTGTGTTGGGCACTTTTGGCGGTAGGAGTACCATCGGATCTGCCCTCGGGCCTTGCCCTGATGTGGCTTCAGCCGCTGGATGCCGCCCTGTCAGTGATCCGGCGAAGATTGTGGACGGCTGGATGTCGCATCTGTCTCACTAGCTCCGCCCCTATTCCTCCACGTGCCTGATGACGTGGAGGATGAGGGGTGCGAGTGGAGGTTCTTTCGTGCTTCGGCTTTCGTCCCGGCTCCTTCAACCGAGGTGGAGCTCTCAGCCGAGATGGGCACATGGGGTAGCCGAGCTCGGCGCTAGCGGCCCGGAGCTGTCTGACCTCGGCTGAGGCCTCTGCCCTGCTAGCCGAGGTGAGTTTGGTGCCACGTGGATGTCACGCGGATGGCACGTGAGAGTGCTTAGTCCCTTCTGATGGCTGTGATTAGCGTAATCCTGGAGTTCTGGAAATCTCCCCACACAATTGCCCCCTAGCTTTTGACCTCTTAAGCGTCCTAGCCTTTAGTGGTCGAAAGCTAGAAAACTCGTCTGGGGATGCGGCGATCATTGCCTGGTGTCGTTTCAACTTTTTTGAAGCAATAAATGCTCTGCCCTATCTGTCCTGGGAAGCGAATCGACGGCTACACGCGTATCCTCTTCACTGATTGCGCTGTCTTATTGATCGAACGGGCGCGGATCGCGAAATCCGTCCTTTCGAATTTCGAAAGCAGCGCGCACCGAGGGTTCCCTCTCTATAAATAGGGTTGTCTTCTTCCTTTCTTGTTTCTGATTTCCTTTTGCCTCTGCCTTCATCTTTGATTTCTGCTCTGCTGCTCGAGATCTTTCTAGCGAGGACGACCATAGGACGAGCCCGGATCTGCTTTTGAGTTGCCCCTTTGCCACTGTAAGTCACTTCGCGCCTCTGTCTAGTATTTTCTTGGGGCTTCGCGACCTTTAGGGTTTAACTTCTGCTGTTACCATTTTTAGACATGGGCACCCCTAGGTTCGATTTAGATACTGAAGAGGGCATAGCCAGATTTAGGGCCGCTTACAATATTCCGGATGGAGTCCTCCTCAAGCCGGCGGACTCTGTCGACTATGCCACGATGCGCTGGTCCTGCGGCTGGATGCCGTTCCTTCTGATCTCCGTGATCGAGGGCGGGGACAGATTTCCTCTGCACCCCTTGCTTAGGGCCTGCCTTAGTACCTGGTCCCTTACCCCGTGCCAGCTGATGCCCAATGGCTATAAGGTCATCATGGGCACGGCGAAGCTGAATGAGATTTTGGGGAGCGACCTGGGTGTCCACGATATCGACGATACCTACGATATCTGCAAGGCTGGGGAAGGAAAATACTATCTCCGGGTGAAGCCGCAGCGAAGAGGCTTCGTCCTGGCCTTGGAAGATTTAAGTAAAAATGTCGAAGAAGCTTTCTTCTGTGTGTCGGGGGACTGGGAGTTCGGCGCTGGCGAGAGCAGGAGGCTGATGGTCCCACGTCGCCCCGGGACTGTCCCAAGTAAACATCGCTTCTTTTCTCTTACCTGCTTTGCTTGGTTTCGATGATGCCGAGCTGACACCTTTATTGTCTGTTGTGCAGAGGCAGGTGCGAGGCGACGCCGAGCTGCGAGTGAAGGCTGGAGGAGGAACGTTGAGGACGTCAATAGGGTTGAGAGATACAAGGGGCACGAGACCAGGTCGGCTTGGAAGCTGCTTGGGTATTCGCCGAGGTACCGTGGCCACTACAGGAGAACCGGAGTAGACGAGGTGGACGAGGCGCACCCTGATCGTCCTACCGTCTCCGTTGCCGTGCCTGCCGGGATCCCTTTGACCGATCCTGCCGCGAGCCGAGCTGCGTCTGGTGCCGAGGCGTCCACTTCTAGTTCGGAGCCACCGAACCTGACGCAGATAGTGGACGCTTATTCTTCCGATCGGGAAGAAGACATGGAGGGAAGCTCAAGGGAGCCAATTGTTAAGGACCTGGCGGCCAAGTTCAGGCAGAGGTCATCATCTTCTGGGGCGCCATCATCTGCCAGTACCCGCGCAGCTTCGGGCTCGGGGGGTGCTGGCGCTTCTTCTGCTCCTGCCCCCGCTCCGTGCGGGGGAGTTCGGCGACGCTCGCCGGATCGCTCGAAGGAGGGGTCCCCGCCCAAGAAGAAGTCCAAGGCGGGGGAGAAGGACTCGGGGGCTGAACAGCCTCCGAAGGGTAAAACCCCTGCGTGGGCCCCCAGAGTCAAGGCTCCAACTGAAAAGAGTGCACCAGCTGAGAAGAGTGCTCCAGCCAGCAAGCTGACTGGCGGGGCGACCCGCGAGCTCACCACCTCGGTAGGGCAAGGGTCTGGATCGGCTTCCGGACCCCGAACTGCCCCAGCGCCATGGAGACCGAGGATGGAGACGCAACCCGGTAAGCCTCTGAATGTCGAGGACCGGCTGATGGAGAACGCCGACGTCATCGGAGCTCTCGCCAAAGTCTGCGCTCTTCCGCGAGACATGGAGACGCACGAGAGGTTCGACAACGAGAGCCTGATGGTCTCGGCGATCTAGGCTAACCTTCTGGTAAGTGTTCTCAGCGCTCTTCTTTAAGTAATTTAGCTCAACTGCCCCGGTTTGACCCACTTTTTCCATTTGCAGAACGTGCAAAGGCTCCTGACCGTGGTGGGAAGGAGTGACAGGAACGCTGCGAGGGTCACTCAGCTGGAGTCCGAGAGGGATAAGCTGAAGAAGGAGCTGGAAGAGCTGCGGAAGGGAATGGAGGGGCTGAAGAAGGCCAGCGCTGAAGAGTTTGCTCGGCTGGCGTCGGCTCTGGCTGATGTTGCCGAGCTCACGTCGAGAGCTAACCATTTGAAAGGCGAGGTCTGGGCGAGGAACAAGAGGACCGCCGAGCTAGAGTCGGAGCTGGCCAGATCGAAGGCTGAATCGGCGGCCGAGGGGACGAAGTTGCGCGGGGAGGTGCTGGCCGGGCGCGCTGAAAGGGAGAAGCTGAAGATGGCGAACGCCGAGCTGGAAAAGGAGAAGGCCTCCCTTCTGTCCGAGGCCCAATCCGCTTTCCAAAAGGGGGTGGATCATGCCACGGAGCTGTATGAGAAGCAGGTGGAGGAGATCACCTCCATTCTGTTCGAGGAAGGATGCCTGGCCGCACTGAGACGTGCGGGGGTCCCTGAAGACCACCCTGTCTATCGGGACCTGCCGAAGTACTCTGACCCGGCTCCCGAGCCGAGCTCCGCTCCTGCAGCTGAAAGTGCCCCTGACGAAGCTCCTGCAGTCGCTCCTGCTTCAGACGACGCTCCAGCTGCCCCAGCCCCGAGTGATGCCCCGGTCGCCAGCGACGCTTCGGCCGTGCCCCAAGGTGAGGCCTCTTCTGCCCCTGCTTCGGCTGAGGTACCGGTTGAAGCCCCTTCTGCCAGCGACGCTCCAAGCAAGGTCACGATTTTGGCCGAAGCCACTGGTTCAGCAGACATGGTGATCGACCTGGTGGAGTCGCCGAAACCACAGTAGCCTTGCTCCTTTTTCTTCCCTTGGCCTTTTGTATGTAATGCTTTTTCTTTCAGCCCTGTAATACTCTCTGTTATTAATGAAAAGCGGGCTCCTTTACTTGTGCACTTTTCCCTGCATTTTTCTTTCTTTTGCTTCTGGATGTGCTATTGAATGGTATTGAATGCCTTTACTGTGACGCGTGACCCTCGAGGTAGAGAGAGTCAAACGGTCCTTATAGCTGTCCGTGCCGATTCTCCGTATTCTGGAGGCCATAAATAGCAGTAAGCATGGTGATACGGCCGATGAGGGAAATGGGTGGATGTCTCCACGTGGCGCCACAGGGATCGCTGGTCAACAGACAGGAAGACGTGCATCCCATGTAGCGCGTGGGAGACTTCGCCCCATAACTTCTTTTGGAGACTGAGCCCTTCTTCTTCCTATAAATAGAGATGGTAGGCTCGCCATGGGAGAAGAAAAGAAAAGGAATTAGGACAGTTTAATTCACATAGACGTAGGAGCCATGTCCAGTGGGTGTTCAGAAGCATTTGATCCGGGGGGGACCCCTGCGCCTGTGGACGGCTTTCTCCAAGGGGGGAAGCCCGTTGTGGTCTGCGCGCCCTCTGAAGGAACTCCCCGTGGACCACGCGCTCTCTGAACGCGGGTTCATGGCCGATCGTCCCTGGTCAGGTTGCAGGGGAGTCCTCTGCAACTGTGGGATGGTCGGGCCCTCTGCGTCTGGCACGGTCTTGCACGACCGCCGGACGCGGGGTGGGATTATGGCCCCGCTGGACCTGGGGGTTCTTCAAACTTCGATTGGTCTTACTGACCGGAGGGTGTTGAAGAGCTCAGCGAGGTCCAAGGCCTCCGAACTGGAGGGGATCCTGAATGCTTTGGTCTGACCAACCACAGCGTATTATAGAGCTCTGTGAAATTCAGGATCCCTCAGAACCTCCAGGCAACGAACCGGCGTCTTCGAGCCTGCAGCCTGAAGAGTCGGTGAAGATCAGAGCCTCACAGTCTTTCACTTTAGTTTCTGTTTTTAGAGGACTGCGATCCTCCTTTCTGTATTTTGTTTTCTGTTCTGTAACTCTTGTAATGAAGCAGTTTACAATGAATAAAAAGGAAGAATTTTGCGATCACTTGAATTGTGTGCAGTGCTTTTTGTCTTCTCTTTTACTTTCCCTGCACTGTCTTGGAATATTTGTGTTTTTGTGCTGCCTTTTTGTGCTTCAGTGCTTGCACAGTTCTTTCTTTGTTAAAAACTGACCTTGGCCGAGATGGCTGGCTTTGGCCGAGACGAACTGCCTTGCGCCGAGGTGGATTCATAATTCCGCTTGTCTCGGCTATGTGAGCATGAGTTCGGCAACGGTCTTTGAGGGGTGTATAAACCCGGACTTTAGGAATTCGGCCGAGTGTTCGAACTCGAGGCCTTTTCCAAGGCGGTAGACCCTTGAGTGGGATAAAACCCAGACTTTAGGAATCGGCCGAGTGTTCGAACTCGAGGCCTTTTCTAGGGCGGTAGACCCTTGGAGTGGGGTAAAACCCGGACTTTAGGAATCGGCCGAGTGTTCGAACTCGAGGCCTTTTCCAGGGCGGTAGACCCTTGGAGTGGGGTAAAACCCGGACTTTAGGAATCGGCCGAGTGTTCGAACTCGAGGCCTTTTCTAGGGCGGTAGACCCTTGGAGTGGGGTAAAACCCGAACTATAGGAATCGGCCGAGTGTTCGAACTCGAGGCCTTTTCCAGGGCAGTAGACCCTTGGAGTGGCCGGAGTCAGTCAAAGAGAGATGACAGATTGATGACAGGGCGAAAGCTGCTTTCATTGATTCTGAGATTCATTACATCTTTAGAAATAGAACTTCTTTAAGTGGGATGCATTCCACGGTCTCGGCAGTGGCTTGCCCTCTAAGTCTTCGAGCTTGTAGGCTGATTTCCCTGCCAGTGAGACCACCCTGAACGGGCCGTGCCAGTTCGGGGCCAGCTTCCCTTCGTTTGGTTCTTTGTCAGCTGGCAGGGTCTTCTTGAGAACCAGCTCTCCCACGGAGAATCTCCTTTCCTTGACATTTTGATTGTACGCCCTGGCTAATCGCTGCTGATAGTCGGTCAGACGCAGGGCTGCTGCTTCTCGGCGCTCGTCTGCCAGCTCCAGCTCCATTGCCAGGTTCGTCTCATTTCGGCCTTGGTCGACCAGCTCTGTCCTCAAGGTGGGAAGGCCGATTTCTAAAGGAATGACCGCCTCCATCCCGTAGGCCAGAGAGAAAGGTGTTGCCGAGGTGGACCTCCTTGGAGTTGTTCTGTATGCCCATAGCACGCTCGGAAGCTCCTCTGTCCATCTTCCCTTTGCCTTGTCCAGTCGCTTCTTCAGGCCGTCCAGGATCACTTTGTTAGAGACTTCTGCCTGGCCATTACTCTGCGGATATGCCGGAGTGGAGTAATGGTTTCTGATGCCGTGTTCTTGGCAGAAGTCTCTGAAGGACTTGGAGTCGAACTGAGTCCCGTTGTCCGAAATCAGGGTCCGGGGGATGCCGAACCTCGTTAGGATGTTTTTCCAAACGAAGTTCCTGGAGTCCTTGTCCGTGATTGAGGACAACGGTTCAGCTTCTATCCATTTTGTGAAGTAGTCCGTAGCGACTATCAGCCATCTCTTGTTCCCTGGAGCTCGGTGAAGAGGCCCCACAATGTCCAGGCCCCATTGAGCGAAGGGCCATGGGCTAGTGAGGGGACTCAGATCTTGTGCTGGCTGATGGAGAGAGTGGGAGAACTTCTGGCACTTCTCGCATTTCCTGGCATAAACCTGCGCGTCCTTCTGCATGTAGGGCCACCAGTAACCCTGGCTTATTGCTCTGTAGGCCAGTGATCGACCTCCTATGTGACTGCCGCAGATTCCTTCATGGATCTCATATAGGAAGTCGTCCACTTTGCTCGGGTGGACGCATTGAAGGTATGGACCTTTGAAGGATTTCCTGTAGAGTTTGCCTTCGGGAGAGAGCCAGAATCGAGCTGCCTTGAGTCTGATCCTGTGCGCTTCAGTCTTATCCTCAGGGAGCCGGTTGTTCTTTAAGTAGGTGATGATTGGATCCATCCAGCTTGGGCCGAGATCAGCACAGAGGACAAGCCGAGATGAATGGAGTTCTAAGCTTGACCTTGATACTGACCCAACCTCGATGGTCCTTTTCTTCCCTGCTTCGACGGCGGAGGCCAGGTTTGCAAGTGCATCTGCGTGCGTGTTGGTATCTCGGGATATTTGCCTGACCTCGGCTTTCTGGAAATGGGACAGCAGTTTTTTCGCAAGGGCTAAGTAGGCCGCCATCCTGTCATCCCTGGCCTGGTAGTCTCCAGCGAGCTGGCTAGTCACCAGTTGAGAATCGCTGAAGATCACCAGGTGCTGGGCTCCGAGGATTTGGGCACTGTTCAACCCTGCTATCAGTGCTTCATACTCTGCCTCATTGTTCGTCGCTTTGAAGTCCAGGGTGAAAGCCTGCTCTATGACCAGACCCTCTGGCGATTGGAGGACTATGCCGGCGCCAGCTCTCTTGGAGGTGGACGATCCGTCGACAAAGATCTTCCATGCCTGGGCAGGAAGTTGTTCGACCTCAGTTACTTCTGGCTCGTGCCCTGTGCCCCCCTGTGCCGTGCCGGGCTGGGTCGGAGCTGAGTTGGGCGAGACGAACTCAACGATGAAGTCCGCCAGAATCTGGGCTTTGATCGCAGTTCGGGGACGGTACTGTATATCATACTGCCCCAGTTCAACTGTCCACTTTGATATTCACCCTGAAAAGTCAGCCTTCTTGAATATTGAACGGAGTGGATGCTCCGTGATCACCACAATGGTGTGGGATTGGAAATAATGGGAGAGCTTGCGGGAGGCACTGACGAGAGCCAACGCAAGCTTCTCCAACAAAAGGTACCTGGTCTCGGCATCGAGCAGGGTCTTGCTCGTATAATAAATTGGTTTTTGAATTCCCTCGTCCTCCCTGATGCTCCGTGATTACCACAATGGTGTGGGATTGGAAATAATGGGAGAGCTTGCGGGAGGAACTGACGAGAGCCAACGCAAGCTTCTCCAACAAAAGGTACCTGGTCTCGGCATCGAGCAGGGTCTTGCTCGTATAATAAATTGGTTTTTGAATTCCCTCATCCTCCCTGATGAGGACGGAGCTCACTGCGTGATCTGAGACCGCAAGGTATAAATACAAAACCTCTCCCGGAGCTGGGGTGGAGAGTAAGGGTGGTGACATCAAATAGGTTTTGAGCGCGGCCAATGCCTGGTCGCACTCAGGGGTCCACTGGAATTTTAAAATTTTCTTTAGAAGCTGAAAGAAAGGCCTGCACTTATCTGATGACCGGCTGATGAAGCGATTGAGTGCTGCAGCCATTCCCGTGAGCTTCTGGACTTCTTTCGTAGTAGAGGGGCTCTGAATGCCCTGGATCGCGGTGATCTGGTCCGGATTAGCCTCTATCCCCCTCCGCGTTACCAAGCTGCCGAGGAACTTGCCAGAGGCTACGCCGAAGGCGCACTTGGAAGCGTTTAGCTTGAGCTTGTACGCGCGAAGGATGTCGAAGACTTGGCCAAGATCCGCCAGGTGATCGCTGGAGTGCACTGATTTGACGACCATGTCGTCGATGTACACCTCTACCGTTCGGCCGAGCTGAGCCTGGAACATCTTTGTCACGAGGCGCTGATAGGTTGCCCCCGCGTTCTTTAGCCCGAAGGGCATCACCCTGTAGCAGTAAGTGCCGCGGGGGGTTATGAATGACGTTTTCTCCTCGTCAGGCTCGAATAGTGGGATCTGGTGGTAGCCTCTGTAGGCATCGAGGAAGCTCATTCGTTCGTGACCAGCGGTGGCGTCGATCAGTTGGTCAATCTTTGGGAGGGGGAAACTGTCTTTAGGGCAGGCCCTGTTCAAGTCTGTGAAGTCCACGCACACCCTCCATTTACCAGTTTTCTTCTTGACCACCACCGTGTTGGCCAGCCAGACCGGGTACTGGACTTCCCGGATGGCTCCTGCCTTCAGCAGGTTGTCGACCTCTTCGACGACCGCGTCTGTCTGCTGCAGCCCTGTCCTTCGGGCCCTCTGCACTACTGGTTTGTGGTTGGGGTCCACATTCAGCTTGTGGCACATGACCTCTGGGTCAACCCCAGGCATTTCGCTTGGGCTCCAAGCAAAGACATCGACGTTCTGCATCAGGAACCTTGAGAGTTCGCCTCTCTCTTCGTCTGGCAGCTGGGTGCCGATCAGGAAGAACCTATCTGGGTCTGCCGAGTTGAGCCTGACCTCGGCCAGGTCCTCAATGCTCTTCTTCTCGGGATCTCGGCCGATTTCATCTAGGCCTTTCTCCAATTCGGCGAGGTTGACGCGCTCTGGCTCTTTCACTGTTGGGACCGCGGCCAGCATGCACTGCCTAGCCTGCTGCTGATCTCCCTCCACCGTGACCACTTCCATCTTGCCCTCCTTGTTCTCGAGGACGAATTTCAGCTTCTGGTGGAGGGAAGAAGGAATTGTTTCCAACTTGTGGAGCCACGTTCTGCCCAAAATGACGTTGTAGGGAGAAGGGGCGTCCACGACCAGGAAGTCGGCCAACACAGAGGCTCCGCCGACCCGGGTCTCCAAGGTGATCCTACCCTTGGGATAGACTGGCGTGGCGGACAACCTTAGCAGGGGTGCACGGACCTCCGTGAGGTCTGCTTCGGAGAGGTTCATCTTCTTGAAGCAGTCGTAGTAGAGGACCTCGGAAGAGCTGCCAGAGTCGACGAGGATCCTCTTCACGGTGAAGTCTCTCAGCTTCATTGTGAGGAGCAGGGGGTCGTTGTGAGGGAGCTGGATTCCCTCTAGATCCTTATCTAAGAACGAGATAGCGGGCCGGTCGCGACGGGCCCTCTTGGATGCCGGTGCGAGTTCGGCCTTCATCACCTCCTTCCCATGCGACGCTCGCCTGGCCTCGGTGCGGGCCTGCGAGTCTCCATGAGACGAGGGAGAGGGAACTGAGGACGCCAGATGGATCACGTTAATGATCTTCTCGGACTCCTCGCTGTCTGGTTCCCGAGCCGCGCTCTGGTGAACTCGGCCCTCGCTGCCGCCGGCATCTTCTGCCTTGATGAACTCTGGAATGTGGCCTTCGCTGGCTAGTTTCTCCAGGTACCACTTCAGAGAATTGCAGTCCTCGGTCTTGTGCCCTTTACCTTTGTGGTAGGAGCAGTAGAGATTGCTTCGGCTGCCGGAGGTGGGCTCATTCCTCAAGGGCGGAGGCCATTTGAAGAACGGCTTGGTCTTTATCTTGTTCAGGATGCGGTATATCGGCTCCTTGAAGACGATGTTGACGCTCTGACCGGCGCTGGTGGGAGGTCTGGGCCTCCATGTGCCCCCAGATCGGGACGACGTAGGCCTCGCCGAACTGGCGGCCCAGGCCTGCTTGGGCTCCTGCTTCTGGAAGGGCTTCCCGCCTCTCTGCCGAGGCTGGCTGCTCTTCTGCTCGGGCTCCGGTCTTTCGTCCTCTTCCCGGGCCTGGATTTCGTCTTCCTCCCGGGCGACAAAGCGCTTTATCCGGGACATTAGCTCTGGCATGGACTCTGGAGGGTCTCCGACCAAGTCCTTCCGGAGGTCGTGGCCAGGGATCAGGGCATGCTGGAAGGCGTAGATTGCTATCTCTTCCCTAGTGCCCTCGATCTGGCTGTAAACCGCCCAGAATCGTCGGGCGAACTTGGCGAGGGTCTCACCCTGCTTCATTCTCAGGGCGAGAAGGTCCCCTTCTTTCTTGGGGACGGCGCTATAAGCTTGGAACTTCTTCAGAAAGGAGAGCTAGAGCTCCTTCCAACTCGAAATCGACTTCTCTGGGAGGGTGCAGAACCACTTCAGAGGGAGGTCACCCAAACTGGAGGAGAAGATCTTGCAGTTAAGGTGGCCCTCGTTTCCCCAGATGGACATCTTCTGGGAAAAGTGGCGGAGGTGAGCAGATGGATCGGACAGTTCATCGTAGGGGACGAACCGCGGGACAGAGAACCTTTTGGGCAAGGGGGTGCGCTTGATGTCCCTCGTGAAGGGAGAGGCTCCTAGATCAGTGTGGCCACAGATCTGCTTCTAGTCCCGCACGTCCAGGTTGCGTTGAAGAGCCAACCTGACGCGCTTGTCAAATCGCTCCTGCTCGTCATCCTTTTCTGGAGTCTGGGCCCTTGACTTTCGCTTGGAGTGGTTCGGGCTGTGATGGCTATGGTTTCGGCCATCGCGGCTACGATGACTTCGGCTGTTGCTCGAGCCTTCGTCATGGATCTGGCTCTGCTTATGGTCCAGATGGTTTCTGAGATCTTCGCGAGGAGGCTGGGCTGCCCTGCTGGGGGCGTCCTTCTTCTTTCCCTGAGGATCAGAGACTTGCCTCAACGAGGCAGTTTGCACTGCTCTCAGCTGCTGCTGGAGCTCGCGGATTAACCGCTCCTGCTTCTGGAGGAGAGCGTTTTGAGCTGCGACATCTCCTCCAACGGCAGGAGGTTGAACTCGACGCGCTTCTTCCACAGCGACGGCTTTATCTTTGCGAGGACGCTCATGCCGACGCTCTTCGCGTCGGGGTGGCGTAACTTCGTCTGCTGAGAACGAGGTCTCAAGTCCTTCTTGGAGGGGGACCTCGACGAAAAGCTGCGAGCCTAAGCGGCCCTCGCCTGCAGATGTGCCATGCACCGTTCGGAAACGCCCTTGAGGAGGGACGTCAGCCGATGGTGCTGGCAGCTCGAGCGCTGCTCTCGAAGATTCTCCGCCTTTCCTAGCTTTCGGAGGCATGGCTTCTGGGAGATTGAGGTTGAGAAGGTTGGGAAGGTTGGGAAGATTGGGATATTACTTTCCCACAGACGGCGCCAATTGTAGGTGCAGAAAATAATTACCCACAATAACTGGGGAGCCTTAGAGGACTTATCCAACGTGGTGATGACTAGGAACCTCCGAAAGCCTGAAAGGAAAGAACACACGGTCAGAGAACCCTGGCCTGGGCGGCGCAAGGCTCTCCGATGCCAAAGTCAGTGAGTGAACTGGAGCAATGGAAGGAGAGGAAGAAGAGAGGCAGAGTAACAGCTCTCTGGGTTGAATTGTGCGTACCTTGCATGTGGTAATGAAGCTCTATTTATAGAGGCTTGGGTCATATCTTTGGAGGATATCTTGGTGTGGGTCCCATGATTCGACTGGGAAGTCATGATCAGCCCACAAAGTAATAAATGCGGTCCAATCCAGCCCACTCTGCATTTAATGCTAGTCGGATCAGCCCATATCGCATTAAATGCGTGTCTTGTTGGGCCAGATTGTGTTGGGCGCTTTTGGCGGTAGGAGTACCATCGGATCTGCCCTCGGGCCTTGCCCTGATGTGGCTTCAGCCGCTGGATGCCGCCCTGTCAGTGATCTGGCGAAGATTGTGGACGGCTGGATGTCGCATCTGTCTCACTAGCTCGCGCCCCTATTCCTCCACGTGCCTGATGACGTGGAGGATGAGGGGTGCGAGTGGAGGTTCTTTCGTGCTTTGGCTTTCGTCCTGGCTCCTTCAGCCGAGGTGGAGCTCTCAGCCGAGATGGGCACATGGGGTAGCCGAGCTCGGCACTAGCGGCCCGGAGCTGTCTGACGTTGGATCGAGTGTTGAATATTTTTTTGAATATAAAGCCATTAAACTTGTGGGTCACGGATGAAGGGGTTAGGGGCATGGGTTTGGGGTCAAACTTGATACTTAGGGTGGTCTTACAAAGATCTTTCCATCCCCCCTGGTCCCATCCCCAAATGGGGCCCACAATTGGGCCCTATAAAAAAGTTCTCATATAATATGTGAGAACTAGTTCTCACCTGAATATTACCCTATATGAGAAATATTGCATCTCTCTGTCCACTTTAAAAGGGTTTGACCAATGTTTGAAACTTTAGCTTCCGAGAGAGTTGTGACTTAATTACTAATAGTAAAACATAAGCCTCCATAATAGCAACTGCAATCTTTTCAAATTCCCCAAATAAAAGACTGACTTAATTAGTAATTCTGCATCACAAAAAGCAAGAAAAATAGATTTTAAATAAAATATTTATAATAATATAAAAAATAAAAAATGCCTCATTTAGGATTTTTGCTTCAGGCCTCAAATTATCTTGTCTGCAAGTTCTTGTCACTTGTATTTGTAGGAATCAGGATTCCATGTTCTCATTCAAGAAAGAGGTAAAATCTGTTTTTATCCAATGGAGAAAATTTTGGGACGCCTCTGGTGCTGAGATGCTCATGTGATATAAGCTCGTTTGATCACGCTAAAAGGGGCACCACACATGATAAATTACATACATAAAGCTGGATGGGTTCTATTTTTTGTGCATTGCTTGCGGATGAACTGTAGGGCACTTTTGTGTAGCTATGACTATTCAGAATTTCTTTCCCGAAAGGTGTATATTGTCCTGGCTCATGGCCTTCTTGAAAAGCTAATCATAACCTCTACCCATGGTACAAAAGAAGGACAGCAAACAACTGCAACTATTTTTTACTTTTACATCTAATCACTTTTAGTTTTCTAACAATTATCTGAAAGTTGTTTCCATAAACAATTTGGTCTTCTACATGAAAAAAAAAAAGAAAAAGGCCCGAACCCAACCCGTGACCCGTTGACCCGTGACCCGTTGACCCGTGACCCGTCTGACCCGTGACCCGTGACCCGACTCACGCATGATGCAAACGGGTCGGTTTCGGGTGGGTTTTCACCCACAAAAAACTAGTCCGGTCGGTACGGGTTTCGACCCGTGAACCCCCTTAAATATTTCTTTGTGCACAATCTTTTTTGCATTATGAGAAGATCTCATTCCAAAGCTCCATCAAAAACATTTTTCGCAAAACTATGAAAAAATTAATTTATTTTTCTACCTTTCATTGTGGAAAAGTGGCTGATCAAAAGTTAAAGTTTTTTCGCTTGTTTGTATAAAACAGTGAAAAAGGAAATCCACTTTTCTTTTTTTTTTTGCCAAAAAAAAAATCAGAAAGGGCAAGTTGGACTCCTATTTCTTTGCTGAACAAGAAAAATCTAATTCTCTGAATTCATTGGAGATTTGTTCTGCAGCAAGCAAATATAGTGCGTTACGAAAATGGGCACTCCGTTTCCAAGGAAACTGCGGTACACAAACATGCCCTTGCTCCGCACAAAAGCATTTTCACCCTCTATGATTTTTTCGTGGAATGGTGGTGGCACAAATGTGCCTTTAATGATTGTTTGCATGACACAGGGAGGAGAGAATACGAGTTCTCTTTCGCATAAATGCCTTTTGAAGAAAAGTAAGCCGGATTTATATTTCTTATTTTGCGTAGAAAAGATCCCACAAAAATAAAAGATTTTAATGAAAAGTCTATTTAACCGCGTAGACAAACGTTCACTAAAAAAGTCATCTTGAAAAGTCGTTTGTGGTGTAGTCAGAATGGGAAGCACAAAGGGCGAGTGGCGGTGATTAGGAGCTCATCAAGGGGTTTTCAAAGAAGCAAAATCATGAGTATTGCTCCAAGTCAAAAGTGCGTGATAGACAATTTGTCTATTAGCTTGTCGAAGAATTGATACATGTAGAAAAATTGAGAAATGCTTCTGGTTTCATAGATGACCTGCAGAACATTTGTTTTGAGAGAAAAACGAAAGGTCAAGGATAGGATCCATTAATGAATCAAGCAAAGAAGTTATTTAGACTGAGGAAACGCTTCTGGATTCATAGTTGACCATTTTTCTCTTTGGTTGTGACATTAAATACAGCCAGGCCAATGGAATGGCTGATATTCTACTTGCAAAAATGCTCCCAAATGCTCCCAGACAGTTTTACACATTCATTTCCAACGTGGTGATGACTGGGAACCGTCCGAAAGCCTGAAAGGGAAGAACACATGGTCAGAGGACCCTGGCCTGGGCGGCGCAAGGCTCTTCAATGCCAAAGTCAGTGAGTGAACTGGAGCAATGGAAGGAGAGGAAGAAGAGAGGCAGAGTAACAGCTCTCTGGGTTGAATTGTACGTACCTTGCATGTGGTAATGAAGCTCTATTTATAGAGGCTTGGGTCATATCTTTGGAGGATATCTTGGTGTGGGTCCCATGATTCGACTGGGAAGTCATGATCAGCCCACAAAGTAATAAATGCGGTCCAATCCAGCCCACTCTGCATTTAATGCCAGTCGGATCAGCCCATATCGCATTAAATGCGTGTCTTGTTGGGCCAGATTGTGTTGGGCACTTTTGGCGGTAGGAGTACCATCGGATCTGCCCTCGGGCCTTGCCCTGATGTGGCTTCAGCCGCTGGATGCCGCCCTGTCAGTGATCTGGCGAAGATTGTGGACGGCTGGATGTCGCATCTGTCTCACTAGCTCGCGCCCCTATTCCTCCACGTGCCTGATGACGTGGAGGATGAGGGGTGCGAGTGGAGGTTCTTTCGTGCTTTGGCTTTCGTCCTGGCTCCTTCAGCCGAGGTGGAGCTCTCAGCCGAGATGGGCACATGGGGTAGCCGAGCTCGGCACTAGCGGCCCGGAGCTGTCTGACTTTGGCTGAGGCCTCTGCCCTGCTAGCCGAGGTGAGTTTGGTGCCACGTGGATGTCACGCGGATGGCACGTGAGAGTGCTTAGTCCCATCTGATGGCTGTGATTAGCGTAATCCTGGAGTTCTGGAAATCTCCGCACACAGGAAGCACAAAGGGCGAGTGGCGGTGATTAGGAGCTCATCAAGGGGTTTTCAAAGAAGCAAAATCATGAGTATTGCTCCAAGTCAAAAGTGCGTGATAGACAATTTGTCTATTAGCTTGTCGAAGAATTGATACATGTAGAAAAATTGAGAAATGCTTCTGGTTTCATAGATGACCTGCAGAACATTTGTTTTGAGAGAAAAACGAAAGGTCAAGGATAGGATCCATTAACGAATCAAGCAAAGAAGTTATTTAGACTGAGGAAACGCTTCTGGATTCATAGTTGACCATTTTTCTCTTTGGTTGTGACATTAAATACAGCCAGGCCAATGGAATGGCTGATATTCTACTTGCAAAAATGCTCCCAAATGCTCCCAAGACACTTTTACACATTCATTTCCAACCTGTTGTGTTTTGAATTCTGATTTTGTATCGCTAGTGTCTATCCTTCTGTTTGATTATGTTTTGTGGAACTGTTTATCTCATAGATAAATAGATGTTCATTTTCATAATATATATATATATATATACCCTCTTGTAGCAGTTCGGTCTATTTTACTACAATAAGAATTAGGTACACTGTTAAATTGATGACACTATTAACACAATTTAACTTTTTTTAAGCAATCAATCTCATGTAGGAATGCAAATTTCCTCTCCCCTGGGAATAAAAATCAACGGAGATGAAAATTCTCTACTTCCACAAACAAGTCCTGGAGCTCATGACACCTCTTCTATCGAGCTGTGGGGCCACAAATTTTGAATTATTTGAGGAACACCTCTTAATACCACCCACTTTCACGACCGAAACGTCCTATATCTTAACAAGGGAGTCAACAAAAGCGGCCAATGCATTGAAGAGTGAAGACATGAGAGCCAACTGAGAATGATTCAACCCACTGCATGATTCAACCCACTTGCTCAGGGTGCTCCTCCAATTGTCCAATTGTTCTAAAATTCATATTGAAACTTCAATATCTGTGTCACAGATTCCCGGCTCTTATCCACCCAATTTTCAACTCCCAAGAATATGACTTATCATTAAAAGTAAAAGAAAAAATTTATATATATATATATATATATACATTGGTTTAAGAGGATTTTACCTAAAAAAGGACCCAAGATGGTCACTAAAAAAAAAATGGGCCACTAGTAAATATGGCACGGAAGTGGTCCTCTGGGACCACTTCCGTTTTTTTATTAATGATCGAAACAAGTGACGACGTCGTCGCTCCTGAAACATTATTTTCCTTATTTTCCCATCTTCCTCCCATCGTTTTCCCCCATTCCCTCTTTTAGACCACTCCCATTTACCCCTCTCCACAACACAACAGCCCCCATCCCTCTCATTCTCTTCCGCTCATCACTCTCTCTCTCTTTCTCCACTCCCTCTCCTCGCTCCCTCGCCACCGTCGGACAACGCCGCTGCCATCACTATGACCGAGCTCATCTCTTCTACCATCTCTCATTTCTCTCACTTATCTCTCCCTCACCCAGCCATGCTCCCGGAGCTCCCTGTCGCCGTCCGCGACCACCACCGGCACCATCACCGCCGGCCACCATCATCTCCGACAAAACCCACCCCCCCCCCCAACCCATCTCTTTCAGCACGTTTGGTAAAAACCATCTGATAGGAATCCATAGCGTGTATATGTGCTATCACGGAAAACCCATGTTTGTGTGCAACATGGACAGAATGAAATCTCCCAAGTCTCCTGATTTCGAAACCCTATCTTTCATCTCCAATTTTCTTTGCTGCAACTGCTACTAGGGATGGCGACCCGACCCTCTACGACGGGATGCGAGCGCACCTGCTCCGACACGACCAGAGGTGGCCGGACTCTGTGTCGCGCACGCTCCACCCTCCCTCCTTGTTCTTCTTCGTTGAAACTTCCGGCTTCATCCATCCATCCCGTAGACTTGTTTGTTTGGCGGGATGCTTCCTATCCGTTCTCCTCTCCGCATGATTCAGTTTCTATTTTATGGAACTTACCAGCTCCGTACATCGCCACGGTCGAAGATATAGTGGTTTGATTTTTAGATATCCAGCAAAGATGAAGTGATAGATAGATTCCTTTCACCTTTTTGATCTTCAAGTATCTGCTGCTCCTCTTGTTCTTAGATTTCTTATTTCAATTGATGATTTTTTTTGTTTGGAGAAATGAGAAATTCAGTTTGTCTTGGAGATTTAGGTTTCAGCTGGATTTGATTTGATTGGATAGATGATTAAAGGAAATTTGATATAGTTATGGATTGAGTGATATGGTTATGGATTGAGAGAGATTGTTGTGATTATATTAGACCCTATTGTTGTTGTTGTTTTTTTTTTTCCTTAGATTGTGTTTGTTTTTTATGGTGTTGAAGATTAAAATAATACCGCTGTATTTTGAAAAGTTAGATAGAACCCGTCCAACATGATCTTATTTGACGTGACTATCAAATTCTGCATGATTAGAATGGGGACTGGACTTGCAGGACTGAAAATGGATAAGTCTCTCCCTCTGTTTTCTTCAGTTCTATCATGTGGGAATGGGCATCAGAGATATCTCTCTCTCAAACCTATTAACATTTTCCCTAATTACAGTTTGCTTGCAAGTGCCTGATGTTATTGACAAGCAGTGCCTGATGTTATTCTTTGCTATTTTCGTGTTCATTAGGTGAATTGGTGATCTGGTGTTTCAAAATCATAACCTGTTTGCAAATGAATTTTCTGTTTCCCTTCATTTTTCGTTGGAATTCAATGAGCTAGTTTTGGTAAATGGTATAATATTGCTATTATTTTGATACAGGCAAGACTCGTGGCCTCAAGAAGAGTGGATGAAGCACATAAGGGAGCTTTGGATTCTGAGAGGAAAACTCGAGAAGCTATAGAAAGGGAGGATAAGCTAAATATGAATCTGAAGAGGGACACCAATACAAAAGAGGTGAAAGAAGGTGGCCAGCCTAGAAAAAGTGGATCTGATCGATCCACTATTGTGCAGTCAACTTGTGTAGTATAGATTTAGAAGGCAAACATTTTCTATTCTGTGAGATTTACTTCTGTGTGTTTCTGTTTCACAACAAACAACTTGGTACCCTAGAAGGCCAAACAGATACTAGTGGAGATGATACAATTCGAGATGCTTCAGCTGTGTAGTGATGTTTAATATTTTGTAATGGAGAAAGAGTTGGGGTTTATTTCGTACCAACCAACTTATTTTGTAAGGCTATTGATGATTGTGACTTTTTATGTAGATTGATAATTTTGAAAGATCAACATTTTATATTGATGAGGATTGATTAATATAAATATTTGAATGCCAAGTTATGTGCTTTTTTATGGTAAGAAACGAAGCTTGTATGTCCATGTCTTGTATTGTGCTCGCACATAATACCAATACACACATCATTTTTTTCGATTGCAATGGTCAGTGACAACGTCGTTGCAACACAGAAGATAAAATTTGAAAGGAAGTGTGCTCTAATATCTGACGACGTCGTTGCTTCACAGAAGCTAGTGGAAGAAAGTGTGCTTTAATATCTGACGACGTCGTTGCTTCACATAAGCTAGTGGAAGAAAGTGTGCTTTAATATCTGACGACGTCGTTGCTTCACAGAAGCTAGTGGAAGAAGGATTGCTTTAATATCTGACGACGTCGTTGCTTCACATAAGCTAGTGGAAGAAAGTGTGCTTTAATATCTGACGACGTCGTTGCTTCACAAAAGGTAATGCGAAAATTACTGTGTTAATCTGTGACGACGTGGTCGCTTGTAGAAAATAAGCAAAAAAAAAATATTTTTTGGCGGGAATACCGGTTTCGTAGCATATAAACTAGTGTCCCCTTTTTCGTCTAGTGACCATCTAAGGTTCTTTTTCAGGTAAATTCCTCTTGGTTTAACTCTTATTGTAATAAAATTTTACCTAAACATTTATCTTGAACCGTAAAATTTTTTCATAATAGACTTAACCTGTTTAGAAGCTTTATCAATTTCTTAATTCTCATGAGGAGGATGAAGAGGCATAGAATCTTGGTCCACCCGTCGAACTTTCCTTGAAGTTGGTTTGAGCCAATCCAAATTAAAAGTAGCGGAATCAGATTCTCAGAATCATTTGACATTGAGAAAAGTTCGAAATGACAGCTTCTGTCGTCTACTTCCTTCCATCTCCTGCAGAAAAACCAAAATTAATCCCGCCCCACGTCAATGAATGCATGTGATTATTAATGCATGACGTTTGAGTCACTAGAGAAATTGGTGAGTCAACACTACACTCTACAAGGTGGGTTCACCAATGTAAAATTTAAATAAATGCCTTTTCCTTCGTAGGTTCTTGCCAATTTTAACTTTAATAAAAATTGGAATTGTCCTCAGATTTGTTATTGTAAGGACTATATGAGAGTGTTGGCTAATTTATTGGGTAATGGACAAAATTGAGAATTTAATTTATAATGTACTTTTTAGATGGACTAGCTGTTAGGGTTTTCATTTGTTGCATTTTGATTGGATGCATTCATTTTCATGTTGGCTTGATCTCTCATACACTCATACTTTTAAATCTTGGTATCTTCATGTATTTTTGTTTAAGTTTTCATGATTGACAAGATTTGAGTTTCATACATGATTTAATCATTCAATTTACTTACCAAGAATTTATTAAATGAAATTTTGAAAGTCATGCATACTCATGTTTTGATTCACATTATAAAACTTCTTTTTAAACATGTTTATCTCCAGTCAAGTCGAGTTCTCCATGACCAATCTTCCCTATTTAGAATCAGTTAAAAAAAATCGGTCTACCGAAATTGGAATTTCGGTTGACCGAATTTTCACAATTTGTAACGTTCGAATTTTCCGACCGTTGGAATTTCGGTCAACCAAACAGAGAGCTGTCAGAAGACTTTTTTTCTATAAATCGAGCTCTTCCTTGGGATTTGTGCCAACCCTTTTGAGTCTTTTGAGGGCCAAAGAATATGAGAGAGTTAGGCGAGGCTAGTCTAGAGGAAGCCTAAGAGGGCAAGTCTATGGATTTTAACCTTTGATTCTTCAAATGGGTTTGCTCCCTTTGTATCAAAATTAATTTATGCTAGTCTTTAAAACTATATTTTCATTTATGGCATGATTTAATGTTCACTTAACATGTTCAAATGCTAGTTGCTTAATATGACTTTATTTTAAACATGGTTAGTGATTTGACTTCAACATTTGAATAGATTTATACATGTTATCAACTTTATGTTTTGAACAAACATGCTAAAGTTAGATTGAGTTTTCTAAAATTAGTTTGTTCATCATTTTAAAACATGTGTGCATCATTTAAATCACTCTATCTCTCATTTATGGTTTTCACCTTTGCATAATTTATGAGCATTTAATTTCAAAAAGAGATAGATGCTTCCAAGCATATGCATCTTTTATAGATTTTGCATTCATCATGCATATGTCTTAAATCGAGTTTTCACTTTTATATTAGCCTATGTTAAGAGGCATCAATATGTACTTAATTGCATCTCTTCTTGTGCATCATTAGACATAAAAAATTGAGACAAAAACATCTTGCTGTAAACGTTATTGCTAAGCCTTAAAAAAGCATAAGTGGTTATAAAGGTTAATGTGCTAAGCCTTTGAAAAACATATGTGGTTGTAAGGTTAGAGGTGAGCCTAAACCTCAAGTTGAAATAGTGAAAAAATCCGGTAGGGAAACCGCGAGTGGATGTAGGCATGATTGGCCGAACCACTATAAAATTGGTTGTTGTGGTGGTTGATCTTTTATTTTGTGGATGTTGCTCATATGCTCAGTTTAATGTCTCTTGTTAATCCAATGTTGAATGATTACATACTTTCTTTACTTATTCATGTATGACTTGGAAACTTCACTTGTAGTCAAGTTAATTAAATTCCAAAGCATAATTGGTGTTAGAAAATTAAAATTGGTCTAGGTCTTTGTGCTCAGCCTATTCACCCCCCCCCCCCCCCCCCCAACTCCCGGGTTCGGATCTTGGACATTCACTGGCCTTCATGCACAGAAGTAGACTGAAGACAGAAGCCTTGCCCACTTAAGCGGGCCTTGCTAAATTCGCCAAATAGATTGAATGCTTGCTCGTGCGAACATAGCGGTGTTTATGCACGAATCAAACTTCCAGTTTTTGAGTTCGAGGCAATTGCTATTCTTAGTCACATCCAAATTCCTATATTTTCACACGACTTTTGGCCTATAAATACATACTTCTAGCAGCACAAAAAATACTTCTCTCCAACTCTAAACTCTAGAGACCACTTCAGAGATCCATCATCTTCTCCAAAGCCATTATTCTGCAGTGCTAAAGATCAAAGCTTTGGAGTTCTGACCATCCACTCTCTCGCAGTAGATCCATCTTGAGAAGGCGTTTAAGATGTTGGTTTCAAGCACGGTGAAGGTTCACGACGTGGCGTCTGCAAATCAAGCAGTCTTTAGGTTGAGTTGCAACTGGGAATGGTACTGTGAGTTTTGTAACTTTCAATTATTATAGTGCTTTGTTTTCTGTTGGCCTAGACGGTAAGGCCCGTGGGTTTTTTTTTTTCGAGCAGGGTTTTCCACATATAAATCAAGCATCTCATTCCCTTTGTGATTGATTGCTTTTTATTTAGAGTTAGGTTAATTGGCTAGTTTAATAATCGGAATTGGAATCAATGAGATACTGATTAGAGGGACCTTAGCATGTGTTAAGGCTTAAATCAACGACTGTCACGTGGTATAAGAGCAGGTTGCACTAATTCATATTGTGATCTTCAAATAAGTATTTTATAACGGAATTCAATAGAGAAGGAACATCTACCACCAAGCCCCCACTTCTAGACGGATCCAATTATGCTTATAGGAAAGTAAAGATGATTGTTTTCCTTAGGGCAATTGATGATCAGGCTTGGGACATAGTTGTGGATGGGTATTTTGACCCCACCGATGTTGTAGATGGGCGGACCGTATTGAAACCCAAAGCCCAATGGACTGAGGCTGAGAAAACAAAGTCTAACTGCAATAACAAGGCCATCAATGCCATCTACAACGGGATTACCCTAGCCTCATAGGATTTTTGCGTGCCCTAATGCCAAGGCATCATGGGATTTGTTACAGACTGTCAATGAGGGAACCGATACCGTCAAGTAAACAAAACTCCAAAACTTGACTATGGCCTTTGAGACGATACGAATGAAAGAGTCTGAGACTTTTGATGAGTTTAATTCTATTATGAGTAAAATTGTGAACTCAAGTTTCAGTTTGGGAGAGCACATTCCTCAGCCCAAGATTGTTAAGAAGATATTAATATCTCTCCCAAAAAGATTCCATCCAAAGGTGGTAGCCATTGAGGACTACCAAGATCATAATTCCCTCAATGTGGAAGAACTGGTTGGAAATTTACAGAAATATGAAGCCAACCATTGTCAGAGGAAGAATGGGAAGGAAATTTCTCTCAAGTCTTCGAAATCTGTGGAGAATGATTTTGAATCAGATTGTGAATCGGATGACGCTGAGTTTGAAATATACTTTGTTAAAAAAGTTCTGAAAGATGTGGAATAATAAAAAACCTAAGAAGGATTCACATAACAACAAGGCACCCAACAAAACTAAATTTGTGCCTAAGTCTAATACAATTCAACCTAAAGGGTCGTCTAAGCCAACTCAGTGCTTTGAGTGCCAAGGTTATGGTCACACTACTACAAAGTGTGCCAACAGAAAAGAAAGAACAAAGGTAAGGTTCTTAATGTTTCTTGGGATGGGGATTCAGATGAGAAAAACAGGGAGTCTGAGTCACCTTCTAATGACTCTGGAAAACTTGTTGCTTTCATGGCCGTGTCTAATGCTTCTTCTGTGCAAGATTTGTCTGACAAAGAATCCAAGTTAGACGAAGACATAGATCATGATGATTTTTCTGATTAGGAACAAGCCATCGAAGAAGATTACAAAAGATTGCTGCAAGAGTCAGTGAGAATGTCTAAAATCATTGAAAAAAGAGCCATAAAGCTTAAGACTATGGAATCAAAGAGCACCTCTCTGCAAGCTACCTTGGAAGATTGAAAATGTAAGGTAAAACAATTAGATGAATATCGTGTGATTTTATCTAGCAATCTGATTACTGCAGGGAAGGAGAACGAGTTGTTAAAGGAACAAGCGCTGAAAGCTAGAACTGAATTGGACAGTTAGCGAAACGAAAAGAGTTGAGCATGTGTAAATCTGAAAAAGATGCCTTGGATGGAAAACTAAATATGGCTTTCACAGAACTTTATTCCGCCACAACATTAATCAAGCGGATGAATACTGGGTCTAAGAAACTCGATGAGATCCTTGGAAGCCAAAAGATCGACAAGTCAAAAACTGGACTTAGCTACACTTACGGAGCTTCGTCCTCAAAATATAAAACTAAATTTGTATTTGCTCAAGGACCCACTATGTACCCCATGACATCTATTATTCATAATGTTCCACCATAAAAAGTGTGAATGCATATCATAGGAATGTGCCAAAGCCAATATTCACACCCACTTGTCAATTTTGTGGGATCAAAGGGCATGTCAGACCACACTGTAACAAGATGAGAAATCATATGAAGAATCAGCGGAGGAAGAAACCTAATTCTTCTCAACATGTCAAGACAAAGTTTGTCTAAGTTCGTAAGTCTGACCTGTGTTGTGATGTGGTCCACACTGCAGTGACAAAATCAGTTCAGAATATTGAGTCTTAATCCCCCTGTAGGACCCTGGGATTGGCCTACACTCCTAATCCTCAATTCATGTTCTGACTTGCAAATGCATACTTTTTCAGGCTGATTTTATGATTATCTGACATTTTATTCACATTTATTTGTTTATTTTAGGATCTGAATTTCTTTACTTGCGGATTAAGGATTTTGAACATGTCCACAAGTACACAATGACTCACTTGGACACTCACTTAGGGTTAATGTGACATTAGGATTGACAGGATTCGCGGTCTTAGTGATTTTGCATTTGTTTGGAGCATCGATATTGATTTTGCCATTTTCCTATGTTCTCTTCTTCACGATTATATGTAAATAAATGTGGCCCAATGTGCGTAAAGATTTATGTAGACCGACGCACGAAAATGAATAATAACTAGGTCTGCTCCCTAGGTATTATTTGTGTCTATCTATTAGGGTTCATAAATTTCTGCATTTAAAATACGAGTGAGAGAAAATGTTAATAAATGGGTTTGCTCCCTTGATTTTAAATTTTCTTATAGCATCTGAACTTAATCATCTTCACATCTCATTGTTGATTAGATCGAATGTTTTTTAACGGTGTGAGTTTTTCTTTGTACCTAATGAATGTTGAATTTTGACCGATTTGAGACGTCTTCGTGTTCTTCATTTGAGATTATCCCCTACACACAGTTTACACACATATCAAATTACTAAGAATTGTGTTGCCTCTGTTAGTTTATGTGGTCTCAATCCAGTAGATGATGTAATAAATTGATTCATTTCTTTTTTTATCAATCTAATCATGCTTTTCTTTCATGAGATGAATGGTGTTTTATTACTTACTAGCACATAACCAATACAAATGACATAATACTTCATGAGATAAATCGGAGTCTGGAACTGTATTAGATGCAACACATGTTTATGGATGAGATCCATATACGGGAGATATGTATAACGAATCTTATTCTTGAATATCTTCACAGCTAGTGATGAGATTGGACATCTCATCTGACAAGGTTGCAGCACTTTGATCACTATGATAAAGTGTGATTTGTCTCGATCATCAGAATGTAAGATACTGGATCATAGTGTTGGTACATTAGATGTATTGAAGGACCATGAGAAGAACCTTATGAATACTGTCTTTTATTTAAGGTCTTCTCAAATAATTCCCTAGCAATAAGCTCTCAATCCTGAGACATTAATGAACTCAATTTTCTATCTATTCATTTATTTTGAGTCACCAATGAGTGAGGCCAATTATAGATCAACACCTCGGTGGTTTGGGTACGTGGTAGTATTGTTGTTGGAACATTCAATGGTCAAGATGGAATCTATTCTAATTATCCCCTTGTGCCAATTAATGGATTTATCATTGGTAAGTGCGCACTCATTCCGATTAAGAGTTAATTGGATAGGTACCAATGATCACTATGATTAATTGGAGCTCAAGGATAATAAGATATGGATCCAATTTGGTGGACAGGTCCAATTGATCCATGGATATGGATGGAGGAGCCTACTTGTGGTAATAGGGAAGTTTAGGGTCTTCTATATAATTTATTCCTAAGACTGGAGTTCAAATGCATTTACAATTAACTGTTGGCCTGGATTGCAAATGAGATGTGGGGTCATGTGTCCCAGTTGGAGCCAGCTTTCTTTGGAATCCCTAGTGGTCCCCATGCTAGCCCAAGTTACTAATTCTACTTGAACTCTAAAGGAAGAAATTAGAAAGTTACTATTTCTATTTGAAGTGAGACTTCTAATAGTGGTAATAGTAAAAGGAGAAGGTTACTAATTATTGTAGAAGTAAGACTTCTAATTAATTATTAGTAAGAGGAGTTGTCATGGGTTATAAAAAGGGAAGCAAACCCCTTGGACGTCCACCTTGATTCACGCCCATATTGTGTAAGAGTTGCACGCCCCACACTTCTGAAAGTCCGGGATCCTTATCCTAGAGGGGGGTGAAGAGGGTGAGCTACAACTAGTGACCAAAATGACCAATTTTAAACTTCTTTAAATTAACTAGCCACTAGTAAAGATTATAAAGCTGAATGCGGAAGCTAAATAAATCAAACACCATAAGAATCACCACAACACAAGAGTTTATAGCGGTTCGGCCTGAATGCCTACATCCACTACCGGCTTGTGATCCAACACCCCATATGATTTCCACTATTTATGTTTTTTAAAGGGCTAAGCAATATCCATTACAAAGATGTTTGTCAATGCTTAACAACAACCTATCAATGTGCTTTTCTAGGCTAAGCAATAACTTTACAAGATGTTTTTCAAGGCTAAGCAATAACCTTTACAAGAAAAAGATTTTCTCTCAAAGAAGTGTCTACATAAAACACCTTAAGAGATATAATTAAAGCTCAATTCATTTGCCTCTAACATAGGCTGATATGAAGGTTAAAACAAGTTACAAATATACACTTACAATTAGCTAAAGTGAGTGCCCAAGGTGTATGAATGTTTACTTCTATCAATTTCTAAAATGAAGCTCTCAAATGAATGCTTGATATAATTAAGAGATATAATTAAAGCTCAATTCATTTGCCTCTAACATAGGCTGATATGAAGGTTAAAACAAGTTACAAATATACACTTACAATTAGCTAAAGTGAGTGCCCAAGGTGTATGAATGTTTACTTCTATCAATTTCTAAAATGAAGCTCTTAAATGAATGCTTGATGCATTTAAAAATCTAAGCACAGAAACTAATGATTGAAGAGATGAACTGATCACATGAATTAATCAAATCAACTTGGAAAGACATTCCTATCAAAATACACAAGTTGTATGAAAGTTTAAATACTAAAAGAAATGTGATTTGGACATGAGTGTTTGCAAAACAATCTAATATGCTTATGTGATTTGAAGTTTGCAAAACAACTCAGTCAAAGCTAGAAATCATGCTAATATAGAGTTTCAAAGGTTTGAACATGCATGGATTTGAAAAGAATGAAAATCAAATATAAGTACTTGGAAGGATATACTTTTAAATCTCAAGGTTTTGGATTTCCATTGATCCTCTAGCCTTCTCAGCTCATTCCTTTTTCTTAGGCTTGAAAATAGTTCCAAAGGTTCACCCAACCACCCTCTCAAAAGCGAGGAATGAACTGGACTTAAGTAGAGAAAACAGTCCAACGGCTAGTTGGCTCGGTCGACCCCATGCATCCTCGGTCGACCGGGTCCAACGATCATATTGCCAAGGGCTAGTTGGCTTGGTCGACTGGGTACGGGGCTCGGTCAACCAAGCACACTGGCCCGGGATGAGTTCTTTCAGATTTTTTAATTTTCTAAGAAATAAAACTAGGAACTCAAGGCCATCATGATTTATGCATAACATCAATTTTCTAAAGATGAGGAATGTATGCAAATCATAAACCTAGATGCTTAACTCGATTTTCCAAAAACATGCATGAAGAATTAGATTTTTGAAAGTTCATTTTAAGTTCTAAAACATGCAGGATGAAGTCTTTGAGAATCAATTGCATATGCAAGCTAGGAACTCAGATTTTAAACTCCAAACTAAGATGCATGAGTTTGTGATCGGATGACGGTGAAAGTGATAGTGCATCCATCAAATTAGCAATATACAAAAAATCCTAACAACTTCACCCACTTCTAGTTCTAGTTCTCCTTCTAGTTGCCTTAGAGTTTCTAGCTAGTAGCTTTCTTTAGGAGATCCCACCGATCTCCTTGAGAAGAAAATCTAATAACGTGAAATAGCGTGGAAGATCAATAGGTCTTGGAGATCTTAGATTGATTCGAGAAAGAGTTCATCATCAAAGAAAGGAACAACTTCTCATTTAGAGCACAACCGAGCTCCACATGTATAATCTACTTCCTTGTATGTTGTAGATTTTTAGTTGCTTGATTGTTGCTGGTTCTATCTTCTAGATAGAGTTATTTACTGATGTTGATTGATGAGTTTGAGGATTGGATCCCGGATTGGGTTTATAGCCTTCTGAATAGTTGATCACTGCGTTAAGTTGGTCAAAAGTTTTTGAAACCTATTCTAGAGGCCCACCTATTTGCAACAGCCTCATGCATTGCAAATTATCATGTTTGATCATCAAGAATTTTTTACTGTTGGCGTGATTGAGTTCTCGCACTTGTACATTTTTCATCGAGGATATAGATTATCTGATTAATGGGGAGTATAAACTTTGTCAAGTCTAAAAAAAAAGGGGGGGGGGGGGGGAGCAAGAGTAGCATTAGTCTGGTTGCTGATTAAATCTATGAATTTCAATTTCATGATTTCATGCTTGATCTATTGTCAGCTTTTCGTGAACAGGATTTGTAGGGGCTGCAGGATGACTCTGAAATGATGGAAGGATTCTTGAAATGTTTTTTTGGAAAACTGAAGGAAGGATTCGGGAAATATTTTTTGGAAAGATTGAAGATGTCTTGGTCTATGTTAGATTCATTTTCTGGGTAGAATTTTTCTTGGATTTAGGCGTTTCATCTATGAATTGCCAAAGGGGGAGATTGTAAGGACTATATGAGTGTTGGCTAATTCATTCGGTAATGGACAAAATCGGAAATTTAATTTATAATGTATTTCATAGATGGATTGACCTTCATTCGCAGAAGCAGACTGAAGACACATGCCTTGCCCGCTTGAACGAGCATATTCCCGCTCAAGCAAGCACTGCTGAGTTCGCCAAATAGATTGAATGCTCGCTCAAGCGAACCATCTGCTCGCTCGAGCAAACATGGCGGTCATGCGCGAATCAAGCTTCCAATTTTCGAGTTATAGGAAATTTTCTATTCTTAGTCCGATCCGAATTGCTATATTTCCACACGACTTTTGACCTATAAATACATGCTTCTAGCAACCCAAAATATACATATCTCAGCTCTAAACCCAAGAGACCACTTAATAGATCCATCATCTCCTCTAAAGCCATTATTCTGTCGTCTACTCTCTCGTAGTAGATATATCTTGAAGATGCGTTCAAGGTATTGGTTTCAAGTACGGTGAAGGTTCGCGACGAGGCGTAGGTAAATCAAGCAGTCCTTAGGTTGACTTGCAATTGGAAATGGTAAGTGTGAGTTTTGTAACTTTCAATTATTATAGTGCTTTGTTGTCTGTTGGCCAAAACGGTAAGGCCCATGTTTTTTCCCGAGCAGGGTTTTCCATGTATAAATCCCGCGTCTCCTTCTCTTTGTGATTGAATGCTTTTTAATTGGAGTTAGGTTAATTGGCTACTTTAATACTTGGAGTTGGAATCAAGTAGAGATACCGATTAAATGGACCTTAGCCTGTGTTAAGGCTTAAATCAGCGGCTTTCAGTTATTATAAATATTTTTAAAATAAATTATCATATATTTTAAGTGATCAATCTAACGGTAAAACCAACTCTTAATATAATGGAATTTGGAGAATATAACTTTTAATTTTGGACGCTCAAGATTTACCTTAACAATTTATTATGAGTTTGGTCCTATAATAGGAACATGAGACCATTTTAAATTCCAACCCCATATTTGGACTAGGTCACAAGATTCCAACACATTGATCCCTCCATTTTTGCTCGGTCGGCCCAGCGGCCAGGACATTGGAAGTTAGGGCTTATAGGTTTTTTAGGCTACCAGAATGGAAACTAGTTCTAATTTAACGAATCAACATGCAGCGGAAATAACCAAAAACAAACAATATAGAACTAACAATCTACCAAGCAATCACCACAAAGAGGCAGACACAATATTTAGCGTGGAAACCCTATCCAGGGAGAAAAATCACGAACTAGAAATCAAGAGTTCACGAATAGTTACAAGATATACTCACAGTTCCTTTACTTCAGTCTGTACCTCAGCCTAAGGACTGTAGTTATTTTTGCACAGAATCCACTATCACAACATCCACCGTGCACCGTTCTACTTACTTGATCTCCTCGCACCTTGTCAGTCAAGATGAACTATCTTTTACAAGAAAATAGAAGCAACCAAAACCTTCTAGAACAGCTCTTCAGAACAGTCTCTGAATGGCTCCAGAGAATTATCTCTCTTTAAGATATCTCTGACTCAGATTAATGAGAGTTGTTGTTTTCTAGGGTTGAGAGTAATACCCTATTTATAGCCCCAAATTCGTGCCTTGTAGTTAGAGCACAAATAGGACTCAAAGTGGGAATCAAAGTCTCAAAAGGAAGCAATTTTGTAGCAGTTCTGGAGATTTTCCCGAAAATCCTGGGCCTGTCCGATCGATATGACAGTGGCTCCGATCGATCAGACCACCCAAATAACTGGGGCGCTTCGACTGTCCGATCGATCGGACCTGGGAGTTTCGCCCTATCTTCACTTTTCTTCGATTCAGCTCCTCCGGTGACACAACCACAGTCCATTCTAAAATAAAATAGAAAATACAACTCAATTGACCTAAAATTTTGTCCAACCCATGAATTAGCCAACATAAAAATTCTAACAATCTCCTCCTTTGGCAATTCATCGACAAGACTCCCTGGAACAATAGAAATGATCTACCCAAAAGAAAAATCCAAAATACATTGAATTTTCAGCCCAAAAAAATTTTCAGCACCTGTAGATCTTTGCATGTTTTCTCCCCCTAGCTTCATTATTCTCCCCCTTTTGTCCATAATTGATAAATAATTATCTTTAAGCAGCTTCTGTCAATCTAGATTCTGCAGCTCCCCCTCATTTTTACTCGCCCTCAATATGACCTGCGTATCAGCATGGGTGGGGGCGAGATCTTGCAAATCAGGGGTGATGAAGCTTTGCTACGCACACTTGCATATTCAGACATTTTAGCAAAGTGTGTACCAATACAGAAGATAGGTCTTCTTTCTTGACCCAAACAGCTTTGGTATTCTTTTTCAGCTCAGTCTTCTGCGTTTTCCATTGCATTTGATTTGGTTACTTTCGCAGATTATTGCAATGGGGTCGAATGTGTCCTTTAATTTCACAATGATGACAAGTGGGTATACGTTCAAAACGTGACACATTCTTCTCGTTGGGGGCTTTCTTTGCAACACTAACAATAGAGTTAGAAATAACTGAATTCTTAGCAAAACAGTTTATACCTTTGGCATTCGAAGTGGATGCTACATCAGCATAGCCAATGCCATGCTTGTCCGTGTGTCCCTTTTGACTGCATAGAATGTCATCTAATTTTTTCTATCCAGTGTTCATCCTATTCAATGAAGTTTTAGCAGCATCTAACTCAGATATAACCATCTTGAGTCTTCCATTCAAATCAGAATTCTATGCTTTCAAGTTTTCACATTAGAATCAAGTATGTCACACTTTTGTGATTCTGCGGTCAATTTGCCAGCCAATTTATTATTTTCATCCGCCAATTTTTGTACTTTTACAAGTGCTTCTACAAGTTCAGCTTTGAGCAACGAATTCTGCTCTTCAGGCTCTTTCCACTTATTAGCCACTTTTTCATTCATCTTTAGCATCTTCATGATCTTTGCAAACAATGTTTGATATTCAGCTTGTCAGTCATGCTCTGTTTCTGACTCACTATCATCATGATCAGTCCCATAATCAGAAGAAACTTGTAGAGTAACAAAACCAGAAGTTGCCATGAATGCAATGAAGTTTTCTTTACTAGTGTCAGGCTTCTCAGATTCAGATCTTTTCAAATTAAAAGCCTTTTTCTTTTATTTTCTATTACCACAATTACTAGTAATGTATCCATTACCTTCACACTTACAACACTTAATTCCTTTAGAAAATTTCTTCTTCACAACATATTTAGGGATTTTGGTAGAAGTGCCTTCGCGGTAGATATCCGTTCTCACAAAATATGGATCAACACAATAGAATAGTGCAACCCACTCTAATACCAATTGAAAGTTTTTTAGGCTACCAGAATGGATACTAGTTCTAATTTAACCAAACAATCAATATAGAACTAGCAGTATACCAAGCAATCACCACAAGAAGGCAGACACAATATTTAGCGTGCAAAACCTATTCAGGGAGAAAAACTACGAACTAGAAATCAAGAGTTCACGAACAGTTACAAGATATATTCACAGCTTTTTTACCTCAGTATGTACCTCGACCTAAGGACTGTAGTTGTTCTTACACAGAATCCACTAACACGACATCCACCGTACACATTCTCCTTACTTGATCTCTCCGCACCTTGTCAGTCAAGATGAACTATCTTTTAAAAGAAAGTAGAAGTAACAAAAACCTTCTAGAGCAGCCTTCAGAACAGTCTCTCAATGGCTCTAGAGAATAATCTCTCTCTAAGATATCTCTGACTCAGATTAATGAGAGTTGTTGTTTTCTAGGGTTGAGAGTAATACCCTATTTATTGCCCCAAATTCGTGCGTTGTAGTTATAACACAAATAGGACTCAAAGTGGGAATCAAAGTCTCAAAAGGAAACAAGTTCGTAGCAATTCTGGAGACTATCCAGAAAATCCCGCGCCTGCGGATTCCGTATCGCACTCAACCACTAACATAAAGTCATCAATTAAGCAGACTGGTACATATCATGAATCATAAGACATTGAGCTGACAATAACAGGGCATTTTCTTTCCCACATATGTTCAAGTTACAATATACAAAGTATTTTCATTTATATATATCCCAAAGAAAAAGGCTAATAAAAGCCATAAAAACAAAAACTAATTAATAAATCACTACCCCAATTATGTTACGAAGTCCGGTGCCATCTTGATATCTATATGACATCAATGGGCAACCTCTCACGTCCAACCAGCGGCTCAACCGCCTCCTCACTCACGCCACCTAAAAAGGCAAAGGAATCAAGACCTGGCACCAAACAAGAGGGGTCAGACACGACGGCCTGGCAAGCAAATAAACAGGTAATGGGATGATGAACATTTATAAAACCATATAAAATCAAATCTGATACATTTAAAGTTTGAACATATATGAATAACCAATGTAGTCAAGTAAACACTTTATGAATCATTGAAAATATAAATGAATAAAACAATGGTAAACGAATAAATCAATGGCAATCGAATAAAACACTAATTAATTAATCATTCGATGACGATCAAAATAAATCAATGGCATTCGATAAAAACATTGGCAACCACATACGCTAAATTCTCCTATTACCGAAGTAACAAGAGCACTCACTCAGAAACGTACCTCATCACCGAAGTGACAAGAGTACTCGTACCTGTCACCGAAGTATCAAAGGTACTCGTACCTCATTACCGAAATAAAAAGGTACTCGATCAATTCTAATCCATGCAAAATGGAAGAAAAGATCTAACCGTCGCCATGGCCGGAAACACTCGCTCATAAAGAACTCCCAAACTGCAGTTGGCAATCAATATAAGGATCCCAAGCCGGGTGATCAGCCCGAAGAGGAATCCAAGCCTAGTGGTGCCGAATGAAAGACCAAACCAATACAATCAAATCACTTCGATACATTTTCATCGATAAAAGCAACTACTCTGGGCATTTAGCACACTGACAATATCACTCTCTCAAACGAGTAGTTTAATCGATGATCAAACGTGGCGAACCACTCAAATGCACTTCAAATCACTTTGTATAAAATTCATACAATATACCCTTTTGAAACGTGGGAAAACACTCTCAAATCAACTTTCATTCGATTTGTTGAAAAGATACAAATCTCCGTGGCAAAACACTTAAATACATTTCAAATCAATTTGTAGAAAGCATATAAACGATACTTTCAAAACATGGCAAACCACTAGGATACATTTCAAATCAATTAGTAGAAAATCATATGAAATTCCGTAACGAATCACTCAAATACATTTTAATATAATTTATAGGAAAATCGTACAATTGATCCTTTCAAACGTGGCGGACCACTCAATAACATTTTCAATACAATTTAAAGAAAGCATACGAATCTCGATCTTGAAATGAAGATGTCATTCTCAATCGTGGCGAACCACTCAAGTACATTTCAAATCGATGTAACAAAATATTACGTATACATTTTCGATAACTTGGAGAAGGAATAGTGTATGATGAATTAATGTCTTACCGAGGAAAGTCTCAATGCAGACTTAGCATCCAAGTGTTGATTTACAATTATGAGTTTGGCACCAATGAAAATCCTCAACACTTGAGATAAATAAGTGTATTTTAAGACTAAAGAATTCCCGGGTAAAAATTCCATATCAATACTTTCTCTCATTTTTCCCATTCAATCGATACAATTCAAGCATTGCATTTCATTGAAATAGTTCATGGGCTTTCGAGCATTTATAAAAGATCAATGGGCCTAAAAATTCAAAGAATAAAGAGGGATGAAATGGACCTTAGACAGGCCTAAAAGAGTTCATGAGAAAACCTCATAACAGGCCCACAAAAGGGCCCAGAACTGGGCCCAGGTCCGCTCGAGCGGTCCAAGGTCCGCTCGAGCGGTCCCCATCCAGAACCTGGCCGCTCGAGCGGCCCACTGGGTCGCTCGAGCGGACACAGTTCTGATGGGTCCGTTCAAGTGCACGATTTGCATTCTTTTGCCATTTTCTGTGATTTTTCATCCTCCTTTTCTTCTACAACAATTTCCATACTATTTGGGCCTCCCATTGCCATGACAAAACTCCATTAAATCATATATACACTAATCCTCCCAATTAATTCCAATCAATCATATAAAGACAAGCTTTTCTTCATTCAACAAGATATTAAAAATTGGACGTATAAAGGATTGAACCAATGAAATCAATGGAAGAGTAAAGACTTAGATTCTAACAAAAATCCAAATCTTAAGTAGAGTATACATAAACATTGTTCAAATCATTAGAAGACTAAATCCATAAAAAGGAGAACAGGAAGTAGAATGAAAATAACATAAAACTCATTCATCTTATACACAAGCATCAAATTAGCTGAACATTCACTTGCCTTGGGTCAAGAAGAGATGCAAATCACTCTAAGATGGCCTCAATTAAGTCTCTAGCTCCAAATCTACAAAACCCCCAAAATAACCCAAGAGAAAGCCCTAGAAATCAATCATTTGTAAATGTCTATGGAATCCTTTTGCAAGTATGATAAAAATATTCTAAATGGTTTGAAAACCAAGATTTGAATAAGAGAATCCATGGCTAACATTTTTACAACTCAAAGGAAGAAGAAGAGCTTGAAGAAAAGGTTTACCTTTGTTCAAATCTCTTGAAAATGGCATCCTAGGAGAGCTTTAGAGATGGGGAAGAAGGTTTTGAGATCAATCTTTCACTTTGCACACAAGATTTGGCTTTTCAAGAGGTGAGAAGATGAAGAAGAAGAGAAACCCTCTTGCAAATGAATAGTTGCAGGAAAAAGAAGATGGGAAAGAGAGAGGACTATTCCCCTTTTTATAAAGTGGGCAAGTGGGTCCCAATGGGCCCCAAAGTTCAAGTGGCTAAAAAGGGCATTTGCGGGTCCCGAACGAAAACGACAAAGAAGACAAAGTTGATCAACGAAAAATCTATTTTCTAAAAAGTATATTTTTGCCAATTTTTGAAATTTTTGAAATTTATGGACAGATTAAGTGAAAATATCATTTTTGCCCCTTTTTCTCGAAAAACGCGATTTTCGAGCATTAAATCAAAATGGTCAAAACATGAAAGTTGTTTATAACAATAAAATGAATCAAAATAAATAAAATTTGAGATTTTTAGAAATCAGGAGTAGTTTCTCTCAAAAATACATTTTTACAAATCCGGGTCAAACTAAAGTCAACGGTCCTCAAAACCCTCCAAGGTTATGAAAAATCTAGTCAAACTCAAAAATAAAGTCAAACCAACTCTAATCTCACTTAGAAAGTTAAACCACGTTCAAAACAACACTAAATAAAAGAATTGGGGGTCGGGGTCTTACATCCATCCCTGCTACATATCTTTGGTTTCAGTAATTTCTTGTCACATGTATTTCTGCAAATCATGTATAGTGCAGGGTACAACCCACCTCCCACTCCCGATCCCGTTCCCGCTCTGGGCACTTAGCATATGACTGCCCCGCAATAGCATATGACTGCCCCGCAATGATCTTAACATGAAATTAATGTTTTTCTGTATTATTTATTTGGATTGCAATTTCTTACATCTCAATATAATTCATATAAGAAAAATATCACATTTAAGTAATATCACATTTAAGTCTCTTATTAGTTTTTAAAATATTTATATATTTTGATATTGCCAATGCTTATCATTATTTTGCTAGTTATCATATAGTTATCCTATGACTAATAGAGTTTTAGTGGGCATTTCTTTCGTCCCTGCACATATTTATATGGTGGGCATTTTTTTTCTTTGTAACTCTTTTTTAGTCCATATGAATGGCCTCCTCAAACAAAAGTTTTTTTTTTTTACAATGCGACCCCAAAGGGGAAATTGCCCATAGGCATAGATGAGTCCAGAAGGTTGGCTGGCAATTGTCCCTAGGCATAGATGAGTCCAGCCCATTCATTCATCTTTGGCCCAAAGCCAGATTTTGGCCAATTGAAGTTCAGCCCCATCTGGTCCTCCATATGCTATGGCAAACTTTATGTTTTTGTTATTTATTTTTCTCCATGTGACCGAAGTTAGAGATTATTAGATTAAGTAGTAAACAAATTGCAGCATAGCCAAAATTTTGTAAGGATTCAGAAGGACCCTAATTGTATGTTTGGTAACAGGTGAGAAATCCACCTCTCACTATTGCATATTTGAAGATTTGTTCATGAGAACTTGTATAGAGCAACTAGATTTATTTTTTTTGTATAAAATGGGTAATTTTATAAAAAGAAGACAAAAGAAATACAAAGGCTCATGGAGCCCCAGAGGAAGGGGATTACAAAAGCTGAAACCAAAGAAGAGCCAGAGAGGAAGTTAGTGATCATCTTGAGCAATTTTGAAACAAAAGAAGAGGGAACTGAGCTGATGACTGCAAAATGGTTTGGAGATCTTCTTCAAGGAAAAGCATAGATTATCCTACAGATGAGAGATGACCTGGTTGAGAGGAGGATGCTGATCTTCAAAAATTGCAGCATTCCTGGCCAGCCATAAGGCATACAAAACAGAGAGGAAACACGATGCCATGTATTTCCTACCAGCCTTGTCATTACCTCTGGAAAGAGCTTGCCAAATGGATGATGCATGATTGGGTAGGGGATGCTGGACGCTTGCACAACGGAGAAGCCAACGCCAAATGGAAGTAGCTAGATCGCAGTAGAAGAAGAGGTGGCTGATCGATTCTTCACTGTTGAAGCAGAGGCTGCATCTGGAAGCTAAGAAGAAACCAAGGCGTTGTAGGTGATTATCAGTTGGAATTCGATTGAGCATCAAGCGCCACCCAAAGCAACTGACCTTGGGTAGAGAGATACCATTCCAGATGAAGCTGGGCCATTGAAGATCAATCCCCCTAGCTCTGATGGTGTTCCAAGCTTGATTGAGAGAGAGCGTTCCGTCTGTTGCCTCTTTCCAGAAGAGGTGATCTCTGGTAGAAGGATTGAGAGAGAGAAGAGATGTAGCAGATGCAAGCTGGTCTTGGACAACAGTGGGAAGATTCGAGGGAATATTCCAAGAGCCTGAGTGGAAGATGGAGGCCAGACGCTGATCCGGAGGGAAATTCAAGTTAGGAAAAGCTGCAGAGAGAGGTTTGTCTCCATTCCAAGTATCATGCCAAAGGTTAATCTCTTGACCATTGCCAATGCACCAGGCACTTCCTTGATGAATGAAGTGAGCAAGGCGGCGGATTCTCTTCCAAATACAAGAGCCATAAGTAGTGTTAGTTTGATCCCAGATGTTGTTGTTTCTGAAGTAGCGATTCTTGAACCAAGTAGACCAGATTGTGCTCACAGTAGAGGCCTGCCAGCCAAGCTTGATTAAAGAGGCTTTATTAACATCTTGAATCCTTCTAATGCCAAGGCCACCTTCCATCTTCAGAAGGGTAACTTGAGACCACTTCACATAGTTAATCTTTGTGGTAGTAGCATTGCCTGACCAAAGGAAGTGTCTCATCTGACGCTCAATAGCTTTGCAAATAGAGATTGGAAGAGGAAGGATGGCAGCTGAGTGTATGGGAATAGAGGAGAGCACATGTTTGATGAGGATTAAACGACCTGCAAAAGAGAGGGTTTTAGCTTTCCAAGCTGACAGCCTAGCATTAATGGAATCCAGAAGAGGGAGGAAGTGAGCTCTCTTTGGGAAACCAAAAACAATAGGGAAACCCAGATACTTTAGTTGAGCCATGGTTGCCTGTATTCCAAGGATGGAACAGATCCTATCCTTTCTTCTGATGCCACATTTGCTAATGAAGAGCTGGCTCTTTAGGAGATTAAAGTGTTGGCCAGAAGATGATTGATATAATTCTAGAAGGTCTTGCAGGGCGAGAACACCAGAAGTGGCTCCTTTCATGAGGATGATAATGTCATCATCATATAGCAGGTGGCAAGGGGTGGAGGGGACAGTGGAGAGGGGAAGGATAATACCTTGAGAATATAGGTTATGGAGGTGGAGGCTAAGGATTTCTTCTGCTATAGTAAACAAGTAGGGGGATAGGGGATCACCTTGTCTTAGACCACAAGAGGAGCTGAAGAAGCCATGGGGGGATCGGTTGATGAGGACAGAGCATTTAGTAGTACAAACGCACTCTTTCATTAGGGATATCCAATCTTCAGAGAATTTGAAAAATCTGAGGGCTGAGAAAAGGAAGGTCCAATTGAGTTTGTCAAAGGCTTTGGAGATGTCTAACTTGAGGCAGAGAGATCCTTTGCTGAGCTTGGATTTAAGCTTTTGGAAGAGCTCAAAAGCCAGAGCTGAATGGTGATGGATGAAACGGCCTTTTATGAAAGCTGCCTGGTTAGTGGAGATCAGATTTGGAAGGATAGTGGTGAGTCTGGAAGTTAGGATTTTGGAGATAATCTTGTAGGAGAAATTCAGCAAGCTGATAGGCCTGAAGTCAGCAAAGGTATCAGGGGATTTAGATTTTAGGATGAGGGCAAGAAAGAATGTATTGGAGGCTTTCAGGATTTTTTTTGTCTGAAAAAAGTGTTGCACTGCCTTGTTAACTGTCTGGCCTATAATTCCCCAAGCTGAAGTGTAGAAAGCTCCGTTGAAGCCATCAGGCCCTGGAGAACTATTCTTCTTGAGAGCAAAAACAGCAGCTTTGATCTCGGATTCATCTGGAATAGAAGTGAGCATGTAGTTATCTAGATCAGAGACCTTGTGGCTGTCAGTCTGGAATAAGATGTGGTGGAGCTGACCATCAAGGGGTTTGTAGAGATTGGAGAAGTAATCCACAGCTTGAGCTTGGATGGTGAGAGGGTCATCTGTATAGTTGCCATCAACTGAGATGTGGTTGATACTGTTGAAGTAACTCCTTGTTTTTGCAGATTGGTGGAAGAACTTTGTGTTCATATCACCCTCCTTTAACCAATTTATTCTGGACCTCTGTTTCCAATGTATCTCCTGGGCTTTGAGGGCTTCATGGAGACCAAGCTTGGCTGTCATGAGGTCGTTCCAAAGGGAATCCGAGGGAGAAGAGTCGAAGCTCTGCTGACATCTCAAGACAGAAGCCTCTGCAGCTAGGATATTATTGTGGACTTGCCCATAAGTAGACTTGCTCCAAAGTTTTAAAGCCTGCTTGAGAGCCTTGAGCTTCTGGGCAAGAATGAACTGAGGGTTCCCATCCACGGTGGCATTCCAGCTGGATGCAACAACATGAAGGAAGGAAGGGTGGAGGAGCCACTTATTTTCGAACTTGAAGGGAGCTTTGGTGGCAGGGGGAAGGCTGGTGTGATTAAGAATGAGGGGACTGTGGTCAGATGAAAGTCTTGGTAGGTGAAGAATTAAGGGATCAGGGTAGCTAGCCAACCAATGGGTGTTCACAAGGGCTCTATCTAGCCTAGCAGCAACATAGGAGAGGCCTTTCCTATTGTTGGACCAAGTAAATTTACTCCCAGAGAAGAGAATGTCTGTGAGGCCAGCTTGCATGACAGCCGTTTGGAAATCTTTGAGAGAGGAGGGGGTGGACTGACGAAGACTGAGCTTCTCATGATGAGCAAGGGTAGCATTAAAGTCCCCAAGGACACACCAGGGCTGAGTGGTAATAGAGGTGTCAATGAGGACTTGCCAGAGATCTTTCCTGAGGGTATGGTTTGTGGATCCGTAGACTCCAGTGATCAGGGAGGAAAGGCCAGAGGCTGGATTAGAAAGAAGCATAGTGAGATGTTGGGAGGAGGCATTGAAGACAGAGGTGGCAAGAAGATGGGATGATTTAGAGAAGCACCAGAGGTTTGGGGAGGTTGAGGCTGGAAGATTAGAGTGGAAGGTGTCAAAGCCAAAGGTGGAGAGGCCAAGGGATTGGGTGGAGGAGAAGGTGGTCATTGGTTCAGAGATGAAGATCAAGTATGGATGATGATGGCGGACCAGGTTAGCCAGGACTCTTTTGGTAGGAAGGTTGGCAATACCCCTACAGTTCCAGTAAAGGGCCGTTAACATGGGGAAAGGATGGGGGAGGTGCGTTTGCTTTTAGACCTCCTGGTAATAGGGCCATTACCTGAAACGGGGCATTTGATCTTGGTTTTGCCTCTTGGGTGATATGTGGGAGGGGCTGCAGGTGGGCTAGCCAGTATATTTTCCTGAGGGAGTTCAGTTGGCTGGCCTAAAGTTGTGTCTTGGGCCTGCTCAAAGCCAGGGGGAGGGCCTGAAGGGGAGTTACCTTCAGTAAAAGCCTCAAGATTTCTTCCATATAGGTTTGGGTTGAAGGGTGGGTCCAGGAGAGAACAGTTTTCCAGAGTGGAGAAGGAATTTGAGGTGTCAATGGGTGGAGTTGGGATTTTCTCGAGGATAACAGAGACTACGTCGTAGGGCAGATCATTGAAAGAGGAAGAGATAGCTGGAAGCTTGGATGAGTTAAGAGAAGTCTTGGCTTTAGCAGTCTTGGCTTTAGCAAGCCCAGGTGGGTTGTTGTTAGGCTGAAGAATTGAGGAGTTGTGGAGAGCCTGAGGCTGAATAGGTGAATGCTGGGAAGAAGAGAAGGTAGAAGTGGCTAAGGTAGAGGAGGTAGCTGGGCATGAGGGAGGAAAGGGGGAGGCCAAAAGAGGGGGGTTGAGTGGGATATGGTTTAGAGTTAGAGCAGTTGATAGAGGGGGAGTTAGAGCAGTTGATAGAGGGGGTGCCAGAGTTACATTGCCAGGGATTTGGTGATTTGTAATTTGGAGGGGATGAGACACGGCCAAGGGAGGGTTGGGTTGGTTCGGACTAGGGGAGAGAGAGGGAGGGGTTTGGGTGGCCTGAGGAGTAGGAACAGGTTCAGAAGGTGAGGAATCTGGGCTAACAGTGACTAGAGGAGGTTTGCCAGGTTGGTTAGCAGTAGGACAGGAATGTTGGTAGTGACCAGTTTGGTAGCAAACAGAGCAGGGGAGGTTTTCAAAGGAAACTAAGATTTCTATCTCTCTTTCTCCTTGCAGGTCCACAAGGATGGATTGAGGTTTAGGTTTGGATAGATCAACATTAACCAGGACCCTTGCAAAGGTAAGAATCCTCTGAGCAGAAGTAATGTCGTCTAGTTTGATAGGTTGACCAATGGAGTTAGCTAGGGAGAAGATGATGCTGGCTCCAGCAATGGTATGGGAGCCCTGAAAATCTAACCCACACTGGAGCAATGGAGGGCCAAACCGATTCATCTTGCCCAGGGGACCAAGGAAGGAAGAAAAGTTTTCTCCTATCTAGAGAAAGAGGGGAAAGGCCTAGGATGTGGGCTTTGTCTTCAGGGGAGTTGAAACGGAAGATGAAATTTCCTTTAGTGGTAAGGGAGACCAGACAAGGTCTAGAGAGGGCCCAGAGCTTGGCCTTCTCCTCAATCCACTCAAGGGAAGGCCTTTTCCCAGCAAATTTCCCAATGACTGCAAAGGAGAAAGATTCTTTGCTAGAGGAGAGCATGGACTGGGGAATGGTTAAGGCCGGTTTACCATTTTTCCAGGTTGTGGGGGGGTAGATAGTAGAATGGTAGAGAGGATTAGGGGCTGCAAAAAGGTTAGCAAAAGAAGTGGGAAACTGGGTGAGTGGTTGCTGGATAGGGGCTAAGCCGGACAGAGTAGGTAAGACAGGGGGTTTTGGGAGCTGATCCGCTGGCTGACCCGCTGTCTGGCTGGGAAGAGGTGGAAAGTTCCATGAGGGATTGGGAGCTGGAGGAGGAGCTGCCCAGGGGGACGAATCTTGGCGAGGGGCTGAGTTGGAGGCCCAGGGGGCTAGAGTGGGCAAAAGTGCTGGGGTTTGACTGGGTGGTGGATAAGGATGAGGGGGTGGAAGCTGAGGGAGTAATGTCGGAGAAGAAGGTTTCTGGCTGGGGACAAAGGGGGAAAACCCCATACCCTAGACGAGAAGTTTCAAACTGAGCTGCCCAGAATTCAGAGCAACTAGATTTTGCCTTATATTACATGGATGCTTTCAACTGATAACCAATCCATGTATCCATGTCCTCAATATTACAATATGCAAAGTACATGTAAATAAGATATACCTTTCGCCTTCGCATTGACTTCGGAAAGCAAAGGACCTGCCTTTGTGAACTACTTACCCACAGGAAGGAGAAAGCTTGCAAATCTTCTGTGTTGCATTCTCATCATTAGGCAAGGTTTTGAACGAGGATCTCAACTGAACACAGCTTGATACCATCTAAGAATTTTCAGAGATTACTTGAGTTTTCAAAACTAGAAGTTGATCTCACACTACACTCCGCGACAAGTTTTGCAAATGAAGAGGACTTATTTTCAAGCAATTTGGCTGGTGAATCGTATTCTGCAATAACTCCTGCTCAAATGCACAAGAAAACCAACAATAAAAAAAAATTCCAAGTGCCTAAGAAAAGAACAAAAAAGAATGACAAAGATGACAATAGGACTATATACCAACCATTATCAAGAAGCAAGACCATGTCACTATCAAGAACAGATGTTATCCTATGTGCTATTGTGATGACTGTAGAGTCCGAGAATTGTTGCCTAAGTGTTTGTTGAATGAGGTTGTCAGTGGCAGTATCAATTGAAGCAGTTGCTTCATCAAGCACCAAGACCTTGCTTCTCTTCAATATCACACGACCAAGACAGACGAGTTGTCGCTGACCCATGCTACAGTTATCTCCATTTTCAGCAACTGCAGTTTACATGGGTATATTAAATAATGCGCACAGGGTGATCCTAACAATCTCAGGTTTGTCACCGCCAAGAACTGATACAGATATCTAATCATCGCATCATTCTAATTAGGAGGCAGATTACGAAGTACCTCCCCCTTGTTTCATAAAGGTAATCAATAATATTCGAGTGTGAATTTGGACACACGCACATATGCAAGTTGCAATTGGTCTAATGTTTGGGTAGAATAGATGGATTTGCATTTTGCAGGACATTCAGAGCAACAGTGAAATTGCATATACCATGTTGTCCAACTTCTCTGCCCAAAATAAGGATCAGTAAATGGTTAAAGATTAAAAAAAAAAACCTAGCATGTCGGCTTCAGATTTTCCATGGCCCCGGATGCATGAAAGAAATGAGTAATTCTATTGAATTCAAGCCAAGGTGTAGATTGTTGGGTTTATGTCTTGTATTCCGTGTTTACTGATGAGTCTTAAATATTGCATATTTTACCCCTTATTAGTCCGAGTTTTATCAACATCTCACGTGCATGTCGTTTGCTTTACATGGAGATTTTATCCTCCTATCAAATTAATGGATTATTGGATTATCATCGCTTATAACTTCATTTTAACTCGTAAAATGACGTCATTTCTTTGCATCATTGCATTGGACATGGAATTCTGAGCGAAATTGGCTACTCATTTGCATTCATGCAAGTTCGGACGAGAAATATACAAGCGCCAAAGTTTTCATGCATAAATCCAATAAATTTTTGTAGCGTATTTTTATGTGATTTCTCGTGTAGGTGGACCCCGCAACTACCACAACCATCCGGCTAGTGTCTCAAGGCATTAAGAAGAGATTGCAATAAAAGAAGTTCCATGAAGAAATCTTGGTGAATAATTCTTAGGAAAAGTTGAAGAACTCCAAAATAAGAGGAAAAGACTTTAAGAATAAGAGAAGTCATTTTCTAATGCAAATGAGTGGTTGGTGTGTTGGATAGACCTTGGGTGGGTATGAAATAGGTTATGGGTTCAAACCCCAATAATTGGAATATATTTGTAAAGGCCAATTTTATTTTGAGCTTTTTACACATACCCCCTTAGGTTTCTAGGCTTTGTAAATAGGCCCCTATGATTTTGGTATTTGTAAATAGGCCCTTGCCTTTTCATTTGAATACCTTTCGTGTCCCCAAAATAATAGCCTTCCAACCACCAAAAGTGAAATGTCTCTTTTGCCCATCCCTTTCTGCTTAAATTCAAAAGCTTGCACTTTTTTTCTCTAAAGCTTGTAACATTAATGATTACATTTTGATGGGAGAGAATAATCGTACGTAAATCTATTTTTATCAATACAGGGCTTATTTCATTAAATTCAAATTGACAATCAATGCAAGTGCTTATAATCGGTTATAATTGATCCAATCCATGCACGACCCACCGTTAGACTGACGAAAGTTTTAAAATATATGATTAGGCTTCATGTGCATTAAAAAGTTATTGAGAGAGACTGCTGGGAGTTGGGATAAAATAATGGTATTTTTCTAACTAATAATATACTCATTTTTGCTTAATGAATATAAGGGCAAAGTTATCATTTTTATAAAAGTTCAACACAAATCTCATGGTGGTTACCCATTCTCATTAGGAATACTACTTTTGGGGATATAAATGGTATTGAATTGAAAAGGTAGGGGCCTATTTATAAATACTAAAACTACGGGGGCCTATTTACATATCATACAAACCTTAGAGGGGTGTATAAAAAAAAAACTCTTTCATTTTACCTTCTCTGCACTTTTAGATTGTAATTAGGAGCTTAATTGTAACTAATCTAGAGAGGGTGCATAATTGAAGATCATTAATAAAGATTTGGAGCTCTTTCTTGATATTTAGTGGCTAAAGCTCTTTGATTAGGCTCTCCTTTTGAAGCTAAGTAATGTGATTAGTTCAATTTCATGCATGTTTTAATTTAAATTCCCTAATTGTGCCTTAATTGATAAGTAGATTCTAGATTTAATTGTGCTAATCTCTCTCATTTCTCATGCTCTATCTCTACACTTGGTGCTTGGATAATCTCAATTGATGCTTTGTAGTTGGATTAAGTTCTCCCACATAGCATGCTCTAGAGCCCTTATCTTTGATCTTTTGTAGCTTGATTTTGATAAATTTTGTTAGGATAGCTAGATGATGATCTATGATCTTGGCTTTTGATTTTTTTTACTTTGATCTTATTGCTATATCATCCAATCTAATTAGGTAAGAGATTGCTAATTGGATTGTAGATTTGGGACTTGAATTAGAACATGCATTGATTGGATTAATTACATAATTCATAGATTTTTGATTGCCTAATCTCTTATTTTGATTGTTGTTAATTTGAATCCTTGTTTGATTTATTATTTCCACTTCTAGATTGCTAGATCTACATTTCACATCACTTATTTTAAAATCCTACAAAATTTACATCACATTTTCACCTTAAATCTTCCATTGCCACCACCATTCATCCACTAGTTTAGTGTAGTTTGTTAGATTAGTTTAGATCTTGTTAATTTCATATTTTAGATTGTTAATTAGAGTAGTTTAGATGATATTTTAGTTTTATTCTACATTCCATTTAGTTTAATTTCAGTTCATTTTTCACATCATTTCCATGTAGTTTGCACACTAAGTAGCCCACTAGTTTGTTAATCTAGCTTAATCACTTGTTAATCCTAATTGTTAGATCCAATTAATCATTTACATTGAATAGTTTAGTAGTTTTACTTATTCACTTCAATTGTCTATATTAGCTATATCTTAGTTCGATTCTACTTTAATTGGATTCATTGCTTGTTCCATCATCTCTTCGTGCGATCGATAATTCAGACTCTTTAGTCCTTTACCACTTGACGACACCGCAGTCTTGCAGTGAAGTATTCAACATCTTAGTGTCGATCATTTACCAGATTCGTTCATTGGGTTAGCTAGGGACCGCACTTTGGGTCAGGCGTATTTTGGTCTACCGGGCTTTCTTAGGGGCTAAGAAAGAGAGAGTTATATATATCATGTAACTTGTAACCATAAACCTAAGAGTGAAATAGTAAAGAGATAGTGAGTTCTCTTTAGCCGTGGATGTAGGCACATCACCAAACCATGTAAATCTCGTGTGATTTTCTCTCTTTGGCAGGTCTTAGTGCTTCCGCATGCATGAGCGCAACAAATCTCATAAACACAGAAAAAAATCACGGCTCAAAATGCGGACTTCATTTGAAATTCGATTTTTGGGTCATCACCCTTTCTCTTCCCCAAACCTCCAGTACCATTTAGCTAACAATGCCCAAACAGATATTGATCCCCCTTTGATTTGGGGAAAAATTATAATAGCGTAAATCTCTATATAGTCAAGTTCCTAATATAGAACCCATATGAGATCTCAGCCCAAGAAAGACCAAAACCCATAAGCCCACATTAATATCTGATACCATAACATAACATCACAAAGACAAGAAAAGATGAAAGTATTTTGGCCTTTCAAAGTGTGTCGATCCCTTATGATCGACCCCCTTTATATATCTTCTGTATTTTCTAGTATACAATATAATACAGCTATCGTGTCCCTTGATTTAAGAGATATCAGCATCTAATTTGATCTATAAGATATGCATAAATGACTTAGTAACTTACACTCATAGACAGACCCGCCCTGACTTTGACCTGACCCAATTACATGCTTACATTAATAATAAATCCAAAAGGGCAAGATTTCTTTTTTATTCACTTAGAGAGATGAGATATCCTTCATAACTATTTAAGTACTCAGCAATGACGCAACCATTAAAGAAACTTGATGCAAGCGTGACATATTGGGTCAATTGAAATAGATATTAGGTGGCTTAAAGAAGTCATACCTACAGATTCAAGCTTTCCTTCCTTCCTCCGAATTTCTTCTCCAAGTTGACATTTATCAAGAGCCTAAAAAATGAGTGATGCATTAGAAGAACACGAAACACCAGCATACAACAATCATAAGTGAAAAATAAGAAAAAGCCCACTATGCCAGATATCAATGGTCACGCTCATAAGATTGCCAAACTCTGTTTTTCTATTGATTGGGATATTTTATGGGAGAGGGCTGCTTTTGAACTAGGGGGGTGGGGGGGGGGGGGGGGGGGGGGGGGGTGGATTTTGTTGCGTGTTTCTTTTGTTGTTCCTTTTGTTGGTTTTATTTACCAAAAAGATAGAAAAGAAATTTTGGATGAATTGAGTGATGAAGTAAGCTCTTCGATCCTCTTTCTTATAGCTTTTGAGTTTGTTCTATCAAGCTCTTTAATCCTCTTGATGATAGCTTTTGAGTTTCTTCAATATGGTAACTTTACAACTGTCCATCCCTTGATTTCAGGGAAAATATTTACATAGAGAAATACACACATGTGGATCCAATCACTCATGGGAATCAATCACAAATAATACCAGGTACCTACTAGAAGTTCTTAAGGTTGCAACCAGTACTTTGAAAAAGAAAAAAAAATGAATGAACCTGACTAGTCTGGTTAGGTCCACAACTGCTACATGATTAAAACCAGTAAGAATTGGCCAAAACTAACCAGAACATTGAACCAGTTAAACGCATCAATAAAAACTGCTATATATAATTTTTAATGTTAAATCGTTTTTTACGTTGTGGACAAATGTTCAGACCAGTTTGGACCAAACTGCCCACTCATCTGGTTTGCCCGCCATTTCAGTTTTAAAAAGATCGAGTACAACACTTTTTACTTGCAGGTTAATACTTATTTAGTGTTACTATTCATTCCCACATGGCACATCAGTAAAGGTTGAGGTCCTGACCGTTCATTTTTACAGGTTGGAAAATCCTATAACAGATCCATCATGATCTGAAAATTAGATGTGACTGAACAATACGAACCCTCAACTGATAAAGGTGGAGGGTAAATGGAGATCAGTTTTCTTAAAACGGTTCTTTTATTTCCTCAAAAAGCCTCCAAGAGAATGGTCAGAATCATCTGAGAATAGTTAATTTTAGTCTATGGCCTTACCATGGCAAGATCTACTGTATGTTCAGTTTGGATCTTATTCATATATGCCAGGTGTACTTTGGACCTAAGTGGGGTGGTTTGGTGTCCCTAACTGAGTAGCCTAAAATGTGCGTGAGGTGCATTAAAGATTGAGTCAGTGATGAGGAATAGAAGATGTCTTAGCACCATACTCCTGAGTCATGCCCGGGTATAATTATCATTAGGGGCAAAGTGGAAAACACAATACCTCCCAAATCTGTTCATCATTGTACTCCCCTAGCGGGTCAAGGTTGCTTCGCACAGTCCCCTCAAACATCGTCGGGTCCTGTGGGATGATGCTCAGTCTAGATCTTAGGTCATGCAGTCCCATGGTTGAAATGTCAACACCATCTATAAGAACCTGACCACCAACAGGATCAACAATGCGGAAGAGCATCTGTATGAGAGTAGATTTTCCACTGCCTGTCCTCCCAACAATACCAGTCTTCATTCCTCCAGGGAAAATGCAACTGACACCTCTCAAGACAAGAGGCAAATGTGGGGCATATCGAACCTGCAAGCACATTAAAAACTACTATCAAAAGAACCATCCACATGAGAAAATTGAGTCACATGGGAACTTACAAATTGTCAACTTAAACATTTAAAAATCTATTTAGTATATTGTGTGGGGAGATTTTCAAAGCTCCAGGATTATTCTAATCACGGCTATAAGATTGGACTAAGCACTCTCACGTGCCATCCACGTGCCGTCCACGTGCCATCCAGACTCGCCTCGGCTGCCGGGACAGAGGCCTCGGCCGAAACCAGACATACCTCGGCTGCTAGCGCCGAGCTCGGCTACCAAGGGCCCACTTCGGCTAAAGAACTTGACCTCGGCCAAAGGAGCCGGGACGGAAGCCGAAATAAAGAAGAATCCCCGCTCGCGCCCTACGCCCGCCACGTCATCAGACACGTGGCAAAATAGGGGAGCGAGCCAGTGGGACAGATACGACATCCATCCGACCACAATATTCGCCAGATCACTGACAGGGCGGCATCCAGCGGCTGTAGCCAAATCAGGGCAAGGCCCGAGGATGGATCCGATGGGACCTCTACCGCCAAAGGCGTCCAACATGATCTGGCCCAACATGACTTGCATTAAATGCAATGTGGGCTGATCCGACTGGCATTAAATGCAATGTGGGCTGAAATGGACCGCATTTATTACTATGTGGGCTGATAAGGCCTTCCCTATCAAATCAAGGGACCCACTCCAAAATATCATCCAAAATATCATCAAGAGTCCTCTATAAATAGGATCGCATTCCACATGCAAGGTACGCAACCTACACACTTGAGAGTCGTTACTCTGCCTCTCTTCTTCCTCTCCTCCCTTTGTTCCAGTTCATACACTGACTTAGGCATCGGAGATCCTTGCGCCGCCCAGGCCAGGGTCCTCTGACTGTTTGTTCTTCTCTTTCAGGATTAGAGGCAGCAGATCATCTTCTTTCATTCGGATAAGTCCTATCAGGCACCCTTAATCTTGTGAGTCATCTTTTTTTGCACTTACATATATAATATTTTAGGAAAAAACCTTTGGTTAAGCTACACAACTGTGTGGGGAGATTTCCAGAGCTACAGGATTAAGCTAATCACAGCCATCAGATGGGGCTAAGCATTCTCACGTGCCATCCGCGTGCCATCTACGTGGCACTAATCTCACCCTGGCTACCAGGACAGGAGGTCCGGCCGAAGTCAGGCAGCTCCGGGCCCTTAGCGCCGAACTGGCCCACCTCGGGCGTCATCTCGGCAAGGAGTCCCACCTCGGCTGGGCCACCCCGGTGCCATCTCGGCTGAAGCCACCTCGGCTGAAGAAGCCAGGACAGTAGCCAAAGCAAGAAAGAACCTTCACTTGCGCCCCTCATCCCCCACGTCATCAGGCACGTGGAGGGGTAGGGTCACGAGCTAGTGGGACAGACACGACATCCAGCCGCCTGCTATATTCATCAGATCGCTGACATGGCGGCATCCAGCGGCTGAGGCCACATCAGGGCAAGGCCCGAGGGCAGATCCGCTGCTACTCCAACCGCCAAAGGCGCCCAACACAATCTGGCCCAACAAGACACGCATTTAATGCAGTGTGGGCTGACCCGACTAGCATTAAATGCTGAGTGGGCCGGATTAGACAACATTTATTACTTTGTGGGCTGATCATGACTTCCCAGTCGAATCATGGACCCACACCAAGATATTCTCTGAAAGATACGATCCAAACCTCTATAAATAGAACTCCATGCACCATGCAAGGTACGCACAATCTCATTCACAGAGCCCTTACTCTGTCTCTCTTCTTCCTCCTCTCCTCCCATTGTTCCAGTTCCCATACTGACTTTGGCATCGGAGAGCCTTGCGCCGCCCAGGCCAGGGTCCTCTGACCGTTTGCTATTCCCTTTCAGGCTTCCGGACGGCATCCAGTCATTCCCAGTCAACACCATCTTCTCGGATAAGTCCTGTAAGGCACCCTCTTATTGTGGGTCATTATTTTCTGCACCTACAATTGGCGCCGTCTGTGGGAAAGTAACATCCCAGCCTTCCCAACCTCTCAAAACCTTCCCAACCTTCTTAACCTCATCCTCTAAGAAGCCATGCCTCCGAAAGCTAAGAAGGGCGTAGAATCCTCAAGAGCAGCGCTCGAGCTGCCACCACCGCCAACGGACGTCCCTCCCCAAGGACGCTCCCGTACGGTGCATGGCACGACTGCAGGTGAGGGCCGCTTAGGCTCTCAGCTCTTTATCGAGTTCCCACTCCAAGAGGGACTCGAGGCTTCGATCTCGTCAGAAGAAGTCGCGCCACCCGGACGCAATGAGCGTCAGCATGAGCGTCCCCGGAAGGACAAAGCCGTGGCCGTAGGAGGGACGCGCCACGTTCAACCCCCTGCCACTGGAGAGGTTCTCGAAGCTGCTCTCCTCCAGAAGCAACTCCAGAAGCAAGAGCGGCTGATTCGCGAGCTCCAGCAGCAGTTAAGGGCAGTGCAAACTGCCTCCTTGAGGCAGGTCACTGAGCCTCAAGGGAAAAAGAAGGACGCTCCCAGCAGGGCAGCCCAGCCTCCCCGCGAGGAACTCAGAAATCATCTGGACCAGAAACAGAGCCAGATCCGTGACGAAGGCTCGAGCAACAGCCGAAGTAACCATAGCCGCGACGGCCGAACTCATAGCCGTCGTAGCCCGAACCATCACAAGCGAAAGCCCCGAGCTCAGACTCCAGAGAAGGACGACGAGCAAGAGCGATTCGACAAACGTGTCAGATTGGCTCTCCAGCACAACTTGGACATGCGGGACCAGAAGCAGATCTATGGTCACACTGATCTCGGGGGCTCGCCCTTCACAAAAGAGATCGAGCGCACCCCCTTGCCCAGGAAGTTCTCCGTCCCGCGGTTCGTCCCCTATGACGGACTGTCCGACCCATCCGCTCACCTCCGACACTTCTCCCAGAAGATGTCCATCTGGGGAAACGAGGGTCACCTAAACTGCAAAATCTTCTCCTCCAGTTTGGGTGACCTCCCCCTGAAGTGGTTCTGCTCTCTCCCGGAGCAGTCGGTTTCCAGTTGGAAGGAGCTCCAGCTCTCCTTCCTGAAGAAGTTCCAAGCCTACACTGTCGTCCCCAAGAAGGAAGGGGACCTCATCGCCCTGAGAATGAAGCAGGGCGAAACTCTCGCCAAGTTCACCCACCGATTCTGGGCGGTCTACAGCCAGATCGAGGGCGCGAGGGAGGGGATAGCCATCTACGCCTTCCAGCATGCCCTGATCCCCGGCATCGACTTGCGAAAGGACTGGGCCGGGGACACCCCAGAGTCCATGTCAGAATTGATGTCCCGGGTGAAGCGCTTCATTGCCCGGGAGGAAGACGAGATCCGAGCTAAGGATCAGGACGGGCATCCGGAGCCCGAACAGAAGAATGACCAACCTCGGCAGAGAGGCGGGAGGCCCTCCCAGAAGCAGGAGCCCAAGTGGGCCTGGGTCTCCAGTTCGGCGAAGCCTTCGTCGTCCAGGTCTGGGGGCAATTGGAAGCCCAGACCTCCCTCCAGCGCCAGTCAGAGCGTCAACGTCGTCTTCAAGGAGCCGATCTACCGCATCCTGGCCAAGATCAAATCCAAGCCGTTCTTCAAGTATCCTCCACCCATGCAGAATGAACCCACTGAAGGAGCCCGAAGCAAGCTCTACTGCTCCTTCCATAAGGGCAACGGGCACAGGACCGAAGAATGCAGGACTTTGCAAAGGTATCTGGAGAAGCTGGCCGAAGAGGGCCACATCCCGGAGTTCATCAAGGCAGGTGATGCCGGCGGCAGCGAGGGCCGAGTTCACCAGAGCACGGCCCAGGCTCCAGACAGTGAGGACTCGGAGAAGATCATCAACGTGATCCATCTGGCATCCTCAGCTCCCGCTTCCTCATCCCGGGGAAGCTCTCAGGCCCGTGCCGAGGCCAGGCGGGCTTCGCACGGGAAAGAAATAATGAAAGCCGAACTCGCTCCGGCATCCAAGAGAGCGCGCCGCGACCGACCCGCCATCTCGTTCTCGGATCGAGATCTAGAGGGAGTCCAGGTCCCTCACAACGACCCCCTGCTCCTCACCATGAAGCTGAGAGACTTCACCGTGAAGAGGATCCTCGTCGACTCCGGCAGCTCCTCCGAGGTCCTCTACTACGACTGCTTCAAGAGGATGAAGCTCTCCGAAGCAGACCTCACGGAGGTCCGGGCACCCCTGCTAGGGTTATCCGCCACGCCAGTCTATCCCAAGGGTCGGATCACCTTGGAAACCCAAGTTGGTGGAGCATCCGTGCTGGCCGACTTCCTGGTTGTGGACGCCCCTTCTCCCTATAATGTCATTCTGGGCAGGACATGGCTCCACAAGCTAGAGGCAGTTCCTTCTTCCCTCCACCAAAAGCTGAAGTTCGTCCTTGAGAACAAGGAGGGCAAGATGGAAGTCATCACAGTGAAGGGAGACCAGCAGCAGGCCAGGCAGTGCATGCTGGCCGCAGTCCCAGCAGTGAAGGAGCCAGAGCGCGTCAACCTGGCCGAGTTCGAGAAGGGCCTCGATGAGATCGGCCGGGATCCTGAGAAGAAGAGCATCGAGGACCTGGCCGAGGTCAGACTGGATCCGGCAGACCCAGACAGGTTCTTCCTGATTGGCACCCAACTGTCGGACAAAGAAAGGGCCGAACTCTCTCGGTTCTTGATGCAGAATGTGGACCTCTTCGCTTGGAGCCCAAGCGAAATGCCTGGGGTCGACCCTGAGGTCATGTGCCACAAGCTCAACGTCGACCCCGACCACAAGCCAGTAGTGCAGAGGGCCCGCAGGACCGGGCTACAGCAGACAGATGCGGTCGTCGAAGAGGTCGACAACCTGCTAAAAGCAGGGGCCATCCGGGAAGTCCAGTACCCGGTATGGCTGGCCAACACGGTGGTGGTCAAGAAGAAAACTGGGAAGTGGAGGGTGTGCGTGGACTTCACCGACCTGAACAGGGCTTGCCCTAAGGACAGTTTTCCCCTCCCAAAGATTGACCAACTGATTGACGCCACCGCCGGTCACGACCGAATGAGCTTCCTTGACGCCTACCGAGGCTATCATCAGATCCCACTCTACGAGCCCGACGAGGAGAAAACATCGTTCATCACCCCCCGCGGCACTTACTGCTATAAGGTGATGCCCTTCGGGCTGAAGAACGCGGGGGCGACCTATCAGCGCCTCGTCACAAAGATGTTCCAGACCCAGCTCGGCCGATCGGTAGAGGTGTACATCGACGACATGGTCGTCAAATCTGTGCGCTCCAGCGACCATCTGACGGATCTCGGCCAAGTCTTCGGCATCCTTCGCGCCTACAAGCTCAAGTTAAACGCTTCCAAGTGCGCCTTCGGCGTAGCCTCTGGCAAGTTTCTCGGCAGCTTGGTGACGCGGAGGGGGATAGAGGCCAATCCGGAACAGATCACTGCCATCCAGGGCATCCAGAGTCCCTCTACCACGAAGGAAGTTCAGAGGCTCACAGGAATGGCCGCCGCACTCAATCGCTTCATCAGCCGCTCATCAGATAAGTGCAGGCCTTTCTTTCAACTTCTAAGAAAAAATCTGAAGTTCCAATGGACCCCTGAGTGCGACCAGGCATTGGCCGCACTCAAAACTTATTTAATGTCACCACCATTACTCTCCACCCCGACTCTGGGGGAGATTCTGTATTTGTACCTTGCGGTCTCGGACCACGCAGTGAGCTCCGTCCTCATCAGGGAGGACGAGGGAGTTCAAAAGCCAATCTATTACACGAGCAAGACCCTGCTCGATGCCGAGACCAGGTACCTCCTGTTGGAGAAGCTTGCGTTGGCTCTTGTCACCGCCTCCCGCAAGCTCTCCCATTATTTTCAATCCCACACTATTGTGGTGATCACGGAGCACCCACTCCGTTCATTGTTCAAGAAAGCTGACTTTTCAGGGCGCATATCAAAGTGGGCAGTTGAACTGGGGCAGTATGACATTCAGTACCGTCCCCGAACTGCGATCAAAGCCCAGATCCTGGCAGACTTCATTGTCGAATTCGCCTCCCCCAACCCGGCTCCGACCCAGCTCGGCACGGCACTGGGGGGCACAGGGCAAGAGCCAGTAGAAACAGAAGTCCAGCAGTCTCCCACCTCGGCATGGAAGATCTTTGTCGACGGGTCGTCCACCTCCAAGAGAGCTGGCCTCGGCATAGTTCTCCAATCGCCAGAGGGACTGGTCATAGAGCAAGCCTTCACCTTGGACTTCAAAGCGACGAACAATGAGGCAGAGTACGAAGCAATGATCGCAGGGTTGAACAGCGCCCGAATCCTCGGAGCCCAGCATCTGGAGATCTTCAGCGACTCTCAACTGGTAACTAGCCAGCTCGCTGGAGACTACCAGGCCAGGGACGACAGGATGGCGGCCTACTTAGCCCTTGCGAAAAAACTACTCTCCCAATTCCAGAAAGCCGAGGTCAGGCAAATATCCCGAGATACCAACACGCACGCAGATGCGCTTGCAAACCTGGCCTCCGCTGTCGAAGCAGGAAAGAAGAGGACCATCGAGGTCGGGTCAGTATCAAGGTCAAGTCTAGAACTCCATTCATCTCGGCTTGTCCTCTGTGCTGACCTCGGCCCCAGCTGGATGGACCCAATCGTCGCCTACTTGAAGGACGACCAGCTCCCCGAGGACAAGACAGAAGCCCACAAGATCAGGCTCAAGGCAGCTCGGTTTTGGCTCTCTCCAGAAGGCAAACTCTACAGGAAGTCCTTCACAGGCCCATACCTCCAATGCGTCCACCCGACCAAGGTGGACGACTTCCTGTACGAGATCCATGAAGGAATCTGCGGCAGCCATATAGGAGGTCGATCATTGGCCTACAGAGCAATCAGCCAGGGTTACTGGTGGCCCTACATGCAAAAGGACGCCCAGGTCTACGCCAGGAAATGCGAGAAATGCCAGAAGTTCTCCCACTCCCTCCATCAGCCAGCACAAGATCTGAGTCCCCTCTCCAGCCCATGGCCCTTCGCTCAATGGGGCCTGGACATTGTGGGCCCTCTTCACCGAGCTCCAGGGAACAAGAGATGGCTGATAGTGGCTACGGACTACTTCACAAAGTGGATAGAGGCTGAACCGTTGTCCTCAATCACGGACAGGGACTCCAGGAACTTCGTTTGGAAAAACATCCTTACGAGGTTCGGCATCCCCCGGACCCTGATTTCGGACAACGGGACTCAGTTCGATTCCAAATCCTTCAGAGACTTCTGCCAAGAGCACGGCATCAGAAACCATTACTCCACCCCGGCATATCCACAGAGTAATGGCCAGGCAGAAATCTCCAACAAAGTGATCCTGGACGGCCTGAAGAAGCGACTGGACAAGGCAAAGGGCAGATGGACAGAGGAGCTTCCGAGCGTGCTGTGGGCATACAGAACAACTCCAAGGAGGTCCACCTCGGCAACACCTTTCTCTCTGGCCTACGGGATGGAGGCGGTCATTCCCTTGGAAATCGGCCTTCCTACCCTGAGGACAGAGCTGGTCGACCAAGGCCGAAATGAGACGAACCTGGCAATGGAGCTGGAGCTGGCGGACGAGCGACGAGAAGCAGCAGCCCTAAGACTAACCGACTATCAGCAGCGGTTAGCCAGGGCATACAATCAAAATGTCAAGGAGAGAAGGTTCACCACGGGAGAGCTCGTTTTAAAGAAGACCCTGCCAGCCGACAGAGAACCAAACGAGGGGAAGCTTGCCCCGAACTGGCATGGCCCGTTCAGAGTAGTCTCACTGGCAGGAAAGTCGGCCTACAAGCTCGAAGACTTGGATGGCAAGCCGCTGCCGAGACCGTGGAACGCATCCCATTTGAAGAAATTCTATTTCTAAAGATGTAATGAACCTCAGAATCAATAAAAGCAGCTTTTGCCTTGTCGTCAATCTGTCTCTCTCTGGTCGACTCCGGCAACACAGGCTCTACGCCCTGGAAATGGCTTCGAGTTCCTACACTCAGCCTTTCCTAAAGCCCCGTGTCTTGGACACACAGGCTCTACGCCCTGGAAATGGCTTCGAGTTCCTACACTCAGCCTTTCCTAAAGCCCCGTGTATTGGACACACAGGCTCTACGCCCTGGAAATGGCTTCGAGTTCCTACACTCAGCCTTTCCTAAAGCCCCGTGTCTTGGACACACAGGCTCTACGCCCTGGAAATGGCTTCGAGTTCCTACACTCAGCCTTTCCTAAAGCCCCGTGTCTTGGACACACTTAGGCTCTACGCCCTGGAAACGGCATGGAAGAGTTCCTACACTCAGCCTTTCCTAAAGCCCCGTGTCTTGGACACACTTAGGCTCTACGCCCTGGAAACGGCATGGAAGAGTTCCTACACTCAGCCTTTCCTAAAGCCCCGTGTCTTGGACACACTTAGGCTCTACGCCTTGGAAATGGTCTAGAGTCCCTACACTCAGCCGTTTCCTAAAGTCCGGGTTCATACACCCCTCAGAAGGCCATTGCCGAACTCACTTCCGCCGAGCCGAGGCCAACGGAATGGGTCCACTTCGGCACAATGCAGCTCGTCTCGGCCAAAGCCAGCCCTTTCGGCCGAGGTCAGTGCCAGCATTCAAACAAAAATCCAAGCATTCCGGAACAGCGCAAAGAAATGAGAAAAAGAACTCAAAAGCACTGTACACAGTTTGGGTAATCGGAGAATTCCTTTTTGTCCATTGCAAACTGCTTCATTACAAGAAATACAGAACAGAAAGCAAAGTACAGAAAGGAGGATCACAGTCCTCTAAAAACAGAAAATAGAGAAAGGCTAGGAGACTATGTTCTTCACCGACTCTTCAGGCAGAAGGCTCGAGGACGCCGGATCACCGCCTGGAGGTTCTGAGCGATCCTGGACCTCGCTGGGCTCTGCAACACCCTCGGCGGCCAGTGGGACCAGCCAACCTTGAAGAAGCCTCCCGGTCCAGCGGGGCCTCATCCCGCCTTCCGTACGACGGGCGCACAGGGCCTTGTCGAACGAGAATGCGCCACCGTCCCCCAGCAGCGCATCCTCATTCTGTCTGGCCAGGGGCGGATGGCCGTGAACCCGCGTTCAGAGAGCGCGTGGTCCACGGGGAGTTCCTTCAGAGAGCGCGCAGACCACGACAGCCTTCCCCCCTCGGGGATAGCCGTCCAACGGCGCAGGGTTCCCCCCGGATCAAATAACTTCGGACACCTCCCGGACATGGCTCCTACCACTATGTTCTTTCCTTCTCCCATGGCGAGCCTGCTCCCCCTACTTATAGGGTGGAGGAAGGCTCAGTCTCCGAAAGGAGTTATGAGGGCGAAGTCTCCCACGCATTACTGGGGATGCACGACTGTTGACCAGCGATCCCTATGGCGCCACGTGGAGACATCCGTCCGATTCCCTCGTCAGCCGCGCCATCGTGTCTATCGCTATTCAAGATCGCCCAAGATATGGAAGATCAGCGCAAATACCAATGAAGATCACTTAAAATACGGAGGATCAGCGCGAATACCAAAGAAGATCACCTAGGGTATGGAGTATCGACGCTAGCGCCCAAGAAGACTACTCGACACTCAGTTCTAACGTTCCGTCACAAGGAGCACTCTGCCGAACTCAAGCATTAAAGTACCAGGCTTAAAAGAGACAGAAGCACGAGTATTTGAAGAAACTTTCAATTGTATTAAAATCACTCATTACAGTGTTCAGCAAATACAAATTGAAGAAAATTACAGAGCATAAAGCAGGAAAACGAATATCCCGAGGTCCCGAGGTCATGACCGGTCAGTTGCACGGGCTGCGGCGTCAGAGGCTTCGCCGGATGGACGGGCAGAGGTCGGCACCGGAAGCGTGTACGGGGGAGGCTCCCGAAAGGAGGGGTGGCCCTCCGAGACCCCGACCTCCTTCAGGCCGGCAAGCCACCCTTTCGCCCAGGCCTTATCCCTCACAACAAGAACCCTTTCCTTGTAGTGGGCGGTGACCTGCACTTTGGCATCCTCGAACGCAGCATCGCACTCGGACTCGAGCTTCGCCTCGGCCTCATCCGCCCTCTTGGACTCGGATTCGAGCTTCGCCTCGGCCTCATCCGCCCTCTTGGACTCGGCTTGAAGCAGGGCCGCGTAATCGTCCCCCATCTTCGAGATGGAGACCTCGAGCTCGGCCACTCTAGTCCTCTCCGCCTCGGCTTCTTCCCTCACCTGCTCGAGCTTCGCCGCGTATTCCTCTTCCACCCTGGCCAACTTCTGGCTAACAGCGTCCAGGGATTCCTGCAGGCCGTTCTTCTCCACGGACAGCTCGGCAACGTCCGCGCTGTACCTGCGGATCCTGTCAGCAACGGCCATGGACTTCTGTGCCGCCTGTCAAAGAAACAAGACGTACGTGTTAGATCCAAAGTGCGTCAGGCGCTAAGTCGCTGGTTTGACGAAGGGAAATGAAGATTTACCACGAAGTTGGACTGCAACATCGACAGGATCAGCTTCTGATCGCTGTACTTGTCCAGCCGCTCCATGTCCCGGGGAAGGGCGCAGGCTCGCCCTAGGGCCTCGAGGACCGGGAGATCGATCTTGTGAAGAATGCAATCCTCCATCGTCATCGGCCTCCCCGGCCCAAGCATGAAGCTCGGCTCCCATAACGGCGGCCCCTGGGGCAACGAGGCAGCAGCCGAGCTAGGGCCCGCGTCGGTCCTCGGCATCTTCAGCGGCCGAGTTTCCTCCTGCTCAACCTCAGCCGGGGGCGGGCGTACCCCTGGACCAACAGGGCCAGGGGGCGCGGGAACCTCCGCCACCTCTGCAGGAGAAACCACCCGAGCCCTCGGAGACGGATGCCTTGGAGAATTTACCGGCTCCTGGGGGGCTCGGGCGTCCTCCACTCCAAGCGCCAAAGCCTCGAGGTCCTCGAAGGACAAACGCCTGTTGTGCCTCATCTCGGAGCCTGGCGAGGGAGATCGGGCAGGTTGACTCGATTCCCTTCCTGAGACCTGGGGAAGTCTCGATCCCGATGTGGAAACTAGGGTTCCAGACGTGGCCCTAACGTCAGACGACGCCCGCGAGGGCTCTGTGACCTCCGGAACGGCCTGCTCCTGACCGACCTCGGATCCGGCACCTTCACTCTGGATCGGCTCTACAGTGCCCCTCAAATACCCGCGGTACTTCGGCTGATACCCTAGCAGCGACCAGGCCGCCCTGCCGTCATGACCGCTGTATCGCTTCACCAGGCGGAGCCAGGCCTCGTTCCTCTTCCAGATGTATCTGGCAGCCCGTTTTCTCTCCTTCAAAGCTGCAACAATCAGAAGCATAAGCGCGGCAGAACAAAGAAGAAACTTATGAAAAAAGGAAAAGACACGAAGGGTGTTTACTTGGAATGGTGCCGAAGTGGCGAGGGACCTGGTAGCCTCTATCGGTGTCGGCCTCCCCAAACTCCCAGTTCCCCGAGACGTACAGAAGATCGTCTCCGGCATACTTGCTCGAATCCTCCAAGTAACGGACGAAGCCGTCCCGGCCTGGCTTAGCCCGGAGATAATAAGAATCCCCGGACTTGCATATGTCATAGACGTCCTCAAGGTCGAAGACGCCGAAGTCGGTGCCCAGGACCTCATTCAACTTGACCGCGCCCATCACGATCTTGAAGGCATTCGGCAGCAGTTGACAGGGGCAGAGACGCCACTGACTAAGGCACCTCCTGAGAAGTGGGTGAAGGGGGAATCGGACCCCGCCTTCTATCACGGCCACTAGTGGAAAAGGCATCCAGCCTCCCGAAAAGTCGCGAGGGTTGTAGCCGCGGGGTTCAGCACCCCTGACTTGGACATCAGCAGGGATCCTAAAGGCTGACCTGAAACCCTCGATCGCTGCCTCGCCCTCTAACCAGTGGCTATAAATCCCCATTCCTATCCCAGTCTAAAAGCAGAGAAACCCGCAGAAGAAGAGGCAGGGCAGAAGGAACTTACGGAAGCAGAACGAAGATGCTGGGCAGCAGAGAGACTCAACTTCAGCAGCGCACCACTCCTCAGATGAAGCTCCCTCACAGTAGCTTGCCCACCTCTGATGCTCGCCTCTGATTCAGAATAGCAAACGAAGGGTGAAGCGGACCTCGACTGCCCTATATATATAGCAGAGAGGCCCCCTTTCCAGAAACCCTAATTGGGCGTGCCAGGGGGCGCCCCCTGGGATTTCGCGCGAATCATTTCAAAAATTGATCACGCCCCTGACGAAACGGCGCGCAAATCCTTTTAAAAATTGATTGCGCCCCTGACGAGACGGCGCGTACGACCTCGAGGAGACAAGACAACTAGCCAAGAGATGACGCGTGGAGCCGTCGACCTGTCTTCAGCATTGAATAGGGGACGCCATTTATTACCTCGAACATCCAAAGCGACAGCGAGTCAGGGCCGAAAGAGGCTTTCTCCTCCAGATAGACCCGGCACATAGCTCCCGACCTCACGACACTGACGTTCTACGCGAGATCGGAAGCTAGGGGGCAATTGTGTGGGGAGATTTCCAGAGCTACAGGATTAAGCTAATCACAGCCATCAGATGGGGCTAAGCATTCTCACGTGCCATCCGCGTGCCATCTATGTGGCACTAATCTCACCCCGGCTACCAGGACAGGAGGTCCGGCCGAAGTCAGGCAGCTCCGGGCCCTTAGCGCCGAACTGGCCCACCTCGGGCATCATCTCGGCAAGGAGTCCCACCTCGGCTGGGCCACCCCGGTGCCATCTCGGCTGAAGCCACCTCGGCTGAAGAAGCCAGGACAGTAGCCAAAGCAAGAAAGAACCTTCACTTGCGCCCCTCATCCCCCACGTCATCAGGCACGTGGAGGGGTAGGGTCACGAGCTAGTGGGACAGACACGACATCCAGCCGCCTGCTATCTTCATCAGATCGCTGACATGGCGGCATCCAGCGGCTGAGGCCACATCAGGGCAAGGCCCGAGGGCAGATCCGCTGGTACTCCAACCGCCAAAGGCGCCCAACACAATCTGGCCCAACAAGACACGCATTTAATGCAGTGTGGGCTGACCCGACTAGCATTAAATGCTGAGTGGGCCGGATTAGACAGCATTTATTACTTTGTGGGCTGATCATGACTTCCCAGTCGAATCATGGACCCACACCAAGATATTCTCTGAAAGATACGATCCAAACCTCTATAAATAGAACTCCATGCACCATGCAAGGTACGCACAATCTCATTCACAGAGCCCTTACTCTGTCTCTCTTCTTCCTCCTCTCCTCCCATTGTTCCAGTTCCCATACTGACTTTGGCATCGGAGAGCCTTGCGCCGCCCAGGCCAGGGTCCTCTGACCGTTTGCTATTCCCTTTCAGGCTTCCGGACGGCATCCAGTCATTCCCAGTCAACACCATCTTCTCGGATAAGTCCTGTAAGGCACCCTCTTATTGTGGGTCATTATTTTCTGCACCTACAACAACAAACACACATAGACACAAGAAAATGATCCCATTAAGAGTTGTAAATCATATTATACTATATGAGCGAACACAACCCTCCCAACCACCATCACCATCACACCCACCACAAACCACAAGTTGGCCCCTACCCGATTAATTGCTCACCGTTTTAATATATTTGTATCAATGATGTGTCGGACTTCTCAGAGTCATTTGAATCAATCATGTATTCGTGTTCAATACCAGAACGCTTTCCCTGAATTGTAACAGAAAATTATATAATAGCTAGCATTTACTAACACCAAGAAAAATAATATATAAAACAATTCTAAAAGCCATGTTAATGAGTGAAACAACTTTATTCTCAAGAAATTTTTACATTGCAATAGCTCCAATGCTGTCAGGAAGTACCTGTAAATCACGAATATCAACTTCTCCTTGCGTTGGCCAGTCATGGCCTGGTTTGTTATTTTCTAAAACAAGAGGAGGTTCACTAGGAATGCGCATATACTGAAATATCCTCTCAACTGATATAATCTTGTTTTCAACATTGCATAGATTTCATATGACCATTGCTTGTAGCATGTTCAAATTAAGTCCATATGTCACTGCTAAGCCAGCAATACCTGGAAAGAAAAAAAGGAGTAAGATTCATGTTCATCACATGGAATTGAAGAAAAAGAATTTCAAAATTTTTAAAGCTCTTACCTGGATCAATCATTCCCATTGGCATGGATATCAAGAAAACCAACGAAAAGGCAAATGTGAGACATGATAACAAATCCAGCCGCAAGCAAAGCCAATCCCTAGCCCCAACATTATGGAACTTGGGTCGGGAATACCCATCAGTCAGCTGGAGATTTTTATCGAAAAATATCAATTCCCGATCAAAACTCCTAATTGTCGTTGATCCTGATAAATATTCCGCAAAATGTTGTATGCAGGGAGCTTTGCAGACTCCAATAAGTCGGGCGAGCTCTCGCGCCGCAGCTATGTAATATTTCTGTGGTATAAGAAGAATACAAACATATGATTTTTCTAGTTGATAAGAAGAAGAGCAAGAAAAAATAGATTTTTCAAGTCGATAAGAATCATAGAGACAAAGCTGTCTAGAATTTAATGAATTCCAGAAACATTTAAAATTACACAAACATATTGCAAAACTATATGTGAGCATCCATTGATCTGAATAATCATTCATAATTAATATCATAATTCAGAAAATTTTAGAAAAAATTAAAAGGATTAAGAACTAGATACAAATATGTAAAATATGTGATGTGGGCTAATGTCTCTTTTGCTCATATAGTCATATTTGAAGAGATGGGAATGTTGGTTCTGATTTGCTTGCAAAGGCAGAAGTCTCCAGAGCTAAAATGATTGGTTGCAGCTCCTTTTCTTTGCAATTGCCTTTTGGATTTTGGTAGAGAGTCACCTCCCAACAGAACCTACCTACTAAACCATAGTTTTTTTATCTCATAAACAGAGGCCAAGCTGAATCTAGCTTTGGAAAGAGAAATTAGATTATAGAAAGCCTAAAATTGAGCTTTCCATAGAAAAAGCCTTGATGACAAAGACTTATTAGCTGCAACCTTCCTAAATGAAATGGGGGGCATCATTAACCCAACAATGGGCCACCAATAGCGATGGATAGAGTAGGGTACTCTGTATTAGTTGAGATGACCAACTGAAATTTGATTGAGTGTTATACTTCATAATCATCATATCCTGGAGTACTTGATTGAGCACAAAAAAGATGACTCCCAGGTGGAAAGAGAATCACGCTTGGTAAGGTCTGCTCTCTGTCGATCATTAAGAATGAATGAGAAGGCAAACAGCATCTCTCTGTAATGAGACATCCAGCAACATCTAACGACACTGGAACATGCTAGTGGCATAGAATCTTCCCTGTGGAGTGTGGACAGAGGGTCATTTGAATTAAGATTCTATGCCACAGGGAAGACTCTATGCCATATGGACCAAAAATCCCCGATACGAATTAAGATTTATGGTCTTAGATGTCATTTGAATTTACAGCACGATCCAATTTTCAGAACACCTGTTCAATCTCAAAAGATGTTCCAAATAAAGACACTGAATTGTGGATGATAAGCACAAGAAATACTAAGCATTACCTGATACCAAATGCATATTGCAATCACGGGGAGAAAAATGATGAAAACCTGCCATGCAACCTGGGACATAACAGCAATGATTCCTATGAGCTGTATGACCGAAAAGGCAACTGACCCCATTTGGTTGGGAATTGATAGATCCACTTCACTTTGATCAGTCGAAGCCTGCAACAAAAATGGAAGCCTAAATAAATAAGAATGTGAGAATTTTGAGAAAAAAAAAAGTCTCAACAGCTTTCAGTAAACAGGTGTTGTGGTTGAAAAAACAGAAGACTAAGAAGATGATCACTTACTCTGTTCAGGATACGCCCACTTGGAGTGGCATCAAAGAATGCCATGGGAGCACGGAAAATACACATGTGCATCTTGTTGAAAAGTATAGTTGCAGTTGTGTACACAGCTGTTACTAGAAGCAAAGCTCTGATTAGGATGAAAAAGGAGCTTCCAAGTGCCAAAGCAACATAGACAAGAATGAGAAGCGAGATTTTAACCGTAGGAGTTGCATCTTCTGAGACTGGAGTAGCCAATGCCATCCAATAATAGCTGCCTATCTGAAGAATCTGAAACAGAATCTGGGCCAGCAATATAAGTGGCACAAGAAATCCTTTGTAAGAAGTAGTCAGATATTTCCAGTAGACAGATAGACCAACTCTGCCTTTCTCCCTCTCTTCTTCTTGTACAAGCTGCTCCTGCTTGACTATTTCTTCTGTCTTATTGCTCTTCTCTTCCCTTTTATCTTCTTCTTTCTGCATAGTACTTGTGCTTTTTCCAATATCGCTTGAACCATCTCCCAGGCTGTTATTACTTAAGCTTTGAGAAGTGCTTACTTCAGAATCAGGAACTGTCCCCATAGAGTCGATCACAGACAAAGCTAGTTTATGTGCACTAACCAATTCCATAAAGTCCGTTCCTGAATTAAGAATGTCATCGTATTTTCCAGCTTGTGTAATCCTCCCATCTCTCAATACCTATCAAAACATAGAAAGTAGATTGCTTCCTTTACATTACAGATATTTTAACTAATGGTGACTTACGAAAAGAAATGAAAGCAGAAGTGCTCACCAAGATAAGGTCAGCTGCGGGTAAAAACTCTACTTGATGGGTGACATAGATCACTGTCTTTGAACCTAAAAGCCCAAGTATGCACTCCTGCCAGACAGAGGTTTGTGACTCACTTTGTCACTTGAAGGTTCGTTGTCTTTCCCCCAGTTGTTAGAAAAATTGTATTACCAAGAAGGAACTTGCAAAAGTGAGAAAGTGAAAAAACTTTCAAGGACTACATTTCATAAATTCACCATATTTTCATTAACAAAAACATCCTCTACTTACAGAAGAGTGAATTCTATAATATAGAAAATTTATAATTATCAGAATCTAATCCAAACCTAATTATATCATATAACTAACAGCCAGAATAAAAGAATGAGCTTATCTGCAGACACTCATGCCATGCCCAAAAAGTGAGCCTTTTGATACTGGAAAAGACAATGACGGAACTCATATGAAGGTTCTTGCAATTAAAAACAAGTATTGGGTGGCTCTAGCGTCTATGATGTCCAGATATGGGATGGACATGGTAAGGACATGCCAGCGATATCACTGGGAGATGGAAACTAAGTATTGGATTCAAGATATGTTTCCTATTTTTAAGTATATGTGCATCAGAGCCTTTGGGTGCATTTGGATGTTCTCAAACCCCATGCGGTTTGAATACTTTGACAGAACAGATAACTGTTTGGGACAACATAGGATTTGAAATTTGATTTAGGTGGGATGCTTTCTCTACTGCTTTGATTTTCTTAAATCAATATTAAGGCATACTCCACTGAAATTGGTTGGAAAAAAGAAGTCAGAAAAGCAATATTTCCGCAAAATATATGTTCAGATTCTTGCACAGTTAAATCAGTAACAATCTAGACTTCAATAGTCAAATGATTGCAGTTTCAGGTAATCATGAAATGTTGAGGTAATCACGAATGCAACCTTATATTTCTTACAGATATTAGGAAGTGAGTTTACATTTCAAATAAGTTTAATTTTGAATCGAGTGGGGTATGAATTGAATATGTTAGCTGTAGGTGCAAAAAATAACGACCCACAATGATGGGGGGTGCCTTAGAGGACTTACCCAAGTGAGATTAGGGACACCGATGCCTGCGCCTGGAGCCTGAGAAAAGGAAGGAGAAATGCAGGTCAGAGGACCCTGGCCTGGGCGGCGCAGGGCTCTCCGATGCCTAAGTTAGTATATGAACTAAGCAGAGGGAGGAGATTTTTGGGGAAGAAGATGGCATACCAGAGTGGTAATGGCGTTCTCTCCTTTTTTTTCCTCTGGAGGGGTAGCTGTGTTTATATAGAGGAGGAGGAGACAAAGGGGTTGTTGGCTGTCTTGTCATAGCCCACTTCGTCAGGTACTAGGGAGGCGCGGTCCCATCGTAGCCTGTCTGGTCCCGTCGTAGCCTGTCTTGTCCCGTTAGGCCATATCCTGGCGCCTTGGGAGGTGTGGACGGCGATCTGTCAGGAGATACGGGCTGTCCCCCTTGTCTTGTCGCACGGGCCATAGCGTGCTTGAGCGTCCATGGGAGGACAGCTGTCAGTGCTCACTACTTTCGTCAATATGAGGCGCTTGGCCGGGATGGAATGTCGTGCCGGGTGAGACCTGGCGGAGATGTAGGGTCAGGGCACTGTTGCCGAAGTGGAAGGGGATGGCACTGTCGCCGAGCTGGGCAGCCGAAGTGGGATGCTTTGCCGAAGTGGAGTGTCTGGTCTTGCTAAGGCGTGCATTGCCGAGGTGGGGGAGTTGCCGGGATGGACTTGCCGGGATGGATCTGCTGATGGGCCCCCCCCCCCCCCCCGGGATGGAGCACCTTGCCCAGGATTCTCTTGGGAATTTCCCCACACAAAGCCCCCCAGCTTCTGAGCTCATTAGACTCCTCATTGAGGTCGGAAGCTAAGTACCATGGAGGACAACACTTGTGCCTTGGAGCTGCTCATAGTTTTGAGATGACTGGCTGGCAATGGACCGGAGCTGGAGGTTGGCATCACTGTGAAGCTGTAACAAGATGCCTCTGTCGAGCTGGAGAGTGCATTGTTGCTGAAAGCCAAGAGAGATGGCTCATTTATTTAGGAGTATCTTGCTACTGCTGCTGAGGAGGAAGCAAGCTGAGAAGGAGGCGAGCTATAGACTGGGTGCTGCTGCTAAACCGGAGACTGGCACTGCTGCCGAGCCGGAGGAAGGATTTCCTGCCGTACTGGAGGCTGGCGCTGCTGTGGAGCTGCGAACTGGCATGAGGCCGAAACCGGAGACTGGCACTGCCGCCGAGCCGGAGGAAGGATTTCCTGCCGTACTGGAGGCTGGCGCTGCTGTGGAGCTGCGAACTGGCATGAGGCCGAAACCGGAGACTGGCACTGCTGCCGAGCCGGAGGAAGGATTTCATGCCGTACTGGAGGCTGGCGCTGCTGTGGAGCTGCGAACTGGCATGAGGCCGAAACCGGAGACTGGCACTGCTGCCGAGCCGGAGGAAGGATTTCCTGCCGTACTGGAGGCTGGCGCTGCTGTGGAGCTGCGAACTGGCATGAGGCCGAGGTGGAACCAGAGTATAACTGCCAACCTGGAATCCGGCACTGATGCCGAGCTGAGGACTGTCATGAGGACGAGGAGGTGATACGGAACGGTCTCTACGGCAGTCTTGTCGAGCTGCCATTGGCCGAAGTGGCCAGCTTTTGGCCGAGACGAACTGCCTTGCGACAGTGGATCCAGAGACAGTGGATCCAGAATCCCGCTGGTTGCGGAGCTGTGAGCATGAGTTCGGCAACGGTCTTTGAGGGGTGTAAAAACCCATACTTTAGGAATCCGGCCGAGTGTCCGAACTCGAGGCCTTCTCAAGGGTCCAGGACCCGGAGCTTTAGGAAACGACCGAGTTTGGACTCGAGGCCTTTTCCAGGGCGGTGGACCCGAACCTTTAGGAAACGACCGAGTCTGGACTCGAGGCCTTTTCCAGGGCGATGGACCCGGACCTTTAGGAAACGACCGAGTGTGGACTCGAGGCCTTTTCCAGGGCGATGGACCCGGACCTTTAGGAAACGACCGAGTGTGGACTCGAGGCCTTTTCCAGGGCGATGGACCCGGACCTTTAGGAAACGACCGAGTGTGGACTCGAGGCCTTTTCCAGGGCGATGGACCCGGACCTTTAGGAAACGACCGAGTGTGGACTCGAGGCCTTTTCCAGGGCGATGGACCCGGACCTTTAGGAAACGACCGAGTGTGGACTCGAGGCCTTTTCCAGGGCGATGGACTCGGACCTTTAGGAAACGACCGAGTGTGGACTCGAGGCCTTTTCCAGGGCGATGGACCCGGACCTTTAGGAAACGACCGAGTGTGGACTCGAGGCCTTTTCCAGGGCGATGGACCCGGACCTTTAGGAAACGACCGAGTCTGGACTCGAGGCCTTTTCCAGGGCGATGGACCCGGACCTTTAGGAAACGACCGAGTGTGGACTCGAGGCCTTTTCCAGGGCGATGGACCCGGACCTTTAGGAAACGACCAAGTGTGGACTCGAGGCCTTTTCCAGGGCGATGGACCCGGACCTTTAGGAAACGACCGAGTGTGGACTCGAGGCCTTTTCCAGGGCGTTGGACCCGGGACTTTAGGAAACGACCGAGTGTATGAACTCGAGGCCTTTTCCAAGGCGGATGAACCTTTGGAGATGGGTAAAAACCCTGAGTTTAGGAATTGGCCGAGTGTCCGAACTCGAGGCCTTTTCCAGGGCTGTTAACCCTTGAGATGGGTGAAGACCCTGAGTTTAGGAATTGGCCGAGTGTCCGAACTTCGAGGCCGTTTTCCAGGGCTGTTAACCCTTGTGACTTGTCTTTCTGGCACTCGCCGAGGTGGAGAAGCCTGGGTGTACGAACCCGAGGGCAGTCTCGATGGCACTGGCCGAGACCAACATGAGGCCAAACCTGTGAAGCGCGTAGCTAGCACGAGGGCGATACCAACATGAGGTCGTTAGATGCGGTCGAGACCATCATGAGGCCGAAACCAGCGTGAGGTGGAGACCAGCACGTGGACGGACCAGCATGAGGTCGTTAAATGCTGTTGAGACCAGCATGAGGCCGAAACCAGCGTGAGGTGGAGACCAGCACGTGGACGGACCAGCATGAGGTCGTTAGATGCTGTCGAGACCAGCATGAGGCCGAAACCAGCGTGAGGTGGAGACCAACACGTGGACGGACCAGCATGAGGTCGTTAAATGCTTTCGAGACCAGCATGAGGCCGAAACCAGCATGAGGTGGAAACCAGCACGTGGACGGACCAGCATGAGGTCGTTTGGAGGCCAAGGAGCCTGGGTGCGCCTACCCGAGGACTTGGTTGCTCTGGCGCCGAAGGCGAGTCACGCCTGAGTGTATAAATCGACCCCAGGGTGAGCTTGGTGGCACTGGATGACCGATGGCGGTAGAGGACCGTGCGATCAAGGCTGACAGCAGAGGACCGTGCCGTCGAAATGACGGTAGAGGGTCGTACGATCGAAGCCGACAGTAGAGGGTCGTGCCGGCGTCATCAAAGCTGACAGTAGAGGACCGTGCCGCCGAAATGACGGTAGAGGGTCGTGCGATCGAAGCTGACGGGCGGTCGAAGCTAAGTGACAGAAAAAGGGGTTCGCCTAACTGCTCCCCGTGTTGGAAGCGATTTCTGCAGAGCGGGGGGCTGCTAGCGAGCTGGAGACGTCCGCCGAACTGGAGGCGTCCGCCGAGCTGGCAGAGTCGGACGAGCTGGAAGCGATCTGGTCGCTGTCGCGGAGGTTGAACTGCTCCTGGGCCCGGTTGCTTCTGCTCTTCAGGGCGCGTCTTTCGGGGGATAGAGTCGAGGTCAAATCCTTAGAGGATGAACCCGACCGAGTATCCTGCTGTTGGTCGCCTGCTTGGCCAGATCTTGCTCCTGACCTCTCTCGGCGGGGGACCGTCGGCAGCTGGGTCGACAGTGCGATAGGTTCCTTTCCCTTTCTGGTTCTTCGAGGCATGTTGTTTGGAAAGATTTGGAGAAGGTTGGGAAGGCTGGGATGTTACTTTCCCACAGACGGCGCCAATTGTAGGTGCAAAAAATAACGACCCACAATGATGGGGGGTGCCTTAGAGGACTTACCCAAGTGAGATTAGGGACACCGATGCCTGCGCCTGGAGCTTGAGAAAAGGAAGGAGAAATGCAGGTCAGAGGACCCTGGCCTGGGCGGCGCAGGGCTCTCCGATGCCTAAGTTAGTATATGAACTAAGCAGAGGGAGGAGATTTTTGGGGAAGAAGATGGCATACCAGAGTGGTAATGGCGTTCTCTCCTTTTTTTTCCTCTGGAGGGGTAGCTGTGTTTATATAGAGGAGGAGGAGACAAAGGGGTTGTTGGCTGTCTTGTCATAGCCCACTTCGTCAGGTACTAGGGAGGCGCGGTCCCATCGTAGCCTGTCTGGTCCCGTCGTAGCCTGTCTTGTCCCGTTAGGCCATATCCTGGCGCCTTGGGAGCTGTGGACGGCGATCTGTCAGGAGATACGGGCTGTCCCCCTTGTCTTGTCGCACGGGCCATAGCGTGCTTGAGCGTCCATGGGAGGACAGCTGTCAGTGCTCACTACTTTCGTCGATATGAGGCGCTTGGCCGGGATGGAATGTCGTGCCGGGTGAGACCTGGCGGAGATGTAGGGTCAGGGCACTGTTGCCGAAGTGGAAGGGGATGGCACTGTCGCCGAGCTGGGCAGCCGAAGTGGGATGCTTTGCCGAAGTGGAGTGTCTGGTCTTGCTAAGGCGTGCATTGCCGAGGTGGGGGAGTTGCCGGGATGGACTTGCCGAGATGGATCTGCTGATGGGCCCCCCCCGGGATGGAGCACCTTGCCCAGGATTCTCTTGGGAATTTCCCCACACATTAGCGATAATAGGAAGTGTGTTTAAATTTCAAATAAGTGAAGCTTGAATTAAATAGCATTTGAAGGTGTTATCTTATTATCTCCAACCCTATAGATAGGATGTTTCTCTCATAATGGCATACAGTGAATTCTATGAGCCTTTAGAATTTCTACAATATACCAATTTATTTTGGTAGTATAATTTATCCCTTGAGGAGCATGCCGGGATAAAGTAGCATAACCTTAAATTACAATAAAATGGAGCAGAGTTCATTCAAAACAGCTATACATGTTGGACTATAATCATGAGAAAAATAAATAATAGCAACATTAACACCAGAGGCAAAAGAGAGTTACCTTAAATAGATGGGTCCCTGTATGAGCATCAACAGCACTGAAAGGGTCATCCAATAGATAAATGTCAGCATCCTGATATAAAGCACGTGCAATCTGTATTCTTTGCTTTTGTCCACCACTCAAGTTGATTCCTCTCTCCCCAATAACCGTCTGGTCCCCAAAGGATAAAACCTCAAAGTCTTTCTTTAGGGAGCATGCTTCAAGCACAGATTCATACCTTCCTTGATCCATTTCCTTACCAAAAAGTATGTTTTCTTCGATTTTTCCACTCTGTATCCAAGGTGATTGAGCGACATAAGCCTTTGTTCCGCACAATGTAATGGTTCCAGAAATCTTTGGTACTTCTCCTAGAATGCAGGAAAGCAAGCTTGACTTTCCTGAGCCGACTGTTCCACAAACAGCCACTCTCATGCCATGTAACACTTGAAAGTTTATATCTCTAAGAGTGGGGTTTGCCGAAGAAAGATCCCAAGAGAAATTCCCATTGCTGATTTCAATCGCAACATCAGAACTACCATTTGGAAGCCGCTGAACTGCATCGGGATCCAACTCCTCAAGGCGGAGAAAAGATGCAATTCTGTCGAGGGAAACCTTAGTTTGTACAACCATTGAGATCATACCAGGGAGACTATAAACAGGCTCTTGCAGTATGCGGAACGTCGCAAGCGAAGACAGAACCTTTCCTGATTCTAAAGGTATTCCCATAAGCATACAAGATACAAATGTGACCACAGCCACAAATGTAGGTGCACCCCAGAAAACAACCATCATAGTTGCTGATGCGTAGGCAAATTTCTTTAACCAATTCTCTTCATTCTTCCTGAGCTCTGTGTGGGGAGATTTCCAGAACCCCAGGATTACACTAATCACAGCCATCAGATGAGACTAAGCACTCTCACGTGCCATCCGCGTGCTATCCACGTGGCACCAAGCTCACCCCGGCCACCAGGGCAGGAGGTCCGGCCGAAGTCAGGCGGCTCCGGGCCACTAGCGCCGAACTGGCCCACCCCGGGCGCCATCTCGGCAGGGAGCTCCACCTAGGCTGAAGAAGCCGGGATGGAAGCCGAAGCCAGAAAGAGTCTCCACTCACGCCCCTCATCCCCCACGTCACCAGGCACGTGGAGGGATAGGGGCACGAGCTAGTGGGACAGACACGACATCCAGCGGCTGAGGCCACATCAGGGCAAGGCCCGAGGGCAGATCCCACGATCCCCTACCGCCAAAGGCGTCCAACACGATCTGGCCCAACAAGACGCGCATTAAATGCGACGTGGGCTGAATTGGACCGCATTTATTGCAACGTGGGCTGATCATGGCTTCCCAGTCGAATCATGAGACCCCACCACGATATCTCCCAAAGATACGTCCCAAACTCTATAAATAGAGGCTCAAACCACCATTAAAGGTACGCACAATTTCATATACAGAGCTGTTACTCTGCCTCTCTACTTCCTCTCCTTCCATTGTTCCAGTTCATTCACTGACTTTGGCATCGGAGAGCCTTGCGCCGCCCAGGCCAGGGTCCTTTGATCGTTTGCTCTTCTCTTTCAGGCTTTCGGACGGTACCCAGTCATTCCCAGTCATCATCATCATCGGATAAGTCCTCTAAGGCTCCCCCCTTATTGTGGGTCAATATTTTCTGCACCTACAATTGGCACCGTCTGTGGGAAAGTAATATCCCAACCTTCCCAACCTTCCCAACCTTCTTAACCTCAATCTTTCAGAAGCCATGCCTCCGAAAGCTAGGAAGGGCGTAGAGTCCTCGAGAGCAGCGCTCGAGCTGCCACCACCGTCAACGGACGTCCCTCCTCAAGGGCGCTCCCGCACGGTGCATGGCACGTCTGCAGGCGAGGGCCGCTTAGGCTCTCAGCTCTTTGTCGAGTTCCCCCTCCAAGAGGGGCTCGAGGCCTCGATCTCAGCAGAAGAAGTCATGCCATCCAGACGCGATGAGCGTCGGCATGAGCGTCCTCGGAAGGACAAAGCCGTGGCCGTAGGAGAGACGCGCCACGGTCAACCCCCTGCTGCTGGAGAGGTTCTCGAAGCCCAAACTGCTCTCCTCCAGAAGCAAGAGCAGCTGATTCGCGAGCTCCAGCAGTAGCTGAGGGCAGCGCAAACCGCCTCCTTGAGGCAGGTCTCTGAGCCTCAAGGGAAAAAGAGGGACGCCCCCAGCAAGGCAGCCCAGCCTCCCCGCGAGGACCTCAGAAATCATCTGGACCATAAACGGAGCCAGATTCATGACGAAGGCTCGAGCAACAGCTGGAGTCATCATAGCCGCGATGGCCGAACTCATAGCCGTCGTAGCCCGAACCACCCCAAGCGAAAGCCCAGAGCTCGGACTCCAGAGAAGGACGATGAGCAGGAGCGATTTGACAAACGCGTCAGATTAGCTCTCCAGCACAACCTGGACATGCGGGACCAGAAGCAGATCTGTGGTCACACTGATCTGGGGGGCTCACCCTTCACAAAAGAGATCGAGCGCACCCCCTTGCCCAGAAAGTTCTCCGTCCCGCGGTTCGTCCCCTACGACGGACTGTCCGACCCATCCGCTCACCTCCGACACTTCTCCCAGAAGATGTCCATCTGGGGGAATGAGGGTCACCTAAACTGCAAAATCTTCTCCTCCAGTTTGGGTGACCTCCCCCTGAAATGGTTCTGTTCTCTCCCAGAGAGGTCCATTTCGAGTTGGAAGGAGCTCCAACTCTCCTTCCTGAAAAAGTTCCAAGCCTACAGCGCCGTCCCCAAGAAGGAAGGGGACCTCCTCGCCCTGAGAATGAGGGAGGGTGAGACCCTCGCCAAGTTCGCCCAACGATTCTGGGCGGTCTACAGCCAGATCGAGGGCACCAGGGAGGAGATGGCAATCTACGCCTTCCAGCATGCCCTGATCCCCGGCAACGACTTGCGAAAAGACTGTTGGATACCGCGATCACTGAGAGGGGGGGGTGAATCAGTGATTTCTAAAAAACAGGTCCAATTCAACAACAAAACAAGTCAAATCACACAATGACACCAGATTTAACGTGGTTCACCGAAAGGCTACGTCCACGGTTCAAAGACTGTCCGAACACCAATCCGGGACAGATCTGAATCTTATTTAGTCGCTACAACGACAAAGAGCACCAACCCTTATTTTCAGATAGCACCAACTATCTAGGAAGCACCGACTCCCTTAGTTTCAGATAGCACCAACTATCTAGGAAGCACCGACTCCCTTTACAATTTATCTGCACCCACAGATAGGATCACCAAACCCCAGACACCAAGCACCAACTTGATGTTTTACAGAACAAGAAGATTAAACTCTGTCTACAGCCCTTCCCCTCTACAATTCTCTCTCTCTCTCAATCCCTTACAAATTGAAATCTAAAGCATAAAAGAGAGACACTTAACTCATGGACGAATCACCATTTTCTAGAGCATAATCTCGTCCACAATTGCTGTAGAAAACGTCACCACATCAGCACAACAGCAACACAGCAGCAGCTTCTGCTTTCTCTCAAGAACTCTCTCTCTTTTCTCTTCTCTTCTTCTCTCTTTGGTGGTGTGTATATGAACGACCCAAACATGCCTTTATATAGGTTTTAGTAACCCTTAATTGTGTTCAAAACAGGCTACAATTCGTTTAGAAAGAGTCCCAAACGAAATAGATAACTGTGCTGAATTTTCGTGCAAAACTTCTAATTCTGCGCAACTCTGGTTCCCGTGCTCGGTCGACATCATACTGTGCTCGGTCGACCGAAGACACTGACTGGAAAACAGACAATTTCGAGCTCGGTCGACATCCTGGAGTCCCGGTCGACCGAAGACACACTGTGTCACAAAAATAACTGAGAGGTGCCTTTTTCTGTTTTCTGCAGGTTTCTTCTTGCTCGGTCGACCGCATGAAGAGCCCGGTCGACCGCGTGCTCTGCTTCAGGAATTCTGAATTCCTGACTGTTTCACTTCTGATTCTTCTTTTCAGCTTTAATCCACACTAGCCTTTTAACATCTCGTTTGTGACAATGTGTTGACAAGAATTCCAACTCAAAACCATACTTGAGATGCTAATTTCTTCAATTCTTCAAAGACTAATCATGTCATCTCAAATTCATCTCAAGTTCCAACAATCTCCCCCTTTGGAATTGTTGGCAACACTATTGGAACTTCAACACTTTCAACTCCAGCTTGCAGCTCTTCCAAGTTCTTTTCCACACTCACTTGGAACCCAATTCTGAAATTCTGAAATAACAACCGTGCATTTTCAACAATCTCCCCCTAGCTTTCATAGCATAACATCTCTACTTGCTATCATAGCATAACATCTCTCCTTGCTATCATATCATAACATCTCTCCCCCTTTGACAACAAGTCCAAAGGGACCAAACCGAGGAGCGAATAGGATATTCAATGAATGCATTGCTCCCCCTTTCAAGCACAACTCCTACGGTTTAGGAGAGTGAGTAACTCCTAACTTTTTCCGGAGATACTCAAAGACTTCCTTTGGCAGAGGTTTCGTGAAAATATCAGCCACTTGCTCAGTTGTTGGAACATACTCCAACTTGACCTCTCCATCAGCAACTTTATCTTTAAGAAATGATAACGAATTGCTACATGCTTTGTTCGAGAGTGCTGAACAGGATTCTTAGATATATGAATTGCACTCGTGTTGTCACATAGGATCGGCGTAGGATCCGTTGTAGGAACTCCTAGATCAGAGAGCATTTGCCGCATCCATAACACTTGCGTACAACAAGTTGCCGCTGCAATATATTCCGCTTCCGCTGTCGAAAGGGATACTGAGTCTTGCTTCTTACTATGCCAAGCAACTAATCTTTCTCCAAGATAAAATGCGCCGCCGCTAGTACTCTTGCGATCATCTACGCATCCAGCCCAATCGGCATCAGAATATGCAACTAGAGTGAAGGATTTGCCTTTGGGATACCAGATACCAAGCTCCATAGTACCTTTCAGATATCGAAAGATTCTTTTCACTGCTGTAAGGTGCGTTTCAGTTGGTGCTGCTTGAAAACGTGCAACCATACATACTGCTTGTAGAAGATCTGGTCTTGTTGCAGTCAAGTAGAGCAAGCTTCCTATCATAGAGCGATAGGTGGTATGATCAACGGACGAGGCCTTATCATCTTTGCTAAGCTTCGTGTTCGTTGTCATTGGTGTGCTCACTGGCTTGCTGTCTTCCATATTGAACCGTTTCAGCATTTCCTTAATGTACTTCAATTGTGATATGAAGATGCCATGTTTCAGCTGCTGAACTTGTAAACCAAGAAAGAACTTTAGTTCTCCAAGCATTGACATCTCAAATTCTTTCTTCATCTCTTCTGCAAAATTCCTGCACATCTCCTCATCATTGCCTCCAAAGATTATGTCATCAACATAAACAATGACAACCAGCTGTTTGCTTAACTCAGTTTTGACATATAGATTGCTATCAACAAGTCCTTTTCCAAAACCGATCTTGCGGAGATATAGGTCCAGCCTTGCATACCATGCCCTTGGCGCTTGTTTCAGTCCATAAAGAGCCTTTTTCAACTTGCATACTAGATCTGAATTTTTGCTGATGAGAAAACCATCAGGTTGCTCAATGTAGACTTCTTCTTCAAGTAAACCATTCAAGAAAGCTGACTTTACGTCCATCTGAAATACCTTGAAGGTTTTGTATGCTGCCAATGCAAGAAACATTCGAATAGCTTCCAGACGAGCTACCGGTGCAAAGGTCTCTTCAAAATCTATGCCTTCAACTTGAGCATAGCCTTTACAAACCAACCTTGCTTTGTTTCTAATGACTTGACCATCTTCATTCAGCTTATTCCGAAAGACTCATTTAGTACCAATAACATTCTTATCAGTAGGTCTAGGAACAAGTTCCCATGTGGAGTTCTTCTCAATTTGCTCCAACTCCTCATGCATAGCTTTCAACCAACTATCATCGAGACTGGCTTCAGCCACAGTCTTGGGTTCAATGGTGGACACAAGTGAGTAATTACTAACTACACTTTGTCTAGTTTGAACGCCTGCCGTAGGATCTCCAATGATTTGATCCTTAGGGTGTTGCTCTACCCAAGTGCTGTGCTTCTTAGGTGAAGTATCTTCTGAGTCATCCTTTGATTTCTCAGAATCATTAGATTCAGCCATCTCATCATCAATCTCACTCGAGTCCTCATAACCTGGACTGTCATTATGAGTTGCATTCTTTGGTTCAATATTCTCATCTATTCTCACATCAGCACTTTCTATGATTTTTCTGGTTCTTTTGTTAAGACACCTATATGCCTTGCTAGTAGAGGAGTAACCCAGAAATATACCTTCGTCAGCTCTTTCTTCAAATTTGCCCGGATTTTGTTCGAGCCGCTTGATGTAACACTTGCTGCCGAAGACTTTGAAGTGCTTGACTGTTGCTTTTCTTCCAAACCATAGCTCATAGGGAGTTTTGACTTCATGTGGCCTGATCAAGCATCGATTTTGAATGTATACAGCCGTATGAATTGCCTCTTTCCAATACTTGTCAGCCATCTTGCTTTCACTTAGCATCGTACGAGCCATCTCTTGTACGGTGCGATTCTTCCGTTCCACAACTCCATTTTGCTGTGGAGTTCTAGGGGCTGAGTACTGTCTTTGAATGCCATGATGTTCACAATATTTAGTGAACTCTTCAGATGTGAACTCGCCTCCACGATCAGACCTTAAAATCTTGATACGTTTTTCCAATTGATTTTCAACCTGTGCTTTAAACACTTTAAAACGATCAAGTGCTTGATGCTTATGCTTAAGAAATAATACCCATGTCATACGAGTATAATCATCAATGCATAACATGAAATACTTATCTCCATTGGTGCTTTGAGTTCGCATCGGTCCACAGAGATCAGTGTGCACTAGCTCAAGAGGTTTCTTTGAATGATGCTCCTTTGACTTGAACATGACCCTCGTTTGCTTTCCCTTTTGGCAAGAGTCGCAAATGGGATTGGAAGGCTTTTCCACTTTAGACATGCCTCTCACAGCCTTTGAATTGCAAATCTTTGACATATTGTCAAAGCTTAGATGCCCAAGGCGTTTGTGCCACAACCAACTTTCCTCTGTCCGACTCATCAAGCAGGTCTTTTCAGCTCCATCTGACAACGTATAGAGATTTCCAGCAGTTCTTGATCCAGTTGCCACTGTTTTCCCGTTGCTACTCTTCTTGATGGCAAACCCATTCTTTGTGAAGATAACTTCATGACCCTTGTCACAGATCTGGCTCACACTAAGCAGGTTGTGTTTCAATCCAGACACATATAAGACTTCTTCAGATCTGATCTTGTTTGCCATAAGCTGAATAACACCTTTTCCGCAGATTTTGGCACCATCATTGTTGCCAAACTTCACTGAACCGCCTTCATAGTGCTGTAATTTGATGAATTTCTCTTTATCACCAGTCATATGGCTTGAACAACCACTATCAAGGACCCATGGTGCTGTCTTCTTTTGTGCATTGAATGCCGTTTGCACAATGAGAGATTTTTTGGAGTTTTCTGCACTTTGCTTTGCTCTCCAAGCCTTGACTAACTTGGGTTTCTTTTCAACCTGAAACTTGTTAGCAATATGCAACCTACAATCCCTAGCCAAGTGTCCATAATTATGACACGTATAGCACTCAATTTTGTGGCTACTTAGGATTGAAAAAGGATTCCTAGTCACAAATGGACTGTTTCTTACATAGAATTTGCAATCAGCTCTTTTATGTCCAAACATATTACAATGAAAGCAATAACCATAGAATTTGTATCTTCTTTGTGGCTGGTTAGTCTTCATTACCTTTCTAACAGGAATGGACTCCTTTCTAGGTTGAGTGGGCTTCATGGAGTTAGAGGGTGCAGTGACTTGCTTCACAAACTTTTTCTTTTCAGGAGGTGCAATCTTAGAGGATTCTCCTTTCTCAAATCCTAGACCAAATCTGAAGTGGGCAGGTCTTTGAACTTTCAGTAGTTCATTGAGTTTCATAGTCCCTTCAATCGCTTGGAGCGCTTTGAGTTTTTTGCTATTTTCCAAATTTTCAGCCTTTGCTCTAGCGATCTCAGTTTCAAGTTTCATAGCCTCTTCCTTTTTGATACTTATTTGGTTTTCAAGGACTTCTACCATTCTTTTATATTCTTCTACTTGAGTTTTCAAAGAAATAATAGAACTTTCAGATTCATGGAGAAGTTTCAGATTTTTCTTACTTGATTTGCGTTCCATGCTTAGCTCCTCAAGTGCGGCTATGAGTTCCTCTTCAAGATTGACTTCAGCCTCCTCATCCTCTTCCGGATCTAGCTCTTCTTCTTCTTCAACAGTGACCATGAAGAGAGCTTCGGTTGATTCATCATCGTCTGAAGTTTCAGACGTGCTGTCATCTTGTTGACATAGAAAGTTTTTAGCTTTGCCCCTTTTTCTGAAATTTCTCTTTCCTTTACTCTTTTCAGCATAAGAGTCACTTTCATTGTCTTCTTTTAGCGGACACTTCGCAGCAAAGTGACCAATACCTCCACAATTGAAGCATTTAAAGGGTAGCTTCCCTTTGTACTTGCCAATGCTTCCTTTCTTCAACTTTCTAACAAATTGAGCCTCAAGCTCATCATCATCAGAATCAACATCATGACCAGCAGTCTCTTTTGCCTTTTTCTGAACTTTGAAGGCCGCTTCTTTATCGGATGAAGACGTCTTTCCTATGCGCATCTCATAGGCAGTTAGAGAACCATGTAATTCATCCATGGAAAATGCATTCAGATCTTTGGCTTCTTCAATGGCTGAGACTTTTGAATCAAACCGGGGAAGAAGAGATCTTAGAACCTTTTTGACGATGACTGGTTCTTTAATCTCCTCCCCTAGTCCACGAATGTCATTCGTGACTTCATTCACTCGTTGCAAATATGAGTCAACATTCTCGCTTTCCTCCATGCGAAGAGATTCAAATTGAGAGCGATGAGTTTGCAATTTGGCTTCTTTAATCTTCTCATCACCTTCATGTATGCTTTGCAACTTGTCCCAAATTTCCTTGGCTGTTTTGCATGCAATTACTTTGACAAGCTCGCTGTCCACAAGGCCACTAAAGAGTGCATTCTGCGCCTTGGAGTCGTTGTCTGCCAACTTCTTCGATGCTGTATCATTGGGTACAGTGGCAGCATTGTAACCGGCTCTGACAGCCTCCCAAACATCATAGCCAAGAGATTTGATGAAGGCTTGCATTCTAATCTTCCAAAAGGAGTAATTAGAACCATCAAACAGAGGTGCTTTCATATTCCCTGTATTGACCGCCATGTGATTTGACAAGAGATCACCCTTAGCGTATTAAACTGATCAAGGGAACCTCGCTCTGATACCAATTGTTGGATACCGCGATCACTGAGAGGGGGGGGTGAATCAGTGATTTCTAAAAAACAGGTCCAATTCAACAACAAAACAAGTCAAATCACACAATGACACCAGATTTAACGTGGTTCACCGAAAGGCTACGTCCACGGTTCAAAGACTGTCCGAACACCAATCCGGGACAGATCTGAATCTTATTTAGTCGCTACAACGACAAAGAGCACCAACCCTTATTTTCAGATAGCACCAACTATCTAGGAAGCACCGACTCCCTTAGTTTCAGATAGCACCAACTATCTAGGAAGCACCGACTCCCTTTACAATTTATCTGCACCCACAGATAGGATCACCAAACCCCAGACACCAAGCACCAACTTGATGTTTTACAGAACAAGAAGATTAAACTCTGTCTACAGCCCTTCCCCTCTACAATTCTCTCTCTCTCAATCCCTTACAAATTGAAATCTAAAGCATAAAAGAGAGACACTTAACTCATGGACGAATCACCATTTTCTAGAGCATAATCTCGTCCACAATTGCTGTAGAAAACGTCACCACATCAGCACAACAGCAACACAGCAGCAGCTTCTGCTTTCTCTCAAGAACTCTCTCTCTTTTCTCTTCTCTTCTTCTCTCTTTGGTGGTGTGTATATGAACGACCCAAACATGCCTTTATATAGGTTTTAGTAACCCTTAATTGTGTTCAAAACAGGCTACAATTCGTTTAGAAAGAGTCCCAAACGAAATAGATAACTGTGCTGAATTTTCGTGCAAAACTTCTAATTCTGTGCAACTCTGGTTCCCGTGCTCGGTCGACATCATACTGTGCTCGGTCGACCGAAGACACTGACTGGAAAACAGACAATTTCGAGCTCGGTCGACATCCTGGAGTCCCGGTCGACCGAAGACACACTGTGTCACAAAAATAACTGAGAGGTGCCTTTTTCTGTTTTCTGCAGGTTTCTTCTTGCTCGGTCGACCGCATGAAGAGCCCGGTCGACCGCGTGCTCTGCTTCAGGAATTCTGAATTCCTGACTGTTTCACTTCTGATTCTTCTTTTCAGCTTTATCAACACTAGCCTTTTAACATCTCGTTTGTGACAATGTGTTGACAAGAATTCCAACTCAAAACAATACTTGAGATGCTAATTTCTTCAATTCTTCAAAGACTAATCATGTCATCTCAAATTCATCTCAAGTTCCAACAATCTCCCCCTTTGGAATTGTTGGCAACACTATTGGAACTTCAACACTTTCAACTCCAGCTTGCAGCTCTTCCAAGTTCTTTTCAACACTCACTTGGAACCAATTCTGAAATTCTGAAATAACAACCGTGCATTTTCAACAATCTCCCCCTAGCTTTCATAGCATAACATCTCTACTTGCTATCATAGCATAACATCTCTCCTTGCTATCATATCATAACATCTCTCCCCCTTTGACAACAAGTCCAAAGGGACCAAACCGAGGAGCGAATAGGATATTCAATGAATGCATTGCTCCCCCTTTCAAGCACAACTCCTACGGTTTAGGAGAGTGAGTAACTCCTAACTTTTTCCGGAGATACTCAAAGACTTCCTTTGGCAGAGGTTTCGTGAAAATATCAGCCACTTGCTCAGTTGTTGGAACATACTCCAACTTGACCTCTCCATCAGCAACTTTATCTTTAAGAAAATGATAACGAATTGCTACATGCTTTGTTCGAGAGTGCTGAACAGGATTCTTAGATATATGAATTGCACTCGTGTTGTCACATAGGATCGGCGTAGGATCCGTTGTAGGAACTCCTAGATCAGAGAGCATTTGCCGCATCCATAACACTTGCGTACAACAAGTTGCCGCTGCAATATATTCCGCTTCCGCTGTCGAAAGGGATACTGAGTCTTGCTTCTTACTATGCCAAGCAACTAATCTTTCTCCAAGATAAAATGCGCCGCCGCTAGTACTCTTGCGATCATCTACGCATCCAGCCCAATCGGCATCAGAATATGCAACTAGAGTGAAGGATTTGCCTTTGGGATACCAGATACCAAGCTCCATAGTACCTTTCAGATATCGAAAGATTCTTTTCACTGCTGTAAGGTGCGTTTCAGTTGGTGCTGCTTGAAAACGTGCAACCATACATACTGCTTGTAGAAGATCTGGTCTTGTTGCAGTCAAGTAGAGCAAGCTTCCTATCATAGAGCGATAGGTGGTATGATCAACGGACGAGGCCTTATCATCTTTGCTAAGCTTCGTGTTCGTTGTCATTGGTGTGCTCACTGGCTTGCTGTCTTCCATATTGAACCGTTTCAGCATTTCCTTAATGTACTTCAATTGTGATATGAAGATGCCATGTTTCAGCTGCTGAACTTGTAAACCAAGAAAGAACTTTAGTTCTCCAAGCATTGACATCTCAAATTCTTTCTTCATCTCTTCTGCAAAATTCCTGCACATCTCCTCATCATTGCCTCCAAAGATTATGTCATCAACATAAACAATGACAACCAGCTGTTTGCTTAACTCAGTTTTGACATATAGATTGCTATCAACAAGTCCTTTTCCAAAACCGATCTTGCGGAGATATAGGTCCAGCCTTGCATACCATGCCCTTGGCGCTTGTTTCAGTCCATAAAGAGCCTTTTTCAACTTGCATACTAGATCTGAATTTTGCTGATGAGAAAACCATCAGGTTGCTCAATGTAGACTTCTTCTTCAAGTAAACCATTCAAGAAAGCTGACTTTACGTCCATCTGAAATACCTTGAAGGTTTTGTATGCTGCCAATGCAAGAAACATTCGAATAGCTTCCAGACGAGCTACCGGTGCAAAGGTCTCTTCAAAATCTATGCCTTCAACTTGAGCATAGCCTTTACAAACCAACCTTGCTTTGTTTCTAATGACTTGACCATCTTCATTCAGCTTATTCCGAAAGACCCATTTAGTACCAATAACATTCTTATCAGTAGGTCTAGGAACAAGTTCCCATGTGGAGTTCTTCTCAATTTGCTCCAACTCCTCATGCATAGCTTTCAACCAACTATCATCGAGACTGGCTTCAGCCACAGTCTTGGGTTCAATGGTGGACACAAGTGAGTAATTACTAACTACACTTTGTCTAGTTTGAACGCCTGCCGTAGGATCTCCAATGATTTGATCCTTAGGGTGTTGCTCTACCCAAGTGCTGTGCTTCTTAGGTGAAGTATCTTCTGAGTCATCCTTTGATTTCTCAGAATCATTAGATTCAGCCATCTCATCATCAATCTCACTCGAGTCCTCATAACCTGGACTGTCATTATGAGTTGCATTCTTTGGTTCAATATTCTCATCTATTCTCACATCAGCACTTTCTATGATTTTTCTGGTTCTTTTGTTAAGACACCTATATGCCTTGCTAGTAGAGGAGTAACCCAGAAATATACCTTCGTCAGCTCTTTCTTCAAATTTGCCCGGATTTTGTTCGAGCCGCTTGATGTAACACTTGCTGCCGAAGACTTTGAAGTGCTTGACTGTTGCTTTTCTTCCAAACCATAGCTCATAGGGAGTTTTGACTTCATGTGGCCTGATCAAGCATCGATTTTGAATGTATACAGCCGTATGAATTGCCTCTTTCCAATACTTGTCAGCCATCTTGCTTTCACTTAGCATCGTACGAGCCATCTCTTGTACGGTGCGATTCTTCCGTTCCACAACTCCATTTTGCTGTGGAGTTCTAGGGGCTGAGTACTGTCTTTGAATGCCATGATGTTCACAATATTTAGTGAACTCTTCAGATGTGAACTCGCCTCCACGATCAGACCTTAAAATCTTGATACGTTTTTCCAATTGATTTTCAACCTGTGCTTTAAACACTTTAAAACGATCAAGTGCTTGATGCTTATGCTTAAGAAATAATACCCATGTCATACGAGTATAATCATCAATGCATAACATGAAATACTTATCTCCATTGGTGCTTTGAGTTCGCATCGGTCCACAGAGATCAGTGTGCACTAGCTCAAGAGGTTTCTTTGAATGATGCTCCTTTGACTTGAACATGACCCTCGTTTGCTTTCCCTTTTGGCAAGAGTCGCAAATGGGATTGGAAGGCTTTTCCACTTTAGACATGCCTCTCACAGCCTTTGAATTGCAAATCTTTGACATATTGTCAAAGCTTAGATGCCCAAGGCGTTTGTGCCACAACCAACTTTCCTCTGTCCGACTCATCAAGCAGGTCTTTTCAGCTCCATCTGACAACGTATAGAGATTTCCAGCAGTTCTTGATCCAGTTGCCACTGTTTTCCCGTTGCTACTCTTCTTGATGGCAAACCCATTCTTTGTGAAGATAACTTCATGACCCTTGTCACAGATCTGGCTCACACTAAGCAGGTTGTGTTTCAATCCAGACACATATAAGACTTCTTCAGATCTGATCTTGTTTGCCATAAGCTGAATAACACCTTTTCCGCAGATTTTGGCACCATCATTGTTGCCAAACTTCACTGAACCGCCTTCATAGTGCTGTAATTTGATGAATTTCTCTTTATCACCAGTCATATGGCTTGAACAACCACTATCAAGGACCCATGGTGCTGTCTTCTTTTGTGCATTGAATGCCGTTTGCACAATGAGAGATTTTTTGGAGTTTTCTGCACTTTGCTTTGCTCTCCAAGCCTTGACTAACTTGGGTTTCTTTTCAACCTGAAACTTGTTAGCAATATGCAACCTACAATCCCTAGCCAAGTGTCCATAATTATGACACGTATAGCACTCAATTTTGTGGCTACTTAGGATTGAAAAAGGGTTCCTAGTCACAAATGGACTGTTTCTTACATAGAATTTGCAATCAGCTCTTTTATGTCCAAACATATTACAATGAAAGCAATAACCATAGAATTTGTATCTTCTTTGTGGCTGGTTAGTCTTCATTACCTTTCTAACAGGAATGGACTCCTTTCTAGGTTGAGTGGGCTTCATGGAGTTAGAGGGTGCAGTGACTTGCTTCACAAACTTTTTCTTTTCAGGAGGTGCAATCTTAGAGGATTCTCCTTTCTCAAATCCTAGACCAAATCTGAAGTGGGCAGGTCTTTGAACTTTCAGTAGTTCATTGAGTTTCATAGTCCCTTCAATCGCTTGGAGCGCTTTGAGTTTTTTGCTATTTTCCAAATTTTCAGCCTTTGCTCTAGCGATCTCAGTTTCAAGTTTCATAGCCTCTTCCTTTTTGATACTTATTTGGTTTTCAAGGACTTCTACCATTCTTTTATATTCTTCTACTTGAGTTTTCAAAGAAATAATAGAACTTTCAGATTCATGGAGAAGTTTCAGATTTTTCTTACTTGATTTGCGTTCCATGCTTAGCTCCTCAAGTGCGGCTATGAGTTCCTCTTCAAGATTGACTTCAGCCTCCTCATCCTCTTCCGGATCTAGCTCTTCTTCTTCTTCAACAGTGACCATGAAGAGAGCTTCGGTTGATTCATCATCGTCTGAAGTTTCAGACGTGCTGTCATCTTGTTGACATAGAAAGTTTTTAGCTTTGCCCCTTTTTCTGAAATTTCTCTTTCCTTTACTCTTTTCAGCATAAGAGTCACTTTCATTGTCTTCTTTTAGCGGACACTTCGCAGCAAAGTGACCAATACCTCCACAATTGAAGCATTTAAAGGGTAGCTTCCCTTTGTACTTGCCAATGCTTCCTTTCTTCAACTTTCTAACAAATTGAGCCTCAAGCTCATCATCATCAGAATCAACATCATGACCAGCAGTCTCTTTTGCCTTTTTCTGAACTTTGAAGGCCGCTTCTTTATCGGATGAAGACGTCTTTCCTATGCGCATCTCATAGGCAGTTAGAGAACCATGTAATTCATCCATGGAAAATGCATTCAGATCTTTGGCTTCTTCAATGGCTGAGACTTTTGAATCAAACCGGGGAAGAAGAGATCTTAGAACCTTTTTGACGATGACTGGTTCTTTAATCTCCTCCCTAGTCCACGAATGTCATTCGTGACTTCATTCACTCGTTGCAAATATGAGTCAACATTCTCGCTTTCCTCCATGCGAAGAGATTCAAATTGAGAGCGATGAGTTTGCAATTTGGCTTCTTTAATCTTCTCATCACCTTCATGTATGCTTTGCAACTTGTCCCAAATTTCCTTGGCTGTTTTGCATGCAATTACTTTGACAAGCTCGCTGTCCACAAGGCCACTAAAGAGTGCATTCTGCGCCTTGGAGTCGTTGTCTGCCAACTTCTTCGATGCTGTATCATTGGGTACAGTGGCAGCATTGTAACCGGCTCTGACAGCCTCCCAAACATCATAGCCAAGAGATTTGATGAAGGCTTGCATTCTAATCTTCCAAAAGGAGTAATTAGAACCATCAAACAGAGGTGCTTTCATATTCCCTGTATTGACCGCCATGTGATTTGACAAGAGATCACCCTTAGCGTATTAAACTGATCAAGGGAACCTCGCTCTGATACCAATTGTTGGATACCGCGATCACTGAGAGGGGGGGGTGAATCAGTGATTTCTAAAAAACAGGTCCAATTCAACAACAAAACAAGTCAAATCACACAATGACACCAGATTTAACGTGGTTCACCGAAAGGCTACGTCCACGGTTCAAAGACTGTCCGAACACCAATCCGGGACAGATCTGAATCTTATTTAGTCGCTACAACGACAAAGAGCACCAACCCTTATTTTCAGATAGCACCAACTATCTAGGAAGCACCGACTCCCTTAGTTTCAGATAGCACCAACTATCTAGGAAGCACCGACTCCCTTTACAATTTATCTGCACCCACAGATAGGATCACCAAACCCCAGACACCAAGCACCAACTTGATGTTTTACAGAACAAGAAGATTAAACTCTGTCTACAGCCCTTCCCCTCTACAATTCTCTCTCTCTCAATCCCTTACAAATTGAAATCTAAAGCATAAAAGAGAGACACTTAACTCATGGACGAATCACCATTTTCTAGAGCATAATCTCGTCCACAATTGCTGTAGAAAACGTCACCACATCAGCACAACAGCAACACAGCAGCAGCTTCTGCTTTCTCTCAAGAACTCTCTCTCTTTTCTCTTCTCTTCTTCTCTCTTTGGTGGTGTGTATATGAACGACCCAAACATGCCTTTATATAGGTTTTAGTAACCCTTAATTGTGTTCAAAACAGGCTACAATTCGTTTAGAAAGAGTCCCAAACGAAATAGATAACTGTGCTGAATTTTCGTGCAAAACTTCTAATTCTGCGCAACTCTGGTTCCCGTGCTCGGTCGACATCATACTGTGCTCGGTCGACCGAAGACACTGACTGGAAAACAGACAATTTCGAGCTCGGTCGACATCCTGGAGTCCCGGTCGACCGAAGACACACTGTGTCACAAAATAACTGAGAGGTGCCTTTTTCTGTTTTCTGCAGGTTTCTTCTTGCTCGGTCGACCGCATGAAGAGCCCGGTCGACCGCGTGCTCTGCTTCAGGAATTCTGAATTCCTGACTGTTTCACTTCTGATTCTTCTTTTCAGCTTTATCAACACTAGCCTTTTAACATCTCGTTTGTGACAATGTGTTGACAAGAATTCCAACTCAAAACAATACTTGAGATGCTAATTTCTTCAATTCTTCAAAGACTAATCATGTCATCTCAAATTCATCTCAAGTTCCAACAAAGACTTGGCCGGGAACCCTCCAGAATCCATGCCGGAGTTGATGTCCCGGGTCAAGCGCTTCATCGCCCAGGAGGAAGACGAGATCCGAGCCCGGGATCAAGACAGGCATCCGGAGCCCGAGCAGAAGAGTAGCCAGCCTCGGCAGAGAGGCGGGAGGCCCTCCCAGAAGCAGGAGCCCAAGCAGGCCTGGGTCTCCAGTTCGGCGAAGCCTTCGTCGTCTAGGTCTGGGGGCGCTTGGAAGCCCAGACCTCCCTCCAGCGCCAGTCAGAGCGTCAGCGTCGTCTTCAAGGAGCCGATCTACCGCATCCTGACTAAGATCAGGTCCAAGCCGTTCTTCAAGTACCCTCAGCCCATGCTGAATGAGCCCACCTCCGGCGGCCGAAGCCAGCTCTACTGCTCCTTCCATAGGGGTAACGGGCACAAGACCGAGGACTGCAAGACTTTGCAGCGGTACCTGGAGAAGCTGGCCGAAGAAGGCCACATTCCAGAATTCGTCAAGGCAGGTGATGCCGGCGGTAGCGAGGGCCGGATTCACCAGAGCGCAGCCCAGGCTCCAGACAGCGAGGATTCAGAGAAGATCATTAACGTGATCCATCTGGCGTCCTCAGTTCCCGCTTCCTCGTCCCGGGACAGCTCCCAGGCCCGTGCCGAAGCCAGGCGGGCTTCGCACGGGAAAGAAGTATTGAAAGCCGAGCTCGCCCCGGCATCCAAGAGAGCCCGCCGCGACCGTCCCGCCATCTCGTTCTCGGACAGAGACCTAGAGGGAATCCAGCTCCCTCACAACGACCCTCTACTCCTCACCATGAAGCTGAGAGACTTCACAGTGAAGAGGATCCTCGTCGACTCCGGCAGCTCCTCCGAGGTCCTCTAATACGACTGCTTCAAAAGGATGAAACTCTCCGAAGCAGACCTCACGGAGGTCCGTGCACCCCTGCTAGGGTTGTCCGCCACACCAGTCTACCCCAAGGGCAGGATCACCTTGGAGACCCGAGTTGGCGGAACCTCCGTGTCGGCCGACTTCCTGGTCGTGGATGCCCCTTCTCCCTACAACGTCATTTTGGGCAGAACGTGGCTCCACAAGTTAGAAGCCGTCCCATCTTCCCTCCACCAGAAGCTGAAGTTCGTCCATGAGAACAAGGAGGGCAAGATGGAAGTGATCACAGTTGAGGGGGATCAGCAGCAAGCCAGGCAGTGCATGCTGGCCGCAGTCCCGGCAGTAAAGGAGCCAGAGCGCGTCAACCTCGCCGAGTTCGAGAAAGGCCTCGACGAAATCGGCCGAGATCCTGAGAAGAAGAGCATCGAGGACCTGGCCGAGGTCAGGCTCAACCCGGCAGATCCAGACAGGTTCTTCCTGATTGGCACCCAGCTGCCAGATGAGGAAAGGGCCGAACTCTCTCGGTTCCTGATGCAGAACGTCGACGTCTTCGCTTGGAGCCCAAGCGAGATGCCTGGGGTCGACCCTGAGGTCATGTGCCACAAGCTGAATGTGGACCCCGACCACAAGCCGGTAGTGCAGAGGGCCCGCAGGACAGGGCTGCAGCAGACAGATGCGGTCGTCGAAGAGATCGACAACCTGCTGAAGGCAGGAGCCATCCGGGAAGTCCAGTACCCGGTATGGCTGGCCAACACGGTGGTGGTCAAGAAGAAAACTGGAAAGTGGAGGGTGTGCGTGGACTTCACAGACTTAAACAGGGCCTGCCCTAAAGATAGTTTCCCCCTTCCAAAGATTGACCAACTGATCGACGCCACCGCTGGTCACGACCGAATGAGCTTCCTCGACGCCTACAGAGGCTACCACCAGATCCCGCTCTACGAGCCAGACGAGGAGAGAACATCATTCATAACCCCCCGCGGCACTTACTGCTACAAGGTGATGCCCTTCGGGCTAAAGAACGCGGGGGCAACCTATCAGCGCCTCGTCACAAAAATGTTCCATGCTCAGCTCGGCCGGACGGTGGAGGTCTACATCGACGACATGGTCGTCAAATCGGTGCACTCCGGTGATCATCTGGCTGATCTCGGCCAAATCTTCGACATCCTTCGCGCGTACAAGCTTAAGCTAAACGCTTCCAAGTGCACATTCGGCGTAGCCTCTGGCAAGTTCCTCGGCAGCTTGGTAACGCGGAGAGGGATAGCGGCTAATCCGGACCAGATCACCGCGATCCAGGGCATCCAGAGCCCCTCTACCACGAAGGAAGTTCAGAAGCTCACAGGAATGGCTGCAGCACTCAACCACTTCATCAGCCGGTCATCAGATAAGTGCAGGCCTTTCTTTCAGCTTTTAAAGAAAAATCTGAAATTCCAGTGGACCCCCGAGTGCGACCAGGCATTGGCCGCACTCAAAACCTATTTAATGTCACCACCCTTACTCTCCACCCCAACTTTGGGGGAGATTCTGTATTTGTACCTTGCGGTCTCGGATCACGCAGTGAGCTCCGTCCTCATCAGGGAGGACGAGGGAATTCAAAAGCCAGTCTATTATACGAGCAAGACCCTGCTCGACGCCGAGACCAGGTACCTTCTATTGGAGAAGCTTGCGTTGGCTCTCGTCAGTGCCTCCCGCAAGCTCTCCCATTATTTCCAATCCCACATCATTGTGGTGATCACGGAGCATCCACTCCGTTCAGTGTTCAAGAAAGCTGATTTTTCAGGGCGAATATCAAAGTGGGCAGTTGAACTGGGGCAGTATGATATACAGTACCGTCCCCGAACTGCGATCAAAGCCCAGATTCTGGCGGACTTCATCGTCGAATTCGTCTCCCCCAACCCGGCTCTGACTCAGCTCGGCACGGCACTGGGGGGCACAGGGCATGAGCCAGTAGAAACTGAGGTCGAGCAGTCTCCCACCTCGGCATGGAAGATCTTTGTCGACGGGTCGTCCACCTCCAAGAGAGCTGGCGCCGGCATAGTTCTCCAATCGCCAGAGGGACTGGTCATAGAGCAGGCTTTCACCCTCGACTTCAAAGCGACAAACAATGAGGCAGAATACGAAGCACTGATTGCAGGATTGAACAGCGCCCAAATCCTCGGAGCCCAGCACCTGGAGATCTTCAGCGACTCTCTACTGGTAACTAGCCAGCTCGCTGGAGACTACCAGGCCAGGGACGATAGGATGGCGGCCTACTTAGCCCTTGCGAAAAAGCTGCTCTCTCATTTCCAGAAAGCCGAGGTCAGGCAAATATCCCGAGATACCAACACGCACGCAGATGCGCTTGCAAACCTGGCCTCCGCTGTCGAAGCAGGGAAGAAAAGGACCATCGAGGTTGGGTCAGTATCAAGGTCAAGCTTAGAACTCCATTCATCTCGGCTTGTCCTCTGTGCTGACCTCGGCCCAAGCTGGATGGATCCAATTGTCGCCTACTTGAAGGACGACCAGCTCCCCGAGGACAAGGCTGAAGCCCACAGGATCAGACTCAAGGCAGCGCGATTCTGGCTCTCTCCCGAAGGCAAACTCTACAGGAAGTCTTTCACAGGCCCATACCTCCAATGCGTCCATCCAAGCAAGGTGGACGACTTCCTGTATGAGATCCACGAAGGAATCTGCGGCAGTCACATAGGAGGTCGATCCCTGGCTTACAGAGCAATAAGCCAGGGCTACTGGTGGCCCTACATGCAGAAAGACGCGCAGGTCTACGCCGGGAAATGCAAGAAGTGCCAGAAGTTCTCCCACTCCCTCCATCAGCCAGCACAAGATCTGAGTCCCCTATTTAGCCCATGGCCCTTCGCTCAATGGGGCCTGGACATTGTGGGGCCTCTTCACCGAGCTCCATGAAACAAGAGATGGCTGATAGTGGCTACGGACTACTTCACAAAATGGATAGAGGCTGAACCGTTGTCTTCAATCACGGACAGGGACTCCAGGAACTTCGTTTGGAAAAACATCCTTACGAGGTTCGGCATCCCCCGGACCCTGATTTCGGATAACGGGACTCAGTTCGACTCCAAGTCCTTCAAAGACTTCTGCCAAGAGCACGGCATCAGAAATCATTACTCCACTCCGGCATATCCACAGAGTAATGGCCAGGCAGAAATCTCCAACAAAGTGATCCTGGACGGCCTGAAGAAGCGACTGGACAAGGCAAAGGGCAGATGGACAGAGGAGCTTCCGAGCGTGCTGTGGGCATACCGAACAACTCCAAGGAGGTCCACCTCGGCAACACCTTTCTCTCTGGCCTACGGGATGGAGGCAGTCATTCCTTTGGAAATCGGCCTTCCTACCCTGAGGACAGAGCTGGTCGACCAAGGCCGAAATGAGACGAACCTGGCAATGGAGCTGGAGCTGGCAGACGAGCGACGAGAAGCAGCAGCCCTGCGACTGACCGACTATCAGCAACGGTTAGCCAGGGCATACAATCAAAATGTCAGGGAGAGAAAGTTCTCCGCGGGAGAGCTGGTGCTAAAGAAAACCCTGCCAGCTGACAGAGAGCCAAACGAAGGGAAGCTAGCCCCGAACTGGCATGGCCCGTTCAGAATAGTCTCACTGGCAGGAAAGTCAGCCTACAAGCTCGAAGACTTGGAAGGCAAGCCACTGCCGAGACCATGGAATGCATCCCACTTGAAGAAATTTTATTTCTAAAGATGTATCGAGTCTCAAAATCAATAAAAGCAGCTTTCACCTTGTCATCAACTTGTCGTCTCTCTCTGACTGATTCTGACAGCATGGGTCTACCGCCCTGGAAAAGGCCTCGAGTCCAGACTCGGTCATTTTCCTAAAGCTCCGGGTCCTGGACCCTGGAGAAGGCCTCGAGTTCAGACACTCGGCCGGATTGGGTCTACCGCCCTGGAAAAGGCCTCGAGTCCAGACTCGGTCATTTTCCTAAAGCTCCGGGTCCTGGACCCTGGAGAAGGCCTCGAGTTCAGACACTCGGCCGGATTGGGTCTACCGCCCTGGAAAAGGCCTCGAGTCCAGACTCGGTCATTTTCCTAAAGCTCCGGGTCCTGGACCCTGGAGAAGGCCTCGAGTTCAGACACTCGGCCGGATTGGGTCTACCGCCCTGGAAAAGGCCTCGAGTCCAAACTCGGTCATTTTCCTAAAGCTCCGGGTCCTGGACCCTGGAGAAGGCCTCGAGTTCAGACACTCGGCCGGATTGGGTCTACCGCCCTGGAAAAGGCCTCGAGTCCAGACTCGGTCGTTTCCTAAAGCTTCGGGCCTTGGGCCCTGGAGAAGGCCTCGAGTTCAGACACTCGGCCGGATTGGGTCTACCGCCCTGGAAAAGGCCTCGAGTCCAGACTCGGTCGTTTCCTAAAGCTCCGGGCCTTGGGCCCTGGAGAAGGCCTCGAGTTCAGACACTCGGCCGGATTGGGTCTACCGCCCTGGAAAAGGCCTCGAGTCCAGACTCGGTCGTTTCCTAAAGCTCCGGGCCTTGGGCCCTGGAGAAGGCCTCGAGTTCAGACACTCGGCCGGATTGGGTCTACCGCCCTGGAAAAGGCCTCGAGTCCAGACTCGGTTGTTTCCTAAAGCTCCGGGCCCTGGGCCCTGGAGAAGGCCTCGAGGGTTCGGACACTCGGCCGGATTCCTAAGATCAGGGTTTTTACACCCCTCAAAGATCATTGCCGAGCTCTTGCTTCCACAGCCGAGACCGGTGGAATGATGACTCCACAGCTCGTTTCGGCCAAAGCCAGCCATTTCGGCCAAGGGCATCTTTCCAGAGGAAGAGAGCTGTGCCAGCACTCAAACACACAAAAATGCAGAGAAAAATGCACAAGTGAAGAAGCCCGACTTTTATTGAATAGACAAAGTGTTACAAAGCTGAGAAGCAAAAACATTACATCCAAGAAGACAATTGAAAAGGAGCCCGGCTACTCTGGTTTCGGCGACTCCACTAGGTCGATCACCGTACCTGTTGGACCAGTGGATTCGGCCGAAACCGTGGTCTTGCTTGGAGTGTCGCTGGCAGAGGCTTTGACCGGTACCTCACCCGAACCAGGGGCAGAAGAGGTCTCACTCAGAGGCACGGCCAAAGCATCGCTGGCGACTGGGGCATCGCTCAAGACCGGGGCAGCTGGAGCGTCTTCCGGAGCAGGAACGGCTAGAGGAGCTTCGACCGGGGCACTCTCAGTTGCAGGAGTGGAGTTCGGCTCGGGAACCAGGTCCGAGTACTTCGACAGGTCCTGATAGACAGGATGGTCTTCAGGGACCCCCGCACGCCTCAGTGCGGCCAGGCATCCTTCCTCGAACAGAATGGAGGTGATCTCCTCCACCTGTTTCTCGTACAGCTCAGTGGCACGGTCCACCCCGTTCTGGAAGACGGATTGAGCCTCGGACAGAAGAGAGGCCTTCTCCTTTTCCAGGTCGGTGTTCGCCTTCACCAACTTCTCTCTCTCAGCGCGACCAGCCAAGACCTCCCCTCGCAACCTCGTTACCTCAGCCGTCGACTCAGACTTCGACCTGGCCAACTCCGACTCCAACTCGGAGACCCTTTTGTTCTTCGTCCAAAGCTCGCCTTTCATATGGTTGGCCCTGGACGAGAGTTCGGCATTCTCAGTCAGAACCAATGCCAACCGAGCAGACTCTCCAGCACTGGCCACCTTGAGCTCTTCCATTCCCTTCCGCTGCACTTCCAGCTCCTTCTTCAGCTTCTCCCGCTCGGACTCCAGGTGGGTCACCCTCGCAGCATTCCTATCCCTCCTTCCTAACACGGTTAGGAGCCTCTGCACGTTCTGCAAGGGAAAAGAGGAGAATCAAAACAGGAACAGCCAAGCTAGGCCACTTGAAAGAATACACAGGAAACACTTACCAGGAGGTCAGCCTGGATCGCTGTCACTATCAGACTCTCGTCATCAAACTTCTCATGCTCCTCCATATCCCGAGGCAGAGCACAGGCCTTGGCAAGGGCCCCGATCACCTCGGCGTTCCCCAGCAGTCGGTCTCCAACGTTCAGGGGTTTGCCGGGTTGCGTTTCCATTCTCGGCTTCCACGGTGCTGGGGCAATTCGGGGCCCGGAGGCCGATCCGGACCCTTGCCCCGCCGAGATGAGAGGCTCGCGCGCTGGCCCAACAGTCGACTTGCTGACTGGCGCACTCTTTTCGGCCGGCGCACTCTTTTCCTTCGGCGCGCTCTTCTCGCCCCCCTTTTCGGATGGAGCTTTAGCTCCAGGGGCTCGTTCAGGAGTTTTGCCCTTCGATTGCATATCAGCCTTCGAACTCTTCTCCCCCGCCTTGGACTTCTTCCTGGGCGGGGACCCCTCCTTCGAGCGGTCCGGCGAGCGTCGCCGGGCTCCCCCGCTCGGAGCGGGGGCAGGAGCAGAGGGAGCACCAGCGCCCACCGGACCCGAAGCAGCACGAGTACCGGCAGGCGACGGGGCCCCAGAAGACGCTGACCTCTGCCTAAACTTAGCAGCCAGGTCCTTGACAGCGGGCTCCCTCGAACTTCCCTCCATGTCCTCTCCTCGATCGGAGAAATAAGCGTCCACTATCTGCGTCAGGTCCGGCAGCTCCGGATCAGAAGTGGACGCCTCGGCTCCGGACGCAGTTCGGTCGGCAACGGGATCGGTCAAGGGGACCCCGCTAAACAAGGCGACCGAGACAGTTGGACGGTCGGGGTGTGTCTCGTCCACCTCATGCACTCCAGTCCTATGGTAGTGGCCGCGATACCTCGGCGTATACCCGAGCAGCTTCCAAGCTGACCTGGTCTCGTGCCCCTTGTATCTTTCGACCTTGTTGATGTCGTCGGTGTTCCTCCTCCAACCTTCGCTGACAGCTCGGCGTCGCCTTGCACCCGCCTCTGCTCAATAGGCAAAAAAGAGTATCAGTTCGGCATCCATAAGGTAAGCAAAGCAAGAAGGAAAAAAGCAGTGGTGTTTACTTGGGACTTCCCCAGGCCGACGTGGGACCGACAGCCTCCTGCTTTCACCCGCGCCGAACTCCCAGTCCCCCGAGACACAGAAGAAATCTTCCTCGGCATTCTTACTTGAATCCTCCAAGGCTAGGACGAAGCCCCTTCGCTGCGGCTTCACCCGGAGATAATATCTTCCCTCCCCAGCCTTGCAGATATCATATGTATCCTCGATGTCATGAGGGCCTAGGTTGGTCTCCAAGACCTCGTTCAACTTCGCTGTGCCCATGATGACCTTGTAGCCATTGGGCATCAACTGGCCCGGGGCGAGGGACCAAAGGCTAAGGCAGGCCCTAAGCAGGGGGTGCAGTGGAAACCTGACCCCACCCTCGATCACGGAGATCAGAGGGAACGGCATCCAGCCGCCGTGGCAGCGATACAAGGCACAGTCGGCGAGGTCCGCCGGTTTTAGGAGGACCCCCTCCGGAATGCTGAAGGCAGCTCTAAATCTGGCTAAGCCCTCATCGGTATCTACCCTGAATCTAGGGGTGCCCATGTCTAAAAGGGGTGACAACGAAGAAAAATCCTAGCAATCGCAAGGCCCCAAGAAGAACCAGACAGAAGGACAAAGCGACTTACAGGGACGAAGAGGCAGATCAAGAGCAGATCCGGGCGCGTCCTACGGTCGTCCTCGTTGAACAGATCTCGGGCACCAGAGCAAAAATCGAAGGTAGAGGCGAAGGCGAAAGGAATCAGAAGCGAGAAAAGGAAGGGGACGGCCCTATTTGTAGAAGGGGAACCCTCATTTGGGTACCGCCTCCGAATTCGAAGAGACACTTCAAAGCCCGTGCCCGTCCCATCAATGAGACAACGCAATTAGCGCAGAAGCTACGCGTGTAGCCGTCAACTCGGTTCCCAAGACGAACAGGGCAGAGCATTTATTGCTTCAAAGAGTCGAAGCGACACCAAGCGATGATCGCTGTATCCCCAGATGGTTTTTCTAGCCTTCAACCCCTAAAAGCTAGGGCGCTTGAGAGGTCAAAAGCTAGGGGGCAATTGTGTGGGGAGATTTCCAGAACCCCAGGATTACACTAATCACAGCCATCAGATGAGACTAAGCACTCTCACGTGCCATCCGCGTGCTATCCACGTGGCACCAAGCTCACCCCGGCCACCAGGGCAGGAGGTCCGGCCGAAGTCAGGCGGCTCCGGGCCACTAGCGCCGAACTGGCCCACCCCGGGCGCCATCTCGGCAGGGAGCTCCACCTAGGCTGAAGAAGCCGGGATGGAAGCCGAAGCCAGAAAGAGTCTCCACTCACGCCCCTCATCCCCCACGTCACCAGGCACGTGGAGGGATAGGGGCACAAGCTAGTGGGACAGACACGACATCCAGCGGCTGAGGCCACATCAGGGCAAGGCCCGAGGGCAGATCCCACGATCCCCTACCGCCAAAGGCGTCCAACACGATCTGGCCCAACAAGACGCGCATTAAATGCGACGTGGGCTGAATTGGACCGCATTTATGGCAACGTGGGCTTATCATGGCTTCCCAGTCGAATCATGAGACCCCACCACGATATCTCCCAAAGATACGTCCCAAACTCTATAAATAGAGGCTCAAACCACCATTAAAGGTACGCACAATTTCATATACAGAGCTGTTACTCTGCCTCTCTACTTCCTCTCCTTCCATTGTTCCAGTTCATTCACTGACTTTGGCATCGGAGAGCCTTGCGCCGCCCAGGCCAGGGTCCTTTGATCGTTTGCTCTTCTCTTTCAGGCTTTCGGACGGTACCCAGTCATTCCCAGTCATCATCATCATCGGATAAGTCCTCTAAGGCTCCCCCCTTATTGTGGGTCAATATTTTCTGCACCTACAAGCTCCATTATCTTGGACAAGAATTTCATCTCCCAACCCTGGAGCTTGAGAATTCTCATGTTCCTCAAAATCTCAGATGTCGCTTTCATACGCGCATCTTTAGAATTCATCAACTTATGCAGATACTTCTCTTGGAACTTCCCCAATGGGAAATTTGCCAACATAAGTAAGAGAGTGGCCACCAAAGCAGAGACCGAAGCTAACCTGAGGTTCTTGTACAATATCAACAGAGCAAGAATGATCTGCAGAGGGATCATCCAAATATCATGCAAAAACCAACTGAAATCTCCAATCCGTTCAGCATCGACAGTCATGACATTGATAATTTCTCCAGATGTGTGGCTCTGCTTCGATCTGCTTGACAGTGAAAGTCCCTTCTTGTATAGCATTGCGACCAGTGCTGCTCGGACCCTTAGCCCAGCCTGTTGCAGTCTAAAGAACCAGTGCCTCTGTGAAAAGCACTCGACGAGCTTCGCAATGACAAATGCAGAGACCAGAGCATACCCCTCATTCTCATATTGTCGTCGACCATTGAGGTATTGCACAAAGGTATCAATCAAGTAGGGACCAACATAAGAACTGGAAGTGTTTAGAAATGCGAGAAATCCTGTGAATAGGACTTCTTTTTACACCGAAAAGAGTAGTGCGTTCACCAGTTTGAGTGTTCCTACTCCATTACTATCGGTCCTACAATTAGAATCACTGGTGCTGCTATCACTACTGCTCCTACAGGACTCTTCAAGCTTGTTATGGAAAACATGGAACACGCTGTTAGCGCTATCAACATCTGCGAGCTTCGGAATGTCAGCAAGGTCTAATGTTTTTTTGTTACCAAGTTTCATCAAAGGGCCCATCCAAGAGAATGAAAGGCTGCTTAGAAAACTGGCATCTGCATAAGGAGTTACCTCACAGGATCTAACATCATTAGTAACATTCAAAAGAGGTTCTTCAAGAAGATGAGTCACTTCTTCATTCCTCTTTCCAACAAATCCAGCGTAACAAAGGAGAAAACTGAACAGAACAGACCCAACATCCAAAACCCACAAATGGGTTGGCAGAATTCCAGGTTTTCGAAAGTAAACAAGGTTCACAACTATGAAAGAACACGAAACCAAGAAGTAGGAACCCCACCAAATCCTTAACCAGGTTGGAAATCTCTTCCCATATGATTGAGAGAAGTCAAAGTGCAAATAAGCAGAGATTGCCAACCAAACAAGGGTTCTAGCAACTAGATCCAGCTGGGTTGCATGATATTCTTCAGACCAACCAAATCTACACAAATAAAAGTAGTTGAAAATGCATAGGAAGAGATGAAACAGAGACAAACCCAAGCAGGTGAATAGGGCTGCTTTGTAACGAAAAAAGGTGCTTCCTTTACACAAGGTGCTTCCTTTACACGTCTCGTGTGTACGTTCAAGACCACCGGTCTTGAATCGCTTGGAAATCCATATAATGATTATGAGAATAAGCAAAAGAAGATGAAATGATGCTGAAAACCCATGAAGGAAATTGGGATTTTGGAGAAAGGCCATTGCTTTTTGCATGGGGGAGAATGAGACGAGAAGAGCATTGACATGCTATTCATTGCACTGTGAAGAAGTCTCCACTTTTAAAATGTGTGGGTTTCTTTGTTGGAAAAGGAGTTTGGACCAATCAGGGGGTGCCAGCAAAGGGGGCGGCTGATTGTGTCCAAACAGGGTCTCCCTGTTTGTACCATAGGGAATCCGTTTTCCATATTATTTGATCTGATTCATATTCACCAATTATATAAAATCCCATGACTGACATTATAGAATTTAAAATAAGTTAAGGTACAGTCCAAACAGAAGCCTCGGTTTTCTCACCCAACAGCCGATTGTTCGATTCCTTGTCCTCTCCTTTGTTTGTTTGTTTGTGCTCATCTTTTACCTTCCTGTATACCACCGTAGAGGTAGTCTTTGATGGCGGTTTTATACTTTAGAAAGGGCATAACTCCCTTCTATGTTCAATGAATCTCAAATCAGCTGCGTGATGTGCACCATGCCAAGCGTGCGCTGTTGCTAGTTGTTTGGGTTCTTCCTTTCCTTCCTCAAAATCTTTTTATTTTTAATTTATTAGCAGTTTTTACAAAATCATTTCCAATAGTTTTAGGTAGATTTTGTTTGCAACTTAATTATTGATAAATTAAAAATGGTTTGGGTAGGAGAGAATCCAAAAGTTTTTAGTTTTGAAGGAAACTATTTTAAAATATGATAAATGAAAATGGAATATCTCTTTAAAGTGATGAAGATTCTAGCTTATGTGCATATGTACTATCTATTGATCGCACCAAAACTTATGGATATGGGCCTGCTAGAGTGTATATATAAAAAGGAACAATGGGAATCTAATGATTTGAAGTGTAGAGATGAAATCTTAAATTATCTGGATAATTCCTTATATGACATATTTGTAAGTTTTAAAACCGCAAAAGAGTTACCGGAAGCATTAGAAAATGAATGTGATACTAAAGATGTGGGAACCAACAAAGATATATATACCCCTACAAAGATATAAACAAAAAGATAATGGGTCACCATACAAAAGGATGCCACTAAAAGAAAAAGGAAACAAAGCAAAGAATCAAGACAATCTCACTCGAGACAATTTTGTAGCGGTGGTGACAAATGTGAGCCCTCTAAGCAATTGTAGAGATTGGTGGACTGATGATAGTTTGATCAGACACATTTCGTAGTGGTAGAAGTTCGTTCGTCTCCTATGAACAGATTGGAGATGGATAAGAATTCTACATGAGCAACTCCTCTATAATCAAGATAATTGGTCAAATACTAGTGATATTGCACCTCCCATTCGGAAAGTCATCGACTTTTGCCAAAGTCCTGTGTGTGACCAAAGTGTAAAAAAAAATTGATTTCTATTTCAATCCCAAGTAAAAATGGTTTTAAATTAGTATTTGAAACCAGTAAATTTATAATTACTAAAAAACTAGTTTTTTCTAGGAAAAGGTTATTGATGTGATCTCAATCAATTATAAAAATTACCGCAAGTGCACGAGTGTCTACAAAAAGATAGCAGCAAGTATGAGTCCAACCTACAGAGAGCGAATCAAGAAGAAAACTTTCAAGTTAAGAAAGATGATGCACAAGTATTTAAAAATGCAGAAATTTAACTAAAGAAATGAGATAATGAGATAAAAAATCAATGATAATGAAATTGATCAAGGCATATGAATCCATCAAGCAATCCAAAACCACTTTTTTATTGAAAATAATTGTTTGATCAATATCCTACTTCAGATCTAGATCCAATCAAGGCACCCAAATCCGGATGATAAAACTTTAAAAACCAATCCTAAAAGAGATTTACTTTTTTAAAAAAAATTAATTAAATACCCAAGACCTCATTCCCTTCGTTAAATTACTAGAGTTACCTAAGCATTACCCATCAAATCTGAGCATAGACCATCAAAGAGAATAAAATCCTAAGCATGATCTATAAGAAATAAGCATGGATAATCAAAGACCTACTCTAGCATTAAGAAATATAATATGGAAGGTACCAACGGGTGCAAAGACAAGCCTATTAAGCCATATAATTTAGTAACTCAATCAAACAACCATAATCCAAAAGAAAAGATTAGGAATACTCAACTTCTTCCTTTACCTCACGAATCTAACCGTCCATTGCATAAAAGGAAACTGATATTTTCATTGATAGCATGTCTTTAGTACAAAACTTCTGCTCCTTCCTAAATCTAGGTCTTGCTTGGACAAGGCCCAAAGCTACCTTTTTTACAAAAAAAAAAAAAAAAAAAAAAGTGGAGAACCTAGAAGGATCTAGAAGTGGGAGAGAAAGGGGAGGGGAATGTGGGATGTCCCACCCAAACCTAGGAGAGCATGGCTTGGATGTCCCTTATGGGGGAGTCCTCCTTTTATAGTTTCTTTCTCCCTTTTGTGGCTTGAGTTGTTTCTATTTTGAACTCTCTAACTTTGCTTGCACTCCAAGCAACTTCCATATCAGAGATAATTTAAAATTTTGATTCAACTTTTACTTATCTTGACATCTTTGTTGTGCACATCTTCCAACGGTGGGCCCCAGCATGAGATCTCCTCATGCAGTGCAGAGATGAGCCATCAATGGTGTATCTTTGTTTGCAATCCCACCTAAAAATATATATGAAGTTTTTTGGATCTTGGGCTCCGCGAGAATCTACTCTGAATAAGCTTTACATTGGTAGCTAAATTTCACTGATTCGATGGTTAGATTGAAAGTTGTGACCATTTTACAATAGATTGTCCTAAGAAAAATGAGATTGACTTTTGAATTTTAATTTGCAATGGACTCTATCTCTTTCTCTTAGTCAAATCTCTCTGGGAGATCTTTCCAACTAAGACTCTATCTCTGATTTCATCTATAAATCTCCTTCCTTAGTTTGAGATTTCAAATCTTGATAGGAGAGGAGGGAAGAATTATCAACTTTTTGTACAGCAACAATGGGACCCACCATTTACCGGGTGTGCCTAGTCAGCACGCCCAGCATGGGTGTGGTTCCCTCTTTTCTTTTCTTTTTTTTTCTTCTTTCACTTTTTTTCTTCAAATTTCTCTTCATGTGGGCCCCCATTGGTATGACAATTCCTACACAGTCAAACAATTAAATCACTAGCAATGAATTAAATAAAATGCTATGCATGGGGCCTACTTAATGCAATTTATGCCTAATGAATTAATGCAATGGGGCATCAGTAATTAAAGTCTCATTCGTGGGACCCAGGCAAACTGATTTCACAAATTCATGCAAGATTAATGGTTTTTTGGCTGATTTTGACTAAAACTCCCAATTTATGCCCATATGCATGAAATCATGAAATTATGATGCATTTGGTTCTAATTAAGTCCATAAATGCACATGAAATGATGATTTTTTACTCAATTTTATGAACTTATCACACCCTCTAACCTGCTTTTTGCTAGTCCTCAAGCAAAACAAAACTTAAAGGAGCAATTTTTAACCTACTCTGAAAAAACAAACGATAAATGAGAAAAACAAACAGGAAAAATGCTACTTTCGCTGGCTCTCTCAACTGCATCCCCTAAGTTCCCATAGTAGACGAGTTGTGCCTCGTGAGGGTTTGGAGTGAATATACCCACAAAATTCATTTACCCTAAAAACACTTATAAAAAAAATCAGAAGGAAATCAAGTTATCTTAGATACCCCTTTTATAACCCAGATTAATCAAAATCTCAGATTTTTCAAAATTCGGTTCACCCGTCTAATTTCAAATATTCTTTTTCTTTTTCTTTTTCAAATATAAAACTTTTGTGTGCCTTGTGAGTGTATACATTAAATTAATCTTTCAAATGTTCTGCTATGATGTCAATGAAATAGAATTCTCCCTCAAATGCTCCTATCTTTCCTAGATTTAAGGGCTCATAAGTTTCCCTCTCAAGGCTACTGTGGCGGCTTTCGCAATATTATTTTTTCAAAGACCGCAAGATGCATCTTTATTTTATTTTCTTTTTCCTATTATTTCTCTCTCTGTGTTTTTTTCAACAAAAGTTTTCATTGGGTAAATTTAGCTTTGTCATATAGGATATGGGGAGTAAACCCACATCTTATGTGTTTTCACCTTGTTCTATTTTGTACGCGCCTATATATCATCATTTCTTTTCTACAACCCCAACAATAGGTAGCCCTTTTCAGTTCGCACGAATTAATCCAATGGTGTTGGTTGGCCTAGCCATCCTGATGAATTATGTAGACTTACAAGGCTAAACTTCATACAATCATCCTATTTTTCCTGAAAAATCTTGAATATGACACTAAAGCTTCCAATCCAAAATCTTGATAGATGTTTACCTATTTCAGTGAAAAATAGAGTTTAATACTATTTTGACATATTTTAAAAAGATTGAACCTCCATTTTACTTCCTTCCAAAAACTCTGAAAACCCAGATTTCTGAGCATCGTTGAATTTTATCAATTCCTTTGAAACTTCCTTTTTCTAAAAACAAAAAGAATCTAGAAAATAAATCAACAAAGAAAAATGAAATTGGTTCACCCCAGACCGAAATGGGGGTCTTTTAACGTCAAATTCCCAAACGAGTTGCTTACCGTGGCAATTGTTTAATTCTGCCTTAGCAAGAATTTGTTTATCTCCCTACTAGCGTAATCTGTTTCAGACCAACTTTCTTTAGTCTTACTCCGCGGTTCCCGAACCAGTAGCATTCTTTGTAATCTCCCTGCTGATGGAAAAAATAATCCATTGCACTTTTTTTCCATTTTCTCTCAAGACTGAATTGTAATTTAATCTAGCACAACGGTAGCAACATCCTATCCTCTTCGCTCTACATTTAATGGCATAGAAGCTCTTGCCATTGAACGACAGCGATTGTTTAACCTTCATTTCCTGCTTGAAGGCCTTCCTTATTTTCATCATGATGATGAACTTGATGTCGGAAGGGACATTAAGGTTGGACACAAACCAAACGCACTAGCGAAAATGGGAAACCATTGGGTTACCTCCCAACAAGCGTTAAGTTTAACGTCTTCAGCCGGACAATAAACCTAATTTTTTTCTTGAGAATTTTTTATGAAAGAACGAAAGATTTTGCCTAAAATTCCTAAATTTGGACTAGTGTGCTTTTGAGAACCTGTTGGGGCACTGGGTTAGTGGATTGGGGCTGAAATTCGGCTTTTGAAAACCTGGTGGGGCATTGGCCTGAGATTGATTGGCCTGAAAATTGAGTGGACTGTGATGGGCCACCACTGAGTTAGGCCTTTGGTCCATGAAAAAATTGGATTGTCCCTCCAACCTGGATTGTATGCATTGGAGTACGGGTCATACCTTTAACTGATTATCAAAATGAGTATTTTAATAATTAAAGGTCATTAACTTCCTCAAATGACTTGGCTTGACCCACAGTTGCTGGGTCAATCTCTCCACTCATGACCTGAATTTCCTACATACATCAACAATTTGTGTTGCTGGCCTTATCTACTCCACTTTTCACCTCTATGCAATATATTCTTCATGAACGTTCCAAGGATGACTGCCTTAACAAAATTTCCCAACAACTACTCCTGGACCCCTCTTCAATGAGTAATGCTACCTGGACATACTTTTTGGCATGAATCTTGGACAAACCCCTGTGGAAGTTGATTGGATCAATTTCCACCATTCCAATTTCTTCCTCATGTTCTTGGAGAAATACGAAAAAATCTTCCGGAATGGCATTTCTCCTTTCTCTAGTGGATCGCCTTAATAGCACTGGTTCTTGAGGTTGTTGAGTTTGTTCTTCAGGAACAATCACCTCATCTTGAATAGGGGGTTGATCAACATTGTCTGGTTGAGGATCCGGATTCGCTTCTTGATCAATGACAGGTATAGAAACCGGCACATTGTCAATAGAGATAGTGGGAATCGAAACTGATTCTTCCTCAAAGACAATGTCTCTAACCTTATTTCTCCCCCCAAACTCAACATCCTTAAAAAATGTTGCAGTTCCCGTCTCAAAAATTGACTTAAGTGTGGGATCATAAAACTTATAGCCCCTTGATCGCTCAGAGTAGCCAATGAAGAAGTTGCTCACGGTTTTGGAGTCCAATTTCTTTTCATGTGGCCTGTAAGGCTTTGCCTCAGCTGGACATCCCCAATGTGAAAATGTTTTAAACTAGGCTTTCTGCCTGTCCAAAGCTCATAAGGTGTTTTTGCAGCTGCTTTAGTTTGCACTCTATTCAGAATATAAGCTGTTGTTTTGAGTGCTCTCCCCAGAGTGACTTTGGTAAAGAAGAATGACTAATCATACTCCTTACCATATCCTTAAGAGTCTGGTTGCATCTTAATTTCAGCTACACCATTCATGCTAGGTGACCTTGGCATGGTGTACTGTGGGACGATTCCATATTCCTATAGGAATTTAGCAAACGGTCCTGGACGTTGTTCACCTAAACCGTCATATCTGCCGTAGTGTTCACCACCACGGTCAGACCTGACACTCTTTATTCTTTTGTTGAGTTGGTTCTCAACTTCAGCTTTAAATGTTTTAAACACGTCCAAAGATTGTAATTTCTCATGAATGAGAAATGGGTACCCATAGCGAGAGTAATCGTCTATGAATGATATGAAATATTGTTGGCCATTCCAGGAAGCCGTAGGGAATGGGCCACAGATATCTGTGTGTATCAATTCTAAGACGTCTGTAGTTCTATTGGCACTTAATTTCTTCGTTTTGGTCTGTTTTCCCTTGATGCAAGCAATACAAACATCAATGTCTGTAAAGTCAAGGGAATCTAAAATCCCATCACAAGTCGCTCAACTCTAGTTTTAGAGATGTGACCTAAGCGTTTGTACCATAATGTGGCTAAATTTTCTTTACTCAGTTTGCGCTTAGTACGTCGTGATTCCACATGCAATGATTCATTATAAGAAATAATTGTATCAAGCAAATATAAGTTGTCATATACACATAGAGAACTAGTTCCAATCAGTTTGCGCTTAGTACCTCGTAATTCCACATGCAATGATTCATTATAAGAAATAATTCTATCAAGCAAATATAAGTTGTCATATACACATAGAGAACTAGTTCCAACAACATTTGAATTTATAGATAAACTGAATTGATTGTTTCCAAATGAACAAAAATAACCAAACTTGTCCAATAAAGAAACTGAAACCAAATTCTGTCTAAAAGACGGTACAATAAAAGTATCTACTAAATCCAAATAATAATCAGTTTTTAATAACAACCTAAAATGCCCTATTGCCTCTACTTCTACCGACTTTCCATCGCCCACAAAGATGTGTCTTTCAGCATCACTTGGCTTTCGGTAGCTCAAGCAACCCTGCATAGAAACACTAATGTGAGTAGTAGCACCAGAATCTGACCACCATGTGTTTCTAGGTACTGAAGCTAAATTTACCTCAGAACAGACCAAAGTAAGAAATGTACCTTTCTTTGCACGCCAAGCGTGATATTTGGTATAGTCCTTCTTCACATGTCCAGGCTTGTTGCAAAAGAAACAACCCTCATTTGTTTGTTGTTGTTTCTTTTGGGCTGGACCCTCATTTGTTTGTTGTTGTTTCTTTTGGGCTGGACCCTTAGCAGCGTCATTATTCTTCCTCTTTTTGCCCTTATCCTTAGAGGTGCTAGCCAAATGAGCAATTTATGTCCTGTCTTGCTTCAATCTCTCTTCCTCTTGCACACAGTAAGAAATGAGCTAATTAAGAGTCCATTTCTCCCTTTGACAGTTGTAACTGACCTTAAATTGACTGTATTGTGCAGGAAGTAATATTAATACCAAATGCACGAGCAAGTCGTCAGACAACTCGAGCTTCAGTGCCTTAAGCTTAGAAGCAAGATGAGACATATCCATAATGTACTCCCGTATGTTCCCCTTGCCATTGTACTTCATAGAAATCAAGCTTTGCAAAAGCGTGCTTGATTCTGCCTTATTGTTTTTCACAAAACGCTTTTCAATCTCGGCTAGGAATTCTTTTGCTGTGGTTTGTCCAAGATTCATGCCAAAAAGTATGTCCAAGTAGACTTTTTGCTCTTCAATTGCACATTACTTTATACAGTACGTACGACATTCTTTGTTACAAGGGCCGGATAGCACATCTATCGTCCTCCCCACGGTGCATCAAAATCCTACGCAACTTCCATCATAGTCCACTTGGGGGGCATTCTAGATTTCCTTCCAACTTACCAACGAATTTCAAGAAATTTTTATTGGAAGGGAATTAAGCAAGAAACAAAGAAGTATGTGGCTGAATGTGATACTTGCCAACGCATGAAGGCTAAAACAATGGCTCCCTCTAGTCTATTGCAACCCTTGCCTATCCCTGTTGAAGTTTGGGTTCACATATCTATGGGTTTTATCGATAGTCTTCCACCTTCAAATCATATGTCTTCTTATCATGGTGGCGGTCGATCGATTCAGTAAGTATGCACATTTCTCACCATTAGCTCATCCTTATACAGCATCAAGTGTGGCTGGAACATTTGTTCACGACATTGTCAAATTGATGGCATGCCAAGATCAATTGTTAGCGACCGAGACCCGATTTTTCTTAAGTCTGTTTTGGGAGGCTTTCTTTAAAATGCAGGGCACAAAGTTATACAAAAGCTCAGCCTATCATCCGCAATCGAATGGTCAAACCGAAGTTGTCAACCTCTTTTTGTCGAACAATATTTGCTGATGTTTTGCTGGACACCATCCCCACCAATGGACAAAGTGGTTGCCTTGGGCAGAATTTTGGTACAATACCTCCTACCATAGCTCGCTTAAAATGTCTCCCTTTCAGGTAGTCTATGGTCGCACTCCACTAACAATTAATGGATATATTCTTGGTATAACAAATGTCCACATGGTGGATACTACGCTTCAAGTTCGGGACCAGCACCTTCAAATGTTGAGGGAAAACCTCCTTGCCGCTCAAAATCAAATGAAAATGCATGTTGGCAAGCATCGCACAGAATGCACATTTGATATGGGCGATTGGGTATTTCTTAAACTCCAGCCGTATCGTCAAGGGTCATTGCGAAATAATAAGGCTTACAAGCTTGCCCCACATTTTTATGGCCCATTCCAAGTCATTGCTCGCATTGCTTACAAGGTTGCGCTACTTGCTATCAAGAATCCACCCAATTTTCCACGTATCCTTACTAAAAAGAAAGGTGGGCAATTTAGTCGGTACAAGCCAAACCATCCCTCCCATTGCTGATGTGGAAGATCGCTTTTGCCAGCCCGTGAAAATCTTGGACCGTGGCCTATTCAAACACCGCAACCAGGCCATCACTAAGCTCCTCATTCAGTGGGAAGGCTTGTCTGCGGAGGAAGCAACTTGGGAAGTCTATGATGCGTTCATTGCCCGTTTTCCAAACTTCACAACATGAGGACAAGTTGAGTAAACAGCCGGGGTGTAATGTTATGGTTCATATGGGATATGGACAACCATTGTCATCATTTCCCTTGAACCCATTCAAACAATTCCCTTGGACACATTCAAATAAGTTGAGTTACCTCCTGTATATCAAGAGAAGTTGTTAGGTCAATAAACTCCACCCTACTACTGAGGAACAGAGTTAGGAACTGGTTGAGTCTTGAGTCTTTAAATTGCATAACTTTTACAGATAAGGATAGACTGAGTATTTTGAATTAGTTGTTTTTTGCATCAACTCTTATCAGAAAATCTTTTTTTCCAATTTAATTGGAGATTTGTTCTTCAGTGAGCCGTTACGGAAATGAGCACTTCGTTTCCATGGAAACCGCCATACACAAACGTGCCCTTTGCTCTGCAGAAAAGCATTTTCACCTTCTATGATTTTTCGTGGAATGGTGGTGGCACAAATGTGCCTTTAATACTTGTTTGTATAATACATGGAGGAGAAAATATGAGTTTCTCTTTCGCATAAATGCCTTTTCTAACATAGTATACCGGATTGATATTTCTTATTTCGCATAGAAAATATCCCACAAAAACAATATCCAATGGAAAGTCTATTTAGCCACGTAGACAAACGTGCACTAATAAAGTCAACTTGAAAAGTTTGTGGTGTGGTTGGAATGGGACGCACAACTGATTAGGAGCTCATCAAGGAACTACAACAAATTGCATATTTGCCGACGAATCGTGCCGACGCATTCTAAAGACGTTGCAAAAAATGTATTTAGCCGACGCACCATAGCGTTGGCAGAACGATTACGCGACGCTACCTTCTGCGTGTCGGGACATCTCGTTGGTAAAGAGGATTGCACTATCTCGGTCTTGGAAGGAATGTTTTCCTGACATGAATTGTTTATTTCCCGATGCAGTACAATGTCGGGAAATAAATGTCCGTAAAGACAATGCACTAATGACGTTGGGAATTATGAAAACCCAGTTGCCGACGTTGATATGCATCGGCGAAGGTTCTTAACAATAATTAACGATGCTCAAGTTGCGCGTTGGGGAATGTGTTTTAACCTAAATCTAATCGCCCCAGTTAAGTCATCAAAAATTAATGGCTAACTACTTCATTTTTAACTACTTCTAAAAAGACAAGTCTTAAAATTCATAAATACTCAATTATATGAAATGGACATGCCCAAGGAATCAAAGTTGTGATTTCTCTCTTCTCGAACCTTCACTCTTTAGTAACGTGCGAAGTTTTCTTCACGGAGGTTTGACGGACGGCCACGGGAGAAAATCTCTCTATGTGAGGGTCCATGAATTTTTAGTGATAGAGAGGCCCACATGGTGGGCCATAGGGGACCCTGATTTGAACAATCTCAACCAACATTTTGCACAAGTGGGGCCCAATGTCAACAGCATGATGATCCATCTAGTGGGTCCTAACTTGGAAATGGACAATTGAAATGGAATGGCCAATCCTTGGAAGTTGACAACCGACACAGAAACTTAGGGTGCATATGCATACCATTCATTTGGAAAAAAAAAACAAATAAAATAAAAGTTATCAACCTGAAGCTTCTATTTATGGAAATTGCCTGAGATTTAATGATGTATATTCAATATTAGGTCTGTACACAGGAAATGCCCAGCTCGTTTAATTCAAATCTATATCCAGCCCATCTGTCTGAAACTCGGGCCTTTAACCAACCCGGTAGCAAAATGTATGCTCGCGCTCTGGTCTGCTGTTGAAAATGTTGCTCATGGGAAAGAATGATGTCTGAGCAAAAATAATGATGGCTGAGCAATAGGCTCAAAAGTAGCACCTGTAATATATTTATCGACCTGGCTATCTGATCTCAACCCGGCCCAGTAATTCCGATCCAAGTTGACATTTCAAGGCTCGATTAACAAATGGCCGGGTTGGTTATTCTTAATTGGGTCCGCCCCAGCTCCTACTCAACCCACCAATCCAAACCCAACCCAACTTGACTTCTTTTTATAATTTGACTTTTCAATGCAACCCGACCTTTCACCCTCCCTACCACAAAACCAACCCAAACCCAACCATGGATTTCAGGTCTCAGTTGACATTTCCAAACTAATCAATGAACAGTGGGGTTTGATTTGGGCACAAGCCCACTATCCTCAAGAAGTCAACCTAACTCAACCTGAGCCATTGGCACATACCCCTAGTCACAAACCTAAGAGGATCCGAACTCACTTTGAGGGTCAACATTTGGGGGTAGTTTGTCTACACCCATTTACGTATGTAAATGGTGAATATGCGTAGTATTTACGCATCAGTCATGTTTGTCTACACGTGTTTACGCATCTTGTGTGTAAATCAGATATGTAAATGGTGTGAAAATGAGCTCATTTTCACACCAAGATTTGAACATCTGTTCAGGTTGGAAAAAGAAAATACCAAACCACATGTGATTTCAAAGAACACCCGTTAGAGGCGGACGGTTTGGTTTTGGGAAGTTTCCGTCAAAGAGGTTTTGAGTTTGAAACCCCCCTCTAACGCATTTAAAAAAATAATAATAAAAGAGTCATTTTCATCAAAGAGGTTCTGGGTTCGAAACCCCCCTCCAACGCATTTAAAAAATAATAATTATAAAACCTATGAATGAAAACCCTTCCTACATCTCATCTCCCTTTTATGAAGGCAACCTCTCTATTTCTCTCTCTTGCCTTGCTATACCAAAAAAGAAAAGAAAAACTTTATAAAATCTATTTACTCTATAGATTTATTATTTCAGAATTTGATTCTCTATCTTCTCTTCTACTTTTAGATTTTATCTTTTTCACGTGTAGGATAATGAGACTTGAAAATGGCTCCAATGAATTTTAATGAACAAAATTTGCAGGGCTAAAAAAAAAAGTATTGATAGTAAGAATTTTAAGAGACGGTCTGTAAGATAAATATCTCAATGATTTTTCTATAAACTTTTAACTTGAACAATTACTTTATTGTTTTAGCTTTCTTCCAATATCTCAATAAGTTTTCTAAAATTATTTATTATTGCATTACTTTAAAAATATTTAAACATGTATAAATGAATGTAAGAGAGAATGAAAAATGTATTTTATATATCATTATGGTATCATTCAAAAATCATGTATAAATGTGATTTTATCTAACCATAACAAATTTGCGACACTTTTAATATAATTGAACTTAACAAATAAAATAATCATTTTAAGAACTTTCTATAATTGATTAATATTAGCATAAAGCCGGTGAGATGCATGGGTTAAGTTTATGCAAATTGAATATTGAATTAAGATAATATTAAATTGAATATTAATTAATAAAAAAACTAATATTAACCATTAGAATATAAACTCATATTTCATTAACCAAACATGTTGGAATGCATTTTATTTTTAAGGTGATCATTGATAAAAATGTATATTTCTGAAAAGAATATTTCATGTTGAAAGACATATTCTTTTTTAAGGATCTAAAATACAAATGAAAACTTTGATATAAATTAGATATTTCTTGTCTCATTTTCATATCATTGTAGTAGAATAAAATTTAATGAATAATAAGTATCATTTACAAAATCGTTTAATATATATACACATATCATTGAAACAAACATAGAAAAATGAATCACATGTGTAAATGATGCGAAAATAGTATTATTAGACAAACGTTGTAAAAAAAATGCATATGTAAACGTTACATACTTAAAATTTGAATATTCATCATTTACATGCGTAAATTATATTTACATATCCTACGCGTAAAAGACAAACGACCCCTTGTGGCCTACATTAGCTACTTGAATTGGTGGTGTATGCTTGGATTGAAAGAGTTCATGGATTAAACTTTCTAGAATCAAAGATAAAGTTAAGCATTTAAGTAAACCACATAAGCAGGGAGGGTCAAGTTATATATCAAAAAAAAATTTTAGCTAACTTTCTAAAATTATATAATATCATAGATTTTATCATATCATTTCAATCAAGACTAGCAGTGGAGACCCATGCCCAACACAGCACAACACCAAAAATAGGAAATTGGAACGGATTACCGTTCCTAATCCGTAAATCCGTTCCTAAACCGTTCCTAATCCGTTAATCCGTTCCAAAAATAGGAAATTGGAACGGATTAACAGATTAGGAACAGATGGATTAGGAACGGTAATCCGTTCCAATTTCCTATTTTTGGTGTTGTACAAGCCGTAATTATAATCTTTAATTTCAAGTGCACATATTTATATATCAAAAGAATAGTAAAATAAGAAGAAAAGTCCTGTAAGTTCCATACCATCATGTAAGCACTTGAATCATTAATATAATGATTCCAATTAAGATTTACTATTGATATCCATCTTGTTTTTTATCTAACATATCCCGCTTCTTGATTTCCTTGCGAGTAATGTTTCTAGTTTCATTGCTCCCACTGTGGTCATATGGAATTATTGGACTCTATGGTTATCATGTTATGGGTAGGATAGTAAAGCCTACACCATTTAGACCTTTTCAGGTAGCAAATGAAATATCCGTGAACTGTTCTATATGACAAAATTGATGGTATTACATCTACACTGTTCATGGTTTGAACTGTGTGGCTTGGAATGTTGACCCTATATAGTTTAATAGTAGCGGAAGGCTTGTACATAAATTAGCCCATTATTAGGCTTGTTAGGGCGGGCGAGAATTTTGAGCAAATCAAGAGGAGATTTGGGCCATCATGGATGGATCAAATGCACAAACGCCCAAAAGCCCGGATATTTGGGCCATCATTGTTTAGATGATCACAATTCACCGCCCACTTGTCTTTTGGACTTTTTTGAGCTGCATGTCGTTTTCCCTTTTCCAATGTAGATGGATTAGATTTTACGCAAACTGTTCTATATGAGAAACTGTTCTATATGAGAAACGATTTATTACAAAGTGAATCATGAAATCCAATACTAAATAGTCAGGCAGCAAACCTGATAACTTTTTCTGGGGTCAGTTGCATTGAACCTGCACAAGACTCTACTCTTCCTTCCACATTGATTGAAGTCAGGTAACTCTGATGGAATCTGAATTGCAAGTTATTAGGTTGAATGCGAATTATGATATGGTTCACTTTGATTGAACCATAAGTATTTTTGGAAGTCAGGAAACTCACCAGGTGACAGGTGGGTCTTAAACTGCAAAACCATGAAACCGTAAAACAGGAATCTTTCCTAACAAAGATCACTGCTAGTTCAGTCCCCTTGAACTTAAAAGAACATTAAGGCTCAATGTCACACACACAATACATGAAGAAAACAACATAATAAATGATTGTCTAGGAATCAAGAGAAGGGATGTGTCATGGATTTTGAAAGTTGTATACTATTGTATCTAATCCAATAGCTAAAGGGACAAGGATGAAGGGCCAGGCCAGCTCTTCCATTTCTTGTTTCAGTCCACTTCTATAAGCAATGACGGGCCGGCTCTTCCAGCTTCCTTGTGCTGCACCAGCTTCATTCTTTCCTTGTAGTATTGCATTTCTCTCTTGTACCTGTCCTTATCCTTTAATCCGCAAGCATTATATTTCTGTCAAAATTGGATAACCATGGCAAAGAAAGGCGAAAACATCCCTATCTACACCTCATTTATGGCTAGTAGCCAATGATTTAAAGCTGAAACGATTTTGCTCATATGAGAAGATGACAACCATCAATTTATTGATTTTCTTTTGTGCACGTTTGCTATGTTACATATCGATCATATGGTCTTAGTTGAATGGCCAAGCTTTGAGGTTCTTCCTCTTCCTCTTGGGCTCTTCTTAAAAATATGAATACTAATGCTTTGCAGCAATGAAATCATGTTTGAAGGTGGAACAGTGAGGGAACTCCCCTAGTACCTCGTTCCCCTACCTTACCTTTCTTCTTTAGATATGCTTGTTTTACCTTAACTACTCCATTCGAAATAAACCACATTCCATTTGGTTTTCCTTTATTATAATTTTTTATGGTTATGTTCCCTCAAGTCTCTTTTAAATAAGCTAACTACATGGTCTATTACTTGTAATTTTCAGCGTAAGTCACAGAGGAATTTAGAGAGTCGGAACAAAGTGAAGACGCTTCATACAACTGGATCTCGAACATCTGCAGCCCAATTTTCGATCATGCAAGCAGATGAGCAGCAGGTTCCTCCCTCTCAACCTGATTTATATCGACAGCGACACTATAGCAAGAAGAAGAACAGATGGATCACAGATCATGCTGAGGAGACACATGTGAGTTGTTTCATTAATAATATTGTATATCATTGTCTATTTTAGTTGCCTAACATATATTAATTACATGACATATTTGAATGCTTTGATAATGCAGCGAAAAATGGAGGCCGTCACAGTCTGAAATTAACTCTCCAGTGGCTAAGCACAGGTGATCGAGATTCTGCTAGGCAAGAGGGTCGCGAGGAAGCAAGGGTACCGCTCAAGGGGCCCATTGTCACACCCCAAACCGGGCCCTGCAGTGATCCGACCTCAGGATGCGAAATTTTGGGATTAATTTAAAACTTTTGCTTTTCCCAAGATCCGCGTGAATGAAGATAATAAACTTCCATCACGATCAGAATATATTTTCGCGGAAGCTAATCATGGTGTTGCGACCCGGAGTCCGTGGCCATCGGATTCTGTGTTGCACTCAACCAATATCATAAAGCCATCACATAAGCAGACTGGTACAGATCATAAATCATAGAATACTGAGCTGGCAGTAACAGGACATTTTATTTCCCACATATGTTAAAGTTACAAAACACAAGTGTCTTAATTACAACTCCCATGAAAAAGGCTAACCAAGCCATACAAAAATAATATCCAACTAAATAGAAATACTACCCCCAATATTTAGATACGAACTTCGGTGCCAAACTTGACATCTAGATGATATCAATGGGCAGCCTCTCACGTCAGACCGGCGGCTCAACTGCCTCCTCCGATCAAAAACCTAAAAGCAGTGGGAGAGAAATCTGGCACCAAACAAACAGGGTCAGACATGACGGTCTGGCAAGCAAATAAATAGGTAATATGGAAAAAGGCATTTATAAAACCTTATGGAATAATTGTAAATCCATTTAAAGAGTCTAAACAATAATAGTAATAAATCATGATAAAACGGTTAAAAGACTGAACATAAATATCAAAACAGATACATGAACCGTATCTGAAACATAGATATCTTAAAAAGAGAACAGATTACGTAAAATATTTAATAATTGGAAATACATTTAAAATCCTGAATAATAGAGACAATAAGATAAAATATCACTGTCTTGGACATTAACAAATCCAAAGACTATAATAAGCTGGAACAAACAAGGATCATAAGACAAAATATCAAGCGGATAAAACATTGGCAAACCACATATAGCTATATTCTCCTATTACCGAAGTAACAAGAGCAGACAGAACCGTAGCCACTACTCGTGGGACCGGAACGAACAAAGTCGTTATCAAACAGAACCGTAGCCACTACACGTGGGACCGGAAACAGAACCGTTGCCATGATTGGTACAGACAGAATCCAAGCTGCAGCTGGCAGACAAATTAAAGCTCCCAAGCCGGGTGATCAGCCCGACAAGGTGACCTAAGCCTAGTGGTGCCTTTAGTTTTCAAAACCTGAACCAAAACAAATCAAAATAATAACCCCTTTGGCTCATGGGCTCACACTACAAAGCTCTTGCCCCATCTTGCCTCGAGGTTTTATTCTCGAAATAATAGTTCATTTGGCTCATGGGCTCGGCCTACAAAGCTCTGGCCCCATCTTGCCTCGAGGTTTTATTTTCGAAATAATAGTTTATTTGGCTCATGGGCTCGCACTACAAAACTCTGGCCCCATCTTGCCTCGAGGTTTTATTTTCAAAATAATAGTCTTATCGATATATTTCCGAACGTGGCGAACCACTCAAATCTACTTGTCGAACCGATGCATTTTAAAACATCGCGATGCATTACCAAAAATCAATAAAAGCAACTACTTGGACGATTTACAAATGGACAATATCAATTAGTTCAAAACAAGTAGTTTTATCGATATTTCCAATCGTGGCAAACCCCTCAATTTATTTCAAATCACCGAGGTTATTAAAGGTTGTGAAATCACATAAATCCTTTCAAATTAATTTGCCAAAGAACACATATACATTTCTAACTTGAAATGGAGTAGAATAATGTAGAATGACTTAATGACTTACCAAGGGGCTATCTCAATACACACTTAACTTTTAAACATTGATTAATAAAAGAACATGTTTGATGCCAATGAAAATCCACGACATTTAAAATGATAGAGTGTGCATTGAGATTTGAAAGCTTCCTGGGTAAATTCCATATATATTCATTCTCTCATTGTTCTCATTCCATTTCACAACTTTTCAAGTATCACAATTTATCCAAATCTTTCATAGGCTTTTAGGCATTTAAGGGAGATTAATGGGCCACAAAACAAGGAGGAGAAATGGGGTGAAATGGGTCTGAAACAGGCCTAAAAAAGAACCCGAAGACAGCCCGCAAAACAGCCCAGAAGATGGGCCCGGACAGACCTGGGCTCGCTCGAGCGACCCAGGGTCCGCTCGAGCGAAGCCCAAACAGAACCTGGTCCGCTTGAGCGGCCCACTGGGTCGCTCGAGCGGACTGGGCTCTGTCCCAGTCCGGGTCGAGTGCAAAAATGTACTCTTTTCAGCCATTTTTACATCCTTCTTTCTCTACCTTCCTTTTCTACATAATTTCACAAATTTAATGGCCTCTCCTAACCTCCACAATCCTCATTAATCACATCCATACACTAAACTTTCCAATTAGTCTAAATCAATCATATAAAAGCAAAGTCTTCTTCATTTGACAAATCACTAGAATTTGAAAACAAAAGTTGAACCAAGGTGATTAAAAGATAATGAAGATTCAGCTTCATGTAAGACAATATCTTAGGGAAAGATAAACATAACCATAGCTTAAAGCATTGAATGAATAGATCCATGAAAGGTAAGGAGTAACAAGAAATAGAATGCAATAACATAAAATCATTCATTTACAACACAACCATCAAATTAGCTGATTATTTACTTGCCTCTAGTCAAGATGAAGAACAAGTAACTCAAGGATGGCCTCAATTAAGACTCTAGCTCCAATCCGCAAAAACCCCCAAAATAATCCAAGAAAAAGCCCTAGAAACCAACCATTTTCAAATCTCCATGAAAACTCTTTGCATAAATGATAAAAATGATCCAAATGGTTTGAAAAACCAAGACTTGAAGAAAGGAAAGCTTTTGCTAACCTTTGGTAGCTCAAACAAGGAAGAAAGGCTTGGAAGAGGGATCTTCTCTAGCTCAAATCTCTTGAAAATGGCATCTTAGGGAAGCTAGGAAGATGAAGAAGAAGATGAGGAGATCATTCCTCCATTTGACCTTCAAGAAACAAACTTGCAAGATGAGAGAGAAAGTGGCTGGGAGAGAAAACCCTAGACAGCCCCAATGTTGCAGGAAAATGAAAATGGGAAGAAGAAGAACCCTTGTGGTTTTATAAAGGGTTAAGTGGGCTGGGCCCCATGGGCCCCAACATTACAAAGGCTGAAACTAACATTTGTGAGTCCCGAATGAGATCGACGAAGAAGACAAAATCGATCAACGAAATATTTACTTTCCAAAAAGTATATTTTCCCCAATTCTGAAATTTTCGAAATTCAAGTACAGATTTGGTGTGAAAAGTCAATTTTTGCCCTTTTTCTCGAGCAACGTATTTCCTGATCATCAAATCAAAATGCTCAAAACATGAAAGTTGTTAAACTTCATAAAATGAGTCAAAAGGAGTAAAAATGGTAATTTTCCAAAATAAGAATAATTTCTCACAAAAATACAAATCATTTGGACCGGGTCAAACCAAAGTCAACGGTCCTCAAAATCTCCAAGGCTATGAAAAATCCAGTCAAACTCAAAGATAAAGTCAAACCAACTCTAATCTTGCTTTAAAAGCTAAACCACGATTAAAACAATACTAAACAAAGAAATTGGGGGTCGGGGTCATCATCATCTTCTACTAGTATCTTGATGTCTTCTGAGATGAGCACCCTACAACAGCAGCTAGCTGATTCGTTGAAAGCATAAGAAGAGTTGCGGCGATAGTATGAAGACTCATAGAAGCAAATGCAAGATTAGGCAGCTATGCAGGTTCACATGCAGAGTCAGATTCAGTTGTTGCTTTCCCGGATCTGTATGGATGGTTTAGGCTCCTCCGAAAGATAAAGATTTGATGGTTTTACGAATTGGCATGGGTCGTACCTCTTACAAGTTCATTTTGCTCCTAAGTGGCTGTCACGCCCCAAGACAAGAGCCTGCAGTGATCCGACCTCGGGATGTGAAATTTTGGGATTAATTAAAACTTTTGCTTTTCCCAAGATCCGTGTGGATGAGGATCACACATTTCCACATAATCTGAATATTTCGCGGAAGCTTGCGTGGCATTGCGACTCGGAGTCCGTGGTCATCGAATTCTGTGTTGCACTCAACCAATAATATAAAGTCATCAATAAGCAGACTGGTAGAATTCAAGAGTCATAAAACATTGAACTGGCAATAACATGACATTTATTTCCCATACATATTCAAGTTATAAATTACAAAAGTATTTTCATTAAAATCCCACAAAAAAAGGCTAATAAAAGCAATCCAAATAAATAACTAACAAAACAAATCACTACCCCAATTATGTTACGAACTCCGGTGCCAACTTGACATCTATATGACATCAATAGGTAGCCTCTCGCATCCAACTGGCGGCTCATCCGCCTCCTCCACTCAAACCTTATATAAGGGCAAGAGATAGAATCCCGGCACCAAACAAGAAGGGTCAGACACAACAGTCTGGCAAGCAAATAAACAAGTAATAATATGATAGACATTTATAAAACAATATAAAATAAAACTTGATACATTTAAAGTTTGAAACATAAATAATTAATGGGATAATGGATACACTTTTTAAATCATTGACAATATGAAGGAAAATAACAAAGTGGATAAATCAATGATAAATAAATAAATTAATAATATTCGAATAAATCTGTGGCGATAGAGTAAAACATTAACAATCAATAAATAAATGGCGATCAAATAAATCAATGACATTCGATAAAAGCATTGGCAACCACATACGCTAAATTCTCCTATTACCGAAGTAACAAGAGCACTCACTCAGAAACGTACCTCATCACCTAAGTGACAAGAGTACTCGTACCTATTACCGAAGTAACAAAGGTACTCGTACCTTATTACCGAAGTAACAAGAGTACTCGATCAATTCTAAACCACGCAAAATGGAAGAAAAGATCTCACCGTTGCCATGGCCGGAAACACTCATTCAAAGGAGTTCATTCAACAGAGTCCAAACTGCAGTTGGCAAATAATATTAAGGATTCCAAGCAGGGTGATCAACCCGAAGAGGAACCCAAGCTTAGTGGTGCCGAGCAAAATCCAAAACGATATAATCAAATCATTCGATACATTTTTATCGATAAAAGTAACTACTCTGGGCAATTAGCACACGGACAATATCACTCATTCAAACGAGTAGTTTTATTGATATTTCAAACGTGGCGAACCTCTAAAATACACTTCAAATCCATTTGTGTAAAATCCATACAATCTATCCTTTCGAGCATGGATAACCACTCATATCCATTTTCAATTCGATTTGTAGAAAAGATAACAAATTTTGTGGCGAACCACTCAAATCCATTACAAAACAATTTGTAGAAAACATATAAACGATACTTTAAACGTGGCGAGCCACTCAAGTACATTTCAAATTGATTTGTAGAAAATATAAAAATTTGCTAACTTGGAATGAAGTAGTGTACAATGATTGGATCGTTTCGATACACACTTAGTACCCTTAATACCATTTTATAAATAAAAGTTTGGTACCATTGAAGATCTTCGATAATTAAGGATGTAAAATGTGTATTAAAAACTTAACATTTTTCCCCCAATAATCCAAACATTAAAATCTCTCCCATTTACAAAATTCCTGGGTGATTTCGGTCACCCTGGCGGTTAGTTGGCGATTAGCCGCCGACAGGTTCGGTGGTTAGCCGCTTGCTGACTGCGAGGCTGACCGCCAGATGTTGAAGAATTGCAGCTTTCTGGAAAAGTAACCGCCAATTTCGGTTAGCTGTCGGCCACCAGGTCGGTTAGCCGCCTGGTGACCGCCAGCTGACCGCTAGCTTCAGAGCAGAAAATCTGCTCTCGGGAAATGTAACCGCGCCTGGTGGTTAGCCGTTGGCCACCAGGTCGGCTAGCCGCCATGTGACCGCCAACTGACCGCCAGTTGCGGGAAACCCATTTTTTTGAACCATTTCAGACCTTTCTTTCTTCCCTTCATGATACTGTATCATTTTCAGCTTCTCTATCAAACCATTTGGGCTACTCCTTACCTCAACAAAACACCATTTAAACATCCATGCACTAAATCATTCCATTCTTTCAAACAAAATTGATATAAGTAAAGCACTTTCACTAATCAAAAACACTAACATTGAAATCTAAATAATTGATTCAAGAAGATTTATTGTCAAATAAATATCAAGCTTGTTGAAATCAACGACTTGGAGTAGATGGATAAAGACCATTACATAAGAATATCAAGAAATCAATCTATTAATTAAAGAGAGGAAATATCATAAAGAAAAGAGCATAAAGAATTCAAGAAAAATCATAAATCAATCATATTATCTAAATAATTACTTTCCTTTGGTCAAGAAGAGATGCAAATCACTCTAAGATGTCCTCAATTAAGTCTCTAGCTCCAAATCCACAAAACCCCCAAAATAACCCAATTTCTAGCCCTAGAAATCAATCATTTGTAAATGTCCATGAAATCCTTTTGCATGTATGATAAAAACATTCTAAATGGTTTGAAAAACCAAGATTTGAAGAAGAGAATCCATGGCTAACCTTTTGAAGTTCAAACAAGGAAGAAAGGCCTGGAGAAGAAGGTTTCCTTGGCTCAAATCTTTGAAAATGGCATCCTAGGAAAGCTTGGAAGATGAGGAAGAAAATTATGAGATCATTCCCTCACTTTGCACTTAAGATGGAAGCTATCTAGAAGAGAGAAAAGGGCTGGAATGGAGAAACCCTAGGCTCTCGCAAATATTGCAGGAAAATGGAAGAAGAATAAGAACTATTGCCTTTTTATAAAGTGGGCAAGTGGGTCCCAATGGGCCCCAAAGTTCAAGTGGCTAAAAAGGGCATTTGCGGGTCCGGAACGAAAACGACGAAGAAGAAAAAATCGATCAATGAAATATTTACTTTCCAAAAAGTATATTTTTGACATATTTTGCAAACTTTGAAATTTGGGCACAAATTTAGTGTGAAAGGTCGGTTTTGCCCTTTTCTCGAAAAACATATTTTCTGAGCCTCAAATACAAACAGATAAAACATGAATGTTGTTAAAAACAATAAAATGAGTCAAAAGGAATAAAAATTGGAATTTTTTAGAAATCGAGAATAAATTCTCACAAAAATACGATTTACATAGGTCGGGTCAAAACAAAGTCAACGGTTCTTAAAAATCTCCAAAGCTATGAAAAATCTATTCAAACTCTAAGACAAAGTTAAACCCACTACTAATCTCACTCAAAAAGTAAAACCACAACTAAGACAACACAAAACAAAAGAATTGGGGGTCGGGGTCTTACATCCCCCCCCCCCTCCCCCTCCCCCTCTTAGCACCCATTTGGTCCTCCAAATGGTCTAAACCAAATCAAAATAAAAAACTCAAAAGACTAAACAAACACTGACACCCTACGTTGATCCTCGGCAGATGAGATATCCAGGATTGAACTTGGCGGTGAGATGCGTCTGCAAACAACATTCCTAATTCGGTTGAAGACTTCCGACTGTCACATACATCTACTCAAAAACAGGTTCCTCTGACAAATCAGATGTTCAATAATCTCCTCTAGTCATTCCTTGGTGATCATCTGGCGTCCTTGCACTGGATCGGTTCTTTAACTTACCTTGTTAATTACTGTCGGTCCAAGAAACTGCAAGTTCTAACTCCTTTTATCACCCTGGATTTTCGTTCCTTAAGTCACACAAAGCTGTACACAATGATTCTGACTCTTGCATAAAGATGTGGTCGTAGACATGCCTTCATTGAAAAATCTCCATCACGGAAAATTCTGGAATTCTATATACATGTTCTAACTGTACTACTCGGATTCTGGTTCAACACTTCCATTTGGTCTAGTCTCCGAAGAATCGGTGAAATTGAGGTGCCACCAAGAGTTAGTCTCTTTAATCAAAGGTTTAGGCGATCTTCCAGATATAACATCAGTCCTATCCTGTCTTGAAATCACAATCTCCAAATTTTTGTAGGTATCCTGCCTCTGACTTGGTCTGCTACAACCCAAATGCTACACTGTTACAAACCGGATGCTATGTTGTTCTGTGTGTCAAAACTTTGCATGGCTTGCCTCCTTCAAATCTCACTCTTCAAGTTTCTACCCTTGACAAGTATGACCGATCTTGATTCAATCTGTATTTACAATCCTAAAGTCCAATATTTATTCGCTGTACTCAGAAGTTCATGCTCGCTCTGATTTTATCTACTTACTGCTCTTGATCTCCTGCCTGAAAGTGTGTTATTAACAAAAATATCTGTCAACCTGGTGTCATCCTGTGAAAAGCTGAAATCTTCAATCCATATCTCGAAACAACTCCACTATTGCCTTTTTATAAAGTGGGCAAGTGGATCCCAATGGGCCCCAAAGTTCAAGTGGCTAAAAAGGGCATTTGCGGGTCCCGAACGAAAACGACGAAGAAGACAAAATCGATCAACGAAATATCTACTTTCCAAAAAGCATATTTTTGACATATTTTGCAAATTTTGAAATTTGGGTACAAATTTAGTGTGAAGGTTGGTTTTGCCCTTTTTTTTTTTTTTTTTCGAAAAACTTATTTTTTGAGCCTCAAATCCAAACAGATAAAACATGAATGTTGTTAAAAACAATAAAATGAGTTGTGTGGGGAGATTTCCAGAGCTACAGGATTAAGCTAATCACAGCCATCAGATGGGGCTAAGCATTCTCACGTGCCATCCGCGTGCCATCTACGTGGCACTAATCTCACCCCGGCTACCAGGACAGGAGGTCCGGCCGAAGTCAGGCAGCTCCGGGCCCTTAGCGCCGAACTGGCCCACCTCGGGCGTCATCTCGGCAAGGAGTCCCACCTCGGCTGGGCCACCCCGGTGCCATCTCGGCTGAAGCCACCTCGGCTGAAGAAGCCAGGACAGTAGCCAAAGCAAGAAAGAACCTTCACTTGCGCCCCTCATCCCCCACGTCATCAGGCACGTGGAGGGGTAGGGTCACGAGCTAGTGGGACAGACACGACATCCAGCCGCCTGCTATCTTCATCAGATCGCTGACATGGCGGCATCCAGCGGCTGAGGCCACATCAGGGCAAGGCCCGAGGGCAGATCCGCTGGTACTCCAACCGCCAAAGGCGCCCAACACAATCTGGCCCAACAAGACACGCATTTAATGCAGTGTGGGCTGACCCGACTAGCATTAAATGCTGAGTGGGCCGGATTAGACAGCATTTATCACTTTGTGGGCTGATCATGACTTCCCAGTCGAATCATGGACCCACACCAAGATATTCTCTGAAAGATACGATCCAAACCTCTATAAATAGAACTCCATGCACCATGCAAGGTACGCACAATCTCATTCACAGAGCCCTTACTCTGCCTCTCTTCTCCCTCTCCTTCCATTGTTCCAGTTCCCATACTGACTTTGGCATCGAAGAGCCTTGCGCCGCTCAGGCCAGGGTCCTCTGACCGTTTGCTATTTCCTTTCAGGCTACCGGATGGCATCCAGACATTCCAGACATCACCATCTTCTCGGATAAGTCCTGTAAGGCACCCTCTTATTGTGGGTCATTATTTTCTGCACCTACAATTGGCGCCGTCTGTGGGAAAGTAATATCCCAACCTCTCGAAACCTTCCCAACCTTCTCCAAATCTTTCCAAACAACCTTCTAAACCTCAAATCGCCCAGAAGCCATGCCTCCGAAAGCTAAGAAAGGCGGAGAATCTTCAAGACCAGTTCTCGAGCTGCTAGCACCGTCAACGGACGTCCCTCCTCAGGGACGGTCCCGAACGATCCAAGGCACGTCCGCAGGCGAGGGGCGCCTGGGCTCCCAACTCTTCGTCGAGATCCCATTCCAAGAGGGAGTCGAGGCCTCGCTCTCAGCGGACGAAACCGTGCCACCCAGGCGCGACGAGCGTCGACACGAACGTCCCCGCAAAGATAAAGCTGTTGCAGCTGAAGGAGACGTCGCAGCACAAGACGCTCTTCTTCAGAAGCAGGAGCAGTTGGTTCAAGAGCTCCAGCGGATCCAACAACAGCTGAGGGCGGCACAAGCTGCCTCCTTGAGGCAGGGCTCTGGGCCTCAAGGGAAGAAGAGGGATGCCCCCAGCAAGGCAGCCCAGCCTCCCCGTGAGGACCTCAGACATCATCTGGACCAGAAACGGAGCCAGATCCGTGACGAAGGCTCGAGCAACAGCCGAAGTCACCATAGCCGCGATGGCCGAACCCATAGCCGTCGTAGCCCGAGCCATCCCAAGCGAAAGCTCCGAGCTCAGACTCCAGAGAAGGACGACGAGCAAGAGCGATTTGACAAACGTGTCAGATTGGCTCTCCAGCACAACTTGGACATGCGGGACCAGAAGCAGCTCTGTGGTCACACTGATCTCGGGGGCTCGCCCTTCACAAAAGAGATCGAGCACACCCCCTTGCCCAGGAAGTTCTCCGTCCCGCGGTTCGTCCCCTACGACGGACTGTCCGACCCATCTGCACACCTCCGACACTTCTCCCAGAAGATGTCCATCTGGGGAAACGAGGGTCACCTAAACTGCAAAATCTTCTCCTCCAGTTTGGGTGACCTCCCCCTGAAGTGGTTCTGCTCTCTCCCGGAGCAGTCGGTTTCTAGTTGGAAGGAGCTCCAGCTCTCCTTCCTGAAGAAGTTCCAAGCCTACACCATCGTCCCCAAGAAGGAGGGGGACCTCATCGCCCTGAGAATGAAGCAGGGCGAAACACTCGCCAAGTTCACCCACCGATTCTGGGCGATCTACAGCCAGATCGAGGGCGCAAGGGAGGGGATAGCCATCTACGCCTTCCAGCATGCCCTGATCCCCGGCATCGACTTGCGAAAGGACTTGGCCAGGGACACCCCAGAATCCATGTCAGAATTGATGTCCCGGGTGAAGCGCTTCATCGCCCGGGAGGAAGACGAGATCCGAGCTAAGGATCAGGACGGGCATCCGGAGCCCGAACAAAAGAATGACCAACCTCGGCAGAGAGGCGGGAGGCCCTCTCAGAAACAGGAGCCCAAGCGGGCCTGGGCCTCCAGTTCGGCGAAGCCTTCGTCGTCCAGGTCTGGGGGCAATTGGAAGCCCAGACCTCCCTCCAGCGCCAGTCAGAGCGTCAACGTCGTCTTCAAGGAGCCGATCTACCGCATCCTGGCCAAGATCAAATCCAAGCCGTTCTTCAAGTATCCTCCGCCCATGAAGAATGAACCCACCGAAGGAGCCCGAAGCAAGCTCTACTGCTCCTTCCATAAGGGTAACGGGCACAGGACCGAAGAATGCAGGACTTTGCAGTGGTATCTGGAGAAGCTGGCCAAAGAGGGCCACATCCCAGAGTTCATGAAGGAAGGTGATGCCGGCGGCAGCGAGGGCCGGGTCCACCAGAGCACGGCCCAGGCTCCAGACAGCGAGGACTCAGAGAAGATCATCAACGTGATCCATCTGGCGTCCTCGGCTCCCGCTTCCTCGTCCCGGGGAAGCTCTCAAACCCGTGCCGAAGCCAGGCGGGCTTCGCACGAGAAAGAAGTAATGAAAGCCGACCTCGCTCCGGCGTCCAAGAAAGCCCGCCGCGACAGACCAGCCATCTCGTTCTCGGATCGAGATCTAGAGGGAGTCCAGGTCCCTCACAACGACCCCCTGCTCCTCACCATGAAGCTGAGAGACTTCACCGTAAAGAGGATCCGCGTCGACTCCGGCAGCTCCTCCGAGGTCCTCTACTACGACTGCTTCAAAAGGATGAAACTCTCCGAAGCAGACCTCACGGAGGTCCGTGCACCTCTGCTAGGGTTGTCCGCCACACCAGTCTACCCCAAGGGTAGAATCACCTTGGAAACCCGAGTTGGCGGAGCCTCCGTGTCAGCCGACTTTCTGGTTGTGGACGCCCCTTCTCCCTACAATGTCATTCTGGGCAGAACGTGGCTCCAGAAGCTAGAGGCAGTTCCATCTTCCTTCCACCAAAAGCTGAAGTTCGTCCATGAGATCGAGGAAGGCAAGATGGAAGTAGTCACAGTAAAGGGAGACCAGCAGCAGGCCAGGCAGTGCATGCTGGCCGCAGTCCCAGCCGTAAAGGAGCCAGAGCGCGTCAACCTGGCCGAGTTCGAGAAAGGCCTCGATGAGATCGGCCGGGACCCTGAGAAGAAGAGCATCGAGGACCTGGCCGAGGTCAGGCTAGACCCGGCAGACCCAGACAGATTCTTCCTGATCGGCACCCAGCTGTCGGACGAAGAAAGGGCCGAACTCTCTCGGTTCTTGATGCAGAATATGGACGTCTTCGCTTGGAGCCCAAGTGAAATGCCCGGGGTCGACCCTGAGGTCATGTGCCACAAGCTCAACGTCGACCCCGACCACAAGCCGGTAGTGCAGAGGGCCCGCAGGACCGGGCTGCAGCAGACAGATGCGGTCGTCGAAGAGGTCGACAACCTGCTAAAAGCAGGGGCCATCCGGGAAGTCCAATACCCGGTATGGCTGGCCAACACGGTGGTGGTCAAGAAGAAAACTGGGAAGTGGAGGGTGTGCGTGGACTTCACCGACCTGAACAGGGCTTGCCCTAAGGACAGTTTTCCCCTCCCGAAGATTGACCAACTGATTGACGCCACCGCCGGTCACGACCGAATGAGCTTCCTTGACGCCTACCGAGGCTATCATCAGATCCCGCTCTACGAGCCCGACGAGGAGAAAACATCGTTCATCACCCCCCGCGGCACCTACTGCTATAAGGTGATGCCCTTCGGGCTGAAGAACGCGGGGGCGACCTATCAGCGCCTCGTCACAAAGATGTTCCAGGCCCAGCTCGGCCGATCGGTAGAGGTGTACATCGACGACATGGTCGTCAAATCTGTGCGCTCCAGCGACCATCTGACGGACCTCGGCCAAGTCTTCGGCATCCTTCGCGCCTACAAGCTCAAGTTAAACGCTTCCAAGTGCGCCTTCGGCGTAGCCTCTGGCAAGTTCCTCGGCAGCTTGGTGACGCGGAGGGGGATAGAGGCCAATCCAGAACAGATCACTGCCATCCAGGGCATCCAAAGCCCCTCTACCACAAAGGAAGTTCAGAGGCTCACAGGAATGGCCGCCGCACTCAATCACTTCATCAGCCGATCATCAGATAAGTGCAGGCCTTTCTTTCAACTTCTAAGAAAAAATCTGAAGTTCCAATGGACCCCTGAGTGCGACCAGGCATTGGCCGCACTCAAAACTTATTTGATGTCACCACCATTACTCTCCACCCCGACTCTGGGGGAGATTCTGTATCTGTACCTTGCGGTCTCGGATCACGCAGTGAGCTCCGTCCTCATAAGGGAGGACGAGGGAGTTCAAAAGCCAATCTATTACACGAGCAAGACCCTGCTCGATGCCGAGACCAGGTACCTCCTGTTGGAGAAGCTTGCGTTGGCTCTTGTCACCGCCTCCCGCAAGCTCTCCCATTATTTTCAATCCCACACTATTGTGGTGATCACGGAGCATCCACTCCGTTCATTGTTCAAGAAAGCTGACTTTTCAGGGCGCATATCAAAGTGGGCAGTTGAACTGGGGCAGTATGACATACAGTACCGTCCCCGAACTGCGATCAAAGCCCAGATCCTGGCAGACTTCATTGTCGGATTCGCCTCCCCTAACCCGGCTCCGACCCAGCTCGGCACGGCACTGGGAGGCACAGGGCAAGAGCCAGTAGAAACAGAAGTCCAGCAGTCTCCCACCTCGGCGTGGAAGATCTTTGTCGACGGGTCGTCCACCTCCAAGAGAGCTGGCCTCGGCATAGTTCTCCAATCGCCAGAGGGACTGGTCATAGAGCAAGCCCTCACCTTGGACTTCAAAGCGACGAACAATGAGGCAGAGTACGAAGCAATGATTGCAGGGTTGAACAGCACCCGAATCCTCGGAGCCCAGCATCTGGAGATCTTCAGCGACTCTCAACTGGTAACTAGCCAGCTCGCTGGGGACTACCAGGCTAGGGACGACAGGATGGCGGCCTACTTGGCCCTTGCGAAAAAACTACTCTCCCAATTCCAGAAAGCCGAGGTCAGACAAATATCCAGAGACACCAACACGCATGCAGATGCGCTCGCAAACCTGGCCTCCGCCGTCGAAGCAGGAAAAAAGAGGACCATCGAGGTCGGGTCAGTATCGAGGTCAAGTCTAGAACTCCATTCATCTCGGCTTGTCCTCTGTGCTGACCTCGGCCCCAGCTGGATGGATCCGATCGTCGCCTACTTGAAGGACGACCAGCTCCCCGAGGACAAGACTGAAGCCCACAAGATCAGGCTCAAGGCAGCTCGGTTTTGGCTCTCTCCAGAAGGCAAACTCTACAGGAAGTCCTTCACAGGTCCATACCTCCAATGCGTCCACCCGACCAAGGTGGACGACTTCCTGTACGAGATCCACGAAGGAATCTGCGGCAGCCATATAGGAGGACGGTCATTGGCCTACAGAGCAATCAGCCAGGGTTACTGGTGGCCCTACATGCAGAAGGACGCCCAGGTCTACGCCAGGAAATGCGAGAAATGCCAGAAGTTCTCCCATTCCCTCCACCAGCCAGCACAGGATCTGAGTCCCCTCTCTAGCCCATGGCCCTTCGCTCAATGGGGCCTGGACATTGTGGGGCCTCTTCACCGAGCTCCAGGGAACAAGAGATGGCTGATAGTGGCTACGGATTACTTCACAAAGTGGATAGAGGCTGAACCGTTGTCTTCCATCATGGACAGGGACTCCAGGAACTTCGTTTGGAAAAACATCCTTACGAGGTTCGGCATCCCCCGGACCCTGATCTCGGATAACGGGACTCAGTTCGATTCCAAATCCTTCAGAGACTTCTGCCAAGAGCACGGCATCAGAAACCATTACTCCACCCCGGCATATCCACAGAGTAATGGCCAGGCAGAAATCTCCAACAAAGTGATCCTGGACGGCCTGAAGAAGCGACTAGACAAGGCAAAGGGCAGATGGACAGAGGAGCTTCCGAGCGTGCTGTGGGCGTACAGAACAACTCCAAGGAGGTCCACCTCGGCAACACCTTTCTCTCTGGCCTACGGGATGGAGGCGGTCATTCCCTTGGAAATCGGCCTTCCTACCCTGAGGACAGAGCTGGTCGACCAAGGCCGAAATGAGACGAACCTGGCAATGGAGCTGGAGCTTGCAGACGAGCGACGAGAAGCAGCAGCCCTGAGACTGACCGACTATCAGCAGCGGTTAGCCAGGGCGTACAATCAAAATGTCAAGGAAAGAAGGTTCACCACGGGAGAGCTCGTTTTAAAGAAGACCCTGCCAGCCGACAGAGAACCAAATGAGGGGAAGCTTGCCCCGAACTGGCATGGCCCATTCAGAGTAGTCTCACTGGCAGGAAAGTCGGCCTACAAGCTCGAAGACTTGGATGGCAAGCCGCTGCCGAGACCATGGAATGCATCCCACCTGAAGAAATTTTATTTCTAAAGATGTAATGAACTTCAGAATCAATAAAAGCAGCTCTTGCCTTGTCATCAATCTGTCTCTCTCTGGTCGACTCCGGCACACAGGCTCTACGCCCTGGAAATGGCTTCGAGTTCCTACACTCAGCCTTTCCTAAAGCCCCGTGTCTTGGACACACAGGCTCTACGCCCTGGAAATGGCTTCGAGTTCCTACACTCAGCCTTTCCTAAAGCCCCGTGTCTTGGACACACAGGCTCTACGCCCTGGAAATGGCTTCGAGTTCCTACACTCAGCCTTTCCTAAAACCCCGTGTCTTGGACACAATCGAGGCTCTACGCCCTGGAAACGGCCCGGAGTTCCTAAACTCAGCCTTTCCTAAAGCCCCGTGTCTTGGACACAATCGAGGCTCTACGCCCTGGAAACGGCCCGGAGTTCCTAAACTCGGCCTTTCCTAAAGCCCCGTGTCTTGGACACACTCAAGGCTCTACGCCCTGGAAATGGCTTCGAGTTCCTACACTCAGCCTTTCCTAAAGCCCCGTGTCTTGGACACAATCGAGGCTCTACGCCTTGGAAATGGCCTGCAGTTCCTACACTCAGCCGTTTCCTAAAGTCCGGGTTCATAAACCCCTCACCACGGCAGTTCGGCCAAAGACAGTTCCCTAAAGTCCGGGTTCATACACCCCTCAGAAGGCCATTGCCGAACTCATTCTCGCCGAGCCAAGGCCAACGGAATGGGTCCACTTCGGCACAATGCAGCTCGTCTCGGCCAAGGCCAGCCCTTTCGGCCGAGGTCAGTGCCAGCATTCAAATAAAAATCCAAGCATTCTGGAACAGCGCAAAGAAATGAGAAAAAGAACTCAAAAGCACTGTACACAGCTTGGGTAATCAGAGAGTTCCTTCTTATCCATTGCAAACTGCTTCATTACAAGAAATACAGAACAGGAAGCAAAGTACAGAAAGGAGGATCACAGTCCTCTAAAAACAGAAAATAGAGAAAGGCTAGGAGACTCTGTTCTTCACCGACTCTTCAGGCAGAAGGCTCGAGGACGCCGGATCACCGCCTGGAGGTTCTGAGCGATCCTGGACCTCGCTGGGCTCTGCAACACCCTCGGCGGCCAATGGGACCAGCCAAGCTTGAAGAAACCTCCCGGTCCAGCGGGGCCTCATCCCGCCTTCCGTATGACGGGCGCACAGGGCCCTGCCGCACGAGAATGTGCCACCGTCCCCCAGCAGCGCATCCTCATTCTGTCTGGCCAGGGGCGGATGGCCGTGAACCCGCGTTCAGAGAGCGCGTGGTCCACGGGGAGTTCCTTCAGAGAGCGCGCAGACCACGACAGCCTTCCCCCCTCGGGGATAGCCGTCCAACGGCGCAGGGTTCCCCCCGGATCGAATAACTCCGGACACCTCCCAGACATGGCTCCTACAACTATGTTCTTTCCTTCTCCCATGGCGAGCCTGCTCCCCCTACTTATAGGGTGGAGGAAGGCTCAGTCCCCGAAAGGAGTTATGAGGGCGAAGTCTCCCACGCGTTACTGGGAATGCACGGCTGTTGACCGGCGATCCCTATGGCGCCACGTGGAGACATCCGTCCGATTCCCTCGTCAGCTGCGCCACCATGTCTATCGCTATTCAAGATCACCTAAAATACGGAGGATCAGCGCGAGTACCAATGAAGATCACCTAAAATACGGAGGATCAGCGCGAATACCAAAGAAAATCACCTAAGGTATAGAGTATCGACACTAGCGCCCAAGAAGACTACTCGACACTCAGTTCTAACATTCCGTCACAAGGAGCACTCTGCCGAACTCAAGCATCAAAGTACCAGGCTTAAAAGAGACAGAAGCACGAGTATTTGAAGAAACCTTCAATTGTATTAAAATCTCACTCATTACAGCTTTCAGCAAATACAAATTGAAGAAGATTACAAAGCATAAAGCAAGAAAGCAAATATCCCGAGGTCCCGAGGTCATGGCCGGTCAGTTGCACGGGCTGCGGCGTCAGAGGCTTCGCCGGATGGACGGGCAGAGGTCGGCACCGGAAGCGTGTACGGAGGAGGCTCCCGAAAGGAGGGGTGGCCCTCCGAGACCCCGGCCTCCTTCAGGCCGGCAAGCCACCCTTTCGCCCAGGCCTTATCCCTCACAACAAGAACCCTTTCCTTGTAGTGGGCGGTGACCTGCACTTTGGCATCCTCGAACGCAGCATCGCACTCGGACTCGAGCTTCGCCTCGGCTTCATCCGCCCTCTTGGACTCGGATTCAAGCTTCGCCTCAGCCTCATCCGCCCTCTTGGACTCGGCTTGAAGCAGGGCCGCGTAATCGTCTCCCATCTTCGAGATGGAGACCTCGAGCTCGGCCACTCTAGTCCTCTCCGCCTCGGCTTCTTCCCTCACCTGCTCGAGCTTCGCCGCGTACTCCTCTTCCACCCTGGCTAACTTCTGGCTAACGGCGTCCAGGGATTCCTGCAGGCCGTTCTTCTCCACGGACAGCTCGGCAACGTCCGCGCTGTACCTGCGGATCCTGTCAGCAACGGCCATGGACTTCTGTGCCGCCTGTCAAAGAAACGAGATGTACGTGTTAGATCCAAAGTGCGCCAGACACTAAATCGCTGGTTTGACGAAGGGAAATGAAGATTTACCACGAAGTTGGACTGCAACATCGACAGGATCAGCTTCTGATCGCTGTACTTGTCCAGCCGCTCCATGTCCCGGGGAAGGGCGCAGGCTCGCCCTAGGGCCTCGAGGACCGGGAGATCGATCTTGTGAAGAATGCAATCCTCCATCGTCATCGGCCTCCCCGGCCCAAGCATGAAGCTCGGCTCCCATAACGGCGGCCCCTGCGGCAACGAGGCAGCAGCCGAGCTAGGGCCCGCGTCGGTCCTCGGCATCTTCAGCGGCCGAGTTTCCTCCCGCTCAACCTCAGCCGGGGGCAGGCGTACACCTGGATCTACAGGGCTGGGGGGCGCGGGAACCTCCGCCACCTCTGCAGGAGAAACCACCCGAACCCTCGGAGACGGATGCCTCGGAGAATTCACCGGCTCCTGGGGGGCTCGGGCGTCCTCCACTCCAAGCGCCAAAGCCTCGAGGTCCTCGAAGGACAAACGCCTGGTGTGCCTCATCTCGGAGCCTGGCGAGGGAGATCGGGCGGTTTGACTCGATTCCCTTCCTGAGACCTGGGGAAGTCTCGATCCCGATGTGGAAGTTAGGGCTCCCGACGTGGCCCTAACGTCAGACGACGCACGCGAGGGCTCTACGACCTCCGGACCGGCCTGCTCCTGACCGACCTCGGAACCGGCACCTTCACTCTGGATCGGCTCTACGGTGCCCCTCAAATACCCGCGGTACTTCGGCTGATACCCTAGCAGCGACCAGGCCGCCCTGCCGTCATGACCGCCGTATCGCTTCACCAGGCGGAGCCAGGCCTCGTTCCTCTTCCAGATGTATCTGGCAGCCCGTTTTCTCTCCTTCAAAGCTGCAACAATCAGAATCATAAGCGCGGCAGAACAAAGAAGAAACTTATGAAAAAAGGAAAAGACACGAAGGGTGTTTACTTGGAATGGTGCCGAAGTGGCGAGGGACCTGGTAGCCTCTATCGGTGTCGGCCTCCCCAAACTCCCAGTTCCCCGAGACGTACAGAAGATCGTCTCCGGCATACTTGCTCGAATCCTCCAAGTAACGGACGAAGCCGTCCCGGCCTGGCTTAGCCCGGAGATAATAAGAATCCCCGGACTTGCATATGTCATAGACGTCCTCAAGGTCGAAGACGCCGAAGTCGGTGCCCAGGACCTCATTCAACTTGACCGCGCCCATCACGATCTTGAAGGCATTCGGCAGTAGTTGACAGGGGCAGAGACGCCACTGACTAAGGCACCTCCTGAGAAGTGGGTGAAGGGGGAATCGGACCCCGCCTTCTATCACGGCCACTAGTGGAAAAGGCATCCAGCCTCCCGAAAAGTCGCGAGGGTTGTAGCCCCGGGGTTCAGCACCCCTGACTTGGACATCAGCAGGGATCCTAAAGGCTGACCTGAAACCCTCGATCGCTGCCTCGCCCTCTAACCAGTGGCTATAAATCCCCATTCCTATCCCAGTCTAAAAGCAGAGAAACCCGCAGAAGAAGAGGCAGGGCAGAAGGAACTTACGGAAGCAGAACGAAGATGCTGGGCAGCAGAGAGACTCAACTTCAGCAGCGCACCACTCCTCAGATGAAGCTCCCTCACAGTAGCTTGCCCACCTCTGATGCTCGCCTCTGATTCAGAATAGCAAACGAAGGGTGAAGCGGACCTCGACTGCCCTATATATAGCAGAGAGGCCCCCTTTCCAGAAACCCTAATTGGGCGTGCCAGGGGGCGCCCCCTGGGATTTCGCGCGAATCATTTCAAAAATTGATCACGCCCCTGACGAAACGGCGCGCAAATCATTTCAAAAATTGATTGCGCCCCTGACGAGACGGCGCGTACGACCTCGAGGAGACAAGACAACTAGCCAAGAGATGACGCGTGGAGCCGTCGACCTGTCTTCAGCATTGAATAGGGGACGCCATTTATTACCTCGAACATCCAAAGCGACAGCGAGTCAGGGCCGAAAGAGGCTTTCTCCTCCAGATAGACCCGGCACATAGCTCCCGACCTCACGACACTGACGTTCTACGCGAGATCGGAAGCTAGGGGGCAATTGTGTGGGGAGATTTCCAGAGCTACAGGATTAAGCTAATCACAGCCATCAGATGGGGCTAAGCATTCTCACGTGCCATCCGCGTGCCATCTACGTGGCACTAATCTCACCCCGGCTACCAGGACAGGAGGTCCGGCCGAAGTCAGGCAGCTCCGGGCCCTTAGCGCCGAACTGGCCCACCTCGGGCGTCATCTCGGCAAGGAGTCCTACCTCGGCTGGGCCACCCCGGTGCCATCTCGGCTGAAGCCACCTCGGCTGAAGAAGCCAGGACAGTAGCCAAAGCAAGAAAGAACCTTCACTTGCGCCCCTCATCCCCCACGTCATCAGGCACGTGGAGGGGTAGGGTCACGAGCTAGTGGGACAGACACGACATCCAGCCGCCTGCTATCTTCATCAGATCGCTGACATGGCGGCATCCAGCGGCTGAGGCCACATCAGGGCAAGGCCCGAGGGCAGATCCGCTGGTACTCCAACCGCCAAAGGCGCCCAACACAATCTGGCCCAACAAGACACGCATTTAATGCAGTGTGGGCTGACCCGACTAGCATTAAATGCTGAGTGGGCCGGATTAGACAGCATTTATCACTTTGTGGGCTGATCATGACTTCCCAGTCGAATCATGGACCCACACCAAGATATTCTCTGAAAGATACGATCCAAACCTCTATAAATAGAACTCCATGCACCATGCAAGGTACGCACAATCTCATTCACAGAGCCCTTACTCTGCCTCTCTTCTCCCTCTCCTTCCATTGTTCCAGTTCCCATACTGACTTTGGCATCGGAGAGCCTTGCGCCGCTCAGGCCAGGGTCCTCTGACCGTTTGCTATTTCCTTTCAGGCTACCGGACGGCATCCAGACATTCCAGACATCACCATCTTCTCGGATAAGTCCTGTAAGGCACCCTCTTATTGTGGGTCATTATTTTCTGCACCTACATGAGTCAAAAGGAATAAAAATTAGGATTTTTTAGAAATCGAGAATAAACTCTCACAAAAATACGATTTACAACATGTTAGTCTATTATTAACATGAACCCTAAGATCGAGAACATCATGATTATCACGTATAGGATAAGTCTTAGATGGATTAAAGATTACCTCCAGACATCCTGATGCAGAGAGCTTTCCGATCCTGCTGTCAGATGTTGATGTTGAAATCCGCCCAATGAAACTTTAGGGAATAACTTCAGTTTCTCTCTCCTTGCCTATAAGCCTTAATGTGTTGAAATTTTGTGAATGAGTCTTTATGATGGAAGAAAGACTCTTTTTTATAGGTGGAGAGAGGACCAATTATATTCCAATTAGGATTCCATTAGTTTTAATCTCAACCGTCCATCAAGGTAGAGTTTGTTATGGAATATATCTCTTTAGGAAGGTCGGGTCAAAACAAAGTCAACGGTTTTCTTAAAAATCTCCAAAGCTATGAAAAATATATTCAAACTCAAAAACATAAAGAATTGGGGGTCGGGGTCTTACAGTGGCCATGTTCCATAGTGTACTTTGGATATTTGGTGATGATTAGATTTTAGTTGAGATTTACTTTCTTGAGGTATTTGACTTCTTTTGATTTGGGACATTACATTTTATGTGGCATGGAAAAGTTTTATGGTTGGTTTTAGTTTATTGATGACTCAATCTTTTTTATTGTTTCATGATGAATGTGAGGTTATTTGTTGTTTATCAATGTCTATGCTTGTGAAATGTTGAAAATGTAGATTTGAACAGAAAAATATTTTACAAGAAATTTTTTCTGATTTTTTCAATTGATAAGAAAAGTTATTTCCTGATGCACTCTCTACGTCGCTAAAAGTAAATTTCTTGCCCTCGTTGAAGACATTTCTCGATGCTTCAATACGTCGGAATATGTATTACCGACATCGCTTATGCATCGTTAAATATGTTTTCCGACGCTAGTATGTGCGTTGGCAAATTTATAACCAACGTTGTTATGAGTCGGCAACGAGGTAAAGCTATTTCCCGACGCACTCTCTGCGTTGCAAAAAGTAAATTCCCTGCATCGTTGAAGATAGTTCCCGACGCTTAACACGTCAGAATATGTATTACTGGCATCGCTTATGCGTCGTTAAATATGTTTTTCGATGCTAGTATGTGCGTTGGCAAATGTATAACCAACGTTGTTATGCGTCGGCAATGAGGTAAAGCTATTTCCCAACGCACTCTCTGCGTCGCAAAAAGTAAATTTCCTGCATCGTTGAAGAGATTTTCTGACGCTTCAACACGTCGGAATATGTGTTACCGACTTCGCTTATGCGTCGCTAAATATGTTTTCCGACGCTAGTATGTGCGTTGGCAAATGTATAACCAACATTATTATGCTTCGGCATTGAGGTGGGGTTGACCACTAAGTTCGATTTTTTGCCGGCGCTGTTGACATTGCCGACGTTTGGGACGACGCACTATTGCGTCGGTGAATGTCCCTTTTTAGCCGACACTGAACATTAATGCATCAGAAATGGTTTTCTAGACGTCTGGTAGCCGACGTGGTGCCGACGCATTGTACTACGTCGGTAAATCCTATCCCGACACGGTTTGTAAAATGATCGACGCGGAATATGCGTTAGCAAATATTGTTGTAGTGGGGATTTTTTTCAGAAGGAAAATAGTGAGTCTTGCTCCAAGTCAAAAGAGCGTGATAGACAATTTGTCTATTAGCGTGTCGAAGAATTTATACATGTAGAAAAATTGAGAAGCGCTTCTGGTTTAATCATAGACACACATGTAGAACATTTGTTTTGAGAGAAAAACCAAAGGGCAAGGATCCATTAATGAATCAAGCAAAGAAGTTATTTAGATCGAGGAAACGCTTCTGGATTCATAATTGATAATTTTTCTCTTTGGTTGTGACATTAAATACAGCCAGGTGTTCGTAGCCCGAAGTGCAAGGCTGCAATTGTAGCGAAGAGTTATTTATCGCACGAAACCTGTCCTATTGAAAAAAAACTAATTCTAGCCTATCAAAAAATCTATACAAATTAATTGTCCTACTTAGATTAACAATTAATTACAAGTTTGAAAAATTAATTACATCCAAAGAAAAATAAAATCCTAATCTAGAGACTCAATCTAACTACTAAAGATTTGTCAGCCCAACCAATTGTAATAATTGTTAAGATGCATAAAAATGAAAATAGAATAAAATAAAATCAGAGAATAAAAAAATGGATTTTAATTCTAAAACTTTGCAACGGTTACTTTACTTGATGCCATCAAGAAAAATCAAGAACACCGCACCAAGTCCGTCACTAAGCACAAAAATTCGATGTTAACCCATTGGTGAAGACCAAGACCCCATAAACTTGATTTATTAATGGAAGACCCATTACAAGCAAATAAACATTATAAAATTATTTAAATCAAAATAAAGTGCATCCAACCTTACCTAGACACATGAAACACTAAACGAAAGAGAAGGACTCGTGGTCTTGAACGGCGATCCAATTGGCTCTCGTTTCGCGATCTGAAACCTAAGCAAGAAAGGATGATGAATGGCTAGTCCAATGCTGGAGCGACGGTAGCAACGGCGACGGTGCGACGGTGGCGTAGAAATCCAAGTGGTGGTGTGCCTTAGGGAAGGCCTTAGATGACATTGTGATGGAAGGAGGTGAGACGGAGAGAAATTAATCGAAAATGGGGAGATTAATGTTGCTGGTCGTCCAAGGGAGTGGGGGAGATTAATGTTGCTGGTCGTCCAAGGGAGTGGGGGAATGGTGTATGGACGTCCATGCTCCTTTTGGGGTCTTTTTATGTTTTTTTTTTTTTATGACCCGGCTTGCAAGGTTTTGGTTGGGTAAAGATTAGTAGTGTGGGTTCCAAGTTGGACTAGGATTACGAGGGTTATGAGAGAGTCTCAAGGGATTGGCCCACAATCCTAGTGAAAATAGGATTCTTCTTATCTCATGCAACTTCCTCACTTGGGCCCCACTTTGAAGAAAAACTTTTTTTCAGATTTATTTCAAACTTTGAAACCATGTGGCCAGCCCCTTTTTGGACGTGTGATACTTGGAGTGGAAGAGTGTTGACGTGCAACACTTTCTTTGGATGGTGCTTGCATGCAAAAATCAAATCTTGAAGCCTATCTTTTAGGAGTTAGTTTCTCTTATGAAATCTGTTATGTGTGTCCATTCTTAATAAGTTGACAGGGCCGTCTCAAGACAATATCTGGCCCCTGGCAAAAGTATAAACGAGGCACCTAGTTTCTATGTGTGACATGAGAAAATCCTCATCCCAAAAGAGCATACGCAGTCCAAATATCCAATCCAAATAGAAAATGCCCTCAATTTAAATCCTTCTTCTAAATGAAACAACCGAAAAGAGCATAAAATCATTAATGGTGATGACAAAAACTACTGAATTATCAGAGTAATGGTTAACAATGAGAGGTCAAGAGTTATCCATATACAATTCTTTTAGGGGTTGTTTGGTTGAGAGCATTTACGTATGTAAATAACTCATATGTGAATCATTTGCACACATTCATGTTTGGTTGAGGTCATTTACGCATCACGTGTGAAATTTTGATGTGTAAATGATGTGTAAAAATGTATTATTTTAGTACTCAGATTCAGTTTTCACATGTGAGGGGGTGGTAGAATGAATCGCATGTGATTTGCACATGAAATAAAACCACATCAAACGGCGGACGGTGCAGAACAAGTGACGTTACGTCACAATAGTGCATGGGTTCGAAACCTATCTTCCTTTTTTTTCATTTTTTTTATTACGCATATCGGCATATGTGGTTTTCGTTGGCAAACATGCCCTGTTTTCATTTTCTTTTCTTTTTTTGGAAAGAGCTCTATTATCATGTTAATGTTACCAATCCAACAGGCCTTTAGACATCAGATTATGATTTTTGGGAATGTGTTTTTATTTATTTAATTATGTTTAGTTGTAAATCAAGCATGATTAGTTGTTAATTAGTGTTGATTAATGTGTTAGATTAATTATATGATAAGATAATATGAAATTATTGGTATCACTAAATTTCTGAAATTGTGTTGGACATTTCTTATTTTGGAGCCATATTGATTTGAAATGCCATTTTATCAAAAAAGAGTATTTTCTATATATAAAAAAAAGGACTTATTTGTAATTCTGATTTTATGAAAATTTTTCAATGATGGAATTTTTTGATGATTTCAGTTTCATTAGAAAACGGGTCAAATTGTGATCGATTTTCTCTTCTAGCTCGGGTTCATTTAAATTTATTTCAGATGATTCCCGGTGAGATTTGATACCTTTAAAAACGGACTTATAACCTTATCTTCTCTGGTTCTGGTTTTGGAGTTTGGGAATTGGGATTCGACTTTGGAAGTAGGAACTGGGAAGAAAACCCAACCAAGCCACCCAGGCCTACAAAATTATGAGGCCCCCTTATGGTGAGGCCCCCTTATGGTGAGGCCCCCACCACTTGCTTCACCTGCCTATATGGTGAGCTGGCCCTGTAAGTTGAAACTCCTTTTGTAGCTTCCAATTCCTCCACTTCCCTTGCCTTAGACGTCCTCCAACCTTGGAGGGATTTTTGTAATTTTTTTTCTTCTTTGATTGGCTTGAATTGAATATTCAATCAAGGGTAGTGTAGACCCCATGTGGAGCTTCAATACCTTAGTTTTCCTTCTTTAATTTATTTATTCCGCGGGCTCCAAGAAATTGATTTTCCCTATAAAAATACAAATAATATAATCAATGATAAAAAAATCATCTATTTATGAACATTGCAAGATGCGGGCCCCAATTCACACTAAATAGATGTATAAGATTTCACCATTTTATCAAGTTTTCTTTAATTAAATCAATGGTGCAAAGAAAATTCATCATTTCATGTGTGACTAAAAAGTTATGAGAAATTTGTGACGGTCAATGCCAAGAAAAAGAGAATTTCATGATTTTATGTGAAAATGCAATTTTTGGATGAATTTGACTCGAATTCAGACTTTGATGCTCACAAACATAAAACCATGATTTTTTTACTAAAATGGTGCATGATTTGATGATTAAGTCCTTAATTAATTCTAAAATGATGATGAAATTATGCATTTTTAAGGACTTATCACTAGGGCTGCACAAAAAATCCGATAGCACCGTAAAACCGGACCGAGCCGACCGAACTGGGCGGTTCGGATCGGTTTATAGTAGATTGGTTCGGTTAACGGTTTGAAAACCATAAAAACCGCTTACATCGGTCGGTTATCGGATTGAGCCCACGGTTAACCGCTTAAACCGAACCGACCGTATACAATAACTTAAGTATTGCTTTTTAACTATTTTAGCCTTAGGATTTCGTTTTTGTGCGCTTGCATTTAGTCCAAACTCTCTTTATGGAGTAAAATTTTTTTTTCATATGGGTCACTGGAATGTTGGATTTTTATGTTTGCAATAAACATTGGAATAAATGTAAAGGACGGGGTATCATCATTTTGAAATTTTCAATGTTCGATTTTCAAAAAAATAAAATAAAAAACAACGGTTTAACCGACCGTTCGGTTCGATTCAGTTCGGTTTAAGCCATCTCCGTCGGTCGGATCGGATCGGTGAATTAAAAAACCGACAAGTTTGGTTTGGTTGTTGGTTTTAATGTAAAACCGATCCGAACCGCCCATGTGCAGCCCTACTTATCACCATGCCATTGGAATGGCTTATCTACTTGCAAAAATGCTCCCAGACACTATTACTACATTCATTTCCAACCTGTTGTATTTTGAACTCTGATTTTGCATCGCTAGTGTCTATCCTTCTGTTTGATTATGTTTTGTGGAACTGTTTATCTCAACCCACACATACGTGAAAAAAAAAAAAAAAAACAGATGTGAATGTGGGGCGGAAAATGCCTTTATTAAATTTAATCTTGAAACGGGAACTAAGGGACTATTTTGTTTGTCTACAATTGAATTCTCAGGAATTCAAAGAAATAAATTCTTAAATGCAGCTAGAATTGAAGAAATGAAGGTAAATATTTATAAATTTTTAAGAAAAAAATAACCCCTCCGATGAAAAATAAATTAAAGAGAATACCCCCCAATAACCCTGGTAAATCAAAATTTAAGAAAGTCTAAACTTCATTTACATCTCCACCTGATATCCTTCATTTCTCACATTTTTTTTAAAATAATCCTACGTTGAAACCCATTTTACCGCGAATCCGCCCAAATTCATTCCACCAATATAGGGTCTCTTGTAGTCAATTTTGAGTTGCGATTGCATCTAGCGATCATTGTCGTTAGAGGGGAACCGTGAAATATCATTCAAAATCTGAACAGAACAGGCCTCAGGCAAGACCCCTGTAGTCACTTTAGGACCAGACACCCTTTATGGGCTCGAGGCTGACATTCTCCGAGTTCGTCTTTAGCCCAGAGCCAGATTTTGGATAGTTGAAGTTCAGCCCCATCTGGTCCTCCACATGCTATGGGAAACTTTATGTTTTTATTTATTTAATTTTTTCCATGTGACTGAAGTTAGAGATAATTAGATTGAGTAGGAAACTAATTGCAGCGTAGCCAATTTTGAATGGATTCAGAAGGACCCTAATGGTACGTTTCGTAACAGGTGAAAAATCCACCTCACTATTGCAGATTTGAAGATTCCCCGCCCCTGCCCCCACCCCGTCCCACCCCAAAAGGACCATTTTTCTTTTTAAACATAGAGAGCCCAAGGAAAATTTCCCGGTACCGCCATCCTTCCTTGTTGGATATAGTTTATATAGCAGACGACGAACAGTATTTGGTAATCAAATTATTATGCCACAATTTCCTCAAAACTTAATTTATTTAGCTTTTGATCACTTTATGTTATAAGAATAAATACATGTCCAACAATTTTTTCTACAATCAAATAAAACAAAGTTCTACAACATATGGCAACTAGATCTTGCCTTATATTACAGGGATGCTTTCAACTGAAAACTAATCATTGTATCCATGTCCTCGATATTACAATCTGCAAAGAACATATAAATAAGATATACCTTTCGCCTTTGCAATTTATGGGCATCGACTTCGGAAAGCAAAGGACCTGCCATAGTGAACTAACTTACCCACTGGAAGGAGATAGCTTGCAAATCATCTGTGTTGCATTCTCATCATTAACCAAGGTTTTAAACAAGGATCTCAGCTGAACACAGCTTGATACCATCTAAGAATTTTCAGAGATTACTTGAGTTTTCAAAACTAGAAGTTGATCTCACACTATACTCCGCAACAAGTTTCGCAAATGAAGAGGACTTATTTTCAAGCAATTTGGCTGGTGAGTCGTATTCTGCAATAACTCCTGCTCAAATGCACAAGAAAACCAACAATAAAAAAAATTCCAAGTGCCTAAGAAAAGAACAAAAAAGGACAAAGAACGACAATAGGACTATATACTAACCATTATCAAGAAGCAAGACTGTGCCGCTATCAAGAACAGATGTTATCCTATGTGCTATTGTGATGACTGTAGAGTCCGAGAATTGTTGCCTCAGTGTTCGTTGAATGAGGTTGTCAGTGGCAGTATCAATTGAAGCAGTTGCTTCATCAAGCACCAAGACCTTGCTTCTCTTCAATATCACACGGCCAAGACAGACGAGTTGTCGCTGACCCATGCTCCAGTTATCTCCATTTTCAGTAACTGCAGTTTACATGGGTATATTACATAATGCAGCACAGGGTAATCCTAACAATCTCAGGTTTGTCACTGCCAAGAACTGATACAGATATGGAATCATGGCATCATTCTAATTAGGAGGCATATTACGAAGTACCTCCCCCTTGTACCTCCCCCTTGTTTCATAAAGGTAATCAATAATATTCTAATGTTAATTTGGATACACACATATGCAAGTTGCAATTGGTCTAATATTTGGGTAGAATAGATGGATTTGCGTTTTGCAAGGCATTCAGAGCAGCAGTTGCAGCAGTGAAATTGCATATACCATGTTGTCCAACTACTCTGCCCAAAATAAGGATCAGTAAATGGTGTTGAAAGTGCTTTTAGTGTAAAGATAAAAAAAAAAAACTAGCCAACATGGCTTCAGATTTTCCATGGCCCTGGATGCATGAAACAAATGAGAATTCAAGCCAAGGTGGAGATTGTTAGGTTTATGTCTTGTATTCCGGGTTTACCAGATTCGTCCATTGGGTTAGCTAGGGACCGTGCTTTGGGTCGGAGGTATTTTAGTCATTGTACCGGGCTTTCTTAGGGGCTAAGAAAAAGGGTGCTTATATATATCATGTAACTTGTAACCCTAAACCAAAGAATGAAATAGTAAAGAGAGAGTGAGTTCTCTTTAGCCGGGGGTGTAGGAACATCACCAAACCACGTAAATCTCGTGCGATTTTCTCTCATTCTTGTGTGTGGCTTGAAATAGTAAAGAGATAGTGAGTTCTCTTTGGCCGGGGGTGTAGGCACATCACCAAAGCACGTAAATCTCGTGTGATTTTCTCTTTTCTTGTGTGTGGCTTGATTGTCGATGGCAAGTCTTAGTGCTTCCGCATGCACGAGCGCAACAAATCTCATAAACACGGAAAAAAATCACCGCACAAAATGCGGACTTCATTTGAAATTCGGGTTTTGGGTCATCACCCTTTCTCTTCCCCAAACCTCCAGTACCATTTAGCTAACAGTGCCCAAACATATATTGATTCCCTTTTGATTTGGGGAAAAATTATAATAGTGTACATCTCTATATAGTCAAGTTCCTAATATAGAACCCATATGAGATCTCAGCCCAAGAAAGACCAAAACCCATAAGCCAAGAAAAGACGAAAGTATTTGGCCTTTCAAAGTGTGTCGATCCCTTATGATCGACCCCCTTTATATATCTTCTGTATTTCCTAGTATACAATATCATACAGATATTGTGTCCCTTGATTTAAGAGATAGCAGCATCTAATTTGATCTATAAGATATGCATAAATGACTTAGTAACTTACACTCATAGACAGACCCACCCTGACTTTGACCTGACCCAATTACATGCTTACATTAATAAGAAATCCAAAAGGGCACGATTTCTTTTTTATTCACTTAGGTCACGATTGGAAACCAAATCTTTGGGGAGAGGATTTTCGGTTTCCCATAGTTATGAAAAACCCATGTTTGGCAATTGTAAATTCCTCATGATTTGGACGAATAAAAATCTTCATTTGTTAAGATTTTCATATCCAACCTCTCACTATAAGATTTGGAAATCCTCACTTAAATGGATTTGCACAACAAACCCCATTTGATACACACCAATATCAAGTGAAATTCTCAGCTATATAAATCCTCAGCGAGGAATTCTTTTTCTAGTGGTAGTGAAGAATCATCAAATCTACGGATTCCTCACCTGTTACCAAACATGCTCTTAGAGAGATGAGATATCCTTCATAACTATTTAAGTACTCAGCAATGACGTAACCATTAAAGAAACTTGATGCAAGCGTGATATATTGGGTCAATTGAAATAGATATTAGATGGCTTAAAGAAGTCATACCTACAGATTCAAGCTTTCCTTCCTTCCTCCGAACTTCTTCTCCAAGTTGACACTTATCAAGAGCCTAAAAAATGAGTGATGCATTAGAAGAACACAAAACACCAGCATACAACAATCATAAGTGAAAAATAAGAAAAAGCCCACTATACCAGATATCAATAGAAAAGACTAATTAACCTCCTTATTGAGTTTTGTGAATTTTTCTTTTATACCTAGGAGTTTCAATGGTCAAGCTCATAAGATTGCCAAACTCTGTTTTTCTATTGATTGGGATATTTTATGGGAGAGGGCTTCTTTTGAACTAGGGGTGGGGGGTTGATTTTGTTGAGTGTTGATTTTGTTGTTGTTCCTTTTGTTGGTTTTATTATAAGCTTATTTACCAAAAAGATAGAAAAGAACTAAAGAAATTATGGATGAATTGAGTGATGGATTAAGGTCTTCGATCCTCTTTCTTATAACTTTTGAGTTTGTTCTATCAAGCTCTTCAATCCTCTTGATGATAGCTTTTGAGTGTCTTCAATATGGTAACTTCACAACTGTCCATCCCTTGATTTCAGGGAAAATATTTACATAGAGAAATACACACGTGGATCCAATCGCTCATGGGAACGAATCACAAATAATACCAGGTACCTACTAGAAGTTCTTAAGGTTACAACCAGTGCTTTGAAAAAAAAAAAAAAGAATGAACCTGACAAGTCTGGTTAGGTCCAAAACTGGTGCATGATTAAAACCAGTAAGAATTGGCCAAAACTAACCAGATCATTGAACCAGTTAGACGCATTAATAAAAACTTCTATATATATTTTTTAATGCTAAATCATTTTTTACGTTGTGGACAAATGTTCAGACCAGTTTGGACCAAGCCGCCCACTCATCTGGTTTGCCCGCCATTTCAGTTATAAAAAGATCGATTACAACAATTTTTAATTGCAGGTTATTACTCATTTAGTGTTACTATTCAGTTCCACATGGCACATCAGTATAGGTTGAGATCCTAACCATTCATTTTTACAGGTTGGAAAATCCTATAACAGATCGATCATGATCTGAAAATTAGATGTGACTGAACAATACTAACCCTCAATTGATAAAGGTGGAGGGTAAATGGAGATCAGTTTTCTTAAAACGGTTCTTTTATTTCCTCAAAAAGCCTCCAAGAGAATGGTCAGAATCATCTGAGAATAGTTAATTTTAGTCTATGGCCTTACCATGGTAAGATCTACTGTATGTTCAGTTTGGATCTAATACATATATGCCAGGTGTAATTTTTTCTGTGAGGAAAAAAACTCACGCACTCTTACACCTAAGTGGGGTGGTTTGGTGTCCCTGACTGAGTAGCCCAAAATGTGCGTGATGTGTAATAAAGATTTGAGTCAGTGATGAGGAAGATGTCTCAGCACCATACTCCTGAGTCATGCCCGGGTATGATTATCATTAGGGGCAAAGTGGAAAACACAATACCTCCCAAATCTGTTCATCATTGTACTCCCCTAGCGGGTCAAGGTTGCTTCGCACAGTACCCTCAAACATCGTCGGGTCCTGTGGGATGATGCTCAATCTAGATCTTAGGTCATGCAGTCCTATGGTTGAAATGTCAACACCATCTATAAGAACCTGACCACAAACAGGATCAACAATGCGGAAGAGCGTCTGTATGAGAGTAGATTTTCCACTGCCTGTCCTCCCAACAATACCAGTCTTCATCCCTCCAGGGAAAATGCAACTGACACCTCTCAAGACAAGAGGCAAATGTGGGGCATATCGAACCTGCAAGCACATTAGAAACTACTATCAAAAGAACCATCCACATGAGAAAATTGAGTCACATGGGAAATTACAAATTGTCAAATTAAACATTTAAAAATCTATTTAGTAAATAATATTTTAGGAAACAACCTTTGGTTTAAGCTACACAACAAACACACAGACACAAGAAAATGATCCCATTAAGAGTTGTAAATCATATTATACTCTATGAGAGTACACAACCCTCCCAACCACCATCACCATCACACCCACCGCAAACCACAAGTTCCCCTACCCGATTAATTGCACACCGTTTTAATATATTTGCACACCGTTTTAATATATTTGTATCAATGATGTGTCGGACTTCTCAGAGTCATTTGAATCAAACATCATGTATTCGTGTTCAATACCAGAACGCTTTCCCTGAATTGTAACAGAAAATTATATCATAGCTAGCATATACTAACACCAAGAAAAATAATATATAAAACCATTCTAAAAGCCATGTTAATGAGTGAAACAACTTTATTCTCAAGAAATTTTTACATTGCAAAAGCTCCAATGCTGTCAGGACGTACCTGTAAATCACGAATATCAACTTCTCCTTGCATTGGCCAGTCATGGCCTGGTTTGTTATTTTCTAAAACAAGAGGAGGTTCGCTAGGAATGCGCATATACTGAAATATCCTCTCAACTGATATAATTTTGTTTTCAACATTGCATAGATTCCATATGACCATTGCTTGTAGCATGTTCAAATTAAGTCCATATGTCACTGCTAAGCCAGCAATACCTGGAAAGAAAAAAAGGAATAAGATTCATGTTCATCACATGGAATTGAAGAAAAAGAATTTCAAATTTTTTAAAGCTCTTACCTGGATCAATCATTCCCATTGGCATGGATATCAAGAAAACCAACGAAAAGGCAAATGTGAGACATGATAACAAATCCAGCCGCAAGCAAAGCCAATCCCTAGCCCCAACATTATGGAACTTGGGTCGGGAATACCCATCAGTCAGCTGGAGATTTTTATCAAAAAATATCATTTCCTGATCAAAACTCCTAATTGTCATTGATCCTGATAAAGATTCCGCAAAATGTTGTATGCAGGGAGCTTTGCAGACTCCAATAAGTCGGGCGAGCTCTCGCGCCGCAGCTATGTAATATTTCTGTGGTATAAGAAGAGTACAAACATATGATTTTTCTAGTTGATATGAAGAAGAGCAAGAAAAAATAGATTTTTCAAGTCGATAAGAATCATAGAGACAAAGTTGTCTAGAATTAAATGAATTCCAGAAACATTTAAAATTATACAAACATATTGCAAAACTATATGTGAGCATCCATTGATCTGAATGATCATTCATAATTAATATCATAATTCAGGAAATTTTAGTTAGAAAAAATTAAAAGGATTCAGAACTAGATACAAATATGTGATGTGGACTAATGTCTCTTTTGCTCATAATTGAAGAGGTGGGAATGTTGGTGCTGATTTGCTTGCAAAGGCAGGAGTCTCCATAGCTAAAATGATTGGTTGCAGCTCCTTTTCTTTGCAATTGCCTTTTGGATTTTGGTAGAGAGCCACCACCCAACAGAACCTACCTACTAAACCATAGTTTTTTTAATCTCATAAACAGAGGCCAAGCTAAATCTAGCTTTGGAAAGAGAAATTAGATTACAGAAAGCCTAAAATTGAGCTTTCCATAGAAAAAGCCTTGATGACAAAGGCTTATAAGCTGCAACCTTCCTAAATGAAATGGGGTGCATCCTTAACCCAACAATGGGCCACCAATAGCGATGGATAGAGTAGGGTACTCTGTATTAGTTGAGATGACCAACTGAAATTTGATTGAGTGTTATATTTCATAATCATCATATCCTGGATTAGTTGATTGAGCACAAAAAAGATGACTCCCAGGTGGAAAGAGAACCACTCTTGGTAAGGTCTGCTTTCTGTCAATCATTAAGAATGAATAAGAAGGCAAACAGCGTCTCTCTGCAATGAGGCATCCAGCAACATCCAACTAGTGCCATAGAATCTTCCCTGTGGAGTGTGGACAAAGGGTCATTTGAATTAAGATTCTATGCCACAGGGAAGACTCTATGCTATATGGACCAAAAATCCCCAATACGAATCAAGATTTATGGTCTTAGATGTCATTTGAATTTACAACACGATCCAATTTTCAGAACACCTGTTCAATCTCAAAAGATGTTCCAAATAAAGACACTGAATTGTGGATGATAATCACAAGAAATACTAAGCATTACCTGATACCAAATGCATATTGCAATCACGGGGATAAAAATGATGAAAACCTGCCATGCAACCTGGGACATAACAGCAATGATTCCTATGAGCTGTATGACTGAAAAGGCAACTGACCCCATTTGGTTGGGAATTGATAGATCCACATCACTTTGATCAGTCGAAGCCTGCAACAAAAATGGAAGCCTAACTAAATAAGAATGTTAGAATTTTGAAAAAAAAAAAAAAAAGTCTCAACAGCTTTCAGTAAACAGGTGTTGTGGTTGAAAAAACAGAAGACTAAGAAGATGATCACTTACTCTGTTCAGGATACGCCCACTTGGAGTGGCATCAAAGAATGCCATGGGAGCACGGAAAATACACATGTGCATCTTGTTGAAAAGTATAGTTGCAGTTGTGTACCCAGCTGTTACTAGAAGCAAAGCTCTAATTAGGATGAAAAAGGAGCTTCCAAGTGCCAAAGCAACATAGACAAGAATGAGAAGCGAGATTTTAACCGTAGGAGTTGCATCTTCTGAGACTGGAGTAGCCAATGCCATCCAATAATTGCTGCCTATCTGAAGAATCTGAAACAGAATCTGGGCCAGCAATATAAGTGGCACAAGAAATCCTTTGTAAGAAGTAGTCAGATATTTCCAGTAGACAGATAGACCAACTCTGCCTTTCTCCCTCTCTTCTTCTTGTACAAGCTGCTCCTGCTTGACTATTTCTTCTGTCTTATTGCTCTTCTCTTCCCTTTTATCTTCTTCTTTCTGCATAGTACTTGTGCTTTTTCCAATATCGCTTGAACCATCTCCCAGGCTGTTATTACTTAAGCTTTGAGTAGTGCTTACTTCAGAATCAGGAACTGACCCCAAAGAGTCGATCGCAGACAAAGCTAGTTTATGTGCACTAACCAGTTCCATAAAGTCCGTTCCTGAATTAAGAATGTCATCGTATTTTCCAGCTTGTGTAATCCTCCCATCTCTCAGTACCTATCAAAACATAGAAAGTAGATTGCATCCTTTACATTACAGATATTTTAACTAATGGTGACTTACGAAAAGAGATGAAAACAGAAGTGCTCACCAAGATAAGGTCAGCTGCGGGTAAAAACTCTACTTGATGGGTGACATAGATCACTGTCTTTGAACCTAAAAGCCCAAGTACACACTCCTGCCAGACAGAGGTTTGTTACTCACTTGAAGGTTCGTTGTCTTTCCCCCAATTGTTAGAAAAATTGTATTACCAAGAAGGAACTTGCAAAAGTGAAAAAACTTTTAAGGACAACATTTCATAAATTTACCATATTTTCATTAACAAAAACATCCTCTACTTATAGAAGAGTGAATTCTATAATATAGAAAATTTATAATTATCAGAATCTAATCCAAACCTAATTATATCATATATCTAACAGCCAGAATAAAAGAATGAGCTTATCTGACACTCATGCCCAAAAAGTGAGCCTTTTGATACTGGAAAAGACAATGAAGGAACTCATATGAAGGTTCTTGCAATTAAAATCAAGGTATTGGGTGGCTCTAACGTCTATGATGTCCAGATATGGGATGGACATGGTAAGGACATGCCAGCGATATCACTGGGAGATGGAAAGTAAGTATTGGATTCAAGATATGTTTCCTATTTTTAAGTATATGTGCATCAGAGCCTTAGGGTGCATTTGGATGTTCTCAAACCCCATGCGGTTTGAATACCTTGACAGAACAGATAACTGTTTGGGACAACATAGGATTTGAAATTTGATTTAGGTGGGATGCTTTCTCTACTGCTTTGATTTTCTAAAATCAATATTAAGGCATACTCCACTGAAATTGGTTGGAAAAAAGAAGTCAGAAAAGCAATATTTCCGCATAATATAACTTCAGATTCTTGCACAGTTAAATCAGTAACAATCTAGACTGCAATAGTCAAATGATTGCAGTTTGAGGTAATCATGAAATGTTGAGGTAATCACGAAATGCAACCTTATATTTCTTACAGATATTAGGAAGTGAGTTTACATTTCAAATAAGTTTAATTTTTCATCGAGCAGGGTATGAATTGAATATGTTAGCGATAATAGGAAGTGTGTTTAAATTTTAAATAAGTGAAGCTTGAATTAAATAGCATTCGAAGGTGTTATCTTATTATCTCCTACCCTATAGATAGGATGTTTCTATGAGCCTTTAGAATTTCTACAATATACCAATTTATTTTGGCAGTATAATTTATCCCTTGAGGAGTACGCCCCCGGGATAAAGTAGCATACCCTTAAATTACAATAAAATGGAGCAGAGTTCATTCAAAACAGCTATGCATGTTGGACTATAATCATGAGAAAAATAAATAATAGCAACATTAACACCAGAGGCAAAAGAGAGTTACCTTAAATAGATGGGTCCCTGTATGAGCATCAACAGCACTGAAAGGGTCATCCAATAGATAAATGTCAGCATCCTGATATAAAGCACGTGCAATCTGTATTCTTTGCTTTTGTCCACCACTCAAGTTGATTCCTCTCTCCCCAATAACCGTCTGGTCCCCAAAGGATAAAACCTCAAAGTCTTTCTTTAGTGAGCATGCTTCAAGCACAGATTCATACCTTTCTTGATCCATTTCCTTACCAAAAAGTATGTTTTCTTCAATTTTTCCACTCTGTATCCAAGGTGATTGAGCGACATAAGCCTTTGTTCCGCACAATGTAATGGTTCCAGATATCTTTGGTACTTCTCCTAGAATGCAGGAAAGCAAGCTAGACTTTCCTGAACCTACTGTTCCACAAACAACCACTCTCATGCCATGTAACACTTGAAAGTTTATATCTTTAAGAGTGGGGTTTGCAGAACAAAGATCCCAAGAGAAATTCCCATTGCTAATTTCAATCGCAACATCAGAACTACCATTTGGAAGCCGCTGAACTGCATCGGGATCCAACTCCTCAAGGCGGAGAAAAGATGCAATTCTGTCGAGGGAAACTTTAGTTTGTACAACCATTGAGATCATATCAGGGAGAGTATAAACAGGCTCTTGCAGTATGCGGAACGTCGCAAGCGAAGACAGAACCTTTCCTGATTCTAAAGGTATTCCCATAAGCATACAAGATACAAATGTGACCACAGCCACAAATGTAGGCGCACCCCAGAAAACAACCATCATAGTTGCTGATGTGTAGGCAAATTTCTTTAACCAATTCTCTTCATTCTTCCTGAGCTCCATTATCTTGGACAAGAATTTCATCTCCCAACCCTGAAGCTTGAGAATTCTCATGTTCCTCAAAATCTCAGATGTCGCTTTCATACGCGCATCTTTAGAATTCATCAACTTATCCTGATACTTCTCTTGGAACTTCCCCAATGGGAAATTTGCCAACATAAGTATGACAGTGGCCACCAAAGCAGAGACCGAAGCTAACCTGAGGTTCTTGTACAATATCAACACAGCAAGAATGATCTGCAGAGGGATCATCCAAATATCATGCAAAAACCAACTGAAATCCCCAATCCGTTCAGCATCAACGGTCATGACATTGATAATTTCTCCAGATGTGTGGCTCTGCTTCGATCTGCTTGACAGTGAGAGTCCCTTCTTGTATAGCATTGCGACCAGTGCTGCTCGGACCCTTAGGCCGGCCTGTTGCAGTCTAAAGAACCAGTGCCTCTGTGAAAAGCACTGGACGAGCTTCGCAATGACAAATGCAGAGACCAGAGCATACCCCTCATTCTCATATTGTCGTCGACCATTGAGGTATTGCACAAAGGTATCAATCAAGTAGGGACCAACATAAGAACTGGAAGTGTTTAGAAATGCGAGAAATCCTGTCAATAGGACTTCTTTCCACACCGAAAGGAGTAGTGCGTTCACCAGTTTGAGTGTTCCTACTCCATTACTATCGGTTCTACAATTAGAATCACTGGTGCTGCTATCACTACTGCTCCTACAGGACTCTTCAAGCTTGTTATGGAAAACATGGAACACGCTGTTAGCGCTATCAACATCTGCGAGCTTGGGAATGTCATCAAGGTCTAATGTTTTTTTGTTACCAAGTTTCATCAAAGGGCCCATCCAAGAGAATGAAAGGATGCTTAGAAGACTGGCATCTGCATAATTAGTTACCTCACAGGATCTAACATCATTAGTAACCTTCAAAAGAGGTTCTTCAAGAAGATGAGTCACTTCTTCATTCCTCTTTCCAACAAATCCAGTGTAACAAAGGAGAAAACTGAACAGAACAGACCCAACATCCAAAACCCACAAATGGGTTGGCAGAATTCCAGGTTTTCTATAGTAAACAAGGTTCACAACTATGAAAGAACACGAAATCAAGAAGTAGGAACCCCACCAAATCCTTAACAAGGTTGGAAATCTCTTCCCATATGATTGAGAGAAGTCAAAATGCAAATAAGCAGAGATTGCCAACCAAAGAAGGGTTCTAACAACTAGATCCAGCTGGGTTGCATGATACTCTTCAGACCAACTAAATCTACACCAATAAAAGTAGTTGAAAATGCATAGGAAGAGATGAAACAGAGACAAACCCAAGCAGGTGAATAGGGTTGCTTTGTAACCAAAAAAGGTGCTTCCTTTACACGTCTCGTGTGTACGTTCAAGACCACCGGTCTTGAATCGCTTGGAAATCCATATAATGAATAAGAGAATAAGCAAAAGAAGATGAAAAGAGGCTGAAAACCCATGAAGGAAATTGGGTTTTTGGAGAAAGGCCATTGCTTTTTGCATGCGGGGAGAATAAGACGAGAAGAGCGTTGACATGCTATTCATTGCACTGTGAAGAACTCTCCACTTTTAAAATGGGTGTGTTTCTTTGTTAGCAGAAAAGATGAGCGGAGTTTGCAGATTGAAGCAAGAACAAGAAGTGACTTTATGAGAGCAGCAGTGCTACTTGGACAGTCAGTCCAAGTAGAGTTTTTCTTATGAGAGAGAGGTAGTCAAAAATGGGCTGCCGCTTCATTGGAAGGGAATGCAGGATTACGTGGGGCGCAATTAATAGACGACCCAACGACCGAAGAAGACAGGGTAAGCAAGCAAACGGCATGGCTGCTAGTTCGGATCGTCTGACGCTTTTGCACCACGGCTAGAGTGGATCACTCGGGTCCGTCACGTCACTACATGGAGCTTGTCTTACATTCGGGTAAGAGTTGTAATGAGTGGTCCACTTGCGACGAACGTGCGATTTTACCTCATTAGATACAAACTCGATAGAATAGTATCTCCCTATTTTTAGGAAATGGGAGATCCAGTGTCACCATGAGGAAGCCAATTAGAATCTTGTCTTGTCACCATAAAATGCCCACCATGAGGAAGCCAATTAGGCTCCGCCATGTCACCAAGGAATGTCTGTTCCAAAAAAATAGAGAAGAAATGAGAGAAAGCAGTGGGTCCCACGACTAACCTGAGAGAATTTGAAATAAGTTAGAGTAATTAACGAAAGGTTCCTAAACTAGAATATATCCAGCCTCTAGTCTAGGCAAATTCTGTTTAAGGTCTCTTGTCCACTCAGTGAGACTATTTGCAGCCATAGATCCCTGCGTCCACATGATCACATATTTCAGGACTTATTTGCCATTTCAACCGTTTTAGGATTAAAATTTTAAAATTTAAAACTTTTGTTAACTTCTTTCGATCTCTGCTACCCAAAAGAACCCCTTCTCGTTCTCCTTCTTCTTCCCAAAGAGAAAGCAATCACAAAACACCTTCGAAATCCCTCTCTTTTCCCCAAAACAATCCGTCATGGATTTCTCATATGGCTCTCGTCAATCCCTCATCCCTTCATTCCTCTACTACTCCTCTTCCAAGACCCTAGATTTGCAGAAGATTCTCAACATGAACTTTAGCTTCTCGAAATCTCCATCTCCATTCTATATGCTTCGATCTCCTCCAATGGATCCTCCAAGGCGTTTGTCGCTCCCGTGCCAGCCATTACTGGGAAGATCGAGATGTACTCGCCCACTTTCTACGCCGCGTGCACTAGTGGTGATCAAGGATCTGGTCCATGGACCCTGTCACGCCCCCGGACCGAGGTCCCGTTAAACGAGGCCTTAATCCAGGGTCGTGGCGCGACGGGCCGGAAAATTCCGCCCGCACACGCTAGTTTTCCACAGGTTTCCGCAGTAAGGATCCCCGAAATCCGATCCAACATGATTAATAAGAATCACATTCATACAAATTACTTACGCGGAAGCATTGTAGCAAACATACAAGTCTCTCACATAAGGGTATAAGATGAGAACGCACGAGACTAGCATCAAAAAGAGAAACATTCCATTGGTAGGCCCCAAAGTTGGTTTCAAGTTAATACAAAAGTAAAGTTAGCCATTAATTACAATTTTTCCCAAAAAGAATAAGCCAACAATGGCTACAACAAAAACTCAAAAAGAATAGTATCTATTCCCCAAAATGTGATCGCAGCTCCAAAAACAACCCGACGTCTAAACGACATCATCGGGCTGCCACTCGCCCTCCACAAGGACTATGGGTTCCGCCTCGAAGTGCGCCTCAACCGCGAGGGGCTCGACATCTGGCACCAAGCAAACAGGGTCAGACACGACGGTCTGGCAAGCAAATATAACAATAATAGGATGATAGAAAAGCAAAGCATTAAATAAATGAGAGCCACGATTAAATCCTGAATAATAGAAATGACGAACTAAAGATAAAAGATAAACATCTTAATAGTTTACAAATCCAATGTTATGATAAGTGAAATAAACAAGAATCATAAGATAAACATTAATTGTATAAAACATTGGCAGACCACGTATAGCTAAATTCTCCTATTACCGAAGTAACGGGAGCAGACAAAACCGTAGCCACTACTCGTGGGACCGGAACGAACATAGTCGTTATCAAACAGAACCGTAGCCACTACATGTGGGACCGGATATAAACCGTTGCCATGGTCGGTACAGACAGAATCCAAACTGCAGTTGGTGAACAAATTAAAGATTCCAAGCCGGATGATTAGTCCAACAAGGTAACCTAAGCTTAGTGGTGCCATTAGAGTAAAAGTTCGAAACCTCGAAGTAATACAAATCCGTTCATAAGATATATTTTCAAAATCGATAAGAAAACTACTCCGAACAAATACATATCTCACATATCGACGAATCCGAGCAAAATAGATGAGTAGTCTTATCAATATCTATAAATGTGGTAAAGCACTCAAAACATTTGAATTGATTTATAAATGGACTCGGCAAAGCTTTCTAACATGAAATGAATTTAGTGTGTAATGGTTCAAAAGCTTACCATGGTTTGTCTCAACACACACTTAGTCTCCTAATGTCGCTATTAATTGAGGAATTTGGTGCCACTGAAGATCATTAACAATTTAGGAGATAAAGTGTATGTAAAGACTTGAATAACTTCCCAGGTAACTTAAACATCAAGAAGTTTCATCACCTTCTCAATAAATTTTCACTATATACAGTAGTTCAAATCAAAGTATCCTTTCCGGGCTTTTATATGTCAAATGAGGGTTGAATTGGGCTCCAAACTATGGGGAGACAAGGGCCAAAGAGAAGATTGTTAATGAGCCTAGGATGGGTAGGGAACATGGGCCCTAAACCAGCTATAACCAGGCCTGGAACAGGGCCTTTAAACCAGCTGAAACAGATCTGGAACATGGCCTTTAAACCAGCTGAAACCAGACCTGGAACAGGGCCTTTAAACCAGCTGAAACAGACCTGGAACAGGGCCTTGAATCAGGCTAAACCAGGCCTCAAAACAGGTCTCAATAGGCCCATGAAACAGCCCCCCCCCCCCCCCCCCCCCCAACAGGGCTTAAAACAGTCCCCAACAGGGCCTTAAAACAGGGCCTTAAATAGGCCTCAAAACAGCTGGGCAAACAACCCAGAAAATGGCTAAACAGACTCCATTCCAAAAGCCTGGCTCGCTATAGCGGGCCCAGGCTCGCTATAGCGAGCTGGGCTTCTGCCTGACTCGCCAGACAAAGAACTGGCTCGCTATAGCAAGCCCAAGCTCGCTATAGCGAGCTGGTGTTCTGCCCAGCTCGTCAGGGGGTGTTTTCCAGCCCCTTTTTCTGAATTTTTTTCACTTCTTTCTCCTTCCTTCTCTTACATATGTATCTTCCATACCACTTTGGGTCCCTCATGTCTTCATTCAACTCCATTGAACCATCACAATAATTCATTCAAACTCTCGAACAAATCAAATTTTAACAAAGCATTAAACACCATTTAGCTAAACATATTTGATCCAAATCTTTACATTGTTGGAAACAACATCTCAAGGTAAATAAATGAGACTATTTCATGAACATAGCAAAGTAATCCATCTAATGATCAAAGAGGGGAAATAGAAATGAAGAGAGATGCATAGAAAAACCCAACATTCACAATATAGAAGATCAATCAATCTCAATATATGAAAATTTACTTGCCTCAAGCCAAAAGGAGAGATAAATCACTCTTCAAACCACTCTATAGGGCCTCAAGCTCCAAATCTACAAAACCCCCCAAAAGTTTCCCAAGAAGAACCCAAAAATCAACATTTGTAAATCTCTAAGGAAAACTCTTGCATGTGGGATGAAAACACTCTAAATGAAGAGGAAAACAAAGATTTCAAGTTTGGAAAGCCATTGTTAACCTTGAAAAGCTCAAACGAAGAAGAGAAGCTTAAATGAGAACCTTGCCCTAGCTCAAAACCTTTGAAAAAGGTGTCTTTTGAAAGCCTGGAAGATGAGGAAGAACCTTAGGAGATCAATCCTCCATGAAAACACCAAGAGATGAGTGTTTCAGATGAGAGAGAAAGTGTTGGAAGAGAGGGAAAAGCCGTAGCTCTAAACCGTGCAGGGAAAGAAATGAAGGAAGAAGAAGAGAGCTCGTCTCTTATAAGATGGGTTTGTGGGCCCCGATCTTCACAAGGCTAAAAATGGCATTTGCGGGCCCCGAATGAAAACGATGAAGAAGACAAAAACGATCAGCGAAATATCTATTATCCAAAAAGTATATTTTTGTCAATTTCTAAAATTTTCGAAATTTGGGTACAGATTTTATGTGAAAGGTCAGTTTTGCCCTTTTTCTCGAAAAACGTGATTTCTGATCATTAAATCGAAATGGTCAAAACATGAAAGTTGATAATCTAAATGAAATGAGTCAAAATGCACAAAATTGGGATTTTACAAAAATCAAAGTTAAACCCCAAAGGTTCACACACAACACACGGGCGCCCCAGCCCGCGTCAAGCCTAAGTCAACGACTCTAAAAAATTTTCAAAGCTATTCAAACATTCTAATCTAGCTTAAGAAAATAAGCTAATCGTCCACTAACCCCCGCTTATCAACTAATCACGGTTAAAATATAATTAAATATTTTAAACCTGGGTCGGGGTCTGACAGACCCTGAAGGGGACCCATGGGGGACCATAGTCGTGCTGGTCCCATAGAGATTGGGCCCCACTTTAGCCACCATCCATGGGAAGTATACAGTAGAGGCGTGATATATGGAGATAGAACAATTTTGGTCAACAGGGGGTGTGAGTCCACTAGGCCCACCTGATCATTGATCGGTACCCCACATCTTGAAGTGGGCCGAGAGGCGACCTGCTTGGTGATGATCCTATGTAGAGTGGACCCCACCTGGGCCCTCATCCAATCTACATAGCAAAGGAGGCGTTTGTCACAGGGTTTGTGACTGTATGTCAACAAGGCCTATTGGGATCCATCTGGCCACTGGACTGGAAATCTGATCCAGCCATCTGGTCAGGGCCCCTGGGCGTGGAACAATAGAAAATGAGAGAGAACCCTTTTATCGTCGATTGTCGAATTGGATAGAGAGTGAGGAAAGGTGAGGGAGAGGAGAGATAAGAGCTTAGTTGCAGGCTTTACTGAGAAGGGAAGTTATCTGATTTTTGTCAAATTTATCTTAGTTTTTGTCAAATTTAGCTGAGTTTCTTTTAAATTTATCTGAGTTTTTGTCAAATTTATCTGAGCTTTGGGCAAATCTATCTGAATTTTTGGCTATTAATCTGTGTTCTGGAATAAATTTATCTGAGTTCTGAACAAATTTATCTGAGTTTTTGGCAAATTTATTTAAATTTTTGAAAAATATATCTGAGTTTCTGACAAGTTTATATCCATTTTGAAAATTTTAACTGAGTTATTGAATGAAAATATATATTTTTTGAAAAATTTATTTGTATTTTCTTAGATCTATTTGTGTTTTTGAATTTTATTTGTCTTTTGAAACTTATTTATATATTTTTTAAATAAATTTAACTGAGTTTTGACAAAAATATTTGAGTTTTTGGCAAGTTTTTCTGAAATTTGAAAAATTGGTTTATTTTAGTTTTGGCAAATGTATTTGCGTTTTTTAAATTTATTAATATTTTTTAATTTTATTTACATCTTTTGAATTTTATTTGGTCTTTTGAAATTCATTTGCGTCTTTTGAAATTTAACCCCTTCCTGCACTGCTTGTGGACGGGAGGCATCAAAATGGAGTGTGTGTGGGGGACCATTTACCACAACACAACACAACACACACACAAAAAAAAAAAAAGAAAAAAAAAAGAAAAAAAAAGAAAGATCGAATCTGATATCATCCTCACTTGTCGTGAAGTTATGATTGTATTTGTATATGGTAACAAGTATATTTGAACCCATTACTACCAAGGAAGTAGCGAGGTTAATATGTGAGGTCTCGTCATTGAAGGTGGTCCTCTATTACTACTAACGAAGATTTGGCCGCCAGGACTAGGGTTGCTCATGGGCTGGGCCAGCCTGAGCCAGATCCGGGCCCAGTCTGCTTTGGGATGGGTTTGGACATGTAATTAGGGCCCGCTTAATAATTGGGCCGGGCTTGAATTAATTTATAGAAATCCCAAAGCCCAGCCCAGCTCCGCTTGGCCTGTGTAAGGAATGCATGTAATTTAATTCAATTAGTTCAAACAATTGCTCAAATGCCCACAAAAGTTATAACTGCTTGGCCCGGCCCGATTGAGTAAATGGGCGGGCTCAGGCCTGACTTTATGGCCCTTGCCAAGCATGGGCCGAGCCTAGCCCAATGTTTCTAAAGTCGGGCTGGGCCAGGATATGCCTTAGCCCGACCCAGCCCCGCCCTGGAACACCCCTATAATTTAATTTAATTAGTCCAAACAATTAATCAAATGCCCACAAAGTGATAAAAAAAACCCAGTTCAGCCCGGCCCAATTGATTAAATGGGCGGGAATGAGCCTAACTTTTACAGCCCGTGTCGGGCTTGAGCTGGGCCTGGGCCAATGTCCCCTTAAGTTTCTAGAATTTAGAAAGAAGGCCTGATATTTATTGTTTTTCATAGCTGGGCCTGTTTTGATTAATTTGAGACCATTCCTTGGATTTTAGACTTTATGAAATTACAGATAAGGGCTGTTCAATTGTGGTTATTATATTTATTGTTGGAGTTTTTTTCTTTATTTCATAACTTGAGTAATTATGTTTTGAAATATATTGTGGTTTATGATACCTGATGTGTGCCATTGTTATTTGGGGATCTCACATGGTTGAAAGTGTGGTTTGCATATGTATATTTTGTGATTAATTTGGTAATTAAATAATTCCCTCAAAACTGTAGATGGTAAGTTATGTAATTGACCTCTCTCACCTCGTACACCAATTTTGATTCGGATCGAGGCAGATTAAATCCACATAATTTGAGAAGGGGTTAATTATGAAATTTGCCCCTTATTAATGTTGAGGACATGCTAAATATTATGTTTTTTATGAGATACATATTTGCTATTTGATTGGAAAACTGAGATACGATGACTTCTGACATAAGTGCTCTATCTGCACAGGTAATGTCCACTGGGTCCAGGTTCATTTCTGGTTTGGGTTCAAATTGGCTTATCTACCTGGCCCATATTTGTTAATAGTTGGATAAGGACAACCCTTGCCTGGCTCGGCCTGGCCTAGCACTTTGACAGCACAATTAGAGTCTATATAGAGTTTACCAGACCTAAGGCCTGAGACTTGAGGCTGAGTCTATAGCCTAATGAGTAATTCAGACCCTTAATATTGGTTCAAGTCCAGCGTATTAGACAATCCAAATCTTCAATTATCTGAGTCGGGCTGGGCCAATTCAGGCTAGCTAGGTCCATTAACATCCTAGTTAACCATGAATTGGAACCATTGACGCAAGGGAAAAGTTGAAAGTGACTGGGTCTCTTCCAGGGGAAATTCTATATGCACCACCATTTTTAATGAACACACCCACATTCTGAGCTCACCACATCCATTTTAGGTTTAAAACCTATTTGCTGAGCCCACCCACCAAAATGCCGAAACTGCCCACCAGCCCTTTCTTCTCCTTCTCCATTCCCTCTTCCTCGTTTTTCAAATTTGGCTCGGCTAACAGAAGTTGAAAAAATCTGGCGTCTCCTGCTACATCTTCTCCACTGCTCTCATCACGTTCTTCTCATTCTTCATCTTCTTCTTCTTGTCCAAACAAGGTAAGGTAATCTTCTTCTTCTTCGTTAAAGCTTTTCAATCATTTTCACCTTCTTTTTAGGTTGTAATGTATGTGTATTTAGATTGTATTTTCACCTATTTCGATTGTATGTGGATTCCCTAATGCATGATATGGATGTGTATTTCGAACGCCAAATTTTCCCTTCCCATTTGTTTTCTTCTTCTGGTTCGCGTGGTGCTTGGCAAACCAGAAGTGTGCAGGTTAAATTTGCACGGCATATCGACACCGTGCATTTACTATATGCACGGCCAATGTTAACCGTGCATGTCATATATGCACGGCCAATGTTAGCCGTGCATATATTATTTGCACGGTGTCGATATGCCGTGCAAATTAAATAAGCACGGCTAACATTGGCCGTGCAGATATGAGATTGCACATTAATAGTATGCCGTGCAGAACAAATTTACAATGTTAAATAACAATTTTTGTTTTGTATTTTGAACAGATTAGAAAATGCCAAGAAGACCTGCTCGTCGCGGTGGCAGCTCACTTTCAATAGGTGGACGGGCTAGTTCTTCTAGCGAGCCATCTAGAGTGAGGACGAAGATCGGTGTGGCAAGACCGCCACGTCGCCGAGGTTTGCATACTAGTAGTTCGACTGCCGGTCGTCAACGACCAACGGCATCTGAACGAAGACGAAAAATGCGACAGGATCCACTCCCAGATTCGTCAGAGGAGTCAGAGGATGATTCAGCTGAGGAGGATTCATCAGAGCATGATTCCTCAGAGGAGGAGGAGGCACAGCCGTCCACTTCTGCTGCAGCGGCAGCAAGGGATGATCATCCATCAGGCCAGGATGAACAGCCATCCAGTCCTCCCCCAGCGGCGGCAGGGGAGGGTCCTATCCCCGGTGGTCCGGTTGATTTATCGGTCCTCCCTAGTGTCAGGACGCACGTGGCCATACCCATATGGGACGGGGAGGTAATCTTGCTTTTTTTAAATTTGTGAATTATTTGTTTTTCAAATAATATGTGTTGAAGTCTATAATAACATATATTAATTAAGTTTAAAACTTTTAATGTGCAGGAACGTGAGCCGCTTAAGTGTATCAATCATTGGCGAGGGTTGAAGGATTGGTACATACCTCGGCCCGGGGATGGGGCCGATATCGAAGTTCCTCGGTTTCGTGCGATTTTAGAAGAGTCTGGATTGGCTGGCCTTAAGTCATTGTCGTACCGATATACTTCCGCCCCTTTGATATCCAGTTTCGTTGAGAGGTGGCAGCCCGAGACAAACACCTTCCACATGCCATTCGGTGAGATGACGATCACCTTAGACGATGTGGGTACTCTCCTCGGCATCCCAGTAACGGGATTGCCTGTCCACGCATCGACCAGTATGGGATTTACCGAGCAGGTAGATTTACTTGAGGCTGGACTAGGCGTGGATAGAGCGACCGCGTCTGCTGAACTTCAAGTGGCTCGTGGTGGGGTAGTGAGGCTGGCCTGGATCAAGCGAGTGTGCAGTAGGGTGGGTCCTCGGTCGTCTGTTGAGCAGGTAGATTGTGCAGTTAGAGGCTATCTTCTGTTTCTGTTAGGCTGCACAATTTTCACTGATAAGTCGTCCACCAGAGTCCCCATTGCGTACCTATCTTTACTGATGGACTTGGGACAAGTCCGTCATTATGCATGGGGCGCTGCCGCACTTGCATATCTTTATCGCCAATTGGGGACCGCTACGAGGGCAGATGTCAGACAGATTGCTGGGTACCTGACACTCCTTACGGTAAATGTGCATAACTCTTTGATTAAAGTTTCCATTTGCCTATTTCTGTACTATTATTTATATATTATTTTTAATCATATAATTAAAAACTCTAACTCTTGCAGTCTTGGGTGTACGAGCACTTCCCATTTGTCCGTCCTCCTGCAGCATTGGGGTTTACGGCTGCAATGCCTCATGCGGCTCACTGGAATCCTGGCCAGGATTCCGGGATTGGAAGGGAGAACGTAAAGTTGTTGCGGGAGAGGCTGGACGACTTACATCCTAGTGAGGTGAGCATCCAATAGATTTGTTTCTATTTATTTTAAGTTTTTTTTTATGATCTATATTTATTTGTTAGAATATTAATGATTTGTTTCAATTACTTCTTGACATAGGTTGCTTGGGATCCGTATACCGGTGCCAGAGCTCAGCATCCATTCCAACAGAGTTCTTTCTTCTGTGGTTGCTTGAGAGCAATGGATGTCATTGAACCCTACCACCCACAGAGGGTTCTTCGTCAATTTGGGTATGTTCAAACCATCCCACCAGCACCGCTTGCGCCCCTTCGTGCGTCTCGAGGATCTACTGCCGGACAATACAAGGTCTCCTATAGATTCCTTGATCAGTATTGGGAGTCTTGGGAGGATCATGTATTATCACAGCACACCGTGGCCATCGAGTACAATATGCATGGGAGTGCTCACCCGACTACATGGAGTGGTTTGTTAGGATTTCACGTCCTCGGGTACAGAACCCTGAACGGCACTCCCATTATCATCCTCATGAGGATCAAGATGACCCGACTCCAAGAGTGGTGAGCGTTTGAAATAGCAATTGTAACATTATGCATCCATTTTAAAAGTTATAATTCTCTTAATTATTAACATGTATAATGATTTCTTACAGATCCGCCGAGCGAGTGATAATCTTCGTGCTACGATTGCACAGCCTGGTCAATCTGCTGATTTTTACTACCGGGCAATACAGACCACTCTGGAGATCTTGGATGGCTTGCCGGTGACGTACCGACGACGTACGCGTCCTTAAGGAGATTTGCTGTTTTTGGATTTTATGATTGTGTCATGGGATTTTGTAATTTATTTTGGAACTTGGCGAATTATAAGCCACTTTTTTTTTTAGGCAATTATGTAAATGATCCCTTTTACATATATAATGATGAATTCAAGTTCTTTCTTTTTGAGATGTCTAGTATGATGGCTGACTTTTTATATTTTAATTACTCTTATAGTCTATATTTGTGTAAAAGAAAGATTAGGCAAAATGGAATGAAAAGGACATATGTCAGCACAAAATATAATTAACGTGTATTGCACAGTATGCTCGGCCGTTAATAGCCGTGCATAACATGGTCTGCACGGCTATTATGTGCCGGACATAATATGGTCTGCACGGCACATGTTGGCCGTGCATAACAAAGATTGCACAGTATCTGTTAGCCGTGCAGATTCTGACAAGCCATTACATGTTGGCGTTGCAGACCATGTTTTACATCACTTTTTCATATCGGTGTGAGTTACATCAAATGATAATCAAATTGTTACATCAAATGACAAGCAAACGGTTACATCGAAAAGAGTTACATTATATAATTTATATGGTTACATCAAATGAGAATCATTTTATATAATCAATCGCTGTCAAGATTAACCGACTCTTGTGTTGCTACACTATTTCCCAAAATGTCTCTGAATTGCTCAATGCGATTTGCATATGGGGTCTGCCATCCATCTGCATCAGGATGATGGTGTCTATGCCAATTTGTTGCAATAGGTGGCATGGGTGCTTCTGGCTTCATGAATACCTGAACGAAATGGTTTCCATTGACGAAACCAATCGCGATTATTTTGTGATCACTTGTTGGAATCGGGGGTGATAACAAAGGCAAGAAAGTCAGGCATTGCTGCAATGAAAGCAGGACCAATACGACTTTATAATACGAAGATATCAAGTGACCCATGTCCGGCATTGTCATCCAACGATCGAATCCTGGATTGTTTTCGAAGTAAGACAACGCGTAGTACAGCTCTCCAACCCGGTCATCTCCTCCATATATCAATGCATAATATTGTTGATGCCTCTGCAATTCAGTGCTCAAGTCCAATCTAACCTGTCTCCAACTGTCCTCGCCCATGCTAAGAAGGCCTGCTATAGATCTGAATCCACAGTTACCATCCGCTGCGACATCCTTGACATTATGGATGTAGGGTCCCAAAGGCTGTGGGAGTGATTGCGAAAATGCACATGATCGAGTTCGACGGACACTAATCTTCTCACTCTTCTTCTTAACAGATGTACTACTTAATTTAAGTCGTCCACTCTCTTTCACCCCTACTGCGTATTCGAATGCAGACGGCTCACGAGTCGTAGACTGATCGAACTTCTTTTTCTTCAATGATGACCGACCGCGAGTATTCAATTTAATGTCCGGTTCAATCAGAGGTGTACATTCTGGACTTGCTATTTCTCTCAATTTTTTCAGTAGTTGAATTTTTCCAGCCTCATCACTTCCCCGAAATTTCTTATCGATCAAGTCGAACTCAGAAGTTGTGGTCAACTCAGGGGCTTTGTTCACCTTAGTGGGATCTAAATTGAGCTTCTGCCAAAATTGATGTACACATGTTAGTGGTATATGAGACCCTTCTCTTATACATTCTCCAATTTCATGTGCACATGGTAGACCATGGGTCCGTCGTACAACGCACCCACATGCATTCAAATCCAAACCAATATCAGCAGCTCTTACCGACTCATTTAATACTATATCCAAAGCACTCCTTGATACAAATCCTCTCAGTTCACGGAATAGTGCCGGTTTGAATTTATGTTGCACGATGTTCAAACTATTTTCAAAAGAAGCCTTTATTTCAGTAAATAACAACTGAAGCAGGGAATGGATAACCTGCCAGGACGAATCAAAACTACAGCTCGATGTACCAAGATGTCTCTTTAATTTTGCGTGTGCACTCTCAGCCCTGTTAGTGGTGCAGTTGCCAAAATGCATATTCTGATCCGTCCAAACAGACACGAATTGTTCCTTATGCTTATTCAACCACGAGTTCTTCACATAATCAACAGCATGTGGATACCCACAAAAATTCCGTTCCAAAGCACTTAGAAGTTGAATATAGTCACTTTCAGTTGGAGAGAGTACCAACATGTTCCAACAAGAGATAAAAGCATCCCATCTGTCGTTGGTCTCAAAGAACTTCTTACAGTTTGCCAAGATGTTCCTAGATATATGCCACCTGCATAATAAGTTTGCTGCATTCGGATATACAACTTTGATTGCATTCATGAGCGCTAAATCTCTATCTGTGACAATCACACGTGGCATAATGCATCCATCCATTACATCCTTAAGCCTCTCCATTGCCCATCTATAATTGGCCTCCCTCTCTGAATGAAGGTAAACAAAAGCAACGGAGAACGTCAATTGGGTAGATGTAACACCAACAATCTCAAGCAATGGAAGTCGATATCTATTGGTCTTGTACGTGGAATCCATTATCAAAACTTCTGGAAATGCACGTAATAGCTGAATAGATGACGGATGTGCCCAGAATAAGTCTAAGATTGCATCTGTATCATCATTGCTAGTGTGATACTCAATGTATTTGTTCTTCTCCAAATGCATCATAAGTTGCTGCATCTGTGATCGACCGGCCATCTCTGTCACCCTAAACTTCTGACGAGCATTGTAGATACTCTTCATCGTAGTGGTGTTGTGCACATTCCTCTCCTGCAGTGTTCGAAGGATGTTCCTTGGCTTCACCAGACTCTTAGACATATCAATCAAAACATTAATCTCTTCCGTAGAAAGCCTCCCAGCGAACGAGTGCCCTTCGAGATGTTGTGCGTTTGGATGATTGTGTATCCCACAAACCACTACTAACATCCAATCATCGTCACTAGGCAACTTTCGACCCTTCAAAGCAAATGGGCAATTACACTTCTTCGTTCCAGTTGCCTTGTTAGGATTCTTCTTTTCGTATATCTTCGATGAAGCCCTGTAACTACCACTTCTCTCACATGATAAAACTATTCTCGGTTTCCTGCCATCTCCACCAGCATCCGAAGTTTTGATTACAATCACCAAGCCATGTTTCTTTCCGACATCCCGTGTCCATTGGATTAGATCATCTCGGCTTCTGAATATCGTTTCAGTGGTGAAGACATTAGTAAAATCAAGAGAACACTGACTTGCACCAGTTGAATCAATCTCCTGAAAATATGATCCCAAAATTATTAGTTTATTAGTGCACGGTCCTGTAGGACCGTGCAAAATCACACTGCACGGCAAATTATAGCTGTACATTATTTTTTTGCACGGTTCAATATTACCGTGCAAGTTTATTTTGCACGGTTTATTGTGACCGTGCAAAATACTATTGCACAGTTAAAATGTGCCGTGCAGTGTGATTTTGCACGGTTCTGGAATACCGAGCATATCGCGGAAACAAAATAATTAACGATCTGGAAACGGACTTGGAGAATATACCTCCTCTTGGTAGATTGACAGTTGCTTGTCCATGTTGAAAATGCCTGCTTTCTCAGTAGACAATGTGCCCCGGGGAGATGAGTACTTTCAAGGGTTGAAGATTCTTATGAGACTTAAGGATACTTTTAAATGGTTGAAGAAGATGATGAGGAAAGAGATGAACATAAACGGGCATGAATGAGTGCGAGGGAACGGTTACGAAATAATGGATGAAAGGGAGAATGAAGAATAAAAAGAGGAGGAATAGGAGATGACAACGGCTCCCCCACTGTGAAAGAACGAAAGGAAGAGGAGAGGAGGAGGTTGATGGTAAAGGGCTAGTTCGTCATTTACTGGAGGGCAATTTAGTAATTAAAAAAAAAACTTAAAAGTGGGTGTATTCATCAAAAATGGTGGTGCATATAGAATTTCCCTCCCTCAGAAGTAATGAGAAAACGAAAAGTAATCTCCACAGCAACGAATGAGGGTGTTTTTCTCGTGCATTGCTTTTCCAACCTCTCCACTTCTTCTCCCGCATATCTCACATATATTTCAACACCACTTGGACCACCCATCCTCTTGACATCTTGTTTGGATGTATGGTGAATTGAAGTATGGTGTGGTGAAGCATCAAATCAAGAGAATAAAAAATCAGGTGTTAATGATGGTTTTTTGTTTTTAGTTGTTTGGTATAAAATTTTTTTGACTTTTTTGTATAGGAAAGTAGAGTTTTTTATTTTTTTATTATTTAGTGGAAAAAGGAGGTTGCTTTTTTTTTTTTTTTACTTTTTTTGAAAAATTTAGAAGGAGTTTTGAAATTATGTACTTTTGATATAAACCCTTGTGATTTCTTGTCTGGATTCACTTTACATTACTTTAACTAGTTAATTGCCAAACACGCTGGGGTTTGATGTTCAAGAGTTATAACTAGGTATTCATTTTCCATTTCGCCCTTATTCACTTTCTATCAAAGCAAAGATTATTTGCTGTCAATTCTAGATATTCCCTTTCATATCTTCAATTTAAATCACTTTTTGAAATGTATTTAGAATAAATGAGAGTCCAATTACATGAAAATCCAAAATCCTAGAAGTTACACTCAAAAGTGTGGTAAGAGAAATTAAAGGAGTACAGATGAAAAATATAAGGCGAAGACGTAGATATATAAGGCGAAGACGTAGATGAAAGCTTCACTTTATTAGGATTTGATTAAAAAATGAGAGTATTTAATGGCCATTTGTAGCGTTTTCTTTTCTTCTTTTCCATATTTGTCCTTTTCAACAGTAAGTTGATGTTTAGAATTTATACAATCTCAGTACCGAGAAAACAAATAGATCTTCAGTTTTAATTTAGATAGTTCAAACAAAATGGGTCAAAGATGTGGAGCCCACTTGGGATATATGGGCAATCCCTTCCCTTCACTCTCACCGCCTCTCACCCATGAACTAGCACGCACCTCTTAACAAAATTTATTACCAGTGGACATACCCCCTTGACATTAGACTACCTTGTTGCAAGAAATTGGACGACTTTGAAGTCTTATTAGATGATTTTCCTTTATTTATTAATCTTTTTAAAGGGGGCTTAAGTCAAGGAAAGACATTTCAGACTCCTGAACCTTGCAATCGACCTTCTTTGGGGGAGCCTCACTCTTTCGAAAGAAAAAACATTCAGACTTATTGGACAATACTTCAGAGAAGGCTGGATGTAGGAAGGATGAGTGCTCAATATCTTAAATTATATCAGATTAGGTCAGCCGGTTATATAAGGAATTTTGGACTGCCTGTGTAGTTCCACTAACTCAACTTTTCACATAAGTAGCTTCTTTCAAATTCTTTGCTAACTCTGTATGAATGCAAATTAGGAACTCTTCTTATCTACACTAGATCTGACTAGACCCTTTATGAATGGCTTCTTTTAAGAATTTCTATGTCCGCCGCTGACAAAATAAATTTAGAAAAACCAACCCAATTTAGGCTGGGTCTCAATACTGATGAGTAAAGGCATGTTATGATTTTTGGATGTCTTGTGTGTTTTTGTACATGCACCACAGATTTTTCATAAGTTGCCCCGCTAAAAAGCCTCACAAATTGATTGTGACATGTGGAATTTGATACACCCGTGCTCCATTACATATTTACATTTTTTTTGAAGAATTTTTTTTTTGAAGATTATTATTATTTTTTTTTGAAGATTATTATTTTTTTTAAGATTTTTTTCCCATTACATGTAGAGATTATTTTACACAAATGCCTTCTCTCTACACATCCCACTTAAGTTAAAAAATTCCCAAACTCTTCTGTCTTGACCGGGCAATCTTTAACTTTTCCCAAACTTTCTGAACCTTTTCTGTTGTGTCCGCAATAATCGTAGGTCCATGAAAACTCTTTGTACCGACCTCATCCCAGCAGACGGGAGTTCTGTAACTACGACCATAAAGTGCTTCGAATGGTGCCATGTAAATGTCCAAATGGTAGTTGTTGTTGTACACAAACTCACACAATGCTAGATGATCATCCATTCGCAGCCAAAGTCAAGAACACTGGCATGAAGCATATCCTCTAATGTTTGAATGGTGCGCTCGGACTGTCCATCAGTTTGTGGATGAAAGGGGTGCTCAAGTTGAGTTTAGTACCCATAGATTGCTGAAATGACTTCCAGAACGAAGATACATACTGGCTGTCATGGTCGGAAACTATCGATACTGGTGGTATCTTTGCCATGTCATTGAATTTCATGCCCCTTTTAAATGGAATAAAGTGGATTGACTTCATCAGACGGTCAAGTATCACCCAAATTGCATTGTTCTTTTTTACTTATCACTAGTAGTCCCGATACGAAGTTCATAGAAATGTGTTCCCACTTCCAATGAGGAATATGCAAGGGATGTAATAAACCTGAAAGTTTCTTATGTTCAAACTTCACACGCTGGCATGTATAGCAATTAGATACAAATTATGCAATTTATCTTTTCATGTTATTCCACCAAAGTCTGCCTTTGAGATTCTTGTCCATGTTGTTACTCTCGGGGTGCATTGAGTATCTTGCATGATGTGCGTCAATCATAATTGCTACTGTCAAGTTCTTGATAGCCGGAACATACAATTTATCCTTGAAGTACAGAACTCCATCCACCAAAAGGAAGTCGGGTCTATCTACAATATGATCTCAAATTCTAGCTAATTTCGGATCCACAAATTCCTCATCTTTGATTTGCTGAATCAAGATTGGTTCGAAAATTGACATAGCGGCGAGCACAACCTTATCATTAACAAGCTTGACTGTCACATCTAAGTCTTTGAACTCATCAAATAAGAACTATTCACCATATAAGACCGCTAGATTAGATGACTCTCTACTCAAAGCATCAGCCACCACATTTCCTTTCCCTGGAATGTGTTTGATCGGAAAATCATAGTCTTCGATAAACTATAACCATCGACGTTGCCTCATAATAAAATCTTACTGAGAGAATAGAAATCGAAGACTGCGATGATCTGAATGTACTTCAAATTGCTCTCCATATAGACGTCTCCACAATTTAAGAGCAAATACAATAGCTACTAATTCAAGATAGTGTGTGGCACAGTTCCTTTCATGATCCTTCAATCGTTGAGACTCATAAGCAATAACGTTGCCATTTTGCATAAGAAGACATTGCAGACCAACTCTCTATGCATCACAAAACCTCCACTGCCTTCTGGCTAAGATAATACTGGGGCCATAGTCAATTTCTCCTTCAAGATTTGGAAACTTGTTTCACATTCATCTATACATACAAATGGTACATCCTTCTGGGTTAGTTTAGGGGTCGTTTGTCTACACCCATTTACATATGTAAATGGTGAATATGCGTAATATTTACGCATCAGTAATGTTTGTCTACAAGTATTTACGCATCTTGTGTCTAAATCAGATGTGTAAATGGTGTGAAAATGAGTCCATTTTCACACCAAGATTTGAACACCTATTCAGGTGGGAAAAGAAAATACCAAAGCACATATGATTTCAAAGAATACCCGTTGGAGGCGGACGGTTTGGTTTTGGGGCAGTTTCCGTCAAAGAGGTTCTGGGTTCGAAACCCCCTCTAACGCATTTAGAAAAATAATAATAAAAAGGCATTTCCATCAAAGAGGTTCTGGGTTCGAAACCCCCCTCCAACGCATTTACAAAATAATAATAAAATATACATCAAGACCGATGAAACCTATGAATGAAAACCCTCACTGCATCTCATCCCCTTTTATAAAGGTAACCTCTCTATTTATATATCTTGCCTTGCTATACAAAAAAAAAAAAAAAACTTTATAAAATCTATTTACTTTATAGGTTTATTCTTTCAGAATTTGATTCTCTATCTTCTCTTCTCCTATTAGATTTTCTTCCAATATCTCAATGACTTTTCTAAAATTATTTATTATTGTATTACTTTAAAAATCTTTAAATATGTATAAACGAATGTAAGAGAAAAGGAAGAATATATTTTATATAGCATTATGGTATCATTCAAAAATAATGTATAAAAGTAATTTTATCTAACCATAATAAATTTGTGATACATATAATATAATTGGACTTAGCAATAAAATACTCATTTTAAGAACTTTCTATAATTGATTAATATTAGCATAAAACCGGTGAGATGCAGGGGTTAAGTTTTATGCAAATCAAATAATGAATTAAGATAATATTAAACTAAATATTAATTAATAAAAAAATTATTAATAATCCTATTTTTCTTAACCATCCTACTATAAACTCTTATTTCCTTAACCAAACATGTTGGAATATATTTTTTTAAAGGTGATCATTGATCGAAATATCTATTTTTGAAAAGTATATTTCTTGTTGAAAAACATGTTATTTTTTAAGGATCTAAAATGCAAATGAAAACTTTGATATAAATTTGATATTTTTTGTTTTCTTTTCATGTCATTATAGTAGAATATAATTTAATGATTAATAAGTATCATTTACAAAATCGTTATACATACACATATCATTGAAACAAACATAGAAAAATGAATCACATGTGTAAATGATGCGAAAATAGTGTTATTAGACAAACGTTGTAAAAGGAAACACATGTGTAAACATTACATACTTAAAATTTGAATATTCTTCTTTTACATATGTAAATTGTATTTACATATCCCACGCGTAAAAGACAAACGACCCCTTAGTCAATGGAGCTGATATTTTTGAAAAGTCCTTCACGAATCTACGATAATAACCTGCGAGACCCAAAAAGCTCTGAGTTTCTACAACTGTCTTAAGACTCTACCAGTTTGTAATTGCTTCTATCGTTGCTGGATCAACTGCCAAACCATCACGAGTAATGATATGTCATAAGAATGCTACTTATTCTAACCAGAAGTCATATTTTTTCCAACTTGGTATACAATCGTTTAATCCTCAAAAGTTGTAGTGATGTCCTCAAATGACTTGCATGCCCCTCTTCCGATTTAGAATAGACCAAAATATCATCTATAAAGACTACAATGAACTGATCCAGATGAGAAGCGATAATCTTATTCATTAAAGCCATAAACACTGCATGTGCGTTAGTCTGACTAAAAGGCATCACAAGGAATTCATAATGGACATACCCAGTCCTAAAAGTTGTCTTCTAAATGTCTTTCTCTCTGACTCTTAACTGGTGATAGGTCCACTACAAGAAAAACTGTTTGTAGCGGCGGCCGCCGGTAAAAGCGATATATACCGCCGGTAAAAGTAATAGCGACGGTTTGACTGGCCGCCGGTGGGTGTCGGTACATGTCCGGACGGTAAAGGTTTGGGCGGCGTCCACCGGCCGCCGCTATTTCTATTTATTGCGGCGGGTCTGACCGCCGGTAAAAGAAATCCGTCGCGTAGATGGACGACGAAGAAAACTTATAGCGGCGCCCATTGGCCGCCGATAATAATAAAATGGCCGCCGCTGAAAATTTTTTTAGCGACGGCCGTTTGAGCGCCGTTAAAAGCAGGATTTATATATGACAATATATTTTTAGCGGCGGTCATTGGCCGCCGCTATAAGGCATATTTTTTTAAAAAATACTGCTTTTAGCAGCGGTCACGTGGCCGCCGCTAAAAGCATTTTTTTTTAACAAATATAACCCCACATTAATCACAAAAATACCTGCCAATAATTTACAAAGATCCATCTTTGCATATTCTTCACACATCTAACAAATTAATCTATAGAAGTACATCGATAACAGTAAATATATAAAACTCAACAAGTAAATAGTATTTATTCAACATCAATAAAAATCCCATGCTCCCATGCTAATACTTACAGATGATCCTTACAATTGATCTAAAAAGGTAAATGTACAATTCAGATAGGATTAGTAAGTAGGAACCAAAATAGATCACATGAACAGAAGAACTAACACATCACATGAACAGAATCAAAATTGAAAGAGGGAAAAAAAAAGCATGTCATCTACATAAAGACCTATTAAAAAAAAAGGCTCTTGGCTTCATGTTCCTCCTCCAAGGCTCTCTTATAAGGAGCCGAATGTTGTATGACCGTCTTTGACACACCCATGCCTAAGCCAAGTACACGTTCTTTGACATCACGTCCAAAGACCTATTAAAAAAAAATAAAAGAATAAAAAAATTATGTCAACAATAACACAAATATGAACGATAATGATCAATAAGCCCATCAGGGACCATGTGCACCAATTGAAAATAAATTAGGACAGTTTGTCCTAATGTTGTTGCCTTTTTCAGAGCTATAAGTGAGGATCAAGGAAGTGGCTAAGTGGTAGCAGCCAAGGCCTTCTTGGTCCCTGTTTCAATGCATGAGATGAGGATTAGGACTGTCATTATAAAGCCAGGCATCCAATTATAAATGTTTTGTAGGTTTGTAGTAGTAGTTTTGTAGGTTGCATTATAAATGTTACCTTAGCTATCCTACCCAATTCAGACAAAGGATCCACAGCTGTTGAGGAAGTAGTACCAACCTGATAGACACCATGAAATAATAGTTAAGTCGTTATAACTAATATGCAGTTTTAAAAGTAGCAAATAAAAAATATCAGCATTCTAAAAGTAAGCATACCTCCAGAATATTGCAGCATGAAATTTTTGTAACAAGAGCCCACTAGCTTTATCACAATTTTGTAAAATTCCATTTAGAAGTCCATGCACTAGAGAATATTTACCTTTCAATAGACCTTAAAGATAACTGGCATTTTATACAACATGCATCACTATCCTGCCATATTCTAATTGTGGTACAAAAATATCTTAGATGTTTCCATAGGGAATTCTATCTCCAATTATCCACTAGCAGGTCGTACAAAGGTAGATATTATGATTGCCTTATCTGGGTAATATAGCATATTTTTGAATTCATTATACTATTGTTTACCAAAACAAGGCATCAGTCTGTTTTTCCCTACAATATGCCAGCAGCTGAGTGGACATCATAATAACTATATGCAATAGACATAAACACAAGTATATGTAAGCGTTCAGCTCTATGCCTCTATCATCACTTACTAAAAATCAATGTTCTTTTTTGAGTTGAAAAAAAAAATTGCGAATCCCAACAATTCTTGATCTGTGGTTGGCCTCAGACCATCATGTTTAGTCTTGGATAGTCATTTTGCAGGAAGAAGCCAGAAAAATTAGGTTTTCTGGAAATCAGCTGTATCCTGTATCAAGGTAACCCATGTTACACAGACCCTATGAAAAAGACAACCTTTCACATGTTGATGCATGTCGAAATGGTTTCTTATATCAGACTCTTCACAATAGATTTCGCTAATTTATAATATATCATAACTTTTGTAAAGCTACGGGTGTCTCCATTACCAACAACAGCTCCCTTCGCTTCATCCACAACCTCTCTTCCAACCAATAAACCTATAATTATTCCATCAATAATCAGATACTAGACCTTATTCAAACAAACTTGGAAATCAGTGAACTAGAAGGAGAAGGAATTAGAAATAGACCATGGAACCAAAAGTAGAGCCTTTTCCAAGGGCCTGTTTGTTTGCAAATATGCATTATAATGCATAGGAATTGAATATATAGGATTTCATGGTCAAATTAGTTCCTTCTATGGATTATTAAAAGGGCAAGATGTGAATGATATGAGGTGAGGGGTGCGACCCGTGAGGGATATAAGGTGGAGATCTAGAAGGGACCTTGACTTTCCCTGGCATTGAATTACTAAGGTGATGGCTGGGTATTCATCTCTCATCTTCCTTGATTCTATTTCCATTAAAGGAGAAGTTATTTGAGGGTCATTTTTGCATGTTCACCTTTTGATCTTCGCCTTTAAGTTTTAACCACTTATGGCATAATTCCTATGTATTTAATGCTAATGTAATCTAGACTCAAGTGCAAACAAACAGGCCCCAAGTGTTGTTTTGTCAGAAATTTTTTGTTACAAATTTTTTACTTTAGAGATAACAATTACAATACCAAATCCCAACTTTTGAGCCTTATTAATTCCACATCCCATACCCAAAACTCATGCAGATCAGCATGTTGGTCATGAAAATTAACTGTGGTATAACAGACTTTTTTTCTATTCAAAAAGGAGCCTAAGTTAATGTCCACAATATTACAGAAGAAAAAAAAAATTTACTCTGCTTTGACTAATTTTGTGCAGCAATGTCCTCTAAGATTCAATGCTTCATACTCTAATTTTATTGCTTTCACTACAAAAATCTACACCCAGCGGAGCTACTAAATTATGTTGCTTCAACTTGAAACTCATATTGACTATACATGATCCATGTGACCCAGGCACAGCATTTAAACTTGTAAAGAGTGTCCCGGTAAAATGCAACACATTTTTATTGGCCAAGTTCACCGATTTAAATATAGTTTGAGCAAGGTTGGAAAACTCAGGACTCAAACTCGACTCGTCCAATGTAAAAAACTTGACTCGGATATAGTCAACACGGTGACTCGAGAGAGTCATGTCTTTTTTAAAATAATTTTAAATATACATTTATTTACGTGCATTCATGATAATATATTTATATGTAAGAAAAATATTACAATAAGAAAATAAATGAAAAGGATTGCATATTAGATAATTTGTTAGTCCAAATATCAAATATAAAATATTAAATATAAGTTTCAAATTACATTCCAATCATTATTTTTAAATGGTTGACTTGTGCATACTTATTTAACAATAAATATTAGCCGTTTAAAATTAGATCTACCTATGAAATGGTTCAAATGTAAATAACTAACAAAACTGAGGCGACTCAGCTAAGTCTCCCCAATATTTGACTTGGTTCTTTGGCAAAACGAGATGACTCGGGATAGTCAAGATTCAACTCGGGGAGTTTTCCAACCATGAGTTTGAGCAGAAACCACGGTTACAAATACAACAGCATTTGAGATGAGTTTCCTGATATAATTGGTAGATAAATGTAAAAGATAATGTTTTTATTAAGCTCATAAAATTTCTCATCTCTCTCTCCTTTTTTCTTTGCTTTGGTTGGCTGCCACACAGGCGGGCACAGAGGTCCTCAACTGATTGAGCAGGGCTAAAACACTGGTGCTTCTGTGGGAGTCAAATGCCCCAGCCACAATGCTATACATGCAGCATTGTTTCAGTCTGAAACTTCTCAGTAGTATGCAATGAGTCTCCTATGATCCAATTTTCTTCAGACAGCAGAATTTGGAACTGGGTAAAATCATTTAAAATGTGTTTGCAATGGAAGTCAAAGAAAGGTGAAACTAATATAGAATCCAAAAGGAAAATATTGAAAATTAATTTATGTCAAAAAAGCCTATATGCTTACAGTAGCACAAAGAAAGAATGGTATTAAGCCCGCTGCACGGTCCTTAGATATAGCTTCAGATATCACATCAGCAGAAAGAGCATAATTTGTGGAAGAATCTGTTTTCAGTACTCTATAGTTCTCCATATGGATGCCAGCAATCTGCCATTGTATGAAGGACATCCCTGATCAGTAGTCAGTTTTTAGTAATAATATTTATGTTTATTTCATACAGTGAAACCCAATGATCCAATCAAATGACAGGAATCATATATACCTCAGGATATAGTTTCTGACACTTACAATGAAGTACCTATTGAGATTGTGATATTGCTCATTGGCATTTTAAGAGTGGAGAATGATTATTTTCTAGAACAGGAAACAATTTTCTCTGCTCCTAAAATAACTAGAAGACAAAACATAGCCCAAGAGTGGGGAAGTGATAACAAAACAGTGTGAGATTTCTTGTCTTTTGTTAGGCACACACAAAAGATGAATCTCATCGGATGTCTTGTTCCATTCAAAGGAATTTCATGAGGCACAGTCTGACAATATGTAGAATTGAATTGGGTTTACTGTTGTAAAAGGGACGATTACTGTCCAGTGATCCAAACATTGATATGATGCCTCACTGTCGATCTAGCAATTCAATGTAATCTACCAAGTTACAGCCATGAATGAAAATAAACTCCAATTTAATTCATGGTAAATATAAGGGAACAGATCCTCATAATGCAAGTAAATGGGCACAAGGGGAATTAAGACATTTTTTTTTCCAGTTTCTCACTTTAATTAAGAAATTTGGTTCGCGATAAACATACTGGCATTACCTAGCTATTACTAGTAACCAACGGAAGTTACAGTACCAAGAGAAATCTATCTCATCCTACTTAAAAGACAACTGAGGATCGACTCTCTCGTGCAAATTAAGGAAGTTTTCACCTCCTTCACTAAATTTATCTTTTCATCAATAAACATTGTTAAATTATTTTTATTTTTTCCATTTATATCAGCACGAGTACTGTTTTATCACTAATAATATTAGTCAACCTGATAATTGCAACTCAGAATATAATATTTGAGTAGGTGAACAAACAAACCTATATGTGGTCGAATGCCATATGCGAACAGTTCCATCCTCAGAACCTGTTATTATAATGGGAAGCTCCGGATGAAAACAAACAGCAGAAACATTGTGTGTATGGCCTTCTAGTGTCTGAACACAGCTTTTAGTTTGGTAGTCCCATACCTATGTCAAAAAATTTATAAACATACAGCTGTCATTCTATGCACATACAAATAGTTCATGACTGCTCAGGAGGTATAAGCAGGAGGTAGACCTTAGCAGGATGATCATCAGAGCCTGTGATCAAGTATGGTCTATCACCACCAGGGAAGTAATCAACACAGTTCACCCCTTTCAGATGAGCATCCAATGTAAAATTTGGTTCAGTAGAACCAAGATTCCAGATCTGAAATATTTGCAATATGACAGTTATATTATCAACATTAAATAGAACAAATAAACCAGCCATGATAAAAACAAAATGGATTAAATGTTACTTGCATCACATAATGTGAATGGCCCTCAAAAATCTGAGTGCACATCCAGCCCTTTTCCCAATCCCAGAGTTTAATAAACATGTCATCAGATGATGACAACACATATGGGTGATAAACATGTCACCAACAATTATAGGAAGTTTTCATTATAATCAAAATTCAAAGCATTGGGTGGAAGCCTTCATCAGTTGGGAGGAACAAAAAGAAAACAATGAGCATGATATTTATGATGCATAGAACCCTACCTTGACACTTGCAGTTTTCATTCACACATTAAAGTTAGCTAACTCCAATGTCTTAACAGGAATTGGGAAATTCAGTCTGTCATCAAATATTAGCTCATTCACATGTCCCAACAAGAATGAGTTATCTCAATGACTCAATCTGCAAGCTTGTAATGGCCACTTTTTCATTGCTTCAAGCCTGTTTGGATTATCTTCCATAGAAAAATGAAATGTAACTAATTAAATTTTATCATCAAACTAATGCCCAAATTAAAATGTAAAACTCTGGTCAGTCAAGTGGTTTTCTATTATACAAATACAACACCAGAAGTGAAAAATAGAGAGAGAATGACAGAATGAGTGATTTTAGAACCTTGAACCACCAGAATGAGTGATTTCAGTATCATACCAGAACCTGGAATCAAACCTTGCAAACAAATAGTATAAACGTTGACATATAAATGCATATAGAAGTCCATAGAGGGCATAGGCAAACAAAGAAGAGATTCTAAAGCAAACAACAGACCTCATAATTGTCATTTAAACAAGCAAGTTTTATCATAATCATCCACAACAAACTAATAACTAAGACAGATCCATCATAATTCAACACTATTTAACATCATTATAAAAAAACTAAAAATGAAACCACTTTTGCTAAATCATCCATCTGCTCCCTGCAAAACAAACCAAAAAAAATATATAATTAAATTATCTTCTTACAAATCATATAATGCAAAATCATGGTAGTATTAAGTAAACAATAAATAAGTATTTTTACCCCTTTGGAAGGATCCTGTCGCTGGGTAGAAAATTGTTGTTTCATCTCAGCAATAATGGCATGCATCAACTTCATCTCTTCCTCATGTTTACGCTTCTCTTCTTCTTGGTTCTTCCTCCACTCCTCCATTTTTAACTTAATCTCTTCTTCTTGGTTTTTCCTCCACTCCTCCATTTGACGCTGCTCTTCTTCTTGGTTCTTCTTCCACTCCTCCATTTGCTGGAGTTTTTGTTGCACTGAGCTTAGTTCACCAACAACCTCATCAAAAGCGGCTTGAGATTGGCGCGACGTGGATCCAAAGACTGAAGTGGGCGTTGGACCTAGCCCATATCCACGTACACGACCATGCCGTTCTTCTCCCATCACCTGAGTATATATCTCATCACCTATGGAGCTAGAAGATCCTCCTTCTTGTGTAGCACTTAGTTCCTTAAACTTTGACTGAACGGAAAAAATAATTTAATTTGTGTCATTATGATCAAATTGAGATTTACTGTTAAAATTATCAACTTACATACAATGATTTCCGCTGATTTCTCATCAACAGGAGTCCCGTCCTTCCGACTATGGGTGCGAATGAAGAGATCCGCTCGAGAAGGTATACTCCCATCAGTCCTGCTCCGAGTCTATCCATGTACAAAGCTAATTTCATTACAAAGTTGAATGTCAACGTCAATTCTAAAATAATAAATAATATAAGTTGCTCCCATATACCTCCTCATCTCTATGTCGAGCAAAACTCTTAGTCCCCCCTGTATGTTTAAGTGTTTGCTTACTACGATTGGCCTTATTTTTCGAAGCCATAGCCTACATATATTCAACAATATTGTAATAATTTAATGACACAAGCCAAAATGGGACTCTTTCACTAAAACTTTTTTTTTAATGGTTTCATACCTGAACCTCTACAGAGCCCCAGTATCGCACGAGCCAGGCCCAATCTTCACTAGAAACGTCAGGGGGTAAATGCTGAAGTCGCTCCTCATCTGTATTCCACGAAGAATAGTACTTTTCCTTAATGTCATTTTTATAGTCTCTGTATTTCTTCCCTAAACTTTGTAGAACCCACTTTTTCCTCTCATCATCAACCACCGCGTGGTCCTGATATTCAAGATTAAATAAGGATCACATGAAGTGATTAACTAAAGAAGGGAGAAGTACTAGTATGCAAAAGTATTCATTACTATTTACCTGGATATGCTTCCACATTTTCTCTTTTGCTTGCTCTGGAACGTCAGCCCATTTCGTCACTTGTAATGGTGCATAACCAGGCATTCTTACAATTATTCCGCATAATGTGGCGAAAGGCCTAGCATTTTCACCTATAGGTTGCCCTTCTGCATTGAACTGCACAATTAGTTTATCATCGGGCCGCCTATTAAACAACTTAATGCCTCGGTTGCTCCCTCGAGTCCTCTTTTTCCCAATGTTAGAATCTGTTTCCAAAGAAGAAGAGTGTATAACCCATACAATACTAAAGAATAATCTGGTATCTTTGATCTATCAAATTTATGAATACTTTTATCTATCAAATTTAAGTAATCTTACTTGAACTGCTGCTAATGCCCCCAACCTCTATAGGGGTAGGCTGACTCTGGGTCTCAGATGGCCCTTCAGTAGGCTGTGGAGGGGGATGTACGGAGGAACTCTGACTAGATCTGCTTCTGCTTCGACGAATCATGGCTATCTATTTAAGTACCTAAATCACATAAGCAAATTTAATCCATCAATTCAGAATATGGATTTGAATTAAATAAGTAGACAATAAATGGGTAATAATGTGACAAAAAACATATTTTTATACTCTTACATCTTAAAAGCATTGACATCTTAAAAGGATTGCATGTATATTATACATGCTCAATAGAGGTATTAACAGAATATTCTAAATTCCATTAGAATGTGATAGCAAAGAAAAAAATTAACAAGGACAAAATAAGAGTGAAAGCATCATATTTTTAATATATAATTAGGAGGATTTTGAGAATCTAAACTCAACTGCAATACCTGCTAGCAAACTTAATCATCAATAACGGCAATAGAGATATCATCTCCATCCTCATCGTCAGTAGAAGTATCATCTCCTTCACCATCATCAATAAAGGTATCATCTACTTCATGTTCTTGGGTTTGATGAGGAAGAACAATATTTGCATCAAGAACCACTCCTTCAATCTCAGGTCTATTCCAAGTGATAACACCATCATTGGTGTCTGCCATATCTGTTGATTCAATCGGCAAATCGAGCTCAATTTGTTGGCAAGGATCCACTTCCGACTCCATATTGTATAAGTCTCGGGGTTGTATCTTTATTGCAACATGCCAATTGGAATCGATGGTGTCTTGGATGTAAAAAACTTGTTGTGCTTGATTTGCAAGAATAAATCGTTCATTGGTATTTAAGGTCCGTGAGAAATTCACACAGGTGAATCCATACTCATCTTGCTTGATTCCCCTACCACCACGGTTCATTACATCCCACCAATCACATTTGAATAACACGATCCGATTCCCACCGACATACTGTAACTCCATAACATCGTTTAAGATGCCATAATAGCCAACATTGCCGGTCATCGGGTTCGAGTCTCTTGCGCTTGCAAAGCTCGATGTCTCAGCAGTTAAGAAAACTCCACTATTTTGAGTTTTCCTTTGTCTCTCGCGATCTTTTGTGTGAAATCTAAAGCCATTTACGATGTACCCCTTGAAGCACCTCACTACTCGAAGTGGAGGCATAGCTAATAATTGTAGTTGTTCATCTACATGCTCACCATCTAGTTGCATCTGTGAAACCTATTTGGATTGGACAAGGAAATTAATACATCCCCATCACATTATTCACAACTATGACTACACTTATTAGGAAAAATGCATATTATATACAACACTTACATGGCGTTCGAACCATTTACCAAATTCCTTAATATGAATGCGGTCCACATCCCTAACACTTATACGACCACCATGAGCATCCTTAATCATCTGCTTATGTGTCCTGCACAATAACTCATTTTTATCATAATCCAAATGGGAGGAAAATGTTAAGTTTACTATATATATATATGTCGTTTCACTAGATTGGCAACTAGCAATCTTACTGAACAAATGGGGTGACTTCATCACAGTTGTTCAACACATATAGATGAGCCTGCTCCCACTCATCCGTACTTAGTGTGCGCAAGGTTGCCTTCCCTAAGGCACGACCGGTCACTGCGAAAATGGAAAACTTTTCATGTGATTCAGCATCACCACCATCGTAATTCCGAACGGGTCGATTGAACCTTGTCTCAACCTCATGCAAGTATCTGGAGCAAAATGTCGAACATTCTTCTGAAAGGTACCCTTCTGCTATTGAACCCTCCGGGCGACTTCTATTACGTACATATGATTTCAGCGTGTGCAAGTACCTATGGGGATATAATTGTTGATGTTATTGCCAATACATTATTGAAATGACAAGTTGATATTATATATATATATATACAGACCTCTCGATTGGATACATCCACCGGTATTGCACTGGTCCTGCAAACTTGGCCTCATCGGCGAGATGAATAGGCAAATGGACCATAATATCAAAAAATGCCGGTGGAAATATCATTTCCAACTTACACAGTGTTAGAGCAATCTGGGATTGAAGTTGCTCCAGCTCTGAGACCTTCAAAACTTTCGAACACAACTGCCTAAAGAAAGCAGAGAATTGAATCAGAACTGAACACACATCCTTGGGTAAGAGTCCACGTATTGCAAGCGGAAGTAGTTGTTGCATAAGAACATGACAATCGTGACTCTTCAGCCCCGAGATCTTGCATTGTTTGACTTGAACACATCGTGCAATGTTCGACGAATAATTATCCGGAACCTTCACCTCCTTCAAGCAGTGACACAACTTTCTTTTCTCAGTTAAAGACATTGAGTAGCATGCAGAGGGTAATACCAACCTATTTCCTTCCTGTTTTGGGTGGAGATGTTCCCTTATGCCCATTAACTTTAGGTCAAGACGAGCTTTTAAAGTGTCTTTTGTTTTCTCCTCCATGTTCAATAGTGTCCCTAGCACACTGTCACACACATTTTTTTCGATGTGCATAACATCCAGATTGTGCCGCAATATAAGATCTTTCCAATAAGGCAATTGGAAGAAAATACTCTTCTTCTTCCAATTCTTTGGCAATCTGCACTCATCCCTTTTTCTCTTCCTCCCCATATTGTCCTTATCTGCCTTACCGAATGTGATTTGCTCATAGTCACACAATTGATCAAGTACATCATCACCAGATAATGCATTTGGCACACTTCTCAATTCCTTAAATCCATTAAAAGATCTCTTATTGTGTCGGAGCTTATGATCAAGTGGTAGAAATCGACGATGTCCCAAGTAACACCACTTACGTCCATTCTTCAATCTGACCGAACAAGTGTCCTTGTTGCAAGAGGGACATGCTTTTTCCCCTTTAGTGCTCCATCCTGATAAGTTAGCATATGCGGGAAAATCACTAATAGTCCATAAGACTGCTGCATGCATCAGAAAATTCTGTTTTGAATAGGCATCGTATGTCTGAACTCCATCTGTCCACAATTCCTTCAACTCCTCTATCAATGGTTGCATGTAAACATCGATGTCGTTCCCAGGAGACTTAGGGCCAGGAATAAGCAATGACAACATGAAAAATGATTGCTTCATACACATCCATGGCGGCAAGTTGTATGGAATGAGAATGACCGGCCATGTGCTGTGAGCAATACTCATGGTATTAAAAGGATTGAAACCATCGCTCGCTAAACCAAGTCTAACATTACGAGGCTCCGAACCGAACATTGGGAATTCATCGTCTAAAGTTGACCATGCCTCAGAGTCTGCAGGATGCCTCAACACCTCGTCCTTTATGCGTCCCTGATCATGCCATCTCATGTACTCAGCTGTTTTTGAAGACATAAATAACCTCTGAAGCCTCGGTTTCAATGGAAAATAACGCAAAATCTTTGCTGCTATCTTCTTATCTTTTGCAGATGAAGTTACAGCCTGTTTAGTAGCAGACGATTTCCACCTAGACTCACCACATATGGTACATTCATTCGTATTCTCATATTCCTTCCAATACAGCATACAGTCATTTGGGCAAGCATCTATTTTTATGTAGTGGAGGCCAAGATCCCGAAGTACTTTTTTTGATTCATAGTGGTTCTTCGGCAACATTTCACCAACAGGAAGTGCCTCTTTTAATAACTCAAGTAACATGTCGAATGATTTGTTACTCCATCCGTTAAGACACTTCAAGTGAAATAACCGTACAATGAAAGAAAGCTTTGAGAATTTAGTGCAACCCGGGTATAGTTCATTCTCGGCATCCTTCAAAAGTTTGTAAAATTTCTGTGCTTCCAAGTTGGGCACTTCCGGAATGCTTTCTTCCGGTGATTCATTATCTTCCCCACCATCTAAGTTTGGCATTCCGAATGCATCCTGTAACATTTCATGCATTTCATCGCCCTCCTCAGACTCATCACTAATATATTCACCTCCATACATATCCTCCCCATGGCTCGTCCAATTGATGTATCTCTGCATTATCCCATTCCATAATAAGTCACCATGCACATCTTCTCTATTCTTATAGTACTTGTTACAACATTTAATGCATGGACACGGGATCTTGTCATCATCCGTTGCATGGTCAAATGCAAAATTTAGGAATTCTATAACACCATTTAGATACTCAGGGCTCGATCTTGACTTATGCATCCAACTTTTGTCCATCGTAATATCCGGTTCAAGCCAGTTCCTACCGACCAAAAACACATGATAACACAAGGCATGTGATGTGAGTTTAGAGCAACAATTTAAAATTACACTACACAAGAACAAACCAAACAGACTTCCAACACCCTTGTGGAAACTTTTGAGAACATATTCAGAGGACAGAAATCTGATGACAAAAGGCAGGACATGTATTAAGCAACCTGTATGGCACAGATTAGGAGAAGAGGCTTGAGGTAGTGTCAATGTGTCACACCTAACAAGAAAGTATTTCCTGCTCCATTGCTCTATTTATATGTGGCGCTGATGGGTGTGTGTTTTCTTCTTAACTTTGCATTAGACAAAGGAATTGCAGGCAAATTTTGTGCACTTATCTCTTCTAAGCAAGTAAGCATCCTGTGAAATTGTTGTTCCCCTTTCATTTTGAGCAGTGGTTCCTACCTTTTTTTGTTGTTGTGATTATATGAAACTATTCCTTAGTCAGATATCTATTCCTTAGTCACATACATCAATACTAAAATATAGTAAAATTTAGATTCTGTCACAACTTTCAAAAAATAAAATATAGTAAAATAAAATAAAGATAAAGAAAAAGAATTATGTTATTCAGATCAGCATGCTTGGTTTTCTGCATCCCTAATTCTGAAGTGTATTGTGATTCCCTTGCATTTCAGGTTGGCATACATGTAGTATCTGTGAAAAAGCTTCCCAGTATATGTGCTATACATGTACATATTCCTTGTGCAAGGGCTGCATTAAGGAAGCTGGATTATTATGTGTCAGAGGAAACAAAGGCTTCTATGAAACTTGCATGAAAACTGTAATGCATATTGAAAAAGGTGTCTAGGCAAACAAAGAAATGGTATGTATGTCTCTATTCTGACTTGCAAATAAGAGATGAATATATACAAGCCCATATGGTAAGTAGTAATACATGTGAGCAAAATCAATACCATGATGCCTGCTCAAGTCAGTTGTCTTATATATATTTATTGAATTAAAGTTATATTCCCTGTTGGATTGAAGCCATCTGTTTCAATTGTTTCAATTTGCACACCTACTTTCAATTCACACTCCTTTGACTCCATTCACTTCTTTGTTCACTAGAACCAATCCTCTGTCTCACACTATATATACATACTATTATTTTTAGTGTCATAGCTCCATGACAACCCATATGCACGCTTGGTACTATCATCTTCCACATGATCTCTACGTTGGAACTCATGAAAGGTGGCATTCAATAATCCCCACACAGGCCATGAAAATTTCAAAGATAGAAATATATTCTATGATACTATCTCTTTGAATCCCCCACAAAGGCACTCAATTATTCCATTGCTACTGACAGAAATCCAACTTCACAAGGAATTGACTAACAAAACTTTAAGTTAGTGGGGGGTCTTTATTATAAATTAAGAAAATGGGTCAAGAGCTCTAACCTCTCTTCTATCTTTGCCTAACAGAATTTTAAATTAATTGCAGTGAGTCCAACCATTAGATTAAGTGACATTGGACCCATCGTGACGTAATCACCCACCAGTAAGAGAGGTTGACACCTAATGAATTGAGATGATGAAAAGTGGGCTCCACATGTAAGGATTTGACCTTATTAGGCTTGAATCTTGAATGTTTTTTTTTTTATATACATTTATGTACATAGTGAATGGGCAAGGTGAGACCTAAACAATTTTTACCATGGAAATATCAAGGGGATTTTACGTATTAGTCTTCCTTATGTCAACATTTTTTTTCTAAATTTCTTTACCCCAGATCCCATCACATCAACAGCTACTTTGCACATTCCATTCATCCTTGGACCTGGCATAGATAGGCTTCACATTCACCATTGGTTTGTCACCTTATGTCAAATAAAATGCATAAAAATAAAGACACCTTATGTCAAGCTGAAACACGGATTTCGCGAGACATGCAAACGGAAACGATGAAATACAAACAAGAGATGAAATACGAATTTTTATATACCTGAGATCAAAACTTCCCAACACAATTCCTCTCCAGCATGCACTCTTCAAGCAAGCAAGTGCAAAATCTCAACTTCCTGTTTGCCGATCAGACCTTTCCTTCAAAACCACCAAAATCAAAACCCATCAAACAAACAAACAACAACAAAAAGACCCTAATCTCAGATTCAATATCACCAAATCCAAATCAAAATAATAGGAAAGAAATCAACAAACTAAGAAATCTTGATCAATTTCAGTAAAATCTGAACAAAAAAAAAAAAAAAACAACACATTTACAATCAACAAAGAGATCTTGAGAGGAAAAAAAAACACCTCTTCTTTTGTAGATGGAGAGTAGAGAAACCCTATAATCGTTTGAGAAAAAGAGAAATAGGATACAAATAAGAAACAAAGAAAAAGAAATAGAATGCTTTGTATTCATTTGTTTGCTTTTCCTTCCTTTGTGATTTTTGAGACTTCATTTGTGAGGAGTATTGGAGATGGTTCGGATGTTGTTTCAATTCTGTATCATTTGACCTAGATCAATAAAGATTTGTGTTTCTTGTTTATGTCTCAAGCGTCTTACAAATACTTAGGATTCTTTTTGCTTGCTTAAACACAATAGTATAGAAGAAAAAAAAATGTACATAGTAGATATGGCAAGATCCAACTGTTGCACCCTCTTTTTGTGTATCAGCTTGGGTTCGACCCTTGACCCCAAACATGGCTAACCCAAAGGTCCTTTGAGAGTAAAGACGAGTATGGGTGGCTCAAAATGGTTGTGGAGATTGAAGAACAAGATGAGGTTTGGAGGAAGCTTAAGGATGGAGAAGAAAAGAGTATTGAGTTATGAGAGTGAAGTGGGATTGAAGGGATGGTGGAAAGGTTAGGTGCTAGCTGGAAGTAGGAATCATGTGAAAGTAAGACGGAAAGGAATTATGGGGTAGCTGTGTTTTGCTTTTAGTGATGGCAGGGTGTCTTTTGGTTTTTGTGTGCGGGGGAAAGGGAAAGGAGAGAAATAGAATAAGATTCATAGGACATTGAGAGAATTGTTGAGTGGTGGAACTGTGGAAGCATATGAGGAGCATTTTTGGTGGTGGGTCAATGTGGAGACAGGATCCGAGGGCCTGAAAGTGACTGGCACATGCTTGTGCTCCACACCACTAACATATCGACAGAGAGATAGAGAAGAGTCCAGAATTTACCATTAATGCTCAGAAAGAACAGAGTGAATCAGGCTGAAAAAGATTACTCTATTCACAGTAGAAAACCTAATTATACAGATGCATGCCCTAGCTCTAAGAATCACATTTCTTCAGCAAAAAGATAATTTCATCCCATACAAAGCAATTCCTCATGCATGTGACATCAAAACCCATGGAACCATAACCACATCTAACATTCTCCACTTCCCACCCAAAACCCCCATCATTCAATCAGGTCAAACCCATTCCTAAAAATTCCTAAAAGACAACAAATGAATTCACATCCACTGAAAAGGGGGATCGAATCAACTGACCAATATTTGACCGCCTTGCACCGGGAGCACCTCGTGGTGGTCGGGCAATAACAGACAGCGCACTGCTGCCGGGCGGCGGCTGAGACGGCGACGGAGCCGTATTCCGCGGCGGCCTCGAGCTCAGCCCTGCGGCCTCCTCGGAGGCGAGAATCAGCAGACGCATGATCTCCTCCTTCCTGGCGGCCGCGATCTTCCATTTACGACGGACCACGAAGCCCGAGATGGTCGCGAGGAGGACGAACAAGAGAGTGACTAGATCCCTGATATGGAAGGGCATTTATCCAACAGAGATGTGTGAAACCCTTTGATTGGGAAAGTTGAGATTTCGGTCATGACGAAAGAAAGAGGCTTAGATTTGTTGATTGTCCCTTTTTTTCCAGGATTTCAAAGCATGATTACAACAGCAGCAAAAAAAAAAAAAAAAATAGCAGCAACTATTTTTCTAAAGGAAAGAAGAAGAAGAAGAAGAAAAATGCTCATCTAGGTACAACAACTATTTTTCTAAAGGAAAGACTCGTTCTTAACCCTAAGTCCTTTCTCATGGAAAAAGAAAAAAATAAACTCAACAGATTAAAAAAAAAAAGGAATGGAGGGGTTCTGCTGCTGCTTCTTCTCTCCTTTCTCATATCTACTTCCTATTGAGTTCTAAAAACATCTCAGCCGTGTTCTAAAAACGGAACCCACCATGGAAAAAAAAAGGAAAAAAAAGTTCTAAAAACATCAAACCTGGTGACAGAGTGAGAAAGTGGACTGGGCCAGGCACAACTCCAACTTCACTCTTGTACTCTGATTCCTCTTCTTCCTCTGTTCAGCTTCTCTCTCTCGAAACCACCAACCAACTCAACGAACCCCAAAAAAAACCACCGGATCCGCCATTGAAATAGCCTTCAAAAGAGCTTCAAACAATCAGATCTCAGCCGAAAGGAGAAGCTTCTTTAATAAGCTCGAATCTCGAGAACTAGGGTTTTTGGGCAAGGAATCTCAGATCTACAGCAGCAGCCATTAACAGAAGAAAAAAAAAACAATTTCTGAGATGGAGATCAATCGATCAAGATGCAAATCTACGGACGTTTTTTCATTTGGGGATTTTATCGATGGTCGCGTTTGGAGGTCTAAAAGTGGATGGAGTGTTGGTTCCAGATGATTGCAGGGTCAGTGCATGTACAGGGAGATGATTGCAGGGTCTGGACGATGATGCGCAGGGGATGGGGATGCATCAGCGATCGACAGAGTGAGAGAGTGAGAGAGATGGAGGGGTGCATGCGCAGGGAGTGAGAGAGTGAGAGAGATGGAGGGGCGCATGCGCAGGGAGTGAGAGAGTTGAGCGAGAGAGGGTTCCAGTGGGGAGAGATGAGCGAGAGAGGGTTCCAGTGGGGAGAGATTTAGAGTGAGATACCGTGAAGGAGAGATAAATTAGAGTGGGAGGATTACATTTTTACTGTCAGTTGCAACTTATGGCCGCCGCTACAAATAATTTGTAGCGACATCCAACACTTCACTGTCGGTAAAAACCAAAATTTTTCCCGCGAATCATTGGCGCCCTTAGATTAATGTTTTTAGCGACGGACATCGCAAAGGCCGCCGGTAAAAGTATCTTAGAAATTGTGTTCCAGCGATGGGTCAGATTGGCTCCCGCTATAAGTATATTATAGCGACTAATTTTATTGGCCGCCGCTATAAGTTCGCCGCTAAAAATGTATTTTCTTGTAGTGTCTTTCAATAATACGCTACACCCTGAAGTTGATTGAACAACTCATCTATAAGCGGCAATGGGTACTTGTTCTTGATTTTCACCTGATTGACTTGCCGGTAATCTATGCACATCCGAAGGGTGCCATCTTTCTTTCTTACAAACAACACCGGCGCTCCCCACAATGATACACTAGGATGCACAAATCCCTTGTTTAATAGATCTTGCAATTGAGTCTTGAGCTCCTGTAATTCTGTAAGGCCCATCCTATAAGGTGCCTTGGATATTAGAGCGGTACCAGACACAACCTTAATAGGAAAGTCCACCTCTGTAGATGGAGGCAACCCTGGAATTTCATCCGAAAACACATCCGGAAATTCACATACTACCGGAATCTCCTTAAGTTTCTTAGGCTACTTTTCTCCGAAATAAAGGCAAAGTAGCCTTCACAGCCACTATCGAGCAACTTCTTAGCATCAAGTGTTGAAACTAGTCCAGTACTGGACTTCTTCTTCCGAATACCTTCGTATTTCACTTTCAAACTAGGTCCCTCCACTTTGAATGTGATGGTCTTATGGAAACAATCCACACATGCCCTATACTTCGGAAGCCAATCCATGCCTAGGGTTATGTCGAGGTCATGTATTGCCAAGACTATTAAATCTGCTGGCATCTGTAATCCTCTGATATGAAAACTACACTGAGGGTAGTAAGTCTCGCATACTACTCTTTTGCCAACTTGAACAGTCACTGCTAAGATTTAAAGTAACAACTCAAGCAGAGGTCACAAGCAAAATGTGGTGCCACAAATGAATGTGTAGATCCCAAATCAAATAGTGCTTCAACATTTCTAGTACATACTGAAATAGTACCTTCAACTACATTGCCACCTGCTTCTGTTTGCTCATGGTTCACTGCATAAACTCATCCTACTTGCTGCGATCGTTGCCTGGCTTGTTGTCCCTATCGTTCTTGTCTTGATGGTGGTTGTTGTCTGATCGGTGGTGTGGGTATAGCTAGATGCTGAGGTGGAGCTAGGAGCGCTGCTCTAGTTGGTTGTTGTGGAGGTTGTTGTTGAAGAGCTCTGTCACCCATCCTGTCTTGCTCTCGGGCAAAAAGCCACAAAATGCTCCATGGACCCACAAATAAGACATGCCCATGTGTTCTTCCAATAGGCCTCAATCGGATGTCCCTTGCCACATGTATTGTACTTCGGCTTACCAAAACCACTTGCCACTCCTTTTCGCTTCTTCTTCTGATGACCTTTCCTAAAGGAAGATGAACTTCTCTTGGGATCTATGGCCTTCTTTTCCAGTTACAACTCCTCTGCCGTATATGCTCTGTCCACTACATCGTTGAATGTAGCTGGTCTCTGATATGCCACTTTGTGGTCCTTATACATTGGATTTAGGCCATCAATAAATCTCTTCAGTAAATTTGGACAGCTGAAGGAAAGTATGCACATAAACCGCTATGGTAATTTGGTTTTGCTGTAATGCTATGAACTCTGCTTTTTTTTTTCCTCTGCACACGATCCGGTATAAATTTTTGGCGGAACTGCTTCTTGAATGTCTCCCATATGGTCTCATTCAACATAGTTTTAAAAGAATCCCACACGCTGTTCCACCAAACATTAGTGACTCCTCAAAGCATCGCGGCAATGAGCACAACTCTTTGTTTTTTATTGCACATCACTGTCTCAAAGACATCTTCATTGTGCTTAAGCCACTCATCAGCTTTTAAGGCATCTTCTTTACCAGAGAACTCCATGGCTCCTCTCTTCCTGAACTTCTCGTACAAGGTGTTAGGATCATTCTTCTCCAACTGGATCACTAATTGTGTCCCGTGCCTTGGTGCTGGTGGTGGAACTTGATCTTGGCTTGCTATTAAGGCTGTTATCTGAGTTTGCATTGCTACTTGGTTTTCATTGCTCTTAGCCGTTTGTTCTATTAGCATCATGAACCAAGCATCCATATTAGGAGGAGGAGTCGGACGTTCATTTTCTAAGACAAAGTAGTCAGTGTTGTCATCGTGGGAGTTGTTGTTTCCACTTCCCGAGCTTGAAGCCATTTAAATGCAAAAGAATTTCAACTTGAGTTAGAAGTAACAACTCTAAACCCCCCACCAATTCTAAGCAATAGACCATAATGTCATCAATTCGATGTTCTCATCCATCCTATCGTGTCCTCACTATGTTCCCTAGGTTTCCAAGTCTTTTAGAAATACTTTTTCAGGGCTCTGATACCATACTAAATGCATGTCACATCTCGGTCCTGAGATTCCCTAGACAAGGGTAATCCCCGAGGTGTGACACGCGTACTCCCATGAAATTTGCACCAATCTCGGGTCAAGTCCGAATTCACGAAAGATAAACAATCACTTCCCACGTGTGAGGGTTCCTCACTGACACCTGTCATTGCACATTTAACGTGGAAGCCTGTATGATCATTAATATCAAAGCTTGAACAGTCCATTACAAGTTCTATATACACTACTATATGTTTTCATTGCTATAGAGTAGAGATAACAAAAACTCTCCCTACATTCACTAGACCAGAGTATATACATTGTGTTTGTAAAAATTTCAAAAATATCCAAAAAAATACCATCATTACATACATAACAAAAGTGATGCAAGATGGCATGATGTTAACGTTCCAAAACCCAAAACATAACCCAAATTAAAACCCTGAACTTAACCTAGCAAATTTGTGTGCATTCATAATTAAACGTTCTTTATGAATCAAAAGTAAGAATTTACATTACTAGTGGGCTATTACTTTGGTTATATCCTGTCAATTAGAGAGCACTCAAGTTGGGATGTGACCAATGATCCGGCCAAAGGTTCTCCTGGCTGCCCGGATGGAGTTCCGGAGCTCCAATTACCTACTGGAGTGATATCGAATAGCCAAACCGAACTTAACCCCATCATGTATCGTAAGGTAAAAGCCGGACCATTCGAATCAATTAATAACACTGGAGTAAGACTATTCTATTCAATTCAATTTTATTCGAATCCATTCCTTTTATTTCATTTCAGTTCTATTCAATTCAAATCACATACTTACTCAGTTGGAATATCAAATCAATGTACGAGAACATTGTAGGAAAACAAAGGTGTCTATCACAATAGCAAATTGACGAGTAATACGATTCATGCATATAAGAAATTATTTTAGATCTTGAGCTCAATAATGCAATTAATCTCAATATGCAATGCAATTTAATTAAGAGAGCCAAGGTGATTTACTATCCGACCCTAATCTATTTAACCGCCGTATCTAACCGTCCATTACGATGTAGTTTAGGTAATTCGATGTACATGCTATATTTCATTGGTGCCGCGTTATGTGTATGCGAGGTACATCGGGATCCCCTAAACCAACACCCATGGTCAAGTGCTAGACTGTAAGACCCCGACCCCCGGTTCTTTTGTTTAGTATTATTTTAATTATTATTTAACTTTTTAAGTGAGATTAGAGTTGGTTTGACTTTGTCTTTGAGTTTGACTAGATTTTTCATAGCCTTGGAGATTTTGAGGACCGTTGACCTTGGTTTGACCCGGTCCATATGATTTGTATTTTTGTGAGAAATTATTCTTATTTTGGAAAATTCCAATTTTTTCTCCTTTTGACTCATTTTATTAAGTTTAATAACTTTCATGTTTTGACCATTTTGATTTGATGATCAGAAAATACGTTTTTCAAGAAAAAGGGAAAAATTGACTTTTCCCACTAAATCTGTACTTGAATTTCGAAAATTTCGGAATTTGGGAAAAATAGACTTTTTGGAAAGTAAATATTTCGTTGATCGATTTTGTCTTCTTCGTCGATCTCATTCGGGACCCACAAATGTTAGTTTCAGCCTTTGTTATGTTAGGGCCCATTGGGGCCAGCCCACTTAACTCTTTATAAAGCCAAAGGGCTCTTCTTCTTCCCCATTCTTTCATTTCCTGCAACAAAGAGGGGAGCCTAGGGTTTTCTCCCAGCCCTTTTCTCTCTCTTCTAGAAAGCTCCCATCTTGAGTGCTAAGTAAGGGAATGATCTCCAAACCTTCTTCCCCACCTTCCAAGCTTTCCAAAGATGCCATTTTCTAAAGATTTGAGCTAGGAGAGGCCACTTTTCCAAGCTCTTCTTCCTTGTTTGAGCTTCAAAAATGTTAGCAATGGATTTCTTTCTTCAAATCTTGGTTTTCCAAACCATTCAGATGTTTTTGTCATATATGCAAAGAGTTTTCATGGAGATTTGAAAATGGTTGGTTTCTAGGGCTTATTCTTGAGCTATTTTTGGGGGTTTTGTGATTTTGGAGCTTGGGACTATAAGAGGACCATCATAGAGTGATTTACATCTCCTCTTGACCCAAGGCAAGTTAATATTTCAATTAATATGTGATTTGTTCAATGTGAACGATTTTTGAATCTTCATTCTATGTTGTTTTCCTTTTTCAATACATGGATTTAATCTTAGTGTATTTGAGCAGTGGTTTATGTTTATTAATCTCCAAGTTATGGTTTACAACCATTTGATATTTATTTGGCAATATATCTCCTTGAATCAATTATATACATCTCAATGTTAGTGTCTTTGTTGGATAAAAAATGTCATGTTCATATCAATCTTTGTTGTGAATAGAATGGTTGGATGGAGACATTTTGAGGCTAAGAAATGTTGAAAATGTATGGAAAAGGAGTTGAAATTGATAGAGGAAGAAGGAAGGAAAAAGGACCCATCACCAGCGAGGAAAAATGCAGAAATCTGCACAGAGTCGAGCCCAAACAGAATCTGGGCCGCTCGAGCGAGCCCATGGACTTGGGCCCAGTCCAGGGCCTTTTAAGGCCTGAATTGTGGATGTTTCCAGCCCATTTGCTTGGGTTGTTTCCCACTTGTTTCAGGGTCTTTTCCATCCTATCTACCTCCATTTGTTTAAGGTCCATTTAGCCTCTAATGATGTATGGAAGCCCATGAAAGATTTGGGTAAATTGTTGTTGACACCAAAAATGTCACTTTGCCTCTTCAAGATCCAAAAAACTACATGAAGTCGCAACCTGCCATAAATAGGCAATGCTACTTCCAAAAAATCAAATCTTGTCAGAATTAAACAAAAACTTCAAGATCCTTCAAGACAGCCAAAAGAGGAGTACATAAGAACTTTCGGCCCATTTCAAAATCATTTGGCCTAACTTCGCTTCTCCGGCAGCTGAAAAGGAGCTCCCGGCGGCGAAAGCATCGGAGACACCAAATCTTCGATCAGAGCCGATGGATGGTCTCAAAATACATCCAAAAGGCTCCACGTCAAGTTCCGAGTCAAACCGACAACATTTGACCCTACATCAACCTTCGAACAACTAAATCAAGCCTCTCGGCGGCAAGAACCACCGAGGCCATCACTCATCAGATAGAGCACATGGACGGCTTCAAAATGCTTACAAAGGCCTACACGTCAAATTTCAGGTTATTTCGACAACATTTGACCAGACTTTGACGCTCGGAAGCCAAATCAGGCCTCTCGGCGGTGAAGCTCCCCAGGACCATGGTTTCCAAGACAGAGCCTATGGATCATCTTAAAATGACTCCAATAGGTTCCCTGTCAAATTTCAAGTCAATCAGACATCGGTTGACCGCATATCAAGCCGCGACATCTTCATCGCGACAAAAGTAAGTTTACTGATGATAGGACCCCAAACGGCTTCAAAACTAAAACAAAAGCCTATGGTTGGTCTTATTTATTGCTCAGGAGGCTTCACACCAAATTTCATGTCATTTCGACATCGTTTGTCCCAGTTTCAGCTACTGATGGAAAATCGGCAGCTCTGCGCGACAAAGTCTTCGGCTTTCTAAGAAAATTGGAAACTTTGCAAAACAAAATGCAAGGATTCTCATCAGGTTTTCTACAGGGAAATCAGGCCAATAAATGATCAAAAATGTCAAGGAAAAATACAGAAGAAAATTGAATCAAAACACAGCAAAAACGGACACAAAACAGGACAAAAGGTGGGAAAACCCCCCCAGGGTCGCCGGCGACCCTGGAGCCCGGGATCGCCGGGAGGACCCCGGAAACTCCATTTTTCGCCGTTTCTTCGCAATTCGAAGCGTCCGACTCCTTTGATTTTCCAAAACACATACTTTTGAGACACCAAATCCTCTGACATCCGTCAAAAACACGGGTCAATCATCAAGAGTATCGAAATCAACATTGATCGCCAACCGGTCAACCAAAAAAAGTGTGCTTTCTACCCGACCGATCGAGAAATCGACAGGACAGATGGCACCGACCCGCTATTGGCAACCAATACCTGAAGTTACATGGTCATTTGATGCCGATCTACATGAAGATCCATCATTGATCATAACCAGAACAATCCCAAAAGACGCGGCACGGCCCGCGACTCTTCAACTGCTCGGCGACCACTTAATGCGATTAATTGACTAGCTTTATTACAGTCATTAATCCATTTCTTTGGACGGCCCAATCAGAAGCAAGCATCCGGGAGTTACAAGTCAAGAGATTCATGACATTTAAACTATGAAACTCCTCCCATCATGGCGATTAAAGGTGATTAAATGCCCTCAATCTCCTCCGGCCAATCAGAAGCCAAGAAAAAGGAGTTACAAAATAAAGGAATTAAATCCTGTAACTCCTCCCATTATGCGGCTTAATGACAATAAAAGCCCATAAACCCTCCTAAATGGCTACCAAAAAGCCTATAAATAGGAGAGCACTCCAAGAAGAAATAACACACAACAGAGTGCAGAAAATCTGGAAACTCAGACAGAAAAAGGCATCAGAAATCCAGAGAAAGAAAAAGAGAAAACTTTGCGGAAGTTCTACACCGACCAACGCTACAAGGTGACAAAAGTCCCTTGGGGGGTACCCCCCCCCCCAAAGGTCCTTGCCTTCTCCTTCTGCCTCCAATGGCTTAGACGTGGCTTTTCAGCCCGTCTACTTAGTTTTTTTATTGGACATAGGACCTCCTTTTGGTCTTTGTCCTCTAAAAACCTGAGGTTATAGCCAAGCCAAGCGAATCAATAGCATCCTCTGTTCTCATCTGCATAGATGATGGCAAAGTCCACATATGGCTTGCGACCGTCAATCTGAACGGGTCCCCCACAATCTCCTGAGAAGTTAGATCCTCCTTTTCTTGCTTTTCATTATAGTTTGTATTTTTTTAAAAGAGACAAAAATCACAACTCTTGTCTTTTATTATTGATAAGGATTGTAAATCAGTTATAAACGCCAAAATCGGCTATAAATGCCAAAAAATCGCCTTTCACGGCAAATCAAGAAAATGTCTCTTTTCTTAAATATATGTGCAATGGAAAACTTGAAAGAAGTTGATTTCCTTTTTACTTACGAAGGTTGATCTCCGGATCACCACTTGCAATTCCAAGTAAAATAGAAAATCTGGCACACCCACACAAAAGAAATGTTGATGCACGCCTCTGCCCCCTTCTGGTTACGAAAGGGTCGGACCCAAATGGACTCCCACGTCCGCCGACCTCGGTAGAACTGAGCGAGCCGAATGCGCCGGTCCATCGAGCTGGCACACCCGGTGGGACTTGTTCATTTGAGAACACGATGCTAGAAATGAAATATTTGCATATCATATCTATTGCTCTATGCTTATACTTCTTTTCTTGATTCCTTGGCTACTTTTTAACTGGTGGCCTATGTTGGATTCCGCATCTAAAAAAAATGAGATGAGATTTTTTGGAAATTTCTAATTCTTTGAATTTATTTCCACTCTTTCTCTTTTCAACAAAAAAAATCGGATTTTTGGATTCAAAATTGAGAAACCTTGATCCTTTCCTATCGTTCATCGTGCTTGTAGAAATATTGAGCCTGTTCGACTGAGGTTTTGGGCCATCGTTTCTCTTCGATGAGTTCATTAAAGATCTAAAAAAAAAATACAAAAAATTAGATTTCTCAGTTTGAATTCAAAATTGAGAAACCTTGATCCTTTCCTATCGTTCATCGTGCTTGCAGAAATGTTGAGCCTGTTCGACTAAGGTTTTGGGCCATCGTTTCTCTTCGATGAGTTCATTAGAAAAAAAAAAACAAAAACTCAGATTTTTCATTTTGGATTCAAAATTGAGAAACCTTGATCCTTTCCTATAGTTCATCATGCTTGCAGAAATGTTGAGCCTGTTCGACTAAGGTTTTGGGCCATCGTTTCTCTTCGATGAGTTCATTAAAGATCTAGAAAAAAAAATAAAAAAACAAAAAAAAATCAGATTTTTCATTTTGGATTCAAAATTGAGAAACCTTGATCCTTTCCTATCGTTCATCGTGCTTGTAGAAATATTGAGCCTGTTCGACTGAGGTTTTGGGCCATCGTTTCTCTTCGATGAGTTCATTAAAGATCTAAAAAAAAAAATACAAAAAATTAGATTTCTCAGTTTGAATTCAAAATTGAGAAACCTTGATCCTTTCCTATCGTTCATCGTGCTTGCAGAAATGTTGAGCCTGTTCGACTAAGGTTTTGGGCCATCGTTTCTCTTCGATGAGTTCATTAGAAAAAAAAAAACAAAAACTCAGATTTTTCATTTTGGATTCAAAATTGAGAAACCTTGATCCTTTCCTATAGTTCATCATGCTTGCAGAAATGTTGAGCCTGTTCGACTAAGGTTTTGGGCCATCGTTTCTCTTCGATGAGTTCATTAAAGATCTAGAAAAAAAAATAAAAAAACAAAAAAAAATCAGATTTTTCATTTTGGATTCAAAATTGAGAAACCTTGATCCTTTCCTATCGTTCATCGTGCTTGTAAAAATGTTGAGCCTGTTCGACTAAGGTTTTGGGCCATCGTTTCTCTTCGATGAGTTCATTAAAGATCTAAAAAAAAAACAAAAAATTAGATTTCTCAGTTTGAATTCAAAATTGAGAAACCTTGATCCTTTCCTATCGTTCATTGTGCTTGCAGAAATGTTGAGCCTGTTCGACTAAGGTTTTGGGCCATCGTTTCTCTTCGATGAGTTCATTAAAGATCTAGAAAAAAACCAAAAAAGAAAAACAAAAAATCAGATTTTTCATTTTGGATTCAAAATTGAGAAACCTTGATCCTTTCCTATCGTTCATCGTGCTTGCAGAAATGTTGAGCCTGTTCGACTAAGGTTTTGGGCCATCGTTTCTCTTCGATGAGTTCATTAAAGATCTAAAAAATATATATATATATATATAAAAATAAAAAAAAGGACATAGTGCACTAAGGTTAAACCAACTGCGTTCTAGTGCACTAAGGTTAAACCAACTGCGTTCTTTGATCATGGTTGATTCAAGAAAAGCCTTGTTCAGAGTGTGGGGACAGCTTGACTGTTCTAGGTAAGGGTCCTCCAAACGGGTTCATTAAGTAATCTTACCCTTACTTGGGGGCAATTCTATCAATCGAGATTTCATAAGACCGGGTTAGGAGGCCTATGTGTACTCTCTCGTCTTTTAAATAAAGTTTTTTCAAAAATAAAATTTTTAAAAATAAAAATTTTAAAATAAAAAAAAAAAATTTTCAAAAAAAAAATCTTAAAAAAAAATTAAAAAAAAATAAAAAAAAGATTTTTTTTTAAAAAAAATCTTCAAAAAAAAAAATCTTCAAAAAAAAAAAATTCTGTCATTTTGGGTTTAGATTGGAGAAATCTTGGTCTTCTCCTTTCTGAGCATTGGCGCTCGCGGAAATCGCTGAGCCCGTGTTCAAAATGGAGTGCCTTTTGCTCTCTTTGATGAACCCGATATTGGCCTTTTAAAAAAAAAAAAACTCGTCATTTTTGGATTCAGATCCGAGAAATTATGGTTCATTTCCTTCTGAATACTGGCGCTCGCGGAAATCGCTGAGACCGTATTTGGATAGGAATACCATCTGCTCTCTTTGATGAATCCAATCTTGACCTTTCAAAATAGAGAATCTCATCTCATGGATGCGGTCTCAAAACATTTGTGTCTAGCGGTACTAGTACGCCCTTTCAGGGTCTACTGTATTCGCGACCGGCACATTTGTAACTCCAACTTTATATTCTTCTTACCTTGAGCAAGCTCTGCTTCTCGATAAGTCGAATTTAAGTTCACAATTGCTTCTAGCAGTCACTGGGATGCTCATTCTGGGCTTACCATACCTGCGATCAGAAAATTGTACCCTCTATGGCATTTTGCCTTCTTCATATTGCTTGAGTCATCTCCCTCGAGCAATTTGAAAAGGCAAAACCATAGAACTTCCCATTTATGATCATTATATTCTTGTGATTACTAATGGATGTGGTCTTGTTTCAGAAACTTTTCGAAAAAACTAACAATGGAAGCATCACTAACCATTACCTTCGACGAGAACAAGCACCAACTTATGCTTCAACAGAAGCAAACCACGCGAAGCTACAAGCACCCCATCAGCTGCCGAAGCGTCAACTCCCTCGGCAACTCTCTGAACTCCGGGTCGACCTCGACTCCCCGGACTATCGTCTTTGGGACGCTGGGACCATTCCCACTTCCCGAGGAACAAACTGCTCCTTCCAAGAAGCAGAAACTCGCCTCTCAACGTGTCACTACCGTGACACCAAAGGCGAGCACCAGAAGGCCCGAAGCCCGTGGCAGCCCCACGAAGCCTCAACCCTCAAATGACCAGGTCTATCCCAAGACTTGGTCCCGAAGACCTTCACCAAAACAAAGAAGGTCCCAAACATCCACCAAGCCAGCATTCTTGGCCCCACTCAAGGAGAACCAGTTCTACCCTCTTGCCTACATGAAAGAGGAGAGACCCATCTCCAATCTGACTCTCAAGTCAACCCAGCATGAGCCGACTTGTTCATACAAGCCCAAAATCAAGTCCTACATCACAAGGCCTCTGCAAGCACCTGCTAAGGCCTACAAACCTGCAGTTCGACCCTTTATCTCTACAGGGGCCGAACTCCAAAAATTCAAAGCTTTGCTGCAACAGGCGAAGGACAGGGTTCGCATCCTGTCCTTGCCCAGCTAAAAAGAAGACAGGCTCGGCTGCTGCGCCCGAGGGAGCACATCTTTCATCGTCAAAGCCCAGCCAGAGCTGACCGAAGCTCAAGTTGCTCGTCGTATACGCTGCCGCACGTCGTATCGGCAAAAGAGACTAGAGAAGCAAAGGACCCAGCCTCCTACACTTCAAGTCTCTCCCAAATGGGTTGAAAAAGATAGACCCAACCAAGTTGCTGCTGTCCATATGGTTGGAAAAACCAGAAGACGCCAAAAGTCAGCATCCAAAATCCATGTCCGACGTTCGATAACCCGCATCGTCTCCAGGACAAGAAGACACTCAGAAGAATCTCCTGCTCCTTCAAGCAAAGGACGGCAGAGTGATCCTTCCTCAAGCTCTTCTTCAAAAAGAATGAGCCCCAGCTCAGTCACCAGGACAGTTTCTTCGTTCGAATCTCGAGGGATGAACGTCCTGGCTAAAAATTCTGAGCCACCACCCCGCAATCCACCTCAAGATGATGCGATCACCCGCATCCAACAGTTGGAACAAGGCCAATAGAGGATTGAAACTCTAATAGAAAACCTTCTCCTCGCCTTCCAAAATCAGGCGAACAATGAACCTCCTCCGAATCATCAAGACGATGAGGTAAATGGAGAAGAAAATGAGTCACACGCCCTTATCAAAAAGGACGTAGACAGTATCCTCGCCAAAGCAAAAGAAGAGGATATACTCAAGGAGCATGGGATCAAGCCACCATATCCCTTATGGATGGACTCGGTCCCATTCCCCATAAAATTCAAGCATCCTACTCTCCAAACATATACGGGGAAAGGATCAGCCAGACAGCACATCATCCACTTCAAGATCCTGACGGGAACTATCGCGGATCAAGATGCACTCAAGATCTGCCTCTTTGCAAGTACCCTAAAAGGTACGGCCATCGATTGGTACTCCACTCTGCCGGAGGACTCCATCCAAAACTGGGCCATGCTAGAGACACGCTTCCTGACTCACTTCAAAGGTGAGGATCATCCCACTACTATGGCTCAGCTGTGCAGCCTAAAACAGGGGGAGAATGAGTCAACATATGACTTCATTCACAAGTGGAAAGCAATGGCATACAAATGCTCTGATGTATTGCCACAAGCGTCGCTAGTCGACATCTGCCGAAACAACATGAGAGCTAGAATCCGCTCCATGATCATCGGCAACAAATCAAAGAACCTGGGAGAACTCCTAGAAGCTTCCATGGAAGCTGAAACGGTGATTAAAGACCTCAATAGTCAGAAATCATCAAGAAAAGAGCCAACTGCCATTGCAACCTCTAAACCAAAGAAGAAAGATGTCCTCAATGTGCAGACCAAGTCAGCTCCTCAACAATCACCGGAAGAAAACAAACCATCCGGTAAATCTGAAGAGAGCATTCAAAATCCCTTCATCATCTCCCTCAAACCTTTAAAGCCTTTGGTCATCACAACTAAGTGAAGAAGGCAAAGCAAAAGTCTGGGGGCAAATTTGTTGTCTCTTTCGTGTCTATCATGCAAGACACGGATTCTGATTCAGAGCCAGAAGACGACACATCGTCAAGCCAAGCTGACACTCAGCAAGTTCAGCCTGCTCTTACTCCAATGGAGACAACTTTTGACATAGAAGATCCTATGTCAGCTTCCTTCATTGTTCCAGCAACTTCAGCAAAGGAAAAACCGATCTTCTTCCATAGATCGGATGCTTCTTCAATAAACTCCATGCTTGAACCTTTCCAAAATGAAGGCATGCCTCAACTATCCTTATATAGTTCTGTGGCACAAGCTATTATGAAGAAAATGGGCTATGACGCTCAAAACCCAGTCGGTTTGGGAGAAGGCCACGGTATTCTCACGCGATTGGGGCCCGTCTTGACCAAAAGCCAGCTGGAAGATTGAAGACTCTACGGCTATGTAGAAAAGTCTTCACACGGGTTAGGGTATGATCCCGACACTCCCCTGAGACAATTGACACAAAGGCTTAAAAGTCAATATACTGACCAAGCCTCAACATCTCAAGTCCATGAAGACATCGATCTCCCTGGATATCTCTTTGATGAGTCACCTGACAAAGATCCAGGAAGCTCGTCCAATTGGTACGATTTCTCTGACAATGAAGAGGAGTTGTCCGATGGCATAGACGTGTGGTCTTCTGACCTAGAAGAATCCTTGTCTCCAAAAGAAGTAGCCTACTTCGACCCGGTTTCAACAGGCGATTGGGATCATCTCATAGCAAGCCTTGGGAGAATTGCCGATCAAGAAGTCCCATGGAAAGGAACAAAACCTTGGTCTGGAAATGCCCTTGAAACCCCAGAAGGTTTCGTTGAGCTGGAAGCCTCCGAGAATATTGTGGAGGAACCACCTTCGAACCTTCCAACAGAAGATCCTGTTCAAAAGATAGACTTGGGAACACCAGATAACCCACGTCCTGTATTCATAAGCAAGAATATAAAGGATGATGAGTTACCCGAGTATATCGCCTTTCTTCGTGAGTTCGTTGATTGCTTTGCATGGTCTTACGCTGAAATGCCTGGCTTAGACCCCAAAATAGCGGTCCACAAACTCAATCTTCATGAAGACATCAAGCCTGTCAAGCAAGGCCAAAGAAGATTCCGTCCAGATGTGATGGATAAAATTGAACAAGAAGTTCAAAAACTCAAAAGCGTCGGCTTCATCCGTGAGGAACAACATCCTGAATGGTTGGCCAACATTGTCCCCGTGACAAAGAAAAACGGGCAGATCAGGGTCTGTATTGACTATAGAGACCTAAATGGCGCATGCCCAAAAGATGAATTTCCGCTCCCCATACCAGAGGTAATGATTGATAATACCTGTGGATTCGAGCGAATGACATTCATGGATGGTTTCTCGGCTACAATCAGATAAAGATGCATCCTGAAGATGAAAAACATACATCTTTTCGGACCCCATTTGGCGTGTATTGCTACACTATCATGCCATTTGGTCTGAAAAATGCTGGTGCCACATATCAGAGGGCTATGATGAAGATATTCCAAGATATGCAGCACAAGACGGTTGAATGTTACGTTGATGACCTCGCCGTCAAAAGTAAAAGAAAAGAAGATCATCTCGAAGACCTTCGAGAAGTCTTCCTCCGGCTTCGCAAACACAAACAGCGAATGAATCCTTTGAAATGCTTCTTCGGTGTCTCGTCGGGTAAGTTCCTCGGATTCTTAGTTCGGAAAGCTGGAATAGAGCTTGACCCCATAAAAGTCAAAGCCATTCTAGAAATGCCCTCTCCAAGAACCTTGAGAGAACTCAAAGGGCTTCAAGGGAGATTGGCCTACATCAGACGGTTCATCTCCAATCTTTCGGGGAAATGCCGTCCATTCTCCCAGTTGATGAAAAAAGGTGTAAACTTTGTCTGGGATGCTGACTATGAAGCTGCTTTCTAAGATATCAAGTCATACCTGACAAAACCTCCAGTGTTAGCTGCTCCTACCACTGGAAAACCATTCATCTTGTACACAAGAGCCCCTGATCACTCTTTGGGACCTTTGCTTGTGCAAGAAAATGATCAAAGAAAATAAGCTGCTCTATATTACCTCAGCCGCATGCTAGTAGGTGCAGAGCATCGCTACTCTCCAGTCGAAAAAAAATGTCTTGCAGTGATGTTTGCCGTACAAAAGCTGCGTCACTACTTGCTTTCCAACACAGTCTACCTGGTCTCGAGGGTCAACCTCTTGAAGGTCCTTGTCACAAAGGCAGGTTCTCTCAATGCTCGACTGGCAAAATGGTCCATCATTCTGTCACAATTTGATATTAGGTATGTACCACTAAAGGCAATCAAAGGGCAAGCTCTAGGGGACTTCCTCGCAGAGCATCCATTGCCTAAAGATTCTCCACTCAGAGATGATCTCCCAGACGAACCAGTCTACAATGTGGAGACTTTCTCACAAAATGCTTCCTGGGACATGTACTTTGACGGTGCAACTAGGACAAAGGAAAAAAGACAGCTGATCTCGGGAGTTGGCATCCTCTTTGTTAGCCCCGACAAATACATGATTCCACACGCTTTCTCGCTACTGGAACCATGCACAAACAATGCAGCTGAAATCAAGCTCTGATCCTAGGATTGGAACTCGCCATCAAATCCGGTATCACCATGCTGGAAGTCTTTGGAGACTCTCAACTGATCGTCAACCAGATGAATCAGAAATTTGAAGCCAGGAAGCCAGATTTGCTGCCTTACTACAACAAAGCACAATCGCTTCTGCAAAAGTTTGACATCTGTCACATCACCCACATTCGTAGAGGTGAAAACATACGTGCAGATGCCCTTGCTGGACTTGCCGCATCTATGGCAATCCAGGAAGGGGAAGATATGCAAATCACAGTATGCGAAAGAAGAATCCTTCCTCCTCTTAACACACATCAAGCAGTTGCTGAATGCCACCAAGTGGTTGGAAATCGGATTTCAATCCTTCAAACTTCAATCGGCGACTGGAGGGATCCGTTCATTGATTACATTATGTTTGGAATCCTACCTGAAGATCCAAAAGAACGGGTAAGCATCCAAACGTGAACCCCAAGCTTTCATTTGGATATTCCTTCAAAAATCCTTTACAGGAAATCCTTAAACGAAGTACTTCTACGCTGCTTGTCACAACAAGAGGCTGAAGAAACACTCAAAGAAGTTCATGCTGGTCTTTGCGGAGCTCATCAGGCTGGTCCCAAGCTCTATGATCAGATAAAAAGGTTAGGATATTACTAGCCTACCATGGTAGCTGAAGCAATGCAATTTGCTAAGCGCTACCAACAATGCCAAGTTCATGGAGATTACATTCACATGCCTCCAGAATGGCTACATCCTACAGCGATTTCATGGCCTTTCGAAGCCTGGGGTATGGACATCATAGGTCCTATTTCTCCCCCTTCGAGCAAAGGTCATTGCTTCATCTTCGCCGCTACGGATTATTTCTCCAAGTGGTCAGAAGCATTTGCGTTCAACGAAATGAAGACCTCATCAGTCCTTCAGTTCCTGTGCACCAACATCATTTGTCGTTTCGGCATACCCAAAAGATTCGTCCATGATAACGGACCACAATTCCAATATCATCGATTCTACAGATTCTGCGACAAATACAAAATCCAAAGCTGTCCTTCGACTCCATACAATCCGGCAGCAAACGGATTAGCAGAAGCTTTCAACAAGACACTCTGCAAAATCCTCAAAAAAATGGTCTCTAGTCGACTGGAGCGACAAATTATCTGAAGCTTTGTGGGCCTATCGAACCACCGTTCGAGGACCAACCCATAGCACACCATTCTCCTTGGTTTATGGATGCGAAGATGTTGTGCCCTTGGAAGTACAAATTCCTTCCTTGAGGGTATCTTTGCAAAATGACATGACTCAAGAAAGCAATGTCAAATTGCGACTCCATGAGCTGGACAATCTTGATGAGAGACGGCTCGAAGCTCAACAAAGCATTGAACTTTACCAAGCACGCATGGCAGGATCTTTCAACAAAAAGGTCAGGCAACGCGCCTACAAAAAGGGTGACTTGGTTCTTGCGGTAAAAAGACCAATGGTCTTCGCTCACAAGTCCAAAGGCAAATTTGAGCCAAAATGGGAGGGACCCTAAGTCATCGACAAGGTTTTCTCCAATGGCGCATACGCACTCCTAAACATGGAAGGTGACAGATGTATGCTGCCCATCAACGACAAGTTCTTAAAACGGTACTACCCTTGAAGACTTACCTAATTGGGTAAGAGCAATGCCTGTACAGCCAAAACCGGTTTCCAGGTACACGCTCGTTAAACCCAGCTTTTTTAGAATTTTCATGTCAAATGTTGAAATTTCTAGAAATTTAAACAATGTTTACTTTCATCGTTTCATTGTTCAAAAATCCAAGTTTAGGAACCTTTCCCTAACTTGACCAAAATTTACAACCCTTGAACTCAGGTTTGAAACAAAATCCGGATTCAGGGATTTCCACCCTAGTCCACCCTACCTTTTACCACCTAAATGGTTTTAAGTCAAAACTTATGACCCTCGTGTCTTTAAACAAAAAAAAATGGTTTTTCAAAAAGCCATGGGGAAGCGATGTTTAGTTGATACTCGCACAAATCGGAAGCATACGAACCACGTTCGACACTTCCAAAATCGCAGGGAAGAGACATTTCGTCGATACTTGCAAAATCCGAAACTGTGGAGATGCAACATTTCAGTTGATATCCACAACCCAAATCTCAAAGGTTCGAAAAAACCTAAAAAACCATGGAGACGCAACATTTCAGTTGATATCCATAACCCAAAGGTCCGAGAAAACCACAATTTAAAAAAAAATCGTGGGGAAACGACATCAAGTCAGTACCCGCAAAACCAGAATTTTTGAAAAGCAAGGATGCGACATTCCATCGATACTTACACCCAAATCCGCGAGGATGCGACATTCCATCAATACTCGCAACCGAATGAGCAAGGATGTGATATTCCATCGATACTTGCAAGAACATTCAGCAGGGAGGCGACTTTTAGTCGATACTTGCATTTTTGAAAACCAAACCAGCTATAGATGCCACAAAACGGCTATAGATGCCACCAAAACAGGCTATAAATGCCACAAACCGGCTATCAATGCTACAAAACAAAACCGGCTATCAATGCCATAAAACAAAAAAAAATTGGCTTTCAAAAAATCCGGCTATCAATGCCACAAACTCGGCTATCAATGCCACCAAAACCGGCTATATATGCCACTAAAACCGGCTATCAATGCCACAAAATCGGCTTCCATGACACAAACAAAAATCTGGCTTTCATGCCAAAACAATCATTTGACAAAAGATTTTCACAAAATGACAAGCTTTTGATCAAATCCCATTTAGCAATTACTTTTATCACAAAAAGATTTAAGTGAGCGTAGGGAAAACAAAAAAAAAGAGCATCCCATTTAACAATTACTTTCATCACAAAAAGATTTAAGTGAGCGTAGGGAAAATAAAAAAAAAGTACCAAAAAATACATGTGGTACCAAAAAAAAAAAAAGAAAGTGTTCACAAGCACTACAAAAAAAAGTACCAAAAAAATACATGTGGTACCAAAAAAAAAAAAGAAGGATAGTTTCTGCTACAAAAATCAGGAGCTCAGCCAAAAATGGTCTCCAACCAAGAGTTCAGCTCCTCAAGCAAACTTTTGGCCTCAGCCGTCAGGGATTCCAGGGCACGCTTCTTCAGGAACTTGCCATGAGATGCTGGGGTGGGCTGTAACCCTTCTTTCACACCGGGAAGCTTATCCCGAGCAGTTTGCCATTGTTTGTCCTCTTGAAACTTCCTTTCAAGGACTCGATCAGCATCTGCAACCCGGCGAATCAGAGCACTCTCCCTGCCACAAGCCTCTATTATAGCAGCCCACTTGGCAGTGACTTGTGCCTTTAAATGCTCAAGACGTTTCCTGGCCTCATTGACCTCCCTATCAAGGATGTTAAGGTCATGTGTCAGCCCAATGATGGCTAGCTCTTCTAAGTTCTTCTCTCAGACTATCTGCTTCCTGCTTTGTGTAGCCTCATTCAGGTCAGACTTAGCCTTATCAGTAGGGTCAAGGAACATCTCCTTGAAGAACTGGTCATCAGCAAAACCCATGGTCTCAAACCACTTGTCACCTAGTGCAATGATCCTATCAACGATCGCCCTGGCACCTGTGACATCCAGACCAGCCTCTTTGGCATCACTGAGAATCTCCTGCACATGCTGGATCATGCCAAATCTGGCATCCAAGTGCCCAGAAAGGAGAGTCTCAATCCAAGAGGTCAGAACCCGCACCACCACCTTCTTTGCAAAAAGAATAGATGGCCCAGCTGAAGATTCGCCCAACTCCGTTGGTCGACTGCTCATGTCATCACCCGTTAGAAGAGTAACAAAAGAACTCTTTCCAGTTGGAGCTGCTCGGGAAGGAATCTCAGCACGAGGTATCTCCTCAACAGTGTCAGAACTGGTCCTAGGAGTCTCTACCTCTGGATCGACCTCTGGCATCTCTTGTTCTGGTTCTGAAGGAAGCGACGGACTCTCCTCTGTCACCTCAAAACCTGCCAAAGAAATACAAAAAGTAATGAATATGATCCTATTTGAAAATCATTATCAGGGTTATTACTACAAAATACCTTCTTCGACGACTGGCGGAACACTTTCTTCCTCCATGAACTCATCGGAAGCATCATCAACATTTGCATCCATCGATGGTTCAAAGTCATCAGAATCCTGTGGCAAGTCAGCTAACAAGAAAAATGTTAGCAAACCAAGTCACAGACACAAAAAAAAAGAAAAAAAAAGTCATACCAATTGGAGATTCTGGATTCACTCCAGAGTCCCTCGGTTCTTCTTCAGGTGCCCCGACAGGGTCTGTCACCACCTCATCAGTTGGAACCTCAGGAATCGCCAAATCTTCCTCTGCTAAAAAAAAAGGAGCAGCAGAGAGAGAAAACAAATCAAGACATGGAAAAATCCCATGAAAAGAAATGGAAAGAAAAAAAGGAAGAATCATACCTTCACCAACGGTCTCTTCTTCTCGGCTTCTCTTCTCTGGAGGCTCGTCAGCATCCCCTGGCGCCTCCTCATTGATAGTAAGAGGTACTTCCAAGTTAGGAGAGTCCTCATGCTGCCCCTTGCTGCGATGACTCCTCCTCCTCCTCTTACTCCTGCGGGCTCGCTTCTTAGAGGAACCTGCCCCGCTGTCAGAGTCAGGTTTCCTACTTGACTCCTCACTGGATGGTCTACTCTTACCAGTAGACTCCATGGAAGCTTGCCTTTGCGCCGCTTGCATCCAATCATCAAGTTCGGCTTCCTCTTGTTCTAGCTGTTCTAAAGCCTCATCAGGTATTTCTCGAACAGCTTCAGAACCAATGACGCCCTGGTCACCGAGAAAGCCTATCTTGTGCTTCTCTCCAGAAAGGAAGGCCCAAACTTCCTCTCGCCGAACGCCATCCGACTTTCCAAGGCCCTTTCTAGATGCCAACTTCACATCAAGCTCCTTCTTGGAAAGCCCCCGATATGCCCAAAAGCTCTCTGCGAACCACTTCGCAAAGCCGGCAGTCCTGGGAAGTCAACAACACAGGATAAGAGATCATGGTTGTAGTGTCTTCAGCACTATAGAAAGCCCATGCATTTCTCCAGTCCTGTAAACCTCCAAAGCGCTTCACCATGCTTAAAGGCGCTCCAACAACGCAATGAGAAAAACCCAACTGCAAAGCAAAATGAGAGGGTACATACGGCTGGATGTCGACAAAAAGATGTCTGCGGTACACCATCGTGCTGACATGTATGCTAAAAAGCCACTCCTTCTCTGCGTTCGTCAAGGAGTAATGCTTTCCCGACCCCGCCCTGGTAGAGTCTCGGGAGGCACCAAAATCAAAAGCCTTCTTCAGCAACTCCGGAGAAAGCTTCACTGAAGACTGCCCCATCTCGACGTCCCTGAACCGTCGGATCCTCATGCGGGCAAACAAAAGTGATTCGGACACGGCTTTGCCCTTAGCCAGCCGAATCATCAAAGGATCATCATTCTGTGAGGCACCCAGCCGGTGGAAGCCAGGACAGTGGTACACGTACCACGAATAAAAGATGTGGGCTGAAAATACCTTATTCATAGGGAGCCCAAGCCGAACCGAAAAAGCAGTAGCCTACAGTTCGGTACACAGGTAGGAGTAAAGAGCTGGCACCAAAGCAAGCTGCTCTCCAAACGCCATCTGACAAGCCGGAAAAATACAATGCGGCCTGATGTGCGTTCCATCTCGTCCAGCAAAAATAGCCTCACCAAGCCAATAAGTGAGGTAAACAGCGAGATCTCTCCGCAGTGCAATATCAGGACATATGGCGTTTGTACTTGCACAGAAATCTCTCAACTCTTCTTGCATAGCCAAGATCTTCTTCGAACTTGGATCCTGAGCCCTGGCTTCCTGGGTCGCACTATCAGAAGACTCCCTGCTATCAAAAAAGTTGGGGAAAGAAGAGCTAGAACTCTTCCAACTGCTAGATCTAACTTTCAAACCCTCCATCTCCTTCAAAAAATCATAGAAGGCGACGAGCTGAAAGTACAAAAGCCTGAACTCCTCAGACTGCTCCTCAAGGACGCTGTCGATCGGCATAAACTTCTCATAGAGTTTGCCAAGGATGGACAATCCAGTAATGGCGCTCAGCTCCTTCAAAGAGAAACCAATCTCACCATTCGTCACAACAAAAGTATTGGTTTGTAGAAGGAATGACTCCAACATAGCCATGAAGGCCTCGTCGGAAAAGATCACGGTCTCCCTAAAGGCGCGGACCGCATCAATAATCCCGGCTTCCTTCAAAACGGCGCCACCAATCAGCAGGACGCGATCCGTCCATGACTTCCCCTCGAAGTCAGCATTGAAACGGCCACGAAGTCGAAAAGGCTTTATCCAATTGCTGCCGTCACCGCTGAAAATACCAAGGCCCACCGGTCTCAAATCGACCGACGAATAATCAGAACCCTGGTAGCCGCTGGATGGCATCAACAGGTCCATCTCAACAGGCGACCTCTCCGTATATCCAGGAGAGCCGCCAACAAAAATCCTGGTCTTGATTACATTTGTCCTTCTCACCCAGCTTGGAGGATCTTCCCTCTTAGAGCACGTGGGCGCAAGGCTCATGATCGAGACGGTGCAATCAAACGTCGACCGGGTAGCAACAGTCTTCTTCTCACCATCTGCTGTGAAAGAAAACTAAAAACATCTCCTCCGGTATGTCATGTCATCAAGGACGACATCACCAAAGAAGAAGGTAGGCCTGGGTAAAACACTCTGATCTTCCATCACCCATGGACGACTGCTTACCATGATCTTATAGAATTCCTCTCCCTTGAGAGCGATCAGTCGCTGCCTCATCTCATCTCTATTGAGGGAGTCGCACTCTTCCAGATTTCTCTCAACATACTGGACCTTCTCAAAGGCCTGCTGAACGGCCGGATTAGAAGATCTAGCAGATCGAAGAGGTACGCTTGTAGCAGGCTCTTTACCCTTGTTCGTTCTGGAAGAACCACCTGCAAAGGATGGAAAAGAAAAAGATCAAACATCAAAATGACAGAATTTCGCTATAAAAAAAAATCTGGCGAAATTTTGACATGATGCCGGGGCAATTCCAAAGAAAAGGAACTATCCCGAAAGAAATAGAAAGCTTGAAGATGGGTTCAACATTGCTGCGAGCTCTGAAACTCCAAACTTTCGAAACCTCAAAGTCTCCACAAAATCAGGAAGGGCTCAACATCGCTGTGAGCTCCAAATTCCCAAATTTGCGAAAACTTTCAGGTATGCTATCACATCATGCTACAATTCAATTTACAAAAGAATATACATGCATGAACATCTTGGTTTGCAAAAAAAAAAAAAATGCATTATCATGATGAGCAAAAAAAAAAAAGAAAAGAAAACTTTCTCAAAAAAAGGAGAAAGGAGAAAGAAAAAGAACAAAAAAAAAGAAAAGAAACTTTCTCGAAAAAAAAAGAGAGAAAGAAAATAAAAAAAACGAGAGAGAAAAAGGGGCTGGCCCACAGGCCACGTGGCCGTACGGCCAGATCCGTACGGATCTGTCCGTACGGTCCACAAAAGAAAAAAAAAAGAAGAAGAAAGCATAAAAAAAAAACGTATAAAAAAAAGAAGAGCAAACGCGTGAACAAAAAAGAAAAGAAAAGAAAGAAACAAAAAAGAAAGAAAGAACTTTTTCCTACAATGGGGTTTTCTTGAAAAAGGGAACTTACTTGAAGCCATTGATGGAGTAAAAGAAGAAAAGTCTTGAAGATCTTGAAGAATAAGAACTTTTGGTCTTGAAGCCCTCTTGGGATTGTTGCAAAAGAAAGCAATAAGAGCAAGAGATCCAACCTCCTCCTTGATTTTATAGAAGTGCGCAAACCAAAGAAGGAAAGAAGAAAGAGGTAAGTGTTACTAATTAGTAACCTTACCAAAAGAAAGAAATTAGAAAGATTCTTTCCCAAAAGAAAGATATCTTGAGGGATTCTCTCCCAAATAGAAATCAATGAGAGATTTTCTCCCAAAAGATAGGATCAATAAAAGATTCTTTCCCAAAGGAAGATATCTTGAGATATTCTCTCCCAAAATAAAGGAAACATGAGAGATTCTCTCCAAGTAAAGATATTCTTAGATATTCTCTATCCAAAGGAGATATTTTTGGATTTTCTTTACAAAAATGACACCATATGAGATCTAAGCCATTTCAAAAGCTTAAGGTCCCATGGGTTAGCCCATATGAGCCAGGTTTGACCACCTAGGCACTAAAATTTATTTTTTTTGGGCTTTTAGTCAAAGAGAAATCCCTCTTACCAAGAGCATACAAAAATGGTTCCATGCCTCTTTTGAGTTGATTGGACCATACAAAAGAGAATTCCAAGCCCCATGAGCTTCCAAAAATCAAACCATCCAGCCTCATCTACCAAATTGAGCCAAAATCTTGAAATTGACATTCCGCAAAAAACCAAACCAAATCCCGGTCCCCTAACTTGCCACATACAGCTTGTTAGGTCACAAGACCAAAACCAAAAACCAAAACCTGATCCCCTAACTTGCCACATACAGCCTGTTAGGTCACAAGATCAAAACCAAAACTGACCCCCCAACATTCCACATACAGCTTGTTGGGTCACACGGTCAAAACCAAACCCGACCCCCTGACCTGCCACATACAGCCTGTTAGGTCACAAGGTCAAAACCCAAATCCACATCCCTGATGTCATCTTCAAAACTTTGCCTTGAGATGGTAGTGATCCCTTTCACTACCATAAAATTCCCCTGGAAGCTCAAAAGGCTACAAATACCAAAAGAAAGACTGCTCAAAGACTCTTGGTCAAGTCACAAGCTCTCCTTCATAAAATCTCTTTGAGGCACATCGACTACAAAAGTTAAGCAACTCGTCGCTGCACCTCGAGGGGGCATTTGTTGACACCAAAAATGTCACTTTGCCTCTTCAAGATCCAAAAAGCTAGATGAAGTCGCAACCTGCCATAAATAGGCATTGCTACTTCCAAAAAATCAAATCTTGTCAGAATCAAACAAAAACTTCAAGATCCTTCAAGACAGCCAAAAGAGGAGTACGTAAGAAGTTTCGGGCCATTTCAAAATCATTTGCCTAACTTCGCTTCTCCGGCAGCTGAAAAGGAGCTCCCGGCGGCGAAAGCATCGGAGACACCAAATCTTCGATCAGAGCCGATGGATGGTCTCAAAATACATCCAAAAGGCTCTACGTCAAGTTCCGAGTCAAACCGACAACGTTTGACCCTACATCAAGCCTCGAACAGCTAAAGCAAGCCTCTCGGCGGTAAGAACCATCGAGGCCATCACTCATCAGATAGAGCACATGGACGGATTCAAAATGCTTACAAAGGGCTACACGTCAAATTTCAGGTCATTTCGACAACATTTGACCAGACTTTGACGCTCAGAAGCCAAATCAGGCCTCTCGGCGGTGAAGCTCCCCAGGACCATGGTTTCCAAGACAGAGCCTATGGATCATCTTAAAATGACTCCAATAGGTTCCCTGTCAAATTTCAAGTCAATCAGACATCGGTTGACCGCATATCAAGCCGCGACATCTTCATCGCGACAAAAGTAAGTTTACTGGTGATAGGACCCCAAACGGCTTCAAAACTAAAACAAAAGCCTATGGTTGGTCTTATTTATTGCTCAGGAGGCTTCACACCAAATTTCAGGTCATTTCGACATCGTTTGACCCAGTTTCAGCTACTGATGGAAAATCGGCAGCTCTGCGCGACAAAGTCTTCGTCTTTCTAAGAAAATTGGAAACTTTGCAAAACAAAATGCAAGGATTCTCATCAGGTTTTCTACAGGGAAATCAGGCCAATAAATGATAAAAAAATTTCAAGGAAAAATACAGAAGAAAATTGAATCAAAACACAGTAAAAACGGACACAAAACGGGACAAAAGGGGGGAAAAACCCCCCAGGGTCGCCGGGAGGGCCCCGGAAACTCCATTTTTCGCCGTTTCTTCGCGATTCGAAGCATCCGACTCCTTTGATTTTCTAAAATTCATACTTTTGAGACACCAAATCCTCTGACATCCGTCAAAAACATGGGTCAATCATCAAGAGTATCGAGATCAACATTGATCGCCAACCGGTCAACCAAAAAAAGTGTGCTTTCTACCCGACCGATCGAGAAATCGACTGGACAGATGGCACCGACCCGCTATTGGCACCCAATACCTGAAGTTACATGGTCATCTGATGCCGATCTACATGAAGATCCATCATTGATCATAACCAGAACAATCCCAAAAGACGCGGCACGGCCCACGACTCTTCAACTGCTCGGCGACCACTTAATGCGATTAATTGACTAGCTTTATTACGGTCATTAATCCATTTCTTTGGACGGCCCAATCAGAAACAAGCATCCGAGAGTTACAAGTCAGGAGATTCATGACATTTAAACCATGAAACTCCTCCCATCATGGCGATTAAAGGTGATTAAATGCCCTCAATCTCCTCCGGCCAATCAGAAGCCAAGAAAAAGGAGTTACAAAATAAAGGAATTAAATCCTGTAACTCCTCCCATTATGCGGCTTAATGACAATAAAAGCCCATAAACCCTCCTAAATGGCTACCTAGAAAGCCTATAAATAGAAGAGCACTCCAAGAAGAAATAACACACAACAGAGTGCAGAATCAACATCTACTTAGTTTTTTTATTGGACATAGGACCTCCTTTTGGTCTTTGTCCTCTAAAAACCTGAGGTTATAGCCAAGCCAAGCGAATCAATAGCATCCTCTGTTCTCATCTGCATGGATGATGGCGAAGTCCACATATGGCTTGCGACCGTCAATCTGAACGGGTCCCCCATAATCTCCTGAGAAGTTAGATCCTCCTTTTCTTGCTTTTCATTGTAGTTTGTATTTTTTCAAAAGAGACAAAAATCACAACTCTTGTCTTTCATTATTGATAAGGATTGTAAATCGGCTATAAACGCCAAAAATCGGCTATAAACGCCAAAATCGGCTATAAATGCCAAAAAATCGCTTTTCACGGCAAATCAAGAAAATGTCTCTTTTCTTTAATATATGTGCAATGGAAAACTTAAAAGAAGTTGATTTCCTTTTTACTTGCGAAGGTTGATCTCCGGATCTCCATATACAATTCCAAGTAAAATAGAAAATCTGGCACACCCACACAAAAGAAATGTTGATGCACGCCTCTGCCCCCCTCCGGTTACGAAAGCGTCGGACCCAAACGGACTCCCACGTCCGCCGAACTCGGTAGAACCGAGCAAGCAGAATGCGCCGGTCCATCAATTGTGATACTTGAAAAATTGTGAAATGGAATGAGAACAATGAGAGAATGAATATATGTGGAATTACCCGGGAATCTTTCAAGTCTCAATGCACACTTTATCATTTTAAATGTTGTGGATTTTCATTGGCATCAAACATGTTCTTTTATTAATCAATGTTTAAAAGTTAAGTGTGTGTTGAGATAGTTCCTTGGTAAGTCATTAAGTCATTCTACATTATTATATTCCATTCCAGATCAGAAAATGTATTTGTACGCTTCGGTAAACTAATTTGAATAGCATCGGTGATTTGATATAGAATCATGTGGTTTTCCATGTTCGAAAGGATTGATCGTATGATTTTTATACAAATTACTTTGATGTGTATTTGAGTGGTTTACCATGGAAATTCATATGTTTTCTACGAATCGATTTGGAAGGAGATTTGAGTGGTTCGCCACATTCGGAAATACATCGATAAGACTATTATTTTGAAAATAAAACCTCGAGGCAAGATGGGGCCAGAGCTTTGTAGTGCGAGCCCATGAGCCAAAGAGACTATTATTTCGAAAATAAAACCTCGAGGCAAGATGGGGCCAGAGCTTTGTAGTGTGAGCCCATGAACCAAAGGGATTATCATGGTTTGATTTGTATCGGTTTGGGTTTTGAAAACTAAAGGCACCACTAGGCTTAGGTCACCTTGTCGGGCTGATCACCCGGCTTGGGATCTTTAATCTGTCTGCCAGCTGCAGCTTGGATTCTGTCTGTATCGACCATGGCAACCGTTTTGATCTGCCGGTCACACTTGTATGTGGCTACGGTTCTGATTCTGTTTCCGGTCCCACGTGTAGTGGCTACGGTTCTGTTCGATAACGACTTCGTTCGTTCCAGTCCCACGAGTAGTGGCTATAGTTCTGTCGCTCTTATTACTTCGGTAATAGGAGAATATAGCTATGTGTGGTTTGCCAATGTTTTTATCGAATGCCATTGATTTATTTTGATCGTCATCGAATTATTAATTGATTAGTGCTTTATTCGATTGCCATTGATTTATTCGTTTACCATTATTTTATTCATTTATATTTTCAATGATTCATAAAGTGTTTACTTGACCACATTGGTTATTCATATATGCCCAAACTTTAAGTGTATCAGATTTGATTTTATATGGTTTTATAAATGCCCATTTCTATATTACCTGTTTATTTGCTTGCTAGACCGTCGTGTCTGACCCTGTTTGTTTGGTGCCAGATTTCTCTCCTTCTGCTTTTAGGTATTTGATCGGAGGAGGCAGTTGAGCCGCCGGTCTGACGTGAGAGGCTGCCCATTGATATCATCTAGATGTCAAGTTTGGCACCGGAGTTCGTATCTAAATATTGGGAGTAGTATTTCAATTTAGTTGCATATTTTTGTATGGCTTTATTAGCCTTTTTCTTGGGATTTGTAATTAAGACACTTGTTATTTGTAACTTTAACATATGTGGGAAATAAAATGTCTTGTTACTGCCAGCTCAGTATTCTATGATTTATGATCTGTACCAGCCTGCTTATGTGATGTCTTTATGATATTGGGTGAGTGCGACACGGAATCCGATGGCCACAGACTCTGGGTCGTAACGCCATGATTAGCTTCCGCGAAAAATATATTCTGATCGTGATGGAATTTTGTTATCCTCACACATGCGGATCTTGGGAAATACAACAAAAATTTTAATTAATCCCAAAATTTTGCATCCCGAGGTCGGATCACTACAGGGCCCGGTTTCGGGGTGTGACATGTTTGGTATCAGAGTTGGTTAGTTTCTAGGAAATAAAACACTCTAGAGACATTAAGACGTGTGGTGAGGATTCGTTAGATTGTGTCGATTTGTTTTCTCTTGTCTTTGTTTCTTTGAATTTGAGTTTGCTTTTCTTTCAGTTTGGGAGACTTTCCTTGTCTTTTGTTTTATTCTTGTTGTTTGGAAATTTGGAAGACCAAATTTCCTCTTTCGTGGGGGAGGATTTAAAGTCTCCATACCCACATTTAGTGTCTTTTTCTCGTGTTCGCGCCGGAGATTGAAAACATTGTGGATTTAGTGTGTTGTTTTCGGAGAACATCAGCAGACTTTCAGCCTTCAGCATCTCCATTGTGATTCATGAGAGAAGAACATGAGTAATACATGAAGACCCCCTTTCAGTTAATCGGAGATCGTCATGCAGCATGCCAAGGTAAGTAAGTGAGGAGTTTTGGCAGAACTTAGACCGACTTCCTGAGACGAAGGGTTACAGAAGACATTTTGGTTGACTGATTTTATGAAGGGAGAAGTGATTCTTAGTTAGTAAGACTAGAAGTTAGTGCCAGAGACTCAGGGATTTCCCGGATTCAATGAGCATTTTCATAGTTTTGGCTGAGAATTTCTGTAACTTGCAGCTTAGCTAGTGTAGTTGGTTCAACAGGGATTGTTTTATAGCTGAACTTTAAATATGAAATCTCTACACTGTTTTAATGATCAAACAGGTTCAAATTTCTACAGGATTTTTATGAACAAATGAGTTCAGATTTCAACAAGGTTTAGTGTTTAATTAACACTCATATTTTAGCAAAGTTTAATGTACTGCTATATGAATCTGATTTATTTTTGAAGTCCTAATTTGAAAATTGTTAGGTGTTTTTATGGTTTGTTTGGCTATAAAAATATGAATTTCAAAATGGATAATGTTATTTCATACTCAAACTTTGATGAACTTTATTTATTTAAGCTTTATTTGATAATTTGGAGGTTCAGTTTCTACTATGTTTTAAAATGATGAAATTTAGCTAAGTAATTGTTTTAGTCATTATATTTAAAATTTAAAGATTTGTTTTGCATTGAATGGAATGAGTTGTAATAGCTTATGGTTGGAGTTTAGAAGTGTATGAATTGAAGGGTTGATGGATGTCAGGAGGTGTACTGGTTCAGTTGGAGACAAAGTTGGATTTATGAGAGAGTAAACATCATTCGAGACGTGACGTTCGGAAGTTGATGAGACAATTGTTCTTACATGAAAGGTAGGGTATAAGGCAGAAACAGAAGTTTGAGCAGACTCCAGATTGTGAAAAATCTCAGTCACGCACCATTCAAGAAAATGACTCGACCCGTACTTTTACAAGGATTTAGTTAATTGGGGAACCTTAGAGGACAAACTAAAAGTGGTGGAATTGCTTTGAGACTTGGATTGAAAGTTTCAGCTTATCAGGGAATGATGCCAGCTTGGCAGGTTTATTTTGTTGATGACACAGTATCAAGCAGAAGATCAAGAACAACAAGCAGATATAATCAGATGTGAGCAGGAATTGTGAGTACATCACAGAAAGATTAGAATTCGGAGTTGTGAATACAGATTGGATTTCCAAGATTGGTTATGCTTGTCAGAAGTAGAAGACTTGAAGAGTGAAACCTGAAGAGGCAAGCCATGCGAAGTTTCGACACATAACAGCTCAGCAGATTATGGCAGTTTAACATCTGGTTTATAGCAGTGTGACATCTAGGTTCTAGCAGACCAAGTCAGAGACATGAGACCTATAGAATTTGGAATTTGTGATTTCAGAATGAAGAAGGATTGACGATATTCTTGGAGACCAGAAGTTGGTGATGCATTCGAGGAGCCAACAGATTTCTAAGCCACCCACTTCGAAGTTAACGTGCTGACATGAGACGCTTACGTTGATAGCTTTGATGGAGATGATGGATTGTTTCAGGATTCCGAATCGCGGTGGATGAAGAGACTATCACTTAATAGGATTTCAATTTCACTAATTCCTCGAAGACAAGACCAGATAGAAGAGTTCCAAGCCAGAATCTGAATGGTACAATATAAGTAGGTATATGGAATTCCAGAAGTTTTCGAAGTAGAGATTATTTCAGAGAAAGCATGTCTACGATCACATCTTCATGCAAACGTCAGGAGCACCACGTACAGTTTTGTAGGGCTTAAGGCACAGAATTCCAAGCTGATAGAAAGAGACAGAACTTGCAGTTTCTTGGACCGACAGTCACTGACATGGTAGGTAAAAGAAATGATCCAGTGCAGGAACGACAGATGACACCAAGGATAATCAGAAGAATTGTTGAACACTAATTTGGTCAGAGAAGTATGTTGTCGAGCAGATATGTGGAACAGTGTGAAGCCTTCAACCGAATTAGAGTGTAGTTGCCGGTGCATTTCAACATCAGGTTTAATCAGGGGACATCACAGTTGCCGAGGTTCAGCGAGGGTGTCAGTGTTTTTCTTTAGTCCTTTTTTGTTTTTTATCTTTATTTGGTTTAGACCATTTGGAGGACCAAATGGGTTCTAAGGGGGGGGAGGATGTAACACCCCGACCCCCAGTTATTTTGTAAAGTATTATTTTAATTATTGTTTAACTTTTTAAGTGAGATTAGAGTTGGTTTGACTTTGTCTTTGAGTTTGACTAGATTTTTCATAGCCTTGGAGATTTTGAGGACCGTTGACCTTGGTTTGACCTGGTCCATAAGATTTGTATTTGTGTGAGAAATTATTCTTATTTTGGAAAATTCCAATTTTTACTCCTTTTGACTCATTTTATTAAGTTTAACAACTTTCATGTTTTGACCATTTTGATTTGATGATCAAAAAATACGTTTTTCGAGAAAAAGGGCAAAATTGACTTTTCACACTAAATCTGTACTTGAATTTCAAAAATTTCAGAATTTGGGGAAAATACACTTTTTGGAAAGTAAATATTTCGTTGATCGATTTTGTCTTCTTCGTCGATTTCATTCGGGACCCACAAATGTTAGTTTCAGCCTTTATTATGTTAGGGCTGGGGCCCCACTTAACTCCTTATAAAGCCAATGGGCTCTTCTTCTTCCCCATTCTTTCATTTCCTGCATCAAAGAGTGGAGCCTAGGGTTTTCTCCCAGCCCTTTTCTCTCTCTTCTAGAAAGCTCCCATCTTGAGTACTAAGTGAGGGAATGATCTCCAAACCTTCTTCCCCACTTTCCAAGCTTTCCAAAGATGCCATTTTCTAAAGATTTGAGCTAGGGGAGACCACTTTTCCAAGCTCTTCTTCCTTGTTTGAGCTTCAAAAAGGTTAGCAATGGATTTCTTTCTTCAAATCTTGGTTTTCCAAACCATTTAGAATGTTTTTGTCATATATGCAAAGAGTTTTCATGGAGATTTGAAAATGGTTGGTTTCTAGGGCTTATTCTTGAGCTATTTTTGGGGGTTTTGTGATTTTGGAGCTTGGGACTATAAGAGGACCATCATAGAGTGATTCGCATCTCCTCTTGACCCAAGGCAAGTCAATATTTTAGTTAATATGTGATTTGTTCAATGTGAACGATTTTTGAATCTTCATTCTATGTTGTTTTCCCTTTTCAATACATGGATTTAATCTTAGTGTATTTGAGCAGTGGTTTATGTTTATTAATCTCCAAGTTATTGTTTACAACCATTTGATATTTATTTGGCAATATATCTCCTTGAATCAATTATATACATCTCAATGTTAGTGTCTTTGTTGGATAAAAAATGTCATGTTCATATCAATCTTTGTTGTGAATAGAATGGTTGGATGGAGATATTTTGAGGCTAAGAAAGGTTGAAAATGTATGGAAAAGGAGTTGAAATTGATAGAGGAAGAAGGAAGGAAAAAGGACCCATCACCAGCCAAAAAAAATGCAGAAATCTGCACAGAGTCGAGCCCAAACAGAATCTGGGCCACTCGAGCGAGCCCATGGTCGGTTCTGTTAGGGGTCCGCTCAAGCGGACCTGGGCCTTTTAAGGCCTGAATTATGGGCTGTTTTCAGCCCATTTGCTTGGGTTGTTTCCCACTTGTTTCCGGGTCTTTTCCATCCTATCTCCCTCCATTTGTTTGAGGCCCATTTAGCCTCTAATGATGTATGGAAGCCCATGAAAGATTTGGGTAAATTGTGATACTTGAGAAATTGTGAAATGGAATGAGAACAATGAGAGAGTGAATATATGTGGAATTACCCAGGAATCTTTCAAGTCTCAATGCACACTTTATCATTTTAAATGTTGTGGATTTCATTGGCAGTAAACATGTTCTTTTATTAATCAATGTTTAAAAGTTAAGTGTGTATTGAGATAGTTCCTTGGTAAGTCATTAAGTCATTCTACATTATTCTATTCCATTCCAGATCAGAAAATGTATTTGTACGCTTCGGTAAACTAATTTGAATAGCATCGGTGATTTGATATAGAATCATGTGGTTTTCCATGTTCGAAAGGATTGATCGTATGATTTTTATACAAATTACTTTGATGTGTATTTGAGTGGTTTACCATGGAAATTTGTATGTTTTCTACGAATCGATTTGGAAGGAGATTTGAGTGGTTCGCCACATTCGGAAATACATCGATAAGACTATTATTTTGAAAATAAAACCTCGAGGCAAGATGGGGCCAGAGCTTTGTAGTGCGAGCCCATGAGCCAAAGAGACTATTATTTCGAAAATAAAACCTCGAGGCAAGATGGGGCCAGAGCTTTGTAGTGTGAGCCCATGAACCAAAGGGATTATCATGGTTTGATTTGTATCGGTTCGGGTTTTGAAAACTAAAGGCACCACTAGGCTTAGGTCACCTTATCGGGCTGATCACCCTGCTTGGGATCTTTAATCTGTCTGCCAGCTGCAGCTTGGATTCTGTCTGTACCGACCATGGCAACAGTTTTAATCTGCCGGTCACACTTGTATGTGGCTACGGTTCTGATTCTGTTTCCGGTCCCACATGTAGTGGCTACGGTTCTGGTTCTGTTTTCGGTCCCGGTCCCACGTGTAGTGGCTACGGTTCTGTTCGATAACGACTTCGTTCGTTCCGGTCCCACGAGTAGTGGCTACAATTCTGTCTGCTCTTATTACTTCGGTAATAGGAGAATATAGCTATGTGTGGTTTGCCAATGTTTTTATCGAATGCCATTGATTTATTTTGATCGTCATCGAATTATTAATTGATTAGTGTTTTATTTGATTGCCATTGATTTATTCGTTTACCATTATTTTATTCATTTATATTTTCAATGATTCATAGTGTTTACTTGACTACATTGGTTATTCATATATGCCCAAACTTTAAGTGTATTAGATTTGATTTTATATGGTTTTATAAATGCCCATTTCTATATTACCTGTTTATTTGCTTGCCAGACCGTCGTGTCTAACCCTGTTTGTTTGGTGCCAGATTTCTCTCCTTCTGCTTTTAGGTATTTGATCGGAGGAGGTAGTTGAGCCGCCGGTCTGACGTGAGAGGCTGCCCATTGATATCATCTAGATATCAAGTTTAGCACCGGAGTTTGTATCTAAATATTGGGAGTAGTATTTCAATTTAGTTGCATATTTTTGTATGGCTTTATTAGCCTTTTTCTTGGGATTTGTAATTAAGACACTTGTTATTTGTAACTTTAACATATGTGGGAAATAAAATGTCCTGTTACTGCCAGCTCAGTATTCTATGATTTATGATCTGTACCAGCCTACTTATGTGATGGCTTTATGATATTGGTTGAGTGTGACACGGAATCCGATGGCCACGGACTCTGGGTCGTAACGCCATGATTAGCTTCCGCGAAAAATTTATTCTGATCGTGATGGAATTTTGTTATCCTCACACATGCGGATTTTAGAAAATACAACAAAAATTTTAATTAATCCCAAAATTTCGCGTCCCGAGGTCGGATCACTGCAGGGCCCGATTTCGGGGTGTGACATAGACAAGCTTAATAAGGCACATGAGATAATCTCAGCTTCAACGACCTCTCATGTAATTATAATTACCAGTGGACCATGTGAATGGTCAATGGGTACCCTTTCTAGGCCCTACGAGGTCTTGCCATGTCTAAAGACCCTTTTAGTTTATTGTGTGCATCATAATTATCCTCAAGGTTAATTATGAAGATTTATGGACCTATAAGATTGGATAGTAAATCCAAATTTGGTTAAAAGTGGGTCCCGAGGTAGAAGCCCCTCTCGCTCGATAATTATGATTAATTCTGGTTGGGGTGTTACTGATGTTAATATCAATTATAATGAAGTAGCTGAGAAATTAATTGAAGACACCGATTGAGAGCTCTAGAATAGCCTCATGATGTAATACCAATTTGATCACAATGGTCGAAGTTTCACATTCATAACTATATGAGGCAATGATGATCTTTGTTGAATGTTCAGATTATTTAGAAATGAAAACAAAACAATATTCATTTATGTCGATAGAAGCAATGAAGTTGCTAAAAGTCGTTGCTACAAGTCGTCGGTAGTCACATTCAAGGTAAATAATTTATTGCAATATAATTTTGAGCCCTTGGAGTGATCATATGGCCTTGATTAACTTATTGTGCAACAAACTAGGCGTCACATGTTTGAAAGGTTAAAAGAAGGTGCTATGTCAATTGACAGACAAAGCAAACAATGACGCAATAGATCATTTATTGATTTCAACCTCTGCCCCTCTATGTAGGGGCATCCCCTAAGAAGCCGAGATTACATTAACTTCAATAATAATATCAGCTAAATCATGTCTTCACCTAGGCCGCCTCGGTAGTGGTTTCGAGGCGCCAGCCGAGATGACCTCGGTCACTCCTGATCCCGACATTGTATTCTGGCCTCGGTCACGCACCTCGGCACCTACCTACTTACTGCTAAGGAGCTTTCAGGAAATGCCAGAAAGCTAGCCGAGAAGGATAGTGACAGACAAAGTCCCTTGGAGATTCAGCCACGTCATGAGATGTATGATAGGATATGGGCACGTAGATGAGATTGAGAAGACATCCTAGCTGCCCAAAATCCCTGACAGATCAACATCTATCGGCCATGTCTCCGTCAGGGCGAGGCTCCAGGCGAGATCCGATGGGACTACCGCCGAAAGACCCAATTAGGGTAAGGCCCGATTAGACCCTCATTTAATGAATTGTGGACCGATTGGACCACCATTTAATGAAAGGTGGGCCCAATCGGACTGTCATTTATTGAATGGCGGGCGGACTAGACTTTCATTTAAGGGAATGTGGGCTAATAAGACTGTGCATCTCGAAGTACAGGTCAAGTCAGTGGGCCCCATTGTCCTCTATCAAAGAGACTTCTTCTATAAATAGAGAAGATCTCTCCCAACCAAGGTAACAAACACACCAGTCTTGAGCCCTTACTTTGTCTCTCTTCTTCCTCCATCCTACTGTTGAGTCCCTAAACTGACTTAGGCATCGGAGGGCCTTGCGCTGCCCACAACCAGGGTCTCTGACGTTGCCTTCTTCCTGTTCTCTTTCTCCCTTTCAGGTTCCAGGCAGGCATTCCCCACTCATCAAGGAGTTTCCAGGAGATCCTAATCCCCTCCAATCAAGTCCGTGATCCTAATCCCCTCCAATCAAGTCCGTGATTTTTAGGCACTTATAATTGGCGCCGTCTGTGGGAAAGAAACAATCCAAACATCTTTCCTCACACCATGCCTTCCAAATCAAATAAGGGCAAGAAAGGGTCAAAGTCGATACCACCCCTGCCGCTGCTCCCCCGAGGACCATCACTGTCTGCTCCTCCTCAGAGGAGGCCAAGAGCGACGTCTGGTGTAGCTAGGATCGAGGAGCATCTTGAAGGGCTCCATTCTGTCCCAGTCATCGTTGAAGGACTTGAAACTGAGCTAGATTCACCTTCAGAAGATGAGGTAGCGCCTCCCCGTCGAGACAACTCCGGACGGGAGCGCCCCTAGCAAGGTGGTGCCATGCAGACGCGTCCCCGAAAAGATAAAGCTCCAATGGTGGGAGGATTGCACCAGATTACCCATCCGAACAATGACGACGGGGTGAGAATCCATTCTTTGAGGAGGTCAGGGCCCAAAACCTTGCCCTCCAAGAGAAGGATGAGCTGATCCGTCAGCTCCAGCGACAACGACGTCCCCAGAAGAATAAGAGGAAGACTGCGACCTCGCTTCCCCGAAGCATGCAAGTTCCTCCACCCGTGGTGAATTTGAGGCACTTCATCAACGAGAAGAAGCGTAGTTGAGCTCAAGATGAGAGCTCCCACAATAGTCGTTCGAAGAAGAAGTCGGGGACCATATCAGAGGTCAAGAATGACCTGAGAGAGTGGCTTGATCAGCAGGTGAAGCAGACAGTACTGCGGAATATGGAGGTGGCCGATTTCACCCGAAACCAACTGGACGCGTGCGACCCCGAAGACCTCGGTGCATCCCCTTTCTCTTAGGAGATAAGAAACTTTCCTCTCCCGGAGAAGTTCAGTGTCCCAAGGTTCGTTCTTTATGACGGAGTCTCGGACCCGGCAGCGCATCTGCGCCATTTCACCAAGAGGATGTTGATTTGGGGGGACGTCGATCACCTGAACTGTAGAGTCTTTTCCTCCAATTTAGGAGACCTCCCCCTAAGGTGGTTTTGTGCACTCCCAGAAAGATTGATTTCGAACTAGCAACAGCTCTGGAACTCGTTCTTAGAGAAGTTCTAAGCACACAGAGTCGTCCCCAAGACCAATGCTGATATAATGGCTCTCAAAATGAGGCAAAACGATAACGTCACTCAGTTCGCCAAAAGATTCTGGACCATCTACAGCTAGGTAGAGAACGCAGTTGAGGAGGTAACTGTTACGTCCTTCCAACAGGCTCTGCTGCCAGGCAGCGACCTTCGAAAAGATTTGGTCCGGAACCTTGTGGCCTCAATGAAAGCTCTCATGGCCAGGGTGAACCAATTCATTGAAGAAGAGTATGAGGTCCGAGCTCGCGAGAATTTCGGGTTCTGGCATGAAGGCCGACCCTCCAAGAAGGATAAGAGGTCATCTCGGAATGATGAAATGGACCAAAACCGAACTTCCACCAGCTCGGCGAAGGCTTCATTTCCTAACTTGGGAGGCGGACAAAGGTTCAAGCAGACTCACCGAGCCAAAGAAGAACAACCATCTGCCACCGCCTTCAAAGCGGTCAACACAGTCTTCAAGGAGTCAATCTATAGGCTCTTCAACAAGATCAAGATGCAGCCGTACTTCAACTGTCCGCAGCCCATGAGAGGTGACCCTTCCACCCGCGACCAGAGTAAGTTCTGTGCCTACCACAAGCAGAATGGGCACAGGACGAAAAATTGCATGTCACTCAAGTCGCACCTTGAGAAGCTCGTCAAGGATGGGCATTTGAAGGATTATATCCAGGAGGGAGAAAAGGTGAACAATAACCGAGCTCAGCACCAAGATGACAAAACGCAGGAGAGCGATGAGTCGAAAAGGACCATCAACGTCATCCACCTAGGTCCTCCCCTCAAGGGGAGTAACCAAGCTCGTGCTGAGGCCAGGAGGGCTTCACACGGCAAACAGGTGATAACTGCCGAACTCGAATCGGCCTCCAAGAAAGCTCAGAAGGAGGGGCCGAAGATTTGGTTCTCTGAGAAGGACCTGGAAGGAGTCCAGCTCCCCCACAACGACCCGCTGATAGTCACACTGAAGCTGAAGAATTGCCAAGTACAAGGGATCCTTGTCGACCCCGGTAGCTCATCCGAGGTCATCTACTTTGATTGTTTCAAAAGAATGGGTATTAGAGAAGAATTCCTGCAGGAGGCACTCACCCTTTGATAGGCTTCAATGCCAAGCCTGTATACCCCAAGGGGAAGGTCTCCTTGAGATTCAAAGTTACAGGTGCCACGATAATCGCCGACTTCATTGTGGTAGATGCGCTGTCTCCATACAACGCCATAATGGGAAGGACTTGGCTGCACAACATGGAAGCGGTGCCTTCCACTCACCACCAGAAGCTCAAATTCCTATTTGAAAACAAGGACGGCAACGTGGAGATAGTCACGGTCAAAGGTGACCAAGAGATGGCCAAGCAGTGTTTGATGGCCATTGTACCTGGCAAGCAGGAGCCAAAGCAGGTACACATGGCCGAGCTAGAAGAAAAGCTGAACAAAGTCGTTCGAGAGCCCGAGCAGAAGAGCGTCGAAGAACTTACCGAGGTCAGGATTGACCCCAGTGATCCTGAAAGATACTTCCTTCTCGGGAACCAGCTTCCCGAGCCTGAGAGAGCCAAGCTCCTCGACTTCCTATTACAGCATAAAGGAGTCTTCACCTGGACCTTTTACGAGATGCCTGGCATCGACCCCGAGGTCATGTGCCACCAAGTAAATGTGGACCCCAAGCACAAACCTATTATCCAGAAAGCTTGCAGAACAGGGGTGCCACAGATAGAAGCTTTGATCGAGGAGGTTGAGAAGTTACTAGAAGCCAGAGCCATTAAAGAAGTCCAGTATCCGGACTGGCTGGCCAACACAGTAGTGGTGAAGAAGAAAACCAGCAAATGGAGAGTCTGCGTCAACTTCACTGATCTCAACAAAGCCTGTCCCAAAGACAGTTTTCCCTTACAAAGATTGACCAGATGATTGATGCCACTACTGGCCATGACAGGATAAGGTTCCTTGATGCATACCGAGGTTACCATCAGATTCAAAAATATGGGCCGGACGAAGAGAAGACTGCATTCATCACGCCTAGAGGCATCTATTGCTACAAGGTGATGCCCTTTGGGTTGAAGAATGCCGGAGCACCTATTAGAGGTTGGTCACAAGATGTTCTAGGCCCAGCTCGGCAAAACTATTGAGGTCTACGTCGATGACATGGTCATCAAGTCAAAATAGTCTCAGGACCACTTGGCCGACCTACGTTAGGTGTTTGACGTCCTTCAAAGGTATCAGCTCAACCTGAACGCCTCTAAGTGTGCTTTCGGAGACGACTCAGGCAAATTCCTTGGGAGACTAGTCACTAGGAGAGGAATCGAAGCCAATCTAGATTAGATCTTAGTGATCTAGGGAGTTCAAAGTCCAACCACGACAAAACAAGTCCAGAGGCTGACCGGCATGGCTGCCGCATTGAACCGCTTCATTAGCAGATCTTCGGATAAGTGTCAGCCTTTTTTCCAGCTTCTGAAGAAGAACTTAAAGTTCCAATGGACTCTGGAGTGCGACAGAGCCCTCCAAGAGTTGAAGGCTTATCTAGCATCCCCTACCCTGCTTTCCACTCCAACACAGAGATAGGTGCTTTACCTGTACCTGGCGGTCTCGGATCATGCAGTGAGCTCGGTCCTCGTCAGAGAGGAAGACAAGCAGCAGAAACTCATCTACTGCCAATGGAGAAGCTAGCATTAGCACTTGTCAGTGCTTCTCACAAGCTCTCTCATTATTTCCAGACTTATACGATAGTGGTCGTGACTGAGCACCCACTAAAATATTTTTTCAAGAAGACTGATTTTTCTGGAAGAGTATCCAAGTGGGCCGTCGAACTGGGGCAGTATGATATCCAGTATCAGCCCAGAAGGCAATCAAGGCCTGAATTTTGGCGGACTTTATTGTCGAGTTTGTCTCACCTAGTTCGGCACCGACCCCGCTCGACACCGAACTGGGGGGCAAAGGGAGTGAGGAAGAAGTCACCGAGACCGAAGAAGACCGATCTTGGAAACAATTCCTTGCGTTGGCTTGGAAAGTCTTTGTCGACGGATCCTTTACTTCCAAAAGAGCTGGTGATGGTATCGTCCTCCAATCTCCGGAAGGACTGTTCGTCGAGCAAGCTCTAACTCCTGACTTCAAGGCGTCTAATAATGAAGCAGAGTATGAAGCACTGATCGTAGGACTGAATAGAGCCAAGATTCTGGGAGCATTGCAGCTGGTGGTTTTCAGTAACTCACAGTTGGTGACGAGCCAGTTAACTGGAGACCACCAAGGTCACGACGAAAGGATGGCGGCCTACCTCACTTTTATGAAAAAGCTCCTCACCCAGTTCCAAAGAGCAGAGGTCAAGCAGGTCGGGCAGAGACTCCAATACTCACGCAGACGCTCTCGGCAACCTCACCTCCGCCGTTGAAGCAGGAAACATGAGAATTGTCGAAGTGGAATCCCTGGGAAGGTCGAGCATAGAGCTTCCCCCACCTCGACAAATTCTGTGCATTGGTCTCGGTTCAAGCTGGATGGACGCCATCATTGCCTACCTCAGAGATGACCAGCTCCCTGAAGATAAGCTCGAAGCTCATAAGATCAGAATCAAGGCAGCTCGCTTATGGTTGTCTCTAGAAGGTAAACTTTATAGGAAATCCTTCACTGGCCCCTACCTTCAGTGTGTGCACCCGAGCAAAGTTGAAGACTTCGTATACGAGATACACGAAGGGCTTTGCGGAAGCCATATTGGAGGACGGTCGCTAGCGTACTGGGCTATCAGCCAGGGTTACTGGTGGCCATATATGCAGAAGGATGCCCAGCAATATGCCATGAAGTGTGAGAAATGCCAGAAGTTCTCCCATTCCCTCAATCAGCCAGCGCAAGATTTGAGTCCACTCTCCAGCCCGTGGCCGTTCGCCCGGTGGGGACTGCACATCGTGGGACCTCTCCATCGAGCTCCAGGGAATAAGAGGTGGCTGATAGTGGCCACCGATTACTTCACCAAGTGGATAGAAACAGAAGCACAATCTTCCATTACCGAGCAAGATTCAAAAACTTTGTATGGAAGAATATCGTCACCAGGTTCGGCATTCCGCTAATTTTGGTCTCGGACAACGGGACCCAATTTGATTCTAACCTCTTCAAAAGCTTCTACCAAGGACTCGGCATAAAAAATCACTACTCCACTCCAGCCTATCCTCAGAGCAACGGTCAAACCGAAATCTCCAACAAGGTGGTTCTCGATGGACTGAAGAAAAGGCTCGACCGAGCCAAAGGAAGATGGGTGGAAGAGCTCCCAAGTGTCTTATGGGCATACAGGATGACTCCAAGGCGCTCTACCTCGGCAACGCCTTTCTCTCTAGCTTACGGAATGGAAGCTGTGATTCCACTTGAGGTCGGCCTCCCGACGTTGAGATCGGAACTCTTCAACCAAGGCCAAAATGATGTGAACTTGGCTTGAGAGCTAGACCTAGCCGAAGAGCGAAGAGAAGCAGCGGCTATCCACCTAGCCGCCTACCAGTAGCAGTTGGCTAGGGGCTACAATCAGAGAGTCAAAGAGAGAAGATTCTCAATTGGAGAGTTGGTCCTGAAGAAGACACTCCCTGCAGATAGAGATCCAAACAAGGCAAGCTAGCACTAAACTGGCACGGACCGTTCAAGGTGGTCTCAACTGCTGGACAGTCGGCATACAGACTTGAGGACATGGATGGCAGAGAGCTGCCACGACCATGGAACGCGATGCACCTCAAGAAATATTACTTTTGAATTGTAATCAATTTTTGAAGATCAATAAAAGAAGCCTTTGTTCCCTGATTGGTCTCGAATCTCTGATTGCTTTCGATCTCACTAAGGTGAAGAACTCGGTAGTAGTGTAACTCTCCAGTTCGTCTGTGGTGCACTCTCCAGTTCGGCTGTAGGTGCATCTCGGTAAGAATACCAGATCGCTGGCAATCAAGACTACACCTCTGGTGATGAGCCAGATGGTTACGTCCCTATTTGATTATGCCCATGCTAAGACTAGCAAAAGCAGCACTGGGGCATATCGGCCACACGATATCTCGGTAAAAAATAACCAGATCGCTGGCCATCAAGACTACACCTCTGGTGATGAGCCAGATGGTTACATCCCTATTTGATTAAGCCCGTGCCGAGACTAGCAAAAGCATTACTGGGGCAGATCGGCCACATGGTATATCGGTAAGAATACCAGATCGCTGGCCATCAAGACTACACCTCTGGTGACGAGCCAGATGGTTACATCTTTATTTGATTAAGCTCGCACTGAGACTAGCAAAAGCAACACTGTGCCAATTTGGCCACACACGCATCTCGGTGAAAGTACCAGATCGCTGGCCAGCAAGACTATACCTCTGGTGACGAGCCAGTTGGTCACGTCTCGACTCAAACTCAGCAAAAGTGCTACAAAGCCTACCTTAGCCTTGGTAAAATTTCTAACCAGCCAAAGAGAAGGCAAAATGCAAACTGAAGGATTCTTGAAGCAACTAAAGAGAAGATGCAAAGCGAAAGAAATTCTCATTTATCAAAGAAGATTACAAACAGACATGTTCGGTTACATCTTATTACAAACAAAAAAGTTCCTTACTGCATCAGAGATGGATTGATGCGGCGTGGAAAAAGTGAAGGACATCTATTATCCATATATGGCCCGAGGTCACCAATTATAGATGTCTTATCTCCTCCCAGCCGACAGGAGTGGTCGAGGATGTATTTTATGAAGATGCGGGTAGCTCCATGGGAGCACCTCCTTCGACCTCCTCTGTTAAAACGGGCCAAAGCCCTATTTCATGAAGACACGGGTAGCCTCCTTGCCCAGATAGACTGGGCAGAGTGATTTCTTCTGATCGCCAGTGCCATTCCTTCTTCATGGGAAACCAGGAGACTGCGAGACAGTACTCTTGCTGCAAGTGTCTGTTTCTTCTCCGGTAAAGGCGAGAATATGAGATAAGGAAAACCCTGACCTTCTATCTATATTTATAGAAGGGAAGAACACCCTTTCCAAGTCTGAAGATACACGTGTCAAACACCCCTTCATATCGTCCCCAAAACTTCACATGCCTCCTTTAATACAGTGCGCGTCTTTTCAAGGCAGTTGGATGGCCATCCAGATGGTGACATGTAGTGCCGTCAATTCATCCTCTACATCGATTAAAGAGCGTCATTTATGACATTGGAATGTTAATAGCCGAGGGATTTCTCTAAAGGCACTTTGTGGGAGAATATCTCCAAAGGACACTGAGAGCATCCTGGCTTCGATAAAAGCACCAGCTAAGGCATGATTCAGCCATCTCCAGCTCAGTGATAAGATCACTCTCCTCCTCAACGACATGCGCATCACAGCATCTCGGTGAGAGCACCAGGCGGCCGACCACGAGATTACACTGGCTCCAGGTCAAGAACCAGTAAGTCATGTCTCGTCCTCTCAATTGGTGACAAGCCAATGATTGAAGACTATCCAGTTTAGCCCAAAGACAACTCGGCATCCACCTGCCTAACTATTATGGAGCATTAGAAGAATGCTGAAACACCAGGGGCATGACACCAAGTTATGAAGCTCGGCAACTACCTTAACAACTACTTCGGCAACAGGACCAAGTACAATGAGGACAGCGCCGAGGTGAAAAAACTTGCATCTAACTTACACTTGATGCAAACTCGGTCAACAGCCTAAGCTGCGCTGCAGACAAAGACGGACACTATGGCTTCCCAGTTTTGGAACCAAGGTCGGGCACTTCTATCTTCTAAACTTAGATGCTCACCTCCTGTCAAGAAACTAAGGCCAGACACATACAAGAAAGAAAGAAAGTTGTTCAGACATGAATGGATAAATACCAATTGTATTACCAGAATTGTTCTGCATTACAAGATCAGGCCATTACAAGCCCAAAGGAAGGAAATACAATTGCAAAATAGAAAAATACATCAAAATGAAGGGCAACTTCAAGAGGATGCGGGAAGATCATTGGCAGCGTTGTCCTCAACTTCGATGACCTTTTTCTCCACTAAGGTGGGCTCGATCACAATAGCCTCGGGGGCATCGGTAGGGCCTTCGGTAGCAGCAGGGGTGGCACTTGCAGTGGTCTCGGGGGCATCGGCAGGGCCCTCAGTAGCAGCAGGGGCGGCACTTGTACTGGTCTCGAGGGCATCGGTAGGGATCTCGGTAGCAGCGGGGGCAGAACTCGGCTCCGAGCCTGGGAACATGGGTGGACTGATGTAAGACAGGTTGTCCTCGGAGACTCCTGCTCCCTTCAATGCAGCGCGCCATCCCATTTCCGAGGACTTATCCCTCACGACGATTTGAGCCGTATAGCGAGCCGTTATCTGTGCCGTTCCCTTCTCCAGGGCACCGTTGAATTCTGACTCAAGCCTTGCTTCAGTTTCATTCTTCAGCTGCTCAAGTTCATTCGCCCTCTCAGTCTCGGCCTGGAGTTTGACTTCGAAGTCACTCTTCAGTTTCTCCAGAGAAACTTCGAGCTCGGCCACCTTCTTCTTCTCGGCGTCAACCTCTTCCTTAGCCCGCCTAGGCCTCATTTTGTACCGATCATTGAGGTCCACCAGCTGATTCACCTTCCCATTGCTGGCGTCCAAAGTTGCCTAAAGGCCTTTCTTTACGGTCGCCAGCTGGGCAATCGCAAAACTGAACTGACGAATCCTGTCCACGACAACCATACTCTTCTGCATCGTCTGTCGAAAAGAAAAAGCATTCAGAAAATTAACAGCCGAAGTGAAACACTTAGCAAAAGTCGAAAAAAGCCTGAAAAACTTACCAAAAGGGTAGACCGCATCAACGATGTCACCAGCTTGCTATCGTCATACTTTTTCAGTGTAGCCATGTCCTTTGGCAAAGCACAGGCTCGTCCAAGCGCTTTGACAATGAGGTTGTTAGCCATGCGAAGAATCTGATCCTCAGCTGTCACCAATCTCCCTTCCTCCAGTAAAAAGCTCGGCCTCTAGAGATTTGGACCTGTAGACTGCGATGCTATGGCCACATTGGACTCTCCTTCGATCCTGGGCCTTTTCTCTGGCCGACCTTCCTCCTGAGTGGTCTCGGCCGAACGTTGCCGGACTACTAGGCTGGTAGGCTGAACGGAGGAGGGCACGAGGACAGGAATCTCAGTTGTGGGGACGAGATCTGAAGGACCTCCAGCAGGCCCGGGGGCAGAAATCTCAATAGCTACCATAGTCCCCGAGGTCGAGGAAGCCGGAATTCCAAACGCCAATGCTTCCAAATCCTCAACCGCTGGACACCAAATAGGCATCGTCTCCTGTCCTGCTCCCGGACTTGATGAAGAGGGTTGGGCTATCTGTCGTGCCTTTCTTCTTCTTAGAGGAACCTCTGGAGACTCCGATGTAGAAGCCTGAGCACCGGATGCAGATCGATGATCGGTATCAGCTTCGACCTGCGAAGGTTCTCCCCTTTATGTCTCAACGGTAGCCTGTTCCCAGGCTCACTTTCCTCGGACTTCCTTCCTGAGATGGCCCGGTCGTTCTCCTGAAATAACTGTGATACCTCGGTTTGTACCCTAGAAGCGACCTAAGCCGCTATACCCTCATGGCCATGATACTCCTTGACCTTTTGGAACCAGGCTTCGTTCTTCTTCCAGATATATTTGGCAACTTCTCTTCTCTCTCGGGCAGTTGCACAATAAACAGAAGACATCAGCTCTGCAAGATAGAAGAAAAGAAAACGACATGTGAAATCTAAAAAGAGATGGTATTTACTTGGGGCAGTCCTAAAGTGGCGAAGAACTCGATATACTCTGTCCTTTTCGGCCCCGGTGAACTCCCAGTTCCCAAAGACATACAGGAGGTCATCCTCGGCATATTTATGCGTGTCCTCCAAAGCATGAACAAATCCATCTCGGTATGGCTTGACTCGGAGGTAGTAGGTATCATCTCCAGACTTACACAGGTCATAGACATCTTCGATGTCATGGATGCCGAGGTTGATATCTAAAATGCCATTGAGCTTAGCCGTACCCATTATGATTTTGTATCCATTGGGCGACAGCTGACAAGGGCAAAGGGACCACCTACTCAAGCAAATCCTAAGAAGAGGGTCTAAGGGAAAGCGGACTCCACCTTCGATGATGGATACCAAAGGGAATGGCATCCAACCATTAGAGCAGACACGGCTGTTATAGCCGACAGAATCAGCCAGCCTGCCAAGAACATCATCGGGTATTTCGTAAGCAGTCCTAAAACTGGCAATCGATGGAGGATTCTCTAACCAATGACTGTAGATGCCCATATCCGCAGAAACAGAGACAATCCTAAGAAAAAGCCCTAAATCGCAGACACAGATCAAGCAGGAAGGGAAGAACTTATAGCGGCAAAAAAGCAGGAAAGGGAATCGGACCAGCGGAGATTTGGTCTCAACACTGTTTCTCTTCAAACGCACTTTCTTCTATAAGCTCTCTGGAAATCTCCTCCTTTCTCTAGAAACAAGAAGATAAAGAAGAAGAAGAAACGAGGACACCCCTATTTATAGCAAAAATGGGTGGCCTCGGGAGGGCGCCATTTCGAATTTCAAAAATGTCGCATCGACTACTATACGTGCCTCTTCGAATTGACAGGCAGTCAATCGGGCGATGACACGTGGTATTTCCAACCCATATCCCGCGACAATGAAGGCGTGGCATTTAAAACCTCGGGCAGGCGAAGTGACAACGGATAAGGACAAAGCGTCAGCAGGCAAGACCAAGGTGAGATTTAAAAAGCATCCCGACCTAGACAGATAGGAGCTCGGTAGTGCACTCCCTACCAACATCTTCGACGACAGATCTCCATTGCCGATCTCTGAAGATTTTCCCACCTTATAGCTTCCGACCTCAAAGAGTTGGCTCTAAGAGCTCAGAAGCTAGGGGGCAATTATGTAGGGCCATCTCCTAAGAAGCCGAGATTACATTAGCTTCGGTAATAATACCAGCTCTAGTAAGATGTCTTAAATTATTAAATTAATTTATATGTGATTAATGATATGTCTTAATGAGGTTGCAATTCTTATGTACTTGCTAGCATCTTTTTTCCTTTGTATTTTTATTTCAAACTTTGAAAATAGTTCTTGCAGTGGGAAGAAGAGGACCCGAGGGCTCACACGAGGCATTAAATTACTCAACAAACATTCTATTGATGAGCTAGTTGTGTATTTCAATACAGATGGCCAGCCAATAGGAAAGAATGCTAGAGATTTTTCCATGTTATGTTGAATAGTTGTGAGGACTCCTGGCATTACACCATTGCGGGTGAAAAAATGGGCTGAAATTCTAGACCAAGCCAAAGAGAAGTTATTGAAAAACATTCAGGTAAATGGTAGTAAATATTATTCTCTTATCTCATATTTTAGTTATTTTCTACCTCTCAGGATTTTGTTGTTGTTGACGAGGAAAGGAAAAAGTGGGTTTTTCATAATTTAGCGAAGAAATATAGAGACTATAGGAAGGACTTAAAAGATAAATACTATTCTATGTTGAACACGGATGAAGAATGACTTTAACATCCACCACCTGACATCTCAAGTGAGGATTGGGCTTTGTCTTGTGCAATACTGGGGCAGGGCAGAGGTCAAGGTATGAAGTCATTGTTCAAAAATTCCCCCAGAGGGGCCCTTTTGCTTATACTGTTAACCTATTCTATTGTCATTGAATATATAGGCTATAGCCAAGAAAAATAAGGCCAATTGAAGTTGACAAGTTATTAAGCATACTGGGGGAATAAAGAGTTTTGCTTGTTATAGAGACGAAGAGGTATATAAGAGTATTATATTACTTATAAACTTTGAAATTACTTGACATGTAGCTTTGTGATGAACTTAGATTTTCACAATGGTAGACTCAAGCTAGGACCGATGGGATTATACCTTCTCGAGCGGATCTCTTCATTCGAACTCATACACGGAAGGATGGGACTCCCGTTGATAACAGATCGGTGTAAATATAGTACACAAGATGTCGATTTTATGCATTAAATTTAATTGGAACATGATGCAATTAATTATTTTATTTTTAGTGCAAATAAAATTTAGAGAGTTGAATGAAATACAGGAGGGAGGACTCTTTAACTCCATAGGTAATGACATCTATACCCAAGTGATGGGAGCAGAGCGGCACGGTCGTGTACGCGGATATGGGTTGGGTCCAATGCCCCGATCAGTCTTTGGCTCCACGTCTGGCCAGTCAAGGAATAACATTGAGGAAATGCGTGTAGAACTTACAATAGTCGGCATGTGAATATATTATGAAAAAAAAGACATTCAATAAAGCGGAAAAAATTAGAGCATACATTTTTTTTTATATAAATAATATGATATAAAAAATCCGAACTCAATTGCATTACCTACTACCAATCTTGATCACCATCATCAGTAGCGGTATCATCTCCATCACTGTCATCAATAAAGTTGTCATCTCCATATATCATATTCTTGGCTTTGATTAGAAAGTACCAGATTTGCATCAACAACCACCCCTTTAATATCAGGTCTATTCCAACTGATAACATCACCATTTGTGTCTATTGTGTCTGTCAATTCACTGTGCATCCTGATCTCAATTTGTTGGCACGGCTCCATTTCCGGCTCCATATCATAAAAGTCTCGAGATTGTATCTTTATCACGACACGCCAATTAGAGTCAATAGTATCTTGGACATAAAAAACTTCTTGTGCCTAACTTGCAAGAATAAAAGGCTCATTGGTATATAAGGTCCGTGTGATATTCACACAGGTGAACCCATATGCATCTTGCTTTATTCCCCTGCCACCATGATTCGTTACACCCCACCAATCACATTTGAATAATATGATTCGATTTCCACCTATATATTTTAACTCCATAACATCATTCAAGACGCCATAGTAGCCGATGTTGCCAGTCATCGGGTCTGGTATCTGGAGCTTGCAAAGCTTGATGTCTCTACAGCTACAAAATCTCCACTATTTTGAGTCTTCCTTTGCATCTCGCGATCTTTTGTGTGAAATCTAAAACCATTTACATTGCATCCTTTAAAACACTCGCCTCGGTAGTGGTTCCGAGGCGCCAGCCGAGATGACCTCGGTCATTCCTGATCCCGACGTTGTATTTCGGCCTTGGTCACGCACCTCGGCACCCACCTACTTACTGCTACGGAGCCTTAAGGAAATGCCAGAGAGCTGGCCAAGACGGATAGTGACAGACAAAGTCCCTTGAAGATTCAACCACGTCATGAGATGTATGAGGATACGGGCACGCGCAGATGAGATTGAGAAGACATCCCAGCCGCCCAAAATCCCTGACAGATCAACATCCAGCGGCCATATCTCCATTAGCGCGAGGCTCCAGGCGAGATCCAATGGACTACCGCCGAAAGGCCCAAACAGGGTAAGGCCCGATTAGACCCTCATTTAATGAATTATGGGCCGATTGGACCACCATTTAATGAAAGGTGGGCCCAATCGGACTGTCATTTATTAAATGGTGGGCGGACTAGACTTTCATTTAATTAAGGGAATGTGGGTTGATAAGATTGTACTTCTCGAAGTACAGATCAAGTCAGTGGGCCCCATTATTCTCTATCGAAGAGACTTTTTCTATAAATAGAGAAGCTCTCTCCCAACCAAGGTAACGAATGTATCACTCTTGAGCCCTTACTCTGTCTCTCTTCTTCCTCCATCCTATTGTTGAGTCCCTAAACTGACCTAGGTATCGGAGGGCCTTGCGCTGCCCACAGCCAGGGTCTCTGACGTTGCCTTCTTCCTGTTCTCTTACTCCCTTTTAGGTCCCAGGCGGGCATTCCCCACTCATCAAGGAGTCTCCAGGAGACCCTAATCCCCTATAATCAAGTCCGTGATTTTTAGGCACTTACACCCTCAAACTCATCAAGATAATTATTGTGACATTATTAATTTAAACTATAGTTGGTGATGATTATATCTTAAGATTGGGTTATGACACAATGAATCGTATGGGAGGAGTACAATGACGCATATAGTTAGAACAAACTTGACCACCCATCCTTAGGATGAACATGGTCCTTCCTTAATAGATAATATCCATAGGTTTGGTTTTTAAGTATCCTAAGATTGAGGTGTTAGCGAAGGGGTGCGAAGTTCTTGAAGAGGATGTTGACAATGACAATGATGATATGGACATCGACATTATACATAATGAATGTCGATATATAGTCTAGAAGACCTCACATGATGACACCAATCCAAGAAGAGATTGAACATGATTCAAATGTTGTAAGAGATTCCCTATTGTTGATAGTTTAGCTAAAGAGATTAAAGAAAACAAATGCCTCCATTTGGAACGGGACCTAACGAAGAACCCACTCAAGCCCCTTCCTAACATATCAGATCCATCAGATATGAGACATGAAGATATTCTCGGTTCTCTCTCTATGGGACCCACCTGATTTTAAATGGTCCCATAATTATGAATTTAAGTTTGGTTCAAAACATAGCAAGGACTAGTTTCAGATTTTTATGGTTGTCAAGTCATGGGTAGATGATGAGTGTGATGGTTTGAATTGGTGATGGGTGGGACAACTTAAATGGTAGAAAGCTTCATTTTATTAATTTCCATTTACACAAGAAAAACTCAATAGTAGTGAGTGGTGTCAATCTGGGCCGGGCCGCCCAAGCCCAGCCCGGGCACGGCCCGAAAAAAGCGTGCCTGGGCGGTGCCTGGGCCCGTTGACTTATCAACGGGCGGCCTGGCCCGGCCCATGACCAAACTTGGGCCGTGCTGGGCACAGCCCGGCCCGGCATGGGTTCAAAACTGTGCCGTGCTGGGCTTGGGCCTCGGAGCCCGCGGGCGGCACGGCCCGGCCTGAGGCCTGGCCCGCCCAACGACTATATTTTTGAATTTCCCCCCCACCCCCCAAAAAACGGCCATATTATATTTTTTACATTTTTAACCCCCCAACAGCTATAAACGGTCAAATGGGGGGGGGGGGGGGGGGGGGGGGTGGTATTAGTGTCTTTTGATCATTCTTTACCATTATACCCCCCCAATTGCTATAAAATGGTCATATGAGGGGGTATTTTATGTCATTTTATTACTTAGAAATTCTATAAATAGCCCTCATTCCTCTCATTTCTATACACATCTACTCTCTACTCTCTCATCTCTCATACTCCCTCTAAAGCTCTAAGCTCTAAGCTCTCTTAAGTCTCATTCTAAAGTCTAAGCTCTCTCTACAAAGTTTTATAAGAAGTGAGGGTGACTTCTCTAAGGTGGAGGATTCAACTAGAAATGACTTCTCCATTAGCTCTCTCCTCTCTTATAAAGTATTTATTATCTTTAATTTTGAGTTTTATTTAGTAGTAATATACATAGTAATATTATATATTAAGTCTCATCTTCTCCCCTTTCTTATATGAATTATCACAAAAAACACATTATATATAATTATTTATTTATGTTTTTTTAAACCTTTTATTCAGAAAAATGGCTGGACCATCACAACCTTTCAACCTTGACTTCTCTCTAAATGAGGAAGATCTTGGATTTATTAATTTATATCAAAACAAAGGGACAGAAGTAGAAAGCAGTAATCCCCAAGATTCTACAACCAAAAAGAAGAGAAAAAGAAGATTGACTTCTCCTGTATGGGCTCATTTTGCTAAAGCTACTGTCTCATGTCCCAAAGGAGGAACAGAGGAGAAGGCACAATGCAAATATTGCAAAGATCTCCTTAGTGCCAAATCATCAAACGACACTGGCCACCTTACTAGACATATGAAAGCCTATTTGAAAAAACAAACAGCCCCCGCTAACGATGGGGCAAGTAGGGGGATGATTCAAACCCAAATTTCTCAAACAGATTCATCTGGTGGTTTAGGAGTTTCCAACTATGACCCTAATAATGCTAGATATCAACTTATTAAGTATATAATATATAGTCAGTCACCATTTGTACTTTCCGAAGAATGATGTTTTGAAAGATTTTTGAGGACTGCCTTTTATCCTAGATGGCAGAAAATATCTAGAAATACTGCTAGAAGAGCTGTAATAAAAAAAAATTTGAAATAAAAAGAGAATTTGAAAAATATTTTTGCAAATATACCTGGAAAATTGGTTTTAACTTCAGATTTATGGACCTCTAAACAAAATGTGGGGTATATTGCAATTACATCACATTATATTGATAGTGATTGGGTGATGCAGAAAAGAATGCTAGCATTTTCTATGATAGAATTCCCACACACTTGTGCTAGGATAGGGTCTACTATCCTTGAAAAACTTAGAGAATACAAAATTGAAAATAAAATAATTTCTATAATTTTAGATAATGCAAGCACTAACAACGTCGCAGCAGATTTATTAAAACAATCGATTCAATTTGATTTAAATGGAGATCTATTTCACAATAGATGTGCATGCCACATCATAAATCTTATCATACAAGTAGGGATTAAATTAATTAGAGATGATTTAAAGATTATTAAATGGATTGTAGGATACATTTTTGGTTCTCCCTCGCGAAAAAAATATTGGAGCAACATATGTGTAAATTTGAATCTATTTCCAAAGAAAATGACATATGATGTAAAACATAGATGGAAATTTACCTATAAAATGTTAAAAGAATCATGTGCCTATAAAATTGCACTAAATCAATATTGTCAATTTTATTTGGAGCATGAAAATATTTTTATAAGTGATGATAAATGGACCCTTCTTGAGATAATAAGAGAATTTTTAGAAGTTTTTTATAATGCAACATTATTTTTTTCTGGGGTATATTACCCCACATCAAATCAAGCTTTAGCCCATTTTTATGAAATAAGTCTTACTTTTCAAAAGTATAGAGATTTTCAAAATTTTCAAGTTATGTGTGGACAAATGGAGGAAAAGTTTTCACAATATTGGACAGTCGCTCCTTTAACATTTTGTATAGTTGCTGTGTTAGACCCTAGATTGAAATTACAGGGTGTAGAGACCCTTCTTAATGAAATTAACTCTAATATGAATACAACTAATATAAATGACATAACAAAAATTAAGGCAAATCTAGAAATACTTTTTTTGGAATATGCTACCCGATTAGGTAGATCCATAGCACACACGGTCCCAACAGGCCCTCCCCAAGTACATAAAGGAAAAAAAAAAGTCATTTGGAGTATTATGAAGAAATCTCAAGGAAGTAACTCCTCTTCTTCCGAAGGATCTTACAACCTTAATGAATTAACAATGTACCTGGGGAGCGATCATGTTACAATAGATGATGAAGATGAAGATGATTTTGATATTTTGGCATGGTGGAAATCATTCAAAAATAAGTTTCCCGTGCTTTCCGCCATAGCCCGTGATATATTAACAATACCAGCGTCCACAGTTGCATCAGAGCAGGCATTTAGTGCAAGTGGGCGCCTTATTGACCCCAGGAGGACTATGCTTCAAGAAGAAACCGTTGAGACCTGCATGTGCTTGCGGGATTGGTACCAAGCAGAGGATAGGGAACAACACCTCGAAAATGATGATATCGAAATAGAAGACGAACTAGCGGCATTACAGATATCATAGTATAAATTTTTTTAGAATGTATAATAGGCTTTTAACTTGTAATTTATTTTTTAGAATGTATCATAGGTTTTTGAAGTTGTAATTTATTTTTTAGAATGTATCATAGGTTTTTAAAGTTGTAATTTATTTTTTAGAATGTATCATAGGTTTTTAAAGTTGTAATTCTTTTTTCATTTATCAGAAGGTTTGAATTTCATTATATATTGATCCAAGTTCAAACTTCAAACTTGTAAGTTTTTTTGAACTTTTGTAACTTAAATTTCAATGAAATACAATTTATTTGATGTATTCTTTCAAAACATCATTAGTGTTATTCTACTTGTTTATCTCTTTTAATTTTTTTATTTTAATGAAAATGGTCCAAGTTCATAAACTTTAAAAACTCAAAAAAAAAAAAAGGGCAGCCCACGGGATGCACGGCCCAGGCCCGGCTGGGGCTCGGCCCAGCACGGCACGACTAGGCCGTGCTTAGCGGCCCCTAGGATAATTGGGCCTGGCCCGGCCCGGCCCGTAGTTTATCACGGGCTGTGCCCGCCCTCCACGGGCCCGGGCCGGGCCCAGTTTCAGCCGGCACGGCCCAGATTGACATCTCTAGTAGTGACTAGTGAGGACGAAAGGAAGTAAATGGGACTTCCTCCCCCTCTCAATGGCTCTCAAATAATCAGAAGCTAATTGAAGATGCCAAAAACTTCTCTTATTTTCTTTTGTCAAAACACTATATTCTTTTACTTATTATTCTTTTTATTTGCAATGCTTTGGAATTTGTTTGACGCATTTATTCAAAACCCCTAACTTTTAGGCTCAAGCAGCCCTTCTCTACCTTCTTTCACATACCCTCTCCTCAATATTTCCATGTCCAGATTGATGACTTGACTCAGGTCTTTGCTGTCAAATCCAAGGACAAAGTCACCACCAAGCTTCAGCATCCTATTAATTAAGCTTCAAGAATCTCTTTAGATCTCTTTTTCCATGGTCAACTATTATTTCCTATAAGGCTTTCTTGATGTTTCTTAATGTTTAGCGTTACTGATTTGAATAGAAAAAAATGGAATTAGATTTTTCCTTGAAAACTATTATACTATGTGAATCACATTCTAATGGTCTAAAAATACTTTCATATAAACGTGTGAAAGGGTCCCCGGTGAGATCATTGGCTTTTATCACGGATTTTCCCTACTTGATGCCTATTAAATCCTAGTCCATGGTGAAAAGATTTCATCCTTGTGCTCTTGTTGATTCCAGTTCTTTCGGGTGGACCCCATAAAGTGCGGATAGAAAAAAAACTTCATATAATTATGTTGATACTATGTCCTTTCAACTAATTAGAGATGGCAAAAAGTGGGCACGGGGTGTCATTAACCAAGCAACATCTTGATTAGGTCTCCCTTTCTCTAGGAATGAAGGCGTTTGTTTTAATCCTACTTTATTTAACTGAGATGGGAGAGGTTTTAAGTTTTTCTCATGAGTGAATTGGTGAAAAACAAAAGAAAAGGGTCATAATAGAAGTAGTCATCTTTTGTATAGTTTGACTATCAATCAAGGGATGTTTTAGTAAAATCACAAAATATAAGGGCCTTTTTTGAGTTTTTGAGAAAATATAGGGGCTTTTTGTAAAAAGAAGTCAATAATATACAAAGTGGGTACATATTTGCATGAGGACTCCAAAGTACATTCTTCTTTTTATATCATCAATTATTCATCTTAAAGAGCCAAGCTATATAGTCTCTAGTCTATCCTCGACCCTTTGTGCAAGGATTTTTACCTCTATAGATTGTACTTCTTTCCAATTTAGTTACAAGTAATTGTAATAAATAAGTCTAGAGATCCATCCTATTTTCATTGAATTGTTATATTGTTAGACCATATATTGGGGTCTTCCAGTGAAAGTAATATACAAAATGAATCGATGTCCGACTAAGAAAGTGTCATCATCACCTTCAATAATAAGATCTTGTAAACCATGATAGAAATATAAACAGAGATTCATTTAGTAACGACTAACTATGTAAGTCTATTATATTCAATTAAACCATATGTGTCACCTATAAATTGAAGAAGTGTGAGCCCTCCAGGCAGAAGTGCTTTTGTAACGCCGCAATTCCGAATATCAAGTTTACCGCCAATGTATTTGAATTTGGCGAGCTACTTTCCGAATAAACCGGGAACTTCCAGGATCATAGGTCTGTAGTGAGGCCCAATTTAAAACCTTACCATCAATAACAACAAGAATAGTTAAGTACAGAATCAATATATCCATCACATGTCAAATAAAGGGCACAAGTCCATCTAATGTTAAAATTAGAGGTATTAAGTGTTTTACAAATTAATATGCCCAAATCCTCACATGAATCACACTCAAAGCCCAAGCAAAAGTCACATAACCCTAGCCTCAGGCTCTCCATATCGGGCACCGCCACAAGGTCGCCTGGACCCCACCCGTACTCATTAGCCAGTGGCGCCTCGAGGAACGCCTCGGCCTCGAGGACAATGGGGTTGGTGTCAATACCTAAGCACCTAATAATGGGTTAGATCCAAAATGACCTGGCAGCACAATATACTTATAACATAGTGTAGATCCATCAAAATTGAATAAAGACAGTAATAAGATTAATAGAGCAACAAAGGTAACAATGCTAGGCAAATCGTGCAATCATAAACAACATGGATCAATATAAAGGAATAAGCTAAACCATCCACCTAATCAACATAGCACATCCACATAGGCTGGTACCGTGGGAAATCATGACGCTACACTCCTGTACTATCTTCGAGTTGCGGTGGGGAAATGCATGGGATCATAACCTAGCAAGATCGTATTACCGGAGTCCATTGGCCATATAATGGTATTGTGCAGTGTCGTGTGATACCCCAGTGGTGTACGTCCACCTTATCCAGCTCATCATGATGGCCTTACATATAAAATAGCTCCTACCAAAGGTGATCAGTGCTAAGGCTAAGCATATATCAACCAAGTGGATGCTTAATTAAGTCTAAGTAACCACATAATCAGGTCAAGTGTCTGGCTAGGCTACCCTTACGTGAACAAGGCTTCACATGTCCATACAAGTTCCGGTATTCAAGTCTAGTCTACATTCTTATCATATCTCTCATACAGTCCATCATCATCTCCATGTCCATCTCCATATCCTTACTCATTCTCATAAACAATCATCATGATAGCATTCATATCTGGTACCTATACAATCCATTTACTTCATGGTCATCACATCCATCCCTTCCTTAGGCCATATCATAGCCTGCCTAGCCACAGACACAAGTCATGTTCTCCGTTCATAGTCAAGGTCACCTCTAGGTCAGCCCTAGGTAAAGGTCCTCCATTCCCATTTATTAGATAGGTTTAACAATGGTATAATTGTAGCAAGAGATAAAGAAAAGAACATATAATCAGGTGATAGTAAAAATCAATCAATAGAAAATAGTACTAAGTAGTCCAACCTAGGTCAATGCCCCCCTTAAGGTCAAAGGTTACACTTCATCCAATTCCATCATTAAAAACAGTCTCAGATGCTAAGAGTGTGCATTTGGTGCTATGAAGTTACAGGACATCTAAGACTGTTTTTAAGGACCAAATCAGATTCCATTTCCAAGCCTTAGACCCTACTTTGGGTGGCCTCATGGTCCAAGGTTAAGCCCAACCCTTGACTCATGTTTGGCACATCAATAGGGGTCCACATGGAAGGTCAATGGGGCCCGAGAATAGCTAAATACGAAAAGGAGGCAATTCTGGAAAACTCTGCTCACAACAGAACCCAGGTGGGCGAACATCAAATAGCTAGGCAGCAAGAGTGCCCGCTCGAGCGAGCCTAAGTATGATCGAGCGGATATCCTAGGTGATCCATTCGCTCAAGCGTACTCTCTACAGTCCCCACTCATTCCAAAAAGTTTATTCGCTCTAGCGAACAACAAAACTAGGTTTCCAGAGTGCTTCCCCGCTTGAGCGGTCGAATGCTCGCTCGATTGGAAGTTCCAGAATGTGTTTTACATTTTTTAGCTTCTGTTTCCCCTTCCAAAACTCATCCATTCCTGTCCAACATCACAAAATCAACTATAAACCATAAAACTCCATCATTTATCACCAATCCATCATCTATAGGGCCATTGATCTTTCAAATGGGAGATCTCATCCATAAATGGCCATCAAACCATAAACAAAAGCTTAAAAAGGTAAATCTACACATCAAAACATCTATAGAATAGAAATTGACAGAATTCAAAAGGGAAAAACATGCATTTTATGCTAGAAGGTATAATGCACTTGCCGTTGGTCCAAATCAAGGTTTCCTTTCTTGATCTTCACGATCCATGCTCTAATCCTCCAATCCAAGCCTCTAAGCTCTCCAATTCCCCACAACAGTCCCCGAAACACAAATCTACAACTCCTACACTCAAATCCCAAGGAGAAATCGCATAAGATAAGGGAATTCTAAGGAAAGAAGAAGATCTATAAGGAATTTGAGCCAAGGAATGGGAATTACCTTATTTTGTAGACGAGAAGAAGATCTTGGAGATAGGAGAGGTCTTCTTGCTTAGAGATGGTTGTAGCTTGGAGAGATCCTTGCACTTTTGAAAGTAGAAACCCTAGATCTAGGAATTAATCTTGTAGAGAATTTTGGAGGGAAATGGGAAGAGAAGAGATGGAAGAAGAGAGAAATGGGAGGGAAAATGAGAGAGAAGAGATAGAATCGTTGGACATGGGGGGTTGGGTTTAGTTATATAGGCTTAGGTTTAGGAAATGACCTTAATGCCCATCTTGTTTAGTTGTTGTTTGAGATAAGGACATGGGCATTTAAGGTATTTTAGGTTTAGTTGCACAAATCTCCATGGGTAGCCCCTCCTATTTATATAAATTACTTTTAAGGGCCTCTAACTAAAACAAACTCTAAAAGGTCCAACTAAACCCCTATCAATCTATAAAATTTCAAAAGACTCCTAATCCTATAAAATAGGCATAATCTTCAGGAAAATACTAAGCTACCCTTACTAACCCCTATTAATTAGCATAAGTATATATAATGAAGTATAATTAGCATCTAATTAGGCGATTGAAGGGGCGGCGCCTCACAGTTTTCATCTCTGAATTTCTTTTTTGTAATCCAAGGGAACAATACTCATTTATTGACACATATATCCATGTTTTGTATAAGAACTTGATTCTTCAATGTTACATGAGATATTTAATGTCCATCCTTTTTCTCCATGAGAGAGAAAAGTAATGGATATTATAGTGCCATATAATATAAATGAGTTTACTGTTTCTTTGTAATTGTCCTTCAAAAGTACATAAACCGATGTCCTCATGAGGTCCTTTTGTCATGACCAATCAGCAATATTGCTATTAGGGATTTTGTACATTGCAATTTGATGGATGCATTATTCATTTTCATCATCATTTGAATTTTCACAGTTGCATTGATTTAGAAATCTTGAAATCTTGATTTACACATGCATTGTTTTAAATCTTGTAAATCTTATAGTTCATGCATGTTTGGTTTTAAACATGGATGCATTTAATTTGAAAAGAATTTTAATAAATCAAGCTAGCCATTATTTTTAAAGTTTCGAATCATATTTGGCCTTTTATGTTTCATGATTTTAAAATACTTAAATTGACTTAAATCATGATTCCATGCTTGGTTTAATGACCCAAAAATCCCCACAAGAAAATACTTTGAAATATGCAAAACTTGGGATTTTGACACAACTGTTGGTCAACCGAACTCAGCATATCGGTTAACCGTACATGGACCAAACCCACTTTGGTCAGCTATCGGTCCCGAATCCAATATGTGAAAACTGTGATTTTTGGTAACCTTGGTCAGCTATCGGTCGAGTGTCGGTCATATGTCGGTCGACCGAACCCTGCATGTCGGCTGACCGACACATGTTCAACGGCCCACATTTTAAATTTTATAACCGTTGGGACTTGACCGTTGAGATGTCGGTCGACCGAACCTTGAATGTCTGCTGACGGACAAGTAGCCGTTGGCCCACTTTTTCTATAAAAGCAAGTTCATTCCAAAACCATTTTTGATGATTCTAGGCCATTCTTGAGGTGCTTTGAGGCCATATTAAGGGGAATGAACTAAAGAAGGATAAAGGGTCATTTGGAAGGCTAAAGCTTGGATTAATGAAGTTAAATCTCTAAGTAAGTCTTACCTTTTATTTATCATATATTATATGCTTTGTTTAAATTATTGGTAAATGATTTTTAGCATGATAACTATGATGTGTTGAATCCATTACTTTCATTCAATCTTTGATTAAGGTTGTGATGGATTTTTCACTTTGATTCAAACCAAGTTTTGTTTTAAAACTTTATAAATCATGTTTTGTCAAAACCTTTGATTTCTTTTATAACATGTTTCATTTAATTACTTGGTTGAATCTTTCTTTGTTATTTTCAATATTTAAAACCTTAGTTAAACTAGTTTGTTTTGAAAACAACATTGCACATGCATCACATGTTTAAACATAATTAATTTTCATACAACTTGTGAATTTTTGATTTTCATATCATGAACAAGTTAGTATTGTGTACATGTGATTTGCATATCACTTCAATCAAATCTTTTTATGTGCATTAAACTTTTAAATGCTTTAAGCATATTTTGATTGAGCTCACTTTTAATCTTGATTGAAGTTTTCACACACACACATCATGAGCATACATCTTTACATTCATATAGTGTTTGTGTGAGTTAGATTTTCATTTTCATATCCGCCTAATTTAAAGGCAATTATATTGAGCTTAAATTGTATCTCTTAAAGTATTTTTGTAGACACTACCTTGAGAGAAAATATTCTTATTGTAAAGATTATTGCTTAGCCTAAGAAAAGCATTGTGTAAAGGTTATTGCTTAGCCTAGAAAAGCACATTGATAGGTTGTTGTTAAGCCTAGGAAAACAACGTTGCAGAGGTTATTGCCACTACAACAAAAATCATTTTTTGCGATAAATATTTTGCGACGTTTTGAAAATTTATCACTAAATGTTGTTTTTAGCGACGAAATATTCATCTCGTCGCTTAAAAAGTAAACACAAGTTATTTAGCGACGAAATATTCAATTGTTGCTAAATATTATCGCAAAAAGGCTGGCGCCAAAAAATGGAGTTAGCGCCATCAATGGTAAAGTCTTTTCTGACGAAACTTTTTATTTGGCGATGATTTATTTTCGTCAGTTAATCAATTTTATTAAAAAGATTTGGCAACAAAATTATGTCGTCACAAGATTCCTTAAAAATAATTCACGACGAAATTATTTCGTCACGCGATGTATAAAATTTTGGGCAGCGCGGGTCGTCTTCCAGGTTCATTTTCGAGCAAATTGGGTGACGAAATGAAATCATAAAGGGAAATTCTATATGCACCACCAGTTTTGATGAATACACCCACTTTTAAGTTTTTTTTTAATTACCAAATTGCCCTCTAGTGAAAGGACGAAATAGCCCTTTACCATCAACCTCCTCCTCTCCTCTTCCTTTCGTTCTTTCACAATGGGGGAGCCGATTAGGTACTGTCATCTCCTATTCATCCTCTTTTTCTTCTTCATTCTCCCTTTCATCCATTGTTTCGTAACCGTTCCCTCGTACTCATTCATGCCCGTTGATGTTCATCTCTTTCCTCATCATCTTCTTCAACCATTTAAAAGTATCCTTAAGTCTCATCAGAATCTTCAACCCTTGAAAGTACTCATCTCCCCGGGGCACATTGTCTACTGAAAGCAGGCATTTTCAACATGGACAAGCAACTGTCAATCTACCAAGAGGAGGTATATTCTCCAACTCTGTTTCCAGCTCGTCACTCATTTTTTCCGCGATATGCTCGGTATTCCAGAACCGTGCAAAATCACACTGCACGGCACATTTTAACTGTGCAATATTTTTTTCCACGGTCTCAATAAACCGTGCAAAATAAACTTGCACGGTTATATTGAACCGTGCAAAAAAATATTGCACAGTTAAAATGTGCCGTGCAGTGTGATTTTGCACGGTCCTACAGAACCGTGCACTAATAAACTAATAATTTTGGGATCATATTTTCAGGAGATTGATTCAACTGGTGCAAGTCAGTGCTCTCTTGATTTTACTAATGTCTTCACCACTGAAATGATATTCAGAAGCCGAGATGATCTAATCCAATGGACACGGGATGTCGGAAATAAATATGGCTTGGTGATTGTAATCAAAACTTCGGATGCTGGTGGAGATGGTAGGAAACCGAGAATAATTTTATCCTGTGAGAGAAGTGGTAGTTACAGGGCTTCATCGAAGATATACGAAAAGAAGAATCCTAACAAGGCAATGGGAACGAAGAAGTGTAATTGCCCATTTGCTTTGAAGGGTCGAAAGTTGCCTAATGACAATGATTGGATGTTAGCAGTGGTTTGTGGGATACACAATCATCCAAACGCACAACATCTCGAAGGGCACTCGTTCGCTGGTAGGCTTTATACGGAAGAGATTAATGTTTTGATTGATATGTCTAAGAGTCTGGTGAAGCCAAGGAACATCCTTCGAACACTGCAGGAGAGGAATGTGCACAACACTACTACGATGAAGAGCATCTACATTGCTCGTCAGAAGTTTAGGGTGACAGAGATGGCCGGTCGATCACAGATGCAGCAACTTATGATGCATTTGGAGAAGAACAAGTACATTGAGTATCACACTAGCAATGATGATACAGATGCAATCTTAGACTTATTCTGGGAACATCCGTCATCTATTCAGCTATTACGTGCATTTCCAGAAGTTTTGATAATGGATTCCACGTACAAGACCAATAGATATCGACTTCCATTGCTTGAGATTGTTGGTGTTACATCTACCCAACTGACGTTCTTCGTTGCTTTTGTTTACCTTGATTCAGAGAGGGAGGCAAATTATAGATGGGCCATGGAGAGGCTTAAGGATGTAATGGATGGATGCATTATGCCACGTGTGATTGTCACAGATAGAGAGTTAGCGCTCATGAATGCAATCAAAGTTGTATATCCGAATGCAGCAAACTTATTATGCAGGTGGCATATTTCTAGGAACATCTTGGCAAACTGTAAGAAGTTCTTTGAGACCAACGACAGATGGGATGCTTTTATCTCTTGTTGGAACATGTTGGTACTCTCTCCAACTGAAAGTGACTATCTTCAACTTCTAAGTGCTTTGGAACGGAATTTTTGCAGGTATCCACATGCTGTTGATTATGTGAAGAACTCGTGGTTGAATAAGTATAAGGAACAATTCGTGTCTGTTTGGATGGATCAGAATATGCATTTTGGCAACGGCACCACTAACAGGGCTGAGAGTGCACACGCAAAATTAAAGAGACATCTTGGTACATCGAGCTGTAGTTTTGATTCGTCCTGGCAGGTTATCCATTCCCTGCTTCAGTTGTTATTTACTGAAATAAAGGCTTCTTTTGAAAAGAGTTTGAACACCGTGCAACATAAATTCAAACCGGCATTGTTCCGTGAATTGAGAGGATTTGTATCAAGGAGTGCTTTGGATATAGTATTAAATAAGTCGCTAAGAGCTGCTGATATTGGTTCGGATTCGGATGCATGTGGGTGCGTTGTACGACGGACCCATGGTTTACCGTGTGCACATGAAATTGCAGAATGTATAAGAGAAGGGTCTCATATACCACTAAGATGTGTACATCAATTTTGGCGGAAGCTCAATTTAGATCCCACTAAGATGAACAAAGCCCCTGAGTTGACCACAACTTCTAAGTTCGACTTGATCGATAAGAAATTTCGGGGAAGTGATGAGGCTGGAAAAATTCAACTACTGAAAAAATTGAGAGAAATAGCAAGTCCAGAATGTACACCTCTGATTGAACCCGACATTAAATTAAATACTCACGGTCGGTCATCATTGAAGAAAAAGAAGTTGGATCGGTCTACGACTCGTGAGCCGTCTGCATTCGAATACGCAGTAGGGGTGAAAGAGAGTGGAGAACTTATATTAAGTAGTACATCTGTAAAGAAGAAGAGTGAGAAGATTAGTGTCCGTCGAACTCGATCATGTACATTTTCGCAATCGCTCCCGCAGCCTTTGGGACTCTACATCCATAATGTTAAGGATGTCGCAGCGGATGGCAACTGTGGATTCAGATCTATAGCAGGCCTTCTTGGCATGGGCGAGGACAGTTGGAGACAGGTTAGATTGGACTTGAGCACTGAATTGCAGAGGCATCAACATTATTATGCATTGATCTATGGAGGAGATGACCGGGTTGGAGAGCTGTACTACGCGTTGTCTTACTTCGAAAACAATCCAGGATTCGATCGGTGGATGATAATGCCGGACATGGGTCACTTGATATCTTCGTATTATAAAGTCGTATTGGTCCTGCTTTCATTGCAGCAATGCTTGGCTTTCTTGCCTTTACAATCACCCTCGATTCCAACAAGTGATCACAAAATCATTGCGATTGGTTTCGTCAATGGAAACCATTACGTTCAGGTATTCATGAAGCCAGAAGCACCCATGCCACCTATTGCAACAAATTGGCATAGACACCATCATCCTGATGCAGACGGATGGCAGCTCCCATATGCAAATCGCATCGAGCAATTCAGAGACATTTTGGGAAATAGTGTAGCAACACAAGAGTCGGTTAATCTTGACAGCGATTGATTATATAAACTGATTCTCATTTTGATGTAACCATATAAATTATATAATGGAACTCATTTTGATGTAACCGTTTGCTTGTCATTTGATGTAACAATTTGATTATCATTTCATGTAACTCACACCGATATTTTCTGTTGTGTAAAACGTGGTCTGCACCGCCAATATGTAATGGCAAATCAGAATCTGCATGGCTAACAGATACTGTGCAATCTTTGTTATGCACGGCACATAACAGCCGTGCAGACCATGTTATGCACGGCACATAACCGCCGAGCATAATTTGTTATGCACATTACTTATATTTTGTGCAGACATATGTCCCGAGCATTCCATTTTGCCTAATCTTTCTTTTACACAAATATAGACTATAAGTTCTCTTAAAATATAAAAATTCATCCATTATAGTAGACATCTCAAAAAGAAAGAACTTGAATTCATCATTATATGTAAAAGTGATCATTTACATAATTTCCTTTAAAAAAAGTGGCTTAAAATTCGCCAAGTTCCAAAATAAATTACAAACTCCCATGACATAATCATAAAATCCAAAAACAGCAACTCTCCTCACGGACGCGTACGTCGTCGGTACGTCACCGGCAATCCATCCAAGATCTCGAGAGTGGTCTGTATTGCCCGGTAATAAAAATCAGCAGATTGACCAGGCCGTGCAATCGTAGCACGAAGATTATCACTCGCTCGGCGGATATGTAAGAAATCATTATACATGTTAATAATTAAGAGAATTATAACTTTTAAAATGGATGCATAATGTTACAATTGAAATTTCAAACGCTCACCACTCTTGGAGTCGGGTCATCTTGATCCTCATGAGGATGATAATAGGAGTGCCGTTCGGGGTTCTGTATCCGAGGATGTGAAATCCTAACAAACCACTCCATGTAGTCGGGTGAGCACTCCTATGCATGTTGTACTCGATGGCCACGGTGTGCTAGTGATAATACATGATCCTCCCAAGACTCCTAATACTGATCAAGGAATCTGTAGGAGACCTTGTATTGTCCAGCAGTAGATCCTCGAGACGCACGAAGGGGCGCGAGCGGTGCTGGTGGGATGGTTTGAACATACCCAAACTGACGAAGAACCCTCTGTGGGTGGTAGGGTTCAATGACATCCATTGCTCTCAAGCAACCACAGAAGAAAGAACTCTGTTGGAATGGATGCTGAGCCCTGGCACCGGTATACGGATCCCAAGCCACCTATGTCAAGAAATAATTGAAACAACTCATTAATATTCTAACAAATAAATATAGATCATCGAAAAAACTTAAAATAAATAGCAACAAATCTATTGGATGCTCACCTCACTAGGATGTAAGTCGTTCAGTCTCTCCCGCAACAACTTTACGTTCTCCCTTCCAATCCCGGAATCCTGGCCAGGATTCCAGCGACCCGCATGAGGCATTGCAGCCGTAAAACCCCATGCTGCAGGAGGACGAACAAATGGGAAGTGCTCGTACACCCAAGAGTGCAAGAGTTAGAGTTTTTAATTATATGATTAAAAATAATATATAATTAATAGTACAGAGATAGGCAAATGGAAACTAAAGTCAAAGAGTTATGCACATTTATCGTGAGGAGTGTCAGGTATCCAACAATCTGTCTCACATCTGCCCTCGTAGCGGTCCCCAATTGGCGATAAAGATACGCAAGTGCGGCAGCACCCCATGCATAATGACGGACTTGTCCCAAGTCCATCAGTAAAGATAGGTACGCAATGGGGACTCGGGTGGACGACTTATCGGTGAAAATTGTGCAGCCTAACAGAAATAGAAGATAGCCTCTAACTGCACAATCTACTTGCTCAACAGACGACCTAGGACCCACACTACCGCACACTCGCTTGATCCAGGCCATCCTCACTACCCCACCACGCGCCACTTGAAGTTCAGCAGACGCAGTCGCTCTATCCACGCCTAGTCCAGCCTCAAGTAAATCTACCTGCTCGGTAAATCCCATACTGGTCGATGCGTGGACACGCAGTCCCGTTACTGGGATGCCGAGGAGAGTACCCACATCGTCTAAGGTGATCGTCATCTCACCGAATGGCATGTGGAAGGTGTTTGTCTCGGACTGTCACCTCTCAACGAAACTGGATATCAGAGGGGCGGAAGTATATCGGTACGACAATGACTTAAGGCCAGCCAATCCAGACTCTTCTAAAATCGCACGAAACCGAGGAACTTCGATATCGGCCCCATCCCCGGGCCGAGGTATGTACCAATCCTTCAACCCTCGCCAATGATTGATACACTTAAGCGGCTCACGTTCCTGCACATTAAAAGTTTTAAACTTAATTAATATATGTTATTATAAACTTCAACACATATTATTTGAAAAACCAATTAATTCATAAATTTAAAAAATGCAAGATTACCTCCCCGTCCCATATGGGTATGGCCACGTGCGTCCTGACACTAGGGAGGACCGATAAATCAGCCGGACCACTGGGGATAGGACCCTCCCCTGCCGCCGCTGGGGGAGGACTGGATGGCTGTTCATCCTGGTCTGATGGATGATCCTCCCTTGCTGCCGCTGCAGCAGAAGTGGACGGCTGTGCCTACACCTCCTCTGAGGAATCATGCTCTGATGAATCCTCCTCAGATGAATCATCCTCTGACTCCTCTGACGAATCTGGGAGTGGATCCTGTCGCATTTTACGTCTTCGTTCAGATGCCGTTGGTCGTTGACGACCGGCAGTCGAAGTACTAGTATGCACACCTCGGCGACGCGCCGGTCTTGCGTCACCGATCTTCGTCCTAACTCTAGGTGGCTCGCTAGAAGAACTAGCCTGTCCACCTATCGAAAGTGAGCTGCCACCGCGACGAGCAGGTCTTCTAGGCATTTTCTAATCTGTTCAAAATAAAAAACAAAAATTGTTATTTTAACATTGTAAATTTGTTCTGCACGGCATACTATTACAGTGCAATTTCACATATGCACGGCCAATGTTAGCCGTGCATATGTAATTTGCACGGCATATAGACACCATGCAAATAATATATGCACGGCTAACATTGGCCGTGCATATAGTAAATGCACGGTGTCGATATGCCGTGCAAATTTAACCTGCACGTTTCTAGTTTGCCGAGCACTACGCGAACCAGAAGAAGAAAACCATTTGGGAAGGGAGGATTTAGCGTTCGTCACACCCATCCATATCATGCATTAGGGAATCCACATACAATCGAAATAGGTGAAAATACAATCTAAATACGCATACATTACAACCTAAACGCATACATTACAACCTAAAAAGAAGGTTAAAATGATTGGAAAGCTTTAACGAAGAAGAAGAAGATCACATTACCTTGTTTGAACAAGAAGAAGAAGAAGGTGATGAGAGCAGTGGAGAAGATGTAGCAGAGACGTCGGAATTTTTCAGCTTCTGCCGTCCCAATTTTGAAAAACGAGGACGAGGGAATGGAGAAGGAGAGGCCTGGGCAGTTTGGGTATTTTGGTGGGTGGGCTCAGCAAATAGGTTTTAAACCTAAAATGACTGTGGTGAGCTCCGAATGGGGGTGTGTTCATAAAAAATGGTGGTGCATATAGAATTTATCATTCATAAAATGAAATCGAGCAAACCATCGCGCCAAACTCCTTTTTCTTCTTCAGATCACTCCAACTCTCCCCACACCAAACTCCTTTTTCTCTCTCTTTCATTTCTCTCAACGAGTTTCTTTTGCAGACGATTTCTTCTTCTTCTTTAGATCTCAAAATCCGAGAGGTATTTCTCTGAAAATCTCTGGTTTTGTTTGTGTAAAATCTCTTTGAGAAATCTTCTTGTTAAGGTTCTGAGAAATCTTCTTGTTGTTCTTGTTAAGGTTCTGAGAAATCTTCACCCTATAAGAAGAAGAAAGAGAGGAAAACCCTTCCCTCATGAGGCGACAGCAAGAAGAAGAAGGAAAAAGAAGAAGAGAAGGGAAACCTGTCTTTTGAGGTAGGTGCTTTCTCATTTCTATCTGAAACCTGTTGTTTTTCTATGTTGGTTTCTTTTGATGTTGGTTTCGTTTGAAACAGTAACAAGATTTGTCTTTCTCTTTCTCTGTATTGGTTTCGTTTATTGAGCAATGTCGATATAGATGGTGAGAAATCCCTAAATCTGCCGTAACACCAAATCCCCACTGCCAGTAACCCAACCATCGAAACCCCTACACATGTGACCCACTAATAGAAACATAGTCATAAAATTGGTCTAAAGAGGAGAAAGCATTGCCGCAATGAATAACCTCAAACCTGTTTCTTCATTATCATGAATGAAGACTACTTTTGCCCTTTTTTTGGCTCCAACTTTATCTTCTACAGTAATCAATTTAATTGTAGTTTTTTTAGAATAATTAGAAACACATTTTGCTGTGCTGTCCTGTGTCTGGAACTCTCTTTTCATGCTTAGTTGTTTATGTGGTGGGACTTGAGGGTGACAAATGCTGTTGGACTATTCTCAATAGCAGACTTCAGAACAACATAAAAAGGGAAAATTACTTAGAAGTATGTGTTAAGGCATGCAAATCAAATGGATAAGTTGATGAGGTTTGGTGATCCACTGATCTGAGCAATAAGCACATCATGAATGTTGGATGTGGTTATGTTTCACTAAGCACTGTACTAAGGGTAACTTAGTTAAGGACTTGATTGTAATTAAAATTTTCCATTCTGAAGAAATTTGAATAGAGCACTAACATCTTGGTCTATTTATGATTAATTTTTTTTCTTTTCCTTTAGTTTTTCTTGATATGTCTTAATTAGGATTTGTAGATTATAATTAGTTTTTTCCCAATCTGAAGAAACTTGAAGCTTGAACTGGGTAGTAGCTATATTTGAGTTTGAAGATTTTATTTTTCTCCTATATATGCATTTTTTCAATGTCTTCATAGATTTTTTATTTGGGTTTCTTATGATTACTACGTGTTTCAGTCACCTCTTTGTAGTTACCTTTTCCGGTTGAATTCTAATGTCTGGATTGACACCTTTCTTACCTTTCTTCCAAAGCGGTATTTGGATTCTACAGTATAGACATTATTTTAGAAACGAGAGAGTATTTTATAAAGGTGTAGTAGTAACTGCTAGTTAAATGAACTGCCTTTTATTTTTGTTTATTTTTAATTATTTTTCTTCTATGAATTCTGTTTATTCTTATTTTATAAAATAGGCTTGTTTGAAGAATGAGCCGACCTTGAGGAAGGCCCCCCTTAAGCTCTGCTCGTTTATTGCATCAAGTTCCAATTTCAAAAACCTCAATTGCTTTCTTGAAATGGTATTCATGTAGAAATTTAAGAGAAATTGTTGCATATTGGTTTGCATATTTGCTCACTAATACTTTTGGGCAAGAAACTATTGTTTGAGTAGGTAATTACTTGTTGGATATTTAAATTTCTGAAGAATTTCTTGGCTTGTGCATTTTGTTTGAGTCTGAGTTATATGATCACCATTGGATTAATGGAGTGTAAGGAAATATAGCTAATTATGGTGTGATGTATTGCAATGCCCCTATATAAATGAGGTTATCATTGCTGGGAGGCCCTCTTGGCTTTGTATTTGAACCAACAGGGTGGTTTCACACACAGACACACACCAACCTTCACCCCACCCTTGACATGAATCCTTCTTGATTATTGTGGTGTTAGAAATAAAACTAAATTGTTCTTTACTTCGTTTTATCTCTAATGCTTATGGGTTAATAAGGCATATATTTACAGTAGTTATTACATCTTAATTAATAAGGGTTGCTAACTGGTAGATGGCGCAAGAGCATGCCTCAGCGAGCTCATAAAGTTGGTGTTGAATGCAAATGAAATTGTATATGATTGCTTCAACATTGTTCACCAGTCTGAAAGGGGTTGTTGGTTCATTTCTATTCTCCTTTTGTTATTTTTACCCAACAAGACTGATTGAAACAATCAGTTGTTTTCCAAATAGGATGTAATCAGACCATATGTAATATATGAGAAATCTAGTAAGAATGAAAAAGATAAAACAAAAACAAAAATCAAGAAGCAGATTTCTCACAAAGCCCTACCCAAGTCACTGAGAAGCTTTTCAGAATCATCAAAGAAAAGTGTCACAACTTCAAACACAAAATTTGGGTTGCTCTCATCTTGCAATTGCTGCAGCTGTGTGAACTGATTATCCAAAAATCCCTTCTCATCCAACAACAAAATTCCATGATAAAAAAACAATCCAGGGAGCTAAAAAAAAGGTCCAAAAAAATCATCTGGGTCTTTTTGGCCTTTGCTTTTGAACATTTGTTATTTGCAAACTAACCTCATGAAAGAGAGATGATGTTAGTTCAAACCATCTACTCTGCAACTAACCCATTTCCATGCCTTCTCCTTTCTTCTTCCCCTACTCCCTACCTGGCCTTAAAACACTTAAAAACTTGTTCTTGCTTCTTAAATAACAACTAAAACTGTAAGTGAGTAATGATAAGAAATAAACCTCAGAATCATAAGGGAATTGATGAATTGAATGTTATGAGCAAAACCCAAAAATCCGAAGCGTCTACGTCTTTGTGAATGTATGAATCTCCCCTTTATTTGTAATCTCACAAGTCACACTTGTTCTATGCCACCACCTTTTCTTTACAATCTAACCACTTAAAAGATCAACATATCTATTAAATGATGACATGTAGCTCTCATTTCAACTTTCTTTCTTGTTCTATTAGAAAATTATTGTTGCTGTGCTGCTTTCCTCTGTCTCTCTTTCCCTTTCTTTGTGTATTTTTATTTCTTCTATTGACTATAGCATAGCACCATTGGTTTGGTTTTTACAGTGACATGGTAGTGACTGAAGGCAATGTCACCCAACAAAAACAAAGACATCTCTCTCTCACTCTCTCTCTCAAAGAGAATGTAAAAAATTTACCCTGCCCACTTCATCCCCTGTTTGTGATGGTGTTTTTTTCTTGTAAAGTGACTTATACTGTGTTATTAAAAGTAGAGTGAAAGTTCTACTGTGGAAACAATTTGTTCCAAGAGAATAAGAACATCCAAAAAAGAATTACAAGTGCTACAAAGTGAAAAAATTATTAACTCTTTGTTTTCAAAATGAATCCTAATCGCAGACGAAAAGAGATGAACTTAAATGTGAATTTGATTTTATTGAAATTTAGCCAATGGTAGATAATATGTAGATCTGTATGATCAGATTGAGATGTGTGACAGCTGATGGAACAGATATCACTAACACATGGGACTCTTGAGTAGGCATTAGTGGAGAGCTGGAATCTAGATGACACAAAACACATGGGACTCTTGAGTAGGCTAGACCAAGAAAGTAAGTTATATTTTATCAGAATCTAATGAAAAAAAATCCACATTTAGATGTCGCTTGTTTTTGTTGCTGCTGTAGCTAGACACCAATTTTCCCTTTAAACATTTGCCTTTTCTATTTGGTGCTTGTTTGAGAGGGTTATTCTTTTCAAAATTAGATAACTAGAGATCAAGTTCCTCTCCTGAGGGTGCATTTGGATATACCCAGAATGGGATCAGCCTGAATTCCAAAATGAGAGTAAACACGTCACTTTAAGAGTGGGCCTATCACTAACAACAACGTGGAACGCATGTACCTCTTACTAGTATTACATAACAATTCACTGTATAATGAGTTGTGCTTATATAATGGTAAGGTAACTAAATTGTTATGTTTTAAGATACTTTTTTTTAAACAGGTCACATACATGGCATCTTCTTCTCGACTTCGCCCTCGATCTGCACCGGCATCCACATTACTATCTACTGACACCGCTCTGCCACCAGCTGATGTGATTTCATCACCATGCATACCAACTCCCAGTTCTCACACGGACTGCAGCATCGTTGGTAAGATATCAAATCTAATCATGTAAGCTTCATGTTTTAGTGCATATATTGTTTGTACTGACCAGATTTTATGTGAGATTTGTAGGTTCCACATCCCAACGGGGGCGGGGCCTAACTAAAGGGTTTCGCTCGGAGCGTGCAAGATCAAGATCAGGGGAAAACTATTGGTTCAGTTCAAGAATAATGTGCCAATAGGGATAAATGCCTCAGATTTTGTGAGTGAGATTGGGTTACAAGTTAGGAACGTCGCCCCAGTTAGGGGCATATGGAGATGGAAATAGGTTCCAGCTGATGTTAGACAAGTCATCAAGGCTCGCGTATTTGTAAGTCTGAACTTGACAACTGTTTGATGTATAAAGGGTCCTCAAATAATCGTATTAATTTGAATTTCAGATAAAGTATGAGGTTGTGGATTATGACACTAGTGACGATGTGTAGGTAGCTGTTGATCGTAAGTTTCAAGCTAGGTACAGGGATTGGCGCAGCTGGATGCACACTCATTACAAGAATTGCTTGAAAAAGGAGATCGATCCAAAGACCGTACCCTTTTCAGATGTTGATAAGGATGATTGGGTGTGGGTGATAGAAAATGTGTACGAGGATGAGAAATTCCATGTAACAGGCTATGTTTTTCAGCTTTGTTTTCAATCCTTACTTATGATATGTTGTGTTTCTATTTAGTCAACACGTACCATAACTAAAACTATCCAGCTCACTTGTTATTCCTTGTGTACAGGAACGCTCTATGAAGAATACTGAAAATCGGAAGAGATTGCCTTATAATCATTGCATGGGTTCAAAGTCTTTCAAAGCTGCAATGCATGCCTTGGTGAAGTGTTTTAACTTATAGTTTATTAAGTTTGTGGTTGTGTAATTCTGAATTTGTTATCACCTTTTAATAAATCTTAATTATGTACTAATTGAAATTTATGCAAGTAGGTGGACCCCGAGACAGGGGAGGATCCCCACATCGTTGAGTTTTATAAGGAGTCGCACTACAATAAGAAGAAAGGGATGTGGATGGACCAAAAATGTCAAGAAATACATGTAAGTACAATGATAAGTCCTTAAAATTGTATAATTCGTGATCATTTTGATAAAATGTCAATTTTTATATAGGAAAGGAAGTTCCACATAAATACACATGGGATTGAAAGGGCTATTGGAAGGGGTTGTTTTTGTTTTTTCATTGTTCTTCCTCTTATGGTTTATGATGCCTTTTTTTATGTTTCCTCTTATGATTTACAATCCATGTTCATGAGAACATACTTAAAAGTAATTTTATATTGGGTTAAGAAAGAATCTTGGAAAAATAACATCAGTCACTATATTCACCACCTTTACTACATTTTAATGACTGTGCATGTCATGCTTGAGCCACATGTTCATGTTCATAGAATGACTAGGATATGTTGTGTACATTGAGCACCATTGGATGTGAGGATTCGAAAGGTGATTATGAGCAATATTCAGATCTGTAAACTGATAGGAACCAATTAGAACTGAATGACCAACACAACTGGAATTTTTTTCCCTCTATATCTGCAATTGGCAATCTGGTCAACGGGTCTAGAGTAATGTTTACAATCATCCTAGGTGATGTCTTCACTCAAAATTGCACTGCAATTATACAGTAATGAGGCACATCAAGGTTTGTATTTTATTGGTCAAAATCATCTATCTGATGGGCCCAGTTGTGACTAATATATTCTCCATTAACTATTCCAAGCCCTCTGATCAGCTGATTTTTACAGTACTATATTTTATATTTGCCCATTCATTCACTGTGCTTTCTGATGATCAGGTGACTTTGGTTATCCTATGGGTCTTCTTCCTTCTTTTTTATAAAAAAAAGAGTGTGGGTTGCTCTGAGTGTTTTATTTCATATGGCAGGAAAAACATGTAGTAGAGCAGGAGAAGTGTACACAAGAGGGTGCGATCCAATTGACTCAAGAGCAAATATCAATCAATGTCCTTGGTGGTCGGTCCGGATACTTGAGAGGGTTTGGAAACGGGCCGAAGACCACGTCTACAAGTAGGAGCACTAGGACGGACTCAGAGGATGTTGAACGTGCGGCATTGCAGGCTACGATGGAGAGATTGCAAAATGAAAATGCATTTCGATCTCAAGAGATGGAGCAGATGAAGAATAATCAAGTAGCCATGCAGCGACAGACGGAGGAGATGATGCGGTTGGTGGCGAGAGTGACGGGATCAGACATGACGACACAGGGAGGAGTGCTTACTTCTTGGTCAATATTCCTAGTTTCATCTCTGATTGAATTAAAGTACATCCACTAAGTTTAAACTATAATGAGAAATACTGAATAAGTAGAAAATAAATGAAAATAAGTAATACATACTTGAACGAGAACCACTTATTGTTCTTGCCCTGAATTCATTTTTTTTCTTTTTGTCTCTTTTCATCACAGCCTTGAATTTCTTTTATCACAACCCGTTTCATCGTTTTTTGCTTTTCCTTTCTCTAAGTAAAAAAATCCCATTTTATGAGGCTTGGTGGAAAATTTTTTTCCTTTGGGCAGTTGGGAATGGTTTGTTCTGTTGCTTTGGGGTTCTAGGATCTCGTGTGTGGGTGGGCAGCTCCAATTCAAAGGTCTTGTAGCTGCTAGAGCAGTTGGGTTGTAGGAGTGAAGTTGAAGGTAGCTACTGGACCCCTTGTCATGCAAAAGTGTCCATGCTCTTGATGAGATGATACCACGTGTAGGTGCAGAAAATAATGACCCACAATGAGAAGGTGCCTTAGAGGACTTATCCGATGATGATGATGACTGGGAATGACTGGATACCGTCCGAAAGCCTGAAAGAGAAGAGAAAACGATCAAAGGACCCTGGCCTGGGCGGCGCAAGGCTCTCCGATGCCAAAGTCAGTGTGGGAACTGGAACAATGGAAGGAGAGGGAGATAGTTGAGACAGAGTAACGGCTCTGTGTATGAAATTGTGCGTACCTTTAATGGTGGTTTGAGTCTCTATTTATAGAGTTTGGGACGTGTCCCTCTAGGAGATGTCGTGGTGGGGTCTCATTAATCGACTGGGAAGCCATGACCAGCCCACGTTGTCATAAATGCGCGTCGGGTCAGCCCACGTCGCATTTAATACGCGTCGGTTCAGCCCACGTCACATTTAATGTGCCAGATCGTGTTGAACGCCTTTGGCGATAGGGGATCGTGGGATCTGCAATCGGGCCTTGCCCTGATGTGGCCTCAGCCGCTGGATGTCGTGTCTGTCCCATTAGCTCGTGCCTTCATCACTCTACGTGCCTGGTGACGTGGAGGATAAAGGGCGTGAGTGGAGACTCTTTCTGGTTTCGGCTTTCATCCCGGCAACTTCAGCCGAGGTGGAGCTCCCTGCCGAGATGACGCCTGGGCGGGCCAGTTCGGCGCTAAAGGCCTGGAGCTGCATGACTTCGGCCGGACCTCCTGTCCTGGTAGCCGGATTGAGCCTGGTGCCATGTAGATGGCACGCGGATGGCACGTGAGAGTGCTTAGTCTCATCTGATGGCTGTGATTAGCGTAATCCTGTGGTTCTGGAAATCTCCCCACACAATTGCCCCCTAGCCTTTGACCTCTTAAGCGCCTTAGCTTTTAGGGGTTGAAGGCTAGAAAGTCTATCTGGGGATACAGCGGTCATCACTTGGTGTCGCTTCGACTCTTTGAAGCAATAAATGCTCTGCCCTGTTCGTCTTGGGAACCGAGTTGACGGCTACACACGTAGCTTCTGCGCTGACTGCGTTGTCTCATTGATGGGACGGGCACAGGCTTTGAAGCGTCTCTTTGAATTCGGAGGCGGTACCCAAATGAGGGTTCCCCTTCTACAAATAGGGTCGTCCCCTTCCTTTTCTGGCTTCTGATTCCTTTCGCCTTCGCCTTTACTTTCGATTTCTGCTCTGGTGCTTGAAATCTGTTCGAGGACGACGACCGTAGAACGCGCCCGGATCTGCTTTTGATCTGCCTCTGTCCCTGTAAGTTGCTTTGTTCTTCCGTCTGGTTCTTATTGGGGTTTTTCGATTTCTAGGGTTTTTCTTCGTCGTCACCCCTTCTAGATATGGGCACCCCTAGATTCAGTTTAGATACTGAGGAGGGCATAGCCAGATTTAGGGCTGCCTTCGATATTCCGGAGCGAGTCCTGCTCAAGCCGGCAGACTCCGTTGACTATGCCACGATGCGCTGGTCCGGCGGCTGGATGCCGTTCCCTCTGATCTCTGTGATCGAGGGCGGGGTCAGATTCCCCCTGCACCCTCTGCTTAGAGCTTGCCTTAGTACCTGGTCTCTTACCCCGTGCCAGCTGATGCCAAATGGCTATAAGGTCATCATGGGCACGGCGAAGCTGAATGAGATTCTGGGGACCGACCTAGGTGTCCACGATATCGAGGATACCTACGATATCTGCAAGGCAGGGGAGGGGAAATATTATCTCCGGGTGAAGCCGCAGAGAAGGGGCTTCGTCTTGGCCTTGGAGGATTCAAATAAGAATGCCGAGGAGACTGTCTTCTGTGTGTCGGGGGACTGGGAGTTCGGCGATGGCGAAAGCAGGAGGCTGGCGGTCCCACGTCGTCCTGGGGAAGTCCCAAGTAATCATCACTGCTTTTCTCCTTTTTGCTTTGCTTACCTCATTATGCCGAACTGATACTCTTTTTTGCCTGTTGAGCAGAGGCGGGTGCAAGGCGACGCCGAGCTGCTAGCGAAGGTTGGAGGAGGAATACCGACGACATCAACAAGGTCGAACGGTACAAGGGGCACGAGACCAGGTCAGCTTGGAAGCTGCTTGGGTACACGCCGAGGTATCGCGGCCACTACCACAGGACTGGAGTACCTGAGGTGGACGAGACACACCCTGACCGTCCGACCGTATCAGTTGCGGCGTTCAGCGGGGTCCCCTTGACCGATCCTGCTGTCGACCGAACTGCGTCTGGTGCCGAGGCGTCTACTTCTAATCCGGAGCTGCCGGACTTGTCGCAGATAGTGGAAGCTTATCTCTCTGATCGAGAGGACATGGAGGGAAGCTCAAAGGAGCTCGCTGTCAAGGACCTGGCCGCCAAGTTTAGGCAGAGGTCGTCGTCTTTTGGGGCTCCATCGCCTGCCGGTACACTTGCTGCTTCGGGTCCGGTGGGCGCTGGTGCTCCCTCTGCTCCTGCCCCCGCTCCGAGCGGAGGAGCCCGGCGGCGCTCGCCGGACCGCTCGAAGGAGGGGTCCCCGCCCAGGAAGAAGTCCAAGGCGGGGGAGAAGAGTTCGAAGGCTGATCCCGCTCACGCCCCTGGAGTTAAAGTTCCAGCCGAAAAGGGGGGCGAGAAGAGCGCGCCGAAGGAAAAGAGGGCGCCGGCCGAACAGAATGCGCCAATTAGCAAGTCGACTGTCGGGGCGACGCGCGAGCCTCTCATCTCGGCAGGGCAAGGGTCCGGATCGGCCTCCGGGCCCCGAACTGCCCCAGCATCGTGGAAGCCGAGAATGGAAACACAACCCGGCAAACCCCTGAGCGTTGAAGATCGACTGCTGGGAAATGCCGAGGTAATCGGGGCCCTTGCCAGGGCCTGTGCTCTGCCACGGGATATGGAGGAGCACGAGAAGTTTGATGACGAGAGCCTGATGTTGTCGGCGATCCAGGCCAACATCCTGGTAAGTGTTTTTTGTGTATTCTTTCGAGTGGCCTAGCTCGGCTGTTCCTGTTTTGACCCTCCTCTTTTCCTTTGCAGAATGTGCAGAGGCTCCTAGCCATCCTAGGAAGGAGGGATAGGAACGCGTCGAGGGTGACCCGTCTGGAGTCCGAGCGGGAAAAGCTGAAGAAGGAGCTGGAAGTGCAGCGGAAGGGAATGGAAGAACTCAAAGTGGCTAGCGCTGGAGAGTCCGCTCGGTTGGCATCAGCTCTGACTGAGAACGCCGAACTTTCGTCCAGGGCCAACCATATGAAAGGCGAACTCCGGATGAAGAACAAGAAGACCGCCGAACTGGAATCTGAGCTGGCCAGATTGAAGTCTGAGTCGACGGCTGAGGTAACCAGGTTGCGGGGGGAGGTCTTGGCTGGTCGCGCTGAGAGGGAGAAGCTGGTGAAGGAAAAGGCATCTCTTCAGGCCGAGGCCCAGTCCGCCTTCCAGGATGGGGTAGATCGAGCCACTGAGCTGTACGAGAAGCAGGTGGAGGAGATCACTGCAATCTTATTCGAGGAAGGATGCCTGGCCGCACTGAGATGCGCGGGGGTCCCTGAAGACCACCCTGTCTATCAGGACCTGCCGAAGTATGCGGACCTGGATCCTGAGCCGAGCTCCTCACCTGCAACTGAAAGCGCCCCGGTCGAAGCTCCTGCTGCTGACGACGCTCCAGCTGCCCCGGTCTTGAGCGATGCCCCGGTCGCCAGCGATGCTTTGGCCGTGCCTCAAGGTGATGCCTCTTCTGCGCCTGCTTCGGCTGAGGTACCAGTTGAAGCCCCTTCTGGTTCGGCCGAAGCTGCTGGTTCGGCAGATACGGTGATCGACCTGGTCGAGTCGCCGAAACCACAGTAACCAGGCTCCTCTCTATTTCTGTCTTCCTTTATGTAAAATTTTTGCTCCTCAGCTTTGTAACGCTTTGTCTGTTCAATGAAAGTCGAGCTTTTTCACTCGTGCATTCTCTCTGCATTTCTCTTTCATTCCTGGATGTGCAACAGTATTTCTGTGCTGTTTATGTTTTGAGTGCTGGCACTGACCTCGGCCGAAATGGCTGGCCATTCGCCGAGGTGGACCCATGCCGTGGCCGAAAGCGAGTTCGGCATGGTCTTCTCAGGGGTGTATGATCCCGGGCTTCAGGAAACTGACCTTGGCCGAACTACCTTGAGCCGAGGTGCGAGGGGTTTATGAACCCGGGCTTTAGGAAAGGCTTGAGTGTGGAACTCCAGGCCATTTCCAAGGTGTAGAGCCTTGATTGTGTCCAAGGCACGGGGCTTTAGGAAAGGCTGAGTGTAAGAACTCCAGGCCATTTCCAGGGCGTAGAGCCTTGATTGTGTCCAAGACACGGGGCTTTAGGAAAGGCTGAGTGTAAGAACTCCAGGCCATTTCCAGGGCGTAGAGCCTTGATTGTGTCCAAGACACGGGGCTTTAGGAAAGGCTGAGTGTAAGAACTCCAGGCCATTTCCAGGGCGTAGAGCCTTGATTGTGTCCAAGACACGGGGCTTTAGGAAAGGCTGAGTGTAAGAACTCCAGGCCATTTCCAGGGCGTAGAGCCTTGATTGTGTCCAAGACACGGGGCTTTAGGAAAGGCTGAGTGTAAGAACTCCAGGCCATTTCCAGGGCGTAGAGCCTTTGATGCCGGAGTCGACCAGAGAGAGACGACAGATCGTTGACAAGGCAAAAGCTGCTTTTATTTATTCTGAGATTCATTACATCTTTAGAAATAAAATTTCTTCAAGTGGGATGCATTCCACGGTCTCGGCAGTGGCTTGCCTTCCAAGTCTTCGAGCTTGTAGGCTGACTTTCCAGCCAGTGAGACTACTCTGAACGGGCCACGCCAGTTCGGGGCAAGCTTCCCCTCGTTTGGTTCTTTGTCAGCTGGCAGGGTCTTCTTTAAAACGAGCTCTCCCGCGGTGAACCTTCTTTCTTTGACATTTTGATTGTATGCCCTGGCTAACCGCTGCTGATAGTCGGTCAGTCTCAGGGCTGCTGCTTCTCGTCGTTCGTCTGCCAGCTCCAACTCCATTGCCAGGTTCGTCTCATTTCGGCCTTGGTCGACCAGCTCTGTCCTCAGGGTAGGAAGGCCGATTTCCAAAGGAATGACTGCCTCCATCCCGTAGGCCAGAGAGAAAGGTGTTGCCGAGGTGGACCTCCTTGGAGTTGTTCTGTATGCCCACAGCACGCTCGGAAGCTCCTCTGTCCATCTGCCCTTTGCCTTGTCCAGTCGCTTCTTCAGGCCGTCCAGGATCACTTTGTTGGAGATTTCTGCCTGGCCATTACTCTGTGGATATGCCGGAGTGGAGTAATGATTTCTGATGCCGTGCCCTTGGCAGAAGTCTTTGAAGGACTTGGAGTCGAACTGAGTCCCGTTATCCGAAATCAGGATCCGGGGGATGCCGAACCTCGTAAGGATGTTTTTCCAAACGAAATTCCTGGAGTCCCTGTCCATGATTGAAGACAACGGTTCAGCCTCTATCCACTTTGTGAAGTAGTCCGTAGCCACTATCAGCCATCTCTTGTTCCCTGGAGCTCGGTGAAGAGGCCCCACAATGTCTAGGCCCCATTGAGCGAAGGGCCATGGGCTAGAGAGGGGACTCAGATCCTGTGCTGGCTGATGGAGGGAGTGGGAGAACTTCTGGCATTTCTCGCATTTCCTGGCGTAGACCTGGGCGTCTTTCTGCATGTAGGGCCACCAGTAGCCCTGGCTTATTGCTCTGTAAGCCAGGGATCGACCTCCTATGTGACTGCCGCAGATTCCTTCGTGGATCTCATACAGGAAGTCGTCCACCTTGCTCGGATGGACGCATTGGAGGTATGGACCTGTGAAGGACTTCCTGTAGAGTTTGCCTTCGGGAGAGAGCCAGAATCGCGCCGCCTTGAGTATGATCCTGTGGGCTTCAGCCTTGTCCTCGGGGAGCTGGTCGTCCTTCAAGTAGGCGACAATTGGATCCATCCAGCTCGGGCCGAGGTCAGCACAGAGGACAAGCCGAGATGAATGGAGTTCTAAGCTCGACCTTGATACTGACCCAACCTCGATGGTCCTTTTCTTGCCTGCTTCGACAGCGGAGGCCAGGTTTGCAAGCGCATCTGCGTGCGTGTTAGTATCTCGGGATATTTGCCTGACCTCGGCTTTCTGGAAATGAGAGAGCAGTTTTTTTCACAAGGGCTAGGTAAGCCGCCATCCTGTCGTCCCTGGCCTGGTAGTCTCCAGCGAGCTGGCTAGTCACCAGTTGAGAGTCGCTGAAGATCTCCAGGTGCTGGGCTCCCAGGATTTGGGCGCTGTTCAACCCTGCAATCAGTGCTTCGTACTCTGCCTCATTGTTTGTTGCGTTGAAGTCGAGGGTGAAAGCCTGCTCTATGACCAGTCCCTCTGGCGATTGAAGAACTATGCCGGCGCCAGCTCTCTTGGAGGTGGACGACCCGTCGACAAAGATCTTCCATGCCGAGGTGGGAGCCAGTTCGACCTCATTTTCTATAGGCTCGTGCCCTGTGCCCCCCAGTGCCGTGCCGAGCTGGGTCGGAGCCGGGTGGGGGGAGACGAATTCGACAATGAAGTCTGCCAGGATCTGGGCTTTGATCGCAGTTCGGGGACGGTACTTTATGTCATACTGCCCCAGTTCAACTGCCCACTTTGATATTCGGCCTGAAAAATCAGCTTTTTTGAACACTGAACGGAGTGGATGCTCCGTAATTACCACAATGTTGTGGGATTGGAAATAATGGGAGAGCTTGCGGGAGGCACTGACGAGAGCCAACGCAAGCTTCTCCAATAGAAGGTACCTGGTCTCGGCATCGAGCAGTGTCTTGCTCGTTTAATAGATTGGCTTTTGAACTCCCTCGTCCTCCCTGATGAGGACGGAGCTCACTGCGTTATCCGAGACCGCAAGGTACAAATACAGAATCTCCCCCAAAGTTGGGGTGGAGAGTAATGGTGGTGACATCAAATAGGTTTTGAGTGCAGCCAATGCCTGGTCGCACTCAGGGGTCCACTGGAACTTCAGATTTTTCTTTAAAAGCTGAAAGAAAGGCCTGCACTTATCTGATGACCGGCTGATGAAGCGGTTGAGTGCTGCAGCCATACCTGTGAGCTTCTGAACTTCCTTCGTGGTAGAGGGGCTCTGGATATTCTGGATCGCGGTGATCTGGTCCGGATTAGCCTCTATCCCTCTCCGCGTTACCAAGCTGCCGAGGAACTTGCCAGAGGCTACGCCGAAGGCGCACTTGGAAGCGTTTAGCTTAAGCTTGTATGCGCGAAGGATGTCGAAGACTTGGCCGAGATCAACCAGATGATCGCCGGAGTGCACTGATTTGACGACCATGTCGTCGATGTAAACCTCTACCGTCCGGCCGAGCTGAGCCTGGAACATTTTTGTGACGAGGCGCTGATAGGTCGCCCCCGCGTTCTTCAGCCCGAAGGGCATCACCTTATAGCAGTAAGTGCCGCGGGGGGTGATGAATGATGTTTTCTCCTCGTCTGGCTCGTAGAGCGGGATCTGGTGGTAGCCTCTGTAGGCGTCGAGGAAGCTCATTCGGTCGTGACCAGCGGTAGCGTCGATCAGTTGGTCAATCTTTGGGAGGGGGAAACTATCTTTAGGGCAGGCCTTGTTCAGGTCTGTGAAGTCTACGCACACCCTCCACTTTCCAGTTTTCTTCTTGACCACCACCGTGTTGGCCAGCCATACCGGGTACTGGACTTCCCGGATGGTTCCTGCCTTCAGCAGGCTGTCGATCTCTTCGACGACCGCATCTGTCTGCTGCAGCCCTGTCCTGCGGGCCCTCTGCACTACCGGCTTGTGGTCGGGGTCCACATTTAGCTTGTGGCATATGACCTCAGGGTCGACCCCAGGCATCTCGCTTGGGCTCCAAGCGAAGACGTCCACATTCTGCATCAAGAACCGAGAGAGTTCGGCCCTTTCTTCGTCTGGCAGCTGGGGTGCCAATCAGGAAGAACCGGTCTGGGTCTGCCGGGTCTAGCCTGACCTCGGCCAGGTCCTCGATGCTCTTCTTCTCAGGGTCCCGGCCTATCTCATCGAGGCCTTTCTCGAACTCGGCCAGGTTGACGCGCTCTGGCTCCTTCACTGCTGGGACTGCGGCCAGCATGCACTGTCTGGCCTGCTGCTGGTCTCCCTTCACTGTGATCAATTCCATCTTGCCCTCCATGTTCTCATGGACGAACTTCAGCTTCTGGTGGAGGGAAGAAGGGACTGCTTCTAATTTGTGGAGCCACGCTCTGCCTAAAATGACGTTGTAGGGAGAAGGGGCATCCACGACCAGGAAGTCGGCTGACACGGAGGCTCCGCCAACTCGGGTCTCCAAGGTGATCCTGCCCTTGGGATAGACTGGCGTGGCGGACAACCCTAGCAGGGGTGCACGGACCTCCGTGAGGTCTGCTTCGGAGAGTTTCATCCTTTTGAAGCAGTCGTAGTAGAGGACCTCGGAGGAGCTGCCGGAGTCGACGAGGATCCTCTTCACTGTGAAGTCTCTCAGCTTCATGGTGAGGAGTAGAGGGTCGTTGTGAGGGAGCTGGATTCCCTCTAGGTCTCTGTCCGAGAACGAGATGGCGGGCCGGTCGCGGCGGGCTTTCTTGGATGCCGGGGCGAGCTCGGCTTTCAATACTTCTTTCCCGTGCGAAGCCCGCCTGGCTTCGGCACGGGCCTGGGAGCTGTCCCGGGACGAGGAAACGGGAACTGAGGATGCCAGGTGGATCACATTAATGATCTTCTCTGAATCCTCGCTGTCTGGAGCTTGGGCTGTGCTCTGGTGAATCCGGCCCTCGCTACCGCCGGCATCACCTGCCTTGACGAATGTGGCCTTCTTCGGCCAGCCTCTCCAGGTACCGCTGCAAAGTATGGCAGTCCTCGGTCTTGTGCCCGTTACCCCTATGGAAGGAGCAGTAGAGCTGGCTTCGGCCACCGGAGGTGGGCTCATTCAGCATGGGCGGAGGGTACTTGAAGAACGGCTTGGTCCTGATCTTGGGCAGGATGCGGTAGATCGGCTCCTTGAAGACGACGTTGACGCCCTGACTGGCGCTGGAGGGAGGTCTGGGCTTCCAGGTGCCCCCAGACCTGGACGACGAAGGCTTCGCCGAACTGGAGACCCAGGCCTGCTTGGGCTCCTGCTTCTGGGAGGGCCTCCCGCCTCTCTGCCGAGGCTGGCTACTCTTCTGCTCGGGCTCCCGGTGCCTGTCTTGATCCCGGGCTCGGATCTCGTCTTCTTCCTGGGCGATGAAGCGCTTGACCCGGGACATCAACTCCGGCATAGATTCTGGGGGGTTCCCGGCCAAGTCTTTTCGCAAGTCGTTGCCGGGGATCAGGGCATGCTGGAAGGCGTAGATTGCCATCTCCTCCCTGGTGCCCTCGATCTGGCTGTAGACCGCCCAGAATCGTTGAGCGAACTTGGCGAGGGTCTCACCCCCCCTCATTCTCAGGGCGAGGAGGTCCCCTTCCTTCTTGGGGACGGCGCTGTAGGCTTGGAACTTTTTCAGGAATGAGAGCTGGAGCTCCTTCCAACTCGAAATGGACCTCTCTGGGAGAGAACAGAACCATTTCAGGGGGAGGTCACCCAAACTGGAGGAGAAGATTTTGCAGTTTAGGTGACCCCCATTCCCCCAGATGGACATCTTCTGGGAGAAGTGTCGGAGGTGAGCGGATGGGTCGGACAGTCCGTCGTAGGGGACGAACCGCGGGACGGAGAACTTTCTGGGCAGGGGGGTGCGCTCGATCTCTTTTGTGAAGGGTGAGCCCCCAAGATCAGCGTGGCCACAGATCTGCTTCTGGTCCCGCACGTCCAGGTTGCGCTGAAGAGCCAACCTGACGCGCCTGTCAAACTGTTCCTGCTCGTCGTCCTCTTCTGGAGTCCAAGCTCTCGATTTTCGCTTGGAATGGCTTGGGCTGCGATGGCTATGAGCTCAGCCATCGCGGCTATGATGACTTCGGCTGTTGCTCGAGCCTTCGTCATGGATCTGGCTCCGTTTCTGGTCCAGATGATGTCTGAGGTCCTCGCGGGGAGGCCGGGCTGCCCTGCTGGGGGCGTCCCTCTTCTTCCCTTGAGGCTCAGAGACCTGCCTCAAGGAGGCAGGTTTGCGCTGCCCTCAGCTGCTGTTGGAGCTGCTGGAGCTCTCGGACTAACCGCTCCTGCTTCTGGAGAAGAGCGTCTTGGGCTGCGATGTCTCCTTCAGCGGCTGGAGGTTGATCGCGGCGCGTCTCCTCTACGGCAACAGCTTTATCTTTGCGGGGATGCTCGCGCCGGTGCTCGTCGCGTCGGGGGTGGCACGGTTTCGTCCGCTGAGAGCGAGGTCTCGACTCCCTCTTGGAAGGGGATCTCGACAAAGAGTTGGGAGCCCAGGCGACCCTCGCCTGCGGATGCACCTTGGACCGTTCGGGACCGTCCCTGAGGAGGGACGTCCGTCGACGGTGCTAGCCGCTCGAGGATTGCCCTCGAGGACTCTCCGCCCTTCTTAGCTTTCGGTGGCATGGCTTCTGAGAGATTGAGGTTTAGAAGGTTGGGAAGGTTGGGAAGGTTGGCATATTACTTTCCCACAGACGGCGCCAATTGTAGGTGCAGAAAATAATGACCCACAATGAGAAGGTGCCTTAGAGGACTTATCCGATGATGATGATGACTGGGAATGACTGGATACCGTCCGAAAGCCTGAAAGAGAAGAGAAAACGATCAAAGGACCCTGGCCTGGGCGGCGCAAGGCTCTCCGATGCCAAAGTCAGTGTGGGAACTGGAACAATGGAAGGAGAGGGAGATAGTTGAGACAGAGTAACGGCTCTGTGTATGAAATTGTGCATACCTTTAATGGTGGTTTGAGTCTCTATTTATAGAGTTTGGGACGTGTCCCTCTGGGAGATGTCGTGGTGGGGTCTCATTAATCGACTGGGAAGCCATGACCAGCCCACGTTGTCATAAATGCGCGTCGGGTCAGCCCACGTCGCATTTAATACGCGTCGGTTCAGCCCACGTCACATTTAATGTGCCAGATCGTGTTGAACGCCTTTGGCGATAGGGGATCGTGGGATCTGCAATCGGGCCTTGCCCTGATGTGGCCTCAGCCGCTGGATGTCGTGTCTGTCCCATTAGCTCGTGCCTTCATCACTCTACGTGCCTGGTGACGTGGAGGATGAAGGGCGTGAGTGGAGACTCTTTCTGGTTTCGGCTTTCATCCCGGCAACTTCAGCCGAGGTGGAGCTCCCTGCCGAGATGACGCCTGGGCGGGCCAGTTCGGCGCTAAAGGCCCGGAGCTGCATGACTTCGGCCGGACCTCCTGTCCTGGTAGCCGGATTGAGCCTGGTGCCATGTAGATGGCACGCGGATGGCACGTGAGAGTGCTTAGTCTCATCTGATGGCTGTGATTAGCGTAATCCTGTGGTTCTGGAAATCTCCCCACACACCACGTATCATATTTTTAAGAGAAACATAGCTTGTCATGAAAGTAATTTTATTTTGATGACTGTTGGAAAAAATGTGTATCTATGATGGCTGATGGCTGTAATTTTTTCTGAGAGTCAGAGATTGTCATGAATTGAATTTTCATAGATGTTGTCGATGAAAATATGTATGATTGACTACTGTATTGGTGGGAGTCCCATGTAATGGTGGCGGCTGCAATGGTGCTGATGATGTGTGGTGCTGGCGATCATGATGGTGATCAGGTGAGTGATGATGTGCGGTGCTGATGATGACAATGGTGATGGTGCTGTGATGATTAGGTGGTGTAATGATAGTTGTCAGGTGATCGTGAGTGGTGGTGAAAACAATTGTGAAGAGTGGTGAGGTTTGTGGTGGTCCAGTAGTGGCCATGATGATGGTGATGACAATGGAGGTGATAATGTACATTAATGATGGGGTGGTGGTCATGATGACAACGACAGCGATGATACTTGGTGGTGGCTGTGATTATGGTAGGAGGGGGTTGTGATGATCCTAGGCTGATGCTAAGCACATTGAAGAAGCTGATGTCAAGCCCAACTTCTGGTTTATGCCTCTGCCTACTGCCTCTTGTAGAAGGATCTTGGCTTCCTTGTCCAAGATGGTCGAGCTCTTGCTTTTTGCTGTTCATGGCATGGAATTTCTTAGGCATGAGTCATGCTCTTGGGGTTGTTTGGAATGACCTCCAAGAACATTTAAATGGAGATTTAGAGCTTCTCAAGGAGGCATGTTCTTCAATCAAATGTTTGGAGGAGATCACTACAAATCAAGTCACTAGCAAGACTGGAAATGGAGTTTCAAAGGAAGAACGAGAACAGTACTAATGACCTTGAGTTGGGAAAATCAGCAGATGCGAACGAGTTTTGGGTTTTGAGTGCTGATGAAGAGATGGAGAAGATTGTAGGCTCTTTTCTACAACATGTGAAGGAAGACATTAGTAGAACTCATTTGGGAGAAGGTAAGGAGAGGAAGAACAATGTGGTTCTCTGCTTGAGTGCAATAGGGTTTTGCATGGAGGGCTTGATGAAAGAAATGGGGGAAATAGAGAAGGGTGTGAAAGAGCTTCTTCAATGGGAGAATCCTTCAAGCTACATAAATTTGCATTAAATTTCATGCAAGATGGATGATCTGTCCACGTAACTTGTATGAGAGCCTGTTGTACTTGACCGCAAATTGATAATCTTAAGGAGAGTATGGATACCAATCTGAGAAGAAAGAACTACAAAGATGTTGTGTGGGGATATTTCCGAGCTCACCAAAGTCCCGACCAGATGCTCCATCTCGGGCTCCCGCACCAGCTAATCCATCTCGGCAAGGCTCGGTCTCAGCCTCCACCTGCTCGGCCAAGTGCTCCCACTTCGGTCAAAGTCTCATCTTGGCCACGCGCACCACGGTCCTTGTACCAATGCGCCAACCAAGTTCAAGGTGATCCCTGGTCTCGGGCACATCCTGACCTCGGTCATGCATCTCAGCAATACTGCCAGCAGACTAGTCGAGACAGGGATTGATAACCATATCTCCATGAAGATACTGGGCGTACAACATGATATCTGAGCCGCCCAAATCCCTTACAAAACGGCTCCAAGCAGCTCCGTATACATCAGGGCGCGGATCCAAAGAAAGTAGGCTATGATGGGACTGTACCTCCCTAGTACCTGACATGGTGGGCTATGACGAGACAGTCAACTACCTCCTTGCCTCCTCTCTTCTTCTATATAAACTATGCAACAGTTCCAGAATGGGGGGCCATTATTCTAGTACGCCATGTCCAAACTTCATCTTATCTAAATCTCCGTCCTACCATTGAATTCCCTGAACTGACTCAGGCATCGGAGAGTCCTGCGCTGCCTACAGCCAAGGTCCTTTGACTATCTTCTTCTCCCTCTTCTAGGTCTCAAGGCAGCGGTTCATCCATCATCATCAAGGAGCTACAACCTCCGTCCTCCTCAAGTGAGTCTCAAAATCACTACCCCCAGGTCTGTGAATTTCTGTGCACTTACAATGGGCATCGTTTGTGGGAAAAGATAAAAAAGCCATCTTCCCAAACACCATGCCTCCCAAAACCAGAAAGGGAAAAGAACATCAACGCAGTTGCGCTGGTCCCTCACCGGAGGAGATCCATAGCAAAAGCTGACAACAATGATGACAATCCGTTCCTCGCGAAGACCAGGGCCCAAAGCCTTGCTCTCCAAGATAAGGACGAGTTGATTCGCCAGCTTCAGCTACAGCTACAGGAAGCAGGGGAAACTTCTACCTCATCCTCCAAATCTTCGACTTCAAGAAGAACAAGACGAAGACTGGAGGACGACACTAACATCAAAGATTGGCTTGATCGACACATCGAGTAAGCAGTCCAGCAGAAGTTGGAGATGGTCGGTCTCACTCGAGCTCGGCTAAATTCTCACGATCACGGCACGTCTCCCCTCTCTCCAGAAATCAGAAACTTCTCCCTCCTAGAAGATTTCAGCGTCCCGAGGTTCGTCCTTTACAATGGGACCTCGGACCCAGCAGCACATCTCCGAAACTTCACTCAGAGAATGCCGGTGTGGGGCGTGCAGGCAACCTGAACTGCAGAGTCTTTTCTTCCAGTCTCGGGGACCTCCCCTAAAGTGGTTCTGCGCACTCCCCCAAGGATCGATCAAAAGTTGGAAGCAGCTCCGAAACTCCTTCATGGAGAAGTTCCAAGCTCATAGGGTCATCCCCAGGTTGCCCACCGACCTGATGGCCCTCATAATGAAGCAGACTGAAAACGTCACGCAGTTGGCCAAGAGGTTCTAGACCGTCTACAACCTGATCGAAAATGCCTCAGACACGATAGCGTTCTTGTCCTTTCGGCAAGCTCTTCCGCCAGGCAACGAGCTTCGGAGTGGCTTGATCCTGCACCCCGTGGTCACAATGAAAGCACTGATGGCCAGGATGAACCGATTCATTGAGCAAGAAGCAGACGAAGCCAGAGCCCAGGAACGCTTGGACCTCTACAATAACAACGAAACAGCCTCCAACTTGGTAGGCGCCTCCAGCTCGGCAGTGATTTCCAGCTTGGCAGACGCCTCCAGTTCAGAAGACGTCCCCATCTCGGCAGGCACATCTAGCTCAGCAGAGACATCCATCTCGATAGACGCCTCCAGTTCGGCAGACGTCTCCATCTCGGCAGAAGTCTCCTCTAGCTCGGGGGGCAACTGAACGTCTCCCTTCATCAGTCAACTCCGATGGCGCCGTCAGCTTCGATGACGCCGTCAGCATTAGCGGCACGGTCTTCTACCGCCATCCGATTGTCTCCTACATCTCGGCTGCACGCTAGATCTCAATCTCTTGCATCTCGGCTATGTGTCGGATCTCGACATCATGCATCGTAGCAACAGTGCCAGGTTCTTGGCTACGAGCCAGATCTCACACTCGTGCTGGCACAAGCAATAGCAGCACCGAGTAGCATCTCGGCCTTATGCTGGTTCAACCTCATGCTGGTGTCGCCTTCGTGCTGGCTACGGGCCTCACGCAGGTTCGGCCTCATGCTGGTTCAACCTTGTTGACACAAAAAAAAGTGTCACTTTGCTTCTTCCAAATCCAGAAAGCTACATGAAGTCGCAGCCTGCCATAAATAGGTAATGCTACTTCCAAAAATCAAATCTTGTCAGAATCAAACAAAGACTGCAAGATCCTTCAAGACAGCCAAAAGAGAAGTACACAAGAAGTTTCGGGCCATTTCAAAATCATTTGGCCTAACTTCGCTTCTCCGGTAGCTAAAAAGGAGCTCCCGGTGGCGAAAGCATCGGAAACACCAAATCTTTGATCAGAGTCGATGGATGGTCTCAAAATACATCCAAAAGGCTCCACGTCAAGTTTTGAGTCAAACCGACAATGTTTGGCCATACATCAACCCTCGAACAGCTAGATCAAGCCTCTCGGCGGTGAGAACCACCGAGGCCACTATTCATCAGATAAAGCACATGGACGGCTTCAAAATGCTTACAAGGGGCTACACGTCAAATTTCAGGTCATTTTGACAACATTTGACCAGACTTTGACGCTCGGAAGCCAAATCAGGCCTCTCGGCGGTGAAGTTCCCCGGGACCATGGTTTCCAAGACAGAGCCTATGGATCAGCTTAAAATGACTCCAATAGGTCCCCTGTCAAATTTCAAGCCAATCGGACATCGGTTGACCACACATCAAGCTGCGACATCTTCATCGCGACAAAAATAAGTCTACTGGTGATAGGACCCCAAACGCCTTCAAAACTCAAACAAAAGCCTATGGTTGATCATATTTATTGCTCAGGAGGCTTCACCCCAAATTTCAGGTCATTCCGACATCGTTTGGCCCAGTTTCAGCTCTTGACGGAAAATCGGCAGCTCTGCGCGACAAAGTCTTCGGCTTTCCCGGAAAATTAGGAAACTTTGCAAACTAAAATGCAAGGATTCTCATCAGGTTTTCTACAGGGAAATCAGGCCAATAAATGATCAAAAATGTCAAAGAAAAATAAAGAAAAAAAAACATAAAAAACGGACACAAAACGGGACAAAAGGGGGGAAAACCCCCCAGGGTCGCCGGCGACCCTGGAGCCCGGGATCGCCGGGAGGGCCCCGGAAGCCCCGTTTTTTGTCGTTTTTTCGCGATTCGAAGTGTCCGACCCCTGGGATTTTCCAAATTTCATACTTTTGAGACACCAAATCCTTTGACATCCGTCAAAATCACGGGTCAATCATCAAGAGTATCAAAATCAACATTGATCGCCAACCGGTCAACCAAAAAAGTGTGCTTTCTACCCGACCAATCGAGAAATCGACAGGACAGATGACACCGACCCGCTGTTGGCATCCAATACCTGAAGTTACATGGTCATCCGATGTCGATCTACATGAAGATCCATAGATGATCATCGCCAGAAGAATCCCAAAAGACGCGGCACGGCCCGCGACTTTTCAACTGCTCGGCGACCACTTAATGCGATTAATTGACTAGCTTTATTACAGTCATTAATTAAAAAAAAAATCTTTTCAAAAAAAAAAACTTCCGTCATTTTATGTTCAAATTGGAGAAATTTTGGTCTTCTCCTTTCTGAGCACTGGCGCTTGCGGAAATCGCTGAGCTCGTGTTCAGATTGGAGTGCCTTTTGTTCTCTTTGATGAACTTGATCTTCGCCTTTAAAAAAAAAACTCATTATTTTTGGATTCAGATCCGAGAAATTGTGGTTCATTTCCTTCTGAGTACTGGCGCTCGCGGAAATCGCTGAGACCGTATTTGGATCGAAATACCATCTGCTCTCTTTGATGAATCCAATCTTGACCTTTCAAAACAGAGAATCTCATCTCATGGATGCGGTCTCAAAACATTTGTGTCTAGCGGTACTAGTACGACCTTTCAGGGTCTACTGTATTCGCGACCGGCACATTTGTAACTCCAACTTTATATTCTTCTTATATCGAGCAAGCTCTGCTTCTCGATAAGTCGAATTTAAGTTCACAATTGCTTCTAGCAGTCACTGGGACGCTCATTCTGAGCTTACCATACCTGCGATTAGAACAATTGTACTCTCTATGGCGTTTTGCCTTCTTCATATTGCTTGGGTCATATCCCTCGAGTGATTTGAAAAGACAAAACCATAGAACTTCCCATTTATGATCATTATATTCTTGTGATTACTAATGGATGTGGTATTGTTTCAAAAACTTTTCGAAAACTAACAATGGCAGCTTCACTAACCATTACTTTCGATGAGAACAAGCACCAGCTCATGCTTCAACAGAAGCAAACAACGCGCACCTACAAGCGCCCCATCAGCTGCCGAAGCGTCAATGCCCTCGGCAACTCTCTGAACTCCGGGTCGACCTCGACTCCCCGGACTATTGCCTTTGGGACGCTGGGACCATTCCCACTTCCCGAAGAACAAACTGCTCCTTCTAAGAAGTAGAAGCTCGCCTCTCAACGTGTCACTACCGTGACACCAAAGGCGAGCACCAGAAGGCCCGAAGCCCGTGGCACCCCCACGAAGCCTCGACCAGCAAACGACCAGGTCTATCCCAAGACTTGGTCCCTAAGACGTTCACCAAGACAAAGAAGGTCCCAAACATCTACTAAGCCAGCATACCTGGCCCCACTCAAGGAGAACCAGTTCTACCCTCTTGCCTACATGAAAGAGGAGAAACCCATCTCCAACCTGACTCCCAAGTTGACCCAGCATGAGCCGGCTTGTTCCTACAAGCCCAAAATCAGATCATGCATCACAAGGCCTCTGCAGACATCTGCTAAGGCCTACAATCCTACAGTTCGACCCTTCATCTCTACAGGGGCCGAACTTGAAAAATTCAAAGCTTCGCTGCAACAGGCGAAGGACCGGGTATGCATCCTGTCCTTGCCTAGCTACAAAGAAGACATGCTCGGCTGCTGCGCCCGAGGGAGCACATCCTTTATCGTCAAAGCCCAGCCAGAGCTGACCGGAGCTCAAACTGCTCGTCGTATATGCCGCCGCGCGTCGTATCAGCAAAAGAGACTAGAGAAGCAAAGGACCCAGCCTCCTACACTTCAAGTCTCTCCCAAATGGGTCGAAAAAGATAGACCCAACCAAGTTGCTGCTGTCCATATGGTTGGAAAAACCAGAAGACGCGAAAAGTCAGCATCCAAAATCCATGTCCGACGTCCGATGACCCGCAGCGTCTCCAGGACAAGAAGACATTCAAAAGAATCCCTTGCTCCTTCAAGCAAAGGACGATAGAGTGATCCTTCCTCAAGCTCTTCTTCAAAAAGAATGAGCTCCAGCCCAGTCACCAGGACAGTTTCCTCGTTCGAATCCTGAAGGATGGATGTCCTGGCTACAAATTTCGAGCCACCACCCCGCAATCCACCTCAAGATGATGCGATCATATGCATCCAGCAGTTGGAACAAGGCCAACAGAGGATTGAAACTCTAATGGAAAACATTTTCCTCGCCTTCCAAAATCAGGCGAACAATGAACCTCCTCCAAATCATCAAGACGATGAGGTAAATAGAGAAGAAAATGAGTCACGCGCCCTTACCAAAATGGACGTAGACGGTATCCTCACCAAAGCAAAAGAAAAAGATATACGCAAGGAGCATGGGATCAAGCCACCATATCCCTTATGGATGGACTAGGTCCCGTTCCCCACAAAATTCAAGCATCCTACTCTCCAAACATATACGGGGAAAGGATCAGCCATACAGCACGTCATCCACTTCAAGATCTTGACAGGAGCTATCGCGGATCAAGATGCACTCAAGATCTGCCTCTTTGCCAGTACCCTAAAAGGTACAGCCTTCGATTGGTACTCCACTTTGCCGGAGGACTCCATCCAAAATTGGGCCATGCTAGAGACACGCTTCCTGACTCACTTCAAAGGTGAGGATCATCCCGCTACTATGGCTCAGCTTTGCAGCCTAAAACAGGGGGAGAATGAGTCAACATACGACTTCATTCACAAGTGGAAAGCAATGGCATACAAATGCTCTGATGTACTGCCACAAGCGTCGCTAGTCGACATCTGCCGAAACAACATGAGAGCTAGAATCCACTCCATGATCATCGGCAATAAATCAAAGAACCTGGGAGAACTCCTCGAAGCTTCCATGGAAGTTGAAACGGTGATTAAAGACCTCAACAGTCAGAAATCATCAAGAAAAGAGCCAACCGCCATTTCAACCTCTAAACCAAAGAAAAAAGAGGTCCTCAATGTGCAGACCAAGTCAGCTCTCCTCAACCACCAAAGAAAGCTGAAAACAAAGATGCGAGTAAGAGACCTGAACTCTCAGATGCCTTCAAAGAGCGAGTAGAAAAGAAATACCCATTCGATGAAGATGTTGATGAAATCTTCGGGGCTCTTGTGGCGAACGGCAAGCTCACTTTGCCTGAACCCAAAAGACCGAGTGATGTTGGCAAAACCAACGATCCTCGGTACTGTCCGTACCACCAGATGATCTCGCATACTCTCAATCAATGCTTCGTTGTGAGAGAGAAAATAAACGAGATGTGGAAAAACAGAGTCATCACCTTTGACAAAAACTATGGGTCTGCCTCCGTCAACATGGTGACATGCGGACAAACATCAAAATCACCGAAGAAGAAGATCACTACTTCCTTCAAGGTGATAAACACAATCCAAGCGTCCGAAGAGCTGGTTCCTTACCCGACACCAGACGGACAACCCATATGGGTACACCCCGATCACCTCGAAGATGAAAATTGGGAGGTCTTGAAAACAAAGCCTACAGCTCAACAGCGAAGGCAGGCTAGGAAACATCTCCTCAAGCTCAAACGACAAGAGAAGACCCAGCCAAAACAAGAAGTCCAAGAAAAGGCAGAGTCCTCCTCTACCGCTTCACTGGAGGCAACAAAAATGTCCCTTCCAGAGACTTGAAAGGGGGTAAGAAAATTCACTCTCAGTGATTTCATGCCACCTCAATTCAAAGAAGCCACGCAGGGGGTAGCATACTCTTGCAATTCGGTAGTTGGATTCTCCATTGATGGATATGAGTCCAGCGACACCGATGATGGATTCGAATCCAACTACACCGACGAGTGGGAGGAGTCCCTTGAAACAGGAGAATATCTCTCCGATGAAGAATGGGTTCCTGAGACTCATCTTATGCCAGTAATCTTGCATAACCCCCTACAGCCACAAGGATCCTGGTCTGACGATGAAGAAGACCAAGAGGCTGTACATGAAAATGCTGTTGAACCAGCACCCTTCATTGCTCCAGTGGAAATCAACAATGTTGAGCCGCAAAGAGTTGATGAAGAAGAAGATTTATCTCCTGTGACGCCCTAGAGTCCCACATCGACTATAGAGAGTGTAAGTCTAATGGATCCTAACCCTAGAGGGGGGGCGAATAGGGTGAGCTACAACTAGTGACCAACTATGACCAATTTTAAATTCTTTAATATTAAACTAGTCACATGTGATGATTAATCAAACAAAATGCGGAAGCTAATAAAAATAATCACCACAAAAACAATCACCACTACACAATCATTTATAGTGGTTCGGCCTCAATGCCTACATCCACTACCGGCTTGTGACTCAACACCCCACCAGATTTCCACTATTATGCTTTTCAAAAGGCTAAGCAATAACCTCTACAATTATGCTTTTCTAGGCTAAGCAATAACCTTACAATGTGCTTTTATAGGCTAAGCAATAACCTTTACACAATGCTTTTAAATGGCTAAGCAATAACCTTACAAGTAAATGATTTCTCTCAAAGAAAGTGTCTTCACAAAACACTCTAAGAGATTACAATTTAAGCTCAAATAAATTGCCTCTAAATAGGCGGATATGAAATTGATAATACTAACTCACACAACACACTAAGTAATGCAAAGATGAATGCTCATGATGTGTGTGTGTGAAAACTTCAATCAAGATTAAAATTAAAGCTCAATCAAAATATATGCTTAAAGCAATTCAAAAGTTTAATGCACATAAAGATATGATTGAAGTTAAATGCTTATCACATGTAAAAGATACTAACTTGTTAATGATATGAAAATCAAAAGCTCACAAGTTGTATGAAATTAATTATGTCTAAACATGTGATGCATTTACAATGTTGTTTTCAAAAGCAAGGTTTACTAAAGTTCTAAAGAGATTGAAAACAACAATGATAGATTCAACCAAGAGAAGGAATCATGCTAAAAAGGAAATCAAAGATTTTGAGAAAGCATGATTAATAAAGTTTTAAAACAAACTTGGATTGAATCAAAGTAAAGAATTCATCACAACATAAATCAAAGATAGAATGAACGTAATGAATTCAATACATCATAGTTAACATGCTAAAAATCATTTACCAATAATTTAAGCAAAGCATGAAACATATGATAAAGAAAACTAAAACTTACTTAGAGATTTAACTTCATGATTTCCAAGCTTTAGCTTTCCTATAGACCCTTTGGTCCTTCTTGTTCATCCCCTTTTCTTTGTCTCCAAACACCTCAATGAAGGCTTGAAAGTTGCTCAAAGTTCCACACCTTTTTCTCATGGGATGAACTCATATTTATACTCAAAAAGTGAGTATCAACGTGTCTTCGGTCGACCCCATAGACAGCTCGGTCGACCTGCCCTTCAACGGGCAATAATATGACCGTTTGAAAAAAATCTGTAACGGTCACATTTTGGTCAAACTGTAGTGTCTTCGGTCGACCTACCACTGCTTCGGTCGACCGAAGACACTGCAGGTCAACCGGAACAAAAAATTCCCATTTTTGCATATTTTCAAAGATTTTCTTGTGGGGATTTTTTGGGCCATTAAATCAAGCATGGAAACATGATTTTAAATCATTCTAAGAGGTTTAAAAACATGAAATATAAAAAGCCTAAAATGATTAGAAAGTTTTAAAACTATAGGCTTGCTTGATATATAAAAATTCTTTTTCAAATTAAATTGCATCCAAGATGAAAACCAAAACATGCATGAAACATGTGATTTACAAGATTTAAAACAATGCATGAGTAAATCAAGATTTCAAGATTTTCTAAATCAATGCATGTGTGAAAATTCATGAGATGAATAAAATGCTAATGCATCCATCAAATTGCAATAAACAAAATCCTAACAATCTCCCCCTTTGCAATTTGATGGCAAACCTTTCTCACACTAAATCTTCACACTAAGTCTTCAGCTCCTCCTTGGCTGGACTAGGCTTGAAATCTTCTTTGGATGCTCTCTTTGTCTTGGCTTGGGCTTTAGCTCTTTTCCTTCATTCTCCTTGATGCTTGGGGCTTGATCATTCTTCAAGCTTTCTTTTCTTCTTTAACCAAGCATCTTCTTTAGCTCCAAGCTTTCTTCTATCTTCTCTCCTCCTTTGACCATGCACTCTCTTCTTTTGGCAAGATGAGCATTCTCTCTCCCTTTGAAGAAGATCATAAAATGACTCTCCCTTTGACATTGAATTGCACATCTCTCCCTTTAGCAACTTGAGCACTCTCTTCCCCTTATTCTCACAATTTGCTCCCCCTTAATTATCTCCCCCTTTGACATTAAATTGCAAAGGTATCAATTGAGGAGGGGTACCTACACACATGAAACAAGGAAAATGCCTTTTAGTAGCACCTGTTAACATAAGTAATTAAAAATGAAATACATAACAGGTTATCATGCATGGGTAGTAGGCTTATAAGGGTATCAGGGCTAATATAAGGGTGATTTTGATCAAAACTAATACTTCCTATGAAGTTTTACTCCCCCTCAATCCATACTTCTCCTTTGTCAAACATTTGACAGGAATATAACTATTTGGTGCAAGAAGATGGTTAACCAATTGAGGTTTAACTTCAAGTGAAGGATTAGATTCCAAATGACTAATAAGCTCAATATGATCAAATTACCAATATAGAGCAAGGTCAAGGGAATTTACTAAGCATAGCATCAAATAATATAACTATGAAAATCCTATGCTATGAAGGTTTTGAAATCATTTCATACATTCATTAAATATAACTATCATGTACAAGATGAATGAAATGAAGTTCAACCATGAAGCCTACCTCAACCATAAACCAACCAAGAAAATGAATACATAAACAAGGTGGTCATGAGATATACCAATATAAGCATGAGAGGAGGCAACATGAAGATTATGATGCTAATAAAATGTGAAAAAAAAAACAAGCATCATAAAAGAATATTCATCACTTTTAATAATTTAACTAATGAGCATAGTGATGAACAAGATAAATTGCATTTTGAAATTATATAACTTAGTAGAACATGCAATTTTCAAAGTGTCAAAATCATATGAATTCAACATCTAAGAAATTCATCAATCAATACATATAACTATGAAATACAAGAAATGAATTTCAAAGAGGTTCATATGATTAAGAACACTACTATGAAGTTGAAACATGTATAAAGATGACATCATTAAGAAAATACACATGAACCAACATCATAACCATCTATTTAAAAAAAAAATGACTAGAAAGCATAATAATGGTTTTTAGAGTTCTAGTATGGTTTTTACAAATGTAACTAAGATCACAACCATACATGGAACTAATAGACATTTGCAAATAAAAAGAATGCAACAAAATGAACAAAGATGCAAATAGTCTATCACAACATTCATTTCCATTTCTAAGATGATAAAACCAAATGCATAAGGAAATGAAAACATGGAACATGCTTTGATAAATGAAACTAATGAAGTTTTAAAGCAATTCCATTTATGCAATCTTAAAAAAAAATCCAACAATGAACAAAATGAGTACGAAAAGAAGATAACATATTATCAATCATCAATTTGTATTCTAAACAATATAACTACAAGGGCTCATACAAATTGAAAACATATTTTTCATACCAAAAGATATAACTAGTAAGTTCATGGAAAATTTAAATTGATTCAAATCATTTGTTTTTAAAGAAAAAATCTTACTATAACATTCAAACAAATGATTTTGCAAAATCAATTGATTATGTAGGATCTTGCTATGAAAGCTTTTGAAACCATAATCAATTGAACATGTAGAAATGCATGCAAGATATATAACTAAATGAAAGCAATACGTAAATCTATCAAGATGAAATTATAATCAAAAGATTTTGAAAACCATTATATGTAAATAGTATGGTGCATGAAAACAAAATCAATTGATCATAAACAAGCATTGCATTTTATGAAATGTAACTATGAAATAACTAAATGCAAATGCAACATGACCAACAAAAGGATTTACCTATAAAGGATAGGTTGGTCAAAGAGGTCCAAGGCCTTAAGGTTTGTCTAAGTTTATAACTTTGGGAATCCACCTAAGGTCTTGAGAGGTTTGGTCTTTGAGGTCTAGGTTTGAAGTCCCACCAACTTTAGGAGATTTGACTTGATAAATCTTAGATGTGGACCTATCACCATGAGATTTGAATAATTTAAACTTAGGTTGGTGATTAGTCTCTTGGGGTTGGTGAGATTGTTTCTTAGGGTTTGGTTCACTTTTCTTTTCTTCTTATTTCCTCCCTTTATTTGACTTTTGAATTTTAAATTTAACTTAGCAACTTTATTCAAAAGTTCTTTCATTTGTTGAGTTATGGGAGGAAGATTGAGAAGCTTTTTGTTAATAGATTCTTTTAATGTTGGTTTAACTTGTTTAACCTTTTTAGAATCTATTTTAGGAGACTCCTTTTTAATAGGTTTTACTTGTTTATTCTTCTTGGAGTCTTCCTTGGTTTTTAGTGTCTCAACCATCATAGAATTTGATTTTACTTGCTTTGGTTCAAAAATGATTTTAGACACATGGCTTCTTCTTGATTTGCACTCAAATCTAAAATGTCCTTCAATGCCACAATAAGTACATTTAGTTTTGGGCAAGGAAGTGTGAGTGCTAGAGAATGAGGACTCGCCTTTAACAAATTTGTTGGTGAACTTAGGGTCATGAGAAATATTCCTATCAAATCCAAGACCCGTCCTATCTCTTTGTGATTTACCCAATTTAAATAACTTTTCAAATTTTTCTTCATTTTGGGTAAATTTGCACTCATATTTTTGTTTGTAGGTTTCAAGTTGAGTGACTTGGTTTTTAAGGGTTGAATTTTCATTTTTAACTTTTGTTAATTCATTTTCAATTCCCTTAAAGTTGTTTAGCTCTTCATGGGCAAGTTTTAATTCAAATTTAACTTCATTGATAACATTAGATCCAAGTTCTAGAGTTTTTATCTTAATTTGTGCATTAGATAAATTTTCCATAGAAATGGTTAACTTGGATTCTAAATTGTTAATGTTTTCATCTTGCCTTTGTAATTGATCTCTTAGTTTAGAGTTTTCCATATTAAGATCATCACAATCTATCTTTAATTCTCTTAGTTCATCTTTAATATTAGATAGATTGTTCAAGGAGATCATGAACTTAGATTCTGCACAATTTATTAATTCTTCTTTCTCTCTAAGTTCATCTTTTGAAGAGACTAATTCTTTGTTTAGTCTTTTAGATTCTTCTTTTAATCTTCTATTCTTCTTAGAAAGCTCTAAGGATAATGTGCACAAATCCTCATAAGCTTGTTCAATGTCATTATCATTTTCAACATTTTCTTCCTCTTTTAATTCAAATTGAGATTCTTTAAATTCATTGTTTGAATCTCCAATAGAAGGAAGAATGAGGGGTCTAGAAGAATCTACCAAAGAATCTACAAAGTCTAAACTAGTGGAATCCATTCTTATGATTTTCATGAAAGCACAACACTAGGGTTTTAACTTTAGGTTTTTACACCTAATCAAGAGTTCCAAACACTTGATCCTAAAAATAGGGCACCTTGCTCTGATACCAATTGTAAGTCCAATGGATCCTAACCCTAGAGGGGGGGTGAATAGGGTGAGCTACAACTAGTGACCAACTATGACCAATTTTAAATTCTTTAATATTAAACTAGTCACATGTGATGATTAATCAAACAAAATGCGGAAGCTAATAAAAATAATCACCACAAAAACAATCACCACTACACAATCATTTATAGTGGTTCGGCCTCAATGCCTACATCCACTACCGGCTTGTGACTCAACACCCCACCGGATTTCCACTATTATGCTTTTCAAAAGGCTAAGCAATAACCTCTACAACTATGCTTTTCTAGGCTAAGCAATAACCTTACAATGTGCTTTTATAGGCTAAGCAATAACCTTTACACAATGCTTTTAAATGGCTAAGCAATAACCTTACAAGTAAATGATTTCTCTCAAAGAAAGTGTCTTCACAAAACACTCTAAGAGATTACAATTTAAGCTCAAATAAATTACCTCTAAATAGGCGGATATGAAATTGATAATACTAACTCACACAACACACTAAGTAATGCAAAGATGAATGCTCATGATGTGTGTGTGTGAAAACTTCAATCAAGATTAAAATTAAAGCTCAATGAAAATATATGCTTAAAGCAATTCAAAAGTTTAATGCACATAAAGATATGATTTAAGTTAAATGCTTATCACATGTAAAAGATACTAACTTGTTAATGATATGAAAATCAAAAGCTCACAAGTTGTATGAAATTAATTATGTCTAAACATGTGATGCATTTACAATGTTGTTTTCAAAAGCAAGGTTTACTAAAGTTCTAAAGAGATTGAAAACAACAATGATAGATTCAACCAAGAGAAGGAATCATGCTAAAAAAAGGAAATCAAAGATTTTGAGAAAGCATGATTAATAAAGTTTTAAAACAAACTTGGATGGAATCAAAGTAAAGAATTCATCACAACATAAATCAAAGTAGAATGAAGGTAATGAATTCAATACATCATAGTTAACATGCTAAAAATCATTTACCAATAATTTAAGCAAAGCATGAAACATATGATTAAGAAAACTAAAACTTACTTAGAGATTTAACTTCATGATTTCCAAGCTTTAGCTTTCCTATAGACCCTTTGGTCCTTCTTGGTTCATCCCCTTTTCTTTGTCTCCAAACACCTCAATGAAGGCTTGAAAGTTGCTCAAAGTTCCACACCTTTTTCTCATGGGATGAACTCATATTTATACTCAAAAAGTGAGTATCAACGTGTCTTCGGTCGACCCCATAGACAGCTCAGTCGACCTGCCCTTCAACGGGCAATAATATGACCGTTTGAAAAAAATCTGTAACGGTCACATTTTGGTCAAACTGTAGTGTCTTCGGTCGACCTACCACTGCTTCGGTCGACCGAAGACACTGCAGGTCAACCGGAACAAAAAATTCCCATTTTTGCATATTTTCAAAGATTTTCTTGTGGGGATTTTTTGGGCCATTAAATCAAGCATGAAAACATGATTTTAAATCATTCTAAGAGGTTTAAAAACATGAAATATAAAAAGCCTAAAATGATTAGAAAGTTTTAAAACCATAGGCTTGCTTGATATATAAAAATTCTTTTTCAAATTAAATTGCATCCAAGATGAAAACCAAAACATGCATGAAACATGTGATTTACAAGATTTAAAACAATGCATGAGTAAATCAAGATTTCAAGATTTTCTAAATCAATGGATGTGTGAAAATTCATGAGATGAATAAAATGCTAATGCATCCATCAAATTGCAATAAACAAAATCCTAACAGAGAGGAAAGTGATTGGGATTATATGCAAATCTCACACCCTTACCTTGCATGAGGCCTTTTGATGGGTTGAGGCCCATCAGAAACAAAACCGTGAGGCCAGTGGGCCAAAGCGGACAATATCATGCATGCGTGTAGGGTGGGGCGTTACAAATGGAATCAGAGCCGAGGACGGCTCTCCTCTGAGGGTGGGGGATTGTTACATCCCACATCGCTCATGTGAGTGTCCAAACCTGGGACTTAAATGTACGATGCCTTCCTAACTTGGTGTGAGGCCTTTTAAAGCCTTGAGGCAAGATTGGATGCGCTTGGGCCAGGTCCTCTGGTCGAGTAGCCCATGAGCCAAAGAGGACAATATCGCACCGGGCCTGGGTTGGGTCGTTACAAGAGGGGCTGGCAGGCTACTGCACGCCCTAAGGGGGTGGAATGTGACGCTCTGGAGTCCCACATCGACTATAGAGAGGAAAGTGATTGGGATTCTATGTAAATCTCACACCCTTACCTTTTATGAGCCTTTTGATGGGTTGAGGCCCATCAGAAACAAAACCGTGAGGCCAGTGGGCCAAAGCGGACAATATCATGCATGCGTGTAGGGTGGGGCGTTACAGCTCCTATGCCTGATCTTGAAGAATATGCAAGGATCTTGCAGCGTCTCGCTCTAGAACAAGAGCAAGACCGTGTCAACGAGCCTCCTCAAAATCCAGAGCCGGAAGTCCCTGAAGACCATCAGGTACATCCTCCCTTAACTCCTGAAAATGGAGAAAATTACTGGATAGATGATCCTCTTACATCCGAGGATGAGTTTGACTCCGATCAGACAACGTCTCCTGCCAGAGCTTCCTGTAATGTGATAATTCGGGATTATAACTCTTCCAAAGCATCGTCTGATGAGATCACTAACACTCCAACTAGCAATGTTTCTTCTAGAGCCACCTCATTGTAGGCACCTTGTTTGGCCCCCTATGATAGCCTTAAATACCTGTCGTATATAGTGATGCCCCATTTCACCCATAATTGATTGATTAATGGTATAATTCAGACTAATTAATGACAATGAAGATGCTTGTTGATAGTTTTAGACTTAGTTCAACGACTCCTAGAAATTCATGAGAAAAAAGTCGAATCGCATTGAGATCTCGAGTCCAACTCACCTTTCACACAAGGAGCGGACCACTACACTATTCAAACATATTCCAGACCACTTAAGACATGCTTAGGCTAATTGTTACGAAGATTACACCTAGCTTACCTAAATACCACTCAATTACCCTAAGTTAGGAAGCCACATCCATTGATCCAAGAGGTCCCCTTTTTTCCAAGCCCCTAATCATTAGGACAGCTAGACCCTTGGATTCTTCACTTCAAGGGCTTTCCATACATATATAGAACTCCAAGATCCGACGGGCAGATCAAAAATCATAAAAGCAGGTCCCACAACCACGGGGCGCCCCTTGAGAAATCACCTACTATTTCTAGACCTCCGATCGCCTCGAAAGTTAGTTCATCGCGATCTAATCGCCGAGAGCTTTCCGTTGATGTGTAGAACGTCGAAATCCGGCGAAGATGTCAAAATCAGTGAAACCTGGGTCCTAGTGATAATGGCCCAGGTCAAATCCCATTGCGACCCACTTTTTGGGCCCCAAACTTCTGACCGGAGTCCGACCCCAGACTTGGACCCCACATCCAATCCCAATTTGGCCCGATCAAGCTGACCCATCGAGCCCAAATCCAACCTCACCAAACTTATGACCAATCCAACCCAGGTCAACCTGACCCGGGCTGCATGGCCCATCGCTGGATAAGGGATGGAGAGTCCACAAGATCTGGACTCTCCCATCCTCCTGATATCTCTATCTCCTTCTCGATCTCAAACGAGGGTCCCAGATCCTGATCTCTCTCTAACTCTCTCCCTTAAAAACCTCTCCCCGATCTCTATCTCTTTACATGCGCAGATCTCATCTCCAAATCCATCATCTTCATCTCTACTCCCCTGCGCAGATCCCAGGACTCCATCCCTCACGACCCATCATCATCTCCCTCATAGCCTTCTGCGTCCACCATCTCAACCAACATTCTCCACCAGCCATCCATCATCTCCACGCCTCTCGACCATTCCTCTCTCACGCCAGCCAACTCTCTCACCCCATCTCTCCCTTTCGATCTCCCCATCTAAACCCTTGCTGCCATTATCATAACCGGCCTCTCTCCCAGCCCCTCCTCTGCACAAAAGATCATCTTCACCCAGCTCATCATCTCAGGCCCATCCTCTTGCTGTGCAAAACCTCACCTCCATCGACCCATCTCCCGGACGCTCAGCAGAACCCTCTCCATCTCATCTCCCCTCACTCCACCTCCATCATCTCTCGATCCATCTCCAAGCCCACACGGACCTCTCCATCCTCCCATCATATCCATCTCTCTCGTTCTCCATCACCACCCTGTGTAGATCCACCCTTCCCATCACCATCATCCTCTCATCTTCTCCATCTCCCAACACAACTCTCCATCTCATCTCTCCCTGCGCACTCCCAACCACCGTGGAAGCCCATCCTCACCACCTTCACCATCTCTCTCGCCCAAAGCCATCCCTGCTCCTCATCATCTCTGCACCTCCATTTCACCCAGCACAAGCCATCTCCGGGACCAGCCATCTCCACCCGAAGGCAGTGCCAGCTTGCAGCCATCGCCCTCTCCATCTTCCTCGTGTGGATTGCGTATCCTCCTGCAGCCGGACTCCGGAACCAGGTAGGCGCTTCCTCTCCTCACATCAACTGCATCTGCATCATCTTCCTTCTCATTCTTCTTCTTCTTCTTTCTCTTCTTCTCGTTTTCTTCCTCCCTCACAGCACCTGCACGCTCCACTTTCTTCTACTCTCCTTTTCTTTTTCTTTCTTTCTCTTCTTTCTCTTCTTTCTCATCCCCCCTGAACCCATTTCTCTTTCTTTCTTTCTTCCTCTTCTCTCTTTCTCCCCTGCACACCACCTGCACATCCCCTCTTTCCTCTCTTCTTCTTCCTCCCTGTTCTCCCTGCGCACCACACTCCACTGCACACCGCCTGCACATCCCCTCTTTCCTCTCTTTTCTTTTTTCTCTCTTCTTCTTCCTCCTCCCCCCTGCGCACCACACTCCACTACACATCCCCTCTTTCCTCTCTTTTCTTTTTCTTTCTTTCTCTTCTTCTTCCTCCTCTTATCTTTCTTCCACTGCACACTTTCTTGCACACCCACAGCGCCCATCCACACCACAGCAAACATCGAGCATCCATCTTCTTTCTCGTCCTTTTCTTTCTTTCTTTCTTCCTCTTCTCTCTCCCCACCTGTACAACACACTGCACCTCTTCTTTTTCTTTGTTTCCTTTTCTTTCTTCTCTTTCTTTTCTTTCCCCCCATCTTCACTGCACTCCACTCGCACCACCCTCTCTTTCTTCTTCTTTATTTCTTTTTTTTCCTTTCTTCTCTTCTTCTTCTTCCCCTCACAGCCCCTGCACCTCTCACCTTCACACACACACCGTACTATCGCCCTTTTTCTTTCTCTCACCTTCACACACACCGTACTATCGCCCTTTTTCTTTCTCTTCTTCTTCTCACTTCTTCTCCCTACACCAGCACCTGCACGCTGCTACACTCCCTTTCCTCTCTTCCCTCTCTTCCCCTCTTCCTCCTCCTTCTTCTTCCACTACACTACACAGGTGCACTTCCTCTCTTCTTCCCTTCACAGTACCTGTTGCACCCATTTCAGCCCTCTCCCTCACAACAGCACCTTGCCCCACACCACACCTGCTGCACCCACTTCACCTATACTCCACCCTCGCTCGCCTCCATCACACACACGGGCTGCACCACACCTGTGCACCCACCTGCACCCACGCACAGTGTCGTACGCCCATCTGCTGGGCCACATAATCCTTCTCCAAACCAACCCACCAACCAATTTAAAACCAACATTCTCAACCCACTTACCCGAACTGACCTACTTTCACAAGCCCATTTCAGAACCCACTCTTCCAAATCGAACCTTTACATGCATACTTGAGAGTCTATTTTTTTTAGGCTTAATTCTCCATTTATCTTATGCCTCATTAGTCATGCGTAAATTATGCCCATGCATCAGACCTGCCCATGCAATTAAGTTATTTTTTTAGGTCTTTATTTATTTTGAATTATCCCTAATTTATGTGTTAAACATGCCTATGCACTTAACCTACCCATGCAACATATAACTTAGTTGTGTTTTTGTTTCTTATTTTTTAGATAAAATTAAGCATTGCATAATTCATAAAAACCAAAAAGAATAAAAACAGAAAGAACCAAAAAGTAGAATTCCAAGTATTAGATTAATTAAAACAATTAAGTTAGGTTTAATAATTAATTTCCTTCTCCTCTTCTCCCCTCATTAGGATTACGGAATCTAATTAAAAATTCTAAATCGGTTAGGTTTATTGATGAATAAAAAATAGCAATTTATTTCCTTCTCCTCATTCCCTTTCATTAGGATTAGAAAAATTAGTTTAGGAGATTTTAGGATTTATAAATAAAATAAACAAAATAAAAAAAAACCCAAAATACCAAAAACAAAATAAAAAAATATTAAAAATCTAAAAATAATAAAGCTAGAAATCAAATAGTGGTTTAGGTTGACCAGGTCAGACCCCAGACCCAGATCTAGGTCTCCTCCTAGCCAGGTTACACTACCTTTAGTTTCTCTCATTTTAATAAGTTAGGTCCCATCACTCTTCCTGTTCAGTTAGGGAATTGGGAAAGCTGATGTGGACGGTCTAAGACCTTAGGTTAGGTTAATCCGATGATCAGTAATAAAGCATTAATTACGTAAAACCAAGTAAATCCCCTAGTTAGGCCCTTCTAACCCCATATCAAAAACCCATAAAAACTATAAAACCAACAAAATAAGCCCAAAAAGATTTTCCCATTATTTCTTCCTCCACCTCAGGTGCCAGATATTTAATCGAACTTAATGATAAAAGGAAATGAAGAACTGACTTCTAAAATTGAATAACTGAGAATGATGAGATGAGATGAGTGATTTCACACACAGTTTTTACTTCGGCCCATCGGCCACCCTTAAACAATCACGGCCCATCGGCCACCCTAAAACAAATACTGGCCCATCGGCCACCTCCAATCAATTACGGCCCATCGGTCTTTCATTTTTTTTATCACTCGTGTATCGCACACGAAAAACACAGAAATCACAAGTTAAAGTCTCATTTGCATCATCATTTTGGTTTGAAAAGTCAGCCTTTAAACCTTATTTTGCGAAGGGATCTGAAGGGGTTACCAGGGAACGGGGCCAATCCTCTTCTTAAATATTTGGCACCTCCCCCCATTTATTTTCTTTATTTTTACTTGGATTTATTATGATTATATTGTGTGAGGATTAACCTTTATTTGGACTTTAACTCATGACCCTGAATTGACCCTATATTAAAGAGACCCAAATTAATGTGACAGGACAACCGTCGTGTGTTGCCGGCAGCTCATTAGACGAGAGGAAGAACCCACCCACTTATTTTCTCCCCACATTTCTTCGGCTTTAGTCGAAGAACGGTGTTACAGCCGTATCCGTAGCTGGCGATCGTGATCCATTGATTTTGAGGATAGTCGGAATCCTCATTTTTGATGTAAAATTTAAATAGCATATATATAGATGAATAGAGATTTCCCCATGCAAAATGCAAAATTCCCCTTTCTTTCATTTTTTTTTTGGGGGGGGGGGGGTCGAAATTCACATCCGACAGCCTGGCGATCGTGATGGGACCTCTTTTGTTTTCCTGTCATTTATTTGGGTCGTTTTAGGGTTTTATTCTAGGACACGAACATCCAATCAATGATCAGATGTCCGTGTCCCATTCAGTTTAGGGTTGTTATGAGTGCTGTCCGAAAATTAAAACCTAAGGTCCGATTGGACCGCCCACTAAGCCTTCCCTAATTATAACATAAGAAATAAACCATCATTAGAACTTTCCCTTTCATCACTAAAATAAAATTCCAAAAAAATAAAAAAAAAACTCTCTCCTCTTCCCTCCCTTCTATTTTGAACCAAAAAAAAAAATTCTCTTGGTGCTACATGATATTGTTTGATAATTGCTTTGGAAATCGAATATAAGATGGCCTATCAAAATCCACATCGAACAATTGCAACCCAAAGATCATACATGCTAGACTCAAATTACCAATCTCACACGAACAAGACGACTCAAGATTTTGAAAACTTAAATAACTCATACACGAATATAAACCAACACCACCACAACGAAACACAAAATTATCGATACCTTTCCAACCAAACTGTAACGACTCAAACCTCTTCCCTCAGATCTATGCAACACTTTTATGCAAACGAAGACTTAAACAATCATGCCTCTTACGAACACAAAAGACCAAACCATGGCCCAATCCATCATCCCCAATCATATCAAACTACTTCCCAACTGACTCAACAATATTATGCTCAATCAAATCAAAACACAATGCACACAAATTTAAACAATCAAAACATTAATCATGACATAAATCATAATTTACAACTTAATGATCAACGAATCTACATCCAAAACACACAATAAATAACGACAAACCAAATCCTAATCCATCATGATCAAGACTACCAATCCATCCAGACCATCCCATTCAATCAAACTCCCTCACCAATCCCAACCATCCAACCTGATCATCAATTCAATCAACCTATCCAACCATCCATAACAATGCATCATTATCCGACCTATCAACCATTCCAATTCACGCCATCCAATGAAAGCCATCATCCCACCCAACCCTCACCATTCAACCAAACAACACCACTTGCCATGATCGTTGACAAATTCCTGCCACGCCTAACCATACCATCCAACTCAATCCATCCACCAACCCAATCTCCAACGATCATATATCAACAATCCACTCACGCTCCGACCGACCAACTTAGTCAAACATCCGATCAAAACCAAGACAAAAATTCACCCACAAATGCTAGAACCCAAAATCTATTTTTACCACGCAAATCCAAAGTATCTCGAAAACAGATCCACGAAGAGTTTGCTAAAATGGTGGACATAAGTGAGCTATAGTTGCCCAACCTCGACTGGTTTAAGAGCATCACTCTAAAAAATGATCCATATGCAAACACAGGGAAGCCCCTTGAAGAACAATTGATAGGTGGTGAATACCTAGAATGGGAACTTGGATTAATCTAAAAAACTCTAAGGAGACTTATGACCGAAGAGATCAAGATCCCGACATTATGGAAAGGCTACGAAGTAGAAGAGGGGATACGAATTCTTAGAACATATTTTGCTCCCTTCCATCAACTCAAAGGTGAAGAAATCATGGACACACCATATCCCATAACTGATAGCTCACCAGATCATGTTATCAAGAATTGGACCTATGATCCTCCATATTTGACAACTTTAGCCCCTGAAGTAACCTATTATCCACCATATGACCAAACTTTTGAATCCTCTGACGAGATCTACGATCCCATCTTTAAAGACATGCCTCCTGAGAAGTTTTATGATATGCTTAATGAAAATTATGAGCAATATGAAACACCTGGGTATGGTAAAACTCAGATCAACACACAACCAATGAACGAACTAGATCAATCACAAGCAGTCATCCAATCAGAAATATCAAAACCACAGATGTCACCCCAAACACAACCAAACGAAGATCATTCAACACAACAAATAAAAGACATAACGATTCAACCGAAAACACATGAGACAATACAACCTAATGATTTAAATGAAGAACCCGAACTCATGACGACTATGAAGATACTTGACCATCAAATGGAGCGAGTGGATGAATTAATTAAGGATTTTGATGTCATAAGATCTGAAACACACGAACCAGTCAAGTTTGAATCGAATGACCCTGAATCAGGTGTGAAAACCCATAGACTGGTTAAACCATCTTCATTTGTAATAAAATACCAAACACAAACGAACAAAATCATATGTGATCCAAAACCTCAATCCAAGACCAATACCACTAAAAGACATAGACCACAATGCAAACGAAAGAACTTGGATCCTACGCCATCATGCAAAACCCAAATCATGATCCAAAGACAAATAAACGTGCAACCAAACGATGAACAAAATTTCCCTAGACCAAAACAAATGCATCTTAAACTCATCCCAACACCAGTTGAGCCAGTAAAGGATGAAAAAGAATTTGGAGTTGAATTTCTTGGTCCCAATATGTTTAGTGAATTGCAAATAGACATAGAGAAACTCAAATCTGAGGTTAGGAAGAAGTCGATCTTATCGAGCATGCCACTAGAATGAGCAAATCCATCTGAACCTATCATAGAAACCAAAGCATTACTTGAGAACCAACACCAGGAGATTGTTAGGCCTTGCACCGAAATTCAACAAGGAAGCTCTCACATAGGTCACACCATCTCATTAGAAAAGACCCTAGAGGAGGAACCATAATCAAATGATGTCTTGACTAGTGAGCCTCATAGGTCAAACCCTCTTAGAAGATTAAAGGATAACGATGTAATTGAACCAACCTTAGAGGACAAGCATGACTTCTACAATGAGATAGAGCCTAATCTTGTATTAGCCCTTATTAAGGCCCATTTAAATGCGAGACTAAGACTTCAGAGTATTCTAAAAGGTTTACCATGCCCGCCCTTGACCAATCCAATAATCATGAGCCAAGATTACATAGAATACTTTGAGAAGAGACAACTACCAAGAGTTGATCCAACTCCGACCCTTCACCTAGAATGGTACCCTGCCCATAAAGTGCAAAATCCAAGCACAACAATAGAAATCATTCCCGAACTAGAAAGCCAAATAGAGTTTGACCCAATTAGTTTCCACGAAAGAATTGAGACCACTCTTGAAGCTCTAGGAAAGACTTTCGGAGACTTGACTGTAGAAGAACTTTCAGGTATTCACCCAAATGCATCACCCAAGATTCCTATAGTTCTGATGAATAACATAGAAATCCGCATGACTGAAGAAAGTCTTGTCCCACATGACCTTCTAGTAGTGGCACAACCAAAATGTCAAAATTACACCCTTGTTCAAAGACTCTCACGATGTAAGTCTGCTAGGTTACAAAGAAAATTTAGAGCACGCCTAACAAAACATGGACAAACTACATTTAAGGAAGCTAGACGCACTACAACAAAACCTAGAGCCAGCAGAAAAAGGGAAAATCACACGTTTCACACAAAAGATGAGGGTTAAACAATTAAGAAAACAAAAGACCAAAGATCATCAAAGAAAAATAGAAAACCTACTTTTAAAGATCCCAAATCCACTAATTGTTTAAACTCTTTAAGGCCGAAGCCCAAATGGCGGAAGTCTAAAACATTTCAACGCTCTTCTTTTCGGCGAGGGCAAACTAAAGATCCCCGATATAAGAGCCTTATCTTAATGCATCAACAAGTGAAATCATATCCATATTATCAAAGAAAGAAACATAATGAGACACATATAAAACCTTTTAACATGAGACCAAGGCCCAAGTGGCGGAGGTCTAAAATATTTCAACGGTCTCGTTTCCGGATGGACCAAAAGAAAAACTCATGGCCTAAATGTATTATTCCAACATCTCAAAAACAAAGAACATGTCCAATCTATCAAACAAAATACCAAAATAAAATAAAATGTGTTATCATCAGACCAAGGCCCAAATGGCGAAGGTCGAAGGTGTTTCAACGCTCTCGTTTCCGAAGAGAGCAAAATGGTAAGACCCAGACTAGACACCCACTGATAAAAACACGTAGGTCGAGAGGTCTTATACGCGCACGTTTTCGAATAGTCAAAATATTCAAAGTGCGCAACACATCACTAGCACACACAATGGAAAATCATAAGCATGCTAGGCAGACCCTGGGCTTCATACCAATGAAGGGCTGCAAGTTTAAACAAGCCCAAATAAATTAGTTATTACTTAGGATTATTACAAAAAAAAAACATAAAAATCACAAAACCCTAAAAACACAAAAAAATTCAAAAATCACAAACCCAAAAAAAAAATATAAACAATATAAAAAAAAACACAATTGGTTGATCATCATAATAGACCTAGGCAAGGCAAAGTGGTGAAAAAAACCCTCTATTAGAACAATCAAAACTAAAAGAGAACCGGGACTGCCTTAGGAACCATGATTATTAATGATGGATGGATGTTTCTAAATTGGTGGGTACTAAAGAGGGTGACTTGATTGACTGCATTACAGATTTAAGAACTAATCGAGGCACTCGTATTAACAACAACAACTGAGGCATATATCAACATTAAAGCTACCTCCGTAGTCAAATTCATTTAAAAAAAAACATAATAGCTAGGTTTGGCATCCATAAAGCATTCATAACAGACAACGGCCCACAGTTTATATCCCAACAAATGAACGAGTTGTGCACAAAATATGATATAGAACTGCATCATTCAACCCCATATTATCCCCAAGCGAATGGTCAAGCTGAGGCAACCAACAAGACCTTACTGAAGATCATCAAGAAGACTGTGCAAAATGCCAAAGGTAGTGATTGGCCAGACCATTTGGTCGAAGCGTTGTGGGCATACCGGACTTCCATAAGAACTCCTACAGGAGAAACCCCATACTCTTTGACCTATGGAATGGAAGCAGTCCTTCCTCTCGAAGTTCTTCATCCATCACTGCGCATCCAGCTAAATGAAGATATAATAGAAGACCAGAGGAGAGAAGCATTGCTACTTCAGCTAGACCTACTCGACGAGAAAAGAATGAAAGCAGCAGAGCATGCACAGGTATACCGGAAGCGAATTGCCAGAGCCTACGACAAACATGTCAAACAAAGAAAATTCAAGATTGGCGACTTTGTGCTAAAGCGCATCACTCCATCCCAGCTTCCGCATCCTAGTGGTAAGTTACGACCCAATTGGGAAGGCCCTTATGTAATTAAGGAAGTATATCCTGGAAATGCATATAGACTAGTGAATGTAGAAGGAGAAGAGCTCCCCGATCCATGGAACGCTATGTACCTGAAAAGGTACACGGTATGACCCCTCCCTATTTCTTGCGGAGTATGACCCTCCATGCTCCTTGGCGTAGTTGTAGAAATCCCATAGGAGGACCGAAGAGATCGACTCTAATCAAGCTTGGAACTCGAACACACACCAACACTTAAGAATACACAAAACGGTGAATCTGCCCCACACAAATTCCCGCACGGTTAAACCCATCCAATGTGAAGGTTTGTAGGTAAGTTGCCCATGTCATGAAAGATTTTTGATCGTATGTCGAAAAAAAAAAGGTGTTTAGTTAGAATTAGTCTTGGAAAGAATAAAAAGCTTCATGACTAGTTTGGGTTCGTAACCTTTTTAACCCGAGCCAATAAGCCCGTAGGGGTATTTACATGCCTAATGCCCTAAAGCCATTCGGTTTGGGAGTCATTGGCCCAATGCTCATTACATGGGTTAATTAGAAAGATTAAGGGGCCTAGACATTGCACAGTCTGATGCATAAAAAAAAAAGAGGTGTTTAGTTAGGAGTCTTGAAAAGAATAAAAGTTTTGTGACTAGCTTGGGTTCGTAGCCTTTTTAACCCGAGCTAGTAAGCCCGTAGAGGCTTTTACGTACCTAGTGCCCTAAAGCCATCTGGTTTGTGAGTCATTGGCCTAATGCTCGTTACATGGGTTAATTAGAAAGCTTAAAGGACCCAGGCATTGCACAGTCACATGTCCCAAAAAAAAATCTATTAGAATTAGGCTCGCCGGGGTGACATGGGTACTTATCAGATGAACTAAGCAGAAGGTGGTCTAAAACCACAACACTAAGGAAACACGGTGACTCACCACCCCCACACACGAACACTACTCACAAATGAGCCCCGGAGGCGGTCAAGTAGTTTCTAAAGTTCAGCTGAAAAGACTAAGCAGCTACAAGAGGGGGCCTGTGAGGGCTCGACCTCCAAAGGATAGTTAGGGAAGATTACTTTGCCACCAAGGTGACAATCATGGATCGAGAGGCCAATTCACTTTCAAGCTCTCGCCCACGGCCATAATGAACACTAGTCTTATGCTGGGGCATTTTATATACATATATATATACATACGAATATATGTTTATCTCACATGGCTTCCCAATCTAGGTCCTCATGCCATACACGATTGCCACGAGTACTCACTAGCCTTCACACACTCACCTCATGCATGCTTTATTACTAATGACTTTCGGTTGGATGAAGGAAAAACAGATTCCCTAAGGTACCAATTCTATCTTGTTATTCTCTAAGCTTGAGTGCCAAAATGGCCCCCTGACATTTTTACCGAGAAAGAAAAATGCTACCTTAGCCAAACTATGCAGGGGGCTCAAAAATATTAAACTAACAAGTTCGTTTGGAGACCTTGCAGGGAACCCAACCCCGATCACATCCAAAACATCCCACAAGCTGGGGCATTTTTTTATGGGTATTGTTTTGTGCACAACTCCTTATGACCTCAAAAAATTAAAGGGATGGTAACCAAATTTGAGATACAACTTATGTCTGTTATGATATCCTACAATGAATTTGATTATAGATGTATACTATGCACACCCTTTTATGATATAATATATTGTGCGAGTCGAAATTGCAATTTGAAAATGCAGTTATCTTGAATCTCTGCCTTTGTACTTACGGCTGACAATGTGAATGCCTTAAAACATAGAATTGCTTAGGCCACAAGCATCACACACCCAGGCACTCCCCATTGTTTGAAAACCCTGAATCTCTATATTGTTTCTCCAAGTCAAAGTTGATATGATATTTTATTCGCTTGGCCTATTATATGGATTTCATTTTGTCTGTCTTAGGTTCTAATGTTCTTTTTTCATGAGAATTGTGCTAGAGCACGAATTTTGAGAAATTTTAGAAAAATTTCGACAGCACTTCCCCTTGTTTTTGGACCCCGGAAAATCTCTGGATACAAAAAACCTGTTACCTGTGAAAGAAGTACACTTCATATATTCCTGACACCCCACAAAAGCTCCTCATCAATCAACCACACATGCCTAGTACACACTATCTCAATTACACATACATAATACACATGTGCACAACATACACATCAGATCAAGTACACACCGTGAGCTAAGACAAGACGGAATGACATAGATACATGACCAACACATATATGGATACAACATGGAACACATGGAGATGGATCCTGGACAGATCAATCAAACAACGATAACCCTATGGAGCAGCTCCCTCATGACGAGCCGATGAAGCAAAGGAAGATGGACCAGGAGCACGCTGAGAAGGGGCGCGGGTCGAGCTCGAAAATGCATAACCTCTCTCCTCCACCCTCTGGCGATACCGATCAGGGCGCCTCCGCAAGTCGGCAACCACCTCATCGTGACTTAGCTGCATGCGGTCCATGCGCTGAGCGTATTGATCATGAATGAGAGCCCTTTCCTCGCTCAAGCTAAAGGGTGGAGGAACGGAAGCAACAATAGCACCGCTCTGCAAGACAACATACAAGGAAGCGTTACATTCAAAAACTCGAAAGCAGGAAACATGGAATTTAAAAGGAAGGATGCTCACCTGCGCAGAGGTCTCAAAACTCCTGAGCTTGGCACGTAAGTCCTCGATCTGCACCCAACAAGATTACAAAGCATGTCAATGTTAGAAGAATCAAATCAAATCATTACAAGAGTAAGGTTCATACCTGCGCCGCTGAAGCAACTCTTTCTGCAAATGCCTTGTCACGCTCGCTATGAAGCTCTGTCTGAAGGTCACAAAGACAAATGGTTAAGAATTACTCATTATACGCCTTGAATACAAGGGAAACGAACTGAGACCCAAACTTCGCTAACCTGCAGTCGATCCACCTCAGCCCGCAGAGTAAGAAGATCACTCTCCACTTGGATCCTCATAGCCTCAGACATGTCTCGCTCCCTGTTACCCTGCATAGTGGCAAAGGTCATGAACATCAATTCAAAATGGACAACTAACCCATGACCTCGTACCTCATAAGAATCTGCCAATGCGTCAATAATCGCTTCATTTTCCTGACGGCATTCCTGTTATCAAAGCATTGTGAGTAAAGAAGGTATAAAATAGACAGCATGTGGCCAATTAAGGTTGACAATTCTCATACCCTCTCGGCCGATAATGAGGCCCTCAGTCTCATGACCTCTGCGTCCTATAAAGTACCAACCATGCCAATATGCCAAGAATGATCAGGATTACTATAGAGATGAACACTGTTTGACTCAAACACTAAACCAAGTAGTCATACCTTTTTCTCTACTAGGTGAGACAATCGAAGTACCTCCCCCCTGAGGATGGACTCCGCATCGGGTACTACTCCCCCAGATGTCCCCTGTCACACATGAGAGTTACGATTAGAGAAATAAGAGAGGCATATGTCTTTGAGATTACAAAGCTTATAAGCAAGATTGGAAGTCCCATGTACCCTCACCTCACATTGTCTTTCAGATGATGGATGTGCCTGCCAATGCCCTGCTCCAGCCGGTATCTCCCCCTGAAAAATAAAGGAAGAAACAATATGATTCACAATGGAAAGAAGACGACGTTAAAGCGAGCAAACTTCAAGGGTTACCTGAAGAGATGACTGATGGACCGCGCCCCGGATGCTCGGGGGTTCCTACCGAGGTCGGCGGACGTGGGAGTCCGTTTGGTTCCGACCCTTTCGTAACCGGGGGGCAAGGGGGCGTGCATCAACATTTCTTTTTTTGTGGGTGTGCCAGATTTTCTATTTTTACTTGGAATTGCAAGTGGTGATCCGGAGATCAACCTTCGCAAGTAAAAAGGAAATCAACTTCTTTCAAGTTTTCCATTGCACATATATTTAAGAAAAGAGACATTTTCTTGATTTGCCGTGAAAGGCGATTTTTTTTGGCATTTATAGCCGATTTTGGCGTTTATAGCCGATTTTTGGCGTTTATAGCCGATTTACAATCCTTATCAACAATGAAAGACAAGAATTGTGATTTTTGTCTCTTTTGAAAAAAATACAAACTACAATGAAAAGCAAGAAAAGGAGGATCTAACTTTTCAGGAGATTGTGGGGGACCCGTTTAGATTGACGGTCGCAAGCCATGTGTGGGCTTCGCCATCATCCATGCAGATGAGAACAGAGGATGCTATTGATTCGCTTGGCTTGGATATAACCTCGGGTTTTTAGAGGACAAAGACCAAAAGGAGGTCCTATGTCCAATAAAAAACCGAGTAGACGGGCTGAAAAGCCATATCTAAGCCATTGGAGGCAGGAGGAGAAGGCAAGGACCTTGGGGGGGGTACCCCCCAAGGGACTTTTGTCACCTTGTTGCGGTGGCCGGTGTAGAACTTCCGCAGAGTTTTCTCTCTTTTTCCTTTCTCTGGATTTCTGTCTGTGTGCTTGTGCTTTTTTCTCTGACGTTTCTGATCTTTGTTGATGTCCTTTCTTCTTGGAGAGCCCTCCTATTTATAGGCTTTTAGGTAGCCTTTTAGGTGGGTTTATGGGCTTTTATTGTCATTAAGCCGCATAATGGGAGGAGTTACAAAATTGAATTATTTATTTTGTAACTCCCTTTTCTTGGCTTCTGATTGGCCGGAGGAGATTGAGGGCATTTAATCGCCTTTAATCGCCATGATGGGAGGAGTTTCATGGGTTAAATGCCATGAATCTCTTGACTTGTAACTCCCGAATGCTTGCTTCTGATTGGGCCGTCCAAAGAAATGGATTAATGACTGTAATAAAGCTAGTCAATTAATCGCATTAAGTGGTCGCCGAGCAGCTGAAGAGTCGCGGGCCGTGCCACGTCTTTTGGGATTCTTCTGTTGATGATCATCGATGGATCTTCATGTAGATCGACATCAGATGATCATGTAATTTCAGGTGTTTGTTGCCAACAGCGGGTCGGTGCCATCTGTCCTGTCAATTTCTCGATCGGTCGGGTAGAAAGCACACTTTTTTTTGGTTGACCGGGTGGCGATCAATATTGTTTTCGATACTCTTGATGATTGACCCGTGTTTTGGACGGATGTCAGAGGACTTGGTGTCTCAAAAGCATGAATTTTGGAAAGTACCAGAGGCTGGGCTCTTCGAATCGCGAAAAAAACGGCGAAAACCTGGGTTTCCGGGGCTTTCCCGGCGACCCCGGGTTCCAAGGTCGCCGGCGACCCTGGCCCAGGGTCGCAGGGGTCTGCGACCCTGGGGGGGTTTTCCCCCTTTCGTGTCCCGTTTTGCGTCCGTTTTTGCTGTTTTTTGATTCTTTTTTCTTCTGTACTTTTCCTTGACATTTTGACCATTTATTGGCCTAACTTCTTTGTAGGAAACCTGATGAGAATCCTTGCATTTTATTTTTCAAAGTTTCCAATTTCCTGAGAAAGCCGAAGACTTTGTCGCGCAGAGCTGCCGATTTTCCGTCAGAAGCTGAAACTGGGCCAAACGATGTCGGAATGACCTGAAATTTGGTGTGAAGCCTCCTGAGCAATAAATAAGACCAACCATAGGCTTTTGTTTGAGTTTTGAAGCCGTTTGGGGTCCTATCACCAGTAGACTTGCTTTTTGTCGCGATGAAGATGTCGCGGTTTGATGTGCGGTCAATCGATGTCCGATTGACTTGAAATTTGACAGGGAACCTATTGGAGTCATTTTAAGATGATCCATAGGCTCTGTCTTGGAAACCATGGTCCCGGAGAGCTTTGCCGCCGAGAGCTCCTTTTCAGCTGTCGGAGAAGCGAAGTTAGGCCAAATGATTTTGAAATGGCCCGAAACTTCTTGTGTACTCCTCTTTTGGCTGTCTGGAAGAATCTTGCAGTTTTTATTTGATTCTGACAAGATTTGATTTTTGGAAGCAGCATTGCCTATTTATGGCAGGTTGTGACTTCATGTAGCTCTTTGGATCTTGAAAAGGCAAAGTGACATTTTTGGTGTCAACAATGACGAAGCCTCAGCCGATTCTGCGCAATTGCTAACAGAATATGAAGCCCCGCAAGAGTACGACTCCGGGAGTATATACCGATGCAAAGCTGTCTTCCAATATGCCTCACAATCACTCCAGGCACTAGCATCCGCACCAAAAATGGCCTTCCTCCCTTTTGATCTCCAATTTTTGATTTCTCTCCGGCAAGGATGGCGGCGCTTGAACGTTTTCAGACCCCACCCTGGGTACGACCGACGCATGACAGACTTTTCTGAGGGAACAACTTGATGGCATCCCAATTGGCGCGTGACTCGGCTGACGACCAATCTAACTGCTACCTGAGGGGCGTGGAGCCATATGTCCCTCTCAAATAAGGCACGCCCCTCCTGGACTACAGCCATCTCATCATCCGGTCCACCCTGATAGGGCTGCCAAATCACCTGACAAACTGAGGTATATGCAGCAAATGAGAGCTAAGAGCAGTAAGTGTTTAATGTAGCAAATGGATAAGGGACAATACATACCTCATGATTTTTTAGTTCATTCAAGATGAACCGGTAACCTTGCTCACTCGGCCTCATCTTGAGGGCTTTAATACGCTCGGCCATTTCCGGAGGCAAGATGTCAGCAAAGCCTCGTAAGTTTGCATTAGGGTACCACTGCGAAGCCCGGGGAATGCAACTCAGCCTCGAGGGCAAGCGCTCGGGCCGACACTAGACGATGTACTCCCAGAGCCATACCTGCTCAAAGTTAAAACTCTATTATTACAAAAGATGAAGCATGAGACATGATAAGAAAAGAAGACTACTGGAGGTCACAACACGTGGGAATCAGGATTTAACCTACAAGATCGGTACAAACCCTCGAAGGCTCTTGCATCCAGACTGAACTGCGGCACCTCGACTCTAGACTGTGGAAAAGAATGGCAAGGGTGGCCGCACCCCAAGCGTAATCGCCAACCTTATCTAGGTCTTGTACAAATCGAATGAGGGTACCGGACGCTCTATTACCAGTTGCATTGGCGAAGAGGCATCTCCCTTAAAAGAATAATAGAAAAGCCCTGAGATGCTCATCATCACCCAACCGTGCTGAAATCAGCCTGGGTCTCCTTAAGCGAACTTCAGACTGCCTCCCCTGCTTTTGCTCTGCACAATGCCAAATGGACATAAGGAATTCACCCAGTAATGGAAATAAGGAGCAAAATAGTTACCAAACATTTCAGTACTCACTCGCGACTTGGAACACCTCCATGGTATCCCTACCCTCTTTCGACGGGTATATCCATCGACTGGCACCTCCCGCCAATCATACCCTAAAACCAAAAGAGAAAGTATATGAAGAACAAGGTTAAAAAATACAAGGCACTCGAGATCGGTTGAAGAAAGCCAAATCGAGCATTTACCCCCAGAAGGCCCGGCATCATCCCTCTTGTCACCTTCGCCCACATCTTCATCACCTCCCTCATCAACATCGATAGCGGCGACCCGGCGAGGCCTCACCCCCTCATCCTCACTATCCCCATCATCAATCTCATCATCTCCATCGTCAGACGCGACAACCTCGCCCTCTGACTCGTGGAAATCCGCATCATCATCGCTCACATCCATCTCCTCATCACTATCGACGGCATCCACCACTGCTACATCATCATCAGTGGGGCCGCCTGCATATCGGGATCTGCCTGAAGAAGGGCCCTCACCTGTCAGGGAAGTTGTGGGTACTGTCAGCAAATGGTAAATATAAAATGTGCTAGTCTCATGGGAGTTTTCAACTCAAGATCCAATTCAAAAGGAATAAAGAACTGAACTTTACCAGCGTCAACCCTAGCCTCGGCCGCTGCGGGAACTGGACCTCCCTCATGACCTCCGACCGGCGGACCTCCCAAAACCGGTATCCTTGCCCTTAACTTGGCAAAGAAGTCCGCCTGGTTCCGAGCCCACTCTGAAATGAAGCAAGGAGAAGTGATTAGCAAAAGTAATGGAAACCAAAGGATACAATGCTACAAGAGCGGTAGTGGAATACGTACTATTTAGAATCCTCCTCCTCTCTGGGCTATATGCCTCTCTCAGCCACTCGGCATCAATTTGACCCACACCAGATTGGGGGCGTGCCCCGAACATCCTATGCAGACGTGACCGAGTGATCGAGGCCTTGGCATCACTCGCCTTTGAGAAAATGGGGAGGCCCGTCACCCTCAAACCCCAGCACCGCGCAATGTCCTCCAATGTGATCGTCATCTCTCCGGGCGGGAAATGGAACGTGTGTGTCTCATCTCTCCATCTCTCAGAGAGAGCACAAATGAGAGCACGATCGGTGCGGAAGGCATGAAGTCTCCAAACCCCATCGCTCGCACCCGATCCTTTAGGCGATCGGGGAGCTTGATCCACCAATCCCTCATTTGTATCCAACTCACCCTAGCCCGAGCAAAAGGAACAGGCTGCAATGCAAACAATAAAGGAAAGAATGTCAATGATAGTGGAGACCAACAAAGCATAAGATTTATAGAGGCAACTAAAAATTTACCCGGCCAGCTCTTATCTCATCTGCGAGATGGGGCTTCTTCTCCAACCTATCCTCACCCCTTTGTTTCTTTCTCGGGGGAGCAATGACTGGTTCCGGCTCAACCCCTTCCAGAGTATCCACCGGCATGGGACCACGCTTAATAGCCTTATTAGTCCTAGCCATCTTACAAACCCATGCCCAAAGTTAAAATGAGAGAGTGAAGCATGAGAATACATATCAGTCCACATCAACATGAGAGACATACTGGTCCCAAGGTGGTAATTTGTGTTTCAAATTTAGAGGTGATGAACCTCATTGGTTAGGTGATAAATAGAGAGGGAGCCAAAGACCATGACCCTTTATCCAACCTGAAAACTAAGACAAAACAGATCCCACTTGCCAAACTAGCCTCATTAAGACACATGTTACAGACCTACAATAAAATGAAAACACATTCAATCCGGCCTTGTGTCTTTCACCCAACAGATTTAAAAAAAAAATGGAGAGATGGTCTTTGATGAAGATAGGAAAAAGTGCTGAACTGAATTAGGATAATGAATAACACTAGTGAGAGGCAGAAAGGTCCCATAAGCTAAAACCTGAGATTAGCCCAAACATCAATGGAAACAGAGGACCAGCCTTCTAGCTTTGGCAAGATTCCGGCACGGTTACCAGTACCAAAGTGATGGTTCATTCCGATTTACTAATGGAGGCAGCACAAACGAGACAGACAGGTCAGTGGATTCAATTTAAAATATACCATTGACTTGTATGTTTATGCATCATTCCAAAATCCAAATCCATGCATTTACCTGCATACCCCACCTCATTATATGCTAAGTAGGGTACACACATAGATTTTTTTTTTTAAAATAACAAAAAAAAAAAAACAAAACAAAAACACAAAAAAAAATAAAAAAAAAGGAAGCAAAAGAGGCACACACACAAAGGCACACACACATCGTCAAACTGAAACATTGTCCCATCACATGAGGTCCCGTTGCATGCACATTAGTCCCATCACGCATACATCTAACATTGTGCACTGCATCTCATGCCATCTCCATCAATAAAAATAGAATGATTACCTCTGCAAATTATAAAACCGCATACTAATGACAAAAAATGCAGAATCTTTTAGTATACAGGTTCCCAAAGCGAAAGCGAAAACACCAAAGGTGGAGGACCTTCAAGCACACTGATGGAGATTGATGACAAGTTCACAAGCTTCGGCAAACAAACAATGAAAGAAAACGACAACGATCCCCAATGTTGGATTTACGGAAAGTTCTTGCGGTAAGTACCCCTAACTATGATTTTCATGATTTTACCTCACGTCTGGAAATTGAGTCGCCGTAGGCCTCCCTTAAGCGCTTATAATCGGTATGGCAACCATAATACCGTGTCCTCATGAATTATGTGTTCGCCAACTCAAATCTTGATGTTGGAAGATGGAAACTGTGTAGCTTGAAACTCTCCATGATAAGCACAAAAAAAAAAAAGAATGCTCGAATCCTCTCCCGGGTTCTCATCTAAGCTTGGGTGAAGACCAAGATCCCTAAAGAGTGACGGTTATTCCGGTGACCGTCTTCAATTGATTTAGCTTTTTCGATGCATACTTGAGTTTCAAAATCAAACTTAAAAAAAAAAAAGATGCATCTCATTCTCACATACACTCACACTATTGCTTGAACTATGTTTATGATTTCCACTAAGATCCCCATTATTGCTAGTTAGTTTCAACTATGCTTTAAACATTTAACTATGGATGAAAGTCAAAAGACGTTATATATGACCATTTGAAATCAATTCTATTGCAAGAACAACTGAACTTCTGATAGTGACTTAACTGATCGAAAGATCGACTTCTGATTCAGACCACTGGGGCACAGTTCCCACCACCATTTTAAATTCAGCAACTGGGGCACAGTTCCCACCATCATTTTAAATTCAGCAACTGGGGCACGGTTCCCAGCCTGCCACGTGGCAATACCACGGGCACCGAGGCACAGATCTCGGGTTTCCAATCAAATCAATAGGCACGTAACTTTTTTTTTTTCCTTTTCCCCCCCTGAATCAGAACCGATCCTAGAAAAGTAAACCTCACCTTTGGAATGAGTTTGCAATTGCATACATCCATAGGTAGCCACTCCCGCGAGCTGAAAAGGTCCCGTGAGTCATGAGTGGTGTGTCTACTTTCTTTGGAGCACAACTCTCCACGTGCTGTTCTCCAAAGAGGGGCATACTGTAGACACCTCATTTGGCCCCCTATGATAGCCTTAAATACCTGTCATATATAGTGATTCCCCATTTCACCCATAATTGATTGATTAATGGTATAATTCAGACTAATTAATGACAATGAAGATGCTTGTTGATAGTTTTAGACTTAGTTCAACGACTACTAGAAATTCATGAGAAAAAAATCGAATCACATTGAGATCTCGAGTCCTACTCACCTTTCACACAAGGAGCGGACCACTACACTATTCAAACATATTCCAGACCACTTAAGACATGCTTAGGCTAATTGTTACGAAGATTACACCTAGCTTACCTAAATACCACTCAATTACCCTAAGTTAGGAAGCCACATCCATTGATCCAAGAGGTCCCCTTTTTTCCGAGCCCCTAATCATTAGGACAGTTAGACCTTTGGATTCTTCACTTCAAGGGCTTTCCATACATATATAGAACTCCGAGATCCGACGGGCAGATCAAAAATCATAAAAGCAGGTCCCACAACCATGGGGCGCCCCCTTGAGAAATCACCTACTATTTCTAGACCTCCGATCGCCTCGAAAGTTTGTTCATCGCAATCTAATCGCCGAGAGCTTTCCGTTGATGTGTAGAACGTCGAAATCCGGCGAACATGTCAAAATCTGTGAAACCTGGGTCCCAGTGATAATGGCCCAGGTCAAATCCCATTGCGGCCCACTTTTTGGGCCCCAAACTTCTGACCGGAGTCCGACCCCAGACTTGGACCCCACATCCAATCCCAATTTGGCCCGATCAAGCTGACCCATCGAGCCCAAATCCAACCTCACCAAACTTATGACCAATCCAACCCAGGTCAACCTGACCCAACCTAACCCAAGCCCATCAACCTGACCCGGGCTGCATGGCCCATCGCTGGATAAGGGATGGAGAGTCCACGAGATCTGGACTCTCCCATCCTTGTTGACACCAAAAATGTCACTTTGCCTCTTCAAGATCCAAAGAGCTACATGAAGTCGCAACCTGCCATAAATAGGCAATGCTGCTTCCAAAAATCAAATCTTGTCAGAATCAAACAAAAACTGCAAGATTCTTCAAGACAGCCAAAAGAGGAGTACACAAGAAGTTTCGGGCCATTTCAAAATCATTTGGCCTAACTTCGCTTCTCAGACAGCCGAAAAGGAGCTCTCGGCGGAAAAAGCATCGGAGACACCAAATCTTCGATCAGGGCCGATGGATAGTCTCAAAATACTTCCAAAAGGCTCCACGTCAAGTTCCGAGTCAAACCGACAACATTTGACCCTACATCAACCCTCGAACAGCTAAATCAAGCCTCTCGGCGGCGAGAACCACCGAGGCCATCACTCATCAGATAGAGCACATGGACGGCTTCAAAATGCTTATAAAGGGCTACACGTCAAATTTCAGGTCATTTCCACAACATTTGACCATAGTTTGACGCTCGGAAGCCAAATCAGGCTTCTCGGTGGCAAAGCTCTCCGGGACCATGGTTTCCAAGACAGAGCCTATGGATCATCTTAAAATGACTCCAATAGGTTCCCTGTCAAATTTCAAGTCAATCGGACATCGGTTGACCGCACATCAAACTACGACATCTTCATCGCGACAAAAAGCAAGTCTACTGGTGATAGGACCCCAAACGGCTTCAAAACTCAAACAAAAGCCTATGGTTGGTCTTATTTATTGCTCAGCAGGCTTCACACCAAATTCCAGGTCATTCCGATATCATTTGACCCAGTTTCAGCTTCTGACGGAAAATCGGCAGCTCTGCGCGACAAAGTCTTCGGCTTTCTCAGGAAATTGGAAACTTTGCGAAATAAAATGCAAGGATTCTCATCAGGTTTCCTACAAAGAAATCAGGCCAATAAATGATCAAAATGTCAAGGAAAAGTACAGGAGAAAAAAGAATCGAAAAACAGCAAAAACGGACACAAAACGGGACACAAAAGGGGGAAAACCCCCCAGGGTCGCAGAGCCCTGCGACCCTGGGCCAGGGTCGCCGGCGACCTTGGAACCCGGGGTCGCCGGGAAGGCCCCGGAAACCCCGGTTTTCGCCGTTTTTTCGCAATTCGAGGAGCCCAGCCTCTGGTACTTTCCAAAATTCATGCTTTTGAGACACCAAGTCCTCTGACATCCGTCCAAAACACGGGTCAATCATCAAGAGTATCGAAAACAATATTGATCGCCACCCGGTCAACCAAAAAAAAGTGTGCTTTCTACCCGACCGATCGAGAAATCGACAGGACAGATGGCACCGACCCGCTGTTGGCAACAAACACCTGAAATTATATGGTCATCTGATGTCGATCTACATGAAGATCCATCGATGATCATCGACAGAAGAATCCCAAAAGACGTGGCACGGCCCGCGACTCTTCAGCTGCTCGGCGACCACTTAATGCGATTAATTGACTAACTTTATTACAGTCATTAATCCATTTCTTTGGACGGCCCAATCAGAAGCAAGCATTCGGGAGTTACAAGTCAAGAGATTCATGGCATTTAACCCATGAAACTCCTCCCATCATGGCGATTAAAGGAGATTAAATGCCCTCAATCTCCTCCGGCCAATCAGAAGCCAAGAAAAAGGAGTTACAAAATAAACAGTTCAATTTTGTAACTCCTCCCATTATGCGGCTTAATGACAATAAAAGCCCATAAACCCACCTAAAAGGCTACCTAAAAGCCTATAAATAGGAGAGCTCTCCAAGAAGAAAGGATATAGTCACAGAGCATCAGAAAAAAAGCACAAACACACAGACAGAAGCACAGAAATCCAGAGAAAGGAAAAAGAGAGAAAACTCTGCGGAAGTTCTACACCGGCCACCGCAACAAGGTGACAAAAGTCCCTTGGGGGGTACCCCCCCCCCCCAAGGTCCTTGCCTTCTCCTCCTGCCTCCGATGGCTTAGATATGGCTTTTCAGCCCGTCTACTCGGCTTTTTATTGGACATAGGACCTCCTTTAGGTCTTTGTCCTCTAAAAACCCGAGGTTATAGCCAAGCCAAGCGAATCAATAGCATCCTCTGTTCTCATCTGCATGGATGATGGCGAAGCCCACATATGGCTTGCGACCGTCAATCTAAACGGGTCCCCCACAATCTCCTGAGAAGTTAGATCCTCCTTTTCTTGCTTTTCATTGTAGTTTGTATTTTTTTAAAAGAGACAAAAATCACAATTCTTGTCTTTCATTGTTGATAAGGATTGTAAATCGGCTATAAACGCCAAAATCGGCTATAAACGCCAAAAATCGGCTATAAACGCCAAAATCGGCTATAAATGCAAAAAAAAATCGCCTTTCACGGCAAATCAAGAAAATGTCTCTTTTCTTAAATATATGTGCAATGGAAAACTTGAAAGAAGTTGATTTCCTTTTTACTTGCGAAGGTTGATCTCCGGATCACCACTTGCAATTCCAAGTAAAAATAGAAAATCCGGCACACCCAAACAAAAAAAAGAAATGTTGATGCACGCCCCTACCCCCCGGTTACGAAAGGGTCGAACCCGACGGACTCCCACGTCCGCCGACCTCGGTAGGAACCGAGCAGGAGCGCGGTCCATCAAGCTGGCACACCCGGTGGGACACATTTATTTGAGAACACGATGCTAGAAATGAAATATTTGCATATCATATATTTTGCTCTATGCTTATATTTCTTTTCTCGATTCCTTGGCTACTTTATAATTGGTGGCCTATGTTGAATTCCGCATCTAAAAAAAATGAGATGAGATTTTTTGTTTGGAAATTTCTAATTCTTTGAATTTATTTCCACTCTTTCTCTTTTCAAAAAAAAAAAGTTTAAAACAAAAAACAAAAAAAAAATCAGATTTTTCAGTTTGGATTCAAAATTGAGAAACTTTGATCCTCTCCCTTCTGGGCACTGGCGCTCACGGAAATCGTTGAGACCGTGTTCGGATCGGGGATTGGGCCATTGTTTCTCTTCGTTGAGTTCATTAAAAATCTAAAAAAAAAAAAATGAGATGAGATTTTTGTTTGGAAATTTCTAATTCTTTGAATTTATTTCCACTATTTCTCTTTTCAAAAAAAAAATTTAAAACAAAAAAACAAAAAAAAATCAGATTTTTCATTTTTGGATTCAAAATTGAGAAACTTTGATCCTCTCCCTTCTGGGCACTGGCGCTCACGGAAATCGTTGAGACCGTGTTCGGATCGGGGGTTGGGCCATTGTTTCTCTTCGATGAGTTCATTAAAAATCTAAAAAAACATATATATATATATATATAAAAAGTATAAAAAATTTTTTTTTAGATTTCTCAATTTGGATTCAAAATTGAGAAACCTTGATCCGTTCCTATCGTTCATCGCGCTTGCAGAAATGTTGAGCCTGTTCGACTAAGGTTTTGGGCCATTGTTTCTCTTCGATGAGTTCATAAAAAAAATATAAAAAATATAAAAAAAAAAGACATAGACCACTAAGGTTAAACCAACTGTGTTCTTTGATCATGGTTGATTCAAAGAAAAGCCTTGTCCAGAGTGTGGAGACAGCTTGACTGTTCTAGGCAAGGGTCCTCCAAACGGGTTCATTAAGTAATCCTACCCTTATCTGGGGGCAATTCTATCAATCAAGATTTCATAAGACCGGGTTAGGAGGCCTATGTGTACTCTCTCGTCTTTTAAATAAATAAAAAAAAAAATTTTTAAAAAAAAATTAAAATAAAAAATAAAAAATAAAAAATTTTTTTAAAAAAAAAATCTTAAAATAAAAAAAAATAAAAAAAATAATAGAAAAAAAAAAGATTTAAAAAAAAAATCTTCAAAATCTTCAAAAAAAAAAACTTCCGTCATTTTGGGTTTAGATTGGAGAAATCTTGGTCTTCTCCTTTCTGAGCACTGGCGCTCACGGAAATCGTTGAGACCGTGTTCAGATTGGAATGCCTTTTGCTCTCTTTGATGAACCCAATATTGACTTTTAAAAAAAAAAAAACTCGTCATCTTTAGATTCAGATCCGAGAAATTATGGTTCATTTCTTTCTGAGCACTGGCGCTCGCGGAAATCGCTGAGCCCGTGTTTAGATCGGAATACCATCTGCTCTCTTTGATGAATCCAATCTTGACCTTTCAAAACAGAGAATCTCATCTCATGGATGCGGTCTCAAAACATTTGTGTCTAGCGGTACTAGTACGCCCTTTCAGGGTCTACTGTATTGCGACCGGCACATCTGTAACTCCAACTTTATATTCTTCTTACCTCGAGCAAGCTCTGCTTCTCGATAAGTCGAATTTAAGTTCACAATTGCTTATAGCAGTCACTGGAATGCCCATTCCGGGCTTACCATACCTGCGATCAGAACAATTGTACCTTCTATGGCATTTTGCCTTCCTCATATTGCTTGGGTCATCTACCTCGAGCAATTTGAAAAGACGAAACCATAGAACTTCCCATTTATGATCATTATATTCTTGTGATTACTAATGGATGTGGTCTTGTTTCAGAAATTTTCAAAAACTAACAATGGCAGCTTCACTAACCATTACTTTCGACGAAAACAAGCACCAACTCATGCTTCAACAGAAGCAAACCACGCGCACCTACAAGCGCCCCATCAGCTGCCGAAGTGTCAACTCCCTCGGCAACTCTCTGAACTCCGGGTCGACCTCGACTCCCCGGACTATCGTCTTTGGGACGCTGGGACCATTCCCACTTCCTGAGGAACAAACTGCTCCCTCCAAGAAGCAGAAACTCGCTTCTCAACGTGTCACTACCGTGACACCAAAGGCGAGCACCAGAAGGCCTGAAGCCCGTAGCAGCCCCACAAAGCCTCAACCTGCAAACAACCAGGTCTACTCCAAGACTTGGTCCCCAAGACCTTCACCAAAACAGAGAAGGTCCCAGACATCCACTAAGCCAGCATTCCTGGCCCCACTCAAGGAGAACCAGTTCTATCCTCTTGCCTACATGAAAGAGGAGAGACCCATCCCCGACTCGACTTCCAAGTCATCCCAGCATGAGCCGGCTTGTTCCTACAAGCCCAAAATCAAGTCATGCATCACAAGGCCTCTACAAGCACCTGCTAAGGCCTACAAACCTGCAGTTCGACCCTTCATCTCTACAGGGGCCGAACTTCAAAAATTCAAAGCTTCGCTGCAATAGGCGAAGGACAGGGTTCGCATCCTGTCCTTGCCCAGCTACAAAGAAGACAGGCTCGGCTGCTGCGCCCGAGGGAGCACATCCTTCATCGTCAAAGCCCAGTCAGACCTGACCGAAGCTCAAATTGCTTGTCGTATACGCCGCCGCGCGTCATACCGGCAAAAGAGACTAGAGAAGCAAAGGACCCAGCCTCCTACACTTCAAGTCTCTCCTAAATGGATCGAAAAAGAAAGACCCAACCAAGTTGCTGCCGTCCATATGGTTGGAAAAACCAGAAGGCGCCAAAAATCAGCAACAAAAATCCATGTCCGACGTCCGATGACCCGCAGCGTCTCCAGGACAAGAAGACATTCAGAAGAATCCCCTGCTCCTTCAAGCAAAGGACAGCAGAGTGATCCTTCCTCAAGCTCCTCTTCAAAAAGAATGAGCCCCAGCTCAGTCACCAGGACAGTTTCTTCGTTCGAATCACGAAGGATGAATGTCTTGGCTACAAATTCTGAGCCACCACCCCGCAATCCACCTCCAGAAGATGCGATCACCCGCATCCAGCAGTTGGAACAGGGCCAGCAGAGGATTGAAACTCTGATGGAAAACCTTCTCCTCGCCTTCCAAAATCAGGCGAACAATGAACCTCCTCCGAATCATCAAGACGACGAGGTAAATAGAGAAGAAAATGAGTCACGCGCCCTTACCAAAAAGGACGTAGACGGTATCCTCGCCAAAGCAAAAGAAGAGGATATACTCAAGGAGCATGGGATCAAGCCACCATATCCCTTATGGATGGACTCGGTCCCGTTCCCCACCAAATTCAAGCATCCTACTCTCCAAACATATACGGGGAAAGGATCAGCCAGACAGCACGTCATCCACTTTAAGATCCTGACAGGAGCTATTGCGGATCAAGATGCACTCAAGATTCGCCTCTTTGCAAGTACCCTAAAAGGTACGGCCTTCGATTGGTACTCCACTCTGCCGGAGGACTCAATCCAAAACTGGGCCATGCTAGAGACACGCTTCCTGACTCACTTCAAAGGTGAAGATCATCCCGCTACTATGGCTCAGCTGTGCAGCCTAAAACAGGGGGAGAATGAATCAACATATGACTTCATTCACAAGTGGAAAGCAATGGCATACAAATGCTCTGATGTATTGCCACAAGCGTCGCTAGTCGACATCTGCCGAAACAACATGAGAGCCAGAATCCGCTCCATGATCATCGGCAACAAATCAAAAAACCTGGGAGAACTCCTAGAAGCTTCCATGGAAGCTGAAACGGTGATTAAGGACCTCAACAGTCAGAAATCATCAAGAAAAGAGCCAACCGCCATTACGACCTCAAAACCAAAGAAGAAAGAGGTCCTCAATGTGCAGACCAAGTCAGCTCCTCAGCCACCAAAGAAAGCTGAAAACAAAGCTGTTGGTAAGAGACCTGAACTCTCTGATGCCTTCAAAGAACGAGTAGAGAAGAAATACCCGTTTGATGAAGATGTTGATGAAATCTTCGGGGCTCTTGTGGCAAACGGCAAGCTCACCTTGCCTGAACCAAAAAGACCGGGTGATGTTGGCAAAACCAACGATCCTCGGTACTGTCCATACCACCAGATGATCTCGCATCCTTTCAATCAATGCTTCGTTGTGAGAGAGAAAATAAATGAGATGTGGAAAAACAGAGTCATCACCTTTGACAAAAACTATGGGTCTGCCTCCGTCAACATGGTGACATGTGGACAAACATCAAGATCACCGAAGAAGAAGATCACTACTTCCTTCAAGGTGATAAACTCAATCGAAGCGTCCGAGGAACTGGTTCCTTACCCGACACCAGACGGACAACCGATATGGGTACATCCCGATCTCCTGGAAGATGAAAATTGGGAGATCGTGAAAACAAAGCCTACAGCTCAACAGCGAAGGCAGGCTAGGAAACATCTCCTCAAGCTCAAACGGCAAGAGAAGACCCAGCCAAAACTAGAGGTCAAAGAAAAGGCAGAGGCTTCCTCTACCGCTTCACTGGAGGTAACAGAATCATCCCTTCCAGAGACTTCAAAGGGGGTAAGGAAATTCACTCTCAATGATTTCATGCCACCTCAATTCAAAGAAGCCATGCAGGAGGCATCATACTCTTGCAATTCGGTAGTTGGATTCTCCATTGATGGATACGAGTCCAGCGACACCGATGATGGATTCGAATCCAACTACACAGATGAGTGGGAGGAGTCCCTTGAAACAGGAGAATATCTCTCCGATGAAGAATGGGTTCCTGAGTCTCATCTTATGCCAGTAATCTGGTATAACCCCCTACAGCCACAAGGATCCTGGTCTGATGATGAAGAAGACCAAGAAGCTGTACAAGAAAATGCTGCTGAACCAGCACCTCTCATTACTCCAGTGGAAATCAACAATGTTGAGCCACAAAGAGATGATGAAGAAGAAGATCCGGCTCCCATACCTGATCTTGAAGGATATGCAAGGATCTTGCAGCGACTCGCTCTAGAACAAGAGCAAGAACGCGTCAACGAGCCTCCTCGTAATCCAGAGCCTGAAGTCCCTGAAGACCACCAGGTACATCCTCCCTTAACTCCTGAAAATGGAGAAAATTGCTGGATAGACGATCCTCTCACATCCGAGGATGAGTCTGACTTCGATCAGGCAACGTCTCCCGTCAGAGCTTCCTGTAATGTGATAATTCAGGATTATAGCTCTTCCGAAGCATCGTCTGATGAGAGCACTTACACTCCGGCGACGCCTAGCAATATATCTTCTGGAGCCACCTCGTCTCACGTGACTTTCACTGAGATGACACCCTCTCAGGTTTCTTCTCCTGAGACTGTGACTTCAAAGTTCACACCCTTCCTGACTGAAGAATTCCCAGCCATTGATGCTTGGGACGATGAATTAGTCAACGAAGAAGAAAGATTGCTGGATGCTGTTCAGGACTTGTTCCCGGAAAATGCTCCATGCAACACAATCACTGAGGATGGTAACTCTGCTGCTGATACATCCTCAGCAAATGAAAAACGACAGCCTCTTGATCCTGAAAACAATCTTCCAAACGAAGACCCTTCTCAAGAAGCTCTCGAAATTGGTAGAGGCACCCGCTCTGGCCGGGACTACCACAAAAATTACAACCAATCTTCCTTTACATATGTAAATCCTTCGGGAAAAGATGTTGTAAGCGCCCCTAGTGGCAACAATGATGAACATGCAGGCCCTAAGGAGGCTTTCAAGTATGACTTGATTGAACATTTCAAGCACATACCTGCACGTCTACACATCCTAGATTTGTTGCGAATGTCTCCGCACACTCGTGATAATCTCATTTCGGAATTACAAAAGCTGAATGAGGATGTGGACAAACATGCCCCGCAAGTCCTCCAAATTGAAATGGATTACCGGGTCAAAAACTCAGAAGCCTCCTCAAAGGGAGAAAAGAAGAAAACTAAGGGATCATGCATTGAATGCCCCTCGGTTAAAAAAGCAGCCAGTGCAACCATCGCCTTCACAAAGGATGACCTCCTACTTGGCGAAACCAGGCATAACCGACCCCTGTACTTCACAGGGTATATCAAGGAAATGCCTATGCATAGAGTTCAGATCGACCCAGGTTCTGCACTCAACCTCATCTCCACATCGGCTCTTGAAGAGTTGGGCATCCCACCCAGCAAACTGAGCCACACATCTGTATCTATCTTTGGATACGATGGGAGTACTCAAAGGCCTATAGGCAAAATCAGGTTCAAGTTGCAGATCGGTGATCTTATCTCTGAGGTCACAGTGTATGCAATAAAGACCCCTTCATGCTACAACATCCTTCTCGGACGCCCTTGGATCCATGAGAATGGTGTTGTCCCTTCAACTCTACATCAATGCATCAAGTTTGTTGGTGACGACGGCATGATACATCGAGTCTTTGCAGACAGAAAACCCTTCAAAGGTAAAGAAGTCCACTTCGCAGACTCACAGATGTATGAAGGTGAAAAAGAAGAAGAGGAGAAGCATACAGCATCCTTTGCCGAAAATCTCCAGAAAGATAAAGGCAAAGCTCCTCAACAATCACCGGAAGAAAACAAACCATCCGGTAAATCTGAAGAGAGCATGCAAACTCCCTTCATCATCTCCCTCAAATCTTCAAAGCCTTTGGTCATCACAACTAAAGTGAAGAAGGCAAAACAAAAGCCTGGGGGCAAATTTGTTATCTCTTTCGTGTCTATCATGCAAGACACGGACTCGGATTCAGAGCCAGAAGACGACACATCGTCAAGCCAAGCTGACACTCAGCAAGTTCAGCCTGCTCTTACTCCAATGGAGACAACTTCTGACATAGAAGATCCTACGTCAGCTTCCTTCGTTGTTCAAGCAACTTCAGTAAAGGAAAAGCCGATCTTCTTCCATAGATCGGATGCTTCTTCATCAAACTCCATATTTGAACCTTTCCAAAATAAAGGTACGCCTCAACTATCCTTATATAGTTCTGTGGCACAATCTATTATGAAGAAAATGGGCTATGACACTCAAAACCTAGTCGATTTGGGAGAAGGACGCGGTATTCTCACGCCATTGGGGCCCGTCTTGACCAAAAGCCAGCTGGAAGATTGGAGACTCTACGGCTATGTAGAAAAGTCTTCACACGGGTTATGGTATGATCCTGACACTCCCTTGAGATAGTTGACACAAAGGCTAAAAGTCAATATACTGACCAAGCCTCAACATCTCAAATCCATGAAGACATCGATCTCCCTGGATATCTCTTTGATGAGTCACCTGACAAAGATCCAGGAAGCTCATCCAATTGGCACGATTTCTCCGAAAATGAAGAGGAGTTGTCCGATGGCACAGACGTGTGGACTTCTGACCCAGAAGAACCCTCATCTCCAAAAGAAGTAGCCTACTTCGACTCGGTTTCAACAGGCGATTGGGATCATCTCATAGCAAGCCTTGGGAAAATTACCGATCAAGAAGACCCGTGGAAAGGAACAAAACCTTGGTCTGGAAATGCCCTTGAAACCCCAGAAGGTTTCGTTGAGCTGGTAGCCTCCGAAAATATTGTGGAGGAACCACCTTCGAACCTTCCAACAGAAGATCCTGTTCAAAAGATAGACTTGGGAACACCAGATAACCCACGTCCTGTATTCAAAAGCAAGAATATAAAGGATGATGAGTTACCCGAGTATATCGCCTTTCTTCGTGAGTTCGTTGATTGCTTTGCATGGTCTTACGCTGAAATGCCAGGCTTAGACCCCAAAATAGCAGTTCACAAACTCAATCTTCAAGAAGACATCAAGCCTGTCAAGCAAGGCCAAAGAAGATTCCGTCCAGATGTGATGGATAAAATTGAACAAGAAGTTCAAAAACTCAAAAGCGTCGGCTTCATCCGTGAGGAACAACATCCTGAATGGTTGGCCAACATTGTCCCCGTGACAAAGAAAAATGGGCAGATCAGGGTCTGTATTGATTATAGAGACCTGAATGGCGCATGCCCAAAAGATGAATTTCCGCTCCCCATACCAGAGGTAATGATTGATAATACCTGTGGATTCGAGCGAATGACATTCATGGATGGTTTCTCTGGCTACAATCAGATAAAGATGCATCCTGAGGATGAAAAACATACATCCTTTCGAACCCCATTTGGCGTGTATTGTTACACTGTCATGCCATTTGGTCTGAAAAATGCTGGTGCCACATATCAGAGGGCTATGATGAAAATATTCCAAGATATGCAGCACAAGACGGTTGAATGTTACGTTGATGACCTCGCCGTCAAAAGCAAAAGAAAAGAAGTTCATCTCGAAAACCTTCGAGTAGTCTTCCTCCGGCTTCGCAAACACAAACTGCGAATGAATCCATTGAAATGCTTCTTCGGCGTCTCGTCGGGTAAGTTCCTCGGATTCTTAGTTCGGAAAGCTGAAATAGAGCTTGACCCCATAAAAGTCAAAGCCATTCTAGAAATGCCCTCTCCAAGAACCTTGAGAGAACTCAAAGGGCTTCAAGGGAGATTGGCCTACATTAGACGGTTCATCTCCAATCTCTCGGGGAAATGCCGTCCATTCTCCCGGTTGATGAAAAAGGGTGTAAACTTTGTCTGGGATGCTGACTGTGAAGCTGCTTTCCAAGACATCAAGTCATACCTGACAAAACCTCCAGTGTTAGCTGCTCCTACCACTGGAAAACCATTCATCTTGTATACAAGAGCCCTTGATCACTCTTTGGGAGCTCTGCTTGCGCAAGAAAATGATCAAAGAAAAGAAGCTGCTCTATATTACCTCAGCCGCATGCTAGTAGGTGCAGAGCATCGCTACTCTCCAGTCGAAAAAGAATGCCTTGCAATAATGTTCGCCGTACAAAAGCTGCGTCACTACTTGCTTTCCAACACAGTCTACCTGGTCTCGAGGGTCAACCTCTTGAAGGTCCTTGTCACAAAGGCAGGTTCTCTCAATGCTCGACTGGCAAAATGGTCCATCCTTCTGTCACAATTTGATATTAGGTATGTACCACAAAAAGCAATCAAAGGGCAAGCTCTAGCGGACTTCCTCGCAGAGCATCCATTGCCTAAAGATTCTCCACTCAGAGATGATCTCCCTGACGAACCAGTCTACAATGTGGAGACTTTCTCACAAAGTGCCTCCTGGGATATGTACTTTGACGGTGCAACCAGGACAAATGAAAAAAGACAGCTGATCTCGGGAGTTGGCATCCTTTTTGTTAGCCCCGATAAATACATGATTCCACACGCTTTCTCGCTACTGGAACCATGCACAAACAATGCAGCTGAATATCAAGCTCTGATCTTAGGATTGGAACTCGCCATCGAATCCGGTATCACCATGCTGGAAGTCTTTGGAGACTCTCAACTGATCGTCAACCAGATGAATCAGAAATTTGAAGTCAGGAAGCCAGATTTGTTGCCCTACTACAACAAGGCACAATCACTTCTGCAAAAGTTTGACATCTGTCACATCACCCACATTCGTAGAGGTGAAAACATACGTGCAGATGCCCTAGCCGGACTTGCCGCATCCATGGCAATCCAGGAAGGGGAAAACATGCAAATCACAGTGTGCAAAAGAAGAATCCTTCCTCCTCTTAACACACACCAAGCAGTTGCTGAATGCCACCAAGTGGTCGGAAGTCGGGTTTCAATCCTTCAAACTTCAATTGGCGACTGGAGGGATCCGTTCATTGATTACATTATGTTCGGAATCCTACCTGAAGATCCAAAAGAACGGGTAAGCATCCAAAGGCGAACCCCAAGCTTCCATTTGGATATTCCTTCAAAAATCCTTTACAGGAAATCCTTCAACGGAGTACTTCTACGCTGCTTGTCACAACAAGAGGCTGAAGAAACACTCAAAGAAGTTCATGCTGGTCTTTGTGGAGCTCATCAGGCTGGACCTAAGCTCTATGATCAGATAAAAAGGTTAGGATATTACTGGCCTACCATGGTAGCTGACGCAATGCAATTTGCTAAGCGCTGCCAACAATGCCAAGTTCATGGAGATTACATTCACATGCCTCCAGAATGGCTGCATCCTACAACGATCTCATGGCCTTTCGAAGCCTGGGGTATGGACATCATAGGTCCTATTTCTCCCCCTTCAAGCAAAGGTCATCGCTTCATCTTTGCCGCTACGGATTACTTCTCCAAGTGGTCAGAAGCATTTGCGTTTAACGAAATGAAGACTTCATCAGTCCTTCAGTTCCTACGCACCAACATCATTTGTCGTTTCGGCATACCCAAAAGATTCGTCCATGATAACGGACCACAGTTCCGGGATCATCGATTCTACAGGTTCTGCGACAAATACAAAATCCAAAGCTGTCCTTCGACTCCATACAATCCGGCAGCAAACGGGTTAGCAGAAGCTTTCAACAAGACACTCTGCAAAATCCTCAAAAAAATGGTCTCTAGTCACAAAAGAGACTGGAGCGACAAAATGTCCGAAGCTTTGTGGGCCTATCGAACCACCGTTCGAGGACCAACCCATAGCACACCATTCTCCTTGGTCTATGGATGCGAAGCTGTCGTGCCCTTGGAAGTACAAATTCCTTCCTTGAGGGTATCCTTGCAAAATGACATGACTCAAGAAAGCAATGTCAAATTGCGACTCCATGAGCTGGACAATCTCGATGAGAAACGGCTCGAAGCTCAACAAAGCATTGAACTTTACCAAGCACGTATGGCAGGATCTTTCGATAAAAAGGTCAGGCAACGCGCCTATAAAAAGAGTGACTTGGTTCTTGCGGTAAAAAGACCAATGGTCTTCGCTCACAAGTCCAAAGGCAAATTTGAGCCAAAATGGGAGGGACCCTACGTCATCGACAAGGTTTTCTCCAACGGCGCATACGCACTCCTAAACATGGAAGGTGACAGATGTATGCTGCCCATCAACGACAAGTTCTTAAAGCGGTACTACCCTTGAAGACTTACCCAACTGGGTAAGAGCAATGCCTATACGGCCAAAACCGGTTTCCAGGTACACGCTCGCTAAACCCACCATCTATTTTAGAATTTTCATATCAAATGTTAAAATTTCTAGAAATCTAAAAAAATGCTTACTTTTATCGTTTCATTGTTCAAAAAAAAATATATATCCAAGTTTAGGAACCTTTCCCTAACTTGACCAAAAGTCTCAACCCTTGAACCCAAAATTCATGGTTTGAAACAAAATCCGGATCCTGGGATTTCCACCCTAGTCCACCCTGCCTTTTACCGCCAAAATGGTTTTAGGTCAAAACTTATGACCCTCGTGTCTTAAAAAAAAAAAAAATTGGTTTTTCAAAAAAAAACCGCGAGGAAGCGACGCTTAGTCGATACTCGCACAAATCGGAAGCAAGCGAACCACGTTCACACTTCCAAAATCGCAAGGAAGCGACATTTCATCGGTACTTGCAAAAATCCAAAACTGTGGAGATGCAACATTTCAGTTGATATCCACAACCCAAATTTCAAAGGTTCGAAAAAACCTAAAAAAAAAAAAAACTGTGGAGACGCAACATTTCAGTTGATATCCATAACCCAAAGGTTCGAGAAAACCACAAATTTCAAAAATCGTGGGGAAACGACATCAAGTCAGTACCCACAAAACCAAAATTTTTGAAAAGCAAGGATGCGACATTCCATCGATACTTGCACCTAAATCCACGAGGATGCGACATTCCATCGATACTCGCAACCGAATGAGCAAGGATGCGACATTCCATCGATACTTGCAAGAACATTCAGCAGGGAGGCGACTTTTAGTCGATACTTGCATTTTTTGAAAACCAAAAAACGGCTATCAATGCCACTAAAACAAAACAGGCTATCAATGCCACCAAAAAAATGGCTATCAATGCCACCAAAACAAAATTGGCTATCAATGCCACCAAAACTGGCTATAGATGCCACAAACAAAAAAAAAAAAAAAAAAAAAACTCGGCTATCAATGCCACGAGAAAAGCTGGCTCTCATGCCAAAATTGGCTTCCATGCCACAAACAAAAACCTGGCTTTCATGCCAAAACAATTACTTGACAAAAGATTTTCACAAAATGACAACCTTTTGATCAAATCCCATTTAGCAATTACTTTTATCACAAAAAGATTCAAGTGAGCGTAGGGATAACAAAAAAAAAAAGAACATCCCATTTATCAATTACTTTCAAGTGAGCGTAGGGATAACAAAAAAAAAGAACATCCCATTTAGCAATTACTTTTATCACAAAAAGATTCAAGTGAGCGTAGGGATAACAAAAAAAAAGAGTACCAAAAAATGCATGTGGTACCAAAAAAAAAGAAGAAAAGTGCTCACAAGCACTACAAAAAAAAGTACCAAAAAAAATACAAGAGGTACCAAAAAAAAAAAAAAAGAAAGAAGGATGGTTTCTGTATACAGGAGCTCAATCGAAAATGGTCTCCAGCCAAGAGTTCAGCTCCTTAAGCAAGCTTTTGGCTTCATCCGTCAAGGATTCCAAGGCACGCTTCTTCAAAAACCTGCCATGAGATGCTGGGGTGGGCTGTAACCCTTCTTCTGCACTGGGAAGCTTCCCTCGAGCGGTTTTCCATTGTTTGTCCTCATCAGACTTCCTTTTGAGAACTCGAATGGCATCCGCAACTCGGTGAATCAGAGCAGTCTCCCTTTCACGAGCCTCTGTTATTTCAGTCCACTTGGCGGCGACTTGTGCCTGCAGATGCTCAAGACGTTTTCTGGCCTCATCGACCTCCCTATCAAGGATGTTAAGGTCATGTGTCAGCCTAATGATGGTTATTTCTTCTAAGTTCCTCTCTCGGACTGCCTGCTTCTTGCTTTCTGTAGCCTCATCCAGGTCAGATTGAGCCTTATACGCAGGGTCCAAGAACATCTCCTTGAAGAACTGATCGTCAGGAAAACCCATGGTCTCAAACCACTTGTCACCCAGCTCAATGATCCTATTAACGATCGCCCTGGCATATGTTACATCTAGACCAGCCTCTTCAGCATCACCGAGAATCTCACGCACATGCTGGATCATGCTAAATCCGGCTTCCAAGTGCCCAGAAAAGAGAGTCTCAATCCAAGAGCTCAGAACTCGCACCACCACCTTCTTCGCAAAAAGAAGAGATGGCCCAGCTGAAGATTCGCCCAACTCCGTTGGTCGGCTGCTCATGTCATCATCTGTTGAAATAGTAACAAAAGAACTCTTTCCAGTTGAAGCTGCTCCTGCTCGGGGAGGAATCTCAGCGCGAGGAATCTCCTCAACATTGTCAGAACTGGTCCCAGGAGTCTCTACCTCTGGATTAACCTCTGGCATCCCTTGCTCTGGAAGCGACGGACCCTCCTCTGCCACTTCAAAACCTGCAAAGGAAACACAAAAAGGTATGAATATGACCCTGTTTGAAAATCATTATCAGAGTTATAACTACAAAATACCTTCTTCAACGACTGGCGGAACACTTTCTTCCTCCATGAACTCATCGGAAGCATCATCAACATTTGCGTCCATCGATGGTTCAAAGTCATCAGAACCCTGTGGCAAGTCAGCTGACAAAAAAAAAAAAATGTGTTAGCAAACCGAGTCAGAAACTCAAAAAAAAAAAAAAAAACATGAAAAAGAAAAGAAAAGTAAAGAAAGCAAAAAAAAAAAACCCGTGTGAAAAAAAAGGGGGGCAAACACGTGGAAAAGAAAAAAAAAAGAGAAGAAAAGAAAAGAAAGAAACAAAAAAAAAAGAACTTTATTTTTTCCTACAATGGAGTTTTCTTGAAAAAGGGAACTTACTTGAAGCCATTGATGGAGAAGAAGAAGAAAAGTCTTGAAGATCTTGAAGAAGAAGAACTCTTGGTCTTGAAGCCCTCTTGAGATTATTGCAAAAGAAAGTAATAAGAGCAAGAGATCCAACCTTCTCCTTGCTTTTATAGAGGAGAGCAAACCAAAGAAGGAAAGAAGAAAGAGGTAAGTGTTACTAATTAGTAACCTTACCAAAAGAAAGAGATTAGAAAGATTCTTTCCCAAAAGAAAGATATCTTGAAGGATTTTCTCCCAAAAAGAAATCTATGACGGATTCTTTCCCAAAAGAAAGATATCTTGAGATATTCTATCCCAAAATAAAGGGATCATGAGAGATTCTCTCCAAGTAAAGATATTCTTGGATATTCTCTATCCAAATGAGATATTTTTGGATATTCTTTACAAAAATGACACCATATGAGATCTAAGCCATTTCAAAAGCTTAAGGTCCCATGGGTTAGCCCATATGAGCCAGGTTTGACCACCTAGGCACAAAAAAAAAAAAAAAAAAAATTTGGGCTTTTAGTCAAAGAGAAATCCCTCTTACCAAGAGCGTACAAAAAATGGTTCCATGCCTCTTTTGAGTTGATTGGACCATACAAAAGAAAATTCCAAGCCCCATGAGCTTCCAAAAATCAAACCATCCAGCCTCATCTACCAAATTGAGCCAAAATCTTGAAATTGACATTCCACAAAAATCAAACCAAATCCTGGTCCCCTAACTTACCACATACAACCTGTTAGGTCACAAGACCAAAACCTGATCCCCTACTTGCCACATACAGCCTGTTAGGTCACAAGATCAAAACCAAAATTGATCCCCCAACATTCCACATACAGCTTGTTGGGTCACACGATCAAAACCAAACCCGACCCCCTAACCTGCCACATATAGCCTGTTAGGTCACAAGGTCAAAACCCAAATCCACATCCCTGATGTCATCTTCAAAACTTTGCCACGAGATGGTACGTGATCCCTTTCACTACCATAAAATTCCCCTGGAAGCTCAAAAGGCTACAAATACCAAAAAGAAAGACTGCTCAAAGACTCTTGGTCAAGTCACAGGCTCTCCTTCAAAAATCGCTTCGAGGCACATCGACTACAAAAGTTAAGCAACTCGCCGCTGTACCTCGAGGGGGCATTTGTTGACACCAAAAATGTCACTTTGCCTTTTCAAGATCCAAAGAGCTACATGAAGTCGCAACCTGCCATAAATAGGCAATGCTGCTTCCAAAAATCAAATCTTGTCAGAATCAAACAAAAACTGCAAGATTCTTCAAGACAGCCAAAAGAGGAGTACACAAGAAGTTTCGGGCCATTTCAAAATCATTTGGCCTAACTTCGCTTCTCAGACAGCCGAAAAGGAGCTCTCGGCGGCAAAAGCAACGGAGACACCAAATCTTCGATCAGGGCCAATGGATAGTCTCAAAATACTTCCAAAAGGCTCCACGTCAAGTTCCGAGTCAAACCGACAACGTTTGACCCTACATCAACCCTCGAACAGCTAAATCAAGCCTCTCGGCGGCGAGAACCACCGAGGCCATTACTTATCAGATAGAGCACATGGACGGCTTCAAAATGCTTATAAAGGGCTACACGTCAAATTTCAGGTCATTTCCACAACATTTGACCATAGTTTGACGCTCGGAAGCCAAATCAGGCTTCTCGGCGGCAAAGCTCTCCGGGACCATGGTTTCCAAGACAGAGCCTATGGATCATCTTAAAATGACTCCAATAGGTTCCCTGTCAAATTTCAAGTTAATCGGACATCGGCTGACCGCACATCAAACCGCGACATCTTCATCGCGACAAAAAGCAAGTCTACTGGTGATAGGACCCCAAACGGCTTCAAAACTCAAACAAAAGCCTATGGTTGGTCTTATTTATTGCTCAGCAGGCTTCACACCAAATTTTAGGTCATTCCGATATCGTTGTCCCAGTTTCAGCTTCTGACGGAAAATCGGCAGCTCTGCGCGACAAAGTCTTCGGCTTTCTCAGGAAATTGGAAACTTTGCAAAATAAAATGCAAGGATTCTCATCAGGTTTCCTACAAAGAAATCAGGCCAATAAATGATCAAAATGTCAAGGAAAAGTACAGGAGAAAAAAGAATCGAAAAACAGCAAAAACGGACACAAAACGGGACACAAAAGGGGGAAAACCCCCCAGGGTCGCAGACCCCTGCGACCCTGGGCCAGGGTCGCCGGCGACCTTGGAACCCGGGGTCGCCGGGAAGGCCCCGGAAACCCCGGTTTTCGCCGTTTTTTCGCTATTCGAGGAGCCCAGCCTCTGGTACTTTCCAAAATTCATGCTTTTGAGACACCAAGTCCTCTGACATCCGTCCAAAACACGGGTCAATCATCAAGAGTATCGAAAATAATATTGATCGCCACCCGGTCAACCAAAAAAAAGTGTGCTTTCTACCCGACCGATCGAGAAATCGACAGGACATATGGCACCGACCCGCTGTTGGCAACAAACACCTGAAATTATATGGTCATCTGATGTCGATCTACGTGAAGATCCATCGATGATCATCGACAGAAAAATCCCAAAAGACGTGGCATGGCCCGCGACTCTTCAGCTGCTCGGCGACCACATAATGCGATTAATTGACTAACTTTATTACAGTCATTAATCCATTTCTTTGGACGGCCCAATCAGAAGCAAGCATTCGGGAGTTACAAGTCAAGAGATTCATGGCATTTAACCCATGAAACTCCTCCCATCATGGCGATTAAAGGCGATTAAATGCCCTCAATCTCCTCCGGCCAATCAGAAGCCAAGAAAAAGGAGTTACAAAATAAACAATTCAATTTTGTAACTCCTCCCATTATGCGGCTTAATGACAATAAAAGCCCATAAACCCACCTAAAAGGCTACCTAAAAGCCTATAAATAGGAGAGCTCTCCAAGAAGAAAGGATATAGTCAAAGAGCATCAGAAAAAAAGCACAAACACACAGACAGAAGCACAGAAATCCAGAGAAAGGAAAAAGAGAGAAAACTCTGCGGAAGTTCTACACCGGCCACCGCAACAAGGTGACAAAAGTCCCTTGGGGGGTACCCCCCCCCAAGGTCCTTGCCTTCTCCTCCTGCCTCCAATGGCTTAGATATGGCTTTTCAGCCTGTCTACTCGGCTTTTTATTGGACATAGGGCCTCCTTTAGGTCTTTGTCCTCTAAAAACCCGAGGTTATAGCCAAGCCAAGCGAATCAATAGCATCCTCTGTTCTCATCTGCATGGATGATGGCGAAGCCCACATATGGCTTGCGACCGTCAATCTAAACGGGTCCCCCACAATCTCCTGAGAAGTTAGATCCTCCTTTTCTTGCTTTTCATTGTAGTTTGTATTTTTTCAAAAGAGATAAAAATCACAATTCTTGTCTTTCATTGTTGATAAGGATTGTAAATCGGCAATAAACGCCAAAATCGGCTATAAACGCCAAAAATCGGCTATAAACGCCAAAATCGGCTATAAATGCAAAAAAAATCGCCTTTCACGGCAAATCAAGAAAATGTCTCTTTTCTTAAATATATGTGCAATGGAAAACTTGAAAGAAGTTGATTTCCTTTTTACTTGCGAAGGTTGATCTCCGGATCACCACTTGCAATTCCAAGTAAAAATAGAAAATCTGGCACACCCAAACAAAAAAAAGAAATGTTGATGCACGCCCCTGCCCCCGGTTACGAAAGGGTCGGACCCGACGGACTCCCACGTCCGCCGACCCCGGTAGGAACCGAGCAGGAGCGCGGTCCATCAATCCTCCTGATATCTCTATCTCCCTCTCGATCTCAAACGAGAGTCCCAGATTCCGATCTCTCTCTAACTCTCTCCCTTAAAAACCTCTCCCCGATCTCTATCTCTTTACATGCGCAGATCTCATCTCCAAATCCATCATCTTCATCTCTACTCCCCTGCGCAGATCCCAGGACTCCATCCCTCACGACCCATCATCATCTCCCTCACAGCCTTCTGCGTCCACCATCTCAACCAACATTCTCCACCAGCCATCCATCATCTCCACGCCTCTCGACCATTCCTCTCTCACGCCAGCCAACTCTCTCACCCCATCTCTCCCTTTCGATCTCCCCATCAAAACCCTCGCTGCCATCATCATAACCGGCCTCTCTCCCAGCCCCTCCTCTGCGCAAAAGATCATCTTCACCCAGCTCATCATCTCAGGCCCATCCTCTTGCTGTGCAAAACCTCACCTCCATCGACCCATCTCCCGGACGCTCAGCAGAACCCTCTCCATCTCTTCTCCCATCACTCCACCTCCATCATCTCTCGATCCATCTCCAAGCCCACACGGACCTCTCCATCCTCCCATCATATCCATCTCTCTCGTTCTCCATCACCACCCTGTGCAGATCCACCCTTCCCATCACCATCATCCTCTCATCTTCTCCATCTCCCAACACAACTCTCCATCTCATCTCTCCCTGCGCACTCCCAACCACCGGGGAAGCCCATCCTCACCACCTTCACCATCTCTCTCGCCCAAAGCCATCCCTGCTCCTCATCATCTCTGCACCTCCATTTCACCCAGCACAAGCCATCTCCGGGACCAGCCATCTCCACCCGAAGGCAGCGCCAGCTTGCAGCCATCGCCCTCTCCATCTTCCTCGTGTGGATTGCGTATCCTCCTGCAGCCGGACTCCGGAACCAGGTAGGCACTTCCTCTCCTCGCATCAACTGCATCTGCATCATCTTCCTTCTCATTCTTCTTCTTCTTCTTTCTCTCCTTCTCTTTTTCTTCCTCCCTCACAGCACATGCACGCTCCACTTTCTTCTACTCTCCTTTTCTTTTTCTTTCTTTCTCTTCTTTCTTATCCCCCCTGAACCCATCTCTTTTCCTTTCTTTCTCTTCTTTCTCATCCCCCCTGAACCCATTTCTTTTTATTTCTTTCTTTATTTCTTCCTCTTCTCTCTTTCTCCCCTGCACACCGCCTGCACATCCCCTCTTTCCTCTCTTTTATTTTTTCTTTCTTCTTCTTCCTCCCTGTCCTCCCTGCGCACCACACTCCACTGCACACCGCCTGCACATCCCCTCTTTCCTCTCTTTTCTTTTTTCTCTCCTTTTCTTCCTCCTTCTCCTCCCTGCACACCACACTCCACTGCACATCCCCTCTTTCCTCTCTTTTCTTTTTCTTTCTTTCTCTTCTTCTTCTTCCTCCTCTTCTCCTTCTTCCACTGCACACTTTCTTGCACACCCACAGTGCCCATCCACACCACAGCACACATCGAGCATCCATCTTCTTTCTCCTCCTTTTCTTTCTTTCTTTCTTTCTTCCTCTTCTCTCTCCCCACCTGTACAACACACTGCACCTCTTCTTTTTCTTTGTTTCCTTTTCTTTCTTCTCTTTCTTTTCTTTCCCCCCATCTTCACTGCACTCCACTCGCACCACCCTCTCTTTCTTCTTCTTTCTTTCTTTTTTTTTTCCTTTCTTCTCTTCTTCTTCTTCCCCTCACAGCCCCTACACCTCTCACCTTCACACACACCGTACTATCGCCCTTTTTCTTTCTCTTATTCTTCTCACTTCTTCTCCCTACACCAGCACCTGCACGCTGCTACACTCCCTTTCCTCTCTTCCCCTCTTCCTCCTCCTTCGTCCACTACACTACACCGGTGCACTTCCTCTCTTCTTCCCTTCACAGTACTTGTTGCACCCATTTCAGCCCTCTCCCTCACAACAGCACCTTGCCCCACACCACACCTGCTGCACCCACTTCACCTATACTCCACCCTCGCTCGCCTCCATCACACACACGGCCTGCACCACACCTGTGCACCCACCTGCACCCACGCACAGTGTCGCACGCCCATCTGTTGGGCCACATAATCCTTCTCCAAACCAACCCACCAACCAATTTAAAACCAACATTCTCAACCCACTTACCTGAACTGACCCACTTTCACAAGCCCATTTCAGAACCCACTCTTCCAAATCGAACCCATACATGCATACTTGAGATTCTATTTTTTTTAGGCTTAATTCTCCATTTATCTTATGCCTCATTAGTCATGCGTAAATTATGCCCATGCATCAAACCTGCCCATGCAATTAATTTATTTTTTTTAGGTCTTTATTTATTTTGAATTATCCCTAATTTATGTGTCAAACATGCCTATGCACTTAACCTGCCCATGCAACATATAACTTAGTTGTGTTTTTGTTTCTTATTTTCTAGATAAATTTAAGCATTGCATAATTCATCAAAACCAAAAAGAATAAAAACAGAAAAGAACCAAAAAGTAGAATTCCAAGTATTAGATTAATTAAAACAATTAAGTTAGGTTTAATAATTAATTTCCTTCTCCTCCTCTCCCCTCATTAGGATTACAGAATCTAATTAAAAATTCTAAATCAGTTAGGTTTATTGATGAATAAAAAATAGCAATTTATTTCCTTCTCCTCATTCCCTTTCATTAGGATTAGAAAAATTAGTTTAGGAGATTTTAGGATTTATAAATAAAACAAAAAAAAACCCAAAATTGCAAAAACAAAATAAAAAATATTAAAAATCTAAAAATAATAAAGTTAGAAATCAAATAGTGGTTTAGGTTGACCAGGTCAGACCCCAGACCCAGATCTAGGTCTCCTCCTAGCCAGGTTACACTACCTTTAGTTTCTCTCATTTTAATAAGTTAGGTCCCATCACTCTTCCTGTTCAGTTAGGGAATTGGGAAAGCTGATGTGGACGGTCTAAGACCTTAGGTTAGGTTAATCCGATGATCAGTAATAAAGCATTAATTACGTAAATCCAAGTAAATCCCCTAGTTAGGCCCTTCTAACCCCATATCAAAAACCCATAAAAACTATAAAACCAACAAAATAAGCCCAAAAAGATTTTCCCATTATTTCTTCCTCCACCTCAGGTGCCAGATATTTAATCGAACTTAATGATAAAAGGAAATGAAGAACTGACTTCTAAAATTGAATAACTGAGAATGACGAGATGAGATGAGTGATTTCACACACAGTTTTTACTTCGGCCCATCGGCCACCCTTAAACAATCACGGCCCATCGGCCACCCTAAAACAAATACTGGCCCATCGGCCACCTCCAATAAATTACGGCCCATCGGCCTTTCATTTTTTTATCACTCGTGCATCGCACACGAAAAACACAGAAATCACAAGTTAAAGTCTCATTTGCATCATCATTTTGGTTTGAAAAGTCAGCCTTTAAACCTTATTTTGCCAAGTGTAAGACCCCGACCCCCCAATTTCTCTGTTTAGTATTGTTTTAATCATGGTTTAACTTGTTAAGTGAGATTTGAGTTAGTTTGACTTTGTTTTTGAGTTTGACTAGATTCTTCCATCGCCTTGGATATTTGAGGACCGTTGACCTTGGTTTGACCCGGTCCATATGATATGTATTTTTATGAGAAATTACTTTTGATTTTTAAAAATTCTGAATTTGGTGTATTTTGACTCATTTTATGAAGTGTAACAACTTTCATGTTTTGACCATTATGATTTGATGATCAGAAAATGCGTTTTTCGAGAAAAAGGGCAAAATTGACTTTTCACACTAAATCTGTCCATAAATTTCGAAAATTTCAGAAATTGGGGAAAATATACTTTTTGGAAAGTAGAAATTTCGATGATCGATTTTATCTTCTTCGTCGATCTCATTCGGGACCCACAAATATTAGTTTCAGCCTTTGTAAGATTGGGGCCCATGGGGCCCAGCCCACTTAACTCTTTAAATAGCCAATGGGTTCTTCTCCTTCCCCATTTTTTCATTTTCCTGCAACAAGAGGGAAGTTAGGGTTTTCTCCAAGCCCCTTTCTCTCTCCTCTTTGAAAACCCTAATCTTGAGTGCTAAGTGAGGGAGTGATGTTCCCATCTTCTTCTCCTCCCTCTTAGCTTTCCAATGAACCCTTTTTCAAAGGATTTGAGCTAGGGCAAGGCTTCCTTTCAAGCTTTCCTTCTTTGTTTGAGCTACCAAAGGTTAGCAATGTTTTCCTTTCATGAGATCTTGGTTTTTCAAACCCTTTGGAGTATCTTTCTCATATATGCAAAGACTTTCCTTGAGATTTGCAATGGATTAATTTTCTAGGGTTCCTTCTTAAGCTTTTTTGGGGGTTTTACGATTTTGGAGCTTGGGACTATAAGAGGACCATCTTAGGGTGATTTGCATCTCCTCTTGACCCAAGGCAAGTGAATATTCAGCTAATAATGGTGATTTGTTTAATATGCATGGTTTTGTGAATTTCCTCTTTAAATATCTCTCTCTTTCACACCATGGTTTTATGTTATTATGTTTATGCAATGTTTTATATGTATCTTCTTTGAAATCCATATTTTGGAATGTTTGTGTTCTTGGATTCATCTTCCATAGATCAACTCTTCTTGTTCCAAGAACCTTTTGTATCTTAATGAATGAAGGAGATTATGTTTGCACTTGATTTTGTTTGATGGAATGGCATATAAATTAGTGTGTGGATGTGTTTGATGGATTTAAATTAGTATGAGAAGCTCAAGGAAGTATGGAAACATGTGAGAAATGATGAAGAAAGAAAAAAAATCAGAAAAGGAAAGACCTGTCCAGGGCCCGTTTTAGTGACTACTTGAGCTGTCTTTGTGGACTTTTTTTAGGGGCCTGTTTGGGATGGTTTGTGGGTCAATTATAAACTTTTTTTAGGCCCATTTCACCCCATCTATCCTATTTTGAGGCCCATTAATCTCTCTTTTTATGCCTAAGAGCCCATGAAAGTTTGAGGTTAATTGTGATGTTTGGAATTGTGAAATGGGAATGGGAACAATGAGAGAATGAGCGTATGTGAAGTTACCCGGGAATCTTTCAAGTCTCAATACGCACTTTATCATTTAAATGTTGTGGATTTTCATTGGCATCAAACATACTCTTTATTAATCAATGTTTAAAGGTTAAATGTGTATTGAGATGGTTCCTTGGTAAGTCATTAAGTCATTCTCCACTATCCATTCCATTTCAAGTCAGAGAAGGCATATGTATTTGTATTCTTCGGTGAACTAATTTGAATAGCATCGGTGATTTGTTATAAAATCATGTGGTTTTCCATGTTCGAAAGGAGTGATCGCATAGTTTTATACAAATCACTTTAATGTGTATTTGAGTGGTTTACCTTGAAAAATTCGTATGTTTTCTCCGAATCGATTTGGAAGGAGATTTGAGTGGTTCGCCACATTCGGGATTTCATCGATGAGACTATTATTTTGATAAGACTAGTATTTTGAAAATAAAACCTCGAGGCAAGACGGGGCCAGAGCTTTGTAGTGCGAGCCCATGAGCCAAAGAGACTATGATTTCAAAAATAAAACCTCGAGGCAAGATGGGGCCAGAGCCCTGTGGTGTGAGCCCATGAGCCAAAGGGATTAGTATTTTGATTTGTATCGGTTCAGGTTTTTAAAACTAAAGGCACCACTAGGCTTAGGTCACCTTGTCGGGCTGATCACCTGGCTTGGGATCTTTAATTTGTCCGCCAGCTGCAGTTTGGACTCTGTCTGTACCGACCATGGCAACGGTTTTTATCTGCCGGTCCCACGTGTAGTGGCTACGGTTCTGATTCTGTCTCCGGTCCCACGTGTAGTGGCTACGGTTCTGTCTGCTTTTGTTACTTCGGTAATAGGAGAATATAGCTATGTGTGGCTGCCAATGTTTTATCTGTTATTAATTCATTTTAGGATTCTTGATTGTTTATACTCATTATATTCTTTGAATTTATTAATGTTTATGAAATCGATCTTTTATCGTATTGTCTCTATTATTCAGGATTTTAAATGTATTTCCAATTATTTAATGTTTTGCGTAGGCTGTTATCTTTTCGGGATATTTATGCTCCACAGACTGTTCGTCTGTTCGCCTTGATATTTATGTTCGGTCTTTCGATCGTTTTATCATGATTTATTGCTATTATTGTTTCGATTCTTTAAATGGATTTACAATGATTCCATAAGGTTTTTATAAATGCCCATGTCACATATTACTTGTTTATTTGCTTGCCAGACCGTCGTGTCTGACCCTGTTTGTTTGGTGCCAGTTTCCTCTCTTTCTGTTTTTAGGTGTTTGATTGGAGGAGGCGGTGGGACCGCCGGTTTGACGCGAGAGGCTGCCCATTGATATCATCTAGATGTCAAGTTTGGCATCGGAGCTCGTAATATCACTTGGGGTAGTATGTTACTTAGTGGTTTATTTGTATGGCTTTGTTACCCTTTTTCTTGGGTTTGTAATTAAGACATTTGTTAATTGTAATTTGAATATGTGGGAAATTAAATAGTCCTGTTACTATCAGCTCAGTGTGTTATGATTTATGTTTTGTGCCAGTCGGCTTACATGATGGCTTTATGATATTGGTTGAGTGCGACACGAAATCCGATGGCCACGGACTCCAGGTCGTAACACCATGATTAGCTTCCGCGAAAATATACTCTGATCGTGATGAAATTTTATTATCCTCATTCACGCAAATCTTAGGAAATATAACAAAAGTTTCAAATTTATCCCAAAATTCCGCATCCCGAGGTCGCATCACTGCAGGGCCCGATTTCGGGGTGTGACACCAAGGGATCTGAAGGGGGTACCCGGGAACGGGGCCAATCCTCTTCTTAAATATTTGGCACCTCCCCCCATTTATTTCTTTATTTTACTTACTTTATTTTACTTGGATTTATTATGATTATGCTGTGTGAGGATTAACCTTTATTTGGACTTTAACTCATGACCCTGAATTGACCCTATATTAAATAGACCTAAATTAATGTGACAAGACAACCGTCGTGTGTTGCTGGCAACACATTAGACGAGAGGAAGAACCCACCCACTTATTTTCTCCCCACATTTCTTCGGCTTTAGTCGAAGAATGGTGTTACGGCCGTATCCGTAGCTGGCGATCGTGATCCATTGATTTTGAGGATAGTCGGAATCCTCATTTTTGATGTAAAATTTAAATAGCATATATATAGATGAATAGAGATTTCCCCACGCAAAATGCAAAATTCCCCTTTCTTTCCTTTTTTTTTTTTGGGGGGGGGGGGGGTCGAAATGCACATCCGACACTCATCTCACGTGACTTTCACTGAGACGACACCCTCTCAGGTTTCTTCTCCTGAGACCGTGACTTCAAAGTTCACACCCTTCCTGACTGAAGAATTCCCAGCTATTGATGCTTAGGACGATGAATTGGTCAACGAAGAAGAAAGGTTGCTGGATGCTGTTCATGACTTGTTCCCGAAAAATGCTTCGTGCAACACAATCACTGAGGATGGCAACTCTGCTGTAGATACATCCTCAGCAAATGAAAAACGACAGCCTCTTGATCATGAAGACAATCTTCCAAACGAAGACCCTTCTCAAGAAGCTCTCGAAGTTGGTAAGAGGCACCCGCTCTGGCCGGGATTACCACAAAAATTACAACCAATCTTCCTTTACATATGTAAATCCTTCGGGAGAAGATGTTGTAAGTACCCCTAGTGGCAACAATGATGAACATGCAGGCCCTAAGGATGCTTTCATGTATGATTTGATTGAACACTTCAAGCACATACCTGCACATCTGCACATCCTAGATTTATTGCGAATTTCTCTGCACACTCGTGATAATCTCATTTCAGAATTACAAAAGCTGAATGAGGATGTCGACAAACATGCCCCGCAAGTCCTCCAAATTGAAATGGACTACCGGGTCAAAAACTGAAAAGCTTCCTCAAAGGGAGAAAAGAAGAAAACTGAGGGATCATGCATTGAATGCCTCTCGGTTCAAAAAGCAGCCAGTGCAACCATCGCCTTCACTAAGGATGACCTCCTACTTGGCGAAACAAGGCACAACCGACCCCTGTACTTCACAGGGTACATCAAGGAAATGCCTATGCACAGAGTTCAGATCGACCCAGGTTCTGCACTCAACCTCATCTCCACTTCGGCTCTCAAAGAGTTGGGCATCCCACCCAGCAAGCTGAGCCACACATCTGTATCAATCATTGGATACGATGGGAGTACTCAAAGGCCTATCGGCGAAATCAGGTTCAAGTTGCAGATCGGTGATCTTATCTCTGAGGTCACTGTGTATTTATAAAAACCCCTTCATGCTATAACATCCTTCTCGGACTCGCCTGGTTCCACGAGAATGGTGTTGTCCCTTCAACTTTACATCAATGCATCAAAATTGTTGGCGACGATGGCATGATACATCGAGTCTTTGCAGACAGAAAACCCTTCAAAGGTAAAGAAGTCCACTTCGAAGACTCACAGATGTATGAAGGTGAGAAAGAAGAAAAGGAGAAGCAAACAGCACCCTTTGCCGAAAATCTCCAGAAAGATAAATGCAAGGCTCCTCAACAATCACCGGAAGAAAACAAACCATCCGGTAAGTCCGAAGAGAGTATTCAAACTCCCTTCATCATCTCCCTCAAACCTTCAAAGCCTTTAGTCATCACAAATAAAGTGAAGAAGGCAAAGCGAAAGTCTGGGGGCAAATTTGTTGTCTCTTTCGTGTCTATCATGCAAGACACGAATTTGGATTTAGAGCCAGAAGACGACACATCGTCAAGCCAAGCTGACACTCAGTAAGTTCAGCTTGCTCTTACTCCAATGGAGATAACTTCTGATATAGAAGATCCTACGTCAGCTTCCTTCGTTGTTCCAGCAACTTCAGCAAAGGAAAAGCCGATCTTCTTCCATAGATCGGATGCTTCTTCATCAAACTCCATGCTTGAACCTTTCCAAAATGAAGGTATGCCTCAACTATCCTTATATAGTTCTGTGACACAAGTTATTATGAAGAAAATGGGCTATGGCGCTCAAGACCCAGTCGGTTTGGGAGAAGGACGTGGTATTCTCACGCCATTGGGGCCCGTCTTGACCAAAAGCCAGCTGGAAGATTGAAGACTCTACGGCTATGTAGAAAAGTCTTCACATGGGTTAGGGTATGATCCCGACACTCCCCTGAGACAGTTGACACAAAGGCTTAAAAGTCAATTTATTGACCAAGCCTCAACATCTCGTATCCATGAAGACATCGATCTCCCTGGATATCTCTTCGATGAGTCACCTGACAAAGATCCAGGAAGCTCATCCAATTGGTACGATTTCTCTGACAATGAAGAGGAGTTGTCCGATGGCACAGACATGTGGTCTTCTGACCCAGAAGAAACCTCGTCTCCAAAAGAAGTACCCTACTTCGACCCGGTTTCAACAGGCGATTGGGATCATCTCATAGCAAACCTTGAGAAAATCGCCGATCAAAAAGACCCGTGGAAAGGAAAAAAACCTTGGTCTGGAAATGCCATTGAAACCCCAGAAGGTTTTGTTGAGCTGGAAGCCTCCGAAAATTTTGTGGAGGAACCACCTTCGAACCTTCCAACAGAAGATCCTGCTCAAAAGATAGACTTAGGAACACCTGATAACCCACGTCCTGTATTCATAAGCAAGAATATAAAGGATGATGAGTTACCCGAGTATATCGCCTTTCTTCGTGAGTTCGTTGATTGCTTTGCATGGTCTTACGCTGAAATGCCTGGTTTAGACCCCAAAATAGCAGTCCACAAACTCAATCTTCAAGAAGACATCAAGCCTGTCAAACAGGGCCAAAGAAGATTCCGTCCAGATGTGATGGATAAAATTGAACAAGAAGTTCAAAAACTCAAAAGCGTCGGCTTCATCCGTGAGGAACAACATCCTAAATGGTTGGCAACATTGTCCCCGTGATAAAGAAAAACGGGGAGATCAGGGTTTGTATTGACTATAGAGACCTGAATGGCGCATGCCCCAAAGATGAATTTCCGCTCCCCATACCAGAGGTAATGATTGATAATACCTGTGGATTCGAGCGAATGACATTCATGGATGGCTTCTCTGGCTACAATCAGATAAAGATGCATCCTGAGGATGAAAAACATACATCCTTTCGGACCCCATTTGGCGTGTATTACTACACTTTCATGCCATTTGGTCTGAAAAATGCTGGTGCCACATATCAGAGGGCTATGATGAAAATATTCCAAGATATGCAGCACAAGACGATTGAATGTTACGTTGATGACCTCGCCGTCAAAAGCAAAAGAAAGGAAGATCATCTCGAAGACCTTCGAGAAGTCTACCTCCGACTTCGCAAATACAGACTGCGAATGAATCCTTTGAAATGCTTCTTCGGCGTCTCGTCGGGTAAGTTCCTCAGATTCTTAGTTCGGAAAGCTGGAATAGAGCTTGACCCCATAAAAGTCAAAGCCATTCTAGAAATGCCCTCTCCAAGAACCTTGAGAGAACTCAAAGGGCTTCAAGGGAGATTGGCCTACATCAGACGGTTCATCTCCAATCTTTCGGGGAAATGCCGTCCATTCCCCCGGTTGATGAAAAAAGGTTTAAACTTTGTCTGGGATGCTGACTGTGAAGCTGCGTTCCAAGATATCAAGTCATACATGACCAAACCTCCAGTGTTAGTTGCTGCTACCACTGGAAAACCATTCATCTTGTACACAAGAGCCCTTGATCACTCTCTTGGAGCTCTGCTTTCACAAGAAAATGATGAAAGAAAAAAAGCTGCTCTATACTACCTCAGCCGCAAGCTAGTAGGTGCAGAGCATTGCTACTCTCCAGTCGAAAAAGAATGTCTTGCAGTGATGTTCGCCGTACAAAATCTGCATCACTACTTGCTTTCCAACACAGTCTACCTGGTCTCAAGGGTCAACCTCTTGAAGGTCCTTGTCACAAAAGCAGGTTCTCTCAATGCCCGACTGGCAAAATGGTCCATCATTCTGTCAAAATTTGATATCAGGTATGTACTGCAAAAGGCGATTAAAGGACAAGCTCTAGCAGACTTTCTCGCAGAGCATCCATTGCCTAAAGATTCTCCACTCAGAGATGATCTCCCAGATGAACCAGTCTACAATGTGGAGACTTTCTCACAAAGTGCCTCTTGGGACATGTACTTTGACGGTGCAACCAGGACAAATGAAAAAAGACAGCTGATCTCGGGAGTTGGCATCCTCTTTGTTAGCCCCGACAAATACATGTTTCCACACGCTTTCTCACTACTGGAACCATGCACAAACAATGCAGCTGAATATCAAGCTCTGATCCTAGGATTGGAGCTCGCCATCGAATCCGGTATCACCATGCTGGAAGTCTTTGGAGACTCTCAACTGATCGTCAACCAGATGAATCAGAAATTTGAAGTCAGGAAGCCTGATCTGCTGCCTTACTACAACAAGGCACAATCGCTTCTGCAAAAGTTTGACATCTGTCAATCAACCACATTCGTAGAGGTGAAAACATACGTGCAGATGCCCTGGCTGGACTTGCCGCATTTATTGCAATCCAGGAAGGGGAAAACATGCAAATCACAATGTGCGAAAGAAGAGTCCTTCCTCCTCTTAACACACATCAAGTAGTTGTTGAATGCCACCAAGTGGTTGGAAGTCGGATTTCAATCCTTCAACCTTCAATCGGCGACTGGAAGGATCTGTTCATTGATTACACTATGTTCGGAATCCTACCTGAAGATCCAAAAGAACGGGTAAGCATCCAAAGGCGAACCCCAAGCTTTCATTTGGATATTCCTTCAAAAACCCTTTACAGGAAATCCTTCAACGGAGTACTTCTACGCTGCTTGTCAAACAAGAGGCTGAAGAAACACTTAAAGAAGTTCATGCTAGTCTTTGCGGAGCTCATCAGGCTGGTACCAAGCTCTATGATTCGATAAAAAGGTTAGGTTATTACTGGCCTACCATGGTAGCTGACGCAATGCAATTTGCTAAGCGCTGCCAACAATGCCAAGTTCATGGAGATTACATTCACATGCCTCCAGAATGGCTACATCCTACAGAGATTTCATGGCCTTTCAAAGCCTGGGGTATGGACATCATAGGTCCTATTTCTCCCCCTTCAAGCAAAGGTCATCGCTTCGTCTTCGCCGCTACGGATTATTTCTCCAAGTGGTCCGAAGCATTTGCGCTCAACTAAATGAAGACCTCATCGGTCCTTCAGTTCATGCGCACCAACATCGTTTGTCGTTTCGGCATACCCAAAAGATTCGTCCATGATAACGGACCACAATTCCGGGAATATCGATTCTATAGGTTTTGCGACAAATACAAAATCCAAAGCTGTCCTTCGACTCCATACAATCCGGCAGCAAACAGATTAGCAGAAGCTTTCAACAAGACACTCTGCAAAATCCTCAAAAAAATGGTCTCTAGTCATAAAAGAGACTGGAGCGACAAACTGTCTGAAGCTTTGTGGGCCTATCGAACCACCGTTCGAGGACCAACGCATAGCACACCATTCTCCTTGTTCTATGGATGCGAAGCTGTCGTGCCCTTGGAAGTACAAATTCCTTCCTTGAGGGTATCCTTGCAAAATGGCATGACTCAAGAAAGTAATGTCAAATTGCGACACCATGAGCTGGACAATCTCGATGAGAGATGGCTCGAAGCTCGACAAAGCATTGAACTTTACCAAGCACGCATGGCAGGATCTTTCGATAAAAAGGTCATGCAAAGCGCCTACAAAAAGGGTGACTTGGTTCTTGCGGTAAAAAGACCAATGGTCTTCGCTCACAAGTCCAAAGGCAAGTTTGAGCCAAAATGGGAGGGACCCTATGTCATCGACAAGGTTTTCTCCAACGGCGCATACGCACTCCTAAACATAGAAGGTGACAGATGTATGCTACCTATCAACGACAAGTTCTTAAAGCGGTACTACCCTTGAAGACTTACCCAACTGGGTAAGAGCAATGCATGTATGGCCGAAACCAGTTTCCAGGTACTCGCTCGCTAAACCCACTCTTTTTAGAATTTTATATCAAATGTTGAAATTTCTAGAAATTTAAACAATGCTTACTTTCATCGTTTCATTGTTAAAAAAAATCCAAGTTTAGGAACCTTTCCCTAACTTGACCAAGATTCTCAACCCTTGAAACCCAAAATTCATGGTTTGAAACAAAATCCGGATTCAAGGATTTCCACCCTAGTCCACCCTGCCTTTTACTGTCAAAATGGTTTTAGGTCAAAACTTATGACCCTCGTGTCTTTAAATAAAAAAATGGTTTTCCAAAAACTGCGGGGAAGCGACGCTTAGTCTATACTCGCACAAATCGGAAGCATGCGAACCACGTTCGACACTTCCAAAATCGCAGGGAAGCGACATTTCGTCAATACTTGCAAAATCCAAAACCGTGGAGATGCAACATTTTAGTTGATATCCACCACCCAAATCTCAAAGGTTCGAAAAAACCTAAAAAACCATGGAGATGCAACATTTCAGTTGATATTCGTAACCCAAAGGTTCGAGAAAACCATAAATTTTAAAAATCATGGGGAAACGACATCAAGTCAGTACCCGCAAAACCAGAATTTTTGAAAAGCAAGGATGCGACATCCCGTCGATACTTGCACCCAAGTCCGCGAGGATGCGACATTCCATTGATACTCACAACCGAATGAGCAAGGATGCGACATTCCATCGGTACTTGCAAGACCATTCAGCAGGGAGGCGACTTTTAGTCGATACTTGCATTTTTGAAAACCAAATGATGGACCGCGCTCCTGCTTGGTTCCTACCGAGGTCGGCGGACGTGGGAGTCCGTCGGGTCCGACCCTTTCGTAACCGGGGGGCAGGGGCGTGCATCAACATTTCTTTTTTTGTGGGTGTGCCAGATTTTCTATTTTACTTGGAATTGCAAATGGTGATCCGGAGATCAACCTTCGCAAGTAAAAAGGAAATCAACTTCTTTCAAGTTTTCCATTGCACATATATTTAAGAAAAGAGACATTTTCTTGATTTGCCGTGAAAGGCGATTTTTTTGGCATTTATAGCCGATTTTGGCGTTTATAGCCGATTTTTGGCGTTTATGGCCGATTTTTGGCATTTATAGCCGATTTTGGCGTTTATAGCCGATTTACAATCCTTATCAACAATGAAAGACAAGAATTGTGATTTTTGTCTCTTTTAAAAAAATACAAACTACAATGAAAAGCAAGAAAAGGAGGATCTAACTTCTCAGGAGATTGTGGAGGACTCGTTTAGATTGACGGTCGCAAGCCATATGTGGGCTTCGCCATCATCCATGCAGATGAGAACAGAGGATGCTATTTGATTCGCTTGGCTTGGCTATAACCTCGGGTTTTTAGAAGACAAAGACCAAAGGAAGGTCCTATGTCCAATAAAAAACCGAGTAGACGGGCTGAAAAGCCATATCTAAGCCATTGGAGGCAGGAGGAGAAGGCAAGGACCTTGGGGGGGGTACCCCCCAAGGGACTTTTGTCACCTTGTTGCGGTGGCCGGTGTAGAACTTCCGCAGAGTTTTCTCTCTTTTTCTTTTCTCTGGATTTCTGACTGCTGTCTGATGTTTGTTGTGTGTTTTTCCCGATCTGGATTCCTTTGGAGTGCTCTTCTATTTATAGGCTCTTGGTAGCCATTTAGGAGAGTTTATGGGCTTTTAATGTCATTAAGCCGCATAATGGGAGGAGTTACAAAATTGAATTGTTTATTTTGTAACTCCTTTTTCTTGGCTTCTGATTGGCCGGAGGAGATTAAGGGCATTTAATCGCCTTTAATCGCCATGATGGGAGGAGTTTCATGGGTTAAATGCCATGAATTTCTTGACTTGTAACTCCCGAATGCTTGCTTCTGATTGGGCCGTCCAAAGAAATGGATTAATGACTGTAATAAAGCTAGTCAATTAATCGCATTAAGTGGTCGCCGAGCAGCTGAAGAGTCGCGGGCCGTGCCACGTCTTTTGGAATTCTTCTGTCGATGATCATCGATGGATCTTCATGTAGATCGACATCAGATGACCATGTAATTTCAGGTGTTTGTTGCCAACAGCGGGTCGGTGCCATCTGTCCTGTCGATTTCTCGATCGGTCGGGTGGAAAGCACACTTTTTTTTGGTTGACCGGGTGGCGATCAATACTGTCTTTGATACTCTTGATGATTTACCCGTGTTTTGGACGGATATCAGAGGACTTGGTGTCTCAAAAGCATGAATTTTGGAAAGTACCAGAGGCTGGGCTTCTCGAATCGCGAAAAAAACGGCGAAAACCGGGGTTTCCGGGGCTTTCCCGGCGACCCCGGGCTCCATGGTCGCCGGCGACCCTGGCCCAGGGTCGCAGGGGTCTGCGACCCTGGGGGGGTTTTCCCCCTTTCTGGTCCCGTTTTGCGTCCGTTTTTGCTTTTTTCTGATTCTTTTTTTCTTCTGTACTTTTCTTTGACATTTTGATCATTTATTAGCCTGATTTCTTTGTAGGAAACCTGATGAGAATCCTTGCATTTTATTTTGCAAAGTTTCCAATTTCCTGAGAAAGCCGAAGACTTTGTCGCGCAGAGCTGCCGATTTTCTGTCAAAAGCTGAAACTGGGTCAAACGATGTCGGAATGACCTGAAATTGGTGTGAAGCCTCCTGAGCAATAAATAAGACCAACCATAGGCTTTTGTTTGAGTTTCGAAGCCGTTTGGGGTCCTATCACCTGCAGACTTGCTTTTTGTCGCGATGAAGATGTCGCGGTTTGATGTGCGGTCAACCGATGTCCGATTGACTTGAAATTTGACAGGGAACCTATTGGAGTCATTTTAAGATGATCCATAGGTTCTGTCTTGGAAATCATGGTCCCGGAGAGCTTTACCGCCGAGAGGCTTGATTTGGCTGTCGGAGAAGCGAAGTTAGGCCAAATGATCTTGAAATGGCTTGAAACTTCTTGTGTACTCCTCTTTTGGCTGTCTGGAAGAATCTTGCAGTTTTTGTTTGATTCTGACAAGATTTTATTTTTGGAAGCAGCATTGCCTATTTATGGCAGGTTGCGACTTCATGTAGCTCTTTGGATCTTGGAAAGGCAAAGTGACATTTTTGGTGTCAACAAATGCCCCCTCGAGGTACAGCGGCGAGTTGCTTAACTTTTGTAGTCGATGTGCCTCGAAGAGATTTTTTTGAAGGAGAGCCTGTGACTTGACCAAGAGTCTTTGAGCAATCTTTCTTTTTGGTATTTGTAGCCTTTTGAGCTTCCAGGGGAATTTTATGGTGGTGAAAGGGATCACGTACCATCTCGAGGCAAAGTTTTGAAGATGACATCAGGGATGTGGATTTGGGTTTTGACCTTGTGACCTAACAGGCTATATATGGCAGGTTAGGGGGTCAGGTTTGGTTTTGATCGTGTGACCCAACAAGCTGTATGTGGAATGTTGGGGGATCAATTTTGGTTTTGATCTTGTGACCTAACAGGCTGTATGTGGCAAGTTAGGGGATCAGGTTTTGGTTTTTGGTTTTGGTCTTGTGACCTAACAGGCTGTATGTGGCAGGTTAGGGGACCAGGATTTGGTTTGATTTTTGTGAAATGTCAATTTCAAGATTTTGGCTCAATTTGGTAGATGAGGCTGGATGGTTTGATTTTTGGAAGCTCATGGGGCTTGGAATTTTCTTTTGTATGGTCCAATCAACTCAATGTTGGATACCGCGATCACTGAGAGGGGGGGGTGAATCAGTGATTTCTAAAAACAGGTCCGATTCAACAACAAAACAAGTCAAATCACACAATGACACCAGATTTAACGTGGTTCACCGAAAGGCTACGTCCACGGTTCAAAGACTGTCCGAACACCAATCCGGGACAGATCTGAATCTTATTTAGTCGCTACAACGACAAAGAGCACCAACCCTTATTTTCAGATAGCACCAACTATCTAGGAAGCACCTACTCCCTTGAGTTTCAGATAGCACCAACTATCTAGGAAGCACCGACTCCCTTTAGTTTCAGATAGCACCAACTATCTAGGAAGCACCGACTCCCTTTACAATTTATCTGCACCCACAGATAGGATCACCAAACCCCAAACACCAAGTACCAACTTGATGTGAAAACAGAATGGAAATAAACTCTGTCTACAGCCCTTCCCCTCTACAATTCTCTCTCTCTCAATCCCTTACAAATTGAAATTAAAGCATAAAAGAGAGACACTTAACTCATGGACGAATCACCATCTTCAAGAGCATAATCTCGTCCACAATTGCTGTAGAAAACGTCACCACATCAGCACAACAGCAACACAGCAGCAGCTTCTGCTTTCTCTCAAGAACTCTCTCTCTTTTCTCTTCTCTTCTTCTCTCTTTGGTGGTGTGTATATGAACGACCCAAACATGCCTTTATATAGGTTTTAGTAACCCTTAATTGTGTTCAAAACAGGCTACAATTCGTTTAGAAAGAGTCCCAAACGAAATAGATAACTGTGCTGAATTTTCGTGCAAAACTTCTAATTCTGCGCAACTCTAGTTCCCGTGCTCGGTCGACATCCTAGCTTGCCCGGTCGACCGAAGACACTGACTGGAAAACATACAATTTCGAGCTCGGTCGACATCCTGGAGTCCCGGTCGACCGAAGACACACTGTGTCACGAAAATAACTGAGAGGTGCCTTTTTCTGTTTTCTGCAGGTTTCTTCTTGCTCGGTCGACCGCATGAACAGCCCGGTCGACCGCGTGCTCTGCATCAGGAATTCTTAATTCCAGACTGTTTCAATTCTGTTTCTCCTTTTCAAGCTCTATCAACACCAGCTTATTATCATCATGTTTGTGACAATGTGTTGACAAGAATTCCAACTCAAAACAATACTTGAGATGCTAATTTCTTCAATTCTTCAAAGACTAATCATGTCATCTCAAATTCCAACAATCTCCCCCTTTGGAATTGTTGGCAACACTATTGGAACTTCAACACTTTCAACTCCAGCTTGCAGCTCTTCCAAGTTCTTTTCAATACTCACTTGGAACCAATTCTGAAATTCGGAAATATCAACCATGCACTGTCAACATTCTCCCCCTAGCTTTCATAGGATAACATCTCTCCTTGCTATCATAGCATAACATCTCTCCCCCTTTGACAACAAGTCCAAAGGGACCAAACCGAGGAGCGAATAGGATATTCAATGAATGCATTGCTCCCCCTTTCAAGCACAACTCCTATGGTTTAGGAGAGTGAGTAACTCCTAACTTTTTCCGGAGATACTCGAAGACTTCCTTTGGCAGAGGTTTCGTGAAAATATCAGCCACTTGCTCAGTTGTTGGAACATACTCCAACTTGACCTCTCCATCAGCAACTTTATCTTTAAGAAAATGATAACGAATTGCTACATGCTTTGTTCGAGAGTGCTGAACAGGATTCTTAGATATATGAATTGCACTCGTGTTGTCACATAGGATCGGCGTAGGATCCGTTGTAGGAACTCCTAGATCAGAGAGCATTTGCCGCATCCATAACACTTGCGTACAACAAGTTGCCGCTGCAATATATTCCGCTTCCGCTGTCGAAAGGGATACTGAGTCTTGCTTCTTACTATGCCAAGCAACTAATCTTTCTCCAAGATAAAATGCGCCGCCGCTAGTACTCTTGCGATCATCTACGCATCCAGCCCAATCGGCATCAGAATATGCAACTAGAGTGAAGGATTTGCCTTTGGGATACCAGATACCAAGCTCCATAGTACCTTTCAGATATCGAAAGATTCTTTTCACTGCTGTAAGGTGCGTTTCAGTTGGTGCTGCTTGAAAACGTGCAACCATACATACTGCTTGTAGAAGATCTGGTCTGTTGCAGTCAAGTAGAGCAAGCTTCCTATCATAGAGCGATAGGTGGTATGATCAACGGACGAGGCCTTATCATCTTTGCTAAGCTTCGTGTTCGTTGTCATTGGTGTGCTCACTGGCTTGCTGTCTTCCATATTGAACCGTTTCAGCATTTCCTTAATGTACTTCAATTGTGATATGAAGATGCCATGTTTCAGCTGCTGAACTTGTAAACCAAGAAAGAACTTTAGTTCTCCAAGCATTGACATCTCAAATTCTTTCTTCATCTCTTCTGCAAAATTCCTGCACATCTCCTCATCATTGCCTCCAAAGATTATGTCATCAACATAAACAATGACAACCAGCTGTTTGCTTAACTCAGTTTTGACATATAGATTGCTATCAACAAGTCCTTTTCCAAAACCGATCTTGCGGAGATATAGGTCCAGCCTTGCATACCATGCCCTTGGCGCTTGTTTCAGTCCATAAAGAGCCTTTTTCAACTTGCATACTAGATCTGAATTTTTGCTGATGAGAAAACCATCAGGTTGCTCAATGTAGACTTCTTCTTCAAGTAAACCATTCAAGAAAGCTGACTTTACGTCCATCTGAAATACCTTGAAGGTTTTGTATGCTGCCAATGCAAGAAACATTCGAATAGCTTCCAGACGAGCTACCGGTGCAAAGGTCTCTTCAAAATCTATGCCTTCAACTTGAGCATAGCCTTTACAAACCAACCTTGCTTTGTTTCTAATGACTTGACCATCTTCATTCAGCTTATTCCGAAAGACCCATTTAGTACCAATAACATTCTTATCAGTAGGTCTAGGAACAAGTTCCCATGTGGAGTTCTTCTCAATTTGCTCCAACTCCTCATGCATAGCTTTCAACCAACTATCATCGAGACTGGCTTCAGCCACAGTCTTGGGTTCAATGGTGGACACAAGTGAGTAATTGCTAACTACACTTTGTCTAGTTTGAACGCCTGCCTTAGGATCTCCAATGATTTGATCCTTAGGGTGTTGCTCTACCCAAGTGCTGTGCTTCTTAGATGAAGTATCTTCTGAGTCATCCTTTGATTTCTCAGAATCATTAGATTCAGCCATCTCATCATCAATCTCACTCGAGTCCTCATAAACGGGACTGTCATAATGAGTTCCATTCTTGGATTCATGGTTTTCATCTATTCTCACATCAGCACTTTCTATGATTTTTCTGGTTCTTTTGTTAAGACACCTATATGCCTTGCTAGTAGAGGAGTAACCCAGAAATATACCTTCGTCAGCTCTTTCTTCAAATTTGCCCGGATTTTGTTCGAGCCGCTTGATGTAACACTTGCTGCCGAAGACTTTGAAGTGCTTGACTGTTGCTTTTCTTCCAAACCATAGCTCATAGGGAGTTTTGACTTCATGTGGCCTGATCAAGCATCGATTTTGAATGTATACAGCCGTATGAATTGCCTCTTTCCAATACTTGTCAGCCATCTTGCTTTCACTTAGCATCGTACGAGCCATCTCTTGTACGGTGCGATTCTTCCGTTCCACAACTCCATTTTGCTGTGGAGTTCTAGGGGCTGAGTACTGTCTTTGAATGCCATGATATTCACAATATTTAGTGAACTCTTCAGATGTGAACTCGCCTCCACGATCAGACCTTAAAATCTTGATACGTTTTTCCAATTGATTTTCAACCTGTGCTTTAAACACTTTAAAACGATCAAGTGCTTGATGCTTATGCTTAAGAAATAATACCCATGTCATACGAGTATAATCATCAATGCATAACATGAAATACTTATCTCCATTGGTGCTTTGAGTTCGCATCGGTCCACAGAGATCAGTGTGCACTAGTTCAAGAGGTTTTTTGGAATGATGCTCCTTTGACTTGAACATAACCCTCGTTTGCTTTCCCTTTTGGCAAGAGTCGCAAATGGGATTGGAAGGCTTTTCCACTTTAGACATGCCTCTCACAGCCTTTGAATTGCAAATCTTTGACATATTGTCAAAGCTTAGATGCCCAAGGCGTTTGTGCCACAACCAACTTTCCTCTGTCCGACTCATCAAGCAGGTCTTTTCAGCTCCATCTGACAGTGTATAGAGATTTCCAGCAGTTCTTGATCCAGTTGCCACTGTTTTGCCGTTGCTACTCTTCTTGATGGCAAACCCATTCTTTGTGAAGATAACTTCATGACCCTTGTCACAGATCTGGCTCACACTAAGCAGGTTGTGTCTCAATCCAGACACATATAAGACTTCTTCAGATCTGATCTTGTTTGCCATAAGCTGAATAACACCTTTTCCGCAGATTTTGGCACCATCATTGTTGCCAAACTTCACTGAACCGCCTTCATAGTGCTGTAATTTGATGAATTTCTCTTTATCACCAGTCATATGGCTTGAACAACCACTATCAAGGACCCATGGTGCTGTCTTCTTTTGTGCATTGAATGCCGTTTGCACAATGAGAGATTCTTTGAGACTTTCTGCACTTTTCTTTGCCCTCCATGCCTTAACTAACTTGGGTTTCTTTTCAACCTGAAATTTGTTAGCAATATGCAACCTACAATCCCTAGCCAAGTGTCCATAATTATGACATATATAACACTCAATTTTGTGGCTACTTAGGATTGAAAAAGGATTCCTAGTCACAAATGGACTGTTTCTTACATAGAATTTGCAATCAGCTCTTTTATGTCCAAACATATTACAATGAAAGCAATAACCATAGAATTTGTATCTTCTTTGTGGCTGGTTAGTCTTCATTACCTTTCTAACAGGAATGGACTCCTTTCTAGGTTGAGTGGGCTTCATGGAGTTAGAGGGTGCAGTGACTTGCTTCACAAACTCTTTCCTTTTAGGAGGTGCAATCTTAGAGGATTCACCTTTCTCAAATCCTAGACCAAATCTGAAGTGGGCTGGTCTTTGAACTTTCAGTAGTTCATTGAGTTTCATAGTCCCTTCAATCGCTTGGAGCGCTTTGAGTTTTTTTGCTATTTTCCAAATTTTCAGCCTTTGCTCTAGCGATCTCAGTTTCAAGTTTCATAGCCTCTTCCTTTTTGATACTTATTTGGTTTTCAAGGACTTCTACCATTCTTTTATATTCTTCTACTTGAGTTTTCAAAGAAATAATAGAACTTTCAGATTCATGGAGAAGTTTCAGATGTTTCTTACTTGATTTGCGTTCCATGCTAAGCTCCTCAAGTGCGGCTATGAGTTCCTCTTCAAGATTGACTTCAGCCTCCTCATCCTCTTCCGGATCTTGCTCTTCTTCTTCTTCAACAGTGACCATGAAGAGAGCTTCGGTTGATTCATCATCGTCTGAAGTTTCAGACGTGCTGTCATCTTGTTGACATAGAAAGTTTTTAGCTTTGCCCCTTTTTCTAAAATTTCTCTTTCCTTTACTCTTTTCAGCATAAGAGTCATTATCATTGTCTTCTTTTAGGGGACACTTCGCAGCAAAGTGACCAACACCGCCACAATTGAAGCATTTAAAGGGTAGCTTCCCTTTGTACTTGCCAATGCTTCCTTTCTTCAACTTTCTAACAAATTGAGCCTCAAGCTCATCATCATCAGAATCAATATCATGACCAGCAGTCTCTTTTGCCTTTTTCTGAACTTTGAAGGCGGCTTCTTTATCAGATGAAGACGTCTTTCCTATGCGCATCTCATAGGCAGTTAGAGAACCATGTAATTCATCCATGGAAAATGCATTCAGATCTTTGGCTTCTTCAATGGCTGAGACTTTTGAATCAAACCGGGGAAGAAGAGATCTTAGAACCTTTTTGACGATGACCGGCTCTTTAATCTCCTCCCCTAGTCCACGAATGTCATTCGTGACTTCATTCACTCGTTGCATATACGAGTCAACATTCTCACTTTCCTCCATGCGAAGAGATTCAAATTGAGAGCGATGAGTTTGCAATTTGGCTTCTTTAATCTTCTCATCACCTTCATGTATGCTTTGCAACTTGTCCCAAATTTCCTTGGCTGTTTTGCATGCAATTACTTTGACAAGCTCGCTGTCCACAAGGCCACTAAAGAGTGCATTCTGCGCCTTGGAGTCGTTGTCTGCCAACTTCTTCGATGCTGTATCATTGGGTACGGTGGCAGCATTGTAACCGGCTCTGACAGACTCCCAAACATCATAGCCAAGAGATTTGATGAAGGCTTGCAACCTAATCTTCCAAAAGAGTAATTGGAACCATCAAACAGAGGTGCTTTCATATTCCCTGTATTGACTGCCATGTGATTTGACAAGAGATCTCCCTTAGCGTATTAAACTGATCAAGGGAACCTCGCTCTGATACCAATTGTTGGATACCGCGATCACTGAGAGGGGGGGGTGAATCAGTGATTTCTAAAAACAGGTCCGATTCAACAACAAAACAAGTCAAATCACACAATGACACCAGATTTAACGTGGTTCACCGAAAGGCTACGTCCACGGTTCAAAGACTGTCCGAACACCAATCCGGGACAGATCTGAATCTTATTTAGTCGCTACCAACGACACCTATTAGATAGCACACTAGACCCTCTTAGTTTCAGATAGCACCAACTATCTAGGAAGCACCGACTCCCTTTAGTTTCAGATAGCACCAACTATCTAGGAAGCACCGACTCCCTTTACAATTTATCTGCACCCACAGATAGGATCACCAAACCCCAAACACCAAGCACCAACTTGATGTGAAAACAGAATGGAAGATTAACTCTGTCTACAGCCCTTCCCCTCTACAATTCTCTCTCTCTCAATCCCTTACAAATTGAAATCTAAAGCATAAAGAGAGACACTTAACTCATGGACGAATCACCATCTTCTAGAGCATAATCTCGTCCACAATTGCTGTAGAAAACGTCTGCCACATCAGCACAACAAGCAACACAGCAGCATCTTCTGCTTTCTCTCAAAGAAACTCTCTCTCTTTTCTCTTCTCTTCTTCTCTCTTTGTGTGGTGTGTATATGAACGACCCAAACATGCCTTTATAATAGGTTTTAGTAACCCCTTAATTGTGTTCAAAAACAGGCTACAATTCGTTTAGAAAGAGTCCCAAACGAAATAGATACTGTGCTGAATTTTCGTGCAAAACTTCTAATTCTGCGCAACTCTAGTTCCCGTGCTCGGTCGACATCCTAGCTTGCCCGGTCGACCGAAGACACTGACTGGAAAACATACAATTTCGAGCTCGGTCGACATCCTGGAGTCCCGGTCGACCGAAGACACACTGTGTCACGAAAATAACTGAGAGGTGCCTTTTTCTGTTTTCTGCAGGTTTCTTCTTGCTCGGTCGACCGCATGAACAGCCCGGTCGACCGCGTGCTCTGCATCAGGAATTCTTAATTCCAGACTGTTTCAATTCTGTTTCTCCTTTTCAAGCTCTATCAACACCAGCTTATTATCATCATGTTTGTGACAATGTGTTGACAAACAATACTTGAGATGCTAATTTCTTCAATTCTTCAAAGACTAATCATGTCATCTCAAATTCCAACACTCAAAAGAGGCATGGAACCATTTTTGTATGCTCTTGGTAAGAGGATTTTCTCTTGACTAAAAGCCCAAAAATTTTTCTTTCTCTTTTTTTTTTTTTTTTTTTTTTTTTTTTTTTGTGCCTAGGTGGTCAAACTGGCTCATATGGGCTAACCATGGGACCTTAGCTTTTGAATGGCTTAGATCTCATATGGTGTCATTTTTGTAAAGAATATCCAAAATATCTCATTTGGATAGAGAAGATCTAAGAATATCTTTACTTGGAGAGAATCTCTCATGATCCCTTTATTTTGGGATAGAATATCTCAAGATATCTTTCTTTTGGGAAAGAATCCGTCATAGATTGATTTTAGGAGAAAATCTCTCAATATCCCTTTATTTTGGGATAGGATATCTCAAGATATCTTTCTTTTGGGAAAGAATCCGTCATAGATTGATTTTTAGGAGAAAATCTCTCAAGATATCTTTCTTTTGGAAAGAATCTTTCTAATTTCTTTCTTTTGGTAAGGTTACTAATTAGTAACACTTACCTCTTTCTTCTTTCCTTCTTTGGTTTGCTCTCCTCTATAAAAGCAAGGAGAAGGTTGGATCTCTTGCTCTTACTACTTTCTTTTGCAATAATCTCAAGAGGGCTTCAAGACCAAGAGCTTTTCTTCTTCAAGATCTTCAAGAGTTTTCTTCTTCTTCTCCATCAATGGCTTCAAGTAAGTTCTCCTTTTTTTTCAAGAAAACTTCATTGTAGGAAAAAAAGTTCTTTCTCTTTCTTTTTTTTTTTGTTTCTTTCTTTTTCTTTTTTTTTTTTTGTTCACGTGTTTGCCTCTTTTTTTTTCTCACACGTTTTTTTTTTTTTTTTTTTTTTTTGCTTTCTTTTCTTTCTTTTTTTTTTTTTTTTTTTTTTTTTTTTTCTTCTTTCCCTCCCCTTTTTTTTTTTGAGAGAGTTTGGTTTCTTTTTTGTTTTCTTTCTCCTCCCTTTTTTTTTTAGAGAAAGTATCTTTTCTTTCCTTTTTTTTTTGTTTTCTTTCCCCTTTTTTTTTCGAGAAAGTTTCTTTTCTTTTCTTTTTTTTTTTTCTCATCATGATAATGCCTTTTTTTTTCGCAAATCTAGATGTTCATGCATGCCTTTAATTTGTAAATTAAATTTGTAGCATGATGTGATTGCATACCTGAAAGTGTTTGCAAATTTGGGAACTTGGAGCTCGCAGTGATGTTGAGCCCTTCCTGATTTTGCGGAGACTTTTAGGTTTCGAAAGTTTGGAGTTTCGGAGCTCGCAGCGATGTTGAGCCCATCTTCAAGCTTTCTATTTCTTTCGGGATAGTTCCTTTTCTTCGGAATTGCCCCGTCATCATGTCAAAATTTCGCCAGATTTTTTTTAGCGAGATTCTGTCATTTTGATGTTTGATCTTTTTCTTTTCCATCCTTTTCAGGTGGTTCCTCCAGAGCGAACAAGGGTAAAGAGCCTGCTACAAGCGTACCTCGTCGATCTTCTAGATCTTCTAATCCGGCCGTTCAGCAGGCTTTTGAGAAGGTCCAGTACGTTGAGAGAAATCTGGAAGAGTGCGACTCCCTCAACAGAGATGAGATGAGGCAGCGACTGATCACTCTCAAGGGAGAGGAATTCTATAAGATCATGGTAAGCAGTCGTCCATGGGTGATGGAAGATCAGAGCATTTTGCCCAAGCCTACCTTCTTCTTTGGTGATGCAGTCCCTGACGACATTACATACCAGAGGAGATCTTTTCAGTTTTCCTTCACAGCAGATGGTGAGAAGAAGACTGTTACTACCCGGTCGATGTTTGATCGCACCGTCTCGATTCTGAGCCTTGCCCCCACGTGCCCCAAGAGGGAAGATCCTCCAAGCTGGGTGAGAAGGACAAATGTAATCAAGACCGGGGTTTTTGTTGGCGGTTCTCCTGGATATACGGAGAGGTCGCCTGTTGACATGGACCTGTTGATGCCATCCAGCGGCTACCAGGGCTCTGATTATCCGTCGGTCGATTTGAGACCGGTGGGCCTTGGTATTTTCAGCTGGTGACGGCAGCAATTGGATCAAGCCTTTTCGACTTCGAGGTCGTTTCAATGCTGACTCCGAGTGGAAGTCGTGGACTGATCGCGTCCTGCTGATTGGTGGCGCCGTTTTGAAGGAAGCCGGGATTTTTGATGCGGTCCGCGCTTTTGGGGAGACCGTGATCTTTTCCGACGAGGCCTTCATGGCTATGCTGGAGTCGTTCCTCCCTCAAACCAATACCTTCGTTGTGACGAATGGTGAGATTGGTTTTTCTTTGAAGGAGCTGAGCGCTATTACCGGATTGCCCATTCTCGGCAAACTCTATGAGGAGTTTATGCCGATTGACAGCGTCCTCGAGGGGCAGTCTGAGGAGTTCAGGCTTTTATACTTTCAACTCGTCGCCTTCTATGATTTTTTGAAGGAGAAGGGGGGTTCGAAAGTTAGATCCAGCAGTTGGAAGAGTTTTTGCTCTTCATTCCCCAACTTCTTTGATAGTAGGGAGCCTTCTGATAGCATGACCCAGGAAGCTGGAGCTCAGGATCCAAGTTCAAAGAAGATCTTGGCCATGCAAGAAGAGTTGAGAGGTTTCTGTGCAAGCACAAACGCCATATGTCCTGACATTGCACTGCGGAGAGATCTCGCTGTTTACCTCACTTATTGGCTTGGTGAGGCTGTATTTGCTGGAGGAGATGGAACGCACATCAGGCCGCATTGTATTTTCCCGGCTTGTCAGATGGCGTTTGGAGAGCAGCTTGCTTTGGTGCCTGCTCTTTACTCCTACCTGTGTACCGAACTGCAGGCTGCTGCTTTTCTAGTTCGGCTTGGGCTTCCCATGAATAGGGTATTTTCAGCCCATATCTTTTATTCATGGTATGTATACCACTGTCCTGGCTTCCATCGGCTGGGTGCTGCACAGGATGATGATCCTCTGATGATTCGACTGGCTAAGGGCAAAGCCGTGTCCGAATCACTTTTGTTTGCCCGCATGAGGATCCGACGGTTCAGGGACGTCGAGATGGGGCAATCTTCAGTAAAGCTTTCTCCGGAGTTGCGGAAGAAGGCTTTTGATTTTGGTGCCTCCCGAGACTCTACCAGGGCGGGGTCGGGAAGGCATTATTCCTTGACAAATGCAGAGAGAGAGTGGCTTTTCAGCATACGTGTCGGCACGATGGTGTACCGCAGACATCTTTTCGTCGACATCCAGCCGTATGTACCCTCTCGCTTTGCTTTGCAGCTTGGCTTTTCTCAAGGCGTTGTTGGAGCGCCTTCAAGCATGGTGAAGCGCTTTGGAGGCTTACAGGACGGGAGAAATGCATGGGCTTTCTATAGTGCTGAAGACACTACAGCCATGATTTCTTATCCTGTGTTGCTGACTTCCCGGACTGCCGGCTTTGCGAAGTGGTTCGCGGAGAGCTTCTCGGCATATCGGGGACTTTCCAGGAAGGAGCTTGATGTGAAGCTGGTATCTGGAAAGGGCCTTGGAAAGTCGGATGGCATCCGGCGAGAGGAAGTTTGGGCCTTCCTTTCTGGAGAGAAGCACAAGATAGGCTTTCTCGGTGACCAGGGCGTCATTGGTTCTGAAGCTGTTCGAGAAATACCTGACGAGGCTTTGGAGCAGCTAGAACAGGAGGAAGCCGAACTTGGTGCTTGGATGCAGGCGGCACAAAGGCAAGCTTCCGTGGAGTCTACTGGCAAGAGCAGACCATCCAGTGATGAGTCAAGTGGGAAACCTGACTCTGACAGCGGGGTAGGTTCTTCTAAGAAGCGAGCCCGCAGAAGTAAGAGGAGGAGGAGTCATCATCGCAGCCAGGGGCAGCATGAGGATTCTCCTAACTTGGAAGTTCCTCTTACTATCAATGAGGATGTGCCAGTGGATGCTGACGAGCCTCCAGAGAAAAGAAGTCGAGAAGAAGAGACCGTCGGTGAAGGTATGATTCTTCCTTTTTCTCTTTCCATTTCTTTTCATGGGATTTTTTTTCCATGTTATGATTTGCTTCTTGTTTCTGCTTTTCTTCTCTCTTTTTTTTTTTTTAGCAGAGGAAGACTTGGTGATGCCTGAGGTCCCAACCGATGAGGTGGTGATGGATCCTGTTGAGGCACCTGAAGAAGAACCGAGGGACTCTGGAGTAAATCCAAAATCTCCAATTGGTACGACTTTTTTTTGCTCTTCTTTTTTTTTGTTTGTGACTTGGCTTGCTAATCACATTTTTTGTTGCCAGCTGACTTGCCACAGGGTTCTGATGACTTTGAACCATCGATGGACGCAAATGTTGATGATGCTTTTGATGAGTTCATGGAGGAAGAAAGTGTTCCGCCAGTCGTCGAAGAAGGTATTTTGTAGTTATAACTCTGATAATGATTTTCAAACAGGGTCATATTCATACCTTTTTGTGTTTCCTTTGCAGGTTTTGAAGTGGCAGAGGAGGATCCGTTGCTTCCAGAGCAAGAGATGCCAGAGGTTGATCCAGAGGTAGAGATTCCTGGGACCAGCTCTGACAATATTGAGGAGATTCCTCGCGCTGAGATTCCTTCCCGAGCAGGAGCAGCTTCAGCTGGAAAGAGTTCTTTTGTTACTCTTTCAACAGATGATGACATGAGTAGCCGACCAACGGAGTTGGGCGAATCCTCAGCTGGGCCATCTCTTCTTTTTGCGAAGAAGGTGGTGGTGCGAGTTGTGCGCTCTTGGATTGAGACTCTCCTTTCTGGGCACTTGGAAGTCGGATTTGGCATGATCCAGCATGTGCAGGAGATTCTCAGTGATGCTGAAGAGGCTGGTCTGGATGTCACAGGTGCCAGGGCGATCGTTGATAGGATCATTGCACTGGGTGACAAGTGGTTTGAGACCGTGAGTTTGGCTGATGACCAGTTCTTCAAGGAGATGTTCCTGGACCCTGCTGATAAGGCTAAGTCTGACCTAGATGAGGCTACAGAAAGCAAGAAGGTGGCAGTCCGAAAGAGGAATAGAGAAGAGCTAACCATCATCGAGCTGACACATGACCTTAACATCCTTGATAGGGAGGTCGATGAGGCCAGGAAACGTCTTGAGCTTCTGCAGGCACAAGTCGCTGCCAAGTGGACTGCCATAATAGAAGCTCGCGACAGGGAGAGTGTCCTGATTCACCAGGTTGCAGATGCCGAACGGGTTCTCAAAAGGAAGTCTGATGAGGATAAACAATGGCAAGCTGCTCGAGGTAAGCTTCCTGGTGTGAGAGAAGGGGTACAGCCCACTCCAGCATCTCATGGCAAGTTCCTGAAGAAGCGTGCCTTGGAATCCTTGACAGCTGAGGCTAAAAGTCTGCTTGGGGAGTTGAACTCTTGGCTGGAGACCATCTTTGATTGAGCTCCTGTATACAGAAACCATCCTTCTTTCTTTTTTTTTTTTGGTACCACTTGTATATTTTTTTTTGGTACTTATTCTTTTGCAGTGCTTGTGAACACTCTCTTTTTTTTTTTGGTACCACATGTATTTTTTTGGTACTCTTTTTTTTTTGTAGTGCTTGTGAACACTTTTTTTTTTGTTATCCCTACGCTCACTTGAATCTTTTTGTGATAAAAGTAATTGCTAAATGGGATTTGATCAAAAGGTTGTCATTTTGTGAAAATCTTTTGTCAAATGATTGTTTTGGCATGAAAGCCAGGTTTTTTGTTTGTGGCATGGAAGCCAATTTTGGCATGAGAGCCAGCTTTTCTTGTGGCATTGATAGCCGAGTTTTTTTTTGTTTGTGGCATCTATAGCCAATTTTGGTGGCATTGATAGCCGGTTTGTTTTGTTTTGGTGGCATCTATAGCCGGTTTTTGGTGGCATTTATAGCCTGTTTTGTTTTGGTGGCATTGATAGCCGTTTTTTTTTTTGAAATCCAAGTTTTTTTGTTTGTGGCATTGATAGCCGGTTTTGTTTTTGGTGGCATTGATAGCCGGTTTGTGGCATTTAATGCCTGTTTGATGGCATTTATAGCCGGTTTGGTTTTCAAAGAAAAATGCAAGTATCGACTAAAGTCGCCTCAATGTGAATGTTCTTTGCAAGTATCGATGGAATGTCGCATCATTGATCATTCGGTTGCGAGTATCGATGGAATGTCGCATCCTCGCGGATTTGGGTGCAAGTATCGATGGAATGTCGCAATCCCTTGCTTTTCAAAAATTTTGGTTTTGCGGGTACTGACTTTGATGTCGTTTCCCCACGAGTTTGAAATTTGTGGTTTTCTTCGAACCTTGTCATGGGTAATGGATATCAACTGAAATGTTGGTTCTCCACTTTTTTAGTGTTTTTTTTCGAACCTTTGAAATTTTGGGTGTGTATCTAACTGAAATGTTGCGTTTCACGGTTTTGGATTTTGCAAGTATCGACGAAATGTCGCTTCCCTGCGTTTTTGGAAGTGTCGAACGTGGTTCGCTTGCTTCCGATTTGTGCGAGTATCGACTAAGCGTCGCTTCCTCGCGGTTTTTGAAAAACCATTTTTTTTTGTTTAAAGACACGAGGGTCATAAATTTTGACCTAAAACCATTTGGGCAGTAAAAGGCAGGGTGGACTAGGATGGAAATCCCTGAATCCGGATTTTGTTTCAAACCATGAATTTTGGGTTCAAGGGTTGGAAATTTTGGTCAAGTTAGGGAAAGGTTCCTAAACTTGGATATATATATATTTTTTTTTTTTTGAACAATGAAACGATGAAAGTAAACATTGTTTTAGATTTCTAGAAATTTCAATTTTTGACATGAAAATTCTGAAAAAGGGTGGGTTTAGCGAGCGTGTACCTGGAAACCGGTTTTGGCCGTACAGGCATTGCTCTTACCCAGTTGGGTAAGTCTTCAAGGGTAGTACCGCTTTAAGAACTTGCCATTGATGGGCAGCATACATCTGTCACCTTCCATGTTTAGGAGTGCGTATGCGCCATTGGAGAAAACTTTGTCGATGACGTAGGGTCCCTCCCATTTTGGCTCGAATTTGCCTTTGGACTTGTGAGCGAAGACCATTGGTCTTTTTACCGCAAGAACCAAGTCATTCTTTTTGTAGGCGCGTTGCCTGACCTTTTTATCGAAAGATCCTGCCATACGTGCTTGGTAAAGTTCAATGCTTTGTTGAGCTTCGAGCCGTCTCTCATCGAGATTGTCCAGCTCATGGAGCCGCAATTTGACATTGCTTTCTTGAGTCATGTCATTTTGCAAGGATACCCTCAAGGAAGGAATTTGTACTTCCAAGGGCACGACAGCTTCGCATCCATAGACCAAGGAGAATGGTGTGCTATGTGTTGGTCCTCGAACGGTGGTTCGATAGGCCCACAAAGCTTCAGACATTTTGTCGCTCCAGTCTCTTTTGTGATTAGAGACCATTTTTTTGAGGATTTTGCAGAGTGTCTTGTTGAAAGCTTCTGCTAACCCGTTTGCTGCCGGATTGTATGGAGTCGAAGGACAGCTTTGGATTTTGTATTTGTCGCAGAACCTGTAGAATCGATGATCCCGGAACTGTGGCCCGTTATCATGGACGAATCTTTTGGGTATACCGAAACGACAAATGATGTTGGTGCGTAGGAACTGAAGGACTGATGAGGTCTTCATTTCGTTAAACGCAAATGCTTCTGACCACTTGGAGAAATAATCCGTAGCGGCGAAGATGAAGCGATGACCTTTGCTTGAAGGGGGAGAAATAGGACCTATAATGTCCATACCCCAGGCTTCGAAAGGCCATGAGATCGCTGTAGGATGCAGCCATTCTGGAGGCATGTGAATGTAATCTCCATGAACTTGGCATTGTTGGCAGCGCTTAGCAAATTGCATTGCGTCAGCTACCATGGTAGGCCAGTAATATCCTAACCTTTTTATCTGATCATAGAGCTTAGGTCCAGCCTGATGAGCTCCACAAAGACCAGCATGAACTTCTTTGAGTGTTTCTTCAGCCTCTTGTTGTGACAAGCAGCGTAGAAGTACTCCGTTGAAGATTTCCTGTAAAGGATTTTTGATGGAATATCCAAATGGAAGCTTGGGGTTCGCCTTTGGATGCTTACCCGTTCTTTTGGATCTTCAGGTAGGATTCCGAACATAATGTAATCAATGAACGGATCCCTCCAGTCGCCAATTGAAGTTTGAAGGATTGAAATCCGACTTCCGACCACTTGGTGGCATTCAGCAACTGCTTGGTGTGTGTTAAGAGGAGGAAGGATTCTTCTTTCGCACACTGTGACTTGCATGTTTTCCCCTTCCTGGATTGCCATGGATGCGGCAAGTCCGGCTAGGGCATCTGCACGTATGTTTTCACCTCTACGAATGTGGGTGATGTGACAGATGTCAAACTTTTGCAGAAGTGATTGTGCCTTGTTGTAGTAGGGCAGCAAATCTGGCTTCCTGACTTCAAATTTCTGATTCATCTGGTTGACGATCAGTTGAGAGTCTCCAAAGACTTCCAGCATAGTGATACCGGATTCGATGGCGAGTTCCAATCCTAAGATCAGAGCTTGATATTCAGCTGCATTGTTTGTGCATGGTTCCAGTAGCGAGAAAGCGTGTGGAATCATGTATTTGTCGGGGCTAACAAAGAGGATGCCAACTCCCGAGATCAGCTGTCTTTTTTCATTTGTCCTGGTTGCACCGTCAAAGTACATGTCCCAGGAGGCACTTTGTGAGAAAGTCTCCACATTGTAGACTGGTTCGTCGGGGAGATCATCTCTGAGTGGAGAATCTTTAGGCAATGGATGCTCTGCGAGGAAGTCCGCTAGAGCTTGCCCTTTGATTGCTTTTTGTGGTACATACCTAATATCAAATTGTGACAGAAGGATGGACCATTTTGCCAGTCGAGCATTGAGAGAACCTGCCTTTGTGACAAGGACCTTCAAGAGGTTGACCCTCGAGACCAGGTAGACTGTATTGGAAAGCAAGTAGTGACGCAGCTTTTGTACGGCGAACATCACTGCAAGACATTCTTTTTCGACTGGAGAGTAGCGATGCTCTGCACCTACTAGCATGCGGCTGAGGTAATATAGAGCAGCTTCTTTTCTTTGATCATTTTCTTGCGCAAGCAGAGCTCCCAGAGAGTGATCAAGGGCTCTTGTGTACAAGATGAATGGTTTTCCAGTGGTAGGAGCAGCTAACACTGGAGGTTTTGTCAGGTATGACTTGATGTCTTGGAAAGCAGCTTCACAGTCAGCATCCCAGACAAAGTTTACACCTTTTTTCATCAACCGGGAGAATGGACGGCATTTCCCGAAAGATTGGAGATGAACCGTCTGATGTAGGCTAATCTCCCTTGAAGCCCTTTGAGTTCTCTCAAGGTTCTTGGAGAGGGCATTTCTAGAATGGCTTTGACTTTTATGGGGTCAAGCTCTATTCCAGCTTTCCGAACTAAGAATCCGAGGAACTTACCCGACGAGACGCCGAAGAAGCATTTCAATGGATTCATTCGCAGTTTGTGTTTGCGAAGCCGGAGGAAGACTTCTCGGAGGTTTTCGAGATGATCTTCTTTTCTTTTGCTTTTGACGGCGAGGTCATCAACGTAACATTCAACCGTCTTGTGCTGCATATCTTGGAATATTTTCATCATAGCCCTCTGATATGTGGCACCAGCATTCTTCAAACCGAATGGCATGACAGTGTAGCAATACACGCCAAATGGGGTTCGAAAGGATGTATGTTTTTCATCCTCAGGATGCATCTTTATCTGATTGTAGCCAGAGAAACCATCCATGAATGTCATTCGCTCGAATCCACAGGTATTATCAATCATTACCTCTGGTATGGGGAGCGGAAATTCATCTTTTGGGCATGCGCCATTCAGGTCTCTATAGTCAATACAGACCCTGATCTGCCCATTTTTCTTTGTCACGGGGACAATGTTGGCCAACCATTCAGGATGTTGTTCCTCACGGATGAAGCCGACGCTTTTGAGTTTTTGAACTTCTTGTTCAATTTTATCCATCACATCTGGACGGAATCTTCTTTGGCCTTGCTTGACAGGCTTGATGTCTTCTTGAAGATTGAGTTTGTGAACTGCTATTTTGGGGTCTAAGCCTTTATTTTGGAAAGGTTCAAGCATGGAGTTTGATGAAGAAGCATCCGATCTATGGAAGAAGATCGGTTTTTCCTTTGCTGAAGTTGCTGGAACAACGAAGGAAGCTGACGTAGGATCTTCTATGTCAGAAGTTGTCTCCATTGGAGTGAGAGCAGGCTGAACTTGCTGAGTGTCAGCTTGGCTTGACGATGTGTCGTCTTCTGGCTCTGAATCCGAGTCCGTGTCTTGCATGATAGACACGAAAGAGACAACAAATTTGCCCCCAGGCTTTTGTTTTGCCTTCTTCACTTTAGTTGTGATGACCAAAGGTTTTGAAGATTTGAGGGAGATGATGAAGGGAGTTTGCATGCTCTCTTCAGATTTACCGGATGGTTTGTTTTCTTCCGGTGATTGTTGAGGAGCTTTGCCTTTATCTTTCTGGAGACTTTCGGCAAAGGATGCTGTATGATTCTCCTCTTCTTCTTTTTCACCTTCATACATCTGTGAGTCTGCGAAGTGGATTTCTTTACCTTTGAAGGGTTTTTTATCCGCAAAGACTCGATGTATCATGCCGTCGTCGCCAACAAACTTGATGCATTGATGTAGAGTTGAAGGGACAACACCATTCTCATGGATCCAAGGGCGTCCGAGAAGGATGTTGTAGCATGAAGGGGTCTTTATTGCATACACTGTGACCTCAGAGATAAGATCACCGATCTGCAATTTGAACCTGATTTTGCCGATAGGCCTTTGAGTACTCCCATCGTATCCAAAGATAGATACAGATGTGTGGCTCAGTTTGCTGGGTGGGATGCCCAACTCTTCAAGAGCCGATGTGGAGATAAGGTTGAGTGCAGAACCTGGGTCGATCTGAACTCTATGCATAGGCATTTCCTTGATATACCCTGTGAAGTACAGGGGTCGGTTATGCCTGGTTTCGCCAAGTAGGAGGTCGTCCTTTGTGAAGGCGATGGTTGCACTGGCTGCTTTTTTAACCGAGAGGCATTCAATGCATGACCCTCAGTTTTCTTCTTTTCTCCCTTTGAGGAGGCTTCTGAGTTTTTGACCCGGTAATCCATTTCAATTTGGAGGACTTGCGGGGCATGTTTGTCGACATCCTCATTCAGTTTTTGTAATTCTGAGATGAGATTATCACGAGTGTGCGGAGACATTCGCAACAAATCTAGGATGTGCAGACGTGCAGGTATGTGCTTGAAGTGTTCAATCAAGTCATACTTGAAAGCCTCCTTAGGGCCTGCATGTTCATCATTGTTGCCACTAGGGGCGCTTACAACATCTTTTCCCGAAGGATTTACATATGTAAAGGAAGATTGGTTGTAATTTTTGTGGTAGTCCCGGCCAGAGCGGGTGCCTCTACCAACTTCGAGAGCTTCTTGAGAAGGGTCTTCGTTTGGAAGATTGTCTTCAGGATCAAGAGGCTGTCGTTTTTCATTTGCTGAGGATGCATCAGCAGCAGAGTTACCATCCTCAGTGATTGTGTTGCATGGAGCATTTTCCGGGAACAAGTCCTGAACAGCATCCAGCAATCTTTCTTCTTCGTTGACTAATTCATCGTCCCAAGCATCAATGGCTGGGAATTCTTCAGTCAGGAAGGGTGTGAACTTTGAAGTCACAGTCTCAGGAGAAGAAACCTGAGAGGGTGTCATCTCAGTGAAAGTCACGTGAGACGAGGTGGCTCCAGAAGATATATTGCTAGGCGTCGCCGGAGTGTAAGTGCTCTCATCAGACGATGCTTCGGAAGAGCTATAATCCCGAATTATCACATTACAGGAAGCTCTGACGGGAGACGTTGCCTGATCGGAGTCAGACTCATCCTCGGATGTGAGAGGATCGTCTACCCAGCAATTTTCTCCATTTTCAGGAGTTAAGGGAGGATGTACCTGATGGTCTTCAGGGACTTCAGGCTCTGGATTGCGAGGAGGCTCGTTGACGCGATCTTGCTCTTGTTCTAGAGCGAGTCGCTGCAAGATCCTTGCATATTCTTCAAGATCAGGCATGGGAGCCGGATCTTCTTCTTCATCATCTCTTTGTGGCTCAACATTGTTGATTTCCACTGGAGTGATGAGAGGTGCTGGGTCAGCAGCATTTTCTTGTACAGCCTCTTGGTCTTCTTCATCATCAGACCAGGATCCTTGTGGCTGTAAGGGGTTATACCAGATTACTGGCATAAGATGAGACTCAGGAACCCATTCTTCATCGGAGAGATATTCTCCTGTTTCAAGGGACTCCTCCCACTCATCTGTGTAGTTGGATTCAAATCCATCATCGGTGTCGCTGGACTCGTATCCATCAATGGAGAATCCAACTACCGAATTGCAAGAGTATGATGTCTCCTGCATGGCTTCTCTGAATTGAGGTGGCATGAAATCACTGAGAGTGAATTTCCTTACCCCCTTTGAAGTCTCTGGAAGGGATGTTTTTGTTACCTCCAGTGAAGCGGTAGAGGAAGCCTCTGCCTTTTCTTTGACCTCTAGTTTTGGCTGGGTCTTCTCTTGCCGTTTGAGCTTGAGGAGATGTTTCCTAGCCTGCCTTCGCTGTTGAGCTGTAGGCTTTATTTTCACGACCTCCCAATTTTCATCTTCCAGGAGATCGGGATGTACCCATATCGGTTGTCCGTCTGGTGTCGGGTAAGGAACCAGTTCTTCGGACGCTTCGATTGAGTTTATCACCTTGAAGGAAGTAGTGATCTTCTTCTTCGGTGATCTTGATGTTTGTCCACATGTCACCATGTTGACGGAGGCAGACCCATAGTTTTTGTCAAAGGTGATGACTCCGTTTTTCCACATCTCATTTATTTTCTCTCTCACAATGAAGCATTGATTGAGAGGATGCGAGATCATCTGGTGGTATGGACAGTACCGAGGATCGTTGGTTTTGCCAACATCACCCGGTCTTTTTGGTTCAGGCAAGGTGAGCTTGCCATTTGCCACAAGAGCCCCGAAGATTTCATCAACATCTTCATCAAACGGGTATTTCTTCTCTACTCGTTCTTTGAAGGCATCAGAGAGTTCAGGTCTCTTACCAGCAGCTTTGTTTTCAGCTTTCTTTGGTGGCTGAGGAGCTGGCTTGGTCTGCACATTGAGGACCTCTTTCTTCTTTGGTTTAGAGGTTGCAATGGCGGTTGGCTCTTTTCTTGATGATTTCTGACTGTTGAGGTCTTTAATCACCGTTTCAGCTTCCATGGAAGCTTCTAGGAGTTCTCCCAGGTTTTTTGATTTGTTGCCGATGATCATGGAGCGGATTCTGGCTCTCATGTTGTTTCGGCAGATGTCGACTAGCGACGCTTGTGGCAATACATCAGAGCATTTGTATGCCATTGCTTTCCACTTGTGAATGAAGTCATATGTTGATTCATTCTCCCCCTGTTTTAGGCTGCACAGCTGAGCCATAGTAGCGGGGTGATCCTCACCTTTGAAGTGAGTCAGGAAGCGTGTCTCTAGCATGGCCCAATTTTGGATTGAGTCTTCCGGCAGAGTGGAGTACCAATCGAAGGCCGTACCTTTTAGGGTACTTGCAAAGAGGCGGGTCTTGAGTGCATCTTGATCCGCGATAGCTCCCGTCAGGATCTTGAAGTGGATGACGTGCTGTCTGGCTGATCCTTTCCCCGTATATGTTTGGAGAGTAGGATGCTTGAATTTGGTGGGGAACGGGACCGAGTCCATCCATAAGGGATATGGTGGCTTGATCCCATGCTCTTTGAGTATATCCTCTTCTTTTGCTTTGGCGAGGATACCGTCTACGTCCTTTTTAGTAAGGGCGCGTGATTCATTTTCTTCTCTATTTACCTCGTCGTCTTGATGATTCGGAGGAGGTTCATTGTTCGCCTGATTTTGGAAGGCGAGGAGAAGGTTTTCCATCAGAGTTTCAATCCTCTGCTGGCCCTGTTCCAACTGCTGGATGCGGGTAATCGCATCTTCTGGAGGTGGATTGTGGGGTGGTGGCTCAGAATTTGTAGCCAAGACATTCATCCTTCGTGATTCGAACGAAGAAACTGTCCTGGTGACTGAGCTAGGGCTCATTCTTTTTGAAGAGGAGCTTGAGGAAGGATCACTCTGCTGTCCTTTGCTTGAAGGAGCAGGGGATTCTTCTGAATGTCTTCTTGTCCTTGAGACGCTGCGGGTCATTGGACGTCGGACATGGATTTTTGTTGCTGATTTTTGGCGCCTTCTGGTTTTTCCAACCATATGGACGGCAGCAACTTGGTTGGGTCTTTCTTTTTCGACCCATTTGGGAGAGACTTGAAGTGTGGGAGGCTGGGTCCTTTGCTTCTGTAGTCTCTTTTGTCGGTACGACGCGCGGCGGCGTATACGACGAGCAATTTGAGCTTCGGTCAGCTCTGACTGGGCTTTGACAATGAAGGATGTGCTCCCTCGGGCGCAGCAGCCGAGTCTGTCTTCTTTGTAGCTGGGCAAGGACAGGATGCGAACCCTATCCTTCGCCTGTTGCAGCGAAGCTTTGAATTTGTGAAGTTCGGCCCCTGTAGAAATAAAGGGTCGAACTGCAGATTTGTAGGCCTTAGCAGGTGCTTGTGGAGGCCTTGTGATGCATGACTTGATTTTGGGCTTGTAGGAACAAGCCGGCTCATGCTGGGATGACTTTGAAGTCAGGTTGGAGATGGGTCTCTCCTCTTTCATGTAAGCAAGAGGATAGAACTGGTTCTCCTTGAGTGGGGCCAGGAATGCTGGCTTAGTGGATGTCTGGGACCTTCTTTGTTTTGGTGAAGGTCTTGGGGACCAAGTCTTGGGGTAGACCTGGTTGTTTGCAGGTTGAGGCTTCGTGGGGCTGCCACGGGCTTCAGGCCTTCTTGTACTCGCCTTTGGTGTCACGGTAGTGACACGTTGAGAGGCGAGTTTCTGCTTCTTGGAGGGAGCAGCTTGTTCCTCAGGAAGTGGGAATGGTCCCAGCGTCCCGAAGACGATAGTCCGGGGAGTCGAGGTCGACCCGGAGTTCACAGAGTTGCCGAGGGAGTTGACACTTCGGCAGCTGATGGGGCGCTTGTAGGTGCGCGTGGTTTGCTTCTGTTGAAGCATGAGTTGGTGCTTGCTTTCGTCGAAAGTAATGGTTAGTGAAGCTGCCATTGTTAGTTTTTTCGAAAATTTCTGAAACAAGACCACATCCATTAGTAATCACAAGAATATAATGATCATAAATGGGAAGTTCTATGGTTTCGTCTTTTCAAATTGCTCGAGGTAGATGACCCAAACAATATGAGGAAGGCAAAATGCCATAGAGGGTACAATTGTTCTGATCGCAGGTGTGGTAAGCCCGGAATGGGCATCCCAGTGACTGCTAGAAGCAATTGTGAACTTAAATTCGACTTATCGAGAAGCAGAGCTTGCTCGAGGTAAGAAGAATATAAAGTTGGAGTTACAGATGTGCCGGTCGCAATACAGTAGACCCTGAAAGGGCGTACTAGTACCGCTAGACACAAATGTTTTGAGACCGCATCTATGAGATGAGATTCTCTGTTTTGAAAGGTCAAGATTGGATTCATCAAAGAGAGCAGATGGTATTCCAATCTGAACACGGGCTCAGCGATTTCCGCGAGCGCCAGTGCTCAGAAAGAAATGAACCATGATTTCTCGGATCTGAATCTAAAAATGACGAGTTTTCTTTTGAAAGGCCAATATCGGGTTCATCAAAGAGAGCAAAAGGCACTCCAATCTGAACACGGGCTCAGCGATTTCCGCGAGCGCCAGTGCTCAGAAAGAAGAAGACCAAGATTTCTCCGATCTAAACCCAAAATGACGGAAGTTTTTTTTTTGAAGTTTTTGAAGATTTTTTTTTTTGAAGATTTTTTTTTTTTTTTTAAAAAAAATCTTTTTTTTTATTTTTATTTTTTTTTTAAGATTTTTTTTTTGGAATTTTTTTTTATTTTTTATTTTTTATTTTAAAATTTTTATATTTTTTTTTAATTTTTTTTATTTAAAAGACGAGAGAGTACACATAGGCCTCCTAACCCGGTCTTATGAAATCTTGATTGATAGAATTGCCCCCAGGTAAGGGTAGGATTACTTAATGAACCCGTTTGGAGGACCCTTGCCTAGAACAGTCAAGCTGTCTCCACACTCTGGACAAGGCTTTTCTTTGAATCAACCATGATCAAAGAACACAGTTGGTTTAACCTTAGTGGTCTATGTCTTTTTTTTATATATATATTTTTTTTATTTTATTTTTATTTTTATGAATTCATCGAAGAGAAACCATGGCCCAAAACCTTAGTCGAACAGGCTCAACATTTCTGCAAGCGCGATGAACGATAGGAACAGATCAAGGTTTCTCAATTTTGAATCCAAATTGAGAAATCTAAAATTTTTTTTATATATATATATATATATTTTTTTATTTTTGATGAACTCATCGAAGAGAAACCATGGCCCAAAACCTTAGTCGAACAGGCTCAACATTTCTGCAAGCGCGATGAACGATAGGAACAGATCAAGGTTTCTCAATTTTGAATCCAAATTGAGAAATCTAAAATTTTTTTTTTTTATATATATATATATATTTTTTTTTATTTTTGATGAACTCATCGAAGAGAAACCATGGCCCAAAACCTTAGTCGAACAGGCTCAACATTTCTGCAAGCGCGATGAACGATAGGAACGGATCAAGGTTTCTCAATTTTGAATCCAAATTGAGAAATCTAAAAATTTTTTTTTTTATATATATATATATATATTTTTTTTTATTTTTTAATGAACTCATCGAAGAGAAACCATGGCCCAAAACCTTAGTCGAACAGGCTCAACATTTCTGCAAGCGCGATGAACGATAGGAACGGATCAAGGTTTCTCAATTTTGAATCCAAAAATGACAAATCTGATTTTTTTGTTTTTTTTTTTTTTAAAATTTTTTTTTTGAAAAGAGAAAGAATGGAAATAAATTCAAAGAATTAGAAATTTCCAAACAAAAAATCTCATCTCATTTTTTTTTGCAGAATTCAACATAGGCCACCAATTATAAAGTAGCCAAGGAATCGAGAAAAGAAATATAAGCATAGAGCAAAATATATGATATGCAAATATTTCATTTCTAGCATCGTGTTCTCAAATAAACGAGTCCCACCGGGTGATGCCAGCTTGATGGACCGCGCTCCTGCTTGGTTCCTACCGAGGTCGGCGGACGTGGGAGTCCGTCGGGTCCGACCCTTTCGTAACCGGGGGGCAGGGGCGTGCATCAACATTTCTTTTTTTGTGGGTGTGCCAGATTTTCTATTTTACTTGGAATTGCAAATGGTGATCCGGAGATCAACCTTCGCAAGTAAAAAGGAAATCAACTTCTTTCAAGTTTTCCATTGCACATATATTTAAGAAAAGAGACATTTTCTTGATTTGCCGTGAAAGGCGATTTTTTTGGCATTTATAGCCGATTTTGGCGTTTATAGCCGATTTTTGGCGTTTATGGCCGATTTTTGGCGTTTATAGCCGATTTTGGCGTTTATAGCCGATTTACAATCCTTATCAACAATGAAAGACAAGAATTGTGATTTTTGTCTCTTTTAAAAAAATAAAAACTACAATGAAAAGCAAGAAAAGGAGGATCTAACTTCTCAGGAGATTGTGGAGGACTCGTTTAGATTGACGGTCGCAAGCCATATGTGGGCTTCGCCATCATCCATGCAGATGAGAACAGAGGATGCTATTTGATTCGCTTGGCTTGGCTATAACCTCGGGTTTTTAGAAGACAAAGACCAAAGGAAGGTCCTATGTCCAATAAAAAACCGAGTAGACGGGCTGAAAAGCCATATCTAAGCCATTGGAGGCAGGAGGAGAAGGCAAGGACCTTGGGGGGGGGTACCCCCCAAGGGACTTTTGTCACCTTGTTGCGGTGGCCGGTGTAGAACTTCCGCAGAGTTTTCTCTCTTTTTCTTTTCTCTGGATTTCTGACTGCTGTCTGATGTTTGTTGTGTGTTTTTTCCCGATCTGGATTCCTTTGGAGTGCTCTTCTATTTATAGGCTCTTGGTAGCCATTTAGGAGAGTTTATGGGCTTTTAATGTCATTAAGCCGCATAATGGGAGGAGTTACAAAATTGAATTGTTTATTTTGTAACTCCTTTTTCTTGGCTTCTGATTGGCCGGAGGAGATTAAGGGCATTTAATCGCCTTTAATCGCCATGATGGGAGGAGTTTCATGGGTTAAATGCCATGAATTTCTTGACTTGTAACTCCCGAATGCTTGCTTCTGATTGGGCCGTCCAAAGAAATGGATTAATGACTGTAATAAAGCTAGTCAATTAATCGCATTAAGTGGTCGCCGAGCAGCTGAAGAGTCGCGGGCCGTGCCACGTCTTTTGGAATTCTTCTGTCGATGATCATCGATGGATCTTCATGTAGATCGACATCAGATGACCATGTAATTTCAGGTGTTTGTTGCCAACAGCGGGTCGGTGCCATCTGTCCTGTCGATTTCTCGATCGGTCGGGTGGAAAGCACACTTTTTTTTGGTTGACCGGGTGGCGATCAATACTGTCTTTGATACTCTTGATGATTTACCCGTGTTTTGGACGGATATCAGAGGACTTGGTGTCTCAAAAGCATGAATTTTGGAAAGTACCAGAGGTTGGGCTTCTCGAATCGCGAAAAAAACGGCGAAAACCGGGGTTTCCGGGGCTTTCCCGGCGACCCCGGGGTCCATGGTCGCCGGCGACCCTGGCCCAGGGTCGCAGGGGCCTGCGACCCTGGGGGGGTTTTCCCCCTTTCTGGTCCCGTTTTGCGTCCGTTTTTGCTTTTTTCTGATTCTTTTTTTCTTCTGTACTTTTCTTTGACATTTTGATCATTTATTGGCCTGATTTCTTTGTAGGAAACCTGATGAGAATCCTTGCATTTTATTTTGCAAAGTTTCCAATTTCCTGAGAAAGCCGAAGACTTTGTCGCGCAGAGCTGCCGATTTTCTGTCAAAAGCTGAAACTGGGTCAAACGATGTCGGAATGACCTGAAATTTGGTGTGAAGCCTCCTGAGCAATAAATAAGACCAACCATAGGCTTTTGTTTGAGTTTCGAAGCCGTTTGGGGTCCTATCACCTGCAGACTTGCTTTTTGTCGCGATGAAGATGTCGCGGTTTGATGTGCGGTCAACCGATGTCCGATTGACTTGAAATTTGACAGGGAACCTATTGGAGTCATTTTAAGATGATCCATAGGTTCTGTCTTGGAAATCATGGTCCCGGAGAGCTTTACCGCCGAGAGGCTTGATTTGGCTGTCGGAGAAGCGAAGTTAGGCCAAATGATCTTGAAATGGCTTGAAACTTCTTGTGTACTCCTCTTTTGGCTGTCTGGAAGAATCTTGCAGTTTTTGTTTGATTCTGACAAGATTTTATTTTTGGAAGCAGCATTGCCTATTTATGGCAGGTTGCGACTTCATGTAGCTCTTTGGATCTTGGAAAGGCAAAGTGACATTTTTGGTGTCAACACCAAACCGGCTATAAATGCCACCAAAACCGGCTATAGATGCCACCAAAACCGGCTATCAATGCCACAAAACAAAACCGGCTATCAATGCCACAAATAAAAAACTTGGCTTTAAAAAAAAACCCGGCTATAGATGCCATCAAAACAGGCTATAAATGCCACAAACCGGCTATCAATGCCAAAATCAGCTTCCATGCCACAAACAAAATCTGGCTCCCATGCCAAAACAATCATTTGACAAAAGATTTTCACAAAATGATAAACTTTTGATCAAATCCCATTTAGCAATTGCTTTCATCACAAAAAGATTTAAGTGAGCGTAGGGAAAACAAAAAAAAAACATCCCATTTAGCAATTACTTTCATCACAAAAAAGATTTAAGTGTGCGTAGGGAAAACAAAACAAAAAAAATAAAAGAAAAGAGTACCAAAAAAATACATGCGGTACCAAAAAAAAGGAAGTGTTCGCAAACACTATAAAAAAATACATGTGGTACCAAAAAAAAGAAGGATAGTTTATGCTATAAAAATCAGAAGCTCAGCCAAAGATGGTCTCCAGCCAAGATTTCAGCTCCTCAAGCAAACTTTTGGCCTCAGCCGTCAGGGATTCCAGGGCACGCTTCTTCAGGTACTTGCCATGAGATGCTGGGGTGAGCTGTAACCCTTCTTTCACACCGGGAAGCTTATCCCGAGCAGTTCGCCATTGTTTATCCTCTTGAAATTTCCTTTCAAGGACTTGATCATCATCTGCAATCCGGCGAATCAGAGCACTCTCCCTGTTGCGAACCTCTGTTATAGCAGCCCACTTGGCAGTGACTTGTGCCTTCAAATGCTCAAGACGTTTCCTGGCCTCATCGACCTCCCTATCATGGATTTTAAGGTCATGTGTCAGCCCAGTGATGGCTAGCTCTTCTAAGTTCTTCTCTCGGACTATCTGCCTCCTGCTTTGTGTAGCCTCATTCAAGTCAGACTTAGCCTTATTAGCAGGGTCCAGGAACATCTCCTTGAAGAACTGGTCATCAGCAAAACCCATGGTCTCGAACCACTTGTCACCCAGTGCAATGATCCTATCAACGATCGCCCTGGCACCTGTGACATCCAGACCAGCCTCTTTAGCATCATTGAGAATCTCCTGCACATGCTGGATCATGCCAAATCCGACATCCAAGTCCCCAGAAAGGAGAGTCTCAATCCAAGAGCTCAGAACCCGCACCACCACCTTCTTCGCAGAAAGAAGAGATGGCCCAGCTGAAGATTCGCCCAACTCCGTTGGTCGGCTGCTCATGTCATCACCGGTTGGAAGATTAACAAAAGAACTCTTTCTAGTTGGAGCTGCTCGGGAAGGAATCTCAGCACGAGGTATCTCCTCAACAGTGTCAGAACTGGTCCCGAGAGTCTCTACCTCTGGATCGACCTCCGGCATCTCTTGCTCTGGTTCTGAAGGAAGCGACGGACTCTCATCTGTTACTTCAAAACCTACCAAAGAAACACAAAAATGTATGAATATGATCCTGTTTGAAAATCATTATTAGGGTTATTACTACAAAATACCTTCTTCGATGACTGGCAGAAGACTCTCTTCCTCCATGAACTCATCGGAAAGCATCGTCAACATTTGCGTCCATCGATGGTTCAAAGTCATTGGAATACTGTGGCAAATTAGCTGACAAGAAAAATGTTAGCAAACCAAGTCACGGACAAAAAAAAAGAAAGCAAAAAAAAAGTCATACCGGGTGGAGATTCTGGAATCACTCTAGAGTCCCTTGGTTCTTCTTCTGCCGCGACCGTATCCGTCACCGCCTCATCGGTTGGAACCTCAGGCATCGCCAAGTCTTCCTCTGCTAAAAAAAAGAAAAGGAAGCAGTAGGGGAGAAAATTAAATCAAGACATGGAAAAATCCCATGAAAAGAAATGGAAAGAGAAAAAGGAAGAATCATACCTTCGCCAACAGTCTCTTCTTCTCGGCTTCTCTTTTTCGGAGGCTCATCAGCATTCCCTGGCACCTCCTCATTGATAGTAAGAGGGACTTCTAAGTCAGGAGAGTCCTCATGTTACCCCTTGCTACGATGATGACTCCTCTTCCTCTTACTTCTGTGGGTTCGCTTCTTAGAAGAACCCGCCCCGCTGTCAGAGTCAGGTTTCCCACTTGACTCCTCGCTAGATGGTCTACTCTTGCCAGTAGGCTCCACGGAAGCTTGCCTTTGCGCCGCTTGCATCTAAGCACCAAGTTCGGCTTCCTCCTGTTCTAGCTGCTCTAAAGCCTCATCAGGTATTTCTCGAACAGCTTCAGAACCAATGATGCCCTGGTCACCGAGAAAGCCTATCTTGTGCTTCTCTCCAGAAAGGAAGGCCCAAACTTTCTCTCGCCGAACGCCATCTGACTTTCCAAGGCCCTTTCCAGATGACAGCTTCACATCAAGCTCCTTCTTGGAAAGGCCCCGATATGCCGAAAAGCTCTCTGCGAACCACTTCGCAAAGCCGGCAGTCCGGGAAGTCGACAGCACAGGATAAGAGATCATGGCAGTAGTGTCTTCAGCACTATAGAAAGCCCATGCATTTCTCCCATCCTGTAAACCTCCAAAGCGCTTCACCATGCTTGAAGGCGCTCCAACAATGCCTTGAGAAAAGCCTAACTGCAGAGCAAAGCGAGAAGGTACATACGGCTGGATGTCGATGAAAAGATGTCAGCGGTACACCATCGTGCCGACACGTATGCTGAAAAGCCACTCCTTCTCTGCATTTGTCAAGGAGTAATGCCTTCCCGACCCCGCCCTGGTAGAGTCTCGGGAGGCACCAAAATCAAAAGCCTTCTTCCGTAACTCCGGAGAAAGCTTCACTGAAGACTGCCCCATCTCGACGTCCCTGAATCGTCGGATCCTCATGCGGGCAAACAAAAGTGATTCGGACACGGCTTTGCCCTTAGCCAGGCGAATCATCAGAGGATCATCATCCTGTTCAGCACCCAGCCGGTGGATGCCAGGACAATGGTACACATCCACGAATAAAAGGTGTGGGCTGAAAATACCCTATTCATAAGGAGCCCAAGCCGAGCAAAAAAAGCAGCAGCCTGCAGTTCGGTACACAAGTAGGAGTAGAGAGCTGGCACCAAAGCAAGCTGCTCTCCAAACGCCATCTGACAAGCCGGAAAAATACAATGCGGCCTGATGTGCGTTCCATCTCCTCTGCAAAAACGGCCTCACCAAGCCAATAAGTGAGGTAAACGAGATCTCTCCGCAGTACAATGTCAGGGCATATGGCGTTTGTACTCGCGCATAAATCTCTCAACTCTTATTGCATAGCCAAGATCTTCTTCGAACTTGGTTCCTGAACCATGGCTTCCTGGGTCGCGCTATCAGAAGACTCCCCGCTTTCAAAGAAGTTAGGAGGAGAAGAACTAAAACTCTTCCAACTGCTGGATCTAACTTTCAAGCCTTCCTTCTCCTTTAAAAAATAATAGAAAGCAACAAGCTGAAAGTATAGAAGCCTGAACTCCTCAGACTGCTCCACAAGGACACTGTCGATCGGCATAAACTCCTCATAAAGTTTGCCAAGGATGGGCAATCTAGTAATGGCGCTCAGCTCCTTCAAAGAGAAACCAATCTCACCATTCGTCACAATGAAGGTATTGGTTTGTCGAAGGAATGACTCCAGCATAGCCATGAAGGCCTCGTCGGAAAAGATCACGGTCTCCCTAAAGGTGCGGACCGCATCAAAAATCCCGGCTTCCTTCAAAATGGCACCACCAATCAGCAGGACACGATCAGTCCACGACTTCCACTCGGAGTCAGCACTGAAACGGCCACGAAGTCGAAAAGGCTTCACCCAATTGCTGCCGTCACCGCTGAAAATGCCAAGGCCCACCGGTCTCAAATCGACCGACGAATAATCAGAGCCCTGCTGGCCGCTGGCTGGCTCAACAGGCCCATGTCAGTAGGTGACTTCTCCTCATATCCAGGAGAACCACCAACAAAAACCCTGGTCTTGATTACTTTTGTCCTTCTCACCCAGCTTGCAGGATCTTCCCTCTTAGAGCACGTGGGGCAAGGCTCATGATCAAGACGGTGCGATCAAACGTCGACTGGGTAGCAACGGTCTTCTTCTCACCATCTGCTGTGAAAGAGAACTGAAAACATCTCCTCTGGTATGTTATGTCATCAGGGACTGCATCACCAAAAAAGAAGGTAGGCTTGGGTAAAACACTCTGATCTTCCATTACCCATGGACGGCTGCTTACCATGATCTTGTAAAATTCCTCTCCCTTGAGAGCGATCAGTCACTGCCTCATCTCATCTCTGTTGAGGGAGTCGCACTTTTCCAGATTTCTCTCAACATACTGAACCTTGTCCCAAGCCTGCTGAACGGCCGGATTAGAAGATCTAGTAGATCGACGAGGTACGCTGGTAGCAGGCTCTTTACCCTTGTTCGTTCTGGATGAACCACCTGCAAAGGATGAAAAAAAAAAGATCAAACATCAAAATGACAGAATTTCGCTAAAAAAAATATGGCGAAATTTTGACATGACTCCGGGGTAATTCCGAAGAAAAAGGAAATATCATGAAAGAAATAGAAAGCTTGAAGATGGGCTCAACATTGCTCCGAGCTCCAAAACTCCAAAGTTTCGAGACCTAAAAGTCTTCGCAAAATCAGGAAGGGCTCAACATCGCTCGAGCTCCAAATTCCCAAATTTGTAAAAACTTTCAGGTATGCTATCACATCATGCTACAATTCAATTTACAAAAAAATATACATGCATGAACATCTTGGTTTGCCAAAAAGAAAAATGCATTATCATGATGAGCAAAAAGAAAAAAGAAAAAGAAAACTTTCTCAAAAAAAAAAGAGAGAGAAAGAAAAAAAAGAGAAAAAAAGGAGGGCTGGCCCACAGGCCACGTGGCCGTACGGCCAGATCCGTACGGATCTGTCTGTACGGCCCACAAAAGAAACAAAAAAAAGTGCAAAAAAAAAAGAGGGAAAACACGTGTAAAAAAAAAGAGAAAACACGTGGAAAAGAAAAAAAAGAAGAAAAAAAAAGAAAAAAAAATGAAAGAACTTTTTATTTCCTACAATGGAGTTTTCTTGAAAAAGGGAACTTACTTGAAGCCATTGATGGAGAAGAAGAAGAAAAGTCTTGATGATCTTGAAGAAGAAGAACTCTTGGTCTTGAAGCCCTCTTGGGATTGTTGCAAAAGAAAGCAATAAGAACAAGAGATCCAACCTCCTCCTTGCTTTTATAGAAGAGAGCAAACCAAAGAAGGAAAGAAGAAAGAGGTAAGTGTTACTAATTAGTAACCTTACCAAAAGAAATAAATTAGAAAGATTCTTTCCCAAAAGAAAGATATCTTGAGGGATTCTCTCCCAAAAAGAAATCAATGAGAGATTTTCTCCCAAAAGATAGGATCAATGAAGGATTCTTTCCCAAAAGAAAGATATCTTGAGATATTCTATCCCAAAATAAAGGGAACATGAGAGATTCTCTCCAAGTAAAGATATTCTTAGATATTCTCTATCCAAAGGAGATATTTTTAGATATCCTTTACAAAAATGACACCATATGAGATCTAAGCCATTTAAAAAGCTTAAGGTCCCATGGGTTAGCCCATATGAGTCAGGTTTGACCACCTAGGCACAAAAAAAAAAGGGCTTTTAGTCAAAGAGAAATCCCTCTTACCAAGAGCTTACAAAAATGGTTCCATGCCTCTTTTGAGTTGATTGGACCATACAAAAAGAATTCCAAGCCCCATGAGCTTCCAGAAATCAAACCATCCAGCCTCATATACCAAATTGAGCCTGAATCTTGAAATTGACATTCCACAAAAAACCAAACCAAATCCTGGTCCCCTAACTTGCCACATACAGCTTGTTAGGTCACAAGACCAAAAACCAAAACCAAAACTTGATCCCCTTACTTGCCACATACAGCCTGTTAGGTCACAACATCAAAACCAAAATCGACCCCCCAACATTCCACATACAGCTTGTTGGGTCACACGGTCAAAACCAAACCCAACCCACTAACCTGCCACATACAGCTTCTTAGGTCACAAGGTCAAAACACAAATCCACATCCCTAATGTCATCTTCAGAACTTTGCCTCGAGCTGGTATGCGATCCCTTTTACTACCATAAAATTATGCTGGAAGCTCAAAAGGCTACAAATATCAAAAGAAAGACTGCTCAAAGACTCTTGGTCAAGTCACAAGCTCTCCTACGAAAAATCTCTTCGAGGCACATCGACTACAAAAGTTAAGCAACTCGTCGCTGCACCTCGAGGGGGCATTTGTTGACACCAAAAAAATGTGTCACTTTACTTCTTCAAAATCCAGAAAGCTACATGAAGTCGCAGCCTGCCATAAATAGGCAATGCTACTTCCAAAAATCAAATCTTGTCAGAATCAAATAAAAACTGCAAGATCCTTCAAGACAGCCAAAAGAGAAGTACACAAGAAGTTTCGGGCCATTTCAAAATCATTTGGCCTAAATTCGCTTCTCCGGTAGCTGAAAAGGAGCTCCCGGCGGCGAAAGCATCGGAGACACCAAATCTTCGATCTGAGTCGATGGATGGTCTCAAAATACATCCAAAAGGCTCCACGTCAAGTTCCGAGTCAAACCGACAACGTTTGACCATACATCAACCCTCGAACAGCTAAATCAAGCCTCTCGACGGCGAGAACCACCAAGGCCATCACTCATCAGATAGAGCACATGGACGGCTTCAAAATGCTTACAAAGGGCTACACGTCAAATTTCAGGTTATTTCGACACATTTGACCAGACTTTGACGCTCGGAAGCCAAATCAGGCCTCTCGGCGGCGAAGCTCCTCGGGACCATGGTTTCCAAGACAGAGCCTATGGATCATCTTAAAATGACACCAATCGGTTCCCTGTCAAATTTCAAGTCAATCGGACATCTTCACCAGACATCTTCATCGCAACAATAATAAGTCTATCGGTGATAGGACCCCAAACGGCTTCAAAACTCAAACAAAAGCCTATGGTTGGTCTTATTTATTGCTCAGGAGGCTTCACCCCAAATTTCAAGTCATTCCGACATCGTTTGACCCAGTTTCAGCTTCTGACGAAAAATCGGCAGCTCTGCGCGACGAAGTCTTCGGCTTTCCCGAAAAATTAGGAAACTTTGCAAACCAAAATGCAAGGATTCTCATCAGGTTTTCTACAGGGAATCAGGCCAATAAATGATAAAAAAATGTCAAAGAAAAATACAGAAGAAAAAAAGAATAAAAAAACATAAAAAACGGACACAAAACGGGACAAAAGGGGGGAAAACCCCCCCAGGGTCGCAGGCCAGGGTCGCCGGCGACCCTGGAGCTCGGGATCGCCGGGAGGGCCCAGGAAGCCCCGTTTTTTGTCGTTTTTTCGCGATTCGAAGCGTCCGACCCCTGGGATTTTTCAAATTTCATACTTTTGAGACACCAAATCCTTTGACATCCGTCAAAATCACGGGTCAATCATCAAGAGTATCAAAATCAACATTGATCGCCAACCGGTCAGCCAAAAATGTGTGCTTTTTACCCGACCGATCGAGAAATCGACTAGACAGATGGCACCGACCCGCTGTTGGCAACCAATACAAGAAGTAAAATGGTCATCCGATGTCGATCTGCATGAAGATCCATCGATGATCATCGCCAGAAGAATCCCAAAAGACGCGGCACGGCCTGCGACTCTTCAACTGCTCGGCGACCACTTAATGCGATTAATTGATTAGCTTTATTACAGTCATTAATCCATTTCTTTGGATGGCCCAATCAGAAGCAAGCAAACGGGAGTTACAAGTCAAGATATTCATGACATTTAAAACATGAAACTCCTCCCATCATGGTGATTAAAGGCGATCAAATGCCCTCAATCTCCTCCGGCCAATCAGAAGCCAAGAAAAAGGAGTTACAAAATAAAGGATTCAATCTTGTAACTCCTCCCTTTATGTAGCTTTATGACAATTAAGGCTCATAAATCCTCCTAAATGGCTACCTTAAAAGCCTATAAATAGGAGACCATTCCAAAGAATTCCAGATCGGAAAAACAAGACAGATCCCAGATCAGAAAAAAACACATAAATCCAGAGAAAGAAAGAGAGAAAACTCTGCGGAAGTTCTACACCGACCACCGCTACAAGGTGACAAAAGTCCTTGGGGGGGGGGGGGTACCCCCCCAAGGTCTTTGCTTTCTCTTTCTGCCTCCAATGGCTTAGACGTGGCTTTTCAGCCCGTCTACTTAGTTTTTTATTAGAAATAGGGCCTCCTTTTGGTCTTTGACCTTTAAAAACCTGAGGTTATAGCCAAGCCAAGCGAATAAAGAGCATCCTCTGTTCTCATCTGCATGGATAATGGCGAAGCCCACATATGGCTTGTGACCGTCAATCTAAACGGGTCCCCCACAATCTCCTGAGAAGTTAGATCCTCATTTTCTTGCTTTTCATTGTACTTTGTGTTTTTTCAAAAGAGACAAAAAAAATCACAAATCTTGTCTTTCATTATTGATAAGAATTGTAAATCGACTATAAACGCCAAAATCGGCTATAAACGCCTAAAATCGTCTATAAACGCCAAAATCGGCTATAAATGCCAAAAAAACCGCCTTTCACAGCAAATCAAGAAAATGTCTCTTTTCTTAAATATATGTGCAATGGAAAACTTGAAAGAAGTTGATTTCCTTTTTACTTGCGAAGGTCGATCTCCGGATCACCACTTGTAACTCCAAGTAAAATAGAAAATCTGGCACACCCACACAAAAAAATATTGATGCACGCCTCTGCCCCCCGGTTACGAAAGGGTCATACCCAAACGGACTCCCACGTCCGCGGACCCTGATAGAACCGGGCAGAAGCGCTGTTCCATCAAACCTCATGCTAGTGTCGCCCTCATGCTGGTCTAACGGACTACACCTATGGTGACGAGCCAGCTGGTCATGTCCCGGTCCTCGGCATCATGCTGGGCTCGGCCGCGAGCCAAGGTCATGTCTCGATTCAAACAAGCTCGTGCTGAGACAACCAGAAGCAGCACCGAGCCATTTCAGCCTCACGCTGGTTCAGTCTCATGCTGGCCTCGGCCACATGCATCTCGGTAACAGTGCCAGATCGTCGGCCAACGGGACTACATCTCTGGTGACGAGCCAAGGTCATGTCTCGGTTCAAACAAGCTCGTGCTAAGACAAGCAAAAGTAGCACCGAGCCGTTCCAAGCTCATGCTGGTCCGTCCTCGTGTTGGCTACGACCTCATGCTGGTCTCAACCTCATGCTAGTCTGTCCACGTGCTAGCTACGGCCTCATGCTGGTCTCAACCTCATGCTAGTCTGTCCACGTGCTAGCTACGGCCTCATGCTAGCTTCGGCCACATGCATTCTCGATGACAACACCAGAATCGCGGCCAACAAGAGTACACCTCTGGTGATGAGCCAGCTGGTCATCTCTTAGTTTTCAGCAGCAATGTACACTTCAGCTCGGTAAGAAATTCCTCCTCCAGCTCGGCAGTAGTGCCAGTCTCCAGCTTGGCAGCAATGCCAGCCTCCTCCTCGGCAGCATCACCAGAATACTTCAGACACGAGACTACACCTCTGGTGATGAGCCAGTTTGTCATGTCTCGATCTCTCAGTTGGTGACAAACCAGACGCTGAAGACTACCAAGCTAAGTAGCTCAACAGCTTCTCTCTTCTCAGCTTCCGACCTCAAAGAGAACTCTAATGAGCTCAGAATCTGGGGGGCTATTGTGTGGGGATATTTCCGAGCTCACCAAAGTCCCGGCCAGATGCTCCATCTCGGGTTCCTGCACCAGCTAATCCATATCGGCAAGGCTCGGTCTCAGCCTCCACCAGCTCGGCCAAGTGCTCCCACTTCGGTCAAAGCCTCATCTTGGCCACGCGCATCGCGGTCCCGGTACCAATGTGCCAACTAAGTTCAAGGTCATCCCTGGTCTTGGTCACGTCCTGACCTCGGTCATGCATCTCAGCAATAGTGCCAGCAGACTAGCCGAGATAGGGACTGATAGCCATATCTCCATGAAGATACTGGGCGTACGACATGATATTTGAGCCGCCCAAATCCCTGACAAAATGGCACCAAGCAGCTCTATATACATCAGGGCGTGGTTCCAAAGAAAGTAGGCTACGATGGGATTGTACCTTCCTAGTACCTGACAAGGTGGGCTATGACGAGACAATCAATTACCTCCTTGCCTCCTCTCTTCTTCTATATAAACTATGCAACAGTTCCAGAATGGGGGGCCATTATTCTGGTACGCCATGTCCACCTGAACTGACTTAGGCATCGGTGAGGCCTGCGCTGCCCACAGCCAGGGTCCTCTAACTCTCTTCTTCTCCCTCTTCCAGGTCTCAAGGCAGCGGTTCATCCATCATCATCAAGGAGCTATAACCTCCATCCTCCTCAAATGAGTCTCAAAATCACTACCCCCGGGTCTGTGAACTTTTGTGCACTTACAGATGTTAATAGGAAATGCAAATGAAAAACCAATAAACTTCATCAGTAAAAGCTCCTCATATGTTGCAGGATGGGGCATACATGGATAGTTGATCCAAACCTTCCATGTTCATTGCAATGACATAGTATAACATATTTCTTCCTCAATTGTATTTTGAGCTCTTTTTTTTTCCTATTATGGAAGAATGCTTTACGCTGACTAGAATTATTTTCATTATCAGATTGATAACTTGTAAAGCATGTGATTTGAATTTTCTTTTAGTTTTAAACACACTTGTTTGGATGCAATCAATCTTATGGTGGGCATGAGACTAGTTAGATCTAAGATTTTCTTAATATGACAAAATGAGGTGGGAAAATGCATTTGATCAGTTTGAATTTAAGAGGGCTCACTTACTTTGCTTTTGATTACCGTGTTTAGTTCCTAACATTTTTTTTTCTTTATACGACAGATTGGGAGTGGAGATCAATGTAATAGAGGCCAATTGCTTGAAGATCTTTTTGTTTTTCATAAGAATATTGTACTTACACTATTTTGGATGCTACATTTTTACTTGAATTAGTAACAACGACGTAGCATAACTTGTTAATAGTTATATGTTTCCTAATATGTTGAAGGAGCAGGTTTTGTACAGTTTTGATTTGTTAAATGAGCAGACTTTATTGTACATTTTATTTTACTTAAATGAGCAGGTTTTATTGTATATTTTATTTGAGTTGAATGGGTAGGTTTTATTGTATATTTATCTGAGTTGAATGGGCATGTTTTATTGTACATTTTATTTTTGTTGAATGAGCAGGTTTTATTATATTCAGAGTAAAGGAGGTTTTTGAGGTAGCAGGCAGTAATTTATAAAGTAAATCTATTATTTTTAGCGACGAGTTTTACTTGTCACCCAATAAGGATAAATATATCTTTAATCATTATCCCCGACATATATAATTTGTCGCCTAAAATACTTTGTGGCAAGGTCAAGTATTTGGCGAAGATATAAGGTGGTCACCTAATGTATACAAACTATGCGCGACACAACTAATTCGTCACCTATTACAAATCATGGCAATTCATACACTATTTAGCGACAATATAGTTTTGTCGGTAAAATATATAATTCAGCGACGACTCCATTTTGTCGCCAAATTCCTTTTTACAATTTTTGATCGATTTTTTGGCGACAAATTATATATATTTGGCAACAAAAAATATCCTTTTTGCCGACATTCTTCTTTGTCGCAAATTAATTTCAATTTGGCGACGATATTGAGTTGTCGCAGAAAATTGATATTTGGCGACGATTAGCTGTGATCGTCGCCAAATACATTCACTGGCGCCAAATAGCCGACGAACTGGCGACAAAACCAATTTTGTCGCAGAATATATTGGGCGACGATTTTGTGATTTTCTGTGATAAATATTTGCGTCACGAAAAATGATTTTTGTTGTAGTGATGCTTAGCCTATTGAAAAGCATAAATAGTAGAAATCCGGTGGGGTGTTGGATCACAAGCCGGTAGTGGATGTAGGCATTGAGGCCGAACCACTATAAATGATTGTGTTATGGTGATTGCTTTGTGGTGATTGTTTTTGTTTAGCTTCCGCATTTAATTTGATAATCATCACTTGTGACTTGTTATTTTAAAGAAATTAAAATTGGTCATTAATTGTCACTTAGTAGTAGCTCACTCTATTCAACCACCCCCCCCCCCCCCCCCAGGGTAAAGATCCCAGACTTTCAATTGCTACTTCATTTTCAACAAGGTAGTTATTTTGCCTTCCATCTTAAACTTTAGTATCCAAATATTCCCATAGCTTTGGCAAGGGATTTGACGATATCTATCTTGTATTGTACCAAATATTCTTGCATATGGATTGAACTAATCAAGCAGAACATGTAACTTTTTCAGTAATAATTTATCTATACAACTATCATTATGCAGAGAAAAAAGAGTTGCATGTCTTATTTGTGTCTCATGCTCCATGTCATAGATGTATACTTGAATAAATTTTGGTTGATGTCCATCTTCAAGAATAAGTGAGCCAATTAAATGATGAGTTTATCCATGGATTCAAAAGGAATAGGGACCACCTTGCATAGTCCTTGTTTGCTTCCATTAATGTAAAGGAAAACATCCTATACCCTTGTTTACCTTTTAAAATGAAGTGCATGGTCATCATTGTTCCTTTCAAGTAAACCCTTTAAAGGAGTGGTGGATCAGACAATTAGGGCAACCAGATCAATCCATCCCAACAATATTGGTTAAAACTAAAGCATCCCTGGTTTTTTCTCGGGGCATTTGGTCGGAGGTCCCTTAACTTTGGTTTTTATTGCAAACGGTCCACGTGTTTTTTCCGTAGAGCCAAAGGTCCCTTTTCAAGTTTTAAACAGTTAAAAAGTCTATCGTGCCCCTCTTAATACATGCACTCTGTGCAGTATGCACAAAAAGAAAAACGGATTTCGTTAAGAGTTTCATTTGGAGAAAAAATAGGGAAAAAATCCTTCAATTTCGTGAAGATTATTTGACTATACAAATCAAGGATTACGATAGATAAGAGAAAGAAAATGGGGAAAACTAATTCAAAGAAAGATAAATCATCCAGAAAATCTACACATGGAACTGGGCAAAACTCAAATAAATTTATTTGAGGAGAAATCATCCAGAGGCACATGTGACTGGGCAAAACTTAGATAATTTTTTTTGAACTCGCATAATCTCTTTCCAAACTCAGATAAACTTGGTCCAAACTCAGACAAATTTATTTCAAACTCAGATAAATTTGGTTCAACTCAGATAAATTTGTTCGAAACTCAGAAAAATTATTTAAAACTCAGATAAATTTATATGAGTTTTTGCAAATTTATCTGAGTTTTTGTCCAGTTTATTAGAGTTTCTGGAAAGTTTATTTGAGTTCTTGGTAAATTTATTTCAGTTTCTTAGAAAATCTAATAAATTTTCTAAACTTAGATAAACTTGTCAGAAGAAGAAGCTTCCTGCAATGTGATAGGCTTCTGCTAACGGGTCAGAACAAAATAACCCAGAAAACGAAACAGCAAAATCTCCTTCCAAAATACTTATTTTCCAAAAGCCCCAAAAAGGTTTGAGACAGACTTACACGAAACGGAAAAGGGAAAGAAAAAGCAAAGACAACAATGGTTTTTTGTGTTATGCATAACCCGTCGGCGGAGAAGGCCCGGATTGGTCGCGTTTCCATTGCTGAGCCGTCGCCATCGTGATAGTGTATTCAAAGATGGCCGATCTCGATCTGTAGAACTCTTTGGTGAATCCCTCGTTCATAGAGAAGAAGACGAAATGGGTTCTCTGGGACAAAAGAGAACGAGAGAGAAAGGGGAAAATTCAAATTTTTATGCTCAAACCATTGAAAGGGGAAAATTCGTCATAAAAATATATGATGTGACATATTAGGGACCTCTCACCAAAATATCTTCAGCTGTATGGAGTATAGAAATTAGAGAAAAGTTGTTGGACTAGAGGCCCTAGAAGACCATGCTTAGGGACTTGTGGAAAATTTACCCTTTTTTCTTCTATTAGGTTTTTATTCTCACCACATAATCACAATGCATTTTTTACATTCATAATTAGGAGAACCTCTAAGTCATGTCACATATCCGATGCCTTTATTGATTTTAATAATAGAATTTTAGCCTACTATGAAAACTATATCATATAATTGGTCAAAGTTAAAAAAGTGTAATGGTAATAACTAAATTATATGTGAGTCTCGCTGGCATGTTTGAAGCATCTCTCATGATGTTCTTACTTTCAATGGATTCATCCTCAAGGGCTAGGACATCCCGCGTTATTAAAAAAAATTGCACATCTATTAAATTGTCGCCAAATGTATCACTAAAAACTATTATCATTAGGCATAATAAGGTTGAATTCATGAATTACAACATAGTGCGCACAACCATATATATAGTACTGATCCAGTGTGAGTGCCTCAAGGTGGGGCCCCATCAGACTATTGAAAGATCTTGCGCCGTGATCTTGATGATGAGCGGTATGGATTGATCTAAAGCTTGTCCTGCTGCTGCGAGATCAATAGCCTTTGGGTTTTCTCCTATCTCCCTTGTCACTCACTCCAAGATGTGTGAGAGCTTATGAGTACTTTGCAACAATTGTAAGTCAAGATAGAGGACCGGAAAACACTTTTTATAAGTCACCCAAGAGAGATTTATTCCCTTCAAAGAAATCAATTAGCAATAAGCTTCCTTAATTTCCTCGATGATTAGTCAAAAAAGAATCCTGATTGATTGGGCTTTCTTAAACCAAATCCAAGAAAGATTTATTCAAATTAAAACTAAAAGGGAAAGCAGCTTATCATTCGACTCAAAGTGGGGCACTACAATTATTAGACATATGGTCATGGGGACCACTTACGTCTAACAATATGTTGTTACATATATAAAGGGATTGTCACTAGGGTCAATTTGACCTAAATTACATAATTCAAATCACAGAATTCAATCTTTACCTTTAACTCTAATGAATACCTCCCATAAATTCTAAGCAAGTTTGAATAGGCTAGGTCTGCGAAACAAAGATGAATTTGATTGAGGCACCTACTCACTTCTCATATTCTGCTAATTGACTAAATAAGCGAAAAAAAATAATTTAAGACTTGGGGATTCTTTGAGTGAACCCATAGTCTTTCAAGTTAAACGCACTCGGTTTGGATATCAAGTCGAGTTGAATTTTTGTGGACTTTCCAACTATGCTTCACACTATGAAGATGTAGAATTCTAAGCCTTTGTTTGACAAATCTGAATCGAGGTTCAGAAAGGGAACGAAATGATCATCTAATGATCCACGAACATAAAAAAGGCCACATCAATTGTCTACATTGAACATAAAAAAGGCCTATTATCAGTTGACCATAATTTCTAAACAGGATAACTTCTCCGATGTTGCATAAGGGAAGGGACAGTGGGAATGAGGAGATTAACAAATTTACTCAAAACATCCTCTAACTCAAACTCCTACATCTTAACTTAAATTTCTGCATCTCACTTGTAGAGTTCTGATTCTATGACTGTTGTGTCTCCTACATGAGATGCAAGTGTTTCTAGGGTTGGTACTTTGGGTCTTAGCATCAGATACTCCCAACCACCATAGCACATTGTCCATCCAAGACTATGAGTATAAGACGTTTGATAAAGGAAGATATTTAGTATTTTTAGTTTTGGTGTAGCCTCCATTATTAATATTTGGTTATAATAGTTTCTGTTTAAAACACCATTACAATCTTGGTTTCAACTGTTCATATTGGTAAATAAGCTTTTCTTTTCACTTAAAACGAAAAAAAGAAAAAGAAAAAGAATTGACTGCACCCCCGCAGGCTAAAGTGCCTAAAACTAATAAAAGCCCCCGCTCTAGGGACATAATTGATTGGGTGACTACACCCGATTGGCGTCTTCAACAAGATGTTCAAAAATAAAATGGCCAATTATTTAAATTAGTATAAAAAAAGTTATACATGTTAAGCTGGTTAGGTCAGTTGACCCGTATTCGACCCACGTCAAATGTGGGTCAGGTGGATCAGGTTGGGTGAAGCAGGTTCTAAAATTGAATCGAGATTTAGTGAGTTTTCTTTCTCACAGTGAACATATGTGGACCAATGAGGGTCCGCCACGTCACCTTGGATATGCATGCCTTAGCGACATGAACCAATGCCCACGTGCATGGCAGGCATCCCCACGGTGACGTAGCGGACCCTCGTTGGCTTTCTCACGGTCACCATGGGGAAAAGCCTCAGACGATCCGGACTCTCTAAAATGAATACGTTGAGATCCAAACACTTGACCCCACATGCTGACTCAACCCTAATTGACCCGACACAACTTATTTACCTCCCTAATCCCATTGCATGTAATTTCTACTCTTATTCAGGTATAAAAGAAATGAAAACCATATTGATTCATTTTCATTATTGGTGTCAAAAAATAGAAAAACCAAAAGAGGCAAATAAAAGCCATAGAGAACCCAAAATAAATTAGTCATCCAACAATAAAATGATAAGGACAACTACAAAAATTAAAATAAAAAATAATTAAACATACAGATAATTAAGATAAAATCATTCAAGAAAATAAAGAAAAAGAATCAAAATGGAGAGAGAGAGAGAGAGAGAGAGAGAGAGAGAGAGAGAGAGAGAGAGAGAAGAAGAAGAAGAAGAAAACGTCAAATCTATCATCACCCTTCCTTATAGTAGAGTTTTGATTGTATTTATGAGAGAGCAGAAAACGTCGAATCTATCATCATCCTTCCTTGTAGTAGAGTTTTGATTGTATTTATGTGTGGTAAATATTCATGGAAAGTAAATGTAAGAGTATGTTTGGACCCTTTACTAATAAAGAAGGAATGGGGTTAAAATGTGAGGTCTTGCCATGAAATGTGGGCCCAATACTAGTGTGTGGGGATATTTCCGGACCACCAGAGACCACCAACTCAGCAGGTCTTGGCCTCCCCCGGCCGTACCATCTTTTCCAGCTCATTGGGTCTCGGTCTCGGCCACATATCTCAGCTCGGCCATGTGCTCCCACCTCGGCCCATGCCTCCATCTCAGCAGGGCACTCCACCTCGACAGACTCCACCTCGGCATCCCTGCCAGGTCAAGATCATTCCCGACTTCAGTCCCCCGACCTCAGTAACACACCCTGACCTCGGTCTCCCGACCTCAGTAACACACCCTGACCTCGGTCACAGTGCCAGAGCTAGCCAAAGCAGGGGCTGATAGCTGTCCTCCCAAGGACACTCAACCACGTCACGGGATGTACGACAAGACAAGGGCACTGCCCAAAGTCCCTGACATGTAGCCGTCCACGTCTCCCCAAGCGCCAGGGTATGGCCCGATGGGACACAACAAACTCAGCTGGGACTGCAACTAGAGTAGAGTAGTTATGATGGGACATTTAACCACCTCCCTGTCTCCTCTATTCGTCTATATCAACACAGCTACAGCTTCAGAACAAGCATGGCCAAAACCAAGCTGGTATGCCATCTTCTTCCCCAAAAATCTCCATCCTTTGCTTAGTTCCCATACCAACTTAGGCACCGGAGAGCCCTGCGCTGCCCAAGCCAGGGTCCTCTAACCTTCTCTGTTCTTCTTCCTCTTCCCCTTTTAGGTTTCAGGCAGGCAGTGGTTCTTCTCTAAGAGTTTTCGGCTCCACCCCTTATTCTTGTGAGTCATTTTGTGCACTTACAATTGGCGTCGTCTATGGGGAACGATAAAAAAGATATCTTCCCAAACTCCATGCCTCAAAAATTGGAAAAGGGAAAGAACCATCAACACTGCCAACGCAGCTGTCCCCGGTCCCCCGCTAGAGGAGGTCCGGGGCAAAGTCTGGTTCAGCGAGCATCCACAGGCCAGAATCTCAGTCAGGTTCATCCTCAATGGGTCGGACAACACCTTCTCGGCAGGATAGCCTTCGACATGAGTTTTCCCAGCAAATGGAATCCGAGCCAGACGAACCCCATCATCAGATTAACGACGACAACCCGCTTCTCACAAAGATCAGGGCCCAAAGCCTTGCCATCCAAGCACAGGACGAGTTGATCCGTCAACTTCAGCAGCAACTACAAGACAAAGGAGTAACCTCTGCTCCGCCCTCTAGTTCCTCAAAGAGACGAAGGCAAAAACCAAAAGATTGGCTTGATCGACACATCGAGCAAGCAGTCAACAGAACTTGGAGATGGCCAGTCTCACTCAAGCTCAGCTAAATTCTCAAGATCTCGGAACGTCTCCACTCTCTCTAGAAATCAGAAACTTCCTCCTTCCTGAAGATTCAAGCATCTCGAGGTTCGTCGTTTACGATGGGACCTCGGACCTGTTAGGATTTTGTATTGCAATTTGATGGATGCATCATTCATCTTATTCATTCATTTGAATATTCACACATGCATTGATTTTAAAAATCTTGAAATCTGGATTTATACATGCATTGTTTTAAATATTGCAAATCTTATAGTTTGTGCACATTTTGGATTTAAATCTTGGATGCATTTGTTCTTGAAAAGAATTTTTACAAATCAAGCTAGCCTATGTTTCAAAGTTTCAAATTATATTTGGCTTTTTATGTTTCATGATTTTAAAAGTACTTAGATGATTTAAAACCATGTTTCCAAGCTTGGTTAAATGGCCCAAAAATCCCCTCATGAAAATACTTTAAAATATGTAAAGTTGGGATTTTTTGTATCAGGCTGTCGGTCAACCGACGTCAAGCTGCCGGTCCACCGACAGTGGAACCGAGGCCAACCAAGACCTCTGTCGGTCCCATTTCTAGAGAGCTACAAATTTCATATCTTTTCTGTCGGTCAGCTCGTCGGTTCATATCGGCTCACTTGTCGGTTCATGTCGGCTGACCTACACATGTACAATGGCAAATTTTGTGACCGTTGCTTTCAGACCGTTGAGGTGTCGGTCGACCGACACCTACCTGTCGGTCGACCAACAGGTAGCCGTTGGTAGCTTTTTTCTATAAAAGCAAGCTCAATCCTTTGGCCAAAGTTGATGAATTTTAAGCCCTTCTTGAGGTGTCTTGAGGCCAAAGAAAGGGGAAGAGCGAAGGAAGGCTAATGAGTCATTAGGAAAAGCTAAAGCTTGGATTTATGAAGTTAAACCACCAAGTAAGCTTTGCCTTTTGATATTCATATGTTTTATGCTTTGACTAAATTATTGGTAAATGATTTTTAGCATATAAACTATGACGTGTTGAATCCTCTACTTTTTTAATCTTTGATTTAAGTCTATGGATTCTTCACCTTGATTTCAAAACAAGTTTGTTTTAAATACTTTATCAAACATGTTATGTTAAAACCTTTGATTTGTTTTATAAACATGTTTCATTAACTTGTTTGAATCATCTTTGTTGTTTTCATTAATTTGATCTTAAGTTACACTTTCATTTTAAAAACAACATTGCATATGCATCACATGTTTAAGCTAAATTAATTTCATACAACTTGTGTCATTTTGATTTTCATAAATCATTAACAAGTTTGCATTTTATACATGTGATTTGCATTACACTTCAATCAAATCTTTTTATGTGCATTAAACTTTTAATTGCTTCAAGCGTAAATTGATTGAGCTTTATTTTTAACTTGATTAAAGTTTTCACACACACACACTTCATGAGCATTCATCTTTGCATTCATAGTGTTGTGTGAGTTAGATTATCAATTTCACATCCGCCTACTTAGAGGCAATTTTATTTGAGCTTAAATTGTAATCTCTTAGAGTGTTTTGTCAAGACACTTTCTTTGAGAGAAATCATTTGCTTGTAAGGTTATTGCTTAGCCATATAAAAGCATTGTGTATAGGTTGTTGTTTAGCCTAGAAAAACAACAGTGTAAGGTTATTACTTATCCTTGGAAAGCATATTGTAGAGGTTATTGCTTAGCCTTTTGAAAAGCATAATAGTGGAAATCCGGTGGGGTATTGAGTCACAAGCCGGTAGTGGATGTAGGCATTGAGGCCGAACCACTATAAATCTTTGTGTAGTGGTGTTTGTTTTGTGGTAATTATTTTATTTAAGCTTCCGCATATTGTATGCTAATCATCATGTGACTAGTTAATTGTAAAGAAATTAAAATTGGTCATAATTAGTCATTAAGTGTAGATCACCCTATTCACCCCCCCTCTAGGGTAGGATCCCTCGGACTTTTAATTGGTATCAGAGCAAGGTTGCTCTATATTTAGGATCAAGTGTTTGGAACTCTTGATTAGGTGTAAAAACCTAGAGTCAAAACCCTAGTTGTGCATTCCTATGAAAATCATAAAAATGGATTCCACTATGCTAGACTTTGTAGATTCTTCTAGATCCCTTCTTTTTCCATCTCTTGGAGATTCAAACATTGAATTTAAAGTATCTCAACTTGAATCTAAACTTAAATTAAAAGAAGAAGAAATTAATGAAAATGAAGATGGCATTCAACAAGCCTATGATGAATTATGTACATTTTCCTTAGAGCTTGTTAAAAAGAATAAAAGATTAGAAGAAAAATCTAAAAGTCTAAACAAAGAATTAGTCTCTTCAAAAGATGAACTTAGAGAGAAAGAAGAATTAATAAATTGTGTAGACTCTAAGTTTATGATCTCTTTGTATAACCTACAAAATGCTCAAGATGAATTAATTGAATTAAAGATAGGTTGTGATAATCTTAAAAAGGAAAATTTAAATCTAAGAGATCAATTACAAAGGCAAGATAAAAACATTAACAATCTTGAATCTAAGTTGACTATCACTAAGGAAAATTTATCTAATGCTCAAAAGAAGATAAATTCCCTAGAACTTGGATCTATTGAAGTTAATGAACTTAAATCTAAGTTAAAACTTGCCCATGAAGAGCTAAACAAATTTAAGGGAATTGAACATGAACTAACAAATGTTAAAAATGAAAATTCAACCCTTAAAACCCAAGTCACTCAACTTGAAAGTCATAAACTAAAATATGAGTGCAAATTTACCCATAGTGAAATTTAAAAAAATTATTTAAATTGGGTAAATCTAAAAGAGATGGGACGGGTCTTGGTTTTGATAGGAATATTTCACATGACCCTAAATTCACCAACGCATTTGTGAAAGGTGAGTCCTCATTCTCTAGCACTCACACTTCCTTGCCCATGTCTAAATGTAATTATTGTGGCATTGAAGGACATTTTAGGTTTGAGTGCAAACAAAGGAGAAGCAATGTGTCTAAACCCATCTTTGAACCAAAGAAAGTAAAATCAAACTCTATGATGGATAAGACACTATAAATCAAGGAAGACTCCAAGAAGACTAAACAAGTTAAACCTATTAGAAAGGAGTCTCCTAAAATAGATTCTAAAAAGTTTAAACAAGTTAAACCAACTTTAAAAGAATCTATAAACAAAAAGCTTCTGAATCTATCTCCTTCAAATCATCATATGAAAGAACTTTTGAAGAAAGTTGCAAAGTTAAATCTAAAATTTAAAAGTCAAATAAAAGGATAAAATAAGAAGAAAACTAAAGAGAACCAATCCCTTAAGAAACAAACTCACCAACCTCAAAAGACTAATCACCAATCTAAGCCAAATTTAGTTCAATTTAAACATCATGGTGATAAGTCTAAATTGAAAATTTATCAAGTCAAATCTCCTATAGTTGGTGAGACTTTTAAGATGGACCTCTAAGACCAAACCTCTCAAGACCTTAGGTAGATTCCTAAAGTTATATACTTAGACAAACCTTAAGGCCTTGGACCTCATTGACCAACCAATCCTTTATAGGTAAATCTTTTTGTTGGTCACGATGTTGAATTTGCATTTTGTTTCTTTCTTAGTTACATTTCTATAAATACAATATTTCTTTATGATCAATTGATTTTGTTTTCATATATCACTCTAGTTACATTTCATGGTTTTCAAAATAATTTGATTATAATTTCCTCATGATAGATTTGCTTTCATTTAGTAATATCTCTTGCATTTCTATACATGTTCAATTGATTATGATTTCAAAAGCTTTTATAGCTAGATTTTTCATAATCGATTGATGTTGCAAATTCATTTGTTTGTATGACATAGTAAAATTATTTTGAAAAATAAATGATTTAAAACAATTTAGTTTTTCCATAGAATACTAAATTATAGAGGATTTTACCCAAAAAAACACATTACATGTCTAGTGGGCTAAAAGAGTAATTTTAACCTCCATTGCACCATATCAGTCATTTTTCACGAGATGGCATTTTTTTGAGCACTTTCAACTAGCGTCCATAGCGACCCTATTTTTATAGCGTTAAGGGTCGCTAGGGACCCTGCGGTGTATACTAAGTACAACAAAAAAGGTGTTTTTTCCCTCTTTCATTGTCAATGTCTTCCTCGCCAAGCCTGGTTTGCCTCTTGTGCGACGCTGTGGTCCCTCCTTCGTCTGTCCTCTGCCTTGGGCGACACTGTGGTCCCCTCCCTCGTCAACGTCATCTTCCTCGCCCTCCTATCAACTGTGGTCCCCTCCAACTTTGTTGAAGGTATTTGCTTTTGTATGCTTTCCTTTGTTATCTAGGTCATGCCCTCATCATTCAACATGCCTTTAGCTTTGTATAATGTTTCCTCGTGGTAGACATCTACTCTCCACTTGAGAATCGCCTCTCTAAAAGGGTTTCTTTGTCATCCTTGTGTAGCATTAATTGATAGCAAGAAAAATGCCCTAAAAATGGCTTTGGCCCTTTCTGGATGACAATGGGCAGAGAAGCCTAGAGTGGTAGATTCTATTATTATCGGTTTTGAATCGCTTGCAAAAGACAAATGCACATATAAATCAAGTTCTTTAATTAGGTCTTCATGTTCATCACTCTAATCTCTATTCAAACTGATTATTTTAAAATGAGGTTCTTTTCTTAAGTTGCTGTGGAATCTCCAATCTCATTGATACATAGTGTGTAAATGACAATCCATTCTAATCTAATATCATTTGTAAATGTGTGGTGTATTTTTGTGTAGTGATTTATGCTTAAGAGTTGTGATTGATTGTTAGAAGTTGCATTTTTACAAATTAACAGTGAAATCAACTTCAGTGCTTACGTGATCCTAAAAAAAAAAAAAATTTTACCATGTTTGAACAACAATACACTGTCACTGTGGCATCCGAAGGCAAACTTCTATGAAGGCTTGCGATAATTCCTTTTTTCTTCAGTGATTTATAAATGATAATAGCCCGTGAAGATTAAAAGTCATAAACAAACCAAGCACTGTACTTGTCCAGATGTACACTTGCAATTAAATGAGAGCAAGGTGCTTGGGAATTAGGGAATGGTCACAAGAAGTGGGAGCTTTATAGGTAGGCAGATCACTTGGAGATGGTTCCAGATGGCACAATCACACCATCTTTCCTTTTATGGACAGAGACATGTGCCCCACGTTGTCCACTCAACGTGCACCCACCTGCTTAAAATGGTGCATAGAGTTAGATAAAAGTCTGCCAAACAGGTTAAGCATAACCATGTCTATTCTGTGTGTGGGAATTCTCTGCATAAATGAGGATTAGCATCCTCCCATGCAGGTTAAAAGATCTCTAGTTTGGACATTCTCTTGAAGTATCTTTAGTAAAATAAATAACTTGGAAGGTATATTTGGATATTGAGCCCCTGACACAGCAGTAGAAGTTGCTCATAATTGAAAAGACAGTATAAGGTGCTCATGATTAAAAAGAAAAAAAATATATTTGGTTGTAGGGAAAAAGTTGGAAAGGAATTTCCACAAGCTGTAGTCTTTACATCCAAATGACCCCATTTTGGAACTTGGTTTTGGCTTTTTATTTGCATTCTGTTATTTAGTTTTATATTTGCTCTGATGTGAATTTGGATGACCTATAGTATATTTGTCATTTTCACTTTTAAATAAATAAGCCAATATGATTAAGGGAAAGGAAAAGGAGAATTTTTTTTATTGGAATTCCTATTTCATGACTCTGATTTGTTCAATTCGAGTTGTTCATCATCTCACTCCATGACAAGGGTGTACATATTTGCCCTTGGATCATGTGAAGTGAAATAGTCTAGATTGATTTCTAGTAGACAATCTCGAATATTCACATCTAGTGTCTGATTCTATACATAGCGGTATATTTTTCCATGATCGAGGCTTCTGCTTCGTCTATGTTTAACATTGAACTCAAAGTGTCCAAAGAAAAGGCTTGATGAGGTTATAGTTACTATTCCTCTTAAGACAGTCATGAAACTATCAAATCTTTAGCATTTGATGAAATTACCTGATTGTTGGGAGTAGTTCCTGATCATGTTTTCTGGGTCCTGCGGCAGCTACATAAGAAAAGTTTTTCCTTGTGATTTCTTCAGATTTGATGAATGAAATAAATTAAGTTGATCTGATAGATAACCTACCAGAAGGGTCTGAAATGGTGGGAGTTGGGAAAATGAATGACAAAAGTCATGCAACTAAGATGGTTAAAGAAGTGGGTAATTGTTTTGGACCATGTGGCTATTCAATTAGAGAAAAACTGCCACATCTATGTCCATGTTTGGGACCAATACTCTATTTCTTAAAGACCATTAAATATAGACCCATATAAAAAAAAGAGTGTACACATGTATTGAGCCCGACCCTCTAAGAGTTTATGGCAATATAAATCTGTTGTGGGCTCTTTGTAATGATGATGATTACCTTTCTTTTTAGTTTATCATTTAGGATTTTGTATGCATATACTCTTTTTTTTTGTCAAAGGAAGGAAAGAATTAGCAATGATTGAGGTAATATTGTTATGTGTTAATATTGTTGCTTTTTATCGTAACTTACAGATGTCTGAAGCAGAGAGCAGCAATGCGAAAGAAAATGCCCCAGTTCAACTTCTTTTTGAACAGGAAACACACATCTCATCCGCCATACATAATGGGATTGTACGTTGCTAAACCACCTTCCATCTTTCAATTGAATATCAATGCATGTTTTTTTACATTTTGACAGGAGCTTGGTACTTACAGATGCATTCCGACCAACCCTGATTACAGGACTTGGCATCTAAATGAGAGGCAGCTGGAATATGTTCGTATGTCCGGACTATACCACCTTGCACAAATGAGGTGGATTAGGATAGATCACGCATTGATTACTGGTTTGGTGGAAAGGTGGCGCCCGGAAACAAACAAATTTCACTTCCCCACCGGTGAGGCGACAGTGACACTTGAGGATGTTGCATATATCTATGGACTACCGATCAATGGAGCAGCTGTCATTGGTAAAACATTTCCTCAAGGAAACATCGCAGATGTGTGTGAAGAATTACTAGGCGTTCGACCCCAGATTGGTGTAGATTTTAATGGAATATCCATTAAGTACACATGGTTGCAGCAACACTTCCGGATCCAAGATGATGAGGGAAATAAGAAGAAGAAGAAAAAAAAGAAACTCAGTCCAGAGCAGGAGGTTTACAATACTAGAGCCTATCTATTTTTCTTGGTTTCGGGATAGATTAATTCAAACGCTTCTTCTTCTAGGGGGCCCGCATATGCACTTAAATTATTTAGGGATTTCAAACCCTATGCCTGGGCCCCCGCATGTTTGGCCAACCTATATAGAATGTTGAACAAAGGAGTGAGGTGGGCTTGGCTTAAAAAAATGGAGGTTGGTCCGGATGGCAAACCTGTTGGCATCGACCCAACAGACGAGAGTGATGCGTTCGAACATACATTCAAGACTTTGTCAGACCCTCTCCAGCTGCTCCAGGTTCTCATTAATGAATGTGTATTGCTGAATTCCTTAGTCTTTTACAAAGTTGGTACGCACTTTACAACAATATGTTTTTGACAATTTTGCAGATATGGGCTTATTCGAGGATGGCAATTGGTCGATCGATAAAGCCTTGGGCATGGCCCAATAATGACATTCAGTTCCCCTTGATGGTCACATGGCACAGCAGGCTAGAAGGAATCCACCACGTTATAAGGCTGAGAACTGTACGCAAACAACTCAACAACCTTATATTCGGGCAAGTGATTGAGTTAATTAGCACGTTATTCCTTGTTTTGGAGGTTTTTATGCACCGCATTTAGATTCTAACTAACACATTATGTATCGCGTTTCCACAGTTTGACTGGCAACCATATAAGATGAAAGTCCAAGGGATCCTAACCCTAGAGGGGGGGTGAATAGGGTGATCTACACTTAATGAGTAATTATGACAAATTTTAATTTCTTTAAATCAATTAGTCACATGTGATGATTAACATACAAAATGCGGAAGCTTAAACAAAACAATCACCACAAATCAATCACCACTACATAAAGATTTATAGTGGTTCGGCCTCAATGCCTACATCCACTACCGGCTTGTGACTCAACACCCCACCGGATTTCCACTATTTATGCTTTTCTAAAAGGCTAAGCAATAACCTCAACAATATGCTTTCCAAGGATAAGCAATAACCTTACAATGTTGTTTTTCTAGGCTAAACAACAACCTATACACAATGCTTTTATATGGCTAAGCAATAACCTTACAAGCAAATGATTTCTCTCAAAGAAAGTGTCTTGACAAAACACTCTAAGAGATTACAATTTAAGCTTAAATAAATTGCCTCTAAATAGGCGGATATGAAAGTGAAAATCGACTCACACAAACACACTAAGAATTACAAAGATGAATGCTTATGAAGTGTGTGTGTGTGAAAACTTCAATCAAGATTAAAATTAAAGCTCAATCAAAATATATGCTTAAAGCAATTCAAAAGTTTAATGCACATAAAAAGATTTGATTGAAGTTATATGCAAATCACTTGAACAACTACAAACTTGTTAATGATATGAAAATCAAAAGATCACATGTTGTATGAAAATGTTTAAGCCTAATCAAGTGATGCATGTGCAATGTTGTTTTCAAAAACTAATTTAACTAAGGTTTAAATGAATGAAAACAACAAGGAAAGATTCAAAACAAGTTAATGAATCATGACATAAAAGAAATCAAAGATTTTGGCAATGCATGATTAACAAAGTTTATAAAACAAACTTGTTTTGAAATCAAGGTGAAGAATCCTATGACTTAAATCAAAGATTAAGGAAGTAGAGGATTCAACACATCATAGTTTATATGCTAAAATCATTTACCAATAGTTTAACAAAGCATAAAACAATGATTAATAAAAGGCAAAGCTTACTTGGTGGTTTAACTTCATTAATCCAAGCTTTAGCTTTCCTTAATGACCATTAGCCTTCCTTAGCTTGATCCCCTTTCTTTTGCCTCAAAATACCTCAAGAAGGGCTTCAAAGATAATCACCAATGGCTAAGGAATGAGTTTCTTTTTATAGAAAAAGTGGTCCAACGGCTCCTTGTCGGTCGACCCATAGGTTGGTGTCGGTCGACCCTTAGGTTGGTGTCGGTCAACCCACACCTCAACGGTCAAATTCCAACGGTCAAGAAATTTTCCGTTGTGCAGGTGTGGGTTAGCCGACAGGAACCGATAAGCTGACCGACAGTACAATTTTTTTCAGAAAACAGCTCTCTGGAATTCTAACCGGGAGGCTTTCGGTCAGCTTCTAAACCATGGTCGGTTAGCCGACACTTGACCGACATGCTAACCGACAGTGTGGCTAAAATCCCAACTTTTGCACATTTCAAAGTATTTTCATGTAGGGATTTTTGGGCCATTAAACCAAGCTTGGAAACATGATTTTAAATCATCTAAGTGCTTTTAAAATCATGAAACATAAAAAGCCAAATATAATTTGAAACTTTAAAACATAGGCTAGCTTGATTTGTAAAAATTCTTTTCAAAAACAAATGCATCCAATGTTTAAAACCAAAACATGCACAAACTATAAGATTTGCAATATTTAAAACAATGCATGTATAAATCAAGATTTCAAGATTTTTAACTCAATGCATGTATGAAAATTCATGAGATGCTAAGATGATAATGCATCCATCAAATTGCAATACACAAAATCCTTAACATAAGAGGCTTGGCAAGCAGTTCCTGAAACGAGTGCCCAAGGAAGACCGATATTTATTCACATGTTCCGCACCTCTTATATTCTTTTGGATGCTAGAGAGTGTCACGCCCCCGGACTGAGGACCCGTTAAACGAGACCTTAATCCGGGGTCGTGGCGCGACGGGCCGGAAAATTCCGCCCGCACACGCTAGTTTCCCACAGGTTTTCCGCGGTAAGGATCCCCGAAATCCGATCCAACAGTGATTAATATGAATCACATTCATACGAGTAACTCACGCGGAAGCATTATAGCAAACATAAATGTCTCTCGCATATGGGTATAAGATGAGAACGCACGAGACTAGCATCAAAAAGAGAAACATTCCATTGGTAGGCCCCAAAGTTAGTTTAAAGTTAATACAAAAGTAAAGTTAGCCAATAATTACAATTTTTACCCAAAAAGAATAAACCAACAATGGCTACAACAAAAACCCAAAAAGAATAGTATCTAATCCCCAAAATGTGATCGCAGCTCCAAAACAACCCGACGTCTAAACGACATCATCGGGCTGCCACTCGCCCTCCACAAGGACTATAGGTTCCGCCTCGAAGTGCGCCTCAACCGCGAGGGGCTCGACATCTGGCACCAAGCAAACAGGGTCAGACACGATGGTCTGGCAAGCAAATATAACAATAATAGGATGATAGAAAAGCAAAGCATTAAATGAATGAGAGCCACGATTAAATCCTGAATAATAGAAATGACGAACTAAAAGATAGACATCTTAATAGTTTACAAATCCAAGGCTATGATAAGTGAAATGAACAAGAACCATAAGATAAACATTAAATGTATAAAAATATTGGCAGACCACGTATAGCTAAATTCTCCTATTACCGAAGTAACGGGAGCAAACAAAACCGTAGCCACTACTCGTGGGACCGGAATGAACATAGTCGTTGTCAAACAGAACCGTAGCCACTACACGTGGGACCGGATATAACTGTTGCCATGGTCGGTACCGACAGAATCCAAACTACAGCTGGTGAACAAATTAAAGATTCTAAGCCGGATGATCAGTCCGACATGGTAACCTAAGCTTAGTGGTGCCATTAGAGTAAAAGTTTGAAACCTCGAAGTAATACAAATCCGTTCATAAGATACATTTCTAAAATCGATAAGAAAACTACTCCGAACAAATACATATTGACGAATCCGAGCAAAATAGGTGAGTAGTCTTATCAATATCTAAAGATGTAGTAAACCACCTCAAAGCATTCAAAAGGTTGATGAAAGAATCCGAACAAAATTCTTTTTACATGGAATGAATGTATGATGATTCAACAGTCTAATGCGGGTCGTCATGATATACATTTGACCCCTTTATTGTCATTAATAGAACGTAATTTGGTGCCACAGAAGATCTTTGACAATCACAAGGGATGGAATCCGAACAAAAGTCTTTTTACATGGAATGAATGTATGATGATTTAACAGTCTAACGCGGTTCGTCATGATATACATTTGACCCCTTTATTGTCATTAATAGAACGTAATTTGGTGCCACAGAAGATCTTTGACAATCACAAGGGATGAAGTGTACATTTAGACTTGAAGGGTTCCTAAATGGTTTTGTTCATAAGTTAAACCACTTTACATAATGGCCTCAAGAATTCCAAAGAACTAAATGGGCTTGAATATATATAATGATTGGGCTGAATTGGACTTGAGCATGGGCTAGAAATGAACCTGTAAAACAGTCCATTAATTCCCCTTAAAACTGGTTTGAATATCTACTTGAAACAGGCCCAAATCAGGCCTTATGCTAAGCCCAAAATAGCCTTTAAACCTGGCCCAAACAGTCCTTGAAATGGCCCAAAGAAGCCTTGCAAACAGGCCCAAAATCAGACTTTAAATGGACCCAAAAATCAGACCTGAACCAGGCCCCCAAGCTGGGCTGGGCTCGCTCGAGCGACCCAAGGTCAGCTCGAGCGGAGCCCAGACAGAGCCTGGGTCGCTCGAGCGAGGACCAGGCAGAACCTGGTCCGCTCGAGCAGCCCACTGGGTCGCTCGAGCAGACTGGGCTCTGTCCAGTCCGGCTTGGCTGGCATTTTTTTCTCATTTTTTGAATCTTTTTCTTCCCTTTTTCTTTCCTTTCTTTCATACACATTTCCACAATTAATTTGCCCTTTTCTTGACCTCCTCAACTCATCAAATCATCATCCATAATCAATCCAATAAATCAAACACAATACTTTTTAAAAATCAAAGTTTTTCCCCATTCTTAGAACACAACACTTAACACAAAGAAGGCTAAGTTTCAAGATGTCCAAAGTGAAACCAAACTTCCAATACATTGAAAAACAATAATCTAAGTGAAAATCAAATATCACATTACTCCATTCATCCCAAAATAAATCTATGAATCATAAGAAGATTAGCACATAGCATGAAACACCATGAAATAAAACAAGAGAAAATGAAACCATCATATTAATTGAGAAACCCACTTGCCTCAAGTCAAGATGAGAGAAATATCACTCCTCAAACAAAGCTCTAGGGTCTCAAGCTCCCAATCTATAAAAACCCCAAAATTTTCCCAAAGAGAACCCTAAAAATCAATATTTGTAAATCTCCAAGGAAAACTCTTGTATGAGTGATCAAAACACTCTAAATGAAGGGGAAAACAAAGATCTCAAGTTTGGAAAGCCATTGCTAACCTTGAAAAGCTCAAACAAAGAAGAGAAGCTTGAATGAGAACCTTGCCCTAGCTCAAAACATTTGAAAAAGGTGTCTTTGGAAAGCTTGGAAGATGAGGAAGAACCTTAGGAGATCAATCCTCCATGAAAGCTCCAAGAAATGAGTGTTTCAGATGAGAGAGAAAATTTTGAAAGAGAGGGAAAGAGCCCTAGCTCCAAACCGTGCAGGAAAAAGAAATGAAGGAGAAGAAGAGAGTTCCTCTTCTTATAAGATGGGTTTTGTGGGCCCCGATCTTCACAAGGCTGAAAATGGCATTTGCGGGCCCCGAATGAAAATGACGAAGAAGACAAAAACGATCAGCGAAATTTCTACTTTCGAAAAAGTATATTTTTGTCAATTTCTGAAATTTTTGAAATTTGGGTACGATTTTGTGTGAAAGGTCAGTTTTGCCCTTTTTCTCGAAAAACGCGATTTCTGATCATCAAATCAAAATGGTCAAAACATGAATGTCGATAATCTAAATGAAATGAGTCAAAATGTACAAAATTGGGATTTTAAAAAAATTCAAAGTTAAACTCCACAGATTCACACACAACAAACGGGCGTCCCCGCCCGCATCAAACCTAAGTCAACGACTCTCAAAAGTTCCTAAAGCTAATCAAACATTCTAATCTAGCTTAAAAAAATAAGCTAATCGTCCACTAACTCCACTTATCAACTAATCACGGTTAAAATATAATTAAATATTCCAAACCTGGGTCTGGGTCTGACATCCTCCACCCCTAAAAATCACATTTCGTCCTCCAAATGATCATTAACTTCTGAAAATAGTTGAGGGTACTTCTTCTGGACCTAATCACGAAGTTCCCAAGTGGCCTCTTCTGGTCCATGATTCTCCCAACGAATCTTTACCCACTGAATTGTTCTATTTCTCAGTTCTTGCTCTTTGGTGTCAATAATCCCTGCCGGTTTCTCAATGTAGGTGGCATCTTCTCTGACATCCAATGGTTCGTGATGTAGCACGTGTGAAGGGTCCGAAACATACTTCCTTAACATTGACACGTGAAACACATTGTGCACACCCGAAAGTTCTGGAGGCAAAGCTAATCTATATGCTACTTCCCCGATACGACTCAAGATCTCATACGGTCCAATGAATCTCTTAGACAATTTGCCCTCCTGCCCAAATCTCAATGTTCCTCTGACCGGAGATACTTTTAAGAATACTTTGTCTCCAACTTGGAATTGTAGATCCTTCCTTCGAACATCAGCAAAGCTCTTCTGTCGGCTTCTCGAAATCTTCAATTGCTCATGAATAATTCTGACTTTGTCATTTGCTTCTTCAACCAAAGATGGACCATGAAAACTACGTTCTCCGACTTCTTCCCAACACACTGGGGTTCTACACTTCCTGCCATACAACGCTTCGAAAGGGGCCATCCCTATGCTTGAATGGTTACTATTGTTGTAGGCAAACTCACAGAGTGGTAAATTCTCATCCCATTGATTCTTGAAATCAAGTACACACGCTCTAAGCATGTCTTCAAGAGTCTGAATAGTCCTCTCCGACTGACCATCGGTTTGCGGGTGATATGCTGTGCTGAATTGAAGCTTCGTTCCCATCGATTCATGTAATGTCTTCCAAAACCTCGAAACAAATCTACTATCTCGATCTGAAGTAATGGAGACCGGCTGACCATGACGACTAACAATCTCTTTCACGAAAGCTTGTGCCAAAGCCAACATGTGCATCTTCTTCCCGGTCTTCAAAGGAATAAAGTGTGCCGACTTCGTTAACCGATCTACTATGATCCAAATAGCATTGTACCCTCTGCTTGTAGTCGGTAGACCCGAGACGAAATCCATAGTCAGGTGTTTCCATTTCCACTCCGGAATTTCTAAGGGCTGCAAAAGACCAGGTGGTTTCTGATGTTCTGCCTTCACCAATTGACAAGTCATGCATCTAGATACAAAGGCTGCTATCTCTCTCTTCATATTGTTCCACCAAAAACGACTCTTCAAATTTTGGTACATCTTCGTACTCCCCGGGTGTACTGAATACCTTGTATTGTGAGCTTCTACCATAATGTCATTCTTCAAATTATCTATCTTTGGAACACAAAGCTTGCCACGGAAGTACAAAACTCCATCCATGATCTGAAAATCTGGTCGTTCCGAGATATGCTCCACAATTTTAGCCAAGTCTAGATCTTGCATCTGACTGTCCTTAATTTTCTGAATGAAGACTAGCTCAGACACTGTCATATTTGCCAACACAACTCCTTCCCTCAAAGGTTGGAACTCTACCCTCAATTCTTCGAATTGCTAAAAATTGTAAAACCCTTGCAAACTGGCCAAACAAACTGATTTTCTACTCAAAGCGTCTGCCACTACGTTAACCTTCCCCGGATGATAGATGATCGGGAAATCATAATCTTTGATGTACTCCATCCATCTTCTTTGCCTCATGTTTAATTCCTTCTGAGAGAACAAATATTGGAGACTATGGTGATCCGAATGAACTTCAAAATTTTCTCCGTACAAATAGTGTCTCCACATCTTCAACGCAAACACTATAGCTGCCAACTCTAAATCGTGCGTCGCATATTTCTTCTCGTGTTGCTTCAATTGCCTCGAGCTATACGCAATCACATTCCCATTTTGCATCAAAACACATCCAAGTCCTACACCTGAAGCATCCGTAAAGATAACAAAACCACCACTCCCCGAAGGTAAGGTGAGGACAGGGGCTGAAGTTAACCTCTTCTTCAACTCCTCAAAACTAGCTCCACATTTCTCTGACCATACGAACGGTACATTCTTTCGGGTCAACTTTGTCAACGGTGCTGCAATGGATGAAAATCCTTGTACAAATCTCATATAGTATCCTGCCAAACCCATAAAACTCCTAATCTCAGTCACATTCTTCGGCTTCTCCCAATTGATGTCTGCTTCTATCTTTGCTGGATCAACTGCTAGTCCTTCTCTAGAGATGATGTGACCAAGAAAAGTGACTTGCTCTAGCCAAAACTCGCACTTCCCAATCTTCGCATACAACTGATTATCTCTTAACAACTGCAATGAAGTCCTCAAGTGCTGCTCATGGTCTTCTCTCGACTTGGAATACACTAGTATGTCATCAATGAAGACGACCGTGAACTGATCTAGATAGGGTGCAAAGATCTTGTTCATAAGAGCCATGAATACTGCTGGTGCATTCGTCAGTCCAAAAGGCATCACCAAAAATTCATAGTGCCCGTATCTAGTCCGAAAAGCTGTCTTCGGAATGTCTGATTCTCTAACCCTCAACTGATGGTATCCAGACCTCAAATCTATCTTTGAGAAAAACTCTGCACCTTGCAACTGATCAAACAACTCGTCTATCCTTGGCAAAGGGTACTTGTTCTTGATGGTCACTTGGTTCAATTTCCTGTAGTCTATACACATCCTTAAGCTTCCATCTTTCTTCTTGTCAAATAAAACTGGGGCTCCCCATGGGGAAACACTTGGCCTTACAAAGCCTTTGTCTAGTAACTCTTGCAACTGTAGTTTCAATTCTCCTAACTCTGCTGGAGCCATCCTGTAAGGAGCAATGGAGGTCGGAGCAGTTCCTGGCATCAACTCTATTGTAAACTCAACCTCTCTGACAGGTGGTAAACCTGGAATCTCTTACGAAAAAACATCGGGAAACTCGCACACTACCGGAATGTTCTCCACCCCTTGGGACTGTTCATCCTTGGTGACAAATGCAATGAATCCTTCACATCCTGATCTCAACAACTTAGCTACAGAAAGAGCTGAAATGAACCTAGCCGGAGGAACCCTTTTCTCTCCCTGAAATTTCACTCCGGAGGATATCCCATCCAATCTAAAAACAATGGTCTTGCTAAAGCAATCCATAGAGGCATGATGTCCCGCTAAACAATCCATGCCTAAAATGACATCGAAGTCATGCATAACTAAGGTAATAAGGTCTGCAGGGAAAATGACCTCTCCTATCTTCACTAAACAACTAGGGTAAAAAGTACTACACACAACTTGTTTCCCTACTGGAGTAGTAACAGTCAAATCAGACTTTAACTCTTTAACAGGTACACTAATCATTTTAGCAAACACATGGGATAAGAAAGAGTGAGTAGATCCCGGGTCAAACAACACTTTAGCTTCTACATCACACAGTAGGAGTTTACCTTCCACAACATCTCCCACTGCTTCTGCGTCCACTTGATTGAGGTGATTGAGACGGCCTTGCTGACGCGGTCTATTTTGGTTCTGATTTGGCCTTCCTAGCTGCACATTCCGATTCTGTTGCGGTGGATGTACATTCTGATTTTGTGGTTGCTGATGGGGCTGCTGATTCTGCTGCTGCCTTGGTTGATTCTGAACTGCCTACTGGTTCTGCTGAGGTTCTTGCCTTGGTGGCTGCTGAGGTGCCCTATTGCCTTGATTCTTGTTATTTGGGCAATCCTTCATTTGGTGATCTGTGCCACCACACTTAAAACACGCACCCGTAACTCTATAGCACTGCTGAGAAGGGTGATTCTTGCCACAATGCTCACACCCACCTTGAGCTGGAGTATTCTACTGCTTCTTCTGCCTCTTGCCTTGATAAGATTTCTACCCTCCTTGGTATTGTTGCCTCTTCCTCTGATTATCCTTGATAATCTGATTGTTGATGTCTTCAAACCTGTAGGCCCTTTTGATAGCCTCTTGGAAAGTGGTTGGTGGTACCACTCCTAGTGCATCCATCAAGATGATGGGATTAAGTCCATCCATGAACTTGGTGATCTTTTTCTCTTCCGTGTCCACAAGCTCCGGTGCATAGCGAGACAATTTCTCAAACTTCGTAAGGTATTTAAGAACGGTCATGTCTTCTTGTTTGAGCAACTGAAACTCTGCTACCTTCTGCTTCTTGATGTGTGCAGGGACATACTTCTCACTGAACTGCTGTTTGAAGGTGGCCCAAGCAATCCCATCCTCAATATTTTGATAACCTTCCTTAATGGTCTTCCACCAAATATCTGCCAATCCGGTGAACATGGAAGCTGCTGGGTGAACTCGTTGCCTGCCTGTGCATACAAAGATATCAAAGATGTTCTCCGTGTGGGCTAACCAGTCATCAGCTGTTAGAGGATCTTCTTGTCCTGTGAACTCCTTAGGACCTCTCTTTCTGAACTTCTCAAATAAGATATTAGGATCCCGGTCTCTGTTCTGCATAGCTTCCACATTAGGTATTGGTTCTGGTCTCCTACCCAAAACTTCAAGCAACTGCCTCTGAACTTGTGTGAACTCTTCATCTTTCTTTGCCATCTGCTCTTGGAATCTAGCTTGATTCTCATTTGCCCTCTGTTACTGTTCAACCAACATCTGCATAAGCTGCTGGAATTGACCTATCATCTGGTTTTCAACCCCACTATCATTGTTACTGCCCGATGCACTCGCATTCACTGGGGGTCTGCGTGGAGGCATAATGCTGCAAAACAACTTGTTAGTACAACAAAATATAATAATAAGGTGTTCCCAAACCCAATCGATACTAACTAATGGAAATTCTAACGAATCCTTGCCACGTCCTTATGTTTCTAATCCAATTTTAATTGCCTCAAATATTTCTCGCTCTGATACCAAGCCTGTCACACCCTTGGACCGAGGACCCGTTAAACGAGACCTTAATCCGGGGTCGTGGCGCGACGGGCCGGAAAATTCCGCCCACACATGCTAGTTTCCCTCAGGTTTTCCGCGGTAAGGACCCCCGAAATCCGATCCAACAGTGATTAATAAGAATCACATTCATACGAATAACTTACGCGGAAGCATTGTAGCAAACATAAAAGTCTCTCGCATATGGGTATAAGATGAGAACGCACGAGACTAGCATCAAAAAGAGAAACATTCCATTGGTAGGCCCCAAAGTTAGTTTAAAGTTAATACAAAAGTAAAGTTAGCCAATAATTACAATTTTTCCCCAAAAAGAATAAGCCAACAATGGCTACAACAGAAACCCAAAAAGAATAGTATCTAATCCCCAAAATGTGATCGCAACTCCAAAACAACCCGACGTCTAAACGACATCATCGGGCTGCCACTCGCCCTCCACAAGGACTATAGGTTCTGCCTCGAAGTGCGCCTCAACTGCGAGGGGCTCGACATCTGGCACCAAGAAAACAGGGTCAGACACGACGGCCTGCCAAGCAAATATAACAATAATAGGATGATAGAAAGGCAAAGCATTAAATGAATGAGAGCCACGATTAAATCCTGAATAATAGAAATGACGAACTAAAAGATAGACATCTTAATAGTTTACAAATCCAATGCTATGATAAGTGAAATGAGCAAGAACCATAAGATAAACATTAAATGTATAAAAACATTGGCAGACCACGTATAGCTAAATTCTCCTATTACCGAAGTAACGGGAGCAGACAAAACCGTAGCCACTACTCGTGGGACCGGAACGAACATAGTCGTTATCAAACAGAACCGTAGCCACTACACGTGGGACCGGATATAACCGTTGCCATGGTCGGTACAGACAGAATCCAAACTGCAACTGGTGAACAAATTAAAGATTCCAAGCCGGATGATCAGTCCGACAAGGTAACCTAAGCTTAGTGGTGCCATTAGAGTAAAAGTTCGAAACCTCGAAGTAATACAAATCCGTTCATAAGATACATTTCTAAAATCGATAAGAAAACTACTCCGAACAAATACATATTGATGCAAAATAGGTGAGTAGTCTTAGCAATATCTAAAGATGTAGTAAACCACCTCAAAGCATTCAAAAGGTTGATGAAAGAATCCGAACAAAAGTCTTTTTACATGGAATGAATGTATGATGATTCAACAGTCTAATGCGGGTCTTCATGATATACATTTGACCCCTTTAATGTCATTAATTGAACGTAATTTGGTGCCACAGAAGATCTTTGACAATCACAAGGGATGAAGTGTACATTTAGACTTGAAGGGTTCGTAAATGGTTTTGTTCATAAGTTAAACCACTTTACATAATGGCCTCAAGAATTCCAAAGAACTAAATGGGCTTGAATATATATAATGATTGGGCTGAATTGGACTTGAGCATGGGCTGGAAATGAACCGGTAAAATAGTCCATTAATTCCCCTTAAAACTAGTTTAAATATCTACTTGAAACAGGCCCAAATCAGGCCTTAAGCCAAGCCCAAACAGCCTTTAAACCTGGCCCAAACAGTTCTTGAAATGGCCCAAAGAAGCCTTGGAAACAGGCCCAAAATCAAACTTTAAATGGACCCAAAAATCAGACCTGAACCAGGCCCCTAAGCTGGGCCTGGGCTCGCTCGAGCGACCCAAGGTCCGCTCGAGCGGAGCCCAGACAGAGCCGGGGTCGCTCGAGCGGCCCAGTGGGTCGCTCGTGCGAGGACCAGGCAATACCTGGTCCGCTCGAGCGGCCCACTGAGCAGACTGGGCTCTGTCCAGTCCGGCTCGGCTGGCATTTTTTTCTCATTTTTTGAATCTTTTTCTTCCCTTTTTCTTTCCTTTCTTTCATACACATTTCCACAATTAATTTGCCCCTTTCTTGACCTCCTCAACTCATCAAATCATCATCCATAATCAATCCAATAAATCAAACACAATACTTTTTAAAAATCAAAGTTTTTCCCCATTCTTAGAACACAACACTTAACACAAAGAAGGCTAAGTTTCAAGATGTCCAAAGTGAAACCAAACTTCTAATACATTGAAAAACAATAATCTAAGTGAAAATCAAATATCACATTACTCCATTCATCCCAAAATAAATCTATGAATCATAAGAAGATTAGCACATAGTATGAAACACCATGAAATAAAACAAGAGAAAATGAAACCATCATATTAATTGAGAAATCCACTTGCCTCAAGTCAAGATGAGAGAAATATCACTCCTCAAACAAAGCTCTAGGGTCTCAAGCTCCCAATCTACAAAAACCCCAAAATTTTCCCAAAGAGAACCCTAAAAATCAATATTTGTAAATCTCCAAGGAAAACTCTTGTATGAGTGATGAAAACACTCTAAATGAAGGGGAAAACAAAGATCTCAAGTTTGGAAAGCCATTGCTAACCTTGAAAAGCTCAAATGAAGAAGAGAAGCTTGAATGAGAACCTTGCCCTAGCTCAAAACCTTTGAAAAAGGTGTCTTTGGAAAGCTTGGAAGATGAGGAAGAACCTTAGGAGATCAATCCCCGATGAAAGCTCCAAGAAATGAGTGTTTCAGATGAGAGAGAAATTGTTGGAAGAGAGGGAAAGAACCCTAGCTCCAAACCGTGCAAGAAAAAGAAATGAAGGAGAAGAAGAGAGTTCCTCTTCTTACAAGATGGGTTTTGTGGGCCCCGATCTTCACAAGGCTGAAAATGGCATTTGCGGGCCCCGAATGAAAACGATGAAGAAGACAAAAAGGATCAGCGAAATTTCTACTTTCCAAAAAGTATATTTTTGTCAATTTATGAAATTTTTGAAATTTGGGTACAGATTTTGTGTGAAAAGTCAGTTTTGCCCTTTTTCTCGAAAAACACGATTTCTAATCATTAAATCAAGACGGTCAAAACATGAATGTCGATAATCTAAATGAAATGAGTTAAAATGTACAAAATTGGGATTGTACAAAAATTCAAAGTTAAACTCCACAGATTCACGCACAACACACGGGCGCCCCGGCCCGCGTCAAACCTAAGTCAACGACTCTCAAAAGGTCCCATAGCTAATCAAACATTCTAATATAGCTTAAGAAAATAAGATAATCATCCACTAACCCCACTTATCAACTAATCACGGTTAAAATATAATTAAATATTCCAAACCTGGGTCGGGGTCTGACAGAGAGGCACAACACCGGTCGGGTCATGAAACAGTTCGGTCTAAGGGAGGTTGTTCCTCCACCCTTCGTAGCGCCGTTACCAAAAAAAGAGAGGAAAGAAAAAGTTGTGACAAATTATAGTATTGTACACTCAGCAGAGATAGAGCTATGGGAGAAGAGGTATAACAATGTATTGCATGGGAAGAAGTCATCGGTCATGGAGCACACCGAAGAATATATGGCAAGGTATTCTTTGAATACTATAATGCACATTGGTCGACCAAGGACAGACGATGCACCCAATGAAGCAGTTCCAGAACAAACTGCGGAACATGAGCCCATTGTCACGCAGAAAAGAGTGAGTATGACATTTATTTTGAATTTCAAAGTTTAATACTGGAACTATTTTTTAAATGACAAGTGTTACGTGTGTGTACAAGGTGTTCGAATTATTTGATCACATTGAGCGGTCGTGCGGTCGAGCAATGGAGAAGAAACCGGCATCGTCCATGGAGAGATTCATCAGTTCATTGCGTGGAAAGATTAGGAAATTCAAATCTGCTGTTGAGGCTACGTTCGATCAATACATGGAGACCTGCAGCAGTTCCCAATTGGATGAGGAAAAGCAATTGGTACGTTGGCAAAATATATTGTAACTTCTAAGCATATTCTAACCAAATATGCTGAAGATTGGCAAAGCACATTACTGATTATCTAACTAAGGCGGTGGTTCTAGTTGTCTCCACCTTTAACTATCATCTGGCCCTATGTAACTGCCATATTTACCTTGATGAAGTTCCTTTTCATGGAACGAACCTGTGGCACGATGGAAGCTGGTCCCTATTTTTGCCTTGATATAACGCCACTAAAAAAAAGTGTTTGAATCAGAAAGGAATATCCTTCATGTGGAAAGTGGATATACATGTTAAGCAAGTAATGAGACAGATGCACTGAGGCCATAAGCCAGGAGACCTTAAAATGTGTCCAACACACAAAAACATGGGAATACCAAATCAATTTAAACACAAATGCAGAATGTCGTTCACATATCAATTCAGAAAGATTATTCATTCTATCAACTGAATCACAGTTGAAATCTAAGTTCCAGAAGCTAGTTGGGAAGTGAAAAAAAAAACAATTTTCTATCAAACTCGTACAACCTTGGTAATCCTTTGGTTGCACAGTCATGCATTAGCTCATTCAACACAACTACCATGTATTACATTCTAATACACCTCCTGCTATAAGCCTGAATAGCACATATAGCCAGCTAAAAGCAAGGACAAATTGCTTTCCTGATGTCATGTTCTCAATATTCAAAAAGTTGTTTCAATTCCTTGTACATGAGAAAAATGGGCTGTTTGGATCAGTACAAGCTTTTGGTGGCCCACCAGATGATTGTTTTGGATTCATGTTCTGGACAACCTTTATAATAATACTCTAGTTAATGGCACAACCTTTTTCTTATACTTTTCATAGATTACTAACATGGTTCTTCATTTTCTTACTTTGGTTTTTCTTTTCATGTGTTGCTTTTGAATCGTTTAACAGGGGCGGAACTAGGCTTGAAATTCTTTGTTTAATATTATAAAATGTATTTAATATGCACTTCTTTCTTTAATATGCAATTAAATGTTGTGTTACACAGGTCCTCAGTCCTAGGCATGCCGTATCAAAGAAGCCTGCTTCGAAGACTCCGGCGAAGAAGAAAAAGCGAGGACGAATGCCACAGCCACAGCCACAACCACTGAACATTGATGATTCTCCTTTAAATGCCTCACCCCCCAAAAACCATCTTGAAGAACCCAAGTTGCATGATCAGTTTGTTTACATTACCCCACCTGATGAAGATGTTAACAATGTACCAATCGAGGATTTGTTCTCCACTTCGCCTTGTCCTGAAGTGTTCACAACTCCACCACCGGTGGAGCAGTGATCCATTGTGGTTGTCCGTTCGCCTGCAACCATTGAGTCGCTTGTGTGGAGGCTTAAACATTTACCTAGGACACGAAAAATTCCAGACAAGTTACTAGGATTTCAGCATTCCATAACTCAGTCTGAATATGTCCTGTCGGAGCTGGACAAGGAGATACTCGATGGTTTCTACAAGTACTACAATTCAAGGTAGATATGCACGCATTAACAGTTATAGCCAAGTACTATAATTCTATTACTACCCTTATTTCTTTTCCATTTTGGATTATAGGAAGACAGAACTGGATGCTATATGCTCGATGGTCAAGAGCGACACACTGTATGCACTATTGAAGGAGGACACGCTGCTGGACACGAACGTCATTTATTATTACTTCGATTGTATTAGGAGCAGCTGCAAAGATGCATATTTGGCTGACCCAAGCATGTGTAAGTCCCATCGTTACATTTTGAAATATACAAGTATTTGTACATTGATGGATGTGATGATTTACTGTAGTCTTCATTCTTTTTTAACTCTAAATTAATATAGAAAGTAAAGAAGCCGGTAGTTGTGGTGATTTGATTAACTAATACATGAGAACAAACAAAGTTTAAGTCGTGACCTCATCTTGCTCTATTTTCCTAACTTATTATTGTCTTAAATCTGTTGGATAACTTCTGGACATCTTCAACCATTTTTTGTATATGTCATGACTGTCTACATCTTACACCGTCTACATCTTCAACCATTTTCATTTATAGAGTTGGTGGCAAGAGAAACAAAAAACCGGAGATGATGCCGCGTTTGGCCCGGATGGATCAAGAGTATGGGATGCAAAAGAGTGTAGGACCCTCATTTACATCCTACATGCGCACAATCATTTCACTCTTCTTGTCGGTTATACAGACGAAAATCACTGGGAATTCTACAATAGCTCGAAAAGTGACCGTTATCATCAGAACATTTGCGATAGTTTCGTGAGTACAATACCCACATGTGGTGTCTCTTTAATTATAAATGAATTGCCCTTTCGTATGCTATAATTTATTGACTGTTTTTCTTGTTCAATTTGTAAATAGAGATTGTGGTTGACACAACGATTTGAAGATTACGGATGGGGTGAGCCTTGGGTTTGGACTTCCGTAACAAAGACTGATATCCCATATCAGCAGAATGGGACGGACTGTGGTTTCTTTGCGATTGGATACGCAGAGCACTGCATACACCGTCGCGCGATAAGGTTCACCCAAGTTGACATTCCGTATTACCGACAGAAGATATTGGTTGAGATCTTCAAGAGAAATTGGTTGCTGAATACTGACAGGCTGCATCTCCCAAGCCTCCCAGCTGTGTAAACTTCTGGCAATGATGATTGTAAAGCACTTCACAATATGTGTCCTGAAATTGTTGTAATTAACTTATTATTTTGGGTGAAAATGTCGTAATGAACTTATTGTTTGGAACATCATTTTTTTTTTATGTTGAAGTTCCAAATCATTGTAATTAACTTGCTGTTTTGGGTGAAAGTGATATAATGAAATCGTTGTTTGGTTGGAACCTGTTTGTTGAAGAAAAGGCTTGATGTATGATTTAATAAACTTGTCGTTTTGGAAGAATGAATGAGAACATTTTCAAAATAATTACTTAATGTTAATTCACTGTCATTTGAAAATAAAATTCCTTACAAGCGTCCCAAACAACTGTTTTAAAAATAGTATTCCTACCCAAGGTCGCTAGGGACCCTTATCCAAACATCTGTTTCCTTCCCAGCAACCCTAGGGACCAACATTAGTTATATACATGGGTCGTTAGGGACCCTTATCCAAACATCTATTTCCTTCCCAGCGTCCCTAGCGACCAACGTTAGTTATATACATGGGTCGCTAGGGACCCTTATCCAAACATCTGTTTCCTTCCCAGCGTCCCTAGGGACCTATATTACTTATAATTCCTTAGCGACCTTTACATAATACATAGTGCAGACCAGAAATTTTTTTTATGACAAAAAAATGTCCATTCCAGCATGAATTGGATATCCAAAGCTGAGGGAAATTATGTTGTTAACAACAAGCAAGAAGCTAGATAGATCATTACTTATGAAAAAAAAAATCAAAATGTCATTGACATGTCATTACATTTTTTCTGATTACATTACTATTCGTATGTGTGTGGGGAGATTTTCAAAGATCCAGGATTACGCTAATCACAGCCATCAGATGGGACTAAGCATTCTCACGTGCCATCCGCGTGCTATCCACGTGGCATCAGACTCACCTCGGCTACCAGGACAGAAGCCTCAGCCGAAGTCAGGCAGGTCCTGGCCGCTAGCGCCGAGCTCGGCTACCCAGGTGCCCACCTCGGCTAAAAGCTTGACCTTGGCCAAAGGAGCCGGGACGAAAGCCGAAGCAAGAGAGAATCCCCACTCGCGCCCTTCGCCCGCCACGCCATCAGACACGTGGAGGAATAGGGGCACGAGCCAGTAAGACAGATGCGACATCCAGCCGTCCATAATCTTCGCCAGATCACTGACAGGGTGGCATCCAGCGGCTGAAGCCAAATCGGGGCAAGGCCCGAGGGTGGATCCGATGGTACCTCTACCGCCAAACGCATCCAGCATGATCTGGCCCAACATGACGCATATTAAATGCGATGTGGGCTGATCCGACTGGCATTAAATGCAAAGTGGGCTGGAATGGACCGCATTTATTACTTTGTGGGCTGATAATGACTTCCCTATCAAATCACAGGACCCACGCCAAAATTTCATCCAAGATATCGTCCAGTTCTCTATAAATAGAACCATATTTCACATGCAAGGTACATAACCCATACTTGAGAGTCGCCACTCTGCCTCTCTTCTTCCTCTCATTCCTTTGTTCCAGTTCACTTACTGACTTAGGCATCGGAGAGCCTTGCGCCGCTCAGGCTGGGGTCCTCTGACCGTTTACTCTTCCCTTTTAGGCTTTGAGGCAGCAAGTTATCTTCTTCATTTGGATAAGTCCTGTAAGGCACCCCGATTATTGTGGGTCATATTTTTCTACACCTACAATTGGCGCCGTCTGTGGGAAAGTACTATCCCAACCTTCCCAACCTTCCCAATCTTCCCAGAAACCATGCCTCTGAAAGCTAAGAAAGGCGGAGAGTCCCTGAGAGCGAGACTCGAGCGTCCTGGCCCATCGACAGACGTCCTTCCTCATGAACGGTCCGGAGCGGTGCATGGCGCGTCTGCAGGCGAGGAGCGCGTAGGCTCGCGGCCCTTCGTCGAGATTCCCTTCCAAGAAGGAGTTAAGACCTCATGCTCTGACGATGAAGTCGCGCCTCCCCAACGGGACGAGCGTCGGCGTGAGCGCCCTCTCAAAGGCAAGGTTACGGCGGTGGAGGAGCCACGCCATGTGCAACCCCCTGATGCTGGAGGAGATATCGCAGCTCAAAACGCTCTCCTCCAGGAGCAGGAGCGAATAATCCACCAGCTCCAGCAGCAGCTGAGAGCGGTGCAAAATGCCTCGCTAAGGCAACCCTCAGAGCCCCAAGGCGAGAAGAGAGCTGTCCAGAGCAAGGTAGTCCAGCCCTCCCGCGAGGATTTGAGAGCCTTTTTTTATCAGAAGCGCAATCATGCCCACGACCAAGGCTCGAGCAACACCCATAGCCACCGCTGGCCATGACCGAATGAGCTTCCTCGACGCCTACAGAGGCTACCATCAGATTCCGATGTATGAGCCAAACGAGGAGAAAACCGCATTCATTACCCCCCACGACACTTATTGCTATAAGGTGGTGCCCTTCGGGCTGAAGAACGCTGGGGCAACGTATCAGCGCCTCGTGATGAAGATGTTCCAGGCTCTGCTCGGCAAGACAGTGGAAGTCTACATTGACGACATGGTCGTCAAGTCCAAGCACTCCAGCGACCACCTGGCGGATCTGGCCCAAGTCTTCACCATCCTTTGCACGTTCAAGCTCAAGCTAAATGCTTCCAAGTGCGCCTTCGGCGTAGCTTCTGGCAAGTTCCTCAGGAGCCTGGTAACGCGGAGGGGAATAGAGGCCAACCCGGACCAGATTACTACAATCTTGGGCATCCAGAGCCCATCTACAACAAAGGAGGTCCAGAAGCTTACAGGCATGGCTGCAGCACTCAATCGCTTCATCAGCATATCATTAGATAAGTGCCGGCCTTTCTTTCAGCTTTTGAGAAAAAATTTAAAGTTCCAATGGACCCCTGAGTGCGACCAAGCATTGGGAGCACTCAAAACCTATTTGTCTTCACCACCCTTACTCTCTACCCCAACTCCAGGGGAGATTTTGTATTTGTATCTTGCGGTCTCGGATCATGCCGTGAGCTCCGTCCTCATCAGAGAGGACGAAGGAGTTCAAAAACCAATTTACTGTACAAGCAAGATCCTGCTTGATGCCGAAACCAGATACCTTTTGCTGGAGAAGCTCGCACTGGCACTCGTCAGCGTCTCCCGCAAGCTCTCCCATTATTTCCAATCCCACACCATTGTGGTGATCACGGAGCATCCCCTCCGTTCTATATTCAGAAAAGCTGACTTTTCAGGGCGAATCTCAAAATGGGTAGTCGAACTGGGGCAGTATGACATTCAGTACCGTCCCCAGACTGCGATCAAAGCCCAGATTCTGGCGGACTTCATTGTAGAATTCGTCTCGCCGAGCTCAGCTCCGACCCAGCCCGGCACGTAACTGGGGGCATAGGGCATGAGCCTGAAGTTACCGAGGTCGAACAAACTCCCGCCTCGGCATGGAAGGTCTTTGTCGACGGTTCGTCCACCTCCAAGAGAGCTGGCACCGGCATAGTCCTCCAATCGCCAGAGGGACTGGTTATAGAGCAAGCCTTCACCTTGGACTTCAAAGCAACAAATAATGAAGCGGAGTATGAAGCTCTCATAGCGGGGCTGAATAGCGCCCGAATCCTCGGAGTCCAGCAACAGGTGATCTTCAGCGATTCACAATTGGTAACTAGCCAGCTCGCTGGAGACTACCAGGCCAGGGACGACAGGATGGGGGCCTACTTAGCCCTCGTGAAAAAACTACTCTCTCATTTCCAGACAGCTGAGGTCAGGCAAATCTCCAGAGATACCAACACGCACGCTAATGCGCTTGCAAACCTGGCCTCCGCTGTCGAAGCAGGAAAGAAAAGGACTCTCGAGGTTGGATCGATATCAAGATCAAGCCTAGAGCTCCACTCACCTCGGCAAGTCCTTTGTGCTGATCTCGGCCCGAGCTGGATTGATCCAATCATCTCATACTTGAAGGACGACCAGCTCCCCGAAGACAAGACGGAAGCCCACCGAATCAGACTCAAGGCCGCTCGATTCTGGCTATCTCCCGAAGGCAAACTCTACAGAAAATCCTTCATGGGTCCCCACCTCCAATGCATCCATCCGAGCAAGGTGGACAACTTTTTGTATGAGATCCATGAAGGAATCTATGGCAGTCACATCGGAGGTCGATCATTGGCCTACAGGGCTATAAGCCAAGGTTATTGGTGGCCCTACATGCAGAAGGATGCGCAGGTATATGCCAGGAAATGCGAGAAATGCCAGAAGTTCTCCCACACTCTTCATCAGCCAGCGCAATACCTGAGTCCCCTCTCTAGTCCGTGGCCCTTTGCTCAATGGGGGTTGGACATTGTGGGGCCTCTCCACCGAGCTCCAGGGAGTAAGAGATGGCCGATAGTTGCTACGGACTACTTCACAAAGTGGATAGAAGCTGAACCGCTATCCTCCATCACTGATAGGGACTCTAAGAACTTCATAACGAGGTTCGGCATGCCCACGACCCTGATTTCGGACAACGAGACTTAGTTCGACTCTAAATCCTTCAAAGATTTCTGCCAAGAGCATGGCATCAGGAATCATTACTCCACTCCGGCGTATCCACAGAGCAATGGCCAGGCCGAAATTTCTAACAAGGTGATCCTGGACGGCCTGAAGAAGCGGTTGGACAAGGAAAAGGGAGATGGGTAGAGGAGCTTCCCAGCGTGTTATGGGCATACAGAACGACTCCAAGGCGATCCACCTCGGCGACACCTTTCTCTCTGGCCTATGGGATGGAGGCGGTCATTCCCTTGGAAATTGGCCTCCCCACCCTGAGGACAGGGTTGGTCGACCAGGGCCAAAATGAGACAAATCTGGCGATGGAGCTGGACTTAGCGGACGAGCGTCGAGAAGCAACGTTTGCCTAGTTATCAATCTGTGTCATCTCACCTTGTCTGAGTTCGACAGCTTTGGGTCCCTGACCCTGGAAGAGGCTTCGGATTCATACATCCTGTCGCTTCCTAAATTTTGGGTCCCTGACCCTGGAAAAGGCTTCGGATTCATACATTCGGTCGTTTCCTAAATTTTGGGTCCCTGACCCTGGGAGAGGCTTCGGATTCATACATCCAGTCGCTTCCTAAATTTTGGGTCCCTAACCCTGGAAAAGGCTTCGGATTCGTACATCCCGTCGCTTCCTAAATTTTGGGTCCTTGACCCTGGGAGAGGCTTCGGATTCATACATCCGGTCGTTTCCTAAATTTTGGGTTCCTAACCCTGGGAGAGGCTTTGGATCCATACATCCGATCGCTTCCTAAATTCTGGGTTCATACACCCCCCGAGATCGTTCCCGAACTCAGGCTCGCACAGCCGAGATCCTCGAGACTATGGTTCATCTCGGCAAATGGCATTCCGTCTCGGCTAATGGCGATCCATTTCGGCCAATGACAGTCTTCGAAAGAAAAAGAGCAGTGCAAGCACTGAAGTGCAGAAAAGCAGCACAAAAATACAAGTACAGCAAAACAGTACAAGAAAAGCAAAAAAGAATGCAAAAAATACTGAAATACTGTACACAAATCATATGATCGGAAAGCTTGCTCTTTTTATTGATTGTAATTGCTTCATTACAAGGATTACAGGAAAAATTACAAAGAGCAAAAGCAAGAAAAATATAACTACAGCGGCTTCGGCGACTCCACCAGTATGATCACCGTCTCTGATGGACCAGCGGTCTCGGCTACGACCGCAGCCTTGTCCGATGCTTCACCAGCAGGAGGGGCAGAAGAAGCGTCACCCTGAGGTGCGACAGGGGCATCACTGGCAGACAGAACAGTTGGAGCGCCACCCGAGACAGGACCAGCTGCAGGGGCATCGACTGGGGTACTCTCACCCAAGGGTGCGGAGCTTGGCTCAGGGACTGGGTCGTAGTACTTCGGCAGATTCTGATAGACCGGGTGGTCTTCAGGAACCCCAACACGCCTCAGTGCGGCCAAGCACCCATCCTCGAACAGAATGGAGGTGATATCCTCCACCTGCTTCTCATACTCCTCAGTGGCTTGGTCCACCCCCTTCTGGAAAGAAGACTGTGCCTCGGACAGCAGAGAAGCCTTGAGACCGGCATTCTCTTTCTTCAGCTTCTCGATTTCGGCACGCCCGGCTAGCACTTCTCCTCGCAGCCTCATCGCCTCAGCCGCCGATTCAGACCTCGTTATGGCCAGCTCCGACTCCAGCTCGGCGATCCTCTTAGTCTTCGTCCAGATGTCACCCTTTAGTTGATGGGTCTTCGACGTAAGATCAGTGACGCAGACAAGAGCTACTTCCAGCTGTGCGGTCGCTTCGGCGCTATGCTTCCTCAGCTCTTCTAGCTCCTTCTTCAGCTTTTCCGTCTCAAACTCCAGCTAGGTGACCTTCGCAACGTTCTTGTCACTCCTTTCCATCACTGCCAGGAGCCTCTACATGTTCTGCAAAAGGAAAAAATAAGTCAGATGAAAGCAGCCAAACTAAAGCACTTGAAGAAAGGCGTTGAAGATACTTACCAAAAGATCAGCCTGAATCGCCGAGACCAATAGACTTTCGTTGTCATACCTCGCGTGCACTTCCTTGTCTCGCAGCAAGGCACAAGCTTTTGCGAGGGCTCCAATGGCGTCGGTGTTCCCCATCAACCGGTCCTCGACGTTTAGAGGCTTCCCGGGCTGCGTCTCCATCTTGGGTCGCCATGTCGCCGGGGCAGTACGAGGTCCGGAAGCCGATCCGGACCCTTACCCTACCGAGAAGGTGAGCTCGAGAGCCACCCCGCCAGTCACCTTGCTAGCCGGCGCATTTTTCTCCGGCGGAGCCTTGCCCCCGGGAGCTCGCGCAGGTGTCTTACCCTTCGGGGGCTGTTCAGCCCCTGAATCTTTCTCACCCGCCTTGGACCTCTTCCTGGGCGGGGACCCCTCCCTCGAGCGATCTGGTGAGCGTCTCCGCGCTCCCTCGCTCGGTGTGGTGGCGGGTTCAGAAGTGACAGCAGCACCCCCTGAGCCAGAAGCCACGCGGGTGCTGGCAGACGATGGTGTCGCAGAAGAGGAGGATCCGCACCTGAACTTGGCCGCCAGATCCTTGGTACCAGGCACTCTCGAGCCTCCCTCCATTCCTTCCTCCTGGTCGGACGAATAAGCGTCTACTATCTCCCTCAGGTTCGGCGACCCCGAGCTAGAAGAAGTGGATGCCTCGGTCCCAGATGCAGCTCGGCTCGCGGCAGGATCGATCAAAGGAACCCCGGCAGGCACGGCCAAGGTGACAGGAGGATGATCAGGCTGCGGCTCGTCCTCCGGAGCTGCTCCGATTCTCTTATAGTGGCAGCGGTACCTCGGCGTATACCCCAACAGCTTCCAGGCCGATCTGGTCTCGTGCCCTTTGTACTTTTTGACCTTCTTGTGGTCATCAACGTTCTTCCTCCAGCCTTCGCTCATAGCCCGGCGTCGCCTCGCGTGCAGTTCTGCACCGCAAACAATAAGAGTATCAGCTCGGCAACATAGAGGTTGAGCAAAATAAACATAGCAAGGAAGCAGTAATTACTTGGGACGGCCCCGAGGTAGCGGGGGACCATCAGCCTCCTGTCCTCACCAACGCCGAATTCCCAGTCCCCCAACACACAGAAGTGGTCTTCCTCGGCATTCTTACTGGAATCCTCCAAGGCCAGGACGAAGCCTCTTCGGCGCTGCTTCACCCGGAGATAATAATTGTCTCCCCCAACCTTGCAGATATCATAGACGTCCTCGATGTCATGGACACCCAGGTTGGTCCCCAAGATCTCGTTCAGTTTCGCTGTGCCCATGATGACTTTGAAGCCATTGGGAATCAGCTGGCACGGGGTAATCGAGCAGACGCTTAGGCAGGCCCTAAGCAGGGGGTGCAGAGGAAATCTGACCCCGCCCTCGATCACGGAGATCAGAGGGAACGGAATCCAGCCACAGGACCAGCCGCGCGTGGCATAGTCGATGGGATCCGCCGGCCTGAGGCAAACTCCTTCCGGGATGTTGTAAGTGGCCCTAAACCTAGCTATGCCCTCGTCTGTGTCTAACTGAAACCTAGGGGTGCCTATGTCTAAAAGTAGAAGATGGCGCAAAGAAACCCTGAAGGTGGAAAACTCTAAAAAACAGACAGGGGCACGAAGTTACTTACAGAAACGGGAGGGCAAGTCAAGAACAGATCTGGGCGCATCCTACGGTTGTCCTCGCCAGAGAGATCTCGAGAAGACAAACGAAGAGCAAGGCAGAAATCGAAGATAAGAGCAAACAAAATCAGAAAAAAGAAAGAAAGGAGACAACCCTATTTATAGGGAAGAAACCCTCTTTGGGCGCCAATTTCGATTTCAAAAAGGCAGATTTCGCAATCCGCGCCTGTTCTATCAATGAGACAGCGCAATCAGTGAAGGAGCTACAAGTGTAGCCGCCGGTTCGTTTTCCAGGACGGACAGGACGAAACATTTATTGCCTCAGAGAAGTTGAAGCGACATCAGGCAATGATCACAGCATCTCCAGACGGATTCTCTAGCTTCTGACCCCTAAAGGCTAGGGCGCTTAAGAAGTCACAAGCTAGGGGACAATTGTGTGGGGAGATTTTCAAAGATCCAAGATTACGCTAATCACAGCCATCAGATGGGACTAAGCATTCTCACGTGCCATCCGCGTGCTATCCACATGGCATCAGACTCACCTCGGCTACCGGGACAGAAGCCTCAGCCGAAGTCAGGCAGGTCCTGGCCGCTGGCGCCGAGCTCGGCTACCCAGGTGCCCACCTCGGCTAAAAGCTTGACCTCGGCCAAAGGAGCCGGGACGAAAGCCGAAGCAAGAGAGAATCCCCACTCGCGCCCTTCGCCCGCCACGCCATCAAACACGTGGAGGAATAGGGACGCGAGCCAGTGAGACAGATGAAACATCCAGCCGTCCACAATCTTCGCCAGATCACTGACAAGGCGGCATCCAGCGGCTGAAGCCAAATCGGGGCAAGGCCCGAGGGTGGATCCGATGGTACCTCTTCCGCCAAACGCGTCCAGCATGGTCTGGCCCAACATGACGCATATTAAATGCGATGTGGGCTGATCCGACTGGCATTAAATGCAAAGTGGGCTGGAATGGACCGCATTTATTACTTTGTGGGTTGATAATGACTTCCGTATCAAATCACGGGACCCACGCCAAAATATCATCCAAGATATCGTCCAGTTCTCTATAAATAGAACCCCATTTCACATGCAAGGTACGCAACCCATACTTGAGAGTCGCCACTCTGCCTCTCTTCTTCCTCTCCTTCCTTTGTTCCAGTTCAGTTACTGACTTAGGCATCGGAGAGCCTTACACCGCTCAGGCCGGGGTCCTCTGACCGTTTGCTCTTCCCTTTCAGGCTTTGAGGCAGCATGTTATCTTCTTCATTTGGATAAGTCCTGTAAGGCACCCCGATTATTGTGGGTCATATTTTTCTGCACCTACCGTATGCATAAAGAAGCCATAAAAGAACATGTGAAACAAAATGTCAATTACATGTCATACAATTTGTCTGCTTCATATGGATAATGGGATCCATCAAATTACATGTGACATAAGACATCAAAAAATAAAAAACCGATTCCTCTACTGAACAATGGGTGGATTACGGCAGGTCCCCCTATTGTGTCCCCTCTGTTTATAGTTAGAGCAGGTTACAACCCTTCTGACGCGGTTGCGATCTTCCACCCGGACCCTATTCTTCTTTGGCCTGCCCGGCTGCTTACTTGCTAATGGGGGAAGAACGTGTTCGCAAGAGCACGATTCCCACTGCTTTCTATCACGGGTGGCATGTAAAACCTCGCTGTAGGTCATCTGATACATGGATGTGTGGTACCAGTGTTCACAGTAATCATATGGATTGAGATTTCGAACTTTCATTGCAGCCATAGCATGTGAGCATAGGATTCCCATTACTTCCCATCTGCGGCACGAGCATGATCTGCTCTCGAGATTGACGACATCGACGTACTTAGCTGATTGCACCTGAAACTCTACCATACCTGCGACACGAATGTGCAGTCTGCGAGACTCTTCCATTTCGCTACACAAGTACTTCTCTGCATAAGGAGTAAGAAGTGACGTAATCTTCTGCGTTTGCACATGCCGTCTTTAAAAAAATTCCATAAGTTTTGCACGTATTTCTTCAACTTGCTTTGTAATTGGTAGAACCCTCGTGTCCTTAAGAAGGCTATTTGTGCACTCCGCGGCATTGCTAGTTAGCATGTCATAACGGCGTCCATGTGCAAACGCCGTCGCCCAATTCTGACGCCCGATTGTGTTGATGTAATTATAAGCGCGCTGATCAACCAATAGTATGTCATTCATATACACATCGTGCTCGTAAGGGGTATAAGCCCGCGCAACTTTCCAAAATCTCCTCAAAATACCAACATCATTAAAGGCTGCCTTAATATTTTCAGCTATATGATGACAACAAAAACAGTGGTGTGCACTAGGAATTATGGCTTGAAGTGCGGGGATTAGGCCCTTCTGACGGTCCGAAATAATGGTGAGGTTATTTGGTTCACCCAATGACATATACAACTTTGCGAGGAACCACTCCCAGCTGTCACGACGCTCTGATTTGGCAAAGGCGAAAGCAATTGGAAATAGCTGATGGTTTGCATCATGTGTCACAGCTACTAGTAGAACTCCAGGATATTTTTCCACGAAGATGTGACCTATCTACTGCTATCAATGGTCGCAGAGAGTTTTGAAAAGCTCGAATGCATGGGCCAAAGGCCCAGAAGAAATGTCTGAAACGATCATCAGATGTGATGTCAATGTTGGTCACTGTGTCTGGGTTTGTCCTTTTAAGCACATTACAATACAGTGGAAGAATCTGAAACGACTCTTCGTACGACCCTCGAACCTTGCGCAAAGCGACTTCCTTAGCCATGTGTGCCTTCCTGTAGCTGATTCGAGTACCAAACTCCATTTGATATTCACTGATTATCTCTTTTGGTCTTATATCATTATTGTACCGTACCTTATCTTCAATGAAATCTGATATAAGCCTCGCAGATGCCTGTGGATGAGATGTCCCCATCATAGGTTTCGAGCAAGAATGAATTGCTATATACTTCCGCACCTTGAAATGTGGTCCTGACTCAACCATGGACGCATGTATTCTCCAAGGACAGTTTGCATCTTTGTAGCGCGCAGTTACTTGCCTCATGTTGGTGCGCACGTGCTCCAATGTGAAGTGACTGTAAATTGTAAACTCTGCAATGCATCTTCTGAATGCTTCACGATCATTAAACTCGCGACCCAACCACATATCCCTTGCTGAATCAACTCCCTCTTCGGATAAGATTGCTTCGGGAACCATCGTGTCCACTGTTGTGAAGTCTATCTTGGTGGTTGCACCGTTCAACCTGCTGGTAATCCACTCTTCCAGACCATGAGATTGTTGCTCCTTGTTTGAACTATGTTCTTCCATGTGTCTTGAAATGGAATGTATACTCGCAGAGCAATGAACATCCTCAGAACGAGCCATACTTGCATCATTGTCCAAAGCAAAAATAATTGGTTCCTCCTCTGCTATGATACCATTCGGCGCTGATGGAAAATTGAAATCGCAATCCTCATTCAAGTTGACAGTGGGAAATTCTTTCGTCTGTGCCCCGTTCACCAACACTTTGTCTTTGAATAATCTAGTTTCATTGATCAAGGCTTCCCATTGATGTTGATTTGTTTGCCTCTTATGTTTCCTGCATAATAAATACATGGATCAATTAACTTTGGATTTATATAAACACACTTGTGGATTAAAAATAAATGTCACTACGTACGAACCTGGTTTGTGTGGTTTCTTTGGGGGTTTCTTTGGTAGCATATGCGTCTCGTTCCCTCCTTGCAACAAACAGCAATATATTGTTTCTTGGATCAGTCCCCGAAGCTCTAAACGTTCCCTTTACATCGTTGTCATCATCAATGTCTATCAATGAAAAAAAACTTCCGTTGTGAAGAAGGTGCTTTATACATAAGGCTTCTACACTTGCTTCCCAGTTTGATGCTTCGAGTGCAACGTTCAGAAGCTCACTATATGTTAAGGTTTTCCGAAGATGCCTTATCTTCTGTCTTCCACCAATATATTGAGGACATTTGAGATCAGATTGAAAATCACCATCATAATGTAATATTGTTAGGACATCCACATCCGAAGTAATACTACAACATTAAAACATTTAATATTAGTGCGTTAAATCAGTAAAAAAAAAAACATGCTTCAATGAACATATCCAATAAAAAGAGGAATATTTGTTCAATACTACAAGTCCATTTGGAAGTTGACTGGTAAGTAGGGCAATTTATTGGCAGTGGTACAATTATTTTTGATAACAATGATTCGATTAATCTTGCTGATTTTACAACAAACCCAAGTGGCAATCAAAGGAAAAACATTTTTATCATATATGATTCTCTATGTCTTTCTCTTTCTAATCACATAACTCATTTCAAATCATTTTCTCTACGTTATCTACGAGTTTCTCTTAAACCCAAAATTCCAATGTATGCTGACATTTCTTTTGGTCCATATTATTCTCACATCAATGTTAGTGAAAAATAAAAACATAAAAAATTCTATCAAAGATGTTTGCACACAATCTCTATCTTGGCAGTGATAAAAATACAACATATCTTCTTCTTATCATGACAAAAGCATTTATATTGGAAAGGAAAAGGATCAAGCAAAACTTAGATTTCAATTCTCTATCTGTCATTTTTTTATGATGGGAATGCTGTGGGGGAAGAAGACGATGAGATGCATGCAAAATGGTCACATGAAAAGGGTTTATCAAAAGTAGAAAAACATATTTTAGGGCAAAGTACAAACTTCACCTTTCCATTGCTAGGCCCCAATCAGAGTATCATATGAACTTTAATGTTCTCCACCAAACAAAGGCATGTGTCTTTAATGGTCTTCAATGGTGGGAATGACCTAGAGAGGAAGCAAATTAACAGAGGAGATGGGTGCAGTCGACTTGGGAGAGGATATGTCCTGTTGACAAAGAAAGAGGGACAAAAAACCTTTTTTCGTTGTACTTTGTATACACCGCAGGGTCCCTATCGACCCTTAACGCTATAAAAATAGAGTCGCTAGGGACGCTAGTTGAAAGTGCTAAAAAAAACACCATCTCGTGAAAAATGACTGATATGGTGCAATGGAGGTTAAAATTACCCTTTTAGCCCACTGGACATGTAATGTGTTTTTTTTGGTAAAATCCTCTAAATTAGATTTTTATATGGAAGATTACTGTTTTGAAAAACCAACTTGTATGTGTTTCAAATAAGTTATATCTTTTAAAAAGCAAGTTGAAAATGTGTTATCTTCAAAATCATCCTCTTTATGCTCATTGTTGGATTTTGTTTATTGAAATGATTTGAAGATTGTATGAATGGAAATGCTTTAAAACATTTTTAGTTATAAACATCAAAGCAGGTTCCTTGTTTTCATTTCCTCATGCATTTAGTTATCTTAACTTAAAAGGAAATGAATTTTGTTATAGGCAATTTGCATCTTTTAGTTTCATTCTTTTTATATGCATATGTCTATTAGTTTCTATTGACACCAAAAATGTCACCTTGCTTCTTCAAGATCCAAAAAGTTACATGAAGTCGCAACCTGCCATAAATAGGCAATGCTACTTCCAAAAAATCAAATCTTGTCAGAATCAAACAAAAACTGCAAGATCCTTCAAGACAGCCAAAAGAGGAGTACAGGAGAAGTTTCGGGCCATTTCAAAATCATTTGGCCTAACTTCGCTTCTCCGGCAGCTGAAAATGAGCTCCCGGCGGTGAAAGCATCGGAGACACCAAATCTTCGATCAGAGCCGATGGATGGTCTCAAAATACATCCAAAAGGCTCCACGTCAAGTTCCGAGTCAAACCGACAACATTTGACCCTACATCAACCCTCGAACAGCTAAATCAAGCCTCTCGGCGGCGAGAACCACCGAGGCCATCACTTATCAGATAGAGCACATGGACGGCTTCAAAATGCTTACAAAGGGCTACACGTCAAATTTCAGGTCATTTCGACAACATTTGACCAGACTTTGACGCTCGAAAGCCAAATCAGGCCTCTCGACGGAGAAGCTCCCCGGGACTGTGGTTTCCAAGACAGAGCCTATGGATCATCTTAAAATGACTCCAATAGGTTCCCTGTCAAATTTCAAGTCAATCGGACATCGGTTGACCGCACATCAAGCCGCGATGTCTTCATCGCGACAAAAGCAAGACAACTAGTGATAGGACCCCAAACGGCTTCAAAACTCAAACAAAAGCCTATGGTTGGTCTTATTTATTTCTCAGGAGGCTACACACCAAATTTCAGGTCATTCCGACATCGTTTGACCCAGTTTCAGCTTCTGACGGAAAATCGGCAGCTCTGCGCGACAAAGTCTTCGGCTTTCTCAGAAAATTGGAAACTTTGCAAAATAAAATGCAAGGATTCTCATCAGGTTTTCTACAGGGAAATCAGGCCAATAAATGATAAAAAAATGTCAAGGAAAAATACAAAAGAAAAAAGAATCGAAAAATAGTAGAAACGTACACAAAACGGGACAAAAGGGGGGAAAACGCCTGCGACCCTGGAGCCCGGGATCGCCGGGAGGGCCCCGGAAACTCCGTTTTTCGCCATTTCGTCGTGATTCGAAGCGTCCGACTCCTCTGATTTTCCAAAATTCATACTTTTGAGGCACCAAATCCTCTGACATCCGTCAAAAACACGGGTCAATCATCAAGAGTATCAAAATCAACATTGATCGCCAACCGGTCAACCAAAAAAAAGTGTGCTTTCTACCCGACCGATCGAGAAATCGACGGGACAGATGGCACCGACCCGCTGTTGGCAACCAATACCTGAAGTTACATGGTCATCTGATGCCGATCTACATGAAGATCCGTCATTGATCATCACTAGAAGAATCCCAAAAGACGCGGCACGGCCCGCGACTCTTCAACTTCTCGGCGACCACTTAATGCGATTAATTGACTAGCTTTATTACAGCCATTAATCCATTTCTTTGGACGGCCCAATCAGAAGCAAGCATCCGGGAGTTACAAGTCAAGAGATTCATGACATTTAAACCATGAAACTCCTCCCATCATGGCGATTAAAGGCGATTAAATGCCCTCAATCTCCTCCGGCCAATGAGAAGCCAAGAAAAAGGAGTTACAAAATAAAGGAATTAAATCCTGTAACTCCTCCCATTATGCGGCTTAATGACAATAAAATCCCATAAACCCTCCTAAATGGCTACCAAAAAGCCTATAAATAGGAGAGCACTCCAAGAAGAAAAAAAAACACAGAAAACACACAACAGACTGCAGAAAATCCGAAAACTCAGACAGAAAAAGGCATCAGAAATCCAGAAAAAGAAAGAGAAAAAACTCTGCGGAAGTTCTGCACCGACCACTGCTACAAGGTGACAAAAGTCCCTACCCCCCAAGGTCCTTGCCTTCTCCTTCTGCCTCCAATGGCTTAGACGTGGCTTTTCAGCCCATCTACTTAGTTTTTTATTGGACATATGACCTCCTTTTGGTCTTTGTCCTCTAAAAACCTGAGGTTATAGCCAAGCAAAACAAATCAATAGCATCCTCTGTTCTCATCTACATGGATGATGGCGAAGTCCACATATGGCTTGCGATCGTCAATCTGAACGGGTCCCCCACAATCTCCTGAGAAGTTAGATCTTCCTTTTCTTGCTTTTCATTGTAGTTTGTATTTTTTTAAAAGAGACAAAAATCATAACTCTTGTCTTTCATTATTGATAAGAATTGTAAATGGGCTATAAACGCCAAAATCGGCTATAAACGCCAAAAATGGGCTATAAACGCCAAAATCGGCTATAAATGCCAAAAAAATCGCCTTTCACGGCAAATCAAGAAAATGTCTCTTTTCTTAAATATATGTGCAATGGAAAACTTGAAAGAAGTTGATTTATTTTTTTATTGCGAAGGTTGATCTTCGGCTCACCACTTGCAATTCCAAGTAAAATAGAAAATCTGGCACACCCACACAAAAGAAATGTTGATGCGCGCCTCTGCCCCCCTCCGGTTACGAAAGGGTCGGACCCAAACGGACTCCAACGTCCGCCGACCTCGGTAGAACCGAGCGAGCAGAATGCGCCGGTCCATAAAGCTGGCACACCCGATGGGACCCGTTCATTTGAGAACACGATGCCAGAAATGAAATATTTGCATATCATATCTATTGCTCTATGCTTATACTTCTTTTCTTGATTCCTTGGCTACTTTCTAATTGGTGGCCTATGTTGGATTCCGCATCTAAAAAAAATGAGATGAGATTTTTTGGAAATTTCTAATTCTTTGAATTTATTTCCACTCTTTCTCTTTTAGAAAAAATCATATTTTTCATTTTGGATTCAAAATTGAGAAACCTTGATCCTTTCCTATCGTTCATCGTGCTTGCAGAAATGTTGAGCCTGTTCGACTAAGGTTTTGGGCCATCGTTTCTCTTCGATGAGTTCATTAAAGATCTAAAAAAAAATCAGATTTTTCATTTTGGATTCAAAATTGAGAAACCTTGATCCTTTCCTATCGTTCATCGTGCTTGCAGAAATGTTGAGCCTGTTCGACTAAGGTTTTGGGCCATCGTTTCTCTTCGATGAGTTCATTAAAGATCTAAAAACAAAAAATCAGATTTTTTCATTTTGGATTCAAAATTGAGAAACCTTGATCCTTTCCTATCGTTCATCGTGCTTGCAGAAATGTTGAGCCTGTTCGACTAAGGTTTTGGGCCATCATTTCTCTTCGATGAGTTCATTAAAGATCTTAAAAAAAAAAACAAAAAATCAGATTTTTTCATTTTGGATTCAAAACTGAGAAACCTTGATCCTTTCCTATCGTTCATCGTGCTTGCAAAAATGTTGAGCCTGTTCGACCAAAAGTTTTGGGCCATCGTTTCTCTTCAATGAGTTCGTTAAAGATCTAAAAAAAAATCAGATTTTTCATTTTGGATTCAAAATTGAGAAACCTTGATCCTTTCCTATCGTTCATCGTGCTTGCAGAAAAGTTGAGCCTGTTCGACTAAGGTTTTGGGCCATCGTTTCTCTTCGATGAGTTCATTAAAGATCTAAAAAAAACAAAAAATCAGTTTTTTCATTTTGGATTCAAAATTAAGAAACCTTGATCCTTTCCTATCGTTCATCGTGCTTGCAGAAATGTTGAGCCTGTTCGACTAAGGTTTTGGGCCATCGTTTCTCTTCGATGAGTTCATTAAAGATCTAAAAAAAATGAAAAAATAAAAAAATCAGATTTTTCATTTTGGATTCAAAATTGAGAAACCTTGATCCTTTCCTATCGTTCATCGTGCTTGGAGAAATGTTGAGCTTGTTCGACTAAGGTTTTGGGCCATCGTTTCTCTTCGATGAGTTCATTAAAGGTCTAAAAAAAAAGAAAAAAATAAAAATAAAAAAGAGACATAGACCACTAAGGTTAAACCAACTGCGTTCTTTGATCATGGTTGATTCAAGAAAAGCCTTGTTCAGAGTGTGGAGACAGCTTGACTGTTCTAGGCAAGCGTCCTCCAAACGGGTTCATTAAGTAATCCTACCCTTAGCTAGGGGCAATTCTATCAATCGAGATTTCATAAGACCGGGTTAGGAGGCCTATGTGTACTCTCTCGTCTTTTAAATAAAACTTTTTCAAAAATAAAAATTTTAAAATAAAAAAATAAAAAATAAAAAACTTTCAAAAAAAAAAATCTAAAAAAATTAAAAATAAAAAATAAAAAAAAGATTTTTTTTTAAAAAATCTTTAAAAAAAATCTTCAAAAAATAAAATTCCATCATTTTGGGTTTAGATTGGAGAAATCTTGGTCTTCTCCTTTCTGAGCACTGGCGCTCGCGGAAATCGCTGAGCCCGTGTTCTGATTGGAGTACCTTTTGCTATCTTTGATGAACCCGATATTAGCCTTTAAAAAAAAAACTCGTCATTTTTTGACTCAGATCCGAGAAATTATGGTTCATTTCTTTCTGAATACTGGCGCTCGCGGAAATCGCTGAGACCGTATTTGGATCGGAATACAATCTGCTCTCTTTAATGAATCCAATCTTGACATTTCAAAACAGAGAATCTCATCTCATGGATGCGGTCTCAAAACATTTGTGTCTAGCGGTACTAGTAGGCCCTTTCAGGGTCTACTGTATTCGCGACCGGCACATTTGTAACTCCAACTTTATATTCTTCTTACCTCGAGCAAACTCTGTTTCTCGATAAGTCGAATTTAAGTTCAGAATTGCTTCTAGCAGTCACTGGGACGCTCATTCTGGGCTTACCATACCTGAGATCAGAACAATTGTACCCTTTATGGCGTTTTGCCTTCTTCATATTGCTTGGGTCATCTCCCTCGAGCAATTTGAAAAGACAAAACCATAGAACTTTCCATTTATGATCATTATATTCTTGTGATTACCAATGGATGTGGTCTTTTTTAAGAAACTTTTCGAAAACTAACAATGGCAGCTTCACTAACCATTACCTTCGACGAGAACAAGCACCAACTTATGCTTCAACAGAAGCAAACTACGCGCACCTACAAGCGCCCCATCAGCTGCCGAAGCGTCAACTCCCTCGGCAACTCTCTGAACTCCAGGTCGGCCTCGACTCCCCGGACTATCGTCTTTGGGACGCTGGGACCATTCCCACTTCTCGAGGAACAAACTGCTCCTTCCAAGAAGCAGAAACTCGCCTCTCAACGTGTCACTACCGTGACACCAAAGGCGAGCACCAGAAGGCCCGAAGCCCGTGGCAGCCCCACAAAGCCTCAACCCTCAAATGACCAGGTCTATCCCAAGACTTGGTCCCCAAGACCTTCACCAAAACAAAGAAGGTCCCAAACATCCACCAAGCCAGCATTCCTGGCCCCACTCAAGGAGAACCAGTTCTACCCTCTTGCTTACATGAAAGAGGAGAGACCCATCTCCAACCTGACTCCCAAGTCAACCCAGCATGAACCGGCTTGTTCCTACAAGCCCAAAATCAAGTCATGCATTACAAGGCCTCTGCAAGCACCTGCTAAGGCCTATAAACCTGCAGTTCGACCCTTCATCTCTACAGGGGCTGAACTTGAAAAATTCAAAGCTTCGCTACAACAGGCGAAGGACCGGGTTTGCATGCTGTCCTTGCCCAGCTACAAAGAAGACAGGCTCGGCTGCTGCGCCCGAGGGAGCACATCCTTCATAGTCAAAGCCCAGCCAGAGCTGACCAAAGCTCAAGTTGGTCGTCGTATACGCCGCCGCACGTCAGTATCGGCAAAAGAGACTAGAGAAGCAAAGGACCCAGCCTCCTACACCTCAAGTCTCTCCCAAATGGGTCGAAAAAGATAGACCCCACCAAGTTGCTGCCGTCCATATGGTTGGAAAAACCAGAAGGCGCCAAAAGTCAGCAACAAAAATCCATGTCCGACGTCCGATGACCCGTAGCGTCTCCAGGACAAGAAGACATTCAGAAGAATCCCCTGCTCCTTCAAGCAAAGGACGGCAGAGTGATTCTTCCTCAAGCTCTTTTTCAAAAAGAATGAGCCCCAGCTCAGTCACCAGGACAGTTTCTTCGTTCGAATCACGAAGGATGAACGTCTTGGCTACAAATTCTGAGCCACCACCCCGCAATCCACTCAAGATGATGCGATCACCCGTATCCAGCAGTTGGAACAAGGCCAACAGAGGATTGAAACTTTGATGGAAAACCTTCTCCTTGCCTTCCAAAATCGGGCGAACAATGAACCTCCTCCGAACCATCAAGACGATGAGGTAAATGGAGAAGAAAATGAGTCACGCGCCCTTACCTAAAAGAACGTAGACAGTATCCTCGCCAAAGCAAAAGAAGAGGGTAAACTCAAGGAGCATGGGATCAAGCCACCATATCCCTTATGGATGGACTCGGTCCCGTTCCCCACAAAATTCAAGCATCCTACTCTCCAAACATATACGGGGAAAGGATCAGCCAGACAGCACGTCATCCACTTCAAGATCCTCACGGGAGCTATCGCAGATCAAGATGCACTCAAGATCCGCCTCTTTGCAAGTACCCTAAAAGGTACGGCCTTCGATTGGTACTCCACTCTGCCGGAGGACTCCATCCAAAACTGGGCCATGCTAGAGACACGCTTCCTGACTCACTTCAAAGGTGAGGATCATCCCGCTACTATGGCTCAGCTGTGCAGCCTAAAACAGGGGGAGAATGAGTCAACATATAACTTCATTCATAAGTGGAAAGCAATGCATACAAATGCTCTGATGTATTGCCACAAGTGTCGCTAGTCGACATCTGCCGAAACAACATGAGAACTAGAATCTGCTCCATGATCATAGGCAACAAATCAAAAAACCTGGGAGAACTCCTAGAAGATTCCATGGAAGCTGAAACGGTGATTAAAGACCTCAACAGTCAGAAATCATCAAGAAAAGAGCCAACCGCCATTGCAACCTCTAATCCAAAGAAGAAAGAGGTCCTCAATGTGCAGACCAAGTCAGCTCCTCAGCCACCAAAGAAAGCTGAAAACAAATCTGCTTGTAAGAGACCCGAACTCTCTGATGCCTTCAAAGAACGAGTAGAGAAGAAATACCCGTTTGATGAAGATGTTGATGAAATCTTCGGGGCTCTTGTGGCAAACGGCAAGCTCACCTTGCCTGAACCAAAAAGACCGGATGATGTTGGCAAAACCAACGATCCTTGGTACTGTCCATACCACCAGATGATCTCGCATCCTCTCAATCAATGCTTCGTTGTGAGGGAGAAAATAAACGAGATGTGGAAAAACGGAGTCATCACCTTTGACAAAAACTATGGGTCTGCCTCCGTCAACATGGTGACATGTGGACAAACATCAAAATCACCAAAGAAGAAGATCACTACTTCCTTCAAGGTGATAAACTCAATCCAGGTGCCCGAGGAACTGGTTCCTTACCCGACACCAAACGGACAACCCATATGGGTACATCCCGATCTCCTGGAAGATGAAAATTAGGAGGTCGTGAAAACAAAGCCTACAGCTCAACAGTGAAGGCAGGCTAGGAAATATCTCCTCAAGCTCAAAAGGCAAGAGAAGACCCAGCCAAAACAAGAAGTCAAAGAAAAGGCAGAGGCTTCCTCTACCGTTTCACTGGAGGCAACAAAAACATCCCTTCCAGAGACTTCAAAGAGGGTAAGAAAATTCACTCTTAGTGATTTCATGCCACTTCAATTCAAAGAAGCCACGTAGGAGGCATCATACTCTTGCAATTCAGTAGTTGGATTCTCCATTGATGGATACGAGTCCAGCGACACCGATGATGGATTCCAATCCAACTACACAGACGAGTGGGAGGAGTCCCTTAAAACAGGAGAATATCTCTCCAATGAAGAATGGGTTCTTGAGAATCATCTTATGCCAGTAATCTGGTATAACCCCCTACAGCCACAAGGATCCTGGTCTGATGATCAAGAAGACCAAGAGGCGGTACAAGAAAATGTTGTTGAACCAGCACCCCTCATTGCTCTAGTGGAAATCAACAATGTTGAGCCACAAAGAGTTGATGAAGAAGAAGAGTTGGCTCCCATGCCTGATCTTGAAGAATATGCAAGGATCTTGCAGCGTCTCGCTCTAGAACAAGAGCAAGACCGCATCAACGAGCCTCCTCGCAATCCAGAGCCTGAAGTCCCTGAAGACCATCAGGTACATCCTCCCTTAACTCCTGAAAATGGAGAAAATTGCTGGATAGACGATCCTCTTACATCCGAGGATGAGTCTGACTCCGATCAGGCAACGTCTCCTATCAGAGCTTCCTGTAATGTGATAATTCGAATTTATAGCTCTTCCGAAGCATCGTCTGATGAGAGCACTTACACTCCGGCGACGCCTAGCAATGTATCTTCTGGAGCCACCTCATCTCACGTGACTTTCACTGAGATGACACCCGCTCAGGTTTCTTCTCCTGAGACTGTGACTTCAAAGTTCACACCCTTCCTGACTGAAGAATTCCCAGCTATTGATGCTTGGGACGATGAATTGGTCAACGAAGAAGAAAGGTTGCTGGATGCTGTTCAGGACTTGTTCCCGGAAAATGCTCCGTGCAACACAATCACTGAGGATAGCATCTCTGTTGCTGATACATCCTCAGCAAATGAAAAATGACAGCCTCTTGATCCTGAAGACAATCTTCCAAACGAAGACCCTTCTCAAGAAGCTCTTGAAGTTCGTAGAGGCACCCGCTCTGGCCGGAACTACCACAAAAATTATAACAAATCTTCTTTTACATATGTAAATCCTTCGGGAAAAGATGTTGTAAGCGCCCCTAGTGGCAACAATGATGAACATGCAGGCCCTAAGGAGGCTTTCAAGTATGACTTGATTGAACACTTCAAGCACATACCTGCACGTCTGCACATCCTAGATTTGTTGCGAGTGTCTCCGCACACTCGTGATAATCTCATTTCAGAATTACAAAAGCTGAATGAGGATGTCAACAAACTTGCCCCGCAAGTCCTCCAAATTGAAATGGATTACCGGGTCAAAAACTCAGAAGCTTCCTCAAAGGGAGAAAAGAAGAAAACTGAGGGATCATGCATTGAATGCCTCTCGGTTAAAAAAGCAGCCAGTGCAACCATCACCTTCACAAAGGACGACCTCCTACGAGGCGAAACAAGGCATAACCGACCCCTGTATTTCACAGGGTACATCAAGGAAATGCCTATGCAGAGAGTTTAGATCGACCCAGGTTCTGCACTCAACCTCATCTCCACATCGGCTCTCGAAGAGTTGCGCATCCCACCCAGCAAGCTGAGCCACACATCTGTATCTATCTTCAGATACGATGGGAGTACTTAAAGGCCTATCGGCAAAATCAGGTTCAAGTTGCAGATTGGTGATCTTATCTCTGAGGTCACAGTGTATGCAATAAAGACCCCTTCATGCTACAACATCCTTCTCGGACGCCCTTGGATCCACGAGAATGGTGTTGTCCCTTCAACTTTACATCAATGCATCAAGTTCGTTGGCGACGACGGCATGATACATCGAGTCTTTGCAGACAGAAAACCATTCAAAGGTAAAGAAGTCCACTTTGCAGACTCACAAATGTATGAAGGTGAAAAAGAAGAAGCGGAGAAGCACACATCACCCTTTGCCAAAAATCTCCAGAAAGATAAAGGCAAGGCTCCTCAACAATCACCGGAAGAAAATAAACCATCCAATAAATCCGAAGAGAGCATTCAAACTCCCTTCATCATCTCCCTCAAACCTTCAAAGCCTTTGGTCATCACAACTAAAGTGAAGAAAGCAAAGCAAAAGTCTGGGGGCAAATTTGTTGTCTCTTTTGTGTCTATCATGCAAGACACGGATTTGGATTCAGAGCCAGGAGACGACACATTGTCAAGCCAAGCTAACACTCAGCAAGTTCAGCCCGCTCTTACTCCAATGGAGACAACTTCTGACATAGAAGATCCTACGTCAGGTTCCTTCGTTGTTCCAGCAACTTCAGCAAAGGAAAAGCCGATCTTCTTCCATAGATCGGATACTTCTTCATCAAACTCCATGCTTGAACATTTCCAAAATGAAGATATGCCTCAACTATCTTTATATAGTTCTGTGGCACAAGCTATTATGAAGAAAATGGGCTATGACGCTCAAAACCCAGTCGGTTTGGGAGAAGGACGCGATATTCTCACGCCATTGGGGCCCGTCTTGACCAAAAGCCAGCTGGAAGATTGGAGACTCTACGGCTATGTAGAAAAGTCTTCACATGGGTTAGGGTATGATCCTAACACTCCCCTGAGACAGTTGACACAAAGGCTTAAAAGTCAATTTACTGACCAAGCCTCAACATCTCGTATCCATGAAGACATCAATCTCCCTAGATATCTTTTCGATGAGTCACCTGACAAAGATCCAGGAAGCTCATCCAATTGGCGCGATTTCTCTGAAAATGAAGAGGAGTTGTCCGATGGTACAGACATGTGGTCTTCTGACCTAGAAGAACCCTCATCTCCAAAAGAAGTAGCCTACTTCGACTCAGTTTCAACAGGCGATTGGGATCATCTGATAGCAAGCCTTGGGAAAATTACCGATCAAGAAGACCCGTGGAAAGGAACAAAACCTTGGTCTGGAAATGCCCTTGAAACCCTGAGAGGTTTCTTTGAGCTGGAAGCCCTGCGAAAATATTGTTGAGGAACCACCTTCGAACCTTCCAACAGAAGATCCTGTTCAAAAGATAGACTTGGGAACACCAGATAACCTACGTCCTGTATTCATAAGCAAGAATATAAAGGATGATGAGTTACCCGAGTATATCGCCTTTCTTCGTGAGTTCGTTGATTGCTTTGCATGGTCTTATGCTGAAATGCCTGGCTTAGACCCCAAAATAGCGGTCCACAAACTCAATCTTCAAGAAGACATCAAGCCTGTCAAACAGGGCCAAAGAAGATTCCGTCCAAATGTGATGGATAAAATTGAACAAGAAGTTCAAAAACTCAAAAGCGTCGGCTTCATCCGTGAGGAACAACATCCTGAATGGTTGGCCAACATTGTCCCCGTGACAAAGAAAAACAGGCAGATCAGGGTCTGTATTGACTATAGAGACTTGAATGGCGCATGCCCCAAAGATGAATTTCCTCTCCCCATACCAGAGGTAATGATTGATAATACCTGTGGATTCGAGCGAATGACATTCATTGATGGTTTCTCTGGCTACAATCAGATAAAGATGCATCCTGAGGATGAAAAACATACATCTTTTCGAACCCTATTTGACGTGTATTGCTACACTGTCATGCCATTTGGTCTGAAAAATGCTGGTGCCACATATCAGAGGGCTATGATGAAGATATTCCAAGATATGCAGCACAAGACGGTTGAATGTTGCGTTGATGACCTCGCCGTCAAAAGTAAAAGAAAAGAAGATCATCTCGAAGACCTTCGAGAAGTCTTCCTCCAGCTTCGCAAACACAAACTGCGAATGAATCCTTTGAAATGCTTCTTCGGCGTCTCGTCGGGTAAGTTCCTCGGATTATTAGTTCGGAAAGCTGGAATAGAGCTTAACCCCATAAAAGTCAAAGCCATTCTAGAAATGCCCTCTCCAAGAACCTTGAGAGAACTCAAAGGGCTTCAAGGGAGATTGGCCTACATCAGACGTATCATCTCCAATCTTTCGGGGAAATGCCGTCCATTCTCCCGGTTGATGAAAAAAGGTGTAAACTTTGTCTGGGATGCTGACTGTGAAGCTGCTTTCCAAGATATCAAGTCATACCTGACAAAACCTCCAGTGTTAGCTGCTCCTACCACTAGAAAACCATTCATCTTGTACACAAGAGCCCTTGATCACTCTTTGGGAGCTCTGCTTGCGCAAGAAAATGATCAAAGAAAAGAAGCTGCTCCATATTACCTCAGCCGCATGCTAGTAGGTGCAGAGCATCGCTACTCTCCAGTCGAAAAAGAATGTCTTGCAGTGATGTTCGTCGTACAAAAGCTGCATCACTACTTGCTTTCCAACATAGTCTACCTGGTCTCGAGAGTCAACCTCTTGAAGGTCCTTGTCACAAAGGTAGGTTCTTTCAATGCTCGACTGGCCAAATAGTCCATCCTTCTGTCACAATTTGATATTAGGTATGTACCACAAAAGGCAATCAAAGGGCAAGCTCTAGCGGACTTCCTCGCAGAGCATCCATTGCCTAAAGATTCTCCACTCAAAGATGATCTCCCAGACGAACCAGTCTACAATGTGGAGACTTTCTCACAAAATGCTTCTTGGGACATGTACTTTGACGGTGCAACCAGGACAAATGAAAAAAGACAGCTGATCTCGGGAGTTGGCATCCTCTTTGTTAGCCCCGATAAATACATGATTCCACACGCTTTCTCGCTACTGGAACCATGCACAAACAATGCAGCTGAATATTAAGCTCTGATCCTAGGATTGGAACTCGCCATCGAATCTGGTATCACCATGCTGGAAGTCTTTGGAGACTCTCAACTAATCGTCAACTAGATGAATCAGAAATTTGAAGTCAGGAAGCCAGATTTGCTGCCTTACTACAACAAAGCACAATCGCTTCTGCAAAAGTTTGACATGTGTCACATCACCCACATTCGTAGAGGTGAAAACATACGTGTAGATGCCCTGGCTGGACTGGCCGCATCTATGGCAATCCAGGAAAGGGAAAATATGCAAATCACAGTGTGCGAAAGAAGAATCCTTCCTCCTCTTAACACACATCAAGCAGTTGCTGAATCCCACCAAGTGGTTGGAAGTCGGATTTCAATCCTTTAAACTTCAATCGGCGACTGGAGGGATCCGTTCATTGATTACATTATGTTCGGAATCCTACCTGAATATCCAAAAGAACGGGTAAGCATCCAAAGGCGAACCCCAAGCTTTCATTTGGATATTCCATCAAAAATCCTTTACAGGAAATCCTTCAACGGAGTACTTCTATGCTGCTTGTCACAACAAGAGGCTGAAGAAACATTCAAAGAAGTTCATGCTAGTCTTGCGGAGCTCATCAGGCTAGTCCCAAGGTCTATGATCAGATAAAAATGTTAGGTTATTACTGGCCTACCATGGTAGCCGACGCAATGCAATTTGCTAAGCGCTGCCAACTATGCCAAGTTCATGGAGATTACATTCACATGCCTCCAGAATGGCTGTATCCTACAGTGATTTCATGGCCTTTCGAAGCCTGGGGTATGGACATCATAGGTCCTATTTCTCCCCCTTCGAGCAAAGGTCATCGCTTCATCTTCGCCGCTATGGATTATTTCTCCAAGTGGTCAGAAGCATTTGCATTCAACGAAATGAAGACCTCATCAGTCCTTCAGTTCCTGCGCACCAACATCATTTGTCGTTTCGGCATACCCAAAAGATTCATCCATGATAACGGACCACAATTCCGGGATCATCGATTCTACAGATTCTGCGACAAATACAAAATCCAAAGCTGTCCTTCAACTCCATATAATCCGGCAGCAAACAGGATTAGCAGAAGCTTTCAACAAGACACTCTGCAAAATCCTCAAAAAAACGGTCTCTAGTCACAAAAGAGACTGGAGCGACAAACTGTCTGAAGCTTTGTAGGCCTATCGAACCACCGTTCGAGGACCAACTCATAGCACACCATTCTCCTTAGTCTATGGATGCGAAGCTGTCGTGCCCTTAGAAGTACAAATTCCTTCCTTGAGGGTATCTTTGCAAAATGACATGACTCAAGAAAGCAATGTCAAATTGCGACTCCATGAGCTGGACAATCTCGATGAGAGACGGCTCGAAGCTCAACAAAGCATTGAACTTTACCAAGCACGCATGGCAGGATCTTTCGACTAAAAGGTTAGGCAACGTGCCTACAAAAAGGGTGACTTGGTTCTTGCGGTAAAAAGACCAATGGTCTTCGCTCACAAGTCCAAAGGCAAATTTGAGCCAAAATGGGAGGGACCCTACATCATTGACAAGGTTTTCTCCAACGGCGCATACGCACTCCTAAACATGGAAGGTGATAGATGTATGCTGCCCATCAATGGCAAGTTCTTAAAGCGGTACTACCCTTGAAGACTTACCCAACTGGGTAAAGAACAATGCCTCTACGGCCAAAATCGGTTTCCAGGTACACGCTCGCTAAACCCACCTTTTTTAGAATTTTCATGTCAAATGTTGAAATTTCTAGAAATTTAAACAATGCTTACTTTCATCGTTTCATTGTTCAAAAATCCAAGTTTAGGAACATTTCCCTAAGTTGACCAAAATTTTCAACCCTTGAACTCAAAATTAATGGTTTGAAACAAAATCCGGATTCAGAGATTTCCACACTAGCCCACCCTACCTTTTACCGCCTAAATGGTTTTAGGTCAAAACTTATGACCCTCGTGTCTTTAAAAAAAAGGTTTTTCAAAAAGCCACGGGGAAGCGACGCTTAGTCGATGCTTGCACAAATCGGAAGCATACGAACCACGTTTGACACTTCCAAAATCGCAAGGAAGTGACATTTCATCGATACTTGCAAAATCCAAAACCGTGGAGATGCAACATTTCAGTTGAACCCAAATTTCAAAGGTTCGAAAAAACCTAAAAAAACATGGAGACGCAACATTTCAGTTGATATCCATAACCCAAAGGTTCGAGAAAACCACAAATTTCAAAAATCATGGGGAAATGACATCAAGTCAGTACCCGCAAAACCAAAATTTTTGAAAAGCAAGGATGCGACATTCCATCGATACTTGCACCGAAATCTGCGAGGATGCGACATTCCATCGATACTCGCAACCGAATGAGCAAGGATGCGACATTCCATCGATACTTGCAAGAACATTCAGCAGGGAGGCGACTTTTAGTCGATACTTGCATTTTTGAAAACCAAACTGGCTATAAATGCCACAAAACGGCTATAGATGCCACCAAAACAAAGCGGCTATCAATGCCAGAAAACAAAATCGGCTATCAATGCCACAAAACAAAACCGGCTATCAATGCCACAAAATCGTCTTCCATGCCACAAACAAAATCTGGCTCCCATGCCAAAACAATCATTTGACAAAAGATTTTCATAAAATGACAAGCTTTTGATCAAATCCCATTTAGCAATTACTTTCATCACAAAAAGATTTAAGTGAGCGTAGGGAAAACAAAAAAAAAAGAGTACCAAAAAAATACATGTGGTACCAAAAAACAAAAGAAAGTGTTCACAAGCACTAAAAAAAAAAGAGTACCAAAAAAATACATGTGGTACCAAAAAAAAAATAAGGATAGTTTCTGCTACAAAAATCAGGAGCTCAGCCAAAAATCGTCTCCAGCCAAGAGTTCAGCTCCTCAAGCAAACTTTTGGCCTCAGCCGCCAGGGATTCCAGGGCACGCATCTTCAGGAACTTGCCATGAGATGTTGGGGTGGGCTGTAACCCTTCTTTTACACCGGGAAGCTTATCCCAAGCAGTTTGCCATCGTTTGCTATCTTGAGATTCCCTTTCAAGAACTCGATCGGCATCTGCAACCCGGCGAATCAAAGCACTCTCCCTGTCGCGAGCCTCTGTTATTGCAGCCCACTTAGCAGCGACTTGTGCCTGCAGATGCTCAAGACGTTTCCTGGTCTCATCGACCTCCCTATTAAGGATGTTAAGGTCATGTGTCAGCCCAATGATGGCTAGCTCTTCTAAGTTCTTCTCTCAGACTATCTGCTTCCTACTTTGTGTAGCCTCATTCAGGTCAGACTTAGCCTTATCACCAGGGTCCAGGAACATCTCCTTGAAGAATTGGTCATCAGCCAGACCCATGGCCTCAAACCATTTTTCACCCAGCTCAATGATCCTATCAACGATCGCCCTGGCACGTGTGACATCCAGACCAGCCTCTTCGGCATCACTGAGAATCTCCTGCACATGCTGGATCATGCTAAATCTGGCATCTAAGTGCCTAGAAAGGAGAGTCTCAATCCAAGAGCTCAGAACCCCCACCACCACCTTCTTCGTAAAAAGAAGAGATGGCCCAGCTGACGATTCGCCCAACTCCATTGGTCCGCTGCTCATGTCATCACCCGTTGGAAGAGTAACAAAAGAACTTTTTCCAGTTGGAGCTGCTCAGGAAGGAATCTCAGCACGAGGTATCTCCTCAACAGTGTCTGAACTGGTCCCAGGAGTCTCTACCTCTGGATCGACCTCTGGCATCCTCTGCTCTGGTTCTGAAGGAAGCGACGGACTCTCCTCTGTCACCCTCAAAACTGCCAAAGAAACACAAAAAGGTATGAATATGATCCTGTTTGAAAATCATTATCAGGTTTATTACTACAAAATACCTTCTTCGACGACTGGCGGAACACTCTCTTCCTCCATGAACTCATCGGAAGCATCATCAACATTTGCATCCATCGATGGTTCAAAGTCATCGGAATCCTGTGCCAAGTCAGCTGACAAGAAAAATGTTAGCAAACCAAGTCACAGACAAAGAAAAGAAAGCAAAAGAAGTTATACCAATTGGAGATTCTGGATTCACTCCAGAGTCCCTCGGTTCTTCTTCAGGTGCCCCGACAGGATCTGTCACCACCTCATCGGTTGGAACCTCAGGCATCGCCAAATCTTCCTCTACTAAAAAAAAAAAAGAAGAGCAGCAGGAAGAGAAAACAAATCAAGACATGGAAAAATCCCATGAAAAGAAATGGAAAGAGAAAAAGGAAGAATCATACCTTC